>JAQPPZ010000832.1:0-2400000 GCA_028583015.1 Wollemia nobilis | reverse complement strand
TTTTTTGGCACTATCCTCGCCTTTTTGGGTTAATACACTCGCAAAGGAGTGTTCTGATGCAAAAGCATAAATATAAAAAGGCTTGGAGTAGTCTGGACTTATAAGGACAGGGGCTCTGGAAATGGCATCTTTGATGTTACGGAAGGCCGCTCTGCTTTCCTCGTTCCATTTTACATCCACATCTTTCTTTAGCATCTTGTTCAGAGGCTTGGCTATCTCAGCAAAGCTAGAGATAAACTTCCTCACAAAATTAACTTGCCCAAAGAAAGATCTCAATTCTTTCTTACTACTCGGGAGAGGTAGGTTTTGGATGGCTTGTATCCTTTCTGGGTCGATGGATATGCCCTCTTTCGAAATAATGTGACCCAGCAATTTTCCTTCTGTCACTCCGAAAATGCACTTTTTGGGATTTAAGGAAATTCCATGTTCTCTGCATCTTTGAAGCACTTTCTTTAAATCTTTGACATGATCCTCTCTCTTCTTCGAGAAAACTGGGATATCATCCACATACACGATGATGCATTTGCCTATGAGCCCTTTGAATGCGTAATCCATGGCGCGTTGAAAAGTTGCACCAGCATTTAACGATCCGAACGACATTCTCTTATATGCAAATGTCCCCCACTTGGTAGTGAAGGTTGTTTTCATCCTGTCATCTGGATGTATAAGAATTTGGTTGTACCCAGAATATCCATCGAGAAAGGACATCATTTCAGATCCATTTACCATTTGTAGAATTTCATCGATTGATGGCAGTGGATAATTATCTTTTTGAGAGGCTTTATTAAGATTTCGAAAATCTATGCACAGCCTAATCTCTCCACTCTTTTTTCTCACTGGAATGAGGTTAGCCACCCAGGTTGAGTGCCTAACAGGAAAAATGATTTTCGCTTCCAATAATATTTTAACCTCCTTTTCGATCAACGGCTCCAATAGCGGGTTAACAACTCGTTGTCTTTGCCTAAAAGGCTTGGAGTCTGGCTTCAAAGGGATGGTATGTGTGATAATGTTTTGGTTGTAAGTCTTCAACTCATTGTAGTTCCAAGCAATACAATCTATGTAATGCTTCAATGCCTGTATTATATTGCTCCTTTCTTCCTCTGTACATGCCTTTGCTATGTACACCTCCTTTGGATTGTCTGCACTCCCTAGATTAATTGAATCACACGCATCTTTGGGGAGTGGGACTCTTTTTCTTTTCTTGTTCTTGCATTCCATGTCGAACATCTTCTCCAATGAAACCACGTCTTTAGGAATTTTGTTGGATTGATACGCAGTTTCACTTTCATCTTCTGTTCCATCCTGCCACCTTTGCTCCTCATCAATCACCTGATTTTCAAAAATACCCGAGTTCGTGACAAATTTGAAAATATGTCTGTCACTTTCAAAAACTTGGAAATTCTTTACATTATCGGGTATTGATGGACAAGGAACCGATTCAATGGAAAACTTTTTACATCTTCTTATATCAACCGGATTCAACATGCCTGCGGCGACTGCAAGAGAGTCTGCTATTCGATTTCCTTTCCTAGAAATAAGGGCTATGTTGAATGCATCAAACTCCTCCATGAGGTCCATAACCCTAGTTCTATAAAGGCTTAGTCTCCTATCGTGGCATGTGTATTGTCCTTTGATTTGCTTGACTACCAACTCAGAATCTCCCAAAACCTTCAAGCATTTAACATGTTTGCTCAATGCTAGACGTAAACCATAGATCAATGCTTCGTACTCTGCCACATTGTTTGTGCAAGGAAATTGCAATCTGTAAGTAGCTAGCAATGGTTTGCCTCCTGGACCAGTGAGCTCGACTCCAGCTCCTGCTCCCTGTCTAGACTTTGATCCATCGAACTTGAGCAACCACGTGTAATCATTTTCTTCAGAAGAATGACCATGACACATTTCTTCTTTAAACTCTTCATCAGCTTCCTCAACATCAAGTGCATAGACTCCTAAGTCTGGCTCAAAAAACTGAACTTCATTCGGCTTGTTAAAATCTATTATAATCTCTTTAAGCCTCGGTTCGTTTTCCACTCTTATTTGATTTGCAATTCCCTTCCATGGTAGCCACATATGCGAGCAGTCTGTTGCAAAATAGCCATTCAGCATTTTCATCCAATCCCTAGCAAGTAGCATTCCATACCTACTTGGGATATTAACCACCAAAATGTCTACAACCTACTGGACCCTGGGTTCAGAATTCAATTGAATCTTGACATCATATAAAGTCCCCACTACATTTACTTCTGATCTGTCCAGTTGCATGACTGTACATTTGGATGAAACAGTGCCAGACCTAGCATTTTACATATTTCTACAGGCATGAGGTTGCTCGTGGCACTTGTGTCCACCAAACAGTTATGCAAATTCTTACCCGCAATTCTCAGAGTCAGTAAGAATGGCGGGACATCCCTTCTCTCCTTTCACAAAATAAGATGGGATTCAACTCTTTTTTCCTTCCACATCGGATCAGGTGAGTTCAAAGCTCTTATCAACGCCTCCTTTTGACCAGGCAATTTAGCCGCGTCCAGGAATGAAAGGCTAGATTTGGACTTCTTCATATCCTCCACTACGTCATAGTTTGGTTTTTCGAATTTGACTGTCTTCTGGACGTCATTAGACATTTCTCTTCTGAGTGGAGGGGGAGGGTTGTTACTTGCCTTTGTATCTGGAGGAAGAATAGAATTGTTTGGAGGTGTTGATGAGGTTTTAGGGGCTTTAGACTTACTTCTCAAATGGTATCCATGGTTCCCCTTTCTGAAATCTCGAAAAGCTTGCACCTCCTATTCCAGAATTTTGTCTTCTTCTTCCTCACTCTCACCTTCTTGATGATATACAGTTTCCATCACCATAACATTATCATCTTGGTGTTGTGATGGACTCTCATTTGATACCAATTCCAAATCATCAACTTGTGCTTGAAGACAATGAGTGTATCTAGCAATCTCAGGACAATTCCTCTCATTGTGTTCTTTTGTGTTATGTAACCTGCACCCCCTTTCCCATGCCAAATCTGAAAGATTCAAAAGAGAATTGGATTGGCTAGGGCCTGCAGAAGCATCTAATTGATTAGCAATGGGAGCAGGAACTCCCCCATTGTTTGGCTTGGTGTTCCAGTGCCTCCCTCTATTGTTAAAATTCTGATTTGGGTGAGGGGCATGGGACTCATACTTCTGTTGTTGAACCCTGTCATTGCTCAGTTTAAGCACTAGTTTCTTGAGCTCCTCGACTTCTGAATAAACATCTTTTGGTGGAATCATATTGTTGTTAACCCCCGTTGGATTCGCATAATTAATGGGGTCTTGATTCAACACTGGGGTCGGGTTCTGAGGAATTGGATTCCCGTATGGGTTGACACTTTGAATCGGGGTTGGATTTGGAAATGGAACTATGGCCTGAGGATTGGCATGACTAGTTCCTTGCATAGTAGGTTGACTGCTCTGCAAAAATGCAGGGACAGGTGGAATGGCTGTGATTGGTTGGATTGGAATGGGTGCATACGTGGGTGCTGGTGGATACGGCTGCTGATATGGAAAGGCGTTCATGCTTGGCATTTGTGGTGCCAAGAGTTGATTTGCCTGGGGAGCTTGACCATATGGAGCATACTGTCCCATCACAGGCATCTGGGTAAACCCGTAGCCTTGTGGCGTCATTTGTTGCTCGATAGTCATGGCTTCGTTATAGGCCAAAGCCAACGTGGTGACTTGAGGATTGCGCCTTGCAAACATGGCTGTCATGGGGTCCAATGCCCCAAAATATATCTGCAAAGCCACTGCGGGATCAATGGCAAAGTGCCTAATTGCTCTATTATAGCACTTTTGGAATCTCTGATTAAACATTCTGATTGGTTCCCCTTGGTTCCTTTTGCATGTAATAAACTGATTGTAAATAGTTGCGGGATCTAAGGGTGACCTAAATTGATTGACAAAGGCATTTTCCATTTGTGTCCAAGAGGTGATTGAACCGGTTGGCAAGCATATATACCATTCATATGCTATTGGATCTAAGCTCATGGGGAAAAGTCTGCAGGCCACATCTTCATATTGAACTTGCAGCCTAATTAAAACATCCCTATAGGCTTGGATATGTTCTTCTGCTGTTCTTAGGCCATCTGGCTTGTATTTAGGCAAAAATATTTCAATGTTCTTGGGGATTTCATGGATATCCCCAACAATATTCAAAGGAGTATTATTAGCTCCATACCAAGGAGCTGCTGGAGCTTGAGCCATTTGACTCAAAATTGATGTAGACAGACCTACAATAGCAGTAGAAATATTACTTACTATAGGCACACTAGGGGCAACGGATATTACTGGCGTAGGTCCACTCGACGTTCCTGGAGAAAATAGGTCTTTTGCGGTCGGTGTGCTTACGACTTGCTTGGCTTTACTCTTGGGAGTACCAGTAAGGTCGTGAAAAATGGTTTCTCCGGTTGTTTGAGACCCGGTCGCAATACGGCGTGGTGGGTCCAGACCTTCTCGAGGAAACCCTCGACTATTTCGAAGAAAACTTGCAACAAAAACAAAAACAAGTGTTGCAGTTTAGGCGCCTGTGAGATTTATTAAGTGATTTCAGAATTAGATCAAAAACAAATTATTCAGGTATGAAAATCAAAATAACATAAACCAATTCGGGCCCTCCTTCTAGCGCCAATCTGTTGAGTGGTGTTTTCACCCGATTGTGAAAGCACACTCTCCGGGAGGATCTGAGTCCCAAAATCCTCTGCTTGCAAAGAAAATAACTTTCTCCAAGGTTCCTGTTATGTTTAAATGATGTTGTTCAAATGAAATGCCAGGAATGTCTTAGGGTTTGCAAGTGGATGTTAACAAGGGGCACTGATGGTTTATTTAATTTGAATTTCTAGTGGACTCAAAGTGAATAAACCTATTCTAATCTTCAGTTCTGATGGATTTTCAGTTGCTTATTCAAATACAGTAATTAAACTACATGAAATAAAGTTAGGGTTTGAAAAATAAAACAAAGTAAATGGAAATAAAACTAACTACAGTCAGAATGTTGTCATCAACTCGATGAAACCGAAGATAATGAGGTTTTATGCATGCAACCTAACCTAATGAACCTGCAAATTTGCACAATCCAAATAAATTAGGTGTTGGTTTCTAGGGTTTCTACTGTAATTCCAGATTTAGGCATTCGCATGAAGCAACCAAGCACACTTGCATTAAACTTCACCTAAAAGCCTTAGAAATCTGGAATGAATGATAAAACATTAAATCATGCATGCACAAAATGACTCCTTCTTTCTCATCAATGAGATGCCAATACTCCGTATTTCTGTATTAAATGATGTATCAATTACATTTACTGATTGTTCCAGGCATAAATGTTCGAGAACAAAAAGAAGGAAATTGCCCAAGTGCGGGCCCGAAATGGCATAAAGCCTTTGTCTCTGCAACTCTGCAAGCAACAATTTCCAACCCCCTTCTTTCAATCTGCGCTTTTGATTTATACTAACTGAAATGGCTCTTCGATTCCCTTTGTCGCTTCGTTTCACCTTCCTGCAAGTGACCTTTCAAATTCTCGCTTTTTCCTTACTTTCAATTCATGCTGGATGCCCAAACGTGCGAAATCTTCCATTGCATGTAACGTTCCTGCAATTCCGACACCTGTACGCCACGTGTCCTACGTTTTCTGCACCTTCTGTAACGTTTTCCTGTGCAAATCATGACAAAAACTGCAAGCGGCCTGTTCACCTTCTTAGCCACGAAAACGTGACATGTCACGAAATCGTGACATGTCGCGATATCGCGACGCCTTCCTCGCCCGTGCGCCCTCGGCAGCTACTTGTAGCGATATCGCTACCGCTTTTGCCTTCAGACCTTTATGTCACTTTCTGTCGCGATATCGCGACGTTTTTCACCTTCGGGCTCTCTCGTCGCAAACTGTCGCGATATCGCTACCGCTTTTGCCTTCGGACCTTTATGTCGCTTTCTATCACGATATCATGACATTTTTCACTCTCTTGCCTTCTTTCAACAAACTGTCACGATATCGCTACCGCTTCCCCTTCGGACCTCTTCGGCAACTTTACGTCGTGAAATCGTGACCATTTCTTCGTCCGTACACTTTAGCTGCAATCGATCGCGAAATCGCGACGCCTTTCCGCTTCGAGTCCCTTCGTTGTTTCCTGTCGCGATATCGCGACGTTTTTCGCTTTCGTACACTTTGCCAAAACACGTCGCGAAATCGCGACACTTTTCATCATCCGTACGCTTTGCCAAAACACGTCGCGAAATCGTGACACTTTTCATCATCCGTACGCTTCGGCAAAACACGTCACGAAATCGTGACACTTTTCATCATCCGTACGCTTCGGCAAAACACGTCGCGAAATCGCGACACTTTTCATCATCCGTACGCTTCGGCAAAACACGTCGCGAAATCGCGACACTTTTCATCATCCGTACGCTTCGGCAAAACACGTCGCGAAATCGTGACACTTTTCATCATCCGTACGCTTCGACAAAACACGTCGCGAAATCGTGACACTTTTCATCATCCGTACGCTTCGGCAAAACACGTCGCGAAATCGCGACACTTTTCATCATCCGTATTCTTCGGCAAAACACGTCGCGAAATCGCGACACTTTTCATTCTTTTCCAGCGGCATGTCGCGATTTCGCGACACCTTTTCTTTTCTTCTCAGCGACATGTCACGATTTCGCTACACCCTTTCACTCTTTTCCAGCGATATGTCGCGATTTCGCGACAACTTTCAATTTTTCTTTTCTTTCTCCTTTTCGGCAGCGATGGAGCTACATGTCGCGATTTCGTGACACTTTCCTGTTTTCGGCAGCGATGGCGCGACAAGTCGCGATTTCGCGACACTTTCAACACATGCATTTTTTCCTCTTTTCTTCAATTTTAGCATCTGGGTCACCGAGATTCTTCTCTACAAGCCTGCAAAAAGGTGGGTCCCCAATTTTGGGGTGTGTTGTGGATCAACCACAACACTTCCTCAATACTAAATATTCCTCTTGTAAAAAACATGTTATGGCTTCTATTATATTTCTCTTAAGGTGTTTTTAAATAGATTATTTTTCTTTCTTAAATCTTCCTTTGATAAGTGTTTTTCACCCTAAATTTTTTTAATATGTTTTAAAGACTTTTAATATGGATTTTTGTTTCATCGATCACAATTTTATAGGGTACTTCTACCCTTAAAATTTCTTATCTCAAACTTGAAAATTTTTATAAAAAAAAAGTGCACCTTGGATTTCTCTATGTCAAAGCTAGAGGAGGATCAAAAGGATAATTATTTCTTCCTTCTACTTGCTCTGATATGACATGTTAGAACTTAATATTTGAATGAATTACATTACAAATGTGCAATGACATTCTATTACAATTCAAACTCTTTTTTAAATACATAGAGGAATTAGTAACACCATTGGGTGTAACCACTTTAAACCCTAGGTTAAAAAAAGTCAACGAAACCCTTGACTCTTCAAGGCATCTAACTAGAGTAGCTAACCAAAAAAAAACTTGGTCACTACCATCCAGCCTATCCCCTTCTGGGTACACTATAGTTTGAATCTTGGAAATTCCCAAATAGAGGCCAAATCCCTAACCACTATGTTGTCCTTGTTAAACAATAAATTATCTTATTATGAGATCATTGAAATTGCACATTTATCATATCATTTTAGATTACATTATAATCGAATTTGAATCTAATGGCATGGTGATGCAATCTATGGAGGAAGTCTAATGAAAAACTACCTCTTCTAGCAACAAAATTTTCACAAGAAACTCACAAACCAAAAAATAAAGCAAAAACAACATTTTATTAAATATCATCTCATTAGGTTTTGTTTTATTAATTGGTTGATGAAGGACTATTTGTATGCTCCCTCATCATACACACTAGGTAAGAGAAAATGTTTCATGAGTAAAATTTCATGAACATTTTATAAAATTCTAAAATCAGATTCTATACGTAGAAGTCTAAGAAGCATTCATCCACATTGCTTCTTTAGATACCAAATTTTTCCACTCCATAAAATACTCATAGTAGTCTTTACCTCTTATTCTCTTGGTCACTCTAGAATTTATCACAACTTCAATCTCATCTCGTTATTTCTCTAGAAACTATTATACCTATTATTTCATAAAGATATTAGAAGTGATATCTTCATTACAATCCGTTGATTTGTCATAATTTAGATAAAAATTAGCCACGTAAAATGTTGATGATATGTTTACTCCTTCCAATAGTTCATTTTCATAGGCATTAGCTACAAGCTTCTTCAAGACCTTACAAGGTCCATTTTGTTTTTCCAATTTAGCTTATTGTAAGTGCCTTTTGAGAAACTTTCCTTTCATAAGTGTGCCAAAACCAAATTCCCAGCCTAAAATTATTGCATCATATGTTTAATATTAGTACATTTATTGTAATTTTGTGTCCAATATATTCCATAAAGTTCATCAAAAGTGACCTACAAACATAGTATCTCTATTTTACATAATATTTTTTTGCAAACCATGCAATATTACAACTTCTTTAAAGAACAAATTAGAAATATGAGTAGGATTGTTCATTTTCATACAAGGTATGAAATGTGTCATCTTCAAAATTCTATCAATAGCAAAAATAGAATCATTACCTCTTTATGTTTGAGGAAATTCAAGAACAAAGTCTATACTTATGTCTTCCCATGGCCTTTTTGGTATTGGTGATATCTAATACAATATATTATTTTAGAGTCTTCCCTTTTCATGTTGATAAACTTGACAACATTGCACAAATATTCGTATATCCACACTCATTATTGGCCAATAATAAGTTTTATAAAGTTATCCCATGACGTTATCTACTTTGAAATGTATAGCAAGTCCACTGTTTTTTTCTCTTATTAAGTTCTTTCTCATTGAAATCCATATCATTCTTAGCCATAATACCTTGAATAAGAATGCCTATTGGATAAAATAATAAAGCCATAGTGTTCTATCTCCTACACTATGATTATTGTGTGATGTCCAAGATTTTTTTAAATCCAAATCCTTGAGATAAAGCTCTTTTATAACATCAAACGCAACAACTTCAATCCTTATTGCAATCATCAACAAACATCTTGTACTCAATTCATTGGCTATTTGATTTCATATACCACTTCTATGCTTCAAAAAAAATGAGTAACTTTGAAGATACTTCATCCATTTCATGTCTTTGGTTCAATTTTCCTTGGTTGTTAATGAATTATAAAGCATGATTTTCCATAAATAACACAAACTCTTTTGGTAATAAGCAATACCTCTATTTCGTAAGTGCTTGCACCTTAACATAGAACTATTGATCATAAATTGAGTATTTTATCTTGGCATCATTTAAATTTTAGCTAAAATAAGCAATGGGATTACCTTTTGGGCTCAAAACTCCTCCAATGGTTGTTCCAGTTGTATCACAATATACTTGGAAAACCTTGTTAAAGACTAGTAATATTAAAACTAAATACTCTATGACTTTATCATATAAGACTTGAAAGCTATTTTTTACTGCATATATCCATTTGAACTCATATCTATTGATTTTCATTATTTTCGTGAATATGGGTTAAATTCCACTAAATTATTTGATAATTTTTTTGTAAAAACTTGCAAAACCATGGAAATTTCTTTCCTCAAACATAATTCTTGGTGATGGCCAATTAACAATAGCCTTTACCTTTTTTGAATCCATCTATAGATCATCCTTTAAGATGACAAAATCAAAATATACAAATTCCTTCTTCCTAATACTATATTTATTTAAATTAATTAATAATTGATCTTCTTTAATATTTTACAAAACAAACCTCAAGTGCACTAGATGTTCTTCATTTAATTTTCTAAACACCAAAACCATCCAAGTAAACCACCTGTAAATTACCAAGATAAAACTTTAAGACTTCAGTCATCAATCCCATATAAGTTTTGTGTGTTTTTGTCAACCCAAATGGCATGACTAGCAATTCATATAGTCCCCTTGTAGTCTTAAACATAATATTCCATTCATCTCTTTTGATTTGGATTTGATGATAACCACTCTTCAAATCAATATTTGTGAAGTACTTTGGTCCACTCAAACAATCCATAAAGCCATCCATATGGGATAATTGAAACCTATATGTTATTTTACTTTTATTGATAATGTAGGAGTCTATCCACATATTTCATTCTCCATATTTCTTGGGTGTTAGTATGACTGGTATTATGCATGGGCACAAACTCTACCTAATCAATCCCTTGTCCAATAGCTCTTGGACTTGTCTTTTCATCTCTTCATTTTCCATGGATGTCATCCTATAAGTTACCCTATTTTATAAACTTTCTTTAGGCATGAAGTCTATGTTATGACTAATACTTCTTATAGGAAGTAATCCATTTGGCAAATCCTTAAAGAGAAAATCTACAAATTCCTCTAGTATATCAACTATCTCATGAAGAATTTCCTTAATTTTATGTGTTGTCTTGGATTTAATGGATTTGGTAATGAAGGTAAATCATGCTTTCTTCTTCTTCATCTTATTTAAGAACTATTTTTTGAGATCAAGCACACTATAGATATAGAGTATACCTCCTCTCCTTTGTCCTTAAATTGACTCAATGCATAGTTTTTTCTATCATTTACAAGTGATAATGTATTCATTCTACCATCATGTACCACTTTCTTATCAAATTGACATAGTCTACCCAACAAAGTGACATGAATCCATTGGCATGATATCACTTAAAATTGTATTCTTGTAAGAACCAATTTAAAAATTTATCATATATTGTTCACTTACCAAAATTTTATACCCATATTGTAACCATGACACCTTGTAAGAATCCAAATGCTACATTCTCTTCATGGCAAGTTTCTCCACCATACCAGTCAAGGCATATGACCATGTGGTCTTCATCTTCCATGAAGTGTCATCTCTATTTCAACACATACTCTAGACCTCTAAAAACCTACTTTAATATCAAATTATGCATTTTAGTGAGAGGGTCTAATTAATGACTACCTCTTCTAGTAATAAAATTAACATCACAAACTCATAAACTAGAAAATAGAGCAAAAAAAATATTTTCTAAAAAACTTCTTGTTGGACTTTTTTTTATTTGCTGATGTGGGATTGTTTGTAATCCTAGATTCTCCCACATCATAGAAAAATGAAAGGTCCATTGGGAAATATCAAGGCTATTTTGGCTCCCACCCAAACTTAGTTTGTAGCTCGATCAAATTTAGGATTGATATATTAGAATGTAAGATATTGTTTTCGTAGGGTTACTTTAACTTAATTTCAATTTTGGGTTCCTTATAATTAGTCATAGAAGGCTTAGGATTTTGGATTCCATCTTCAGCATCTATAATAATATCATTGTTATGCAAAATTTAGTGATTAGGTAAGACTTCATTGAGAGGAGTAATGTTAGGCAAGTTTGCAATTACTAATTGGTTGATTACAACTTGGCCCTTAATAGATTCAAACTAGATAATCATAAATCATGTTCTTGGAGTAATTGCACACATTTAAAAGTTATTCCTAAAATGTATATCTTTTGAAAGTATCTCAAAGAATTGGACCTAATAACCAAACAAGTTTGATAAAATCTGTAATTTCTTCATTTTTGGGTTGTAAAGTAAATGATAATTGAGTTGTAAATAGAGAAGTGAGGTTTTATATGTGGATATTGTAGACTAAAAATCATAAAATGAATCATTAACATGAAAATATGTCTAAATAGATGTTTCTAGTCTAAAGCAAGTGAAAGATTAGGAATTTTAAAAGAAACATTAAATAACCAATATCTAGTAGGTAAGCTTTATTAGAGATGGATCTCTAATTAAGAAGCATTGTTTAGCGATGTTATTACTAGTAAGTATTTGGATAATATTCTCCACGAGGAAGTAGGTCACATTCCTATGAATGACCAAGGTTCTGTTGCTTAGAAAGTGTTGAAATTGTCAGAAATAGAGTATATTACATCATTTGTGTCATGTAAATGTATCTTCCAAGGTACATACTTAGGAAATTAGATTACTTTAGGGGGAGGTTATCTAGTTACTTCATGCAATGTAATAATGCACAAGTGTCAATATGCAAGATGTATATGTGCAAGTTTTCCCTTGCACAACTAGGTAGAGTGTTGGACAAGGAACCTATTTTCCTATATAAAAAAAGCCTCATTGTAATATAGAAAGAGAGTCAGGGAACATAGTCAGATAATGTATCTTAGATCATAGTACAATTTTGTGTAGATCACCATCCATTGGTGATGTATGTAATATTGTTAAGTAGCTTTATTAATGTAGTGTTCATTTCCTCCATATTTTTAATTGTCAGGATTAAGGTGCACCGTTATCATGATAATTAAAAATAAATAACTATCATTTATTAAATCACACCTAATACCTATCATCCATATCTATATTGTAGTCTTTTATGTCATTTCTATTTATAGCATATTTTAATCATCTAGTAGATTTACTTTCTTTTACATTAGTCTGCATCTTGTGACTGCTATCTCCCAATGCTCATTACATCAAAAGCTAATAGAAATTAGGAGAGAAAGTGGTAAAACCAAGACTATTTTATAAAATGGGTAGAGAGGATAAGGTAAATTTTTGGACTGATTCTTATGACTAATACCCCCCATAATTTTAAAATTTCCAAAGCTACAACCCTTTCAACAAAACTTGGAGGTTGGATATTGGATTAAGATAATATGGTATCTACATACAAGGTAGATTGGTACCTTATATCTTATGCAACTAAAGGAATGGGAAGAGTGGCCAGTCCTAATCTCTCAGAATGTGTTATCACTTTTAGATAGGATATTAAAGCAACACCACCTTATAAGAAAATAAGAAGGGGATAAGATAGCTTTGCGTCATTGAAATCTAAGAATATATACAACCATAATTGGTTATAATGAACTACTTCCTCCTCCTCTGATGTGGTTGGATGTTCCATGGGATAGAGTATGGTTGAAAAATGGTTGACCAAAAATCAATTTATTTTCCTAGTATGTTATGCATCGAAGCTTCCTTACTTATGATAACTTACAAAAGAGGGATTTTCAAGTTCTCTCTAAATGTATCATGCGTAATACTCAATAGAATATAATAGATCATTTGCTCTTCCAATGTGAATTTGCCATGAAATTATGAAATCGATGGGTTGATCTCTTCAAGGCCCATCTCAATATACAATAAACACATACTAATATATGGGAGGTTTGGAAACAAATAAGGTTAAAAAATAATTCAATTAAGTTGGGTTGGTCTCTAGGTTCAAGATTTATTTGGTGGTACATATGGTTCAAAATAAATACTAGAATTTTCAAAGAGGAATACACTCTAATAGATATAGTATGGCAAAAAATATTAATCAAGGTAATAGAGACAATAAAAACGCATGTGGAGGAGCAAGAAAATCAACAAGAAGTGAACACTACCATTAGGTAGACTCATGGGGCTTGGCAACCCCTACCCTTAGGCTAGGAAAAAATCAACATAGATGGAGAAGCTTATTCATTGGGAATAAATAACCCAGGGGTAGCGGGTATTAGTTTCCTTAGAATATACTATAAGGAGAAGCTTATTCATTGGGAATTGGAAGGCCTAGGAGTATCAACAAATAATTAAGTAGAGGCTTTGACAATCAAACAAGGCTCTCTTAGTACTTGGGAGAATGGAATTCGAAAGATCATAGTGGATTCTGACTCTCAAATTTTGATGGGGTTGCTAGATGAGATTAGGAATTTTAGACCGAGTGTGTGGTATATCAAGAACATGGTAAGTCAAACTAAAGCTATTTGGCAATAGTTTGAGGATGTTATTATGGTTTATGTAGGCAGAGGGAAGAATGCAATGAATGATTTTTGGCTAAAAAAGGAAGTGAGAATCTTGTTGGATACAGGTTGAAATCTTATTAGAACAAGGATATTGTAGATTGGATGGAGGTAAACAAACAAGTTTTATTACTAGCCGACATATATTTTGGCAATGAAGTGTGTGAGACCAAGGTAGATGTTTATGATGGTTAGATTTTGGTTTGGCATCATGTTGTTGCTTGTAGTGTTCTTAGTCCCAATTTAGAATAGCCCTTGACGTAATGGTAAGAGATAGAAGCAATTTTGAGTCCTCTAAAATAGGATTAATGAAAAATGTAATGACGATAGGAGTTTTTGCTCTTTGTGCATCACTCTAAGTAATTTATGGTCCAAGGAGATATTAGAGTTAGTTTCATTAAAATTCTAGGATTGGCCAAAAGTTGTAGGTCAATTATTGTAACTTTAAATCTATACTTTTAATATAATTTTCACCTTTAAAAAAAAAAAAATCTAAATAAAAGCTATAAAAACATTAAATCAACCAAAAACTTTGAATGAAAAAAAACTATAAATATTTAAAAATTTTGTTTTCTTTAAATTAATTATTATTTTTATTTTAAAAACATTTTTTTTAAGCGAAAAATCCCTTGTGGGGCCGCCTTGGTTTGAGAGACCACGAACAGGGGGTTCTACACCGTCAAAGTCACCCGGGAGTTGCACCCGACCTTGCCCGCACCAACATTATCAATTGAATTTTGGATACCTAGTTCAGCTTTTTGGTAGGGTGGAGATTTGAACCTGGGACCTCTCTTGGAGGATTTCCCTCTCCTCTCCAACTCACCTACAACACCTGGGTAAAACTAATTTATAGTGGAAAACACCCCTTTCGAGGTGCCACTTTCAATAGGTTGGGCATAGGAGGAATGGAGCCTTGTCGGCCTCTACCAGCACATAGGACATTCCTAACCATATCATCTATTTACTGGATGGAGACAAGGGAAATGGAACCTGGGTTGGCCTCTACTAGCACCCAAGGCATTTACCACTGCACCACAACAAACAAATTAAAAATATTAACTATCAATATTGTGTGATTATTTTTATTTTAAAAACATTAACTATCAATATTTTATGTGATGAACACCATTTAACCTCGTACTAAAAACATTACATTTTTACTTTTCAAGATAATTAATTTTTAAAACTTATTAAAAATATATTTGTATGTTGAAAATAAATAAAATATTAAACTAAATTCAGATTGGATGGGGTCATATCTAACACATAAGTTTCATCTCATCCATACTCTAAAGCTGATAAAAGTTTCGAAGTTTTTTACAGCTCTGAGAAAAGGATTAAAAGATTGAAACTTTGAAAACTCTACAACTTCCAGCTTTTAATTGTTCAACTCTAATATAAAAAGCATCGCCCGGCTCAGAAAAAATTGAGGTTTTTGGATCTCCCCTATCATTTAATTGTACCTTGACTGTACCAACTATAATATTTAGAATTAATTATTAGCAACTTTGCTTATTATAAATTATTAGTAATAAAAAGTGTTAGTAAACTATGCCGTCACTTTATCTAAAATAAACAATAGAACATTAGTTGCCTTGAATTACATAAAAATATTAGATAAGTTTATACGGAATATGTGAAGTCAGTGGTCTTCGAAGGACTTTTCCATCTAAACTCTTTTTCTAAAATACGTAGACCTCATTAAACAATGATTTGTCGGCGGTCAAATGCCAGCGGCGGGGAACCCGTCAAATGCCAGCCCTGAGCCGGCTCCAAAGCGGCGGGGAACCCGTCAAATGCCAGCCCTGAGCCGGCTCCAAAGCTTAAAAAATTATTTGATTATATTTAGAAATCTGTTGCCAACCAAGATTTACAGCTCAGACAGTCTTGGTGTTAATTTATTTTTAATATGGTTATATATTTATTACAGGAAGATGAATTGGTAGCGGCCTATGTTAATTATGAAGGTTATTTATAAAAAAAATTAAAAATCTAAAATGCAAATATATTTGGTGCTAATATAAACAAATAAAGTTTCAAAGTGAAACATCTATTAAAAATATAAACATACTTATAAAGTTAAAATATCAATAAGAACCACATCAAACATTAAACTCGTTGAACATCTAACTTTCCTAATGTAATGTAAATCATTACTTTAGGCTTCTGTTAAAATATTAATTTGTGCTTCAGTTTGAGATTTGGTGCTATGGAATGTTCGGGGCAAGTCCGTCCTTTGGAGTTTAGTGTTGGTCAAATAGGATCTTTTGGCCGAAGAATTTAGATTTGGGATCGTAGGACTCCGAGAGAGTTACATATTTAATATTCTCATCAAATTTCTGGTCTATGGTCAAAATTGGACAATATATTGGATTTGGCGGTTTTAGCTTTAAAAAGTAACTTGTTCCGTCACAATATTTTGCAGAGTCCGTCTCAGAACTGCCTCAGAAGCGGTCACACAGATCTTCGCATCTTCGCATCTTCGCGCAGTCCGCCCCTATAACCACCATGCCACAATCATTTTAAACCTGCCCCTATAACTACCATGCCAAAATCATTTTAAACCTCTTAAACCGCTGAAAGCATCAGGCAAGGGACAAAAGTTCAGTCTGGCGAGGCCAGAAAATTAAACCTTGGACCTCTGCCCCTTGTAGGATTTGGATGAATCAATTGATCTACACTTCGAACCTAAGTATTTTAAATGGCTCTGTAGGAATTTAAAATGTAGATATTCGTCATGCTATATTGTCGAATCTTTAGAACATTTTCAGGTGGAGGGTTCCGAGGATTTCGTATTTCAATAAAACGTGTGCCTTTAGATTTGGAGCTTCAGATTTTTATCAAGTTTGTTCTACACCCTCGAGTTTTGAGGTTTTGATCAAAATTGTGGGTTCACCTCACAGATGGAGAAGAAGCGGTCACACAGATCTTCGCGCAGTTCGTTCCTATAACCATCATGCCACAATCATTTTAAACCTGTCCCTATAACCACCATGCCATAATCATTTTAAACCTCTTAAGCCGCTGAAAGCATCAGGAAAGGAACAAACGTTCAGTCTGGCGAGGCCAGAAAATTAAACCTTGGACCTCCGCCCCTTGTAGGATTTGGATGAACCAATTGATCTACACTTCGGACCTAAGTATTTTAAATGGCTCTGTAGGAATTTAAAATGTAGATATTCTTCATGATATATTGTTGAATCTTTAGAACATTTTTAGGTGGAGGGTTCCGAGGATTTCGTATTTCAATAAAACGTGTGCCTCTAGATTTGGAGCTTCAGATTTTTATCAAGTTTGTTCTACACCCTCGAGTTTTGATCAAAATTGTGGGTTCTGACCTCACAGATGGAGAAGAATTGAGCTCCGCGGTTCGATTTCAGACTTTGAATAAAATCGCGGCTTGTGGCATTTAAGTGTGGAAGAACTTGTACTTAGTAGTTGCCTTCTCTTGTTTGCCTTTAAATTTTGCCACACAAACAGAATTCTTTGAAGCATTGAAGGAAATGGATGGTTTAAGAGTAGTTTTTTCATGTTCTTTGGCATCAATGCTGATCGTGGTTTTGGGAGCCGATAATTATCTGATCGGCTGTGGAACAAATTCCACAATGATTGAGAATGGCAGGAAATGGAAATGGATATTTGCTCTACACCATCTTGCTATGTGACCATCATTATTGCACTTATAACACTTAAAGTTATTATTCCTTTGATGTTCAATAGTATTAGGATTTCTCCTAGTGAAGCCATATCCTCTTCTATCATGAATTCTGTAATTCATTGCCTTGCGACCAAACTCATTACATGAATAGCAATATCCTTGGAAAAGTTATTCTCTTCCATATACCTGTATTTCATGCGATCTACACTGTGAAGCCATATGCCCAAATCTTTGACATGAGAAGCATCTCCCATTGAAGCTTCCTTGCCTAGACCTCATTGGTCTCCTATTTTGATTGATATTTCATCTGTATCTTCTTTACCCATTGTCCCTGTTGGACTCACTACAATCTGAATCATCCTTAGAAGTTTCACTTTCACTTGCATCTGAGAATCCCTCTTCTGAAGAATCTTCTTCTGATGTTGTTTCTTCTTGAAGACTTGAAGTAGAATTTGCTTTTTCTTGTTTCTTTCCAAAACCAAGACCCGTTGAACATGATGTTCTCTGCTATCCACAAATGAACTTATACAAGTTCTTAGAGCTATTTGTGAAACTCTTCATCTTGATCTTGGAGTCATGTAAATATTTCATTGGAGTAGCAACTTCTTATGCTAACTTCTCACATTCCAAAATCTTTGCTTCTAAATTATCCTTGAACTTACTTGCCTTGGCCTTTGACTTTTCTAAGTCCTCTATGAGCAATAATATTTCTTCATCATATTTTTGAAACTGACTTTCAAGCTTAGAGTGTTGCTTTCTTACATTATTTATTGTGTCAAGGGTATGGATAAGTTCTCCCTTGAGATCATAACCATTCTCTATTGAGTAGTCCTCTATTTGTTTGCCTTTGTCCATATCATTTCTTTCTTTTGACTTGATTTCTATAGGATCACTCAATTCTTCATCTTCTAAAGCCATTAGAAGATTCTCATTTGATCTATCAAATGCATCTTCAAAATCATCATCACTGAAACTAAAACCATCTCTTGTGTAATCATCTTCAAGATGTCCAAATTTACCACATCTAAAATATTGAAGAATAACTGGAGTCTTTTTCTTAGTTTGATCCTTTTATTCAATTATGAACAAGACTTCATCTCTATCATTGTTTGAAAAAACTAGCATCACTATCAAATGAGTACTTACTTGCATTATCCACATAGTAGCTTTTCTTTTGCCTTTGGAAAAACTTCTTTCCTTGTTTGTTTTATCCATCCTTGTCTTTCTTCTGGTAATTGTGTCTTTCTGATTCCCTGTACTTGTGATCCTATTTTTCTTCATCATTGTTGTACTTTGGATCTTTGCACTTTATTGCAAAATTTCCAAACTTCCCACAATTAAAGCACTTAACTGATATCATATCTATTGGTCTTTTGAACCCTTTATCTCTTCTACCATAGTTAGCTTCTTCATCACTAGATGACTCACTGCTTGATTCTATTTGCTTTCCCTTTTTCTTTTTGTCCACTTTAAAAGCAGTTTCTTTCAGAGGAATAAGATCTTTTGTTTTTATCTCAAAAGTAGTAAGCATACCAAGCAAAGAATTCCTTGTCAAAGAATCACTATCAATTGATGTTTCTATAGCAGAAACCTTTTCACAATACCTTTTTGGAAGAGTTCTCAAAATATTATCACAAGCATCTAATTCATCAACCTTCATTTCAAGACCTCTCATCTCATGTATACATTCATCAATATTACTGAGATAATCACAAATATTTTCATCATCTCTCATTCTTAAGTTCTCAAATTATCCTTTGAGATTTCTGATCTTAGCTTTCCTGACACCTTTATCACCCTCATATATATCATGTAGTAGATCCCACATATCTTTTGCTATTTTACAATCCATAACCTTCATAGATTATGATCTACCCAATACTTTCATAATTGCATCCATAGCTCTTGAATTTGCATGCATTAGAAGCTTATATTCCTTATCTATCAAAGGATTGACTGTAGAATCATATCCAAGTTCCACTGCATCCCAAACTTATTTCCAAGTGCCATAAGGTAAAATCTCATTAGCATACAACAATACAAGATGTCACTTCCATCAAAGACTAGTACTGCATTATTGAAGGACCCATCCTTTTGATATTTGTGATCCATTGTGTTCTTAGACTGCTTTTCCTTCAAGCTTTCAAACTCTTATGAAGGAACCAACTCTGATACCAATTGAAGAACACAAACTTATACTAAGAGGGGGGTGAACAGTATAAGATCACTTTTACTTTTCTTCTCAAATCAATATTATACAGTGTATAGATAGCAGTATAAATAGTAGTAATCAAAGCAATGCAAATAAATCCACACACAATAAAGAAAAATATTTAACATGGTTCACCCAATGTGGGCTACCTCCACAAAGAAAATATTTCTTCTAAATATTTCTTAAATAATCTCTTGGGAATCTTTCCCAAATTACAATGTTTATGGACCTCGGTCCAAAGGAGATGTTGATCCCCTAAATCTCAAGTTTGTGGATCTCTTCCACAGGAGAACTCTTTCCCCTTCTACTCTGGCTAGTGATCTTCTAGAAGACTCTGTCTCTCTATTGCACTGACTTGTGGATATCTATCCAGTTGAAAACTCCTCACTCAGATCCGTCTTCAATTGTCTTGGCTGATGGATATCTATCCACTAAGACTCTATCCTCTATACTCTATCACCTATAAAGCTTTGTCTCAATACTGTACCAAACACATTTCAGTTGGTCTAGCACAGTTCTGCTCAATATCTTGCACTAAACACAATACAGTTGATCTAGTATAATTTTTATCAATAGGTTCACTTAGAACCTGCTCAAAGCTGCTCAACATGTTCACACAAAACCTGTCCAAATCTGCTCAACAGGTTCACACAAAACATGTCCAAATATGCTCAACAAGTTCACACAAAACTTGTCCAAATCTTCTCAACAAGCTTACACAGAACTTTTCCAAATCTGTTCAAAAAATCATCTCTAGGACTTGCTAAAATCTGCTCAATAAGTCCTCTCTAGGACTTGCTCAAATATGCTCAATAAGTCCTCTATAGGATTTGCTCAAATATGCTTAATAATTCCTCTATAGGACTTGCTCAAATCTGCATAGCAAGATTTCACAAAAGCTTAACTCAAAACAGTCCACAAGTCTTCTCAAAGACTTGTCTCAATCACATAGAATCATAAAGAGAATTGTTAGAGACTCAATATGTTCTAAGCTCAATGTACAATCAATATCTCAAATCAATCTCATAGAAGCATAAAGAGAATTGTTAGAGACTCTATATGTTCTATACTCAAATCCCAATATCAACTCAATAGAAGCATCAAGATAATTGTTAGAGACTCTATATGTTCTATACTCAGATCTCAATCTCAACTCAAATCAACCTCAATCTCAACTCAAATCAGAATATTGAATAGTTTGTTTCTAGGAACTTGAACAACCACATGCATCCACTTGACTAGGCTTAATCAACTCAACTCAACCAATCACCTCAAGAAACAATCCTTTCTCACAAACCCTAGTCCAATCATGTATTAACCAACTCAAATCAACCAATCACCTCATGGAACAATTATTTTTCACAAACCCTAGTCCAAGCATGTATTAACAAACTCAAAATGTTTCCAACAATGCTCAAGCACAAGTCTCACATAGTAATGATACTCATGTTCTTTTCTAACTCAAGTTCAAGTTCATTTCATCATCAATGGGCTTCAACAACAATGCTAATAAAACAATGTTTAAATACAACTCACAAACCAAAAAACCTTGAAGAATTCAACCAATCATTTTCTCAAAGGAAACCACAATTAATCCTTTTCTATCCAATGATATTTCAGAAATCAACCACCATAAACAATCAATAGGAGAATGTGCCCATACCTTTTTGATGCCAATAAGTTGTCCACAAAATCTGCCACACTTAAACACAACTTTCCTTTCCAATCTAAACAAGGGTTAATGGACTTCAAATAATCACAAAATAAGGCATTACTCAAATTACACCCTTTTTACTCCAAGTTAATAAACACATCCACCAAAGTCCCTTTTATTAAAACCCTTATAAAAAATAATAAACCTCTAAAAATTGCTTTTAAAAAACAACTCCTTATTTCTCCTGAAATTAATTCTCCATAACCATCAAATAAATCAAAAACCAATTATGCTTTGGAATAATAATAATAGCCCTAATAAAAAACTTTAATTTCCATTAACTACCTTATAACTCCAAACTTTAGGGCTAATAAAAATTATTTAAATGCAAAACGTAATTACCTCCTCAAGGGGATTCGAATCCCCGACTTGCCACACTGCGAGCGTCTTAGCCACGACTAATATTCCACATGATCTAGGCACTTGTTGGAAAGGCAAAGGACCAAAGTGCCTTAAACCTTCCTCCACCTTCCACAAAAGACAAAGCACCAAAGTGCTTTCCACACGCCTTCCGAAATGCCATCCAAGGGATTCGATCCCTAGTGTTTGTGCTACCTTGTGCCTTAAACCAAAACTATTTGCCAATGCGCCACGCTTCCCACCATGATTTGAATTTCCAAGCACTGTCATTTTCTTTCCTGCTTCTCTTCTCAAAATTCGCACGAGCTCATAGGCTTATTAGAATGCCAAACATTTATCACAAAAACAAGGATAAAACTTTGATTTATTTACCACCCCTTTATATTATGTTTAAAACACTTCAAAGACGTTGGTGGAAACATGAATTTATGTTTTCTTGATGATGTCGGTGGGAAACTTTGCATTTAAATTTAAATTTGAATTTAAATTTTAAATAATTAAAATTCAAACCAAATATTAAAACTCATAACTCCATCACGGGGGCATATTTTTTGATGAAATGAAAGCCCAACTTGGGTTTTAAGAAAAACCCAGATCAAATATTTTGTCCATGGTTTTAACTAAAACCTTTTTATTTTTCTTGCCTTATTTTTCACAAAAAACCTTCATAGATCCTTTTGACATTAAATGCTCATTTGACATCAATGACAATATTTTAGCTTAGGGACTCAAAAATTCCAACAATCTCCCCCTTTTTCATTGATGGCAACCCAAATCCTTTTACTGAATTCTGATCTTCTTTTCTGCTCCCCCTGGGACTTTGCTCCCCCTAGCTCAATGCTCTCTCAGATATCAAATCTCTCCTCATATCCAAAAACTCTCCCCATAATACACAAATATCTCCCCTTTGACATCAATGGAAAAGGGTCACCTTTGGGGCTCGGGGATAAGAATTAAGCCTCTTAGATTAGCCCCTCCACCACCTCCACATGAGGTGGTTAATTTTCGGGTGGGAGTATTTCTACTCCTCGAAAGAACTGTTCTCTACCTTTGTGTTTTCCTCTTCCTTTTTGTTGAATCCTCTCATTGTTTCTTTCCAAGTCATCATCCATTTTCCTATTCTTATTCTTGTTCTCATCCATGTTCCTATTCTTGTACCTGTTCTTGTTATTATTCTTCTCCGAGTCTCTTTTATTTTCTAAGTCTTTGTTCCTGTTCATCTTCTTGTTTTTGTTCATGTTCCTGTTCCTATTCTTGTTCATATTCTTGTTTCTATTCATGTTCATGTTCATGTTCCTGTTCATGCTTGTTTATGTAATATTTGCTCTACACCATCTTGCTATGTGACCATCATTATTACACTTATAACACTTAATGTTATTATTCTTTTGATGTTCAATAGTATAGGATTTCTCCTAGTGAAGCCATATCCTCTTCTATCATGAATTCTGTAATTCATTGCCTTGCGACCAAACTCATTACATGAATAGCAATATCCTTGGAAAAGTTATTCTCTTCCTGTAGACACCAAAACAGCACCCATCCGATTAAGTGACTACAAACACCGATCGCATTGACATACACAACTTTCAGGGCAGCCCTCAGAGGTCAAACAGTGGTCCTAGCCACTCACACAGCAGTTTAGAAGGTCAAAAAATGGTAGAGCAAAGTTGGTCGCTTTAACAAGCCTTCGTTCAAACAAACCTTAAGCAAAACTTCAAGAGCAAACAAGCCTTCGTTCAAACAAACCTTAAGCAAAACTTCAAGAGCAAACAAGCCTTAATCAAAAGGGAACCTTGGCCTTAGATGTCGCGAAATCGCGACGTCGCGATTTCATGCGTCGCGATATCGCGACACCTAAGGCCCCGAGGGAAGCCTCGGCCTTAGACGTCGCGATATCGCGCATCGTGATATCGCGACACCTAAGGCCCCGAGGGAAGCCTCGGCCTTAGACGTCGCGATATCGCACGTCGCGATATCGTGACACCTAAGGCCCCGAGGGAAGCCTCGGCCTTAGACGTCGCGATATCGTGCGTCGTGATATCGCGACACCTAAGGCCCCGAGGGAAGCCTCGGCCTTAGACGTCGCGATATCGCGCGTCGCGATATCGTGACACCTAAGGCCCCGAGGGAAGCCTCGGCCTTAGACGTCGCGATATTGCGACACCTAAGGCCCCGGGGAACCTCGGTTGAAGTGTCGTGATATCGCGATGTCCGTTCGGGGCGGCGAGCGTCGTGATATGCGACACCTAAGGCCCCAGGGGAACCTCGGTTAAGTGTCACGATATCGCGATGTCACGATATCGTGACAGTTTTGTCACGATATCGCGACACCTAAGGCCCCGAGGGGGAACCTCGGTCGAAGTGTCACGATATCGCGACGTCGCGATATCGCGACACTTCGGCATTTTGCGTTTAAAAGCAGACACCTCTCCAATCAAAGGCGGACTTTGACGTGGCCGCCACATCCAAGGAATGACCGCCACGTGGCACCCCTACGTGCCCCTTTTCAAAGAGACCACGTGGGTCTATAAAAACGGCGGACTTCACCAACTATAGTAATGAGACGAGCAGTCTCAACAACAAATCCGATCCGAGGCCATGCCTCATAACTACGATGTGAGTTCCGGTGACAATTCAAGGCGAGCCATGCCTCATAAATCATCCGACAAGGGTCAAATCTCGGCGCCTCTGTAGATTTAGGGTTTTGACATTAATGCTTCGGAGGCGAAATCCTCTATAAAAACTAGCTCAATGCAATGTAAAAAAAGGACCGAAACGAAGCATTTTAAAAATACAACGAAGTGCTGTTCATTTGAAGACCCGATTGCACCAGTTTGAGTTCACCTTCTTCACATCTAGAATCTCTTACAAAATAGAGGTTGGTGGGTGGTTCTCAGAAGCGTGAATCTAACTTCCATACCCGACAGTGGATCACTACATCCCACTAATTCGACGACAACTCAATACAAAATATTTTGGGCCCTTCCTTATTGGATTGGCGCCATAATTAAATTCTAACGGGGGCGGCCCGCTTGGGCACCCCATACCTTTTCTTGCTGATTTCGCTTTAATATATATCATGTTCTTGCGTGTTATCCTGTATTAATGTTCTGCATTATATGTTCGATAAAGACATAAATAGAAAGAATATATCTCATTAATAATGTTATCTTTGTTTGTTCTACAGTCTTCTACATCGGTTTCTCATTAACCGTTTGCGTAAGGTTAGGACATATCTGCAAGTGGCGTTTTATCCTGCATTAGGGTTCTTTCTGCATTACGTGTTTAATATATATATCGATATTATTATGCTCTCGTGTTTCTTTTCGATCTCTCTGTTTCTAATGGCAGCGGCCTCCTAGTAAAGTTTTTTGTCCTCTATAGAATTTGCAAATCTCACGTCTTTCATTGCGGTATTACGTTCTACGTTAACTTGTTAGACATATTACGTACTATGTTCTACGTTCTGTCGTTTTAGTGCTGATTTCGATTAAACATGCATGTCATCTACACTCGTCTATGCATGATTTTTTTAATGATCTCAAGCATACATCTTTTATTTTTTATTTTTAAGAAGTAAATGTTTTATGTTAACATAGGTGCTACTAACGTGTTTATTTGTTTCTTTGACTGCAGGAGAAACAACAGCAAGGAGGCACCGACAAAGACTCATTAACACTAGCGACGGCAATACGTTAGCCCACCCATTTTGCATGTGGGCATGTGGAGAGAAGATCATTAATCATGACTGTAACCGAGAATATGTCACTGAGGAGATTTATTGTAACCGAGTCAGAATCTTATGAATAAAAAGGGTTGTGCTTCTACTTTTGATATATCAAGCTGGTTATGTTACATTGCATCTTAAGTGTTCTTTTATTTCCGGAATCTCATGCTTTCAATGGCGATCACGGTGGGACCGTTCCCAGATTTTTAAATCACAGAAACTAATCAGATTTGTTGTGCTTTGTGCTTAACAGGTACCTTTTTTTTTAAGCTGAAGGTCAGAAACAACAAATCCCGGTAGAGAAGAGGTAACGGTTCTAACTGTCTATTTCATTTTCTGCTGTAATATTTCTGTTTATTTTATTTTTTTAATTTCTTTTTAGTTGTAATATTTTTTCTATAATATTTCTTTTTTTTTAATTTTATTTTTTATTAAAGAAAGGTAGAGAAATTTTCCGTAAATTTTTCTTGCTTTAAAAAAAAAAAAAATTAAATTAAATTTTTACTTGCTGTTTTCCGGTTTGTAGTGTTTCTTGCTGTCTTCCGGTTTGCATAGGGAAAGTTTCTTTTTGTTGCTCGTTTCATTTTTATTAAATAAAAAATGAACTCCACACACTGCACGCGGTAAATTTGAACCAAGGAGCTGGTCGTAAAACCCCAGCCCTTGAGCAAGACCAACGGTGGGTTCATCACCACCTTGGCTTAGCTTTGCATCCATTTCCCCGATTGTCACTGTTGTTAGACGTAAATCCTGATGAAAGCTGACCGAGTGTTGCTGGGGTGATTCCCATGCACGCGAGGATAAGTCTTCTATGGTAGGTGTCATTAATAGGACAATCCCCCCTTCCGTACCGCCTATGTTCCACGTACCATCTGCTCTCACGTACCTATAGTTTCCCTCTCGTAAGGGCGGGTATATAGAGAGGTTGGTATATCGGTCCGACAATGGTATATTGAAGGGGCGACCATTTATGGGAGTCATATGAGCCAACATTATGCATTTAAACGTTCTTCAAAATTTGCAAAAACATAACAAAACATCAAAATGCACTAAACCAGTTTAGGACACACTATCAAATCCTTAAAAGAGATAATCACGATTTTGTGTATGAGTGTGTTCATTTCTGCTTAGTGTAGACCAAAAGACAAATCACCATAAACGAGATAAAATCTGCTTAGATAGTAGAGAAGCGCCACAATGGTGTACACCCGTAGCCAAGCCCAATCAAGGGCGGACGCTACGGAAGGTGCACAAAGAGAGGGCGCTAGTCGCCTTCGTTTTAGCCCTGAGGACTTGGCCATACCGCCTTGGCGGTCTAGCCTACAAGAGAGTCCATATCAGACCCCATCAAAAAGAAATTATTGGGAGCCTCCTCATTGGGGTATGCCCATCCAACACAGCCCCTTTCGGGAAGACGCTTTACACGTAGATCTCAATGTAGGTAGACAACCGCCTCTTGAGGCTAGATTTGAATGGCCACAGCGCGATGAAGCGCTAGAGAGGCATACTGTCCATTTGGAGAGACAACGTGGATATGGCGTCTCTTCTTTACCTCCCATCAGAACAGAAAGACAACATCCAGAGCGCAAGGCTCTTTACACGAGGGCAAGCTAACTCCGCCCGCCCCTTTCACACCCATGAAAGGGAGTACGAGGAAGATCATCGCATTCCTCGGGAACAACATACAACGCGGGAACCTTGTGTTTACGCACCCGCCGAGATATCATGATCACACATCAAGGCTAGAGCCTCAAGCAAATGTCGCCTACCCCGACAAAGGGAAGCAACCCATTGAAATTTTAGACCATCAAGATCGAGGCAAACACATAGGCAAAACATTCAAGCCTCCTCAACAAAAGAGGGCAGACCCAGTCGACCCGGTAGTCGCCAGACATGCCGCTCGCCAAGCTCGAATCACGCGGCTTGAGCGGGGTCATCGGGAGTTAGAGTACTTATACCGCTTGAATAAAGAGCGCATGCGGCGCGAAGCGGATGAGTTGCGCTATAAGCTACCTGAGAGGGTGCCAACCCCTCGCACCCACAGAGAAGAACAATATGAGAGGCACAACCCTTTGGTGCAAGACAGGTCTCCGCGACCTCGTCAAGCTTTGCCTCCGAGACCTTATAGACCCGAGAGGGAGGCCACTCCCCGAAACAATGATGGGTACCCTCAGCGGGGACTCAATCAAGGTCATAGGTCTCGCCCAGAGACTCCTCAAGAAGTTTATGAGGAGTACGAACTAGAAATAGAACGGGCCGAAACGCCCCATCAAGGCGGGAGGGCTGCCACTCGGCCACCCCCCCATAGGCCTCCAGTCTCCCATGACTCACAACGGGAGCAAACAAAAGAGGAAGAAATAAAATCTTCCGATGCATACAAAGCGCTATTAGAGCGTTTGGAGTCTATGGAGACAAAAGCTTCTGGGCATCAAAAACCCACATTACGTCAACTCCGTAGTCATCCAGTGCATCCCTCAGTGCCCACACCTCTTTACCCCGAACACTTCAAGTTGCCTCAATTGGCGGTTTTTAAAGGTGAAGAAGACGCACAAGAACATGTCACAAGGTTCCTAAGTCAATGCTTCGGCATCCAAGATAATGATGCATTGTTGCTTCAAACTTTCATAACCACATTCGCAGGCCCTGCCTCGGATTGGTTCACACAATTACCCAAACACAGCATAAACAATCTCGATCAATTAGTAGATGCGTTTCTTGAACGCTTTGCTTTCAACACAAAGAAGAAGGCATCACTGAGTGATCTGGCCAGCCTCAGGCAATATGAGGAAGAAACAATGACAGCATACGGGAATCGCTGGAGGGCTTTGCTTTCTAGGTTACCCTACCGTCCCCCTATGATCGATCTTACGCAGATGTTCGCAAAAAGTTGCTTAAAATCAATCTCTGGTCTATTCTTGCTACAGCAATACGACGAGTTTAGAAGAAGCTTTGGCGCAAGCCAGAGTTATAGAAGAGATTAAGATAGGCGAAGGCGCAATTGCCAAGCCTAAAAAGAAAGAGTGGAATAAAACCACTAAGACTGGGAATACGCAATCACAACCCGCTGCGGTTAACCAAGTTGCGATAAATGCTCCCAAGCCTGTGCAAGAAATGCAGCCCCAAAAGGCTAATTACCGAGCGAGTGCCTCCTAGTTATGAAAAAGATAATAAGAAACAGGAGCAGAATCAACAGCGTCGCCCTAGGCGACAATTCACCCCTTACACGGAGTCCAGGGACTCCCTATTTGATCGCTTGTCAGCGGCAAATTTAGTCACCCTGCCAGAAATCCAAACTATAGACCCTAACGCCCCCAAGCCTAAGGGATACAAAGAGGAATTGTATTGTAGATTCCATAGGCGCAGGGGACATGATTTAAATGGATGCTGGAAATTCAAAGGATTGATCCAAGATTTAATCGACAATAAAACATTGGTCGTGGACAACCCCATAGCGCCAAATAATCAACAAATGGGGGTATTCAAGGACCCTTTGCCTGCCCACGAGGCACAGGCAAAACCTCTCCAGATTAACGAGGTGCGAGAGAATCTTCCCATGCAAGGATTTGTGGGAATGATCAGCATAGTGACAAGGAACAAAAAGTACCCAGCAGCTGCCCCCGTGGTAGCTACGAGGGAAGTTCCAACGACGTCGCAGCCTCAGCAATGCCCTGTGCAAGTACCTCCGCCTAGACCAGAGGTCACGATACGGACCAAACTCATGCAGAGTTTGCGGACCACATCGGCTAGGCTTTCCATTTACGAGCTTATTCAACAGTCAACACCTCATAGAGAAGCTCTTATGGAAATTTTAAAAACCATCGACTTATAGGCCTCACGAAGCAAATTCTTTCAACAACTTCGTAGGACATGTGAAACGATGTACTGAGCCGGTCATCACCTTCAGAGAGGATGAAGTCAAAGCAATATCGAATGACATGGTAGATCCACCCCTGCACGTCATCGCGCGGGTCAACGGGATCCCATACAAGAGAGTGCTGGTAGATACTGGCTCGTCTAGTAACATCATCACCACTGCAGCGCTAAAACATTTAAAGTTGCCAGCCTCTCATATCATAGCCTCCACGTACACACTGCGAGCGTTCAATGATGCAATATGCTCGACGGTTGGCACGGTTGTTCTACCTATCCGGGTAGGACAAAAGACAATACCAACATTATGCCATGTGTTGGAAGGCAAGATGGCTTACAATATATTGCTAGGGCGACCTTGGATCAGGGACATGAAGTGTGTCCCTTCCATCGCTCACCAATGCTTAAAGTATGCTTTTGAAGGAGAAATACATGTAGTCCCGATGGACTTGGAACCCTTCAAGTATTGCAATGCGGTACAACTAATGCCTCAATCGACCCTCCCTTCAACGCATTTGGATTTCCGAGTTAAATCCATCCAAACAGGGTCCAATACCACGAGGCACCACTGGTGACCAAATCACCAAAATCCTAGCCAGGTGAATCCTCATCATCTGCTCCTTCATTACCAATGCCACATGTCATGGCTAAACAGAAGGACAAGGGAAAACAGATCATGGAAGAGGCTCAGCCCCTAGAAGAGGGTTTGCCAACAATTTCAACGGTATCAACAGAGGAAACACCTAGCACTACGGAAGTTGAGATTCCTAAACCACCACACATGGAATGGACTCAGGAAGGACTCTCGTTCCCTCCCTCCCAAGCATCAACAATCACTGTTGAAATGGCCAGTACAGGCCTGGGGGAGTACTTAGTGCAGAATGTTGTGGCAACGCCTACAGTAGAATCGATACGAGGATATGGGGAGACCTCGCCTTCCCATAGGAACAGTTGTTCCTCTAGGTCACCCACCCAACCAGACAAATTTTGTGTATGGGGGCCTTGATCATGGTCTTGAACCATGCAAGCAAAAGGAAGCAGACGAAGAACCTTTTGTTGAAAACATCAATTATCTGTCAAACCCAAACTTCGCCCTAAAATATCTCGGCCAATGCAATTGGCATGGATACGGGCTAGGCAGATATGAACAAGGGATGCGGGTCCTTTGCCAACCAAGATATCAGATGCCATATGATAAGTCAGGAGTAGGGTTCCACCATCCCCCGCCCTTAGACATCTTGGTAGAAAATATGCAAGGCCTAGAAATAGGCAACAAGGGGGGATTGGCACCCGATCTCTATGCCAACCCAAATACAGACTTTACATTGGGAGATTACCTCCCATGGTCAACCAACACCCTTGGCAACAGCAGTAACTCCCCTCCTTTGCTAGAGAGAGGTGAAAGTTCGGACATTAATCCTCAAAGAAAACATCAACAGTGTCCGGACATCTTTTTGAAGTTGTTCCCCTTAGAGGTTCCAGTCGAATCAATACAGTGTCAGGGGAATCCGGTCCCTCCACCACAAGTGGAACAACCGCCATGGGACCAGATTAACTTACTGGAACAAGGAGAACCCTCAATGTCGCAAGCAACGATTGCTGAAGAGAATGAACATTTTTGGATCTCCGAAAGTGATTCAAAAGATGAGACTGAGATGATCTATCTCAGACATGCACGACGGAATTATCGCCCTTTAACTCATGAAGATCTAATGGGATAGATGGGCATAAGGTTAGGGCATGAATGGTGGGTAGACCCAGCGGGGTGGGCCCTAGTGTTAGATCCATGGCTCCAAATTCATGATGAGCACCGTCCACCCCGAGACCCTATCATGACAACAGTGCCGAGGGAAGACCCTGTCCTCCTATCAGCACATAGGGCCGATCCATTCGTGCCCGTTCCCCTAGAACCAGATCCAGAGTATAGGGAGCATCCAGAAGATTCAAGTTATCATACCCACGGTAATGGAGACCCAATTCATTCCATCTACATGATCTCCATTGATTTGACCGCACCCATCCGCAATCCGGCCGATCCAGCACGGTCATTGCATCTCGACATAGATGCCATCGACTGGGATCGCGTCAATTCACCTTTGTCACCATCAGAGTACTGGCCTTTCGGTGAAATGCATCATTTTACCCCAGGGACAACTCAGGATATTTTTTAGGTTGAAGAGGAACCCGAGGTTCCCAACGCAGATCTAAATTCAGCTAATGATATCCATTTGATCCCGACTCCACATCAGTTGGAGGACGGATCCCACATGTCAGTCGAGGAAACGACTGATGTAGATATCGGCACAGATCCAATGAATCCATAGATTCTCAAGCTAGGGGTAAGCCTTTCCCCCGAAGAGCAAGCCGACTACATTACCCTTCTCAAAGAGAAGAAGGAGGTTTTTGCATGGTCATACAAGGATATGCCGGGACTAGACCCACAACTAGTCACGCATAATTTAACGCTTGATCCGACAATCAAGCTCGTAAAGCAAAAACTACGTAAGATGCACCCAAAAGTGGCCTTGATGGTCAAAGACGAATTACAAAAGTTGTTGGATGCACAGTTTGTCATCTACGTGGATTATCCGCCATGGTTGTCCAACATGGTTCCCGTCAAGAAGCCCGACGGGAGGATTCGCATATGCACCGATTTTTGAGATCTAAACAAAGCGAGTCCTAAGGATGATTTCCCCTTACCGAGCATCGACGCGTTGGTAGATGCTACAGCAGGTCACGAAATGCTCTCCCTCATGGATGGTTTCTCAGGATACAATCAGATTCGTATCAATCCTGAAGACCAACTAAAAATGGCGTTCACAACGCCTTGGGGGACATTTTGTTATAAGGTCATGCCTTTTGGCCTTAAAAATGCTGGTGCCACCTACCAACGTGCCATGACATATATCTTCCATGATTACATGCACAAAACTTTGGAAGATTACATGGATGATTTGTTAGCCAAATCTCTTTTGCGCTCAAATCATATCGTTGACTTAAGCCAGATCCTCGATCGCCTCATGGAGCATAAAGTTAGACTAAACCCCAAGAAGTGCGTCTTTGGCGTCACATCTGGAAAACTCTTGGGTTTCATAGTCTCAAAGTGAGGAATCGAGGTGGACCCAAAGAAAGTCAAGGCAATCCTTGAAATGGTTCCCCCAACTACAATCAAGCAGCTCAGAAGTCTGCAGGGAAAGGTCGCATCGATTAAATGCTTCATAGCGCAATTATCTGACAAGTGCCGACCCATGAACAAATTATTGCACAAGGGAGTTACATTTCATTGGGATGACGAGTGCCGATCAGCCTTTGACGAGATCAAACAATACCTGGTTTTGCCGCCAGTATTGGCACCACCTAGACCAGGAGTGCCGTTCTACTTATACATCTCAGCAACTGCGAGGTGGCACTGGGCGCCATGCTAGCCCAGAAGAATGAACTTCACAAAGAATAGGCTACATACTATCTTAGCCGCACCTTGGTCAGTTATGAACTTAACTATGCATACGTTGAGAAAATATGCTTGGCAGTGGTGTTTGCTACCAAAAATATATGCCACTACATGCTTGAGCAACACTACGTATGTTGTGTCTAAGGAGAATCCATTGCGATACATGATGAGTCGTACTTATCATAGTAGTCGCACGGCGAAATGGATCATGTTGTTGACGGAATTTGACATAGAGTTTATTGGACAAAAATCTATCAAAGGACAAGTCATAGCCGATCAACTAGCAGAGGCTCCTCTTGAAGACGATCAGCCTCTGGTCATAGAACTACCCGATGATGGGGTCTTCCATGTCTCGGAATCGCCGGATTCCGATGAGCCCGAGTCACAGGCCGACATAACCCTATTCTTCGATGGTTCTAAATGTGAGCAAGGTGGTGGCACGGGAATTGTATTCTTCACACCGCAAGGTGCCCCAATGCCCCTGTCATTTAAATTAAACTTCCCATGCACCAACAATAATGTAGAGTATGAAGCCTTGCTCCTAGGTCTTCAGATAGCAATCGCCATGAACATCAAACGACTGAATATCTTTGGTGATTCGACTGTTAATAGTCAATCAAGTCAAAGGGGTATATCAATGCAAATGCCCAGTTCCGAAGGCTTATAAAGCCCTTGTGGACAAATTCCTGGCAAAACTTGAGTGGTATGACATCGAGGCCCTCCCTCGATCATCGAATCGTTTTGTGGACACAATGGCCTCCTTGGGGTCACTAATTCCGTAGGACCTTTCCGGTGATATGACAACCATTCAAGTCAAAACCTTATCGCAATCCGCGATGGAGCGTGCAAGCTCAGACTTGACGCCAGGAATCCACATGATCCAGATTGAACCATCCTCGGATAAGTTCTCTCGAATCCAAGATCATCTAAAACGTGCCAAATGGGGGTCCTTGTTCTCCCCTACTCCCATTAATAGCAACACAACGCTCTTCTTACAGGTTCTATCCCATTCAGCGTTTGCTAGGGAGGAACTTCAAGAGAGATTGGTTGTTCATACTATCGAGGTTTCTGATCAACAGGACTGGTATTTACCCATCAGAGACTACCTCAAGTTAGGTAATCTCCCCCTTGGATTGACTCATGCCGCAAAACGAGCACTCAAGCAGAAAGTGGCTAAGTATGTCTTGATAGGAGACATTTTGTATCGTCACAGCTATGAAGGAATCCTCCTTCGTTGCTTGGACCAACAAGAGTCCACTTGGGCGATCGCCCAAGCGCACGATGGTACATGTGGTGGCCACTTTAGTGGTATGGCTATCGCAAAGCGCATTCTTCGCATGGGCTATTATTGGCCATCTTTAGAGCGAGATTGTTGCACCTATGTCAAGAAGTGCGTGAAGTGTCAACATCATGCCAATTTGATGCACGTACCTTCTCAGGCCTTGCAGACGAGTCCAGTCTGATTGGCCGTTCTCGTAGTGGGGCTTCGATCTAATTGGAAAGATCTCCCCTACATCGTCAGGCCATCACACGTTTATCATAACGGCCACAGAGTATTTTACCAAGTGGGTGGAAGCAATTCCGCTTACCTCTACGACAGGACCCCGCATTGTGGAGTTCATTTTGCATAACATCATATGTCATTTTGGTATTCCATCCAAAATAGTCTCGGATAATGGAACGCCTTTCAAGAACAAAGACGTGCGTGCTTTGACCACAAAGTACAAGATTCAACACAGCTTTTCAACACCCTATTATCCGCAGGCGAATGGGCAAGCAGAGGCATCAAACAAAATGCTAGTTGCCATCCTTAAAAATACCGTCGCAGACAGTCATAAGGATTGGCACATTCAAATCCCACTTGCCCTATGGGCCTATCGCACTAGCATTCGGACACCCACTGGGGCCACTCCGTTTTTGCTTGTGTATGGCTCCGAGGCAGTCATGCCTCTCGAGTTGGAGATTCCTTCCCTGCGCATATCCATGCAAGAGTTCATCGATGATAATTCTGCGTGGTAGGCCCGGTTAGACCAGCTTACGTTGCTTGACGAACGACGCGTTAATGCTCTCGAGCATTTACGTATTTATCAAGAGCGACTTAAGAAAGCTTACAACATGAAAGTTCACCTAAGGGACTTTCGGGTTGGTGATTTGGTTTTGAAGGAAAACCAGCAAAATTCCAGCTTGCCGTCCCACCTAAGGGACAAGTTTGCGGCAAATTGGTTAGGTCCATATATCATTGATAGCAAAATAGGACCCGAGACATACCGGCTAGCTTCTCTTGATGGTATCAAGGAAACAGAACCCTTGAATATCAGTCATTTGCGACCATTTCATATCTAAGAGAGCCAAATCCCAAAAAGGCTCCAAGGATTCTTGCAATCGCTTGGTCAAACCAAAAAGGCTCAAGGATTTTTAATAGGATTTTACTGTAACTCAAGGATTTATAAAACTCCAAGGATTCTTGCAATCGCTTGGTCAATCCAAAATGCTCCAAGGATTCTTGCAATCGCTTGGTCAATCCCAAAATGCTCCAAGGATTCTTGCAATCGCTTGGTCAATCCCAAAAAGGCTCCAAGGATTCTTGCAATTGCTTGGTCAATCCCAAAATGCTCCAAGGATTCTTGCAATCGCTTGGTCAATCCCAAAGGCTCCAAGGATTCTTGCAATCGCTTGGTCAAAACCCAAAATGCTCCAAGGATTCTTGCAATCGCTTGGTCAACCCAAAAAGGCTCCAAGGATTCTTGCAATCGCTTGGTCAAAACCCCAAAAGGCTCCAAGGATTCTTGCAATCGCTTGGTCAAAACCCAAAAAGGCTCCAAGGATTCCTGCAATCGCTTGGTCAATCCCAAAATGCTCCAAGGATTTCCATAATCGCTTGGTCAAAAATCAAGAAAATTCAAAAACAACAAAAATCATCAAAAACAACAAAAATTTGCATCTCATTTCTAGGCATACTCAAATTCATCAATAAGAGAGTTCTTCTCGCACTTCATCTTCATATTCACAAAAATCAATCCATCAAAAATACAAAAATACATAGCTGCATTAAACCATTGCATCCATACATTGCATATTTGTGGTCGTACAGGTCAAGGGCACCATAGGCTGTAATAAATCCGCTAGTCCATCTTGTTCCACACTGTTCCATTTTCCAAAAAACAACAAAAACACCATGCATTGCTTTTACCATACTAGAGTCAGTGGTCTTTTAATGTATCAAGGGTTTTTCGTGATTCAGTCATCATTTTGCTCTTTAGCCATGTAATGTATCAAGTCAGACAGATTTTACGAAGGTAGAGTCATACTTGAAATACACCTTGTTACGTAACATCCCAACACAAATTAAAACACATAAAGATTCCCAAGTTGTGTGAACGAAAGATGAAACCTGCATAGTAATCCAGGTCACCATAAGCGAAATGGTTATCTTGCTCATCCCCCTGTGCGAATGACCCCAAGAATGCTGAGAGTTGGCAAAAGGACAAGCATCCTCCCTACCCAATTCCCTAAGAATCCCAAAGTTCTAAATAGTTGCAAAACATCAAAAATTTGCAAGCGTCAAAACTCCAAAATTTGACATACTACAGTGCACACATCAAAAGGCACAAACAATAGTGATTATCGTCACTCCATATCCCCAATCCCTTGCTCAAAAGAAAAATAAATCAAAATAAATAGTGATTTTATCACTACAAACGAGCAAGTATCCCAATACAATTGAAGAAAATAAGGGAGTTGAACTTGAATCCCTGGAACTCTCAGCATTCTAACAGGTCATGAGGCAAGCCTCAATACCGGTTTGGTTGATAGCCTATCGGTCACTGGCGGTAAACTTCTCGCATGACGATATATCTATCACATTAACTTGTGTACAGATCAATATTTGCATGTGGATGAGCTAGCTTATGGTATCCTAGATAACACCGCAGATTAATCTAACTAAATACAACAAAGGAGTTAGTGGAGCTAGTTAGGTGATCCTCAGTACGAGTTCGGTTGAAAGCCCATATGGCATTGGCGGTATCCTGACAAATACCACATAAATGAACTCAACTGCACACACGGGGATGTGAAATAACTTGGTCAAAAACAAGTCCGATTCATACCTTGTTCAAAAGTCTTGTAAGATAAAGTACAGTCATGGCTAATAAGTTAAAACCGTCTGAGTCTTAGAAAACCTTAGCTACAACCTTAGCTACACTTCTAAACCAAACTGCGCTATTTTCATCCTTACGATACCATCAGAAAATACAAAATAAAAGAAAAACCACATGTATACATACAAAGTCATGTATCACAGCAATCGCCTCAAAACAAAATAATGGAGTTCTCAACAGTCTATGGTGCCATAGCCAAACACCACAAAGTCCATCCATCCATTTCATTTCTGCATATCACCTACATTTGCATTCATCACAACATATGCATCCATCAATATAAAGTAGCATGCATCCATCAACATCAATCATTGTGCATAAAATCATGACATATACACAAAGAAAGAAAATCAAAACAACAAAAACATCACAAAAATGCAACACAAAAACATTAGCAATAAGCATTGCCGGACACAAGTGCTCTTGCACTTAACCTCTTGGCATAAAAAAATCGATGTCGGGGTTCAAATTGTCACTCTCCTACTTCCCCTAGAAGGCTACCCCTAGCCGGACCGCTCCACGGGAAGATGGGTTTTTGATGATTTCACCCCATTATGGCATCACCAAAAGGGTTAACACCCACCAAAAATAGGTCCAAATGTCGGGAAAATGCACGTGCTTAAATGGTAAAACATCTAAAGGCACCCTAACCTAAGTCATCTTGGGTCAAGCGACTCGTCGCTTTTCTCACGAAGGTCATTCCCTCATCGATTCGTCGCTTGAGGGGGTAGTCACACTTAGTCACCAATCAACAAGCACACACCCAATCAAGGCAATGACATGCATTCAAAGAATCATTGACAAAGACAATCACGCTCCCGCTTGGGGCGATAAACAAGCAATCATTAAATTGATCAAACACTTGGCATTCCCGAAGCATGAACAGGTTTCCCTTGTGGACAAAAGGTTACGCCCTTTGCCTAATCATGATCGATCAATGTCCAAGCTCAAGTCACACCTCACCAAAATAGGTTAACGCTTGAAATCAAATTCCTTAGCTCTTCAAAAGCAAGGATTCAAAGAATGCATGCCCTTTCCATACTTGGGGCATCAAAAGTTGGTTAGGTTACCAAGAAACCCTAATCATTAGTGCTTTGGTCGTCTATTTTTGCTCAGCACTGCGTCACCCACAGCGCTTCCCAAAAAGGGGCATCTGTAGACACCAAAATAGCACCCATCCGATTAAGTGACTACAAACACTGATCGCATTGACACACACAGCTTTCAGGGCAGCCCTCAGAGGTCAAACAGTGGTCCTAGCCACTCACACAGCAGTTTAGAAGGTCAAAAAATGGCAGAGCAAAGTTGGTCGCTTTAACAAGCCTTCGTTCAAACAAACCTTAAGCAAAACTTCAAGAGCAAACAAGCCTTCGTTCAAACAAACCTTAAGCAAAACTTCAAGAGCAAACAAGCCTTAATCAAAAGGGAACCTTGGCCTTAGATGTCACGAAATCGCGACGTCGCGACGTCGCGATATCGCGACACCTAAGGCCCCAAGGGAAGCCTCGGCCTTAGACGTCGCGATATTGCGCGTCGCGATATCGCGACACCTAAGGCCCCGAGGGAAGCCTCGGCCTTAGATGTCATGATATCGCGCATCGCGATATCGTGACACCTAAGGCCCCGAGGGAAGCCTCGGCCTTAGACGTCGCGATATCGCGCGTCACGATATCGCGACACCTAAGGCCCCAAGGGGGAACCTCGGCCTTAGACGTCGCGCTATCGCGACGCTTCAGAATTTTACATTTAAAAGCAGACACCTCTCCAATCAAATGCAGACTTTGGAATGGCCGCCACATCCAAGGAATGATTGCCACGTGGCACCCCTATGTGCCCCTTTTCAAAGAGACCATGTGGGTCTGTAAAAACGGCGGACTTCACCAACTATAGTAATGAGACGAGCAGTCTCAACAACAAATCCAGTCCGAGGCCATGCCTCATAACTGCTGATGTGAGTTCCTGACGACAATCTCAAGGTGAGCCATGCCTCATAATCATCTGACAATGGTCAAACCTCAGCGGCCCCTGCGGACTTAGGGTTTTGACAATTAATATTTCAGAGGCAAAAATCCTCTATAAAAACTAGCTCAATGCAATGTAAAAAAAGGACCGAACGAAGCATTTTAAAAATACAACGAAGTGCTGTTCATTTGAAGACCCGATTGCACCAGTTTGAGTTCACCTTCTTCACATCCGAGAATCTCTTACAAAATAGAGGTTGGTGGGTGGTTCTCAGAAGCGTGAATCTGACTTCCATACCCGATAGTGGATCACTACATCCCACTAATTCGACGACAACTCAATACAAAATATTCTGGGCCCTTCCTTATTGGATTGGCGCCATAATTAAATTCTAACGGGGGCGGCCCGCTTGGGCACCCCATACCTTTTCTTGCTGATTTCGCTTTAATATATATCATGTTCTTGCGTGTTATCCTGTATTAATGTTCTGCATTATATGTTCGATAAAGACAGATAAATAGAAAGAACAGATCTCATTAATAATGTTATCTTTGTTTGTTCTGCATTCTTCTGCATCGGTTTCTCATTAACCGTTTGCGTAAGGTTAGGACAGATCTGCAGGTGGCGTTTTATCCTGCATTAGGGTTCTTTCTGCATTACGTGTTTAATATATATATCGATATTATTATGCTCTCGTGTTTCTTTTCGATCTCTCTGTTTCTAATGGCAGCGGCCTCCTAGTAAAGTTTTTTGTCCTCTGTAGAATTTGCAAATCTCACGTCTTTCATTGCGGTATTACGTTCTACGTTAACTTGTTAGACATATTACGTACTATGTTCTACGTTCTGTCGTTTTAGTGCTGATTCCGATTAAACGTGCATGTCATCTACACTCGTCTATGCACGATTTTTTTAATGATCTCAAGCATACATCTTACATCTTTTTTTTTTAAGAAGTAAATGTTTTATGTTAACACAGATGCTATTAACGCGTTTATTTGTTTCTTTGACTGCAGGAGAAACAACGACAAGCAAGGAGGCGCCGGCAAAGACTCATTAACACCAGCGGCGTCAATACGTTAGCCCGCCCATTTTGCATGTGGGCATGCGGAGAGAAGATCATTAATCATGACTGTAACCGAGAATATGTCACTGAGGAGATTTATTGTAACCGAGTCAGAATCTTATGAATAAAAAGGGTTGTGCTTCTACTTTTGATATATCAAGCTGGTTATGTTACATTGCATCTTAAGTGTTCTTTTATTTCCGGAATCTCATGCTTTCACTTTCCATATACCTGTATTTCATGCGATCTACATTGTGAAGCCATATGCCCAAATATTTGACATGAGAAGCATCTCCTATTGAAGCTTCCTTGCCTAGACCTCATTGGTCTCCTATTTTGATTGCTATTCCGTCTGTATTTTCTTTACCCATTGTCCCTATTGGACTCGCTACAATTTGACTCATCCTTAGAAGTTTCACTTTCACTTGCATCTGAGAATATCTCTTCTGAAGAATCTTCTTCTGATGTTGTTTCTTCTTGAAGACTTGAAGTAGAATTTGCTTTTTCCTGTTTATTTCCAAAACCAAGACCTGTTGAACATGATGTTCTCTGCTATCCACAAATGAAATTATACAAGTTCTTAGAGCTATTTGTGAAACTCTTCATCTTGATCTTGGAGTCGTATAAATATTTCTTTGGAGTAGCAACAATATAAATTTGCATTTATGAATTTATGATTGCTTGATGATGTCGACGGGAAACTTTGCATTTAAATTTAAATTTGAATTTAAATTTTAAAAAATTAAAATTCAAACCAAATATTAAAACTCATATAACTCCATCACGGGGGCATATTTTTTGATGAAATGAAAGCCCAACTTGTGTTTTAAGAAAAACCCAGATCAAATATTTTGTCCATGGTTTTAAGTAAAACCTTTTATTTTTCTTGCCTTATTTTTCACAAAAACCCTTCATAGATCCTTTTGACATTAAATGCTCTTTTGACATCAATGACAACATTTTAGCTTAGGGACTCAAATTGTCCAACAATCTCCCCCTTTGTCATTGATGGCAACCCAAATCATTTACTGAATTCTGACCTTCTTTTTTGCTCCCCCTCGGACTTTGCTCCCCCTGTCTCAATGCTCTCTCAGATATCAAATCTCTCCTCATATCCAAAAACTCTCCCCATAATACACAAATCTCTCCCCTTTGACATCAATGGAAAAGGGTAACCTTTAGGGCTCAGGGCTAAGAATTAAGCCTCTTAGATTAGCCCTTCCCCCACCTCCACATGAGGTGGTTAATTTTGGGGTGGGAGTATTTCTACTCCTCGAAAGCACTGTTCTCTACCTTTGTGTTTTCCTCTTCCTTTTTGTTGAATCCTCCCATTGTTTCTTTCCAAGTCATCATCCCTTTTCCTATTCCTATTATTATTCTCATCCATGTTCTTGTTCTTGTACCTGTTCTTGTTATTATTCTTCTCTCAGTCTCTTTTATTTTTTGAGTCTCTGTTCCTGTTCATCTTCTTGTTTTTGTTCATGTTCCTGTTCCTATTCTTGTTCATATTCCTGTTCCTGTTCATGTTCATGTTCATGTTCCTGTTCATGCCTGTTTATGGAATATTTGCTCTACACCATCTTGCTATGTGACCATCATTATTGCACTTATAACACTTAAAGTTATTATTCCTTTGATGTTCAACAGTATTAGGAATTCTCCTAGTGAATCCATATCCTCTTCTATCATGAATTCTGTAATTCATTGCCTTGTGTAGACACCAAAACAACACCAATCCGATTATGTGACTACAAACACTGATCGCATTGACACACACAGCTTTCAGGGCAGCCCTCAGAGGTCAAACAATGGTCCTAGCCACTTACACAATAGTTTAGAAGGTCAAAAAGTAAACAAAGCAAAGTTGGTCGTTTTAACAAGGCAAAGCCCAAAAGCAAGCCTTGGCCGAGGGTGTCACGAAATCATGACACCAAAAGCCCAAAGGAAAGCCTTGGCCGAAGTGTCACGATATCGTGACGTCGCGATTTCACGACATCGTGAAATCGCGACACCAAAAGCCCAAAGGAAAGCCTTGGCCGAAGTGTCACGATATCACAACACCAAAAGCCCAAAGGAAAGCCTTGGCCGAAGTGTCACGATATCGCGACGTCGCGATATCGTGACACCAAAAGCCCAAAGGAAAGCCTTGGCCGAAGTGTCATGATATCACAATGTCGCGATATCGTGACACCAAAAGCCCAAAGGGAAGCCTTGGCTGAAGTGTCATGATATCGCGACGTCGCGATATCGCGACGTCGCGATATCGCGACGTCGCGATATCGTGACACCTAAAGCCCAAAGGAAAGCCTTGGCCGAAGTGTCGCGATATCGCGACATCGCGATATCGCGACAAACTTCGCATTTATGCCTGGGCAGAACTTAACCAATCAAAGGCGGACTTTGACCAATCAAAGGCAGATTTTAAGCATTCAAAAGCAAACATTAAAACATTTAAAAGTGGACATTAAAACAAGTGGCAGCCAAAGACAGTCGATTATTGCCGCCTATTGTGCATGCGCGCGTAGGTGGGCAGATTGGCAGTTAGAGGACTGTCACAAAGGCAGTCATGTAAGCCCAAGTCAGGGAGGAGTCTCCTCCCTCTTGGGAAGGCATGGCCGCCACGTGGCATCCCTGCGTGCCCTTCCAAAGAGACCCCATGGGTCTATAAAATGGTGGACTTTCCCACCCAAAAAAGAGACAAGTTGGTAGACATTTCAAGCAATGAAGTGCTGCCAAATTAAACACCCGATTGCACTCCTTTTCGATTCATCTCTTCTACACCCGTAATCTCTTTCGCAAGAGAGGTTATTGGGTGGCTATTAGAAGCGTGGATCTAGACCTAAACCCGACATTTTACCATAGTAATCCATCAATTTGACGACACCACATTCTCTGAGATTTTGGGCCCATCCCTAGTGGATTGGCGTCAAAGTCAAGTTCTAACGGGGGCGGCCCGCTTGGGCACCCCACACTCTTTGTTAGTTTCATATTTAGTTTACTCTGTTATTGTGAATATATCCTGCATTACGCTTTAGACTGTTTAAATAGTTTATCGAATATATTATCATGCTATCGCGACTTTAGACCTCTGTCGAATATTATCATGCTTTTGTCATTTTTGGTTCTTCACTAACTTGCAGGTAACAACGATTAGATTTATCGACTGTTTTGCTGGCAACAACTTTTTGGTGACGTTTTTGGGTCTCTGTCAGAGTTGCACGTATTTAATCAATCTTTTGCACGTATTTCTTATTGATTTCTAAAGTCAAACGTTCTATCCTTTTGTTACAAGTGCTACTAACGTCTTTGTGTTTCTTTGATCGCAGGAGAAGCAACAAGCAAGGATTCATCATCGTAAGCGGCGGCAACACTTTGGCCCACCCATTTTAAATGTGGGCATGCGAAAGAAGGAGTATTGATCACGATTGTAATCAAAGACATGCTAACACTCCTAGCCCCTGAAAAGGGAGGAGATGTATTGTAACCGAGTTTGGAATTAATATAAAAGGGTTGTGCTCCTGCTTTCTCTTTATATTTTGTCTCGATTTGATTACGTTCTTCCTATTTCATGCATCGAGTTAGTTTTGTTTTCATTGCATCTTAGTATTTCTTTCTTTCGAAATCTCATGCTTTCAGTGGCGATCACGGTGGGACCCTGTCCCCTTTTTTTTTTAGATTCAGAAATTGATTGAAATTTATGTTTTTGTGCTTAAAGGTACCGGGCCGAATCAGAAACAACCGATTTGGGCAGAAAAGACAGCCGATTTGAGCAGAAAAGAGGTAAGGTTCCAAAACTGTACCTGTCATTTTTTTATTTTATTTTTATTATTATTTTTTGTTTCTATTTTTTTGTCAACTTTTACTTGCTTAGGGAAAGTTGTTTATGCTTGTTTCATTTTCATTAAATAAAATGAACCCCACACACATCACGTGGTAAAATTAAACCAAGGAGCTGGTCGTAAAACCCCAACCCTTGATCAAGACCATCGGTGGATTTCATCACCACCTTGGCTTGATTTTGCATCCATCACCCCGATTGTCATTGTTGTTAGGCATAAATCCTTACGAAAGCCGACCGAGTGTTGTTGGGGTGATTCCCATGCACGCGAGGATAAGTCTTCTATGGTAGGTGTCATTAACAGGACAATCCCCCTTCCGTACCGCCTATGTTCCACGTACCATCTGCTCTCACGTACCTATAGTTTCCCTCTCGTAAGGGCGGGTATATAGAGAGGTTGGTATATCGGTCCGGCAATGGTATATTGAAGGGGCGACCATTTATGGGAGTCATATGAGCCAACATTATGCATTTAAACGTTCTTCAAAACTTGCAAAAACAAAACAAAACATCAAAATGCACTAAACCGGTTTAGGACACACTATTAATCCTTAAAAGAGATAATCATTGTTTGTGTATGTGTGTGTTCATTTCTGCTTAGTGTAACAAAAAGAAAAATCATCATAAACGAGATAAAAATCTGCTTAGCTAGTAGAAGAGCACCACAATGGTGCTCACCCGTAGCCAAGCCCAATCACGGGCGGATGCTATGGGGAATATCCAAGGAGGCACAAGTCACCTCCGGTATAGCCCCAAGGATTTGGTCATACCACCTTGGCGGCCTGACACACAAGGCAGTCCCCTCCGTGCCCCGACGAAATGGGACTATAGGGGCACCTCTTCGAGGAGCACTCCTGTTCAGCATAGCACTCAACACACACCCTTCCATGAGGGGTACAGTCATAGGAGAGCTCCCTTAGATGCTCGCTATGAGCGGTCACCGCGCGATGAAGCGCTAGGTCAACATAGGGTTCAACGGGAGGAACCACATCATTACACTATCCCTCCTTCACCCCCTCTAGTTGTCAGGACTACAAAGACAAATCCAGAGCACAAGGCTCCTCAGGCGGGGCGAGCCAACTCCACCCGTTCCTTTTTCACTTATGACAAAGAGCAAGAGGAAAACCCTTACCTTCCTCAAGAACAATATACATCGCGGGAGCAAGACGCCTCCGCAAATGCTAGCTATCGGGATCACCTCATCGAGGCCGGAGCCTCGGGTAAATGCCACTACCTCCAACAGAGGGAGGTGGCCTATAGAGATCTTGGATCACTACGACCGAGATAGATATCTAGGAGAGGCATCTAGGCCTTCTAGACATGAGGCGGTAAGACCAACTATCTTAGAATCTGTCAAGCATTTCGCACATCGGATGCAACTCACGCAACTTGAGCTAGAACGACAACAGTTAGAGCAATGGTATCTTCTAAATAAAGAGCACCTTCAGCACCAGAAGGATGAGTTGTTCCAACACACTATGCAGGAGAGGACTCCAACCCCTCACACACATAAGACAAAACATTATGAGAGGCACAACCCCCGGGTGCGAGACAAGTCTCCACGACCTTATCAAGCACCACCCCCGACGCCTCCTAGACATGAGCGGGAGGCTAATCCTATAACCAATGATGGGCGCCTTCCTCGAGGAACCCACTCAGGTTTATGGGCCACCTTTAGAAATTCATCAAGAAGCCTCTAAGGAATCAGAGCGAGAAGAAGAGCGGGATGAACTGCCCTACCAAGGCATGGGGGGTGCTATCTGGCCACCCCTCCATAAGCCCCAAGTTCCTCAACAAGAACCAACCAAAGAGGAGGAGCTCAAATCTCCCGATACATGCAAAGCGCTAGAGCACTTAGAGTCGGTAGAGACCAAGATTTTGGAGCTCCCAAGGCCCAACTTACATGAGGCTCCTTTCGAAGAGGATCAACCTTTAACCGTAGGGCTACCTGATGATGCAGTCCTCCATGTCTCAGAATCTCTAGATTATGATGAGCTATACTCATTGGTCGAAGGTGAAGATAAAACAGAGATAGCCCACAGCAATCACATGCGACAGCATCGACATCCCATAAAAATCGAGGAAGCATGTCAACAGATAAACATAATACTAGGGCATGAGTGGCGCGTTAACCCACCGTAGTGGGACCAAGCGTTACATCCGCCACTTTGGGCATACAGATATCAATTTCCACCCAGAGATCCCATAGCAATATCAGTACCGAGGGTAGACCCTGTCCTCCTATCCATGCATAGGGCCGATCCATTCGTGCCCATCCCTCCAGAGCCAGATCCGGAGTGCAAAGACCATCAAGCTGGGGGTACCTCTATCCCCTGAAGAGCCATAATCCAAACCAAAAATCTCCAAGGATTATCACAATCACTTGGTCAAAACCCCAAAAATGCTCCAAGGATTATCGCAATCGCTTGGTCAACCCCAAAATGCTCCAAGGATTCTATAATCGCTTGGTCAATCCCAAAAATGCTCCAAGGATTCTATAATCGCTTGGTCAAATCCCAAAAATGCTCCAAGGATTCTATAATCGCTTGGTCAATCCCAAAAATGCTCCAAGGATTCCTAAAATCGCTTGGTCAATCCCAAAATGCTCCAAGGATTTCCACAATCGCTTGGTCAAAAATAAGAAAAGTTAAAATTCAAAAATCATCAAAAACAACAAAAATTTTTTGCATCTCATTTCTAGGCATACTCAAATTCATCAATAGAGAGCTCTTCTCGCACCTCATCTTCATATTCACAAAAATCAATCCATCAAAAATACAAAAATACATAGCTGCATTAAAGCATTGCATCCATACATTGCATATTTGTGGTCGTACAGGTCAAAGGCACCATAGGCTGTAATTGCTCTGCTAGTCCATCTTGTTCCACATTGTTCCATTTTACAAAAACAACAAAAACACCATGCATTGCTTTTTACCACACTAGAGTCAGTGGTCTTTTAATGTATCAAGAGTTTTCGTGATTCAGTCATCATTTTGCTCTTTAGCTACGTAATGTACCGAGTCAGACAGATTTTACGAAGGTAGAGTTACACTTGAAATACGCCTTGTTACGTAACATCCCAACACAAATTAAAACACATAAAAATTCCCAAGTTGTGTGAACGAAAGATGAAACCTACGCAGTAATCCAGGTCACCATAAGTGAAACGGTTATCTTGCTCATCCCCCTGTGCGAATGGTTCCAGAATGCTGAGAATTGACAAAAGGACGAGCTCTTTCCTATCCATTCACCTCCATATACAGTGGTTTTCACCACTACCAAATCCCAATCATAGTTGGTTCCCAAAGTTGTAAGGATTCGTACTACACGTCCCTGCCAAGGATGGGTAGTCATCCCCAAGACCCAAAAGGGATCAACGCCATTCACAAACAAAATTCCAACAAATCATCATCCTAACACTTTCCATTCACCTTTGGTCTCCAAGTTGTAAGGATTCGTACTATCCGCCCCTAACCAGGATGGGTAGTCATCCCCAAGGCCTAAAAGATCAATGCCCTTACTCCATAATCTCCATCACCCCCTTGGTTCCCAACGTCGTAAGGATTCGTACTACACGTCCCTGCAAAGGATGCGTAGTCGTCCCCAAGGCCACAAGGATCAAGGCCACTCACCAGCCCAAACTCACAATACTCAAAATACAAAATCAAATAACAATGGTTATCACCACTATTCAAAATCCTTGCTCAAAAAGAATTAATAGAAAATAAACAGTGATTTTCATCACTATATAGACGAGCAACTTTCTAAATCATTCAGCCAAAAAATATCCTGAACTTGAATCCCGGAATTCTCAGCATTCAAAAACCATCTAGGTGATCCTCATTACGAGTTTGGTTGATAGCCTATCCGGCAATGGTGGTATCCTACCCGCATGACGATATGTCTGTCACATTCGCTTTGCGTATGTACGGACCAATGTTTGCATAAGGATGAGCTAGCTTATGGTATCCTGGATAACACCGTAGATTAATCTAACTAAATACAACAAAGGAGTTAGTGGAGCTAATTAGGTGATCCTCGGTACAGGTTCGGTTGAAAGCCCATCTGGCACTGGCGGTATCCTGACAAATACCACATAAATGAACTCAATTGCACACACAGGGATGTGAAATAGCTTGGTCAAAAACAAGTCCGATTCATACCTTGTTCAAAAGTCTTGTAAGATAAAGTACGAGTCATGGCTAGTAAGTTAAAACCGTCTGAGTCTCAGAAAACCTTAGCTACATTTCTAAACCAACTGCGCTACTTTTCATCCTTACAATACCATCAGAAAATACAAAAAAAAAAAAACCACATGTATACATACAAAGTCATCCATCACAACAATCGCCTAAAGACAAAATAACAAAGTCCTAAACAGTCTATGGTGCCATAGCCAAACATCACAAATTCTATTCATCCATTTCATTTTTGCATATCACATATAAATCAAAAACATTTGCATTCATCATAACATATGCATCCATCAAAATAAATCAACATACAACAATCGCATTTATCATACCATGTGCATACATCAATATAAAGTAGCATGCATCCATCAACATCAATCATTGTGCATAACATAAAATCATGACATATACACAAAGCAAGAAAATCAAAACAACAAAAACATCACAAAAATGCAACACAAAAACATAGCAATAAGCATTGCCGGACACAAGTGCTCTTGCACTTAACCTCTTGGCATAGAAAATCGATGTCGGGGCTCAAATTGTCACTCTCCTACTTCCCCAAGAAGGCTACCATAGCCGGACCGCTCCACGGGAAGACGGGTTTTTCGACGATTTCACCCCATTATGGCATCACCAAAAGGGTTAACACCCACCAAAAATAGGTCCAAATGTCGGGAAATTGCACATGCTTAATGGTAAAACATCTAAAGGCACCCTTGCACAAGTCATCTTGGGTCAAGCGACTCGTCGCTTTTCTCATGAAGGTCATTCCCTCATCGATTCGTCGCTTGAGGGGGTAGTCACACTTAGTCACCAATCAACAAGCACACACCCAATCAAAGCAATGACATGCATTCAAAGAATCATTGACAAAGACAATCACGCTCCTGCTTGGGGCAGTAAACAAGCAACAATCAAATTGATCAAACACTTGGCATTCCCGAAGCATGAACACAAGGTTCCCCTATGGACAAAAGGTTGCGCCCTTTGCCTAATCATGACTGATCAATGTCCAAGCTCAAGTCACACCTCACCAAAATAGGTTAACACTTGAAATCAAATTCCTTAGCTCGTCAGAAGCAAGGATTCAAGAATGCATGCCCTTTCCATACTTGGGGCATCAAGAGTTGGTTAGGTTACCAAGAAACCCTAATCATTAGTGCTTTGGTTATCTATTTTTGCTCAACACTGTGTCACCCGTAGCGCTTCCCAAAAAGGGGCATCTGTAGACACCAAAACAGCACCAATCCGATTATGTGACTACAAACACTGATCGCATTGACACACACAGACTTTCGGGGCAGCCCTCGAGGTCAAACAGTGGTCCTAGCCACTTACACGATTAGTTTAGAAGGTCAAAAAGTAAACAAAGCAAAGTTGGTCATTTTAACAAGGCAAAGCCCAAAAGCAAGCCTTGGCCGAGGGTGTCGCGAAATCGCGACACCAAAAGCACAAAGGAAAGCCTTGGCCGAGGGTGTCACGAAATCATGACGTCGATTTCACGACGTCACGAAATCGTGACACCAAAAGCCCAAAGGAAAGCCTTGGCCGAAGTGTCGCGATATCGCGACACCAAAAGCCCAAAGGGAAGCCTTGGCGAAGTGTCGCGATATCGCGACGCGATATCGTGACACCAAAAGCCCAAAGGAAAGCCTTGGCCGAAGTGTCGTGATATCGCGACGTCGCGATATCGCGACACCAAAAGCCCAAAGGAAAGCCTTGGCCGAAGTGTCACGATATCGTGACATCACGATATCGCGACACCAAAAGCCCAAAGGAAAGCCTTGGCCGAAGTGTCGCGATATCGCGACATCGCGATATCGCGACGTCGTGATATCACGACAAACTTTGCATTTATGCCTGAGCAGAGTTTAACCAATCAAAGGCGGACGTTGACCAATCAAAGGCAGATTTTAAGCATTCAAAAGCAAACATTAAAACATTTAAAAGCAAACATTAAACGAGTGGTAGCCGAAGACAGTCGATTATTGCCGCCTGCTGTGCATGCGCGCGTAGGTGGGCAGATTGGCAGTTAGAGGACTGTCACAAAGGCGATCATGTAAGCCCAAGTCAGGGAGGAGTCTCCTCCCTCTTGGGAAGGCATGGCCGCCACGTGGCATCCCTGCGTGCCCTTCCAAAGAGACCCCATGGGTCTATAAAATGGTGGACTTTCCCACCCAAAAGAAGACAAGTTGGTAGACATTTCAAGCAACGAAGTGCTGCCAAATTAAACACCCGATTGCACTCCTTTTCGATTCATCTCTTCTACACCCGTAATCTCTTTCGCAAGAGAGGTTATTGGGTGGCTTTTAGAAGCGTGGATCCGGACCTAAACCCGACATTTTACCACATTTGATCCATCAATTCGATGACACCACATTCTCTTAGATTTTGGGCCCATCCCTAGTGGATTGGCGTCAAAGTCAAGTTTTAACGGGGGCGGCCCGCTTGGGCACCCCACACCTTTTGTTAGTTGCATATTAGTCTATTCTGTCATTGCAAATATATCCTGCATTACGCTTTAGACTGTTTAAATAGTTTATCGAATATATTATCATGCTATCACGGCTTTAGACCTCTGTCGAATATTATCATGCTTTTGTCGTTTTTGGTTCTTCACTAACTTGAAGGTAACTCGTCTCAGGGTCAGATGAATTACAGTAAAGTATTCGTCACAGTCAGAGACGAATAACAGTCTACGTTAAAAAATTGTACCTGTCAAGCACAAAACAAAGAAAAGGATCAGTTATTTGATCTTAAAACCAGGGGACAAGGTCCCAACGTGATCGCCACTGAAAGCATGAGATTTCAAAAATAAAAGGAAAACTATAGCTATGCAATATAAGACAAAATGTAACGCTTTAATCCTATGCACGAAACAAAGACAGGAGATAAATTGGAAATGAAAGAAAGATGTATGAAAGCACAACATTGTGGAGTTCATTTTACATAACATCATATGTCGTTTTGGTATTCCATCCAAAATAGTCTCGGATAATGGGACGCCTTTCAAGAACAAAGACATGCGTGCTTTGACCACAAAGTACAAGATTCAGCATAGCTTTTCGACACCCTATTATCCGCAGGTGAATGGGTAAGCAGAGGCATCAAACAAAACGCTAGTTGCCATCCTTAAAAAGACTGTCACAGACAGTCATAAGGATTGGCACATTCAAATCCCACTTGCCCTATGGGCCTATCGCACTAGCATTCAGACACCCACTAGGGCTACTTCGTTTTTGCTCGTGTATGGATCCAAGGCAGTCATGCCTCTAGAGTTGGAGATTCCTTCCCTACACATATCAATGCAGGAGTTCATCGATGATGACACTGCGCGACAGACCCAGTTAGACCAGCTTACGTTGCTTGACGAACGATGTGTTAATGCTCTCGAGAATTTACGTATTTATCAAGAGCGACTTAAGAAAGCTTACAACATGAAAGTTCACTTGAGAGACTTTCGGGTTGGTGATTTGGTTTTGAAGGAAAACCAATAGAATTCTAGTTTGCCATCCCACCTAAGGGATAAATTTGTAGCAAATTGGTTAGGTCCATATGTCATTGATAGCAAAATAGGACCCGGGACATACCGACTAGCTTCTCTTGATGGTATCAAGGAAACAGAACCCTTGAATATCAATCATTTGCGACCATTTCATATCTAAGAGAGCCATATTCCAAAAATGCTCCAAGGATTCTATAATCGCTTGGTCAAATCCCAAAAATGCTCCAAGGATCCCTAAAATCGCTTGGTCAATCCCAAAATGCTCCAAGGATTATCGCAATCGCTTGGTCAATCCCAAAAATGCTCCAAGGATCCCTAAAATCGCTTGGTCAATCCCAAAAATGCTCCAAGGATCCTATCAATCGCTTGGTCAAATCCCAAAAATGCTCCAAGGATCCCTAAAATCACTTGGTCAATCCCAAAATGCTCCAAGGATTTCCACAATCGCTTGGTCAAAAATCAAGAAAATTAAAAAACAACACAAAAATCATCAAAAACAACAAAAAAAAATTGCATCTCATTTCTAGGCATACTCAAATTCATCAATAGAGAGCTCTTCTCGCACCTCATCTTCATATTCACAAAAATCAATCCATCAAAAATACAAAAATACATAGCTGCATCAAAGCATTGCATCCATACATTGCATATTTGTGGTCGTACGGGTCAAAGGCACCATAGGATGTAATTGCTCTACTAGTCCATCTTGTTCCCCACTGCTCCATTTTACAAAAACAACAAAAACACCATGCATTGCTTTTTACCACACTAGAGTCAGTGGTCTTTTAATGTATCAAGAGTTTTCGTGATTCAGTCATCATTTTGCTCTTTAGCCATGTAATGTACCAAGTCAGACAGATTTTACGAAGGTAGAGTTACACTTGAAATACGCCTTGTTACGTAACATCCCAACACAAATTAAAACACATAAAAATTCCCAAGTTGTGTGAACGAAAGATGAAACTTGCGCAGTAATCCAGGTCACCATAAGTGAAACGGTTATCTTGCTCATCCCCCCATGCGAATGGTTCTAGAATGCTGAGAATTGACAAAAGGACAAGCTCTTTCCTATCCATTCACCTCCATATACAGTGGTTTTCACCACTACCAAATCCCAATCATAGTTGGTTCCCAAAGTTGTAAGGATTTGTACTACACGTCCCTGCCAAGGATGGGTAGTCATCCCCAAGACCTAAAAGGGATCAACGCCATTCACAAACAAAATTCCAACAAATCATCATCCTAACACTTTCCATTCACCTTTGGTCTCCAAGTTGTAAGGATTCGTACTATCCGCCCCCTAACCAGGATGGGTAGTCATCCCCAAGGCCTAAAAGATCAATGCCCTTACTCCATAATCTCCATCACCCCCTTGGTCCCTAACGTCGTAAGGATTCGTACTACATGTCCCTACAAAGGATGGGTAGTCGTCCCCAAGGCCACAAGGATCAAGGCCACTCACAAGCCCAAACTCACAATACTCAAAATACAAAATCAAATAACAGTGGTTATCACCACTATTCAAAATCCTTGCTCAAAAAGAATTAATAGAAAATAAACAATGATTTTCATCACTATATAGACGAGCAACTTTCTAAATCATTCAGCCAACAAATATCCCGAACTTGAATCCCTAGAATTCTCAGCATTCGAAAACCATCTAGGTGATCCTCATTACAGGTTTGGTTGATAGCCTATCTGGCAATGGTGGTATCCTACCCGCATGACGATATGTCTGTCACATTCGCTTTGCGTGTGTGCGGACCAATGTTTGCATAAGGATGAGCTAGCTTATGGTATCCTGGATAACACCACGGATTAATCTAACTAAATACAACAAAGGAGTTAGTGGAGCTAATTAGGTGATCCTCGAGTACGAGTTCGGTTGAAAGCCCATCCGGCATCGGCAGTATCCAGACAAATACCACATAAATGAACTCAATTGCACACACAGGGATGTGAAATAGCTTGGTCAAAAACAAGTCCGATTCATACCTTGTTCAAAAGTCTTGTAAGATAAAGTACAGTCATGGCTAGTAAGTTAAAACCGTCTGAGTCTCGGAAAACCTTAGCTACATTTCTAAACCAAACTGCGCTACTTTTCATCCTTACAATACCATCAAAAAATACAAAAAAAAAGAAAAACCACATGTATACATACAAAGTCATGCATCACAGCAATCGCCTAAAAGACAAAATAATAGAGTTCTAAACAGTCTATGGTGCCATAGCCAAACATCACAAATTCTATCCATCCATTTCATTTCTACATATCACATATAAATCAAAAACATTTGCATTCATCACAACATATGCATCCATCAAAATAAATCAACATACAACAATCGCATTTATCATACCATATGCATACATCAATATAAAGTAGCATGCATCCATCAACATCAATCATTATGCATAACATAAAATCATGACATATACACAAAGAAAGAAAATCAAAACAACAAAAACATCACAAAAATGCAACACAAAAACATAGCAATAAGCATTGCCGGACACAAGTGCTCTTGCACTTAACCTCTTGGCATAAAAAAATCGATGTCGGGGCTCAAATTGTCACTCTCCTACTTCCCCAAGAAGGCTACCATAGCCGGACCGCTCCACGGGAAGATGGGTTTTTAATGATTTCACCCCATTATGGCATCACCAAAAGGGTTAACACCCACCAAAAATAGGTCCAAATGTCGGGAAATTGCACATGCTTAAATGGTAAAACATCTAAAGGCACCCTTGCACAAGTCATCTTGGGTCAAGCGACTCGTCGCTTTTCTCATGAAGGTCATTCCCTCATCGATTCGTCGCTTGAGGGGGTAGTCACACTTAGTCACCAATCAACAAGCACACACCCAATCAAGGCAATGACATGCATTCAAAGAATCATTGACAAAGACAATCACGCTCCCGCTTGGGGTAGTAAACAAGTAGCAATCAAATTGATCAAACACTTGGCATTCCCGAAGCATGAACACAAGGTTCCCCCTATGGACAAAAGGTTGCGCCCTTTGCCTAATCATGATTGATCAATGTCCAAGCTCAAGTCACACCTCACCAAAATAGGTTAACACTTGAAATCAAATTCCTTAGCTCGTCGAAGCAAGGATTCAAGAATGCATGCCCTTTCCATACTTGGGGCATCAAAAGTTGGTTAGGTTACCAAGAAACCCTAATCATTAGTGCTTTGGTTATCTATTTTTGCTCTAGCACTACGTCACCCGCAGCGCTTCCCAAAAAGGGGCATCTGTAGACACCAAAATAGCACCAATCCGATTATGTGACTACAAACACTGATCGCATTGACACACACAGCTTTCAGGGCAGCCCTCAGAGGTCAAACAGTGGTCCTAGCCACTTACACAGCAGTTTAGAAGGTCAAAAAGTAAACAAAGCAAAAGCAAGCCTTAAGCAAAAGCAAGCCTTAAGCAAGAACAAGCAAGCCTTAAGCAAGAACAAGCAAGCCTTAAGCAAGAACAAGCAAGCCTTAAGCAAAAGCAAACCTTGGCCGAGGGTGTCACGAAATCGCGACGTCGCGAAATCGCGACACCAAAAGCCCAAAGGGGAGCCTTGGCCGAGGGTGTCGCGATTTCACGACGTCGCGAAATCGTGACACCAAAATCCCAAAGGGGAACCTTGGCCGAGGGTGTCGCGAAATCGCGACACCAAAAGCCCAAAGGGGAGCCTTGGCCGAGGGTGTCGTGATTTCGCGACGTCGCGAAATCGCGACACCAAAAGCCCAAAGGGGAGCCTTGGCCGAGGGTGTCGCGATTTTGCGACGTCGCGAAATCGTGACACCTAAGGCCCAAAGGGAGCCTCGGCCGAGGGTGTCACGATTTCGCGACATCGTGAAATCGTGACACAAATCGTGACACCTAAAGCCCAAAGGGGACTTTGGCGAGGGTGTCATGATTTCGTGACATCGTGAAATAGTGACACCTAAAGCCCAAAGGGGAGCCTTGGACGAGGGTGTCGTGATTTCGCGATGTCATGAAATCGTGACACCTAAGGCCCAAAGGGGAGCCTTGGCCGAAGTGTCGCGATATCGCGACGTCGCGAAATCGCGACACCTAAGGCCCAAAGGGAGCCTTGGCCGAAGTGTCACGATATCGCGACGTCGCGAAATCGCGACACTTCGGCATTTGCGCCTAAGCAGACATTCAACCAATCAAAGGCGCCATTGAAACATTCAAAGGCAGACATTAAAGCATTCAGAGGCAACATTAAAACATTCAAAGGCAGACATTAAAGCATTCAGAGGCAACATTAAAACCATCAAAGCAGACGTGAGACAAGTGGCAGCCAAAGACAGTCAGTTATTGCCGCCTGCTATGCATGCGCGCGTAGGTGGGCAGATTGGCGGTTACGGCTAGGTGGGTAGAGGGGGCTATCACAAGGGTAGTCAGGTAAGCCCTAGTCAAGGCGGAGTCTCCTCCCTTTTGAGAAGGCATGGCCGCCATGTGGCATCCCTGCGTGCCCCCTCCAAAGAGACCCCATGGGTCTATAAAATGGTGGACTTTCCCGCCCAAAAAAAGGTTGACAAGCATTTTCTTAATGCAACGAAGTGCTGCTAAACTAGAGACCCGATTGCATCCTTTGAGATTCATTCTTCTACACCTGTAATCTCTTTCGCAAGGGAGGTTATTGGTGGCTGTTAGAAGGTGAATCCGAACCTTCAGACCCGACATTGGACACAATAAACCATCAATTTGCCGACACCACATTCTTTGAGATTTTGGGCCCATTCCTAGTGGATTGGCATCGAAGTCAAGTTTTAACGGGGCGGCCCGCTTGGGCACCCCATGCACGTTCTTAGTTTTAATTTAATTTATGCTATTTTCGAATATATCCTGTAGTTAACAGTGTTTAAATAGATTATGCTTTCTGTTCGAATATATATACTGCATTACGCTTTACGTCTAGTTTAGATTTCAGAAGATATTTATCGAAGACATCTTGCATTACGTTCTACGTTCTACGCTGTTGGTGTTTTTAACTAATTTGCAGGTAATAGTGATCAATTTCACCGATTGTTCTGTTGGCAGCAACTTTTAATAATGTTTTCGAGTCTCTGTCAGAGTGTAGATTAATCAATCTTTTTGCACGCATTTCTTATTTATTTTTAAAGTCAAACGATATATCTTCTTGTTACAGGTGCTACTAATGTTTTCATTGTTTCTTTGATCGCAGAAGAAGCAGCAAGCAAGGATTCATTATCGCAAGCAGCGGCAACACTCTGGCCCGCCCGTTTCAAATGTGGGCATGCGAAAGAAGATCACTATGCACTTTTTGTAATGGAAACATGCTAACTCTCCTAGCCCTTAAAAGGGAGGAGATGTATTGTAACCGAGTTGGAATCACATTAATAAAAAGGGTTGTGCTCATACTTTTGATTTGATTATATTCATGTTATTTCATGCATCAAGCTAGTTAGTTTACATTGCGGCCATATTGTTTTTCTTCCGGAATCTCATGCTTTCAGTGGCGATCATGGTGGGACAATGTTATGTAGTTTTGGGCTAACTCCAAAGCTGTACCTGCATTTTTTATTATTATTATTTTTTGTTTCTATTTTTCTGTCAACTTTTACTTGCTTAGGGAAAGTTGTTTATGCTTGTTTCATTTTTATTAAATAAAATGAACCACACACACATCACGTGGCACGTTTTAAACCAAGGAGCTGGTCGTAAGACCCCAGCCCTTGAGCAAGACCAACGGTGGGTTCATCACCACCTTGGCTTAGCTTTGCATCCATTTCCCCGATTGTCAACTGTTGTTAGGCATAAATCCTGACGAAAGCTGACCGAGTGTCGTTGGGGTGATTCCCATGCGCGCGAGGATAAGTCTTCTATGGTAGGTGTCATTAACAGGACAATCCCCCTTCCGTACCGCCTATGTTCCACGTACCATCTGCTCTCACGTACCTATAGTTTCCCTCTCGTAAGGGCGGGTATATAGAGAGGTTGGTATATCGGTCCGGCAATGGTATATTGAAGGGGCGACCATTTATGGGAGTCATATGAGCCAACATTATGCATTTAAACGTTCTTCAAAACTTGCAAAAACAAAACAAAACATCAAAATGCACTAAACCAGTTTAGGACACACTATTAATCCTTAAAAGAGATAATCACGGTTTGTGTATGTGTGTGTTCATTTCTGCTTAGTGTAAACAAAAAGAAAAATCATCATAAATGAGATAAAAATCTGCTTAGCTAGTAGAGAAGCACCACAATGGTGCTCACCCGTAGCCAAGCCCAATCATGGGCGGATGCTGTGGGGAATATCCAAGGAGGCACAAGTCACCTTCGGTATAGCCCCAAGGATTTGGTCATACCACCTTGGCGGCCTGACACACAAGGCAGACCCCTCCACACCTTAATGGATAAGGACTATAGGGGCACCCCTTCTAGGAGCACTCCTATTCAGCATAGCACTCAACACACACCCTTCCATGAGGGGTACAGTCATAGGAGAGCTCCCTTAGATGCTCGCTATGAGCGGTCATCGCGCGATGAAGCGCTAGGTCAACATAGGGTTCAACGGGAGGAACCACATCATTACACTATCCCTCCTTCACCCCCTCTAGTTGTCAGGACTACAAGGACAAATCCAGAGCACAAGGCTCCTCAGGCAGGGCGAGCCAACTCCGCCCGTCCCTCTTTTCACTTATGAAAGAGAGCACGAGGAAGACCCCTACCTTCCTCGAGAGCAATATACAGTGCGAGAGCAATACGCCTTCGCAAATGCTAGCTATCAGGATCACCTACTGAGGCCAGAGCCTCGAATAAATGCCACTACCTCCAACAGAGGGAGGCGGCCTATAGAGATCTTGGATCACTACGACCGAGATAGATATCTAGGAGAGGCATCTAACCCTTCTAGACATGAGGCGGTGAGACCAACTATCTTAGAATCTATCAAGAATTTCGCACATCGGATGCAACTCATGCAACTTGAGCTAGAATGACAACAGTTAGAGCAATGGTATCTTCTAAATAAAGAGCACCTTCAGCACCAGAAGGATGAGTTGTTCCAACACACTATGCAGGAGAGGACTCCAACCCCTCACACACATAAGACAAAACATTATGAGAGGCACAACCCCGAGGTGCGAGACAAGTCTCCACGACCTTATCAAGCACCACCCCCGATGCCTCCTAGACATGAGCGGGAGGCTAATCCTATAACCAATGATGGGCGCCTTCCTCAGGAACCCACTCAGGTTTATGAGCCACCCTTAGAAATTCATCAAGAAGCCTCTAAGGAATCAGAGCGAGAAGAAGAGAGGGATGAACTACCCTACCAAGGCATGGGGGGTGCTATCTGGCCACCCCTCCATAGGCCCCAAGTTCCTCAACAAGAACCAACCAAAGAGGAGGAGCTCAAATCTCCCGATACATGCAAAGCGCTAGAGCACTTAGAGTCGATAGAGACCAAGATTTTGGAGCTCCCAAGGCCCAACTTACATGAGGCTCCTTTCAAAGAGGATCAACCTTTAACCGTAGGGCTACCTGATGATGCAGTCCTCCATGTCTCAGAATCTCCAGATTTTGATGAGCTGTACTCACTGGCCGAAGGTGAGGATAAAATAGAGATAGCCCACAGCAATCACATGCGACAACATCGACATCCCATAAATATCGATGAAGCATGTCAACAGATAAACATAATACTAGGGCATGAGTGGCACGTTAACCCACCGTAGTGGGACCAAGCGTTACATCCGCCACTTTGGGCATACAAAGATCAACTTTCACCCAGAGACCCCATAGCAACATCAACGTCGAGGGTAGACCCTGTCCTCATCTCCGTACATAGGGCTGATCCATTCGTGCCAATCCCTCCAGAGCTAGATCCGAGTGCAAAGACCATCAAGCTGGGGGTACCTCTATCCCTTGAAGAGCCATAGTCCAAACCAAAAATCTCCAAGGATTATCACAATCACTTGGTCACCCCAAAATCTCCAAGGATTATCGCAATCGCTTGGTCAAACCCAAAATGCTCCAAGGATTATCGCAATCGCTTGGTCAATCCCAAAAAATGCTCCAAGGATTATTGCAATCGCTTGGTAAAATCCCAAAAATGCTCCAAGGATTCTTAAAATCGCTTGGTCAATCCAAAAATGCTCCAAGGATTTCCACAATCGCTTGGTCAAAAATCAAGAAAATTCAAAAACAACAAAAATCATCAAAAACAACAAAATTTTTGCATCTCATTTCTAGGCATACTCAAATTCATCAATAGAGAGCTCTTCTCGCACCTCATCTTCATATTCACAAAAATCAATCCATCAAAAATACAAAAAATATGTAGCTGCATTAAGCATTGCATCCATACATTGCATATTTGTGGTCGTACAGGTCAAAGGCACCATAGGTCTGTAATTGCTCTGCTAGTCCATCTTGTTCCCCACTGTTCCATTTTACAAAAACAACAAAAACACCATGCATTGCTTTTTACCACACTAGAGTCAGTGGTCTTTTAATGTATCAAGAGTTTTCGTGATTCAGTCATCATTTTGCTCTTTAGCTACGTAATGTACCGAGTCAGACAGATTTTACGAAGGTAGAGTTACACTTGAAATACGCCTTGTTACGTAACATCCCAACACAAATTAAAACACATAAAAATTCCCAAGTTGTGTGAACGAAAGATGAAACCCGTGCAGTAATCCAGGTCACCATAAGTGAAACGGTTATCTTGCTCATCCCCCCGTGCGAATGGTTCCAGAATGCTAAGAATTGACAAAAGGACAAGCTCTTTCCTATCCATTCACCTCCATATACAGTGGTTTTCACCACTACCAAATCCCAATCATAGTTGGTTCCCAAAGTTGTAAGGATTCGTACTACACATCCCTGCCAAGGATGGGTAGTCATCCCCAAGACCCAAAAGGGATCAACACCATTCACAAACAAAATTCCAACAAATCATCATCCTAACACTTTCCATTCACCTTTGGTCTCCAAGTTGTAAGGATTCATACTATCCGCCCCTAACCAGGATGGGTAGTCATCCCCAAGGCCTAAAAAGATCAATGCCCTTGCTCCATAATCTCCATCACCCCCTTGGTCCCTAACGTCGTAAGGATTCGTACTACACGTCCCTGCAAAGGATGGGTAGTCATCCCCAAGTCCACAAGGATCAAGGCCACTCACAAGCCCAAACTCACAATACTCAAAACACAAAATCAAATAACAAGTGGTTATCACTACTATTCAAAATCCTTGCTCAAAAAGAATTAATAGAAAATAAACGAGTGATTTTCATCACTATATAGACGAGCAACTTTCTAAATCATTCAGCCAACAAATATCCCGAACTTGAATCCCTGGAATTCTCGGCATTCGAAAACCATCTAGGTGATCCTCATTACAGGTTTGGTTGACAGCCTATCTGGCAATGGTGGTATCCTACCCGCATGACGATATGTCTGTCACATTCGCTTTGCATGTGTGCAGACCAATGTTTGCATAAGGATGAGCTAGCTTATGGTATCCTGGATAACACCGCAGATTAATCTAACTAAATACAACAAAGGAGTTAGTGGAGCTAATTAGGTGATCCTCAGTACAGGTTCGGTTGAAAGCCCATCTGGCTCTGGCGGTATCCTGACAAATACCACATAAATGAACTCAATTGCACACACAGGGATGTGAAATAGCTTGGTCAAAAACAAGTCCGATTCATACCTTGTTCAAAAGTCTTGTAAGATAAAGTACAATCATGGCTAGTAAGTTAAAACCGTCTGAGTCTCAGAAAACCTTAGCTACATTTCTAAACCAATTGCGCTACTTTTCATCCTTACAATACCATCAGAAAATACAAAAAAAAGAAAAACCACATGTATACATACAAAGTCATGCATCACAGCAATCGCCTAAAAGACAAAATAACAGAGTCATAAACAGTCTATGGTGCCATAGCCAAACATCACAAATTCTATCCATCCATTTCATTTCTGCATATCACATATAAATCAAAAACATTTGCATTCATCATAACATATGCATCCATCAAAATAAATCAACATACAACAATCGCATTTATCATACCATATGCATACATCAATATAAAGTAGCATGCATCCATCAACATCAATCATTATGCATAACATAAAATCATGACATATACACAAAGCAAGAAAATCAAAACAACAAAAACATCACAAAAATGCAACACAAAAACATAGCAATAAGCATTGTCGGACACAAGTGCTCTTGCACTTAACCTCTTGGCATGAAAAAATCGATGTCGGGGCTCAAATTGTCACTCTCCTACTTCCCCAAGAAGGCTACCATAGCCGGACCGCTCCACGGGAAGATGGGTTTTTGATGATTTCACCCCATTATGGCATCACCAAAAGGGTTAACACCCACCAAAAATAGGTCCAAATGTCGGGAAATTGCACATGCTTAAATGATAAAACATCTAAAGGCACCCTTGCACAAGTCATCTTGGGTCAAGCGACTCATCGCTTTTCTCATGAAGGTCATTCCCTCATCGATTCGTTGCTTGAGGGGGTAGTCACACTTAGTCACCAATCAACAAGCACACACCCAATCAAAGCAATGACATGCATTCAAAGAATCATTGACAAAGACAATTACGCTCCTGCTTGGGGCAGTAAACAAGCAATAACAATCAAATTGATCAAACACTTGGCATTCTCGAAGCATGAACACAAGGTTCCCCTATGGACAAAAGGTTGCACCCTTTGCCTAATCATGACTGATCAATGTCCAAGCTCAAGTCACACCTCACCAAAATAGGTTAACACTTGAAATCAAATTCCTTAGCTCGTCAGAAGCAAGGATTCAAGAATGCATGCCCTTTCCATACTTGGGGCATCAAAAGTTGGTTAGGTTACCAAGAAACCCTAATCATTAGTGCTTTGGTTATCTATTTTTGCTCAACACTGCGTCACGCACAGCGCTTCCCAAAAAGGGGCATCTGTAGACACCAAAACAACACCAATCCGATTATGTGACTACAAACACTGATCGCATTGACACACACATCCCCCAGGGCAGCCCTCAGAGGTCAAACAGTGGTCCTAGCCACTTTCATAGCAATTTTGTAAGGTCAAGAAGCAATTTGGCACATTCAGGCACTTTGCCTAGTATTCGTCTCACCCAGGGACGAATACTAACTAGGATTCGTCTCACCCAGGGACGAATTCTGAAATCCTCTCTGGTCAAGACGAATTCCAGGTTTAACGGGCAAAAAGAAAAATGCCGCCAAGTGGCAGCCAAGGACAGTCAATTATTGCGTCCTGCCATGCATGCACGTGTAGGTGGGTAGGTTGGCAGTTAGTGGACTGTCACAAGGGCGATCATGGAAGCCCAAGTCAGGGAGGAGTCTCCTCCCTCTTGGGAAGGCATGGCCGCCACATGGCATCCCTGCATGCCCCTCCAAAGAGACCCCATGGGTCTATAAAATGGTGGACTTTCCCACCCAAAAAAAAGGAGATTGGAGGCATTTTCAAGCAACGAAGTGCTGCCCGATTGAACACCCATTTGCATCCTTTTTTGATTCGCCTTATCACATACATTAATCTCTTTCGCAAGGGAGGTTATTGGGTGGCTTTTGGAAGCGTGGATCTAACCCAAATCCAACATTTGACCACCTTAAACCACCAATTTGCCGACACCCCAATACAAGAGATTTTGAGACCATCCCTAGTGGATTGACGTCAAAATCAAGTTCTAACGGTGGGCGGCCCATTTGGGCACCCCACACTTTTCTTTTAAGTTCCATTTTAATTATCATTTATTCATCTCTATGCTATGCTATGTTGTTTATGTAGTCTCTAATTTCGATTTCATAGGATTTTGATCACACATTATCATGCTTTGTCGATTGTATAGCTCTCACTAACTTGCAGGTGGCGATATCAAATTCCCGAGGATAGAGGCCAAATTGGGAGAATCCAACCATCTGGGTCATCCAAAAATGGCCCTAATTATGTAACCCCTCTGTTTGCAGGTGTTTTGGAGGTCTCGGGATTCGACATTGGAGCAGTATCACTTCGGCTTTTCTAACACAGTCGAATTCGTCCCACTCGGGGACGAATAGCAATCAAAATTCGTCCTACCCAGGGACGAATTCCAGTTGAAAGTAGATTTGCCGACTGTTTCAATGGAAGTGGCCCTCTGGTAATTTCTTCTATCCTCTGTCAGGTTTTCAGGTCATTTAGATTCACTTTACTCACTGTTTTAGACAATCGTTTACATGCATCTTTTGTTAAATTCAAAGAACAAACTTTCTCTATGTGCAGCAGGTGCTACTAACGCTTTCATTGTTTCTTTGGTTGCAGGAGAAGTAGCAGCAAGCAAGGATTCATCAGCATAAGCGGCGACAACACTTTGGCCCGCCCGTTTCAAATGTGGGCATGCGGAAGAAGATCACTGTGCACTTTTTGTAATGGAAATTATGCTAACTCTCCTAGCCCTTAAAAATGGAGGAGACGTGTTGTAACCGAGTTGGAATCACATTAATAAAAAGTTTTGTGCTCCTACTTTTGATTTGATTATATCTGTGTTATTTCACGTATCAAGCTAGTTAGTTTACATTGCAGCAATTAGTGTTTCTTTTTCTGAAATCTCATGCTTTCAGCACCTATAAGGAATGACTCTTTATAGTGAGTGTTTCAATTGAAGCACAAGTTTCCTTCCCTTCACTGGGAACCTATATTGCTAACTCATGAGATGCTTCCTCTATTAAATATTGACATTAATAATAATATTGTCATTTTATGAGGATAATAATTTCTTGTTAAAATATTCTTGTGCATGGGTTCTTTTCCTTCTATGCACTTACTATGCTAGTTGTAACACTTCATTGGATGCCAAAAGAAAATTGTTTTGATGTGCCACAAGAACAATTGCTATGTTCTTGAAGGAGTATTTTCTTCTTTATATTTCATATCTCCAACCTAAGAATCTTAGATTTATTTCTGTGGCTTATCATTGCAAAATTGCTTTCAATTTTATAACGTTTTAATCTTTTCAAAGCCTTTTCACATAAAATTTTAATGGGCTATATGATCCTTTTAAATTTCTTCAATCCTATTTTTAATGTATTTCTCAAAAATATTTCAATAGGCCATATTTTAGCCTTCTTTAATTTTGCTTTTGAATAACTCTCAAATGGCTTCACGGGTTTGAAATTTTAAGAAGATTAAAATAACTTCCTCAATACTAAATATTCCTCTTGTAAAAAACCTGTTATGGCTTCTATTATCTTTCTCTTAAGGTGTTTTTCAATAGATTATTTTTCTTTCTTAAATCTTCCTTTGATAAGTGTTTTTCACCCTAATTTTTTTTAATATGTTTTAAAGACTTTTAATATGGATTTTTGTTTCACCGATCACAATTTTATAGGGTACTTCTACCCTTAAAATTTCTTATCTCAAACTTGAAAATTTATATAAAAAAAAAGTGCACCTTGGATTTCTCTATGTCAAAGCTAGAGGAGGATCAAAAGGATAATTATTTCTTCCTTCTACTTGCTCTGATATGACATGTTAGAACTTAATATTTGAATGAATTACATTACAAATGTGCAATGACATTCTATTACAATTCAAACTCTTTTTTAAATACATAGAGGAATTAGTAACACCATTGGGTGTAACCACTTTAAACCCTAGTTCACTAGGTTAAAAAAAGTCAACGGGACCCTTGACTCTTCAAGGCATCTAACTAGAGTAGCTAACCAAAAAAAAACTTGGTCACTACCATCCAGCCTATCCCCTTCTGGGTACACTATAGTTTGAACCTTGTAAATTCCCAAATAGAGGCCAAATCCCTAACCACTATGTTGTCCTTGTTAAACAATAATTTCTCTTATTATGAGATCATTGAAATTGCACATTTATCATATCATTTTAGATTACATTATAATCGAATTTGAATCTAATGGCATGGTGATGCAATCTATGGAGGAAGTCTAATGAAAAACTACCTCTTCTAGCAACAAAATTTTCACAACAAACTCACAAACCAAAAAATAAAGAAAAAACAATATTTTATTAAATATCGTCTCATTAGGTTTTGTTTTATTAATTGGTTGATGAAGGACTATTTGTATGCTCCCTCATCATACACACTAGGTAAGAGAAAATGTTTCATGAGTAAAATTTCATGAACATTTTATAAAATTCTAAAATCAGATTCTATTTGTAGAAGTCTAAGAAGCATTCATCCACATTGCTTCTTTAGATACCAAATTTTTCCACTCCATAAAATACTCATAGTAGTATTTACCTCTTATTCTCTTGGTCACTTTGAAATTTATCACAACTTCAATCTCATCTCGTTGTTTCTCTAGAAACTATTATACCTATTATTTCATAAAGATATTAGAAGTGATATCTTCATTACAATCCGTTGATTTGTCATAATTTAGATAAAAATTAGGCACGTAAAATGTTGATGATATGTTTACTCCTTCCAATAGTTCATTTTCATAGGCATTAGCTACAAGCTTCTTCAAGACCTTACAAGGTCCATTTTGTTTTTCCAATTTAGCTTATTGTAAGTGCATTTTGAGAAACTTTCATAAGTGTGCCAAAACCAAATTCCCAACCTAAAATTATTGCATCATATGTTTAATATTAGTACATTTCTTGTAATTAGAAGCACTCTTCTCTAAATAAATTTCTATCTCCCAATGTAAATCATGCATGGAATCATCAAAGTCCTCTACAATAGCACTTAATCTACTCAATTCAATTGTACTTTGTAACTTATTCACTCCTCTTGGATGAATTCCATACGTAGTTTAGCATGGAATCTTGATTGTAATTCTATATACCAAATTTTTATATATAAACTTTTCTTGTGACAATATGGTATCCTGTAACTTCAACTTCTTGACAACTAGGAATCTCAACAAATTCCCAAGGCTTTTATTCATAATTTTGGTTTACACATCTTTTATGAATGATAATCTAAACTAAAATTCAATTTTGTGTCCAATATATTCCATAAAGTTCATCAAAAGTGACCTAAAAACATAGTATCTCTATTTTACATAATATTTTTTTGCAAACCATGCAATATTACAACTTCTTTAAAGAAAAAATTAGAAATATGAGTAGGATCGTTCATTTTCATACAAGGTATGAAATGTGTCATCTTCAAAATTCTATCAATAGCAAAAATAGAATCATTACCTCTTTATGTTTGAGGAAATTCAAGAACAAAGTCTATACTTATGTCTTCCCATGGCCTTTTTGGTATTGGTGATATCTAATACAATATATTATTTTAGAGTCTTCCCTTTTCATGTTGATAAACTTGACAACCTTGCACAAATATTCGTATATCCACACTCATTATTGGCCAATAATAAGTTTTATAAAGTTATCCCATGACGTTATCTACTTTGAAATGTATAGCAAGTCCACTGTTTTTTCTCTTATTAAGTTCTTTCTCATTGAAATCCATATCATTCTTAGCCATAATACCTTGAATAAGAATGCCTATTGGATAAAATAATAAAGCCATAGTGTTCTATCTCCTACACTATGATTATTGTGTGATGTCCAAGATTTTTTAAAATCCAAATCCTTGACATAAAGCTCTTTTATAACATCAAACGCAACAACTTCAATCCTTATTGCAATCATCAACAAACATATTCTACTCAATTCATTGGCTATTTGATTTGATATACCACTTCTATGCTTCAAAAAAAATGAGTAACTTTGAAGATACTTCATCCATTTCATATGTCTTTGGTTCAATTTTCCTTGGTTGTTAATGAATTATAAAGCATGATTTTCCATAAATAACACAAACTCTTTTGGTAATAAGCAATACCTCTATTTCGTAAGTGCTTGCACCTTAACATAGAACTATTGATCATAAATTGAGTATTTTATCTTGGCATCATTTAAATTTTAGCTAAAATAAGCAATGGGATTACCTTTTGGGCTCAAAAATCCTCAAATGGTTGTTCTAGTTGTATCACAATATACTTGGAAAACCTTGTTAAAGACTAGTAATATTAAAACTAAATACTCTATGACTTTATCATATAAGACTTGAAAGCTATTTTTTACTGCATCTATCCATTTGAACTCATATCTATTGATTTTCATTATTTTCGTGAATAGGGGTTAAATTCCACTAAATTATTTGATATTTTTTTTGTAAAAACTTGCAAAACCATGGAAATTTCTTTCCTCAAACATAATTCTTGGTGATGGCCAATTAACAATAGCCTTTTCCTTTTTTGAATCCATCTATATATCATCCTTTAAGATGACAAAATCAAAATATACAAATTCCTTCTTCCTAATACTATATTTATTTAAATTAATTAATAATTGCTCTTCTTTAAAATTTTACAAAACAAACCTCAAGTGCACTAGATGTTCTTCATTTAATTTTCTAAACACCAAAACCATCCAAGTAAACCACCGGTAAATTACCAAGATAAAACTTTAAGACTTCAGTCAGAAATTACCAAGGTAAACCACTATGTTGTCCTTGTTAAACAATAATTTCTCTTATTATGAGATCATTGAAATTGCACATTTATCATATCATTTTAGATTACATTATAATCGAATTTGAATCTAATAGCATTGTGATGCAATCTATGGAGGAAGTCTAATGAAAAATTACCTCTTCTAGCAACAAAATTTTCACAACAAACTCACAAACCAAAAAATAAAGCAAAAACAATATTTTATTAAATATCGTCTCATTAGGTTTTGTTTTATTAATTGGTTTATGAAGGACTATTTGTATGCTCCCTCATCATACACACTAGGTAAGAGAAAATGTTTCATGAGTAAAAGTTCATGAACATTTTATAAAATTCTAAAATCAGATTCTATACGTAGAAGTCTAAGAAGCATTCATCCACATTGCTTCTTTAGATACCAAAATTTTCCACTCCATAAAATACTCATAGTAGTCTTTACCTCTTATTCTCTTGGTCACTCTAGAATTTATCACAACTTCAATCTCATCTCGTTGTTTCTCTAGAAACTATTATACCTATTATTTCATAAAGATATTAGAAGTGATATCTTCATTACAATCCGTTGATTTGTCATAATTTAGATAAAAATTAGCCATGTAAAATGTTGATGATATGTTTACTCCTTCCAATAGTTCATTTTCATAGGCATTAGCTACAAGCTTCTTCAAGACCTTACAAGGTCCATTTTGTTTTTCCAATTTAGCTTATTGTAAGTGCCTTTTGAGAAACTTTCCTTTCATAAGTGTGCCAAAACCAAATTCCCAGCCTAAAATTATTGCATCATATGTTTAATATTAGTACATTTCTTGTAATTAGAAGCACTCTTCTCTAAATAAATTTCTATCTCCCGATGTAAATCATGCATGGAATCATCAAAGTCCTCTACAATAGCACTTAATCTACTCAATTCAATTGTACTTTGTAACTTATTCACTCCTCTTGGATGAATTCCATACATAATTTAGCATGGAATCTTGATTGTAATTCTATATACCAAATTTTTATTTATAAACTTTTCTTGAGACAATATGGTATCCTATAACTTCAACTTCTTGAAAACTAGGAATCTCAACAAATTCCCAAGGCTTTTATTCATAATTTTGGTTTACACATCTTTTACGAATGATAAGCTAAACTAAAATTCAATTTTGTGTCCAATATATTCCATAAAGTTCATCAAAAGTGACCTACAAACATAGTATCTCTATTTTACATAATATTTTTTTGCAAACCATGCAATATTACAACTTCTTTAAATAACAAATTAGAAATATGAGTAGGATCATTTATTTTCATACAAGGTATGAAATGTGTCATCTTCAAAATTCTATCAATAGCAAAAATAGAGTCATTACCTCTTTATGTTTGAGGAAATTCAAGAACAAAGTCTATACTTATGTCTTCCCATGGCCTTTTTGGTATTGGTGATATCTAATACAATATATTATTTTAGAGTCTTCCCTTTTCATGTTGATAAACTTGACAACCTTGCACAAATATTCGTATATCCACACTCATTATTGGCCAATAATAAGTTTTATAAAGTTATCCCATGACGTTATCTACTTTGAAATGTATAGCAAGTCCACTGTTTTTTCTCTTATTAAGTTCTTTCTCATTGAAATCCATATCATTCTTAGCCATAATACCTTGAATAAGAATGCCTATTGGATAAAATAATAAAGCCATAGTGTTCTATCTCCTACACTATGATTATTATGTGATGTCCAAGATTTTTTTAAATCCAAATCCTTGACATAAAGCTCTTTTATAACATCAAACACAACAACTTCAATCCTTATTGCAATCATCAACAAACATCTTCTACTCAATTCATTGGCTATTTGATTTGATATACCACTTCTATACTTCAAAAAAAATGAGTAACTTTGAAGATACTTCATCCATTTCATATGTCTTTGGTTCAATTTTCCTTGGTTGTTAATGAATTATAAAGCATGATTTTCCATAAATAACACAAACTCTTTTGGTAATAAGCAATACCTCTATTTCGTAAGTGCTTGCACCTTAACATAGAACTATTGATCATAAATTGAGTATTTTATCTTGGCATAATTTAAATTTTAGCTAAAATAAGCAATGGGATTACCTTTTGGGCTCAAAACTCCTCAAATGGTTGTTCCAGTTGTATCACAATATACTTGGAAAACCTTGTTAAAGACTAGTAATATTAAAACTAAATACTCTATGACTTTATCATATAAGACTTGAAAGCTATTTTTTACTGCATCTATACATTTGAACTCATATCTATTGATTTTCATTATTTTCGTGAATAGGGGTTAAATTCCACTAAATTATTTGATATTTTTTTTTGTAAAAACTTGCAAAACCATGGAAATTTCTTTCCTCAAACATAATTCTTGGTGATGGCCAATTAACAATAGCCTTTACCTTTTTTAAATCCATCTATAGATCATCCTTTAAGATGAAAAAATCAAAATATACAAATTCCTTCTTCCTAATACTATATTTATTTAAATTAATTAATAATTGCTCTTCTTTAAAATTTTACAAAACAAACCTCAAGTGCACTAGATGTTCTTCATTTAATTTTCTAAACACCAAAACCATCCAAGTAAACCACCGGTAAATTACCAAGATAAAACTTTAAGACTTCAGTCATCAATCCCATATAAGTTTTGTGTGTTTTTGTCAACCCAAATGGCATGACTAGCAATTCATATAGTCCCCTTGTAGTCTTAAACATAATATTCCATTCATCTCCTTTGATTTGGATTTGATGATAACCACTCTTCAAATCAATATTTGTGAAGTACTTTGGTCCACTCAAACAATCCATAAAGCCATCCATATGGGATAATTGAAACCTATATGTTATTATACTTTTATTGATAACGTAGGAGTCTATCCACATATTTCATTCTCCATATTTCTTGGGTGTTAGTATGACTAGTATTATGCATGGGCAAAAACTCTACCTAATCAATCCCTTGTCCAATAGCTCTTGGACTTGTCTTTTCATCTCTTCATTTTCCATGGATGTCATCCTATAAGTTACCCTATTTTATAAACTTTCTTTAGGCATGAAGTCTATGTTATGACTAATACTTCTTATAGGAAGTAATCCATTTGGAAACTCCTTAAAGAGAAAATCTACAAATTCCTCTAGTATATCAACTATCTCATGAAGAATTTCCTTAATTTTATGTGTTGTCTTGGATTTAATGGATTTGGTAATGAAGGTAAATCATGCTTTCTTCTTCTTCATCTTATTTAAGAACTATTTTTTGAGATCAAGCACACTATAGATATAGAGTATACCTCATCTCCTTTGTCCTTAAATGGACTCAATGCATAGTTTTTTCTATCATTTACAAGTGATAATGTATTCATTCTACCATAATGTACCACTTTCAAATCAATATTTGTTAGAATCATGTATCTCTCTCTCTATTGTTAGAATGATTAGTTAGCATGTTGCTTAACCTATTTTGTATATTATTTAAGCTATGACTATCCTAAGGTCTAGCTAATGCTTAATTGAATAATTTGTCAATCATATTTTGTGCAACTCTATTTTGCATCATTGGCATCAGAGCCATACATCGGAGGTCAGATTTTTTTTGCCACCACACTCTACTCGAGCATGGCGGCAGGCACATCCACAGGTCAACCCCTGGCTAGGTCAATCCGACCTGCCAGGGCCTAGGCGAAGCGCTCACTAGCTTGGTTAGATCGACCTGCCAGTCGTAGGCGGGCCTGTGGGCCACCTTGGCCAATGCCAACGTGGATAGATCAATCGCAAGAGTTAGGTGATCGACCTTCCTAGCGATCGATCGACTGAGCACGCAATCGATAGTGATTGGCTATCGACCAGTCCTACAATAGCAGCCTTGAGGCACAGTCGCCTTGGCTCCCGCATAGGAATCCATGGCCCGTAGAGCCACATGGGCCTAGGAGCCACGTGGAAAAATCTTGAGAGAGCCTAGACGGCAGGAGCGCCCTCCCCCTCCCAGCTAGACACACGAGACCTAGATGACCTCGAGATCCATGAGGGTAGGAAGCCCTCTGATCCTTGACAAATAGACCCATTACCTAGCACTACTTGATGAGATCTAGAATCTGCATGCACCCTGAGGCGCTACCTAGACTGAATCTGACGTAGACTCTGCTTGAACTGTGGGCCCACCCCTGGCGCCACGTGGTGACATCCAAAAGGGCGAATGACTCTCGTCGATTGCTCGCAAGTAATTGACGTTCAAAGGGTGAGTCGCGGCCTATATGCCCTTTGCTCGCATGTGGGATAAATCCCAGAAAGGCACTTGAGCATCGCAACAACCTTAAGTAGCCACTGCGCCGAGGTGATCCCAAACCGACCGATGGCTCGGTTGGTTAACGCGACTGCCGAGCACCATGAAGGCACCAGTTCGATTCCCTCGCACTCCAAATTAATAGGTTTTTAATCACCTAATTTTTTTTTTCAATTTTCTAAAGTTTTTTGCGCCTAAAAATATTATTTTTTGATTTTTTTTTTTATAATTTATTTTTAAATTGGCATAAAATATTCAATTTTTAGTCAAATTGGACCATTTTTTTCCAAATTTTTCCTAAATTATAGAAATTTCATCTTAAATACATATTTTTCTGCTTTATCAAACTTAGAGAACTTGAAATCCAAAAAAAAAAACTGCTTCAACATTTTTTTTTGCAATAAATTCCTCAGAAGTTCTCTAGTTTTCTTCATTCATTTTGGGAGATATAAGACATAGAAACTCAAAATTTCTATTGTAAAACACATAGTATGCCATGATAGAGGAGGCATAAAGGTCATCTCATTTTTCACAAATCTTGAAACTTTGCTTTTGTTCTCTCCTTGAAGAAAGGAGACATAAAACATAAAATAGCAATTTTATTGTTGTAAACTTGAGATCCATACAAACCTATTTTTTTTGCTCCTCATGCTAAATTGTTGAAGACAAAAACTAAAGTCGTGTGTCAACTGGTCTAGAATCCTTTCAAACGCGGGTTGTGTGTCGACTTGTCTTGAAAGGAGTGCTCGAGTTTTTCAATTTTGTAAAAATTAAGGGGGGATAGAAGTCATATTTTGTGATTCTATTTTTTGCAAAGTTGTAAAGAGAAAGGGGGGATATTTTAAAGTAAGAAAGGTGCATTCTTGATTGCAGTCGACACCTTTTCTTAAAAATTGACTATACTAGGTGCATTTTCGGTTGCATCCAACACCTATAGTGATAATAATTTGGGTTGCTCTCTTGTTTTGATTATTGCACTAACCATAATATTTTTTTGTGTGCAATTAAAAAATCATATAAAACATTGAAGTAGCATTTCAGAAACCCAATTTCACTAAAATCGTGCTACACCTTGCATAGGTTTCACAAGTCAATTTTTTACTCCCCATTAAAGGTCAAAATTCAAACACCTTGATTCACTCTCTTTGTTTGGCTTAATTTCCTCACACTTTCCATCCTTCTTGAAGGGTGTTAAAGCAGGTGCCATTAAATATCCTAGAGAGCAAAATCATAAGTCTTTCAAAACCTACCCCTTTAATTTGCTCTATTTTTTTTGGCTTAAAATCCTCAAACTTTTCATCCCTTTTTAAGGGTGTTAAGGCAGGTGCCATTAAATATCTTAAAATAGTAAATTAAAGATCTTCCATATACTCTTTTGAGGGTATATTGCACGATAAAGTCATCTTAGTCCTGTCAATTTGAAACCTTCACCATGGCCATGATCAACAAGTATCTCACTGAGAGCCCACTACTCAAAGGTTCAAATTATTCTGGCTGGAAAACTAAGATGAAAGCCATTTTAACTATAGAGGAGATGTGGGGAATAGTGGATGGCATTGATTCTAGACCCACATCAGCAGGAGCAGATCAGACAACATATAATAAAAAGGATAAAAGACTTTCCTTATTAATCTTGCTAGTTATTACTGATGACATACAACCTCATATAAGTGAAGCTAAAAATGGTAAGGAGGCATGGAATGCCTTAGCAACCATTTTTGAAGGAAAGAATCAATCAACAATTCTTAACCTTCAAACACAACTTCATACTCTTCATATGAAATCTAGAGAGACAGTAGAGCTATTCCTCTATAGAGTCGCAGATATAAAAACAAAACTGCAAGTCTTAGGAGAAAAAGTGGAAGACAATGTCCTAACCTCAATCATTTTAAGGGCTCTTTCAAACTCATAGAATGTTGATCACTTCACTACAAGTCTCTAGGAGTACAGTGACTTTTGTAGAGTTGGTAAATTTACTTCAAACTAAAGAAGCTAATCAACTCCAAAGAGATGAGGCATCCAACAATGCACTTTTCTTAAGAAAGGAAAGTGGAAAGAAAAAGTGGAATCAACAGAAAGGATTTTCTTCTAACAAAGACAAGGATAAAGGCAAAAAAATTTAGAAGAAGAAGCAGTATTATAAAATTTGTGATAAAGACACTCATGAAACCAAAATATGTTGGTTTAAGAACAAACCACCCAATGAACAAGGACAAAAGAAGGGCAAAGGTAAACCAAAGAACAAGAATAAGCAGCAACAGGGACATATTGTCGCTGGATATTCTAGTTCAGACTCTGAATGAGCACACAAAATGCTCATGACACATACAAACTCCCCTCACAAGGATATTGTTAGTTACATAGATTTAGGCGCTAGTAAACATATGACTAGCGATAAGTCCTGGTTTGAGACATTTGAGGCTCAAGAAGGTAGACCGGTAACCATTGATGATGATCAGACCTATCGAGTTCAGGGAGAAGGAAGTATTTCTGTCTCCCTTCCAGATGGAGAATGTAATATTCAAAAAGTTATTTATATACCAGGATTGAAAAATAATCTCTTGTCAGTTCCACAAATCCTAGACAATAACATGAATGCCAATTTCAAAGTGGACAAAGAAAAGAAATGTTGCTTTATCACTAAAAAAAGAAAACATATAGCAATAGGTTCATACAAACATGGTTTGTTTATCTTAGATGCAATTACCTCTACACATACTGCAATGGCAGTAACCACAAAAGAGGCCACTTATCTATGGCATAAGAGATTTGGGCATCTAAGTTCAGGGTATTTACTAGAGCTCAGTAAATATCAAATGGTGAAAGGACTACCTACTCTTTCATCTACTTTGCTAGTGTGCTCAGATTGCTTGTCAGGAAAGCAACATAGAGTACCTTTTGAACCTAGCTCCTTTCGAGCTAAGGTACCTTTGGAGTTAGTTCACATAGATTTGTGTGGTCCTAGTCTACTAGTTGTGGAGGAAAAAGGTATTTTCAATTTTTTGTAGACTATCACTCATGGAAAATATGGGTCTTCTTCTTGCAGTTGAAGTCTAAAGCATTTGACTATTTTTAGCAGTTCAAGAATATTGTTGAGAAATAATCAGGATGTTTCATAAAGACCCTCCATTCAGATCGAAGGGGGAATACACATCAAAATAATTTTCCTCATTTTTGCTGAAACATGGGATAAAATGATAGTTAACAATAGCCTATTCTTCTTACTCAAATGAAGTTGTTAAGAGAAGAAATCGTTCCATTATGGAAATGGTTCGATGCATGCTTAAGGGAGCCAATCTTGAGCACATTTACTAGGCTGAAGTTGTAACAACTGCAATATATCTTCTAAATAGGGCACCCACATGGGCTCTTGAAGGTATGAATCCTCAGGAAGCATGGAGTGGAAGGAAACACTCCATATCTCATCTACGAGTATTTGGGTGTAAGGCTTTTATGCATATACCTAAGGAGAAAAGAAAGAAGTTAGATGAGAAGACCCTATAGTGTGTTTTTCTTGGATATGATGAATTCTCAAAAGGCTATTGGTTGATAGATCCATTCATCAAGAAAGTACATGTTAGTAGAGATGTAGTGTTTTATGAAGCTTTCACATCTAACACTACATCAATATACCTGAAAGACGAGGAGCAACAACCACTTCTTCCTCCATAATAAAAAAAGCCTCCAAAATGGTATACAAGTACTATGAAAGATTCTAAACTCACTTCACCACCAGATCTCACTCTCAATCGTCCAAAGACACGAAGTATGTCTCGATAGAGAAAGATAGAAGCATCTACTTTAGTTGATGATCTTTGTGTAGATTTTCAAGAGCTTTCTATTGATAGAGATTTAGAAAGTGGAAATGATATGGAAATTGATGAGGAGAGGGTTTACATATCTTCATATGATGAAAATGAACCTTCTACAGTTGATGAAGCACTTAGTCAGCCTCAGTGGAAGGCAGCTATGGATGCTGAACATAAATCCCTCATTAAAAACAAAATATGGAAGCAGGTTGATTTGCCTAAAGGAAATAAGCCCATAGGCTACAAATGGGTTTACAAAGTCAAATATAAGGCATATGGTACATAGATAAGCATAAGTACCGTCTTGTGGAAAAGGGTTATGCTCAAAAGGAAGGCATTGATTATGAGGAAACCTTTGCACCCACTGCAAGGATGACCACCATTCAAGTTCTTTGTGCTATGGCAACATAGTTCGGATGGAAATTACATCAAATGGATGTAAAAAGTGCCTTTCTAAATGGTGACTTAAAATAAGAGGTATACATGACTCAACCTCCAGGATTTGCTGAGGAAGGCCATGAGCAAAAAGTTTACAAGTTGGTCAAATCATTATACGGGCTCAAACAAGCCCCAAGAGCATGGTACATTAAAATGGATAGTCACCTACTACAACATGGATTCAAAAGATGTTCATCTGATGCAAATATCTATATCAAGAACATAGGTTTTGAAATAGTGATTTTAGTCATTAAGATTGCAACCAACAACTTTGAAAAATCAAGGGTAATTGGAGCAGGGGGATTTGGCAAGGTGTACAAAGGAGAAATCAAAGATGGATTGGTGGTTGCAATAAAAAGAGCAAATCCGCAGTCAAAACAAGGTCATAGAGAATTTGAAACAGAGGTTGAACTGTTTTCCAAGCTAAGACACCACAACTTAGTGTCTCTGATTGGATTTTGTGAGGAGCAAAATGAGATGATCTTGGTCTATGAGTACATGACAAATGGTACGTTGAGAGGCCATTTGTTTGGAAGTGGTTTGCCTCCTTTGTCGTGGAAGCAAAGACTGGATATCTGTATTGGTGCTGCTCGGGGATTACATCATCTCCACACTGGAGCACTAAGAGGAATCATTCATAGAGACGTCAAGTCCACCAATATTCTGCTTGATGATAATTTTGTGGCGAAGATAGCTGATTTTGGCTTATCCAAGAAGGGTCCTTCTCTTGATCATTCTCATGTAAGTACAGCCGTGAAGGGTAGTTTTGGGTATGTTGATCCAGAGTACTGCCGAAGCCGGCACCTGACAGTTAAATCAGATGTGTATTCCTTTGGTGTGGTGTTGTTTGAAGTTGTTTGTGGAAGGCCCGTTGTGAGTCATAATCTTCCTACAGAGCAAACGTATCTTGTTGACTGGGCAATGCACTGGCAGAGAAAAGCAATGCTGAAACAAATCGTTGATCCCCATCTTGCAGGGACTTATAATCCCGACTCTTTGAGGATGTTTGGTGAGATTGCAGAGAAATGCTTAGCTGATGATCGAAAAGACAGGCCTTCGATGGAAGAAGTATTATGGAATTTGGAATATGTATTACGATTGCAAGAGAGTAATGACTCAACACAAGTGAGCACCCTTGGCTTGAGTATTCCACAGCGAAGAGAAGCCAAGAAAAGGAGTGCAGTAGCATCTGAAGACTCCGAAGGGATTGAGGTGTTTTCTGAGCTTGTGTGGCCACAAGGAAGGTGAGTGGATGAAATATGTGTAGTATCTCTCTACATCTTCTTGTGTAGACCCTTCTTCAGTTCGGGATCAGTATTTCTGATATATTTACTTGCATACTATTCGAAAAAATGTAGGAGGACTGGCAAATTTTCCTTTTGGTCTTCTTGTGTTGAGTGTCTTTGTACGCCAGAGCACTGTAACAGTATTCAATATTACGCCGACTGAGAAAAGAGAAGCACAGCAAATCGAATAGGTTTTAGAAGCAAATTTCGGTTCTCTCCATTAAAACTCTGAAAGCAGTAAAAGTTCTTATCTTGCAGTTCTGGTTTGGGTTGAAGCCTGTGATAGCTCTTAGGCAATAGACCTAATCTCTCCTGGATGCGGCTTATACTATTCTGAAATATCAATGAGACATTCATTAGGAATACTTGCATAATAATTTTATTTTCTAAAATTGTTGTTTCATTCATTTGCATAATAATTACATTTTCTAAAATCGTTGTTTCATTCATTTGCGGTGATAAAACTCTTGCCGAAGCTTATAATTTAAACCATTTACAAAGTAGACGCAGGCTTTACAGAATTCGTCGTTCTGAATTTTTCCACTGATACAAGTATGAGACATGTGAACTGAATTTTACAAGCACACGTTTTCTTTGCAATCGATTTTGAGTGTCATATGCCTTCTACTTACTCAACCTCACCACTAATATATTATAAAAAATATTTACTCAATAAAAATATATATATCTTATACTCACCATAAATATAAATAGTATTAAAAACAAATTAGGATACACGATTTGATGTAATTGAAACGTTTCAAATAAAGCTAGTTTATCTTAAACGATACATTTAGCATTTAAAAAAAAAGCATAGGATACACAATTTGAAGCAATTGTAACTTTTCGAATACAGCTAGCTTATACATTTAGCATTTGTTATATATTGTAAAATAAAAAATGAAGTGTACATATTTATTGTCGTTTTTTGTTCAATTAAATTTTTTAAAATTTTTAAATTAAAAAATTATTATTAAATAATTATATATATATATATATATTTTGGGTGCAACATAGACATAAAACTACATTTTACATGCAAATTACACAACATTGAAGATATTTATTTTGTATTGGACAATCAACCATGGTTTGTTTTGTTTATAAGCCTTACACCTTATTACATGTAAATGAAAAATATTAAGACAAGCAAGCAATAGAAATGGCATGTCTTAGTATAATTCTTTACAATAGGAAACATTAGCATAACTCCTAACCATAACAATAATTTTGAAGAATGACAAAACTTAGGTATTGTGTTCTTAGAGTTTAAATATCTTGTTTTGCTAAGCAACGATGGATTGGTTAAACTATGTGATCTTTGGTTAAACTATGTGATCTTAGCATAACTCCCCTTTAACCATAATAATAGTTTTGAAGAATGACAAAACTTAGGTATTGTGTTCTTAGAGTTTAAATATCTTGTTTTGCTAAGCAACGATACTATGTGATTTTATGAGAACATAACCTCTTTTTTGTGCTTAAATTTAGAACCTATAATTTGTCAACATAGTGTTTATAAAACTATACATTAATTCATTTTTATGATCCTTATTATCAAGCTAAGTTGTATCATTTAAATAGATTCAAACTTTAAAATAATGTCAAGAATGTTTAACCATAAAACATTAAAAAATAACAAATATAAATTAATTGATAAAACATATACCATTCACAAAACATAGATCTAAAAGCTAAAATTTCAATACAACAAAACTAAATATTATAATATAAGACGGACCTATTCTCACAACAAATAAAATATTCAAAATACAAATAACAATAAAAAAATAAAAATCTTTATAATCATTTGAAAACAATTAAAATATTTATAATCATTTGAAAACAATTAACGTGGTTATTAAGAAAACCTGTTCACCACGTGTTATGTGTTTATGAGATACACATATCTTGTCTGACCTATATGATATTTTATAGGTGTTTATAGGACGTATATATATGTATCTTTTTTTAAATAGCAGAGAATTGTTGATAAACTATGACGTCATATTCAAATAAACATTAATTATGCCACATAAATATTAATATTTCATTAAAAAAGTCACATTAAAAAAATTATCCGCCCACATTAAAAAAATTATCCCACTAAAATGGTGTCCAAACTTTCTAATATTATTTGCTTATCTCATTTCTTGGGGGTGTGAGCCCCGAGGTTGATAACTCTAGGCGTTTATATATATATATATATATAAGCTAGTTACGCTATAGGCGTCCTGCAATGGCAGCGCACGTCGTAAATAATATTAATATTTTATTAAAAAAATTGACATTAAAAAAAATTATCCGCCCACATTAAGAGTTACCGTGGATTTAAAATATTTAAAAAATATTTAAATTATGAGATAAGCACCTCGAGATTGAAAACTCTCGGCGTTTATAGATATATATTTTTTATATATCTAAGCTAGTATTAATTTCCTTGAATTAAATAAAAATATTAGATAACTTTATACGGAATATGTCAATCGGTGGTATTGAATTATGTTTATGTGACTGACCTCTAGGGCATGTTCGTCAATTCAACTGGGCCATGGCCATGCGTTAGCCGAAAATAGATGTAGCACTGACAACAAACTTGTCGTGGAATCTTTCCAAAGTTTATCTCTTCATTCTTCATTTTCGAAAAGGTTGTAAAAATTTGATGGTGTTTCTTTGGTTGGTTTAGGTTTTGATGGTTTGGTTACTTTGGTTGAATAGTGTTTAGATGATTCTGTTGTTAGGGTTCTCTATCAATAGTGGGTTTGTGGTTGGTTTGTATCGCTTTCTTCTGGGTTCGATAATTTCTTGTTGTATCTAGCTGTTCCGGGGAGATAGGGCCAAATACCGACTCAAACCAGTTAGAATGAAAGTGGGTTGTTATGTTGCGGTAGTTTTCAGCTTTTGGTCCCATGTTTCTGGTGGGTTTCCTAGCTGTGACGGTCTTCAAAGATATATTTCTTCAGTTCTAACAGTAGTGGTGTGTTTGATCCCAAGGTTCTAAGGCTTATATTTTTAGGATCTTATCCTTATCCCTCTCAGGTGTAGTGCGGAATGTTGCTATCTCCTTTTTCTTGTACTTGAGAGCGATTGTTCTTGAAACTTTTTTGGTTGGCTCTAGCGAGATTTGTGGGTTTCATGGAATTTCTTGTGTAGATCTCCTAGATGGTTTTTATGCTGTGGATTTTGTTGACCGCTATTTCTAGTGTTGTTTTCTTAAACCGATTATTCTCATGAGGGGTTCTTCTGTTATGTGATTTTGTGGATAGATTTGTTGATTGTGATATAGAATTCCTCTTTTCTCCTTTCATGTTAGGCAATAAATGTTTCAATTTAGGCAGTTTTTATTTGTAAATTTATTTTTAACCGATAGCTTTTTCAATATTATGTTGTTTTTCTCCATTGATTTAGATTCAGAGCACACGGTGGTTTGACCATGGGACAATCTCTTGTATTTTCTTGATAAGAATTTATGAATTATTTGTTAGGAGGTTGTTTCATTGAATTTTCAGGTTTGATTCGTCGAATCTAGCTCGGCCTTTCTTGATGTCTTATTTTTAGATCTAAAGTTTTGGGGTGCCTTTCAAAACCCTACTTGTAATAGGTTTGGGGATTCTTTTTTTTTTTTGAAAATTTTGAAAAAACTTGTATTAAAACAAAGATCAAATACAATATGGGAAGAGACTCTTCCCAGTCGAATTCAAAGAGAACACAAGCTTACAATAGAAGAAGAAGACTTGCAATGGAGCCAAATCTCCTGAATCAATAACTAGATAGCAGGGGATCGGCATGGACAGATGATGCAACTTGTCATGAAAATGCAACATGTTGCGATATCATGACACCTTTTCTCCTTTGGCCGCAAAAAAGCAACATGTCGCAATATCGCGGCACCTTTTCACTCGTGGCCGTGAAAAAGCAACATGTCGTGATATCGCGATACCTTTTCTTCGATGGCCGCAAAAAAGTAACATGTCGTGATATCGCGACAACTTTCCTCCAGCGATCGTGATGGCACAACATGTCACGATATCGTGACAACTTTCCACCAACGACCGTGACAGCGCAACATGTTGCAAAATCGTGACAACTTTCCTCTAGCGACCATGACGGCGCAACATGTCACGATATCGCGACAACTTTCCTCCAGCGACCGCGACGATGCAACATGTCACGATATCACGACAACTTTCCTCTAGCGGCCGCGACGGTGCAACATGTCATGATATCGTGACAACTTTCCTCCAGCGACCGTGACGGTGCAACATGTCACGATATTGCGACAACTTTCCTCCAACGACCACGATGGCGCAACATGTCATGATATCACGACAACTTTCCTCCAGTGACCGCGACAGTGCAACATGTCGCGATATCGTGACAACTTTCCACCAGCGACCGTGACAACGCAACATGTCACGAAATCATGACAACTTTCCAGCGAAGCAACATGTTGCGATATCGTGACAACTTTCCTTCAGTGACTGCGACGGCGCAACATGTCGGGATATCGTGACAACTTTCCACCAGCGACCGCGATGGCACAACATGTTGCGATATCGTGACAACTTTCCTCTAGCGACCGTGATGGCGCAACATGTCGTGATATCGTGACAACTTTCCTCCAACGACCGTGATGGCGCAACATGTCGAGATATCATGACAAATTTCCTCCAGCAGCCGTGACGACGCAACATGTCATGATATTGCGAAAACTTTCCTCCAGCGATAATGACGGCGCAACATGTCACAATATCGCGACAACTTTCCTTAAGAGACCGCGACGGTGCAACATGTCGTGATATCGCAACAAATTTCCTCCAGAGACCGCGACGGCGTAACATGTCGTGATATCATGACAAATTCCCTCCCTTTGCTTTTTATTTGACCATTTGTTCAGGGACCTTTCCAGACCCTGCCTGATCACCTCATCCTCAATAGCCATGTCACTGTGAAGTCGAACCCCTGCCTCCTTCTCAGCACCCATCTTAGCTAGGAAGTCAACCGCGTTATTTAAATCTCGACTCACATAAATTGGAATCACATCATCTAATTCCTTCCATAATTCCTTAATTTGAGTGACAAGAATCCTCAACCTCCATGCTTTCAAAGCAAATTTTCTCATGCAATCAAGAGCTCCAACCATTATTTGAGAGTCTGATTCAATAATGATCCTCCTATGGCCCTGTTTCACTGCCCAAATAGAGGCGGATTTGATAGCTATGGCTTCTACTTCATTGTTTGTGGCTCTTCCCAAGCCTTGTAGTTCCCAATATAGCATTGATCCATCATGATTCCAGCAAACCACTCCAATTCTGGCACTACCTGGATTGCCCTTTGTAGCTCCGTCAGTATTAATTTTAATCTAGCCTTCTGGTGGTGGTTTCCAACTAGCTCTGTCCTGTCCCTCTTGCTCTTCAACTCCCTCTTCCATTGGCCTAGTAACAACCTGAGTTTCCTCTATAGCATAGACAACAATAGTTTCTGTAACTTTGCTCCAGATGATCCGCCAAACTCCATCTAACGAGGAAAAAATTTCTCTAAAAATTCTCGCATTTCTCTCCAACCACACTTGCCACCAAATGAAGTTTAATCCAAGCTCCCAACCAATTCGAAGAGCTTTAGATTTAAATCTACCACTATTCCATGTTTTCCAGATATTAGTCTGATTCAAGTCACCATTAACTTGAATTTTATAGCAAGAAAGCCAATGCTTCCAAATATGGCGTGTGAAAGGGCACTCAAACATCAGGTGATTAGTTGTTTCCTCGTTCTTGTAGCATAAAACACATTGAGATGGACCGATGATTCCTCTACATCTGAGATTGTTAAAAGAGAGAATTTCGTTGTGCATAAACTGCCAGGCAAAAAAGTTTACTTTTGGCCGCACTTAGAGTGCCAAATATTTTTCCAATCCTCAATTGGGAATGAATGGGGGGGAGGCTCTGGGAGGATCTTCTCATATCCATCCTTCACTATATAGACACCAAGGCTCCCATAGCCCCAAGCTAATTCATCCTCCTCGTCTCTACCTGTGAGAAATCTTTCTGACAAGATTTTAGTCATGATGGGTGCCAACTCCGAAGGGATTGAAATTGGCCACTCCTCCAGCTTCTTAATCTTCTTAAACTTATACTCCCCCAGCTGAATAGTGATGAAATAACTATCAACGTGAACCCATCCTTTGGTTTCTATGGCAGTTTTTATTGGTTGCAATTCAGGAAATTCAACAATGATGGGTGGGTACTGATCCCAAGAGTCTATCCAAAAATGAGCCTTCTCCCCTCTCCCCACTTTCCAAAACAATCGATTTTTAACCACCTGAGATCCTATCTTGAGAGCCTACCACACTAGGGATCCAGGGCCATCCAAAGGGAAACGACCCACCTCATTGGGGTTAACATGACCCAAATATTTACTAGTTAGGATTCTGCTGAATAAGGAGGTTGGTTGGGAAATCCACCTCTAGTACAACTTTCCAGCCAAAGCTTTATTATTGAACTTGGATCTTCTCAGTCCCAACCCTCCTTTTACCTTGGGCTGGGTAACTTTATCCCAACCAACTAAGGCCCATTTCCTCTCTCCTTTTACTCCTTCCCATAAAAATCTTCTATCCATATTGTCCAGCTCTTTCCATATCGTATGTGGGGCAGCCAGGATAGAGAATTTGTAAATTGGCATGGCCTGAATGACTGACTGTAAAAAATTTAATCTACCCCCATAGCTTAACCATTTGTGAGACCAATGATTCATTCTATATTTGATACCATCCAAAATATCCTTCCAGATATCCATTTTTAGTTTTTTGAAATGCAAAGGAACCCCCAAGTAAACCACTGGAAGAGAAGTCCTTGTGAATCCCAAGATCTCTAGAACTCTGTCCCGGAGCCTTTGATCAAGATTAAGAAAGACCACTTTGGATTTTTTATCATTGATGACTTGGTTTGAAGCCCTAAGGTAGACATTAAGAGTATCTCCGATCACTCTTGCTTCCCCGAGTCAGCCACTCCAACCAGATCTGTATCATCCACAAACCTGTAACTGAGTCAAAAATTCCTCACCCACCTTGATACCTGTTAGCAAACCTTGCTGTCTTCTCCTCAAGAAAATTCTACCTAATCCTTTAGCAAAAATGAGGAAAAGATAGGGGGAGCAAGGATCCCCTTGACGAAGACCTTGAGAGGCTCCAAAATGTTGCGAGGGAAGACCCTTGATTAACACTGAATAATACGGCGTAGATACACAACTCATGACCCAATCTATCCAGTCTTGAGAAAAACCAAAGGCTGCCATCATCTTTGACAAGAAACTCCACTCCACCCTATCATAAGCCTTTGACACATCTAATTTAATGAACATTCCTTTATTACCAGATTTTTGCATTGTATGGATTGCCTCCTGAGCAAGAACCACCCCATCCAAGATTTTCCTACCCTCTACAAAACCCCTTGCTCTGAGGAGATAATGTTATGTAAAAGAGGTTTTAGCCGTTCAGCCATTACCTTTGTGATTATTTTATAAATCACATTGCATAAGGCAATAGGTCTATAATCTTAAATATGAACCCCCTCCTCCCTTTTGGAATTAAAGTGATGAAGGTATGATTTAATGCCTTAAGCATTATTTTATTACCTCTGGACTCCTCTACGATAGCCAAAAAATCCTCATCCAAAGTATCCCAAAAGGCCTGAAAAAACTCAATTGGAAAGCCATCTGGTCCTAGAGTTTTGTCGGTACTCGTTCCAAAGACCACATTCTTCAGTTCTTCTCTACCAATGGGTTTAAGAAGGGCCTGATTTTCTTCTTTAGAGATAATAGAGGGTATGACACTAATAACTTCATTTTGAGCCTCTACATCTTGCTCCATACTTTCCTTAAAAAGTTTAGAAAAATAATCCATTGAATGAGAATGCATACCAGGAAGAGTATCAAAGGAATGTCCATTCTCATCTTGAAGAGCTTCCATGTTATACATCTGTCTCCTAGCATAGGCTGACCGATGGAAAAATTTAGTATTTCTATCACCTTCCAATAACCAAGTGGTTCTTTCTCTCTATTTCCAGTAGGTCTCCTCTTGGTTATCAATGTCCTCAACTGCTTTATGCAAGGCATCATCCTCAGCTTTGAGCTGCTTTGTAATTGTTCCTTCCCTAAAGTGTTTTTGAACCTCATCCCATCTGGTCACCAAAGGAACTCTTTGGAGCTGGAAGTCTGTCTTGTTAGCTTGCCTCCATTGTTTTAGTTGAGCTTTGACATAATGAAGTTGTTTCTGGAATCTAAACATTGTTGTCCCAAAAGGTAGATGACCTTCCTCCCACCACTCTGGAATTTTATTTCGAAGATCCTCTTTTTTTAACCAAAAATTTTCAAATTTAAAGGGTTTGTGATGCTGCCCTGTCGTAATCCCTCCCTCCAGCAAAATGGGAAAGTGATCTGAAATCGGGCCCTCCAAAATCTGGAATTTTGTATTCCATTTTACGAATGCCTCCTCTAAAACCAGAAAAAGGTCTAGCTTTACCTTCCTGCTATGTGGATCCCTCCTCTTGTTAGTCCAAGTAAAGTTGGATCTAGGGCCTTTAATATCCACTAGGTGAAAATCCTGGACTTGGGCAATCAGAAGTCGATCCCCTGGGTCCAAAATTGGGGTTCCTCCTTCCTGATATCTAGAAGATAATTTAGCATTAAAATCCCCAGCAATAATCCAGTCTAAATCTTCCCTTGAGGTCCTCATGTTATGCACAGATTTCCATTGAAGCCTCTGGCCATCAAGGTTTTGAGCCCCATAAAAATTTGTGATTAAAACATGTTCAGCTATGACATTATTCCTAAAATGAGATGTGAGAACACCCCTCCAGGCTATATGTTCTATTGCAGTCCATTCCAGAGAGTTCCAAAGAGTGACAATCCCCCCTGAGGCACCTTGGGCAGCCACATCCATATGACCAGCGCCCCTCCAAATTCTGTTAACTATTTTACACATAAGATCTAACGACATTTTGGTCTCCTGGATAAGCAAAAAATCTATTTTGTATTTTCCTAATAGTATTTGAACAATAGATTGATGGGTTCTACTGTTTAAACCCCTAATATTCCATGATTGAATAATCATTGAAAACCTTGAGAGCAGTAAGAATCAATTGTCCTCACCGATCCTCCAGTGATCAGTTTGTCTCCTTGAACTGCTAGCAGGTCCTTATTTGATTTTTTGCCCTCTCCTTGAGAGTTGCTATTTTTTGATCTCTTTTCCACCTGAGTTATTCCTAGGGCTGGACTTTCTCTGTTCTTTTTTGCTATTCCCATGTTGACATCCTTGATTATTGGTTGCGCTTGGGAGTGCACTATCAATGCCCTCGCATTCTCCGACTGCGATAACTCAGTGTACTCAATTACCTGTTCTATGACGGTGGGAGATGAAGGAGAAGCATGAGCATGGATGTTATTGTCTTCAATATTCCCATCCACTCCTTCCATGACTTGATCCTCTTGGTCCACTAGTGTCTTAAAAATTTCATACCTATTGGCTGGCTTGAGTTGTGATTGCTCCTTACCATTTTTCTTTTGCTTTCTCCTTCTTTTGGGCTATTCAAAGCCATCTTTCTGAACATCTTTACCTTGAGGAGTATTGGTTGGTTCTTTGGTAAGAGTTGACTTACCCTCCTTAGGACGATTTGGCATTCCAAGCGGGGCCTCCATTTTTGTGTTCAAAATATTTGGACAAAATCGGGCCAAATGCCCATGTTTTTGGCAAACTCTGCATCTGAAGGGCAGAGCCTCATAATCTAGCTGTTGGATCCAAGATAGTCCTGCCAGTTCAAGTTCCACCTTTGTCAGTAGAGGCTGGCTAATATCCATTTCCACACAAATTCTTACAAAACAGCTGTGTTTCCTTCTATGGTGTCTTTGGAGACGCCCAAATGTCTATCGAGGGAGTTACCGATCATTTCCAAAACTTGCTCACCCCAAAAATCCATTGGAAGGGCATACAATCGAATCCAAACCGGGACAGCCATGGGTTCAATACGAGGATCGAAACCCACTCTCCAGGGTTGAACAAATAACCCTTTCAGATCATGGTTCCTCTTTTTCGATTCAAAAGCCCTGTTTCTATCGGCTAGAGAAGAAAAACTAACAATGAAATACCCATTGCTAATAAACCATAAGGAGTACTCACCATGAGGCTCCTAGTTTTGTCTAAACCATGTATGCAAGAAATTCAGGGTAGGGCAAATACCCATGAATTTACATATCAGATCATGGTTTGCTCTGTATATGATTGTGTCTTTGACCATCTTTGGCTCGATGACAATATTGGGTCTTGAGACGGATTGCAGAAGGCATCCATTGACTCGATGTGTTTTTGAGCTCTTTCCAATATTCTTGAAGAGCGTATGAAGAGCATTTCTCTAAGATTCGTCATTAGAAGACAAAGAATTTTCTTTTAGCAATTCAGCGAAAGAGCTCTTTCTCCTAGAGAGAGGATCTAGAGGAGTCCCCATAGGACCCTCCTGGGGCAGCAGAATTTCCTTCAGATCCACATTAACCAGAAAAACACTACGACAACCCACCTGATGCCCTGGATTTTCCTTCGCTCCAGAAACCCTAGAACATCGCCTCTCACCTGCTCAGAAATTTTCCCGCCCGATTCCAAAATCATGTGTGTCAGTTTGGGGATTCTTTTAAAACCCCTTCTTCTATCAATTAAAAAATAAAAACTTATGGAAAAAATATTGTATTGGTAGGTCTAAGTCTTTCTCAGAGAGAGAGTCGTGGGATCTTGTTAAAAAATTTAACTAATTAAATTAACTTTATTTAATTAAAATTTACTTATTTTTAAAAATAAATCATTTTTAATTAATTGAAGATTATAAATTATTATTATTTAAATTAAATTAGATTCAAATTTTTATAATAAATATTATTTATTAATTTAATTAAAGTTTGATTATTAAATTATAAATAATGTTTTTTTAAAATTTAGTGAAAGGGATCACCTTGGTCTAGGAAACCATGATTAATAGGTTCTACATTGTCAAAATCACCCACGAGTCGGACTTGACCTTGACCGCACCAACATTATCAACTAGATTTTTGGGTACTCGATGTGTGTTTGGTAGGGTGGAGATTCGAACCAAGGACCTCCCTTGGAGGATTGCCCTGCCCTCTCCAACTCACCTACAACATGTGGGTAATTATAAATAATTTTTAATTATTAAAATATTATAAATTATTTAAAAAAATTAAATTAATTTCAATTTTTTATAATAAATATTATTTATTTATTTAAATTTTGATTATTAAATTATAAATAATTTTCTTCCAGAATCACATGGTTAAAGGAGGGGGACCAAAATACAACTTTCTTCCATAAGACAGCAACAGCCAGGAGACAACAAAATAGAATTATGGGTCTTATAGATATGATGGGTCAGGTAAAAACCAGTGGAAGTGAAATGAAAAGTATAGCAAATCAGTACTTCCATACACTTTTTAGCAGTAATGAAAATTTGAATGCAATATGGCAGGAGAAGATACTAGAGGCAATTCCACAATTAGTTAAACCTGAACACAATAAATTATTAATGGAGAAAATTTCTTTGGAAGAAACCTCGCAGATCATACAAAAAATGCAAATAGGAAAGACTCCAGGACCAGACGGATTCCCCATTGAATTTTATCAAAATTTTTGGGAAATTGTGGGCCAAGCAGTGGTGGAGGCACTGGAGGAAATCAGACAGAGTAAGCAAATGTTAAAAGCCTTGAATCATACTTTTATCACTTTGGTTCCTAAGGGCCCATCTAGTGAGATAATTGATAATTATAGGCCTATTTCACTATGTAATGTACTATAAAAGATATTAACAAAGCTTATGGCAGAAAGGTTGAAACATTTTTTACCAAATCTGATTTCAAGTGAGCAATGTGGTTTTGTTGAAGGCAGACAAATTCTAGATGGAATAGTAGTGGCCCAGGAGGTGATACACACAATGTCAAAACAAAAGGACCTAGGAATGTTTATTAAATTAGATCTTTCTAAAGCCTATGACAGAGTAGACTGGTCCTTTATGCAAAAGATTTTAGAAAAAATGGGCTTTGCAGAGGGGTGGAGAGATTGGGTAAGAGCCTGTACACAAACTACATCATTCTCAGTTCTGGTAAATGGAAGTCCCTCTCCCATGTTCACAGCAGGAAGGGGGCTGAGGCAAGGGGACCCTCTCTCCCCTTACCTTTTTATCCTTTATGCAGAGGGTCTCGGGAGACTGTTAAAAAAAGGGAGACAAGAGGGGAGGTTAAAGGGCTTGAAAATAAGTTCTCAAATTGAGATAAATCACCTCCAGTTTGTGGATGATACTGCTCTTATTAGTCAAGCCAATCTCATAGTAGCAAGAAACATAAAAGAAGTTTTAGATGGGTATACTCAAGCTACTGGGCAAACTTTTAATGAAAAAAAATCTCAAATTGTTTTTTTTAATACAACGAAGAGGGTGAGAGATAAAATTATACAATTGTTGAAATTTATGGAAACTCCTTTACCCATACAGTATTTAGGAGTACCTTTATCTGCAAAGAAAACAAAAAGTAAAGAGTGGAAAGGGTTGATGGATAGACTTCAAGCTAAGTTGAGCAACTGGACTCATAAATGGCTAAGCTTAGGAGGAAGGCTGACAATGATTAAAGCTGTGCTACAAGCTCTTCTAGTTTATAAATTTTCTGTACTTCAGGCTCCAAAGAGAATTCTAAAAGATATTGACAAACACACAAGAAAGTTTTTGTGGTCAGGTGCAAGGGAAGAACAAAAAATAGCACTAGTGGGTTGGGAGAAGATATGCCAACCAAAAAAACAAGGAGGATTGGGGATAAGATCAGCTTTCCAAAGCAACAAGGTACTAGCTGGGAAGCTATATTGGAGATGGATTACAGCTACTGGGGGTTTATGGAGTAGACTCTTACAAGCTAAATATTACCCAGGAGTGGATGAGAAAAACATTCCAAGATACAAAGTGGAAGGAGAGGGATCTACCATATGGAGGACAATGTTAGTAGGCCAAGAGTTAATAAAGCCATACCTATATTGGCAGTTAGGGGATGGAAAGGATGCTTTATTTTTGGAGGATTCATGGAATCAATCACAACCAATTATTCAGACATTCCCGAGATATGGAGAGCTGGAAATCAGAGCTCCAAAAAGCAGGGTGGTGGAAAGCCTCTTACTATATGAAATCATGGAATCAACATGTGCCGGATTTATTACGGTGGAAACATCCCCAAGAATGGCCGGTGAGGGGTACGAGAGGAACTAATGGAAAAAGCTGTGGAGATATCTTCAAAGACACCCAATTCAGGATGGTTCTAAGAGGGATATACTTGGATGGGGAGGAAGTAAGTTGGGAATTTATAAGGCAAAGGAGGGATACAAGGTAGTTTGTGGATACGAGATTACCCCATCACCCTTTCCATGGACATTTTTCTGGCAAAAGGAAGGATGGCCAAAAATTAACATTTTCTCATGGTTGATTAACCACAAAAAGTGCTTGAATTTTGATAATTTGATAAAAAGAGGTTTCTTTGGGCCCTCTAAATGTGTTTTGTGTGGAAAGGCGAGAGGAGACCTTGAATCACCTCTTTTTTGGGTGTTCTTTTGCTAAAGACATATGGATCAATTGGTGGAGGCAAATGAGACAACATTGGGAAGTTTTTGAGAGCTGTAAAATATTTTATGAGAAATGGAAACAGTGCAGCTTTAAGACTAAAACAATGAAAATTGCATGGAAACTAGGACCTAGCTTCATATGGTGGCAGTTATGGCTAGAACGAAATGCACGCATATTTAGATCAGAGCACAGAACAAGGGAGCAAGTATGGGAGAGTATTATGAGCAAGGTAACAGAAACACTATTTATCAGATTACAGGAGGAAACAAATATAAAAATGGAGGAAGTGATTATTCTACGGAGCCTTGGAATAACTGTAATAGAGAAACAACTTAAGGATGGGTACACAGTGTGATCCCCTTGAATAACATAAAGTGGAGACCACATCCTAAAGAGTGGGTGAAGTCTAACACAGATAGGGCTTCTACTAAAAAACTTGGGAAAGTCTGGTTTTGGTATTATCATGCGAAATTGGAAAGGAGAACGAGGTGTATTGGAGAGCGAGAAGGCATGGGGGAGGCAACTAATAATGAAGCGGAAGGACAGAGCGATCTTGTCAACATCGGTGATAGCTGCAAATCTACGATTACATAAGTTGTGGATAGAGACGAGACTCTCGGGTATGGGCTGGAATATTAGATCCGATAAGGCCCTTTCGGGTGCTAGGAATTGGAGAGAGAAGGAAGGTGGAAGCGATCCGGAAGATCCGGAAAGTTTTTCAAGATGTTTTTATTACACTTATAAAGCGAGAGGGAAATAGGGTGGCGAGACTATTTAGCAAAATGGGGAAAAGATCCGGAGAAAGGGCAATATGTGGACTCTCGGATGGAAAATCGGATAAGCTTGTGCCAAAGAATCCAAGGGATGCAGGGAGGTGATACAAGCGAGATAGTAGAACAAGAAGAGTAGACAGTGAGTCTAATGAATCTATCACAGTTAGGCCACAGAGCAACACAACATGAAGATAAATGGATAGTTCACGGAATTCAGATAAATTGGATAAACTGGAATTCAACTATGGTAGTGCTGAGGGTATGGATATCTGCATTATGTAAGGTAATGTTTTATGGGTAATTTTTGAGCTAGGAGGGATTGGAGGAGGATTTTATGTCTCCCTTGATGCCTGTCCAGTTCATTTTACCTTGTAATACAACTTCTATAAATATAACATATTTTTCATTTTTTTCAAAAAAAAAAAAAAACCATAAATTAAAAAAATTAAATTAAATTCAAATTCTTATAATCAATATTATTTATTTAATTAATTAAAGTTTGATTATTAAATTATAATGTAAAACTTTATCTTATTAAATTTAAACCTTCAACATTAATTTTTTATTACACCTTCAACATTAAATTTTTATTACAATGTGCATATGAGATAGCATGTTGATACAAGCGAATTATGTATTAATTTTCCGAATGCATTTGATTAACATGAAATATTCATCATCAGATATCATCAACCACATTTGATAAATGAATGAGCGAATCTCCTTCACGGGTTCACCACACCCATTTTAACAATAAATATATCTGTTAAAACTTAAGGTATTCTTCGTTATTTCTCCTTGCTACTCTGGTGACCATTTTGAATTATTATAGTGAGATGATTGAATTGGCACCACACTTATTATTTAATAGGTAATTTCATCATACTGTTCAAGGTTATTCTTGTCCTCCTCTTTCTTTGTAAATACATAAAACAATTAAATCAAGTAACAACATCTAATACATGTTGTAGTTCATGATTTGGTATCTTTCATATCTTGGACACTAAAAATGTCATGATATCACTTGTCTTTTATTTTTTAGGCAGTAGTGCATGTTTTGCTACTAATTGTTGTTCAACTCTCTTAGCAAGGAATTAGAAACTATGCAATATTGCTCGCTTATGTGACCAATCATATGATGTGAATAAACATATAAAATTCAATATTTTCCAATCTAATGCTATTGAAGAAGATTCAATATATATGTTGTACTCAAAAGAATAACCAAGAGTAGAGACATTGTGGGAATGAAATTATAGGGGTTGCGGCTCCAATTTCTAGAAATATTGAACCTCAACTGGTCGATGCATTTCGACATTGGTTCGCCTTCTACCGATGCTAGATCCTAAGAGGGCAATTTAAAACCGCCCTCTTAGGGAACTTCACTCTTAGTAAAACCACCCTCTTAGGGTCTATTAGGGTAGTTTAAAACCATCCTCTTAGGGTTTGATTTCGATCAAAGGCATTAGATCCTAAGATGATAGTTTTAAACCACCCTAATAGATCCAAAGAGGGCAGTTATAAACCACCCTAATAGAACCTAAGAGGATGGTTTTAAACCACCCTCCCAATGATAAAATAAGGTGGTTTTGATGTGGTTTTAAACTGCCCTAATAGACCCTCAAAGGGTGGTTTTTAACCGTCATTATAGGATAAATTTTTTATGATGCTCTCATAGACATCGGATGAATAACTACCCTTAAAGACCCTTTTTGGTGTAGTGATGACATCCGATATTTGTTAAGGTCTTGAGGGTGCAACTCATCCACTTAGGCAGATTTTGGACCAAGAATAAGTGGTTTAGATCTACGCAAAATAGGTAAAAGCTATCACAATAATAATAGAACATAACCTAGAGGAGATGTAAATTCTCCAAAACAAATTGGAATAATTTGAGAAAGAAAATAATTGGATCTTTTGTTTTCCTCTTTTGTTGAATATTCTAGTAAAGCTCTAAGAAGTGATTCATCTTAGAAATTGGAAGAAATATTGGAGGCACCAATTTTTTTTTGTGACCAAGTAACGAAGATCCATACCTACTGTAATACCATGTTGGAATTCACATCTATTTCAAGTAATGAATAGAAGCAATCCATCCACTCAAATATTATATAAAAAGCCTAAAAAATATGAGATAAAGAAAGATATAGTGGGCACCCATAGGCACCATAAATAATCATTATATTATCCATATATAAGAATAATAACACTTTAATTAAATGTATGGAGTGGTGGGGTGTTTTCATATGAACATTTGCTTCATATAAATACAAAAGCATCTACAATATGCTAAACATTAAATAAATAAACCACAATAATTAATACACACAAGACAAGATGTGATAATACCCTTAAGGTAGGGCAACACCAATGTCTTTATTTAAGGAAGAAACCATTCCACAATATCTTCCAATATGAGATCTACTCCACAAGCCAGGATTGTTAGAAGAAAATAATCAATATGATTAACTATTATTACAATGATAATATCCCTTCTTTATATACCCATTCTCTAAAGCTACTTTGGGAAGTCAATTCCTAAACTTTTATCCCACTCATTATTATAATATACTATTATAATACAATCAACCTTTGATTATATGTGATCCATTCCAACAATCCATAATACCCATACACAATATAATCTCATATCCCTATATTGTTATTCCTAGGTACCATAACATTTTGCTCTTCTTATAAAATTTTCACCCTTAAAACATGATAAGAAACTAAGTAATATGACTTGTTAATCAATGTTAACATTGATACCAATCTTGAACATCCCTCTATCAAAGTGAAATATTTATTGGTGGTGGTATGTGATGATGCCATGCTTCCCATGTGCCACTTGAATATCCATATTTGCTTTGTTGGCTATATGCTTCTATTGCTCTACTTTGATATTCTAAATGATTGGTTCTATTATTCCATGATGTTGTCGCATCACTTCTAAAATCTAGAATTACTATACCTTTTTTTCCAAACACTACCATATTAGATGTCTTTTTGACTCCATGGAGATCCATAATAATATTTATGCACTAATCCATGCCTACAAGATTGACGACACTCATGGTGGTGTGGGTGGCAATATGTTGTAACCTTGTCCTTCTACTTCCTTTGATTCTTTAGCATTTTATTTTAGTATTTTAATTCTTCCTCAATATTTTTTATCACGTGCCCTTATTTTGGTGCATCTATATGCTTTCCTAAAAGAGATTCCTTAGATTTTTTTGTTGCTTCTTTCTAGGACTCTACTACTATCTTTGTTGTAGACTTAGCTTTAATTTCTCTACTTGTTCCCTAACTTGATCCGCTTTCATAAATACTTCTTGTTTCTTCTACGATCCTTGCTTCTTCATCTAAAAATTATCCTACAATGTTATCTTCTTATTTTTTGTGCCACAACTTCATGTACTTCTTTTGCACGTTAATGCTAACAATGTCCCAAAAATTAAATTAAGGATAACCTAGGATAGTATCCACATCATCGATCTCAATAACATGAAAATTCAAATATAAAATATATTTATACATGGTGATCTTCAAATATTCAAACATATAAACATTCACACCATCAATATATGTCTTTAATTGTTTTTGCTTATACATGCAATCTCTTAGCCAAAACAATATTAATGAAATTATACGTGATACTAGGATTTATGAAAATAATAATGTTTTTTCTCTAAATGCAATCATAAACTTGTAAAAAAAATTATTTCGATTGAAAAAAAATCCTTTTGATCACTTTTTGACCTATATAACACCAAATCTATGGTTCCATCAGCGTACAAAATATCATTCAAATTTTATTTTCTCTTAAGATATTTGATTTACTTTTCATAGTCTTTAAGTGTATCCATCAAATTAGCTATCTTTTTATTTTATTTTTTTCAAATTTACATTTACTTAAAAGACATCATTAAATTCTTTCCAATTGTATGTAAAATTATGAGTATAAAAAAATTTCATATGCAAAGCTAAAAATTCCTCTCATATTATATTGCTAAGCTTGCATTTCCATGAGAAATTAGCAAATTTTAAAGATTTAAAAATTTTCCACCATTTTTGAGCATCAATATCACCCTTTCTAGTAAATATTGGCAAATCCATGACTTCAACCCCAAAAAAACCCAAAGCAACAAGGGTTTAATAAACTGGTATTTTTCAAAAATAAAATTCCTAAAATCTCATGTATTCTTTTCTATAAATAATTAGATCTACAAATTTTCTTCAAAACAAAATAAACTATAAACGATTTGCTTACTTGGATGGAGATGTTTTTTTCTTTTTGATAAGTTTCTACAAAACCAAAAAATAGTATCAATGGCCTTACTTTAAACAACCTTTAACTCCTTCAATACTTCTCAAATTTTAACATAATAATGAGTTGTTTTGGTAGTACTCAAAATAATCTACACAATAGTGTAAGAATATTCTAAATATGTATGCTTGAAAAAATATATAGCTCTTTGAAACATATGATGAATTTTTTTATTTGAAATAATATTTGCGAACCTCGCAAAAATTCTTCCCTTGTTGGGATGTAAGATTTTTTTATCTTAAGGTAACTTTAACTAATTTTCAATTTTGGGTTCCTTGGATTTAGTTATAGAAGGATTAGAGTTTTGGATTTCACCTTCAAAATCTATCTTAATATCAATTGTATGTAAAATTTGGTGATTAGGAAAGACTTCATTGAAAGGAGTAAAGTTAGGCAAGGTTGCGATTGCTAATTGGTTGATTACAACTTAACAATTAATCATAAGTCATTGTTTTGGAGGAATTGTACACATTTAAAAATTCTTCCTAAAATGTATGTCTTTTGAAAGTATCTCAAAGAATTGAACCTAATGACCAAACAAGTTTAATAAAACATGCAATTTCTTAATTTTTGGGTTTTAAAGTAAAAGATAATGGATCCATAAGAAGGAAATTGAGGTTTTATAGATGTGAATATGGTAGACTACTTTAAAATGAAAATTTGTTTAAATACATATTAAGTTTTAAAACAAAAACTATGGAAACAATGAAAATAAATAAACTATATATTTTTAAAATTTCTTTTACATTAAATTAATTATTATTTTTATTTTAAGGTTTTACTCGATCAAAATTATATACCCTCATATTAAAAGCATTATATTTTTATTTTTCAAAAATAATTAATTTTTAAAAATTATTAAAAATATACTTATATGTTTAAAATTAATCAAACATTTTTTGTATTTGAGTAAATATGTCTTATACATATACATATACATATCCGGTAAAGCAAAAAAAAAAAATTAAACACCCAGGTGTTGTAGGCGAGTTGAAGAGGAGAGGAAATCCTCAAAGGGAAGTCTCAGGTTCAAATCTCCACCCTACCAAAAAGCTGAATTGGGTATCTAAAATCCAATTGATAATGTTGGTGCGAGCAGGGGTAGGGTCGGCTGCGACTCTGAGTGACTTTGATGGTGTAGAACCCCTGTTCGTGGTCTCTCAGACCAAACGGCCACAATAAATTTTTCTCTTAAAAAAATTAAACATTTTTGGATGAAGTCATATCTAATCCATAAGTTCCATCTCACCCATACTTTAAAGCTGATAACAAAATAAAAAATATGAATGTTCTAAAAATTTCGAGGTTTTTACAGCTCTACCAAGTGGAGGATTAAAAAATTGAAACTTTGAAAACTCTTAAACAAAATAAAAAATAAAAAATATGAATGTTCTAAAAATTTCGAGGTTTTTACAGCTCTACCAAGTGGAGGATTAAAAAATTGAAACTTTGAAAACTCTTAAACTTTCAGCTTTTAATTGTTCAACTCTACTATAAAAAGCATCGCCCCACTCAGAAAAATTTAAGGTTTTGGATCTTCCTATCATTTTATTTTAGCTCGACTGTACTCCAATTTTCATTTGGTTGTCAAAAGCCTAGCTTAAAAAATTCTCACCCTTATGTCCTTTCTAATCTTCTATTTTTATAACTTTACCAACTATTATATATATACAATAGATTATTAGCAACTTTACTTGTTACAACCTAACTGGGTGGTTATAAAGAAATACTGTTCACACGATTTATGTGTTTATCGGACATATATAATATTTTATAGTCATACTTTAAATGTTTACCGACGTATTTATATGGTGAAAATTAATAATAGAAAGTGTTAATAAACTATGCCTGTATCTAAGTTAAACAATAGAACATTTGTTCCCTTGAATTGTATAAAAATATTACATAAGTTTATACGGAATATGTCAGTCGGTGGTCTTCGAAGGCATATAGTAGTTTAAATTCCTTTTCTAAAATACGTAGACCTCATTCAACAATGATTTGTCGATGGGGAACCCTTCAAATTCCAGCCCTAAGCCGCCTGCAATGCTTAAAAATTTATTTGATTATAATTACAAATTTGTTGTCAACCAAGATTCGAACAAATTTGGTGCATTGTAATAAAGGAAAGAAAGAATAGACAACTTGATAATGACTTACGTTTACTACGATCTAAATTCAATGGTTCGCTTTTGACTTGGCGTACACTTCTTAGTCTATATGGAATATCTAATTTGCTTTTCTAAAATACGTAGACCTCATTCAACAAAGATTTGTCGGCGGGGATATCGTCAAATTCCAGCCGTGAGCCGCCTCTGTTGCCAACCAAGATTACAATTACAAATCTATTGCCAACCATGATTTCCAGCTCAGAGTTTGTCTTAAATTTATTCTTAAGAAAGGTAAATTAGTAATAGTCTATGTTTATCAATTAATTATTTAGATTTTGTTTTTACAACCCCCTAATATAATACAAATATCTTGCGAACAAAAATGTGCATAAACTTGGTGCTAAGATAGAACCGGTGGCATTAGGTTTAAACTTTAATAAATTTGCCTATACAATTCAAAGTGAAAATCTACTAAAGAAACATACTTATAAAGTCAAAATATCAATAAGAACCACATAAAACATTAAACTCGTTGAAAAAATTACTTTCTTGAAAATGTGAAGTATTTTAGTCTTTTGTTAAAATATTAATTTCTGCTTCATAAAAGTTTGAGATTTTGTGGAGTGTGTTTGGTTAGTGGGCATTACACCATCTACACGCCTATAGAGACAGAGGTTAAAGCTCATATTTTTTATTTGGAATCGCAGAGGTCAAAGCATACATTTTTGGTTTGTAATGGTGCAGGTTATAGCACACATTTTTTATTTGTAGTGGCAGAGGTAGAGGTCAGAGCCCACAAAGCCTAGTTCTTGCAGAGGTCAGAGCCCACAAAGCCCAGTTCCAGTTGTGTTGGAGAAGATATAATATTTTCTTTTCTTTTTCTGTATTTTGCTATTGTTCAGAATATGAGGAAAAATTGGTTGTTGTTTTTTACTCTATAGTGCTATTCTATTCTAAAACTGAGGGAAAAAGCATTTAGAGGAAGTTATTTTATTTTTTATCATTCTGGTAATGTAGAGATAGGGGCTGCTCCTTTGCCGTTAGAAAGGTTGAATACATAACTTTGGGCATTGTGTTGTAACAACAATGCATTGTAAACAACTTTGTTGTTGTAACAAAGCACATAACGAATATGAGGAGCATATAGTTAAAGGAAGACAGAGTTAAGTATTTTTATGTGTTCACATTTTATCATTTTCAATTGTTTGATATATTTTATTTCTTTGTTTCAATTATTGTTATTATCCAACAATTGGTATCAAAGCTTAGGGTAACATTTGGGGCAACATTGAAAGTGTCGCTTTGTTGTGGGAACTCTACAAGTGTGAGGAACCTTGCTTGGGTATTCTATGGTAACTTGTTAGAGCAGAGAATGGATCACAACAAGTCTATCATTGAAAAGTTTAATGGGCAGAATTTTAACTTGTGGAAGCTGAAAATGGAATATTTCTTTGTAGAAATATATATGAATGGGACTATCATCAAGGATGCAAACCAACAACAATTAGTCAACATGACTAGAATAATATAAATGATAAAGTTATTGCCTTGATTGGTTTGAACTTGGCAAATTCAGTCTTAATGAATGTTATTGGATCCAAGTCAGCAAAACAACTTTAGGATAATCTTGGTAAGCTCTATGAATCAAAGTATCTCATGAATTTAATATTTCTTAGAAATAAATTGTATGCATTAAAATGGCTAATGGAGGAAATGCGATTGAATATTTAAACACATTCAAAACTCTTGTAAATAATTTGAAATCAGTTGGTGATGAGATAAAAGAAGAGGAACAATGTATTTGTTTGCTTCGTAACTTGCTAGACTCATGAGACAATCTGATTGTAACAATCAATGGTAGAACGAAAGTGGAAAATCTCAAGAAGGATGAGCTCATTAGTCAACTGCTCCAAGATGAAACTAGAAGAACCTCTAAACCTACTAAAAAATCAAAAGCCTTGGTTGTTAGGGATACAGGATGAAGAAGATATCAAAAGGGTGATAAATTCTATGATAATGGCTATAGGTCCAAATCAAGAAGAAGATTCCCAAGAAAAAGAAATAAGCAAGAGAGTGTTTTTTGGAAATGCAAGAAAAAAGAGCACAAAGAAAGTGAGTGCAAGGTTGATATTTTGAAGGAAAAAGAAGAATATTTAGCAACTCGATGTAAGGTTGATCTTTTCAAGGAAAAAAAAGAATCTTTAACAACTCCATCAACCAGTGAAAGGGGGTTGTATATTGCTATGTGTTTGGCAATGAATGTCCAAGATGAAGCATGTTTAATAGACTTTGGAGTATCCTTTCACATGACACCATATAAAGAGTGGTTCAAGGACTATGTAGAAGGTCACTATGGCAAAGTATTTCTTGGTGATAATTATCATTATAAAATTATTGGTAAAGATAGTGTAAGAGTTAATCTTAGTGATGGAAGGGTCAAAATTATACTTGATATAAGACATGTTATAGGATTGATATGGAACTTACTCTCAATAAGTTAACTTGCAGAGGTTGGAGTTGAGATTCTCTTTGGTAAAGATGAGTATAAGTTAGTTCATGGAGCCATGGTCTTGGCTAGAGGTATAAGACATGGAACCTTGTACATGTTAGATGTAGTCCCTATTGATGTTGGTAGTGCAAATACAAACTCAACAAAGAGTGGAAAATATCATATAACAACAAAGATGTTATAAATGATGTTGTGGCACAAAAGGATGGCACACCTTGGAGAGAAGAGCCTGCATGAGATGTGCAACAAGAAAACTGTTCGAGGTTTAGAAGGTATGAATTTTTGTTCATTTGATTTTTGTGAAGCATGTGTGATGGAAAAATAAAGAGTTTCATTTAATTCAAGTGAGTATAGGAGCAAAGAAATTCTTGAATTAATACATTCTGATATATGTGGACCAATGGAAGTGGATTCCATGGGAGGGTCCAAATATTTCATCACATTCATTGATGACTTCTCAAGGAAGTCATGGGTATACTTCATAAAATAGAAAAGTAGTGCTTTGGATATGTTCAAAGTCTTTGTGGTTGAAGCCAGGGAAAAGCACTAAGGACTAATAATGGAGGTGAGTATTGCTCCAAGGAGTTTGGTGCATTTTGTAGGTTGCATGACATTGCAACGTAGAAAACTACACCATACTCCCCACAACAAAATGGTGTTGCAGAAAGGTTAAATAGAACCTTTGTGAATAAGGCAAGGAGCATGAGAGTGGATGTACACTTAAGCAAACATTTTTGGGCTGAATCTTTACATACAATAAATTTTATGAACAATTTGTCTTCTAGTTCTGTTTTAGGAGGAGAGACACCAAAGGAGTCTTGGATTGCTAAGAATCCCACAATAGCACGTCTACGAGTTTTTGGATGTGAAGCCTATATGCATTTTCACAAGAAGAATAGAAGGAATATTGATAACAATTTAGTGAAATGCATTTTCATTGGGTATGGTAAAGGAATCAAAGGATACAAGCTATGGATCCTATCAAAACACCACCATACATTCAACCGAGATATCATCTTCAAGGAAGATTTTACCGATGAAAAGCAAGAAAATATGAAAACTCAAGGAAATTACGAACAAGGAGTACCTCTTGAAATAAAAAATCAGCAAGTTAGAGATTTACAATAGGTATTGCCAACTACAAGTGTCACTCCTATTTCAACTCCATTACATGCGGTGCAACTGCTTGTAAGTGGGTCTAATGATGAAAGACAAGTATAACAACAAGAAGAGACTTCTATGGAGAGTAATCAACCTATTCATGATGATGTACAACTAGGAAATGAGATAGAACTCAAAATATTAGAAGTTGAACAAAATGATCAAGTGATAAGAAGTCTTTGACAAAGAAGAGCACCTAGTAGGTTTGGCTATGAACCAAGTGATTTTAGTCATTTTGCATTGTCTTCTATGTTTGAAGAACCAAGAAGTGTGAAATAGGATCTTAATAGTGATGAAGATATTCATTGGAAAAGGACTATAAAAAAAGAAATGAGGTCACTTGAACAAAATCAGACTTGGCATTTGCAACCACTACCTAAGGATAGAAAAACAATTGGTTGTAAATGGATTTTTAAAATAAAGTACAAATCTAATGGTTCAATAGAAATATATAATGGTACAAATATAATAGTGGTAAAAGGATATACTCAAGTAGAGGGTACAAACTTTAATGAAAACTTATCTCCTATGGCAAAACTTGTTTTTATTAGATTACTATTATCAATGGCAACAACTTATGATTGGAAAATTGAACGAATGAATGTGAAGACAACCTTTCTTCATGAAGAGCTCAATGAAGATATTTATATGCAACAACCGAAAGGGTTTGTAGCAAGTGAGAGTAATAATTTGGTGTGCAAGTTGAAGAAAGCAGTCTATGGATTAAAGCAATCCCCAAGATAATGGTACCACAAGTTTAACAAGCATGTGATTGAGCATGTTTTCACAAGAAGTGATGGAGATCATTGTATCTATTTCATGCAAAAGGTAAATCACTTCATTATTTTTGTCTTGTATGTTGATGGAATTATTTTTCTTAGTGACTCCAAGGAGTTGGTAAAAAGGACAAAGTCTTATTTTTCAAAGAAATTTGACATGAAAGACTTGGATCCATTGCATTATTTTTTGGGTATTGAAGTCAAGAGAGGCTGCATGAAAAGAAAGCTTTGGATAAACCAAATAAAATACATACTGGATCTCCTTGAACTCTTTAGAATGGATAAGAGCACTCCTATGAACACTTCATCTCAAGTGGGAGTGGTATTGTCAAATAAAATGAGTCCAAAGAACGATCAAGAAGAGAAGGAAATGACACATGTGCCATATGCAAGAGTAGTTGGAAATATTGTGTATGATGTGTACACAACATGATTTGGCCCATGTAATGAGTGTTGTAAGTAGATTCATGTCCAATCCAGGTAAGAAACATTGGATTGTTGTTAAGAGGATAATGAGGTATCTACAAGGGATAAAAGACTATGCAATATGTTATGGTGTAGCTAAAAACAAACAATTACAAAGTTTTATTGATTCAAATTTTGGAGGAGATGTGGATTTGTGCAAGTCCACAAGTGCATATATCTTCATACTATTTGATGGTGTAGTTAGTTGGAGAAGTAAGAAGTAGGAAGTGGTTGCTCAATCTACAACATAAGTTGAGTACATTGTTGTTGTAGAGGCATCCAAAGAAGCTATATGGCTACATTTATTATGTGAGATTGTGGAATTTAAGCAAGGACCAATACCTTTTTTGTGTTACAACTAAAGTGCAATTGCTTTGCAATGAATCCCAAGTTTCACTCTAGGACTAAACACATTAGAGTGAGGTTTCACTTCATTAGATAAATGGTAGAATATGGAGAGGTGGAGTTGCTCAAAGTAAAAATAAAAATGTAGTAGATGCATTGACCAAGCCATTGGATGTACAAAAATTTACTTGGCATCAAGGCAAGGTAGGCTTGCAACCTTGGCTGGAGTAGCCACAAAGTGGGAGATTGTTTGGTCAATGGCCACTGCACCATCTAATTGGTGGCCTTTGCAGGTTTGTAGTGGCAAAGGTCAGAGCCCACATTTTTGGTCCACAATGACAGAGGTCAAAGCACACATTTTTGATCTGCAATGGCAGAGGTCAAAGCACACATTTCTGGTCTATAGTGATAGAGGTCAAATCCCACAAAGCCCAGTTCCAGGTTGTGTTGGAAAAGATATAATATTTTCCTTTCTTTCTCTGTATTTTACTACTATTTAGAATAGGAGGAAAAATTGTTTGTTGCTTTTTACTCTGTAGTGCTTTCTTGTTCTAAAATTGATGACAAAAACATTTAGGGAAGGTTGTTTTGTTTTTTATCATTCTAGTAATCTAGAGATAGGGGCTGCTCCTCTGTTGTTAGAAAGGTTGAATACCCGGCTTTGGAAATTGTGTTGTAACAACAATATATTGTAAACAACCCTGTTATTGTAACAGAGTACATAATAAATATAAGGAGCATATAGTTAAAAGAAGACAAAGCTGAGTATCTTTATGTATTTATATTTTATCATTTTCAACTGTTTCATATATTTTATTTCTTTGTTTCAACTATTATTATTACCTAGCTTTGGGAACTGTGTTGTAATAGTAACACATTATAAACAACCCTGTTGTTGTAACACAAAACATAATAAATCTAAGAAGAATATATTTGAAGGAAAACAAAACTAAGTATCTTTGTGTGTTTATGTTTTATCATTTTGAACTGTTTGATATCATTTATTTCTTTGTTCCAACCGTCCTTTGGAGTTTAAAAATGTTAGATGTCGGTCAAATGTGATCTTTTGGTGGAAGAAGTGAGATTTTAAGAGAGTTACATATTTAATATTCTCATCAAATTTCTGGTCTATGGTCAAGATTGGACATTCAGGGCTCCAGGCTGGAAATATATGGGATTTGAGGGTCTTAGCATTGAAAAAAGAACTTGTTCCGAAAAAATTGGTATCCTAAATCGGCTCTTTAGGAATTTAAAATGTAGATTTTATGTCATGAAATATTGTGGAATATTTAGAAAATTTTCAAGTGGAGAGTGCTGAGGATTTCACATTTCAATAAAATGTGTGCCTTTCGGCCTAAATCTGCAGCAAAAGCCTTGTTTAAGGCTTCAAATTTTTATCATGTTTGTAGTTTCTGGCCTTGGATCTACAGCCTCATGTTTTGAGGTTTTGGTTGGGTTCTGACCTAACAGATGGAGAATAATTGAGCTCCACGGTTCAATTTCAGACTTTGATCAAAATCATGGCTTGTGGCCTTTATGTGTGGAAGAACTCATACTTAATAGCTGCCTTCTCTTGTTTGCCTTGAAATTTTGCCACACAAATAGAAATATTTTAAGTATTGAAGGAAATGGATGGTTTAAGAGTAATTTTTTCATGTTATTTGGCATCAATGCTGATTGTGGTATTGGGAGCCGATAATTATCTGATCGACTGTGGAACAAATTCCACAATGACCGAGAATGGCAGGAAATGGCTACGGGATTCATCGGTCACTAATATTTCATTTTATCCTAGTGGTATTGCTGCAATGTATTCAAAGGTGGATTCAAATGCAGCTTACCCCAAGGTCTATGGCACTGCTCGGATCTTCACCACAGTGGCCAATTACAGTTTTAAGGTTAGTCCCGAGCGCCATTGGCTCAGACTTCATTTCTATACATTTTCATTTCAAAACTATAGCGTGAAGTCCTCTGTTTTCCCTGCATATGTTGGGAGGTTGGAACTGTTATCCAATGTCAATGTCTCTGAAGAAATAAGCCAGAGAAATTCTGAGACTGTCTATGTAATGATGGAATACTCGATCAGTGTAGGTCGTAGCCTTGTTCTAACATTCATTCCGCGGTCTGGTTCCTTTGCTTTCATCAATGTCATTGAGTTAATTTCCATGCGCGATGCTTTTTTTACAACATCTGTATACCTCCTGGGTTCTGGTTCCAAGAAGGTTTCATTTGGTTAAAACTCCACCGCTGTGGAAAGTGTGGAGACCATGTACAGGCTTAATTTGTTAGGAATGAAACCTTCTTGGAACCAGAACCCAGAGGTATACAGATGTTGTAAAAAAAGCATCGCGCATGGAAAGTGTGGAGACCATGTACAGGCTTAATTTGTTAGGAATGGAGCCTAATTATGAGGAGGCTAAACAGAGAAAGTTTTTGGATTTACTGCAGGACGGGCAGAGAAAGTTTCCAGATTTACAGTCTGTTAGTCTACCAGAGAAAGTTTCCGGATTTACAACAGGACAGCCAGGGAAAGTTTTTTTGTTTTTATCCCAAAATTAGATGCTGGGAACTCAGTGTTAATCTTGGAATGTATTAAGAAAAGCAGTTTGTTTTTCTGTTTTTTTCTTATATATAGTTGTGAGGAAAAACAGAGATTACAATGACAATGAAAAGTACTGTGTTGATTCCTTGTAAATATAGAGAGAAAATTACAGCAGATGTTTGTTGTAGGTTGTAACCCTCTATTGCTTGGATTGAGAAAGAAATGACTGAAAATTATCGGTTGATGTAACCCACATTGGGTGAACCACGTTAAAATCGTTCTCTTCTACTGTGTGTTTGTCTTATTTTTTCAATTCTGTTGTTAAAGTTTGAAACACTATAATTGTTTTTCTATATTTTATATAGTGATTTACTCTAACAAGTGGTATTAGAGCGGTTGTTTTGTTGGGTGCACTTGACAGAAGGAGAATTTTTGGATCAAGTGGGAGCAATGGCAAAAGAAGGGAGGTTTAGAGTTCAAAAATTCAATGGCCAAAACTTTTAATTCTGGAAGATGCAGATGGAGGATTACTTGTACCAGAAGGATCTTTACTTACCTCTTGAGGGGGAAACATAGAGACCTTCATCTATGACTGATGAGGAGTGGAGTCTCCTTGATAGAAAGGCATTGTGTACTGTGAGGCTATGCTTGGGAGCCACCGTAGCCTTCAACATCTCTGATGAAAAGACTACCAAGGGAGTCATGGATAAGTTGACCAAGATGTATGAGAAACCATCAGCATCAATAAGGTATTCTTAATGAAAAAGTTATTTAACATGAAGATGAGTGAAGGAGGATTTGTGCATGATCATTTAAATGAATTTAATACTGTTACTAATCAATTGCATTCAGTAGGATTGGATTTTGATGATGAGCTTAGGGCCTTATTAATCTTATGCTCTCTTCCAGAAAGTTGGAACAGTTTGGTAATGGCGGTAAGTAACTCTGCTTTGAGTTCAAATAAATTAGAATTTGATGATGTGGTTGGTGTGATACTTAGTGAGGACATGAGAATAAAAACCACAGGAGAGCCATCTAGCACCGCCTTAACTGTTGAGAATAGAGGAAGAGGAAGAGAAATATGCAAGAGTTCACATCGTGGCAAATCCAAAGGCAGATCCAAATCACGTGGAAAAGGAAAGCTACAGTGTTGGCACTATGGCAAAAAGGGTCATCTCAAGAAGGACTGTTGCAAAGAAAGGGTGATGGAAATGAAGGTAATGATAATAATGGTAACACTTCAAAAGCCAATATTACTGGACAAATTCTACAAGATGCTTTAATCTTATCTCTTGATAGAAATAGTGATTATTGGGTAATTGATAGTGGTGCTTCATTCCATGCTACCTCACATAAGGAAATAGTACTCTTTATTTACTTACTGATTTTTCTCACTGCTCCATGAATTTAGTTTCTACAGGTGAGAGTGCATCTTTGTGGAACCAAATACTTGGCCATATGAGTGGAAAAGGTGTGGAAATTTTACATTCAAGAAAGTTATTACCTAATTTAAAAGAATTTGATTTGGAATTCTATGAGGATTGTGTTTATGGTAAAGCAAAGAGAGTTAGATTTCTCAAGGATGGCAAGGAAAGGAAGAAAGAGAAATTGGAGCTTGTGCACTCAGAAGTTTGGGGCCCAGCTCATGTAACTTCTCTTGGAGGTTCCTCTTACTATGTACTTTTTATTGATGATGCAACAAGGAAAACATGGATATATTGCATTAAGAATAAAAGTGATGTTTTTAATACCTTCAAGAATTGGAAAGCATTAGTTGAAAATGAAACTGGAAAAAGGTTAAAGTGTCTAAAGTCGGATAATGGTGGAGACTATTGCAGTAGAGAATTTGATGTGTTTTGTTCTAAAAATGGAATTAGAATAATCAAGGTAGTTCCAAGAACACTTCAAGAAAATGGGGTTGCTGAAAGAATGAATAGAACCATCATGGAGCATGCTAGGAGAATGAGAATACATGCAGGCTTACCATTATTTTTATGGGCTCATGCTATTGATACTGCAGTATATCTGATTAATAGAGGACCGTCTAGTACCTTGGATGGAGGAATTTCGAAAGAGATTTGGACAGGTAAACCAGTAAATTATTCTTTCCTTAAGGTATTTGGATGTGAGGATTTTATGCATATAGACAAAGATAACAGAAATAAGTTAGATGCTAAGGCCCAAAAGTGCTATTTTATTGGTTACAGTATGGATGGCTTGGGTTACAGACTATGGGATTGTGATAACCAAAAAGTCATTAGAAGTAGGGATGTCATATTTAATAAAAAAAACTTGTATAGAGATCGGTTGCAGGGAAAGAAACAAAAAGAGGAAATTGTTGAATACATAGACCTTGATGGACACATAGAAAAGGTAACTCCAAAAGTGGTAGAAGATCAAAATGTACAGCAGCAACAACAAGCACCTCAATCTCCAGAAAGTGTTGTTAAACGATCTACCAGGATAAGTAAAATTCCACAATGTTTCTCCGATTATGTTTTGTATACCGATGTCGGTGAGCCGAATGTTTTCAGGAAGCATTACAGATGGATACCAGGAATAAGTGGGAGCTTGCAATGAATGAAGAAATGGACTCTTTATTCCACAACCAAAATTGGGATTTGGTTGAGCTACCCAATGGTAAAAGAGCTTTGACCAATAAATGGGTGTATAGGATTAAAGAGGAGAATGAAGGGCATAAGAAATACAAAGCAAGACTAGTGGTCAAGGGATTCAATCAGAAAAAAGGTATTGATTTTGATGAGATTTTTTCTCCAGTTGTAAAAATGACCTCTATTAGAGCTATTTTGAGTCTTATAGCTATAGAAAATTTGTATCTGGAGCAATTGGATGTGAAGACAACATTTCTTCATGGTGATTTGGAGGAGGAAATTTATATGCACCAACCAGAAGGGTTTCAGGTGAAAGGTAAAGAGGATTGGGTATGTAAACTGAAAAGAGCTTGTATGGGTTAAAACAAGCTCCTAGACAGTGGTATTTAAAATTTGATAAGTTCATGGCTAATCAAAGGTTTGAAAGATGTCAAAGTGATCACTGTGTATATTTTAAGCAAACTGGAAATGGTAACTATGTTATTTTACTATTGTATGTGGATGACATGTTAGTTGTAGGTACAAATATGTAAGATATAAACATGCTCAAGAAGAAGTTGGCTAAATCCTTTGCCATGAAGGATTTGGGAGAAGCCAAACAAATCCTTGGTATGAGGATAACAAGAGACAAGGAGAGTCACACTCTCAAATTATTACAAGCAAAATACATTGAAAAAGTGCTTAAGAGATTCAACATGAACAATGCAAAGTCTGTTGCTACTCCATTGGCAAAGCATTTCAAACTCACCAAAGATTTGTGTCCCAAAACACAAAAGGAACAAGAGCATATGGCTAAGGTTCCCTATGCATCAGCGGTTGGAAGCTTGATGTATGCAATGGTTTGCACAAGACCAGACATTGCCCATGCAGTGGGAGTAGTGAGTAGATTTATGAGTAATCCGGGAAAAGGACATTGGCAAGCGGTAAAATGGATACTCGGGTACTTGAGAGGAACTTCAAATTATTCTTTGAATTTTGGAGGCTCTAATATATGCTTGAAAGGTTTTGTAGATTCTGATATGGTAGGTGATCTTGATGGTGGAAGGAGCACTACTGGCTACATATTTACTATAGGAGGAGGAGTGGTTAGTTGGATTTCTAAACTCCAACACGTAGTTGCCCTTTCAACCATTGAATCTGAATATGTTGCTGCTACAGAAGCAAGAAAAGAGATGGTTTTGTTGCAAAAACTAATGGAAGAACTGGGGAAGAAGCAAGAGGATAATAGTTTGTGGAGTGATAGCCAGAGTGCTATACACCTTGCGAAGAATTTGGCATTCCATTCAAAAACTAAACACATCAAACTCAGGTATCATTTCATTAGATTAGTAGTGGAAGATGGATCTTTGAAATTAGGGAAAGTTCACACATCACAAAATCCTGCTGACATGCTTACAAAAGTGGTGTCAAGAGAAAATTTTACCTTTTGCTCAACTTCAGTTGGCCTTAAGGAATAAGAGGCCATGATGAGAATTTTTCAGTCCTTGGTTGTAGTATGGTGCAATGGAATTAGTCTCCAAGTGGGAGATTTTTAGGAATGGAGCCTAATTATGAGGAGGCTAAACAAAGAAAGTTTTTGGATTTACTACAGGATGGGCAGGGAAAGTTTCTAGATTTATAGTCTGTTAGTCTACCAGAGAAAGTTTTTGGATTTACAACAGGACAACCAAGGAATTTTTTTTTGTTTTTATCCCAAAATTAGATGCTGGGAACTCAGTGTTAATCTTGGAATGTATTAAGAAAAGCAGTTTGTTTTTTTGTTTTTTTCTTATATATAGTTGTGAGGAAAAACAGAGAATACTATGACAATGAAAAGTACTATGTTGATTCCTTGTAAATATAGAGAGGAAATTACAGCAGATGTTTTCTATAGGTTGTAACCCTCTATTGCTTGGATTGAGAAAGAAAGGACTAAAAATTCTCGATGAATGTAACCCACAGGGTGAACCACATTAAAATCGTTGTCTCTTCTACTATGTGTTTGTCTTATTTTGTCAATTATGCTGTTAAAGTTTGAAACACTATAATTGCTTTTCTATATTTTATATAGTGATTTACTCTAACATAATTTTGGGGGGAATCCATCAGCCCAATATATTATTTTGGGCTATCCAGAACTTGGGAAGGAGATGACTACTGCCTATATTCATATTCTAGCTATCCGTCTCTTCCACGAAAGGAAATTACGAATCAATATGCTCTTAGCTATAAGTCACCTAATGATTCCTATATTGCTCCTCTCGAGGTCTATGAAACTGCTAGAGTGATGAATCTCAACACATATGATAATGATTCTAGAAGTAAATTCAATATGTCTATTCCTACCTTGTTCGCCTCCATTTTTGTGAGCTTGAATTTTATGGTGAAGGCCAAAGGGTTTTTTGGGTCTACATCAATAACCAGATTGCAGCATCCCAGTTGATGTTTACACTCTTGCAGGTGCAAAAATAGGGTGACTCATGTTGACTATATGACCACCATGTCTGCAAATAGTAACACCATGAGCATCCAGATTGGCCCAGATCCAACCATCAAAACTTTACTTCATAATGCAATTATCAATGAACTTGAGATTTTTATGTTGAGTAAACAAAACAGTCCAGCTGTAACTCGCAGGCAGTTGGCTGGAACTCTCAAGCAGATGCACAAAACTAAACACAACTCCATTATGTGGATTGTTATAGGTGTAGTAGCAGGCGGGGTTATTCTCATAGCTATAGTGGTGGGCTTGTGTGTTTTCTACCACAAAGAGAACAGGCATTTTGCTAGTAATTGTCTTGCCAAAAGAGGGACAAGATTTACATTTGAAGAAATTAAGATTGCAACCAACAACTTTGAAGAATTAAGGGTAATTGGAGTAGGGGGATTTTGGAAGGTGTACAAGGGAGAAATGAAAGATGGTTTGTTGGTTGCAATAAAATGAGCAAATCCGCAGTCAAAAAAAGGTCAAAGAGAATTTGAAATAGAGATTGAATTGCTTTCCAAGCTAAGACACCACCACTTAGTGTCTCTGATTGGATTTTGTGAGGAGCAAAATGAGATTATCTTGATCTATGAGTACATGGAAAATGGTACGTTGAGGGGCCATTTGTTTGGAAGTGGTTTGCCTCCCTTGTCGTGGAAGCAAAGACTGGATATTTGTATTAGTATTGCTAAGGGATTACATCATCTCCAAACTGGAGCACAAGGAGGAATCATTCATAGATACGTCAAGACCACAAATATTCTACTTGAAAATACTTTTGTGGTGAAGATAGCTAATTTTGGCTTATCTAAGAAGGGTCCTGCTCTTGATCATTCTCATGTAAGTACAGTGGTGAAGGGTAGTTTTGGTTACGTTGATCTGAAGTATTTTTGAATCTGTCACCTCACAATTGAATCAGATGTGTATTCCTTTGGTGTGGTGTTATTTGAAGTTGTTTGTGGAAGGTCCATTGTCAATCATAATATTTCTACAGAGTAAACGTATCTTGTTGACTAGGCAATGCACTGGCAGAAGAAATCAATGCTGGAACAAATCATTGATCCCCATCTTGCAGGGACTTATAATCCCAACTCTTTGAGGATGTGTTGATATAGTAGAGAAATTCTTAGCTGATAATTGAAAATATAGGCCTTCCTGAAGAACACAAGCTTATACTGAGAGGGGGGTGAATAGTATAAGACCACTTTTTACTTTTCTTTTCAATTCAATATTATGCAGTGTATAGGTAGCAGTATCAATAGCAGTAATCAAAGTAATGCACAAAACACCATACACAATAGAGACATAGATTTTAACGTGGTTCACCCAATGTGGGCTACCTCCATAGAGAAAATATTTCTCAAATAATATTTTGGGAATCCTTCCCAATTACAATGTTTATGGACCTCTATCCAAAGGAGATGTTGATCCCCTAAATTTGGTTTGTGGATCTCTATCCACTGGAGAACTCTTTCTCTTCTACTCTGGCTGGTGATATTCTAGAAGACTTCCTCCACTGCACTAACTGTGGATCTCTCTCCACTTGAAGACTCTTGTCCTCACTCAGAAGACTTGTCCTCAATTGTCTTGGTTGATGGATCTCTATCCAATGGAGACTCTATCATATTTGCTATGTCACCTCCAAAGATTTTCTCAATAGGTTCACTCAGAACCTTCTCAAATATGCTCAATAGGTCCACTCATAACCTGCTCAAATATGCTCAATAGGCCCACTTAGAACCTACTCAAATCTACTTAATAGGTCCACTCAGGACTTGCTCAAATATGCTCAACAGGTCCACTCATAACCTGCTCAAGAAGCTCACTCAGAACTTGTCCAAAATTGCTCAACAAGCTCACTTAGAACTTTTCCAAATCTGCTCAATCACTCTCTCAACTCAATCACATAGAAGAATAATGAGAATTGTTAGAGACTCAATATGTTCTATACTCAATGCTCAATATTAACTCAATATCATATAAGCATAAAGAGAATTGTTAGAGACTCAATATGTTCTATTTTCAAAACTCAATCTCAACTCAATTCAGAATATAGAATAGTTTGTTTCTTGGAACTTAAAAAATAACTTCACAAAATCACTTGACTAGGATTAATAAATTCTACTCCACCAATCATCTTAAGGGACAACCCTTTCTCACAAACCCTAGTCCGAGCATGTAGTATTCAACTCAAAATGTTTCCAACAATACCCAACACAAATCTCACATAACAATGATACTCATGTTCTTTTCTAACTCAAGTTCAATTTCTTTGTTTAACCAACGGGCTTCAACAACAATGCTAATAAAACATTCTTCAACTAACAATGATACTCATGTTCTTCTCAAACCCTAACTCAGGTTTTCACACAACAAATGGTTTCAACAACAATGCTTATAAAATAAGGTTTAATCACAACTCTCAATCAAGAAAACCTTGAAGCATTAACTCAACCACTTTCGAAAATGAAACTCTAATCAAATCATTTTCACTCCAAACCTAATTTTCAATCAAGCCAATAACCTAACTCAACAAAGAATAATTTTACCCATACTTTTTCTTGAAGAGTAGTTGTCCTTACAAATCTGCCACACTCACAATTACTTCTTTGAAAAACTCAATAAGGGTTAGAGGATAATTTTTATATCACAAAAATAATATCACAATTACACCTTATCACTCCAACTTAACAATAAGCAATATCCTCACAATAATAAAAAACCCTTTATTGGAAATATCACACAACCCACAAAGTCTTAACCTTTCAATATTCCACAATAGCAAAGAGCATAAAAATAGAATTCTCCTTATACCTCCTAATGATATTTCTCAACTACCAAATTTTATCACAATGCAAATAATTTAATCACCAAAACCTTATACCTCCAACTTAGGCATTAATTAAAATAAAACATTAAAAATGTATCTTTGCCTTTGGAGAGTTTTGAACTCTCAACGCAGCCTTCGCAAGTCTTTGCCCATGGTGCAAACCACCACATGAGCTACTAGCTCATTGGAAGGAAATAAGCACCACGTGCTTCAACTACCCTTCCTTGCCTTGCAAAACATATGTGCCTTAGAGTTGGTGCCTTCAACACGTCCACCAAAAGCTTCTGCGGGTTTCGAACACTCACTACCATGCACACCAAAAATGTACATTGTAACCCACTTGCCACTGGGCCAAAGTGCCTTGTTGGCATCCAAAAAATCAATGCACTAGCTTTTGTCTCTTTCGCCGTCAAGTCAAACCATGAAATTCGCACAACACTATCACAAGATCTGCATTAAATTCGATTCACTTCACTTTCAAATTGAGGAAGGGTAATTTTAAACTTGACTTAGGCATGGTATTAATATGCATTCTCATTATATTAAACAACGTCTGTGCTTCCCTTGTCTTCTATGAAGTCCACGCTTTCCTTTGCCTTGTTTGTTGTTGGCGCTTCCCTTTGGAAATAAACTTTGCGTTATTTAAAACTCTAAATCCAACTTTGGATTTATTAAAATAATATTTGGTCTTAAACCTTTAAACCCAACCTTTGGGTTTAGATGTTTTTAGACTTTATAAACCCACTTTTGCAATATAAAATATTGTAATAAAAATTACAATTATTTTATTTGGGTTTTCACTATGGCACTTCTAACCATTATAATATTTATTTATAAAACTTAAATTCATCTTGAATTTAAATAATTTATAAAATAAATATTATCACTCCTTTTTAACTTCTATCTTTTGCACTGTTTTACTCGAAATTTTGCCTTCTTGCTGAATATAAAATGTCCATCTATGTTGCCTTTATTTTATGTTGAAATCTTGGTATTAATGATAACCCCATCTGGTGGCATCAATGGTGACATCAATGACAACTTTGAATTAGGAACTCAAAATGTCCAAAAATCTCCCCCTTTGTCATTAATGGCAACCCATATCCTTTTATTGAAACCTGGCCTTTATTTTTTTCCTACTCCCCCTGGGACATTGCTCCACCTGACTCAATGCTCTCTCAACTATCAAATATCTCCCCATATCAAATCTCTCCCCAATACTCAAATATCTCCCCCTTTGACATCAATGGCAAAGGGTCACCTTTGGGGATTGGGGCTAAGAATGAGCCTCTTAGCTTAGCCCCTCCCCCACCTCCACATGAGGTGGTTAATTCTGGGGTGGGAGTATTTCTACTCCCCGAAAGCACTGTTATTTACCTTTATATTTCTTTCTTATTTTTTGAGTTTTCTGAATCCTCTGACTGTTTCTTTTCAAATCACTTTCCTATTCCTGTCATCACTTTTGTTCTTGTTCTTGTTCTTGTTCTCATATTTGTTTTTGTTCTCATACATGTTCCTGTTCCTATTCATGTTCCTATTTCTGTTCATGTTCCTATTTCTGTTCATATTCCTGTTTCTATTCATATTCCTGTTCCTATTCATATTCCTGTTCTTGTTCATGCCTATTTTTGGAATATTTGCTCTACACCATCTTGTTGTGTGGCCATAATTATTGCACTTATAACACTTAATGTTATTATTTCTTGGAGGTGCAACTGTCTTAGGATTTCTCCTAGTGAAGCCATATCCTCTTCTATCATGAATCTTGCAATTCATTGCCTTGTGACCAAAATCATTACATGATTAGAAATACCCTTGGAAAAGTTATCCTTTTCCATATTCTTGTATTTCATGTGTCCTGCACTGTGAAGCCATATGCGCAAACCTATGACATGAAAAACATATTCCATTAGAGCTTCCTTGTCTTGACCTCATTGGTCACCTGTTATGATTGTTGTTCCATTTGTATCTTTTCTATGCATTGTTCCTATATTTATTGAACTCTTTGTCATCCAACTCATCTTATGATGTCTCACTCCCACTTACACTATCTTCTTCTGAAGTTTCTTATTCTTCATGACTTGAAGTAGACTTTTCTTCTCATTTCTTTTGAACCTATTTAGGACCAAGACTTGTCTTGTTTGTTGCTCCTCTTTGTATCTTGACTATTTTATCCACATTATTTGCACTGGTTACACACTTGTATAACTTATTCTTGGAATCCTCTAAATCTTCCTTTAGTAGTGCCACTTCTTGTGTTAACTTTTCACATTCCAAAATCTTTGATTCTAACTTATCTTTGAACTTGCTTGCCTTAGCCTTTGACTTTTCTAACTCCTCTATGAGCAATAATATTTATTCATCACATTCTTGAATCTAACTTTCAATATTAGAGTGTTGCTTTCTTACCTTATTTACCGTGTCAAGGGCATAGATAAGTTCTCCCTTGAGATCATAGCCATTCTCTGCTAAATAATCCTCTATTTGTTTACCTTTGTCCATATTATTTCTTTCTTTTGGCTTGTCTTCTATAGGATCACTCACTTCTTATTCTAATGCCATTAGAATATTTTCATCTAGTCTATCAAGTGCATTTTCAAAATCATCATCACTAAAACTATAATCATCCCTTGTGCAATCATCTTCAAGATGTCCAAATTTACCACATCTAAAACACTTGAGAATAATTGGAGTCTTTTTCTTAACTGGATCTTTCTCTTCAACCATAAATATGACTTCATCTCTATCATTGTATGAAAAAATAGCATCACTATCATTTGAGTACTTACTTGCATTATCTGGATAGTAGCTTCTCCTTTGCCTTTGGAAGAACTTATTTCCTTGTCTGTTTTGTTCATCCTTGCTTTTCTTCTGGTACCTGTACCTTTCTGATTCCTTGTACCTATGATACAGTTTTTCTTCATCATTATTGCTCTTTGGCTCTTTGCACTCTGTTGCATAATGTCCATACTTTCCATAATTAAAACACTTAATAGATCTTAGATCTATGGGTCTTCTGAAGCCTTTATCTCTTCTACCATAATTTGCTTCTTCATCACTGGAAAACTCATTGCTTGATTCTATCTTCTTACCCTTTTTCTAGGAGTAAGAATAAATAATAGGGTATTGGCATGATTTTTTGTTTCCTCCAACCTAGCCAACAATTCAGCCTCTCATTGTAAATAAATATCCATCATCCATGGGGTTGATACTATGGATTAATATGAAGCCTTTGGTGCCAATCCTTGTTTCAAAACTACCTCACGCTACTTTTCTTGTATCGATTTTTCCTATACAGTTGTCAACTACTTCTACCAAGTTTCTTCATACTATTTTGCCTCATGTTGCCAAGATAGTTGCTCTAACTCTTCTAAGCTACTAATGTTTCAATCTGCTTGACCAATAGTTCTTTTACCTATTTTTTTTGTGATGCCTCATTTTCTAGAGTGGTAATATTTTGTGCCTTTTCTCCTAACTGGTTATAAAGAATCTCCAAATCCTGTTGTCTGTAGACACCAAAACAACACCAATCCGATTATGTGACTGCAAACACTGATCGAGTTGACACACACAGCCCCCAGAGGTTAAACAGTGGTCCTAACCACTCTCACAACAGTTTTGGAAGGTCAGAGGTCAATTTGGCACCTTTTAGGCACTCTGCTCCTTACTCGTTCCACCCTGGGATGATTACAAACTAGTATTCATTCCACCCTGGGACGATTAGCAGTATTCACTCCTGGGTGGGGTGAATAGCAAGTTTGACTGGCAAAAGGTCAAACCTTGACAAATGGTAGCCCAGATCCACCACTTAACTCCTCCTTCATTGCATGGGAGTGCGAGTGAGCATTTTGGAGTGCTAGAGGCAGTTATAGAGGCAGTCATGGAGCCCTTAATTAGGGAGGAATCTTCTCCCCCCCTAGAAAGGCATGATTGCCAAGTGGCGCCTCTGCATGCTCATACATAGAGACCGTCAGGTCTATAAAATGGTGAGTCTTCTCACCCCAAAATAAATATAGAGAAGGAGCATTTTGAGCAATGAAGTGCTGCCATTTTGCATACTCACTTTTGATTGTGCCTCTCACATCCTTGATCCCTCTTTTGGAAGGGAGGTCATTGGGTGGTTATTAGAAGCGCAATTCGGACCCCAAACCCGACATTTGGCCATAGTATCCCACCCAAATTTTTTGACAAAAACACCCCACAAGAGGTTTTGGACCCATCCCAAGTGGATTGGTGCCGAAATCGGGCCCCAAATGACGGGCGTCCTGCCCCGGGCGCCCCCACACTGTTGCAATCCTAATCGCCCCACCCCGGAGCGATTAGAAATCTGTAGAAGATTTTAGTTATGTTCTTTTTGTATTTTATTCTAGGTTGCTTAGATAGGCTTGCATTCAAATTTCATGTAATTCTGAGCAGTTTTGATCATGTTTTTGTTATTTCTCGCTTTCGCTAACATGCAGGTAGCATCATCAAATTCCCGGCTATAGAGGCCGAATTGGCAAAATTCGACCTTCTGGGTCTTTCCAAAATACCCCATTTCACCTAACCCCTAAATTTGTAGGTGATTTGGAGCCTCCCGGATGGGACATTTGGGACAGTGCTTTCTGACGTTTTATTGTAGGTCTAATCGTCCCACCCCGGAGCGATTAGAAATCCGTGGTGAATTTTCTGACTATTCTTTTTGCAGTGCCTTCCCGGTGATTTTCTCATGCCTCTCTCAAGTTTTTAGCTTATTTAGATCTATTTTAGTTATCATTTTATTTATTTTTCGCATGCACTAATCGTAGGCTCGGGGATTGCATGTTTCATTTCATCCGCAAGTGCTACTGATTGTTTTATGTTTCCTTGAACGTAGGATCTCGACACCAAAGGAGCAGAAAAGAATCAAAGACCCTTTCACGCAAGCGGCGGCAACGTTTGGTCCACCCATTTTACATGTGGGCACGCGAAAGAAGGCATACCACCCATGGTGTAACGAAACCTTATTTAACGCTCCTAGCCCTTGAAAAGGGAGGAGACGTGTTGTAACCGAGCTTTAAAGAAAATTAATAAAAAGGGTTGTACTCCATATTTGCTTTCTATCTGGTTTCAATTTATTTATGTTTCTCTCCTTTCATGCATTTTCAATTCATAGGATTTAGCGTTATCTTTGGCTTCGCTTGCATCGCACTTGGTGTTTCCTTTTTGCTTCCGTATCCTCGTGCTTTCAGTGGCGATCATGGTGGGACCCTGTCCTCTATTTTTGAGATCAAACTTCTGATAAAAAATTGCTTGTTTTTGCTTGCAGGTACCAAGTTTTCAAACGTTGGACTATTGTTCGTTCCAGTCTGTGATGAGTACAGAGCTAGAATTCATCTTATCCAGGGACAAATGGGCATTCGCCCCACCCTATGATGAATACAGTTCTATATTTCATCCCACCCAGGGATGAATAGCTCTCTGTGCAGTTTCAGGGCAGAAACTCAGAGGCATCCGATTTGGGCAGAGAAGAGGTAGGGGTCCTAAACACCTTCTATCATTTTTTGCTTTTTGTCTTCTATTTTTTGGTTATTTTCTTGCATAGGAGAGTTTTTAATGCTTGTTTTCTTCATTTATGCAAATTAAAAAGAACCCCACACACCACGTGGTAATTTAAACAACAAGGAGTTGGTCGTAAAACCCCAACCCTTGATCAAGACCAACGATGGATTTCATCACCACCTTGGCTTGAATTTTTGCATCCATAACCCCGATCGCTACTGTTGCTAGACGTAAATCCTGACGAAAGCTGACCGAGTGTAGCTAGGGTGATTCCCAACGCATGAGGATAAGTCTTCTATGGTAGGTGTCAAAAATAGGGTGATCCCCCTTTCATACCGCCTATGTTCCACGTACCATTCTGCTCTCGCGTACCAATAGTTTCCCTCACGTAAGGGCGGGTATATTGAGAGGATTGGTATAATGGCCTAGCAGTGGTATATCAAAGGGGCGACCATTTTGGGAGACATAAGAGACATCATATTGCATATACAACAACACATTCTTTACAAAGCTTTCAAAACAAAAATCAAAACACACTAAACCAGATTTAGGGCACACATTTAATCTATAAACAAGATAATCACTTCTTTGATTGTGTGGCTCTTGTTTGTTTAGTGTAGAAAAAAAATAAATAAAAATAAATCATAAAAAAGATAAAAACCTACATAGCTTGTAGAGAAACACCACCATGGTGTACACCCGTAGCCAAGCCCAATCATGGGCAGAGGATGTAGAAAGTGTACAAGGAGGCACAAGTCGCCTCCGCTATAGCCCCAAGGACTTGGTCATACCACCTTGGTGGCTTGACCCACAAGATAGTCCACATCGTGCCATTTCAGAATGGGACTATAGAGGCACCCCTTCAAGGGGCACTCCCATTCAACATAGACCCTTTTAGGAGGAGTCCCTACATGTGGCACTCAATATAAATGGGAAGGCTCCCTTAGATGCTCGGTATGAGTGGCCACCACGCAATGAAGTGCTAGAATAGCATAGGGTCCATAAGGAGGGGCCACATGATTACATCATCCCTCCTCTACCCCTCATCACTGTTAGGAATAACAAGCCAAATCCAGAGCACAAGGCTCTTTAGATAGGGCGAGCCAACTCTGCCTGCCCCTTTCACATATACGAAAGGGAGAACGAGGAAGACCATTACATTCCTCAAGAGCAATACACAACATGGGAGCAATGCGCCTCCACACCTGCTATCTATCAGGATCACCTACTAAGGCCAGAGCCTCGGGTAAATGCCACCAACCTCGATAGAGGGAAGTGACCTATAGAGATCTCGGATCATCACAACCAAGATAAATATGTAGGAGAGGCATCTAGGCCTCCTAGACTCAAGACAGCATAACAAATTGACTTGGAATTTGCCAAACATGTCGCCCGCCAAGCACAAATCATGCAGCTTGAGCAAGACCAACAATAGTTGGAGCACCTGTATCGCCTTAGAAAAGAGTGCATTCGACGTCAAATAGATGAGCTGATCCATAACACTGTGCCTGAGAGGGTTCCAACCCCTCACACCCAAAGAGCAAAACTATATGAGAGGTGCAACCCCTTGGTGCAAGACAGGTCCCCATGACCTTACCAAGTGTTGCCTCTGAGACCTCCTAGACCTGAGCGGGAGGCCACTCCCAGGAACAACAATGGGCACCCTCCACGGGGACCCACCCATGTTTATAGGTCTCACCCAAAAACTCCTCAAGAAGCCTATGAGGAGTATGAGCAAGAAGAAGAGCGGGCTGAAATGCCCTACCAAGGCAGAGGGGGTGCTATCCGGCCACCCCTCCATAGGCCTCAAGTTCCCCACAACCCACAATGGGAACAAACCAAGGAGGAAGAGATCAAATCTTTTGATGCATATAAAGTGCTACTAGAGTGCTTAGAGTCTATGGAGACCAAGACTTCTAGGCCCCAAAAGCCCACTTTACGCCAACTCCGCAATCACCCTGTGCATCCGTCAATGCCGGCACCCCCATACCATGAACACTTTAAACTACCCCAGTTGGCAATCTTTAGAGGGGAGGAGGATGCCCAAGAGCACATGACTAGATTCTTGAGCCAATGCTTTGGCATTCAGGACAATGATGCTTTGCTTCTAAGAACATTTATAACCACGTTCGTAGGCCCTACCTCAGATTGGTTCACTCAGTTGCCAAAACATAGCATCAATAACTTGGATCAACTAGTGGACGCGTTCCTCGAATGCTTCACCTTCAACACCAAGAAGAAGGCATCACTAAGCGACCTAGCTAGCCTCAAGCAGTATGAGGAAGAAACCATGGTGGCCTATGGGAATCGGTGGAGGACATTGCTTTCAAAGCTGCCCTACCTCCCTCCTATGGCCGACCTTACCCAAATGTTCTCAAAGATCTGTTTGAGATCGATATCCATGCTATTGCAGCTCAATAATATGCCACTTTAGAGGAAGCTCTGGTGCAAGCCAGAATCATTGAGGAGATCAAGATTTAGGATGGCGAGATTGCCAAGCCAAAGAAGAAAGAATGGTCTAAAAACACCAAGACAAGGACCACGCAACCGAAACCCGTTGTGGTCAATCAGGTTGCTATAAATGTACCTAAGCCTGCACAAGCAACACAACCCCAAAATGCTAACTATCAGGCGGTCCCTCTTGACAGTTATGAAAGGGAAAATCATCGGCAAGATCAAAATCAGCAGCGTCACCCTAGGCGACAGTTCACACCCTTCACAGAGTCTAAAGACTCCTTGTTTGACCGCTTATCAGTGGTAAACTTGATGAACTTTCTAGAGAGTCGACCTGTAGACCCCAACACGCAAAACACCAAAGGCTATAGGGAATACTTGTACTGTAAGTTTCACCGATAGAAGGGACATGACCTCTATGCATGTTGGAAGTTTAAAATCTTCGTGCAAGACCTAATCGACAACAAGACGCTAGCGGTGGATAATCCAGTAGCACCAAACAACCAATAGATGGAGGTCTTCAAAGACCCCCTGCCTGCCCATGATGCATAGGCAAAGACCCTACAAGTCAATGAGGTGACACAGAATTGCCCCATGTAGGGGTATGTAGGGATGATCAGTATAGTGACTCAAAACAAAAGGTACCCGAGCACAACTGCCCCCGTGGCAGCTACAGGAGAGGTGCCAACAATGTCACAACCGCAACAACACCCTACGCAACCTCCTCCACCTAGACCAGTGGCCACAATTTAGACCAAACTCACCCAGAGTTTGAGGACCACGTCGGCTAGGCTCTCCATTTACGAGCTCATACAACAATCATCACCCCATCGGGAGGCTCTAATGGAGATATTAAAAGCCATCGAGCTGCAGCCCCATGAAGCAAACTCTTTCAACAACTTTGTGGGACATGTCAAAAGATGCACCAAGCCAGTCATCACCTTTAGAGAGGATGAGTTGAAATCAGTGACTGGTGACATGGCGGATCCACCCCTGCACGTCATTGCGCGGGTCAATGGGATTTCGTATAAGAGGGTGTTGGTGGACACTGGCTCGTCTAGTAATATCATTACAATAGTGGCATTGAAACATTTGAAGTTGCCAGCATCTCACATCGTGGCCTCCACCTACACTCTACGAGCATTCAATGATGCGATATGCTCGACAGTTGGCACAATTGTCCTACCCATCCAAGTGGGACAAAAGACTATTCCTACATTGTGCCACATCTTGGAGGGTGAGATGGCTTATAACATTTTTCTGGGCTGGCCATGGATCAGGGACATGAAGTGTGTCCCTTAAATAGCCCACCAATGCTTAAAGTATACATTCGAAGGGCAAGTGCATGTAGTCTCGACGAACTTAGAACCCTTCAAGTATTGCAATGCGGTGCAACTGATGCCGCAATCGACCCTTCCATAAACACATTTGGATTTTTAGTTGAATCCATCTAAACAGGGTCCGATTCCGCATGCATCCCCATTGTTAAGTCCATCAAATCCCTAGACGGGTCCATATTCATCATCTGGTCCTTCACCAACGATGCCACCTACGGTGGCCACACCGAAGGACAATGGGAAGAAACCCCTGGAAGAGGCACCGCCATTAGTCTCAACCATCTCTATCGAAGAGATGCCTAGCCGAATGGAAGTCGAGATGCCTAGTTCACCTAACATGGAGTGGACTCAGGAAGAACTCCCATTCCCTCCCCCTCAACCACCAACAATCACTGTTGAGATGGCCAATACGGGCCTGGGGAGTATCTGGTGTGGAACATTGTAGCAACGCCCGCACTTGAGTCCATGCAGGACATGGGGAGACCTCGCCTCCCTAGAGGCACTATTGTTCCTCTAGGCTACCCGCCAAACTAGACAAAATTTGTATATGGGGGCCTTGATAATGGCATTGAACCTTACATGCAAGAAGAGGAAGATGAAGAGCCTTTTGTTGAGGACATCAACTATTTGTCCAACCCAGAATTTGCTTTAAGATATCTTGGCCAATGCAATTGGCATGGATATGGGTTGGGCAGATATGAGCAAGGAGTGCACATTCTTTGCCAACCAAGATATCAGATGCCATATGAAAAATCAGGAGTAGGGTTCAACCACCCCCTACCCTTGGACATCTTGGTAGAGAACATGCAAGGCCTAGGGATGGGCAACAAGGATGGGTTGGCATTAGATCCATATACCAATCCTAACACAACATACACATTGGGGGATTACCTCCCATTGTGGACAACCAACCTTGTTGACCCCAACAACCCCTTCCCTTTAACCAAGAAAGGAGAAAGTTCGAGAACTCACCTACAAAGGGGAAACAGACAAGGTCAAGAAGGATCTTTGAAAGATGAGTTAAAGTATGAGGTAGCACCATGGGACCCTTTTGAATCGGATAGCAATCACTCACAAGTGACCCCCATGGATGACTACCAAGAAAGCCTCTTGGCAATGTTCCCTTTAGATGCTCCAATCGAGCAAGTGCCACACCAAGAAAATTAGGTCCCCCCATAGAGAGTGAAACAACCCCGATGGGACCATATCAATTTGCTCGAGCAGGACAAGCCTCAAATATCACAAATAGTTGTTGGAACCAACGAAGGCCTTTGGATCTTTGACAGTGATTATGAAGATGAAACTGAGATGGCCTATCTCAATCATATGCGACAACAACAATACCCCGTGGACATTGATGACATGTTTGAACAGCTACACATAGGGCCAAGGCATAGGTGGCACCTAAACCTAGCACAATTGGACCAAGTGCTGCATCCGCCACTTTGGGCATACAGAGAGCACCTTTCGCCCAGAGACCCTATAGCGATATCAGTGCCAAGGGTAGACCCTATCCTCCTATCCACACATAGGGCCGATCCATTCGTGCCAATACCTCTAGAGCCCATTTCGGAGCACAGAGATCACCCAGGATGTCCGAGTCACCACACCCACGGTAATGGAGACCAAAATCATTTCATCAACATGATCTCCATTGACTTAACTACCCCCATCCATAACCCAGCCGACCCAGCAAATTCATTGCATCTAGACATAGATGCTATAGACTAGGATCATGCTGACACACCACCATCCCCATCAAAGTATTGGCCTTGTGGTGGGATGTTCCATTTCACCCCAGGACAGACTTAGGATGTCTTCCATGCTGAAGAGGAACCCGACGTTCCAAACGTAGATCTAAATTCAGCAAATGATATCCACCTGATCCCAACTCCACACCAGTTGGAGGATGGATCCCACATGTCAGTTGAGGAGACGACTGACGTAGACATCGACTCTGATCCAATGAATCCATGGATAATCAAGCTGGGGGTAAGCCTATCCCCTAAAGAGCAATCCGACTACATTTCCCTTCTCAAAGAAAAGAAGGAGGTTTTTGCATGGTCCTACAAAGACATGTCGAGGCTAGACCCACAGCTAGTCATGCATAATCTAACTCTTGATCCGACAGTCAAGCCAGTTAAGCAAAAACTATGTAAGATGCACCCAACAATGGCCTTAATGGTAAAATACGAATTACAAAAGCTATTGGATGCACAGTTTGTCATCTGCGTGGATTACCCACCATGGCTGTCCAACATGGTGCCCATCAAGAATCCTGACGGGAGGATTCACATATGCACTGATTTTTGAGATCTAAACAAAGCAAGTCCTAAGGATGATTTCCCCTTGCCTAGCATCAATGCATTGGTAGATGCTACAGTGGGCCATGAAATGCTTTCCCTCATGGATGGTTTCTCGGGATACAATCAGATTCATATCAATCCCGAGGACCAACTAAAAATGGCGTTCACAATGCCTTGGGGGACATTTTTTATAAGGTCATGCCCTTTGGCCTTAAAAATGTTGGCGCCACCTACCAACATGCCATGACATACATCTTCCATGATCACATGCATAAAACTTTGGAAGATTACATGGATGATTTGTTGGCCAAATCTCTTTTGCGCCCAAATCATCTCAATGACCTAAGCAAGATCCTCGATCGCCTCATTGAGCATAAAGTCAGACTAAACCCCAAGAAGTGCGTATTTGGCATCACATCTGGAAAACTCTTGGGTTTCATAGTCTCAAAACGAGGAATAGAGGTGGATCCAAAAAAAGTCAAGGCAATCCTTGAAATGCTTCCCCCAACTACCATCAAGCAGCTCAGAAGCCTACAGGGAAAGGTCACATCAATTAAGCGCTTCATAGCATAGCTATCTGACAAGTGCCGACCCATGAATAAATTATTGCACAAGGGGGTAGCATTTCACTGGGATGACAAGTGCCAGTCAGCCTTTGATGATATTAAACAATACTTGGCTTCGCCACCAGTATTGGCACCACCTAGACCAGGAGTGTCGTTCTACTTATACATCTCAGCTATTGAGGTGGCATTGGGTGCCATGCTATCCCAGAAAAATGAACTACACAAAGAATAGGCTACTTACTATCTTAGCCGCACCCTAGTCAATTATGAACTTAACTATGCATACGTTGAAAAGCTATGCTTGGCAGTGGTATTTTCTACCAAAAAGCTATGCCACTACATGCTGAGAAATACGATGTATGTTGTGTCTAAGGAGAATCCATTGCGGTACATGATGAGTCATACTTATCATAGTAGCCACACGGTGAAATGGATCATGTTGTTGATGGAGTTTGACATTGAGTTCATTGGACAGAAATCCATCAAATGTTAAGTCATAGCCGATCAACTAGCAGAGGCTCCTCTCGAAGATGATCAGCCTCTGACCATAGAACTACCCGATGATGGGGTCTTCCATGTCTCAAAATCACCATATTCTGATGAGCCTGAGTCACAGGCCGACATAACCCTATTCTTTGATGGTTCTAAATGTGAGCAAGGGGGTGGCATGAGAATTGTATTATTCACACTGCAAGGGGCTCCAATGCCTCTATCATTTAAATTAGATTTCTCATGCACCAACAATAATGTCGAATATGAAGCCTTGCTCATAGGTCTTCAGACAACAATCACCATGAACATCAAACGTTTAAACATCTTTGGTGATTCGTTGTTAATTGTCAACCAAGTAAAAGGGGTACTCCAATGTAAATGCCCAGTTCTATAGGCCTACAAAACCCTTGTGGACAAATTCTTGGCAAAGCTTGAATGGTACGACATCGAGGCACTCCCTCGATCATCGAATCATTTTGTGGACACTATGGCCTCCTTGGGGTCACTAATCCCGCAAGACATTTTTGGTGATATGACAACCATTCAAGTCAAAACACTATCACAATCCATGATGGAGCGTGCAAGCTTTGACTTAATGCCAGGAATCCACCTGATCCAGATTGAACCATCCCCGGATAAGTTCTCTCGAATCCATGATTGTCTGAATCACGCCAACTAGGGGTCCTTATTCTCCCCTACTCCCCTTAATAGCAACACAACGCTATTCTTACAAGTTCTTTCCCGCTCAACTTTTGCTAGGGATGAACTTCAAGAGGGATTGGCTGTTCATACCATCGAGGTTTTTGATCAGTAGGATTGGTACACACCCATAAGAGATTACCTCAAGTTAGGTAACCTCCCACTTGGATTGACACATGCCACAAAATGATCATTTAAACAGAAAGCGGATAAACATGTCTTGCTAGGAGATATTTTGTATCATCAGAGCTATGAAGGAATCCTCCTCCGTTGCTTGGACCAGTAGGAGTCCACTTGGGCGATCACCCAAGTGCACGATGGTACATGCGATGGCCACTTCAGTGGTATGGCCATCGCAAAGCGCATTCTCTGCATGGGCTATTATTGGCCATATTTAGAGCGATATTGTTGTGCGTATGTAAAGAAGTGTGTGAAGTGTCAACACCATGCCAATTTGACACACGTACCTTCTCAGGCCTTGCAACCGATCCAATCGGCTTGGCCGTTTTCACAGTGGGGCTTAGATCTAATCGAAAATATCTCCCCTACGTCGTCAGGTCATCACACGTTCATCATAACGGCCACAGAGTACTTCACCAAGTGGGTGGAAGCAATTCCGCTTACCTCTACGACTGGAACCCGCATTGTAGAGTTTATTTTACATAACATCATATGTCATTTTGGTATTCCATCCAAGATAATCTCGGATAATGGGATGTCATTCAAGAACAAAGACGTGCATGCTTTGACCACAAAGTACAAAATTCAGCACAATTTTTCAACACCCTATTATCCGTAGGCAAATGGGCAAGCAGAGGCGTCAAACAAAATGCTAGTTGCAATCCTCAAAAATATGATCGTAGATAGTCATAAGGATTGGCACATTCAAATCCCGCTTGCCCTATGGGCTTATCACACTAGCATTCGGATGCCCACTAGGGCAACTCCATTTTCATTGGTGTATGGCTCTGAGGCAGTCATGCCTCTAGAGTTGGAAATACCTTCCCTACGCATATCAATGCAAGAGTTCATCGATGATGACACTGCATGACAGGCCCGGTTAGACCAACTTACGTTGCTCGATGAATGATGCATCAATGCTCTCGAGCATTTACGTATCTATCAAGAGCGACTTAAGAAAGCATACAACATGAAAGTTCACCTGAGGGACTTTCAGGTTGGTGACTTGGTCTTAAAAGAGAACCAACAAAATTCTAACTTGCCGCCCCATCTAAGGGACAAGTTCGCGGCAAATTGGTTAGGTCCCTATGTAATTGATAGTAAAATAGGACCTGGAACATATCGGCTCGCCTCTCTTGAAGGAATCAAGGAACTAGAACCCTTGAACATCAGTCATTTGAGGCCATTCCACATTTAGAGAGCCATAGCCCACCCTAAAAGCTCCAAGGATTCCTACAATCACTTGGTCAACCCAAAAGCTCCAAGGATTCCTACAATCGCTTGGTCAAACCAAAAGCTCCAAGGATTCCTACAATCGCTTGGTCAAACCAAAAGCTCCAAGGATTCCTACAATCACTTGGTCAAACCAAAAGCTCCAAGGATTCCTACAATCGCTTGGTCAACCTAAAAATGCCCCAAAGGTATCCATAAACCCTTTGGTCAACCCAAAAGCTCCAAGGGTTCCCACAATCGCTTGGTCAAAAACAAATATTCAAAATAAAACAAAACAATAAAATAATCAAAAATCAAACAAAAACAAAAGATAATCAAAAATAACAAAAAAAAATTGCATCTCAATTCCATGCATACTCGTAAAAATCAAAATACAAAAAAATCCGTTGCATTAGGCATCACATACATCCATTGCATATTTGTTGGTCATACATGTCACAAACACCATAGACTGTAATTGCTAGGCAATTCCATCATTTTCCACATTTAATTCATTTTATAAACACATACATCCAGAATAACACAATCCACATTTTTTAGCATAGTCAGTTGTCTCCTAATGTATTTAGGGTTTTCGTTATTCAGTTGTCTTTAAAATTCTAGCCAAAAATCGTACAAAGTCAGACAGATTTTACAAAGGTAGAGTTTTACTTGGATCACGCCTAGTTACGTAACATCCCTACACAAGTTAAAACACATAAAATAACTCCCAAGTTGTGTGAAATGCAAGAGAAACCTACAAAGAAGTCTAGGGTACCATAGGTGAAAGGTTAGCCTATTCATCCCCCTATGTGAATGGTTCGAGAATGCTGAGAATTGACAAAAGGACAAGCTCTTCCACATCCATCCCCCATAATAAACAGTGGTTTTCACCACTATCAATCATATCCCCAAAAACACCTTTGGTCCCCAAAGTCGTAAGGATTCGTACTACATGCCCCTGACAAGGATGGGTAGTCATCCCCAAGGCCTAAAGGATCAATGCCATTCAAAAGAAAAATCCAAACAATCCATCATCAACATCTCCAATCACCTTTGGTCCCCAAAGTCGTAAGGATTCGTACTACACACGTCTGACAAGGATGGGTAGTCATCCCCAAGGCCTAAGATATCAATGACCTCACATAATAATATCCATAATCCCCTTTGGTCCCCAAAGTCACAAGGATTCGTACTACACGTCCCTAAATAGGATGGGTAGTCATCCCCAAGGCCAAAAGGATCAAGGCCATTCATAAGCCAAAACCCTATGAGCTCAACTTTACAACCTAATAACAGTGGTTATCACCACTATTCAAATCCCTTGCTCAAAAAGAAAAACAAAAAAAGAAAAATAAACAGTGATTTTCATCACTATGCATGAGAGCAAGTTTCCCAACAAGTTGAGCAACTGAAAGACGCCTGAGCTTGAATCCCTAGAATTCTCAGCATTCGAAAAACCATCTAGGTGATCCTCATTACAGGTTTGGTGGACAACCTACCTGGGAATGGCGGTATCCTAAATGCATGACGATATGTCTATCACATTAGCTTTGCGTGTGAGCAGACCAATGTTTGCATGTGGATGAGCTAGCTTATGGTACCTTAGATCATCCCATGGATTCATCTTACTAAATACAACAATGGAGTTAGTGGAGCTAATTAGGTGATCCTCGGTACAGGTTTGGTTGACAACCTATCTGGCACTGGCGGTATCCTGACAAATACCACATAAACCAACTCAATTGCACACACAGGGATGTGAAATAACTTGGTCAAACTCAAGTCTGATTTATACCTTGTTCAAAAGTCTTGTGAGATAAATGTAAAGTCTTGGCTAGTTAGTTAAAACATCTGAATCTCAGAAAACCTTCACTACATTTTAAAACAACTAGTACATTTCATTACTTACATCACCATAAAAAAATACGAAAAATACCAAAACAAAATTATCACATGCAAAGTCATTCCATAAAGCAATCACATCGTACAAAAAGCCAATAACTCCTGTACAGTCTATGGTGCCATCGAAAAGTTACCAACAAATCATTTCATTCATTCCATATGCATACATCATATCATTAGAAACATCGCATTCATATTAACACATGCATACATCATCATAAATAAATGTGCATAAACAAAAAAAATAAATCATGACAACTGTATAAACACAAAGAAAATTCATGTATATATATATCGTCAAAATGCCCACAGGCTACAATAAGTCGGTCCTTTGACCTAGAAAAACAAAGCAAAAACTCAAAAACCCCCAATCCTAGGGCGTCGGCCACCATGATCACGTAGGATCGATGCGACGAGAACTACCCCCCGTAGTATGGGTCCTATGGGACCTCTCAGGGCAGCTGCTGGTAGCCCCTACATCACACCCACTAGTGCCCCCCTCATCCAGCCGCCTACAATGAGAAGATGTTGATTGCTTAGTATCGTTGTCTCTCATCCGACACGAAGACCCACCTCTAGGGAGCTTAGGTAATCACCCACCGAGGTGGATAATATCTCCCTCCAAATATATCCGATGCTGAAACCAATTCACCTCCCGTCGATGGTACGCAACTACTACATTGCGCTGCGCCAACTGAGTTCGCAGGAGATCCCTCTCCCATGCATCATCTATGTCCCCATCCCACCAGCGGTACGTAGTGAATGTGTTCTCCTGCTCTGCCAACTGATTTTGTAGGAGATCCCTCTCCTGTAAAGCCTCCCTGAGCTCCTCATCCTGTCTCCAAAGCAGCTCCTCCAATCGCGCTATCTCAGCATGATCCCTCACCTCCACACCCTCCAGGATAGCCTGGTGCATAGGCATATTCGAGACTACGGGCTGCTCTAGGTCCCACTGCTTCAGGACATCCTGTGTATCCACCTGCTTTGAAATACTAAAATCATCCCCCCCAAAATTGTCAACCTCTACCATGCCCGCGTCCTCCAGCGAAACCCCTAAACCATCTCCTGGTGCCTCTCCACCCTCCCTGCATGCTGCTACCGCATCTGCCCCTCCTATAGGCCCCTATCCCCGCCACCACCATAAAATCCACCACTAGTCGTACTCAGCGGTCTCCCCAATGTTGTCCATGTCAGGGACATCAATCACAGGATTTGACTCCTCACCCAACGGCTCGATGATCGGCCAGGCCAGAGTCCTCTCGTCGCCTTGATGTTGATATATCAAGGGCTCACTAGGAAACCCCTAGCACACCCCAAACTGTCGCATCACTCAAACGTATGGGAAGTCCTCCTACTCGGTCCCGTACCACCTTATCATCCATCTCCCCCTGTGCACCCATCGGAGCCACTCTCCAGCCTCAGTCTAGGCTGGACAGTCCAGGTATGGGCGCCAGAACACCTCCCCTGGAGCAATCCGAGCGAAGGCATCAACATAGTGCCCTATGACACCTGCCCACCACCAACTCTTCCCCTGCTCCTCAGACCGCCGCCACAAGGCTGCATGCCCTATCTCTCTGTCAACCATCTTTGCCCTAGTCGTCCACGACAACCCCATCGTCTTCTCCATAGCTATGTGCTACCATCCCTAGCACTGCAACAAATAGCTACAACCAATACCCTTCCGCCTCTAGCAGTGGACCTCGTACAACTCATCATAGAGCTGCGCTAGCAGTGTCTGACCCCATATCATAATCAGGGGCTCTGAATTCAGACACTCCACCAGTCTGAAGACCACCTCCAATAGGTTCCAAGGGAACCTCACACTTGATGAGTCGAGCAATAGCATGTTGGAAATGAGGGTCATCAGTAATGCATGCCTCACTCCCAACATGCCCCACTCCACCAAGATACCGCAAATAAAGTAGTCACCCTCCGCCCTCTCCATCGGGCTATCCACACCCATATTTGTACCATGCCCGAAGTATCATGTCAACACTGATGTTCATTGATCACATGGCGTATTCCTAATCAGTAGCCCGTCTATCGAAATCCATAGAATCTGATAGACATCCTAGAGAGTCATTGTCATCTCCCCTATAGGGAGATGGAAGGTATTGGTGCGAGGATCCCACAAGTTGATCAGGGCCGTCAAATAGGCCCGATCCCCCACCACAGGCTCTAATCACGTCACATGCTTGAGCCCAAGGGCATCAAGCCACTCCCATTCAGCCACAGTCAGCACCCCCCGTGCTTTAGAGAACACTGTCGACACACGGTACCGACTCTTCACAACCTGCCAAAGGACACAAAACAAAAATATTAAAACATGACAAAAATAAATAAAAATAAATAAAGTACAACACTAACAACCAAACTATGCAGCAATGCATAAACATACAACAATACAGTTTAATAAACTGTACAATCACACCTAACAAATGTACAGCTAAAAATAGTTCAAAACAAACAAAAAATTCAAAAACCATAGTTTGTTAGTACCTAGGGTTTTTAACTCTACGTTTAAACTGATAAATAAAAACAAAAAAATTCAAAAATAGTTTGTCAGTACCTAGGGTTTTTAACTCTACGTTTAAACTGATAAATAAAAACAAACAAAAAATTCAAAAATAGTTTGTCAGTACCTAGGGTTTTTTAACTCTACATTTAAACTGATAAATAAAAACAAAAAATTCAAAACATAAAACAGTCTGTCAGTACCTAGGGTTTTTAACTCTAAGTTTAAACTGATAAATAAAAACAAACAAAAAATTCAAAAACAGTTTGTCAGTACCTAGGGTTTTTAACTCTATGTTTAAACTGATAAATAAAAACAAACAAAAAATTCAAAAATAGTTTGTCAGTACCTAGGGTTTTTTAACTCTACGTTTAACCTGATAAATAAAAACAAAAAATTCAAAACATAAAACAGTTTGTCAGTACTTAAGGTTTTTAACTCTACGTTTAAACTGATAAATAAAAACAAACAAAAAATTCAAAAACAATAGTTTGTCAATACCTAGGATTTTTAACTCTACGTTTAAATTGATAAAAAAAATCAAAAATAGTTTGTCAGTACCTAGGGTTTTTTTTTTGGTAAGTAGTGTTTGTATTTACAACGGGTTTTAACAAGGATCCCAAAACCTGATTACATAAGCAATGGGCCTAGGGCATCAATCCCTTGAAACTGAACACCAAAACAGAAATCCCGCCAGCGGTAACAGTAAGCATGAAACAATCCCTCTCAGCGGGAAACAAAAAAATAAGAAAGAAAGTAGTTTTGGAGATCCCGCCCAGCGGGGAGTAGCCAAAAACCACCATCGAGAAGATCCCGCCCAGCAGGAAGCAAAGAAAAATCGTTACAATAAAATCTCGCCTCGCGAGAAGCAGTCAAAACCACCACAAACAGTCCCGCCTAGCGGGAAGCAACAAGGAAATCTCGCCATCCGGGAAACCAGAAAAAAAGAAAGGATCCCACCTCGCGGGAAAACCGGTGGATTTGGCGGATCTCACCCTATGGAGAAACCATCCCGCCCATCGGGAAAACATTTCGTTCAGCGAGAGTCATCCTGCAGGAAGCCGACAGCTAGCATAGAGAGGATCCAGCCCATCAGGAAGTGACCAGAGAGTTGCACCACAAGGAACCCGCCCCGAGAAAACAGAAGAGGATCCCAGCAGTAGGGACCAAGAATCCCGTCCAAGCACAGAGCCCATCGAGGATTCACAAGAAAAATGGGGAAGCTGTCCAAACCCTAAACCATCACCTCCACCGCACCGAGAAACGCAGGGGACCGGATCCATGCGAATAACTTCGCAAAAACCCCAGGGGGAAGCCTGAGGGAAAAGGGAAGGGATCCCCAACCAAACAGGGATCCCTGGGAAGCACCAGTCCGAAAAAACAACCAAGGAAACCCTAGCCGACCGGGAGGGGCGCAGATAGTGGAGAAGGATCTCCCCCTAGGAGATCATCTGCAAACAACCACTCCCCGGGAGGGATGACCTGGGTTGAGCCAGGGACTGGGCAGGAACCAGGAGCCATGGGAGGGGGAGCAGGGGAGGGACCACAACCCTCCCCTCTCTACTTTCTTCCCTCTCCCAGTACCTAGGGTTTTTAACTCTAAGTTTAAACTGATAAATAAAAACAAAACAAAAAATTCAAAAACCATAGTTTGTCAGTACCGAGGGTTTTTAACTCTATTTTTAAACTGATAAATAAAAACAAAAAATTCAAAAAAAGTTTGTCAGTACCTAGGGTTTTAAACTCTACGTTTAAACTGATAAATAAAAATAAAAAAATAAAAAATAGATTGTCAGTACTTAGGGTTTTTATCTCTATGTTTAAACTGATAAATAAAAACAAAAATATCAAAATCAAAATAATAGTTTTTCGTTAACCCCGGGTTTATAACTGAAGTTAATGAAAATACAAAAATCAAAATAAAAACAATTTTTCTAGAGCTAGGGTTTTGCTCTCAGATTAACCTAGGGTTTTAGTTTTAAAATAATAACAACATCACATTTAAACCTAGGGTTTCTTATAACCTTAACAAAAATACAAACAAAAAATAAAAAACATTTTTTTTAGCCTAAGGTTTTACCTTAGTTTAAACGAAAAAAAAAATTCAAAATAAATTGCGATTTTAAAACTGTAACATAAAACACAAGCTAACTAAACGATAAGAAACACTTACCGGTCTCGCTTTGGCTCCACCACTCGATCCAGTTCATGAAATCATGGTGTTAGGAAAAATTCGACAGCACTTCGCTTCACAGACTCGACCTCCTCCTCCTTAGAGCTCCAAATCGCCAGGAAAATCGAATGCAAATGAGCCCAAAACCTAGTTTTGGCCCTTAAATAGGATTTTAGGCTGGTAATCATTCCACCCTGGGATGAGCACTTTATTTAGTGCTCGTCCCACCCTGGGACGATTACAAAACTGGTATTCGTCCCACCCAAGGACGATTACAGAGCAAAAATTTAAAAAACAACAAAAAAATGCACCAAAATGCACAAAAACAAACAATAAAATTGTCCAATAAGAGTGCTTTTGCACTTGACATTATGGGCATGCAAAATAGATGTTGGGGTCACAAATCCTCACTATCCTACTCCCTAAGAAGGCTACCATAACCGGACCGCTCCACGAGAGGACAAATTGTCAAGAATTTCATCCCCAAACGACATCCCAAAAAGGGTCCAAACCCACCCACAAATAGCAATAACATTTTCAAACAATGCGCCTTTGCGCCTCTGCTTCTTGGCATGCAAAATAGATGTCGGAGTCACAAATAATCACTATCCTACTCCCTAAGAAGGCTACCATAGTCGAACCGCTCCACGGGAGGACGGATTGTCGAGAATTAAATCCTCAAACGACGTCCCAAAACAGGTTAACACCCACCCAAAAATAGGTCAAAATGTTGGGAAACTACACAAGCATTCAAGGCAAAACAACTGAAAGGTACCCTTACACAAGTCATCTTGGGTCAAGCAACTCGTCGCTTTTCTCATGTAGGTCATTCCCTCATCGATTCGTCGCTTGAGGGGGTAGTCACACTTAGTCACCAATCAAAAAATACACACCCAATTAAGGAAATGACATGCATTCAAAAAATTATTGACAAAGACAATCACGCCCCTGCTTGAGGCAGCAAAAAAACAATAATCACAAGCTGATCAAACACTTGGCATTCGTGAATCATGAACTCAAGGTTCCCACAGACAAAAGGTTGCACCCTTTGCCTATTCATGACTGATCAATGTCCAAGATCAAGTAACACCTCACCGAAAAAGGTTAACACTTTAATTGAGTTCTTTAGCTAGTCAGAAGCAAGGATTCAAGAATGCATGTCATTTCTATACTTGGGGCATCAAAATTTGGTTAGGTCACTGAGAAACCCTAATCATTAGTGCTTTGGTTATCTATTTTTGCTCAGCACTATGCCACAGACAACACATCCTAAAAAGGGGCATCTATAGACACCAAAACAGCACCAATCCGATTATGTGATTGCAAACACTGATTACATTGACACACACAGCCCCTATGGCAGCCCTCAGAGGTTAAACAATGGTCCTAACCACTCTCATAGTAGTTTTGGAAGGTCAAAGGTCAATTTGGCATCTTTCAGGCACTCTGCTCCATACTCGTTCCACCTAGGGACGATTACAAACTGGTATTCGTTCCACCAGGGATGATTAGTAGTATTCACTCCAAGGTGGGGCGAATAGCAGGTTTGATTGGCAAAAGGTCAAATCTTGACAAATGGCAGCCCAGATCCTCCACTTAACTCCTCCATTGCATGGGAGTGCGAGTGAGCATTTTGGAGCGCTAGACACAGTTACAGAGGCAGTCATGGAGCCCTTAATCAGGGAGGAATCTTCTCCCCTCCCCTAGAAAGGCATGATTGCCAAGTGGTGCCTCTACATGCTCATACATAGAGACCATCAGGTCTATAAGATGGTGAGTCTTCTCACCCCAAATAAAGGACAGAGAGGGAGCATTTTTGAGCAACGAAGTGCTACCATTTTTCATACTCACTTTTGATTGTGCCTTTCACATCCTTGATCTCTCTTTTGGAAGGGAGGTCATTGGGTGGTTATTGGAAGCACAATTAGGACCACAAAACCAAAATTTGGCCACAGTATCCCACCCAAATTTGCCGAAAACACCCCATAAGAGGTTTTGGACCCATCCCAAGTGGATTGGTGCCAAAATTGGGCCCCAAAAGGCGGGCGTCCTGCCCCTAGGCATCCCCCGCACTGCTGCAGTCCTAATCGCCCCACATTGGAGAAATTAGAAATTTTTAGCATATTTTAGTTCTGTTCTTTTTGCATTTTATTCTAGGTTTCTTAGATAGGGTTGCATTCAAATTTCATGATTTTGTTATTTCTCGCTTTTGCTAACATGTAGGTAGAATCATCAAATTCCTGGTGATAGAGGCCGAATTGGAAAAATTTGACCATCTGGGTCATCCCAAAATACCCCGTTTTACCTAACCCCAAATTTACAGGAGATTTGGAGCCTCTCGGATGGGACATTTGGGACAGTGCTTTCTGACATTTTATTGCAGGTCTAATCGTCCCACCCTGGAGCGATTAGAAATCCGTGGTGAATTTTTTGACTTTTCTTTTTGTAGTGCCTTCCTGGTGATGTTCTCATGCCTCTAGAATTTTTTTAGCTTATTTATATCTCTTTTGGTTATCATTTTATTTATTTTACGTATGCACTAATCTTAGGCTTTGGGGATCGCATGTTTCATTTTATCCATAGGTGCTATTGATTGTTTTATGTTTCCTTGAACGCAGGATATCGACATCGGAGGAGAAAAAAAGAATCAAAGACCCTTTCATGCAAGCAGTGGCAATGTTTTGTCCACCCATTTTTCATGTGGGCACGCGGAAGAAGGCATACCACCCATGGTGTAGCGAAACCTTATTTAACGCTCCTAGCCCCTGAAAAGGGAGGAGATGTGTTGTGACCGAGATTTAAAAGAAATTAATAAAAATGGCTGTACTCCATATTTGCTTTCCATGTGCTTTCAATTCATTTATGTTTCTCTCCTTTCATGCATTTTCAATTCATAGGATTTACCGTCATCTTTGGCTTCACTTGCATCGCACTTGGTGTTTCCTTTTTTCTTTCGTATCCTCGTGCTTTCAGTTGCATTTTTCTAATTTGCTTTGTAATAGCATTCATACGAGCAATTCCTTCTTCAAGAAGTTTCTCCTTGCATTGAACATATCCTTTGCCTCTTGCAGTTCATAATCTAGATTTTTCTTGGCTAAATGCAAGTACTAAATTCCCTCTGCTAGCCAACACAAAAAGTGGGCTAAATAGGCAGTAATTCAAGAGCTAATTCCACCCATGATCCTTCTTCTATGGATTTTTGTAGAGGTGGATTGGTGTTGTTGTCACAAACATACACCTATGCTGATTCCAAGTAGAGGGTTGGCATAGTTTTAGCCAGTTGTTCTACTCCCTCCATTGTTGACAAGTGTGTGCAGTGAGCTTCGTCGAAGGTTAGGCCTGGTAGATACTGGAAATATTTGTTCATCAAGGACCTTGTGTGGCCCATTTCACCAATATTTTTAACTCTTCTTCTACCATAGACTACCACTTCTTCCATTGGCCAACACAACCTATATCAAATTGCAACCATACGTTTTTTATTATTTTCATTAACTTGGAGAAAAATTCTACCACCTATTGATCCATATTATCTGATGGATCCATGAGGTTGGGTAGTTGCACCAAAAAATAGTTGGACCATGCATACTCTGGTTGTTCTTCTTGTTACTCTTCTTGCAACACTTCCTTCCCCTTTTTTGAGAGGTCAATAGTCTTTTTTTTGTGCTCATGACCATAATAATTTTCTCATAATTCTATCTAAATATTTGAGTATGCTCTTTGTGGCTACTAAAATGGAAAATTTGTAAACTGGCAGTGCTTGTAACATTGAATTCAAAAGTGTGAATTTACCTCCAAAGCTTAACCATCTATGAGACCAATGTCACAACTTTGAAATTTTTTTATCTTTTATGGATTTCCAATATTTCTTTTTTAGGATTTTTTGTGTTAAGGGAATTACCAAATAATCTAATGGACACATTTATATTTTTCTTCATTTAGAAGTTTGCTAGTGGCTGTAGTCTAGTAGTCTAATATTTCTTTGATACTGATTGCTTCTTTTTTTGTTGGTTGCCCCCATAATCATGTATCATCTATGAATTTTATATGAGTGATAGCTATATCTCTATTTATTTGAATTCCTGTAATGTTGTTATTTGTTTTTTAATTTTGTATGAGTCTTTCCAGTCCTTTTCCAAATATAATGAACAAATATGTAGAGAGAGGATCTTCTTGTATAATTCCTTTTATGGCCTTGAACAGTGGGGAGGGGATTACATTTATGAGCACTAAAAATGATACTATGGAGATGCATTCAAGTATGCATTTGATCCATTCTTTTGGAATCTAGATATTTGTAAAATTTGATCTAAAAATTCCCAACTCACTCCATCATAGGCCTTAGATAGATTTAACTTCAGGAACATTTCTTTGTTCTTTATTTGGCCTATCTTTTGTATAGTTTCTTGTGCTATTACAATCCCATTTAATATTTGTCTGCCCTACACAAATCTCCCTTGTTTAGGAGATATGCTATTTGGCAATATAGCTTTTAGTTTGTTGGATATTACCTTGGTGATGATCTTGTAGATCACATTGCAGAGGGCTAATGATCTATAATTGGTTATATTCTCCATATCTCCTCTCTTTGGAATTAAATCTAGAAAAGTATGGCTGAGGGACTTGAGAATCCTACCACTGGATCTGGTTTCTTCTATTGCTTTAGTTATATCTTCTCCTATAATATCCCAAAAATCTTTGTAGAATTCTATTGGTAATCCATCAGGACCTGGGGGATTTACATGGAGAATATTATTTCTTTCACCTATTCTTCTTTGATCTCTTTCATAAGCTCCTAATTCTACTGTTGAGATACTAGTATGGGGATACTTCTCAATATTTCCTCATGGGATTGTTTTGACGGATGTGGATTTGCAATAAACAAAGTGGAGAAATACTCATTAGCTAATTTTTGCATACCTAAAGTGGTGGTTTCTAGGATTCCTGTTGCATTTGTTAAAGCATCAATCTAGTTGTAGTTTTTTATAGCTATGGCTGTCTGGTGAAATAAATTTGTATTCCTATCTCCTCCTTGAATCCAAGTAATCCTAGATCTCTCCTTCCAATAGGTTTATTCTTTCTTATCTAGCTCCTCTTCCTCTTGCATTAAGATATTTTCATGGGAGAGTAATTCCTCTAAAAGGATTTCAAACAAATTATTTTCTATACCTCCTTGCATTATCTCAACTAGATCTGCTCTTTAGTGCTATAAATATGATATTTAGAATTTGCTCTACTTTTTCAATTTATATTTAATATATTTCAATATAGAGTGTAGCTAGAATTGTTATTTTCCAAATTTTGGTTTCCCTTATTGCCACCATTGTTGAACTAACTCTGGTAATTCCTACTTTAGAAGCTAAAAGTTCTCAATTCTAAAGGGACAATTTTTGTACTGGGGTATTATGTTTGTGATATTTAGATGCACTGAGAAATGGTCAAAAGATAATAGGTTTATGATTTATAAATGAAAGCTCCATAACTGATGAATTCCTTCCTCTAGAAATATCCTATCTAATCTTGATTTTATTGCTTGATCTCCTTTCCTTTTATTGGTCCAAGTAGTACCACATCTTGGAGGTGGAATATCAATCAAATTTAAATTATCAGCTTGGACAATCAAGAGTTTTTCCTTCTCACTAAGATGATTTAGACCTCCCTCTTGGTAATTCATTGATATCATGGAATTGAAGTCTTCACCCAATAGGAACCTATCTTTTGGGTAAGATTCTTTAATAACCTAGATTAACTTCCATTGGGTTTTTTGTTCCTACACTTTCTACATTCCATAAAAGTTAATAATCAGCCAGACTAAATTTGATTCTCTCTCACTCAATATGGTCATTAAGATACATCTAGCTGATGCTGATCCTACCTATTGAAAAGTGTCTCTATTCCAAAAGTGGTCATTCCCTCAAAGAAACCATGGGCAGCTTGGACCTCATAGTTTCCATTCATCCAACATATCTTGAATATTATTTGCATTGCTTTCAGTGATGCTCTAGTTTCCAGTAATAAAATGATATATGGGTGGTTATCTTCTATAATATGTTTAAGAGTCAATTTTCTAGGGTGACCGTTTAATCCCCTTACATTCCATGTGTGTATAATGATTGACAACCTGTGTTGTAGAAGTTGGCTATGGGTTTAACCACGTCGACCTACTCAATTGTTTTTCTTGTTTTTGTATTTTTTATTTGTTTTTATTTATACCTACTCCTTGAGAGTTTGTATTTTTAGTATTTTCTCCATTTGGCTTATCCCAAGGGTTGGATTTTCTCTATTTTTCTCTGCTATTCCCATAATTACCTCCTTAGATGTATGTAGCTCTTTATTATACAACACTAGTGCTTATTTTGTATATCGTTGTGGATGTTCTTTATATTCTATCTATTGTTCTTTGGTCAATGCAAATTTTACCTATATGTATTGTCCTTCGTCTACCCCTCTTATTAATTTTAGGTATTGTTATTTTTATGTATATATATGCTATGGATGATGAACCTCTTCTACTACTGGTTTCTCTAGATTTTATGTTTGGTTTGAGGGTGGTAGTTCCTCTCCTTCCATTGGATCATCTAGAATGAGGATATCATATTTATTGGATGGAGCTCTTCCTTATTGGCATTTATTTGTATTTCCTCCCTTCTATTGATTTCTTCCTCTTTCATCGTTATTATTTTTTGTTCCTTTTCTCATAATCGTCTGAAATCCTTGCTCATTTTATTTTTGTTGAGGTTGGTTTCTTGGGTTTTGGATTCACTAAATTTGTATCTCCTTTGGCTAGTTTGGGGAATTATCTCACCAAATTTCCATATACATGACATGCTTTACATATGAAAGGCAAAAATTCATAGTCTATTTGTTGTCTCTATATATTCCTTTCAAATTTGAGGTCAATTTTGACTGGTAATGGTTTTTCCAAGCCCATATCCACACAAATTCTAGCATACGTACTCCTCCCAATGATTATCCAGATCTGCCTATGTATTAGCCCAAGATATTAACTGGCAAATCCAAAATTTCCTCATTTTAGTATTCCAAAGGAAATGTAAATAATTGTAGCCAAATTGGAGCTATCGAGGGTTCAATTCTAGGATAAACCATGGTTGCATGAATAAACCTGTAAGGCCTATGTTATACGAACCTCCCTGGAAAGCTCTATCCTTGTCAGATATCATTATGAATTTAATTTTAAAGTATCCATTTGGTAATGTTAAGATATCCAATTCCCATTGTGGTGCCCAATACTTTTTGTTCCACGAGTACAAGAACCTTGCAGAAGGTTGAAGTCCCATAAACTTGAATATTAAGGTATGCTTGGATTTATAAACAATCTCATATACTAGGAGTTCTTCTATAATTTATAGCATTAGGATTATTTCTATTTGAGGTAAAAATATGTTTCTTTTGGATTTTTTATCTTATGTCTCCTTTATTTTACTTGCAACATGTAGGATTTTTTGGGCTTATTCTCCTGTATCATCTCTGTTTCCCTTACTATCTTTTATCACTTCCAAAAAGGATTATGTATTAGGTACCTTGGGACTTTGAGTCCTTCCCATATAAGTCCCCTGTGTGAACCCTCCTACCAAGGATTCTCCCATTGTATTCTCCTTATGTGAACCCTCCTTGCAACTAAAACTCCAAAAAACCTTGAAGTATTATGCTAATTTCATAGTGATAAGGTTGGAACTGGGTTCATAATTTCATTGTAAACAAGACAAATACATACATACCAGGGGCTTGGCTCTTGGCTCTTGGATATTGGTTGGAGCTTCTTCTACTTCACTAGCTCAATTTTTTTTGCAACTCCCCAGATAACTTGTACTTGTTACATCCTTTGTCATTATCAAATTTTAAAATTGATCCTCAAACCACTTCAAAGTGGGATAACTAATGAACCCAAATATAAAAATCTGTCAAAAAAAGCACACAATAATTCAAACTCTTAACATAACATATTTAAAATTACACATTTATCATATCATATTAAATTACATTATAATCAAATTTGAATTTAATTGTAGGTAAACAAAATATCTATTAAAGGATCTTAAGACTATCTTAGCTCCACCCAAACTTAGTTCTTTCTGAGAGAGTTGAAGCACCATAGGAGTCATGAAAAAAAACCTTAAAGTCAAGATACCTGTTGGACTGACGTAGATTGAATAGGAAAAATTGAGAGTTCACTCTTTATAGTTGTAATTTGAATTAATGACTTTGTTGTTGCCTTAGAATTTAGTCGTTGGTGTTGTGAAATATCCAATAAAATTCTATCCTTTAGATTTTAAAAGCTTTTAGTCAAAAATGTTTTGATTGATGGTTGAGATACAGTCTATATTAATATTTGGATAATTGAGAGTTTATTATTTACAAATGTAATTTTATTAATGATTAGAGAAATCAATAATTATTTTTAGTGGGTTTGAATCTTGTGTTTTTAATATCATTATAATTTTCAGTATTAGGTAAACTTTTTAATTGGAAGTGTTGGCTCTGCTAGTTAAAAAATAAAAATGAGTAAATAAGAGTGGGAACCTATTAGAAATTGGCAATAAAATTTAAATATTAGAGTATAATTAAGGTCTAGTTCTATCAAGTGGTAAAAATTTGAAATAAACAAAATTCATCATTTTACAGTAATATACACCCATACATTTTTTCGGAGACCCCAAAGTGCTTAAAAATGGTTGCAGGTACTAGAGTTGCCCAAGAGATAGAGAGATTGGATGAACAAGTGAGATGGTTGGAAGAGCAGAAAAATATATTCCAATTGCTAATCTCAAAACTAGAAAAATTAAATAGATTTGATGACATTAGATAGGCCAACAAGGAGCCGAGAAGGTAGTTTCAAGAGAAGACTTCAAAATAATGAGTTAAATAATACAAATCATAGAATACCCAAGCTATATTTTCTCAACTATGATGGCCAGGACCCAACTAGTTGGTTGCATGGGGCTAAACAATAATTTACTCTTCTTGTCATTCCCCATAATCAAAGGCTCACAATGACATCCTTTAACCTTGAGCATGAAGCAATTCACTGGTGCTAATGGTTGGAACATATGTATCTTAATATTACTTGGGCTAAATATGAAACATAATTACTCAAGTGATTTGGACATAGTGAATATGAGGATATAACAAGAGCTATCACCAAATTAAAACAAAATATCATCCATGAATATCAAAATCAGTTTGAAAAGTTGGTAAACTAAGAAATGGGGTTAAGTGCAGAGTTTTTCCAAAGTTGTTTCATTAGTGGGTTAAAGGAAGATATTCATGCAGAAGTAAAAATGTTCAAACCAAATAGCATGATGGTAATAGTAGGGTTGGCTAGGCTGGTTAAAGACTGTTGGAATATATTACATCATTTGGTTCTTTACTAATGTACCTTCATAGGTACATATTTATATTAGGATTATATTAGGAGATAAATAGTTTATTAGCGCAAATTAATAAATGCACAAGTGTTAGAATGTGCAATGATGTAAATGTGCATGTAGTCAACATGTACATGAGTCTTAAGGTTGAGTAAGAGACAAGTAATCTACGTTCCTTTATAAAGGACTCATTGTGAGTGTTTGATGAGAGGATTTTGGAGTGTATAGGTTAGAGTAGTAGTAGTCACAATGTAGCTCCATTTTGTTAATATGGAGTGGTTGTAAACTCCATTAGAGGAGCATTGTAATTTTCATGAGCTTTCTTATATGAGTATTTCTAGAGCATTGTATGAAGTTTCCTATCATATTTTCATGCATGTTAAGTTGTCATTATCATAGTTATAATATTGCATTCTTATTTAAATACTTGTGATTGCATTTGCTTTAAGTTTTAGGTTCGAGAAGCTAATAGTGGTATCAGAGCCACAATGGATCAAAGGAAAACCAGAAGTGATCACCATTGCTATTGTTGAGTATTTGCAAACCATATCAACCATTGTGCACCATTGTATGCAAATAACATCACAATAAACTTTTGATAGAAGAAGTTCTAGGTAAAACAATAGGAAGTAGATAAATCCACATTATTGTTTGATAAAATTTGGCTAGATTTTTTCCAAAGAGTTGCAGAAAAACTTGTGAAGACTATAACTCAACATTGCGTCCACTAGATTATCAATCCAACTAGTGAATATTATTTTAATATAGAGTTATAGAAGTTCCTATTATCATTTCTAATATTTTATTGAAGAATAAAGGAGCTTCAGAAATATTATTGGATTACTATCATCTAAGTTTTTCTTCTTGTAAAAATTAACTCCCAGAAGTTGGGAAGCTTCCTACAACAAATAGAGAAGAACTTCATCTTTATTACCTATTAGTTGACGTACTTTCCTTGTGCATGGATTAATTCTTTGTTGCAAAAAAGTAAATATTGAATATTTGGAGTCCTAAGGAGAAATATCTCATTGAGATATTTGCATATTGAAGACTCCTAGTTGAAAGTTTGAGGAGAGATATAGTGTCCAAGGAAGCCACATTGAAGATTGCAAATCTAGGAAGGAGGTCCTAGAAAGAAGACACCATTGAAGAAATAAGAGACTCAAGGAGAAGATTCCTAGTGAATATTGAATATTGGTGATCTCCATTGAAGATTAAAAACTTTACATTTAAGAATAGGTCCATAGAAATCCCTATTGAAGAACTTTCATAATGGAATATTGAGAATTAAGAAGAACTAAAAAAAAGTTCTATTGCAGATTTCAGTAGAAACAGATTTAGGAGATCCTAGAAGATATTACTATGAAAATTCCATAGTTGAAGATTGAAAAGGCCAACAAAGGTTTCATTGAAGGTTTTGAAGCTGCATGATTGAGGACCTTGGAGAGGTTTCAAGGAGAAACAACAAGAAGTCTTGGTGAGCCTCAATGAAGGAGTTCTTAGAAGAACTCATTGAAGAAATTACTACCAAGGGATAAGCTCATTATACCTAAGGAATTGGGATAATTTTTTCCATATGACAACAAGCCCAAAGGAAATAAGATAGAAAAAACACCAAATCTAAGACATTTGGGGACCATCACTAAAGGGTTATTGACTGAACATATCAGCTAATATTTGGAGGAGTATCCTACCAACTTTTTGGAATTCAAGAATAATATTTTATTGAAGGTATTGACTACTTTACAATCGAATTTTTTTTAGATTTGAGGATAGAAAAAGGTAGCAATTTGAGTAGCATTAGTGGCAGATCAGATTTTAGAGGTACATTATGAAGGATCATTTAAGCCCCCAAGTTATAGTATTGGGTAACATATTAGTGAAGTTTTGAAGATTCAAAAAGTTGAGTAAGAGAGCTATTTTGGATAGCCTAGAAGAGATGTAATATCATCTACAAAAGGTAGCAAGTTAAGGTGACTAAGGTCACCATCATCATCATCATCTATAAGAGAAAAAAATGGTATGCAACAAAAGGTGCAAAATTTCATTAGTTGAGATTTTTATATTTGGATTTTTATTAAAATTTATTTAAGCACCAGTTTCAAGGATTAAAGGGTTGCATAAGATAGTATTCATTTCAAGTCTTCAAGTTAAGTGTAGAAGTTATAGTCCACAAGGTTCAATCTTGCACAATAGAAGAAAATAGAAGTTAGATATATTTTGAGAGAAAGAAACATATCAAAATTCTATTGATATCATTCTAAGTAAAATAAGACCTTAAAAGTTTGCATATACAATAGTGCAAATCTTAGTGGAAATATTGGGTGGTAAGAGTAAAAATAACCAAGTAGAGAAGGTATTTCCCAAATATAGAATGTATTATTGGCTTCAAAGCATATCAATTAGTAAAGGAAGTTGAAGCCTGCATTTTGACAAGACAATAGGCCCAGTTTAAAGAGCACTTGGGGAAAACGTCTAAATTGTTCTACTCTATGTTTGCATAGCATATTTCTAGAGCTATTCAATAAATGTCTAAATAGTAAGTATCTCCAAGGAAAGGGATAAAAGTTAAGAAACATTAAAATAAAAAATAATAGTCTCAAATAGCAGGGAAAATCATATTGCTATAAGCATTTATCATCTACCCTATATTGGAAGAAGGCAAATGACAAAATTTCCTCAAAGAAACTATAACAACATACAAGACTTGTCTTCAAAGTGGCTAGCTTATCGATCACAGGTGCTAAATTTGAGTTGGGAATAAAGGAATCAAAGGGTCACACTAATTAGATTTCAAGGTTTCTAATACACCATATTTGTTTCTATATCCAACCCCCATGAAAATATTTACCTATAGCATAGGGGTCCACATAAGGAGGTTATCAACTACTAGGTATCTACATAAAAATATTGCACTAAAAAAATATACTAAAGAAGGATATCTTTCATTGCATATCAATGTAGAAGAGAGTAAAACGACAACACATTACAAGGTGAAATTAAGGGTGCTTTACCCAAGCCTTATCTTGGATGAAAAAATAACTAAGCATAGAAATATTTGAGGCATTGAATCCATAAGTTGAGCACCATATAATCATCACAACATCATCAAGTATTTTGAAAGAAGAAGGAGATGAAGGTATTCACAAACAAGGAATTGCATCAAGAAGTGCAATGAAGAAAGCATTGAAACAAGTTGGAATAAGATGTCGAAGATTAAGATGTAGTAGAAGAAAATATCTGCCATGTGGAGAAGACATATTTCATGCAATCAAGAGAATAGAAACCACATGTTGAAGATATCCCAGGTGCACAATGAAGAGACTGCAAATAAGCAAAAATCATCAATTACATAATGCTCTAAAGGAGGCATTGGATAAGGTACCTTATGTTAGAACGTTGAAATGGAAAGCAAAGGGTCTTAGCACCACTTGGAAAAGGTATTGAAATTTGAAGGTGCAACAAAGACATTAAGCATCACTTGGCACCATTTACCTTACATTGCAGTCAAAACCAAGAAGAGAGCGATACAAAAGAAACTCATATATATATATATATATATATATATATATATATATATATATATATATATATATATATATATATATATATATATATATATATATATTTGCTACCACGATCGTGCGTTGTATACATATATATATGTATATATATATATATATATATATATATATATACATATATATATATATATATATATATATATACAACGCATGATAGCGGGAGCAATACATTTTAAAGAAGACAAGGTCCAAAGTGCACGTAAGGAGAACAGATAGCTCGAGGATCAAAGAGCAAGAAAGAACGTAGATAGTGAAGCTACGACCATAGAGAACATACGTAAATAGAAAGGAGTAAATATCTAGCCATTACTACTCTGGAAATTGCATTTATTACAATCATATTGCACATCAAACTTAGTGCTTGGAAGGTAAGAATACACTTCAAAATTATTACAAGGTTGAAAATGGGATTAAGGTCCATATTTCTATAGTTGATATCAGCTAAGGATAATACTCTAGGGTTATTAAATAGTAGGAGTTATAAGGAGTTGTAAGAATCCCTAGAAAGAAGATTGATTGCCTTAAGAATAGAATACAAAGTAGAAGCATTTCAATTATTTTTCATTATTGCTTCAAGTATTTGCAAATATTGAAACAAGGAGTCATAAGATTAGTATTTTCAAACATATAAACTTACTAAAAATTCTAAACATGGGAGAGAAAAGGAATTCTACATCAAAACTTACATATTATAAGTTTAATAATTTTCCATATGCATTGATCAAAGGGAGTGAATAGATTAAGATATTGATTGCATAAAAATTATTGTTGGAAAATTGATTTAGAAGGACATAGAAAATCCAACTAATTATATTGAACTCTCATCTTTGATATTGCATTTCTAAAAACTTTTTATAATAAGAGATAAATAGTTATAGAAAAGTTAAAAGTTGAACATTATTCTAAAGAATTTTATATCATTACTAGGGAGATATAAGGATTCTACAAAACCTGATCCTTGGATAGGTTTATAAAATTGGATAATTTACTCAATTTAATTGAGAAAGATATAGTATTCTAAAGATATTAAAGAAACAAAAAAGAAAACTACACTTCATCTACTAGGGAGTCTACTATAAAGGATTCATCAAAAATACCTCTAAAACAAGAAAAGCTAAAACTAAGAGAGATGTCCACCTCAAGTAATTCCATGAACAATGATATGAACAACACCATTAGAAGGGAAAAGGTTAATGTTATAAAATCAGGAATCAAGAATCTACTGGATAAAACTGAGAACTTAGATCTTGGTTCAAGATTGATCTATAGTGAGGTGATAGAAGAGAATTTTACTACCATGGAATGTTATCTTCATGCTAGGCTTATTGAAGCAGTTGATAATGAAAAGAAATACATTTTAGTTCCTTTGGAGTTTGGGAGCATTCTATATATGGCCTTACTTTCACTTCAAGATCTCAAAGAATTGGTTGTAAAGCAAAAATAATTAATTGATCTTCTCAAAGTAAAAACAAAGATAGATGAATCATTCCTAGAGAAAATATTTCAAGCATTATGTAGCATTAATACTTCAGGTTCTACTAACTCAAAATATTATCATGATGCCTTGAGTGGTTGTTCAAAAATATTTGTACACAACAAGAATAACAATGAGAAAGATAAAGGTAAAGGAAAAATCTTGGTGCAAGAATCAAGTGATAGTACAACCACCTATGAAAGTACAAAAGTTGGACCTAAAGACAAGAAGGAAGGAGAAGAGGAACAAGACAATGGAGGAATACAATGCAAGGTGAATTAAAGATCAAACCAGGATGAAGAACACTCAAGAGATAAATATTTCATTGAAGACCAAAGTCTTCAATAACCAAATAATGTAATACATGGGGTGTTGGAATATATTACATCATTTGGTAATTTACTAATGTACCTTAATGGGTACATATTTAGATTAATATTATATTAGGAGATAAAAAAAATATTAGAGAAAATTAATAAATGCACAAGTGTTAGAATGTGCAATGATGTAAATGTGCATGTAGTCCCCATGTACATGAGTCTTAGGGTTGAGTAAGAGACACATAATATCTCTTCCTATATAAAGGTCTCATTGTGAGTGTTTGATGAGAGAATTTTAGAGTGCATAGTTTAGAGTTGTAGTGGTCACAATGTAGCTCCATTTTATTAATATGGAGTGGTTGTAAACTTCATTAGAGGAGCATTGTAATTTTCGTGAAATTGCTTATATGAGCATTTCTACAGTATTTTATGAAGTTTCCTATCATATTTTCATACATGTTAAGTTGTCATTATCATATTTATAACATTACATGATTATTTAAATATTTTTTATTGCACTTCCTTTAAGTTTTAGGCTCCAAAAGCTAACAAAGATACATTTGTAGCACAAAAGCATATATTCAAACATCTAATTTCTCAAATACCACTTCCATTCTAGACTTATTCAAATTTGGTCAATGAGTCACCTCTAATAAAATTCCTTAATCGAGAAGAAATGTATGCACTAAGGGCGCATGGACCATGTTAAAATTATGATGATAAATATTCTCTAGGTCGCAAGTGCATACAACACAAATTATATCTACTTGATGTGGGTAAACCTTCCACTAGGGACTCATAGGATGAGGAAGAACATAAATATGAAGAGTAATATAAAGATTCAAAACTGATAGAGGACCACATGAGATATAAGTACATGCATAAGTTGATATCTCTATGTCCTAGATTTTGAAAGTGGTAGAGAAATTTAAAGGACAATGATTTATTATTATCATTGATTTAGGTAGTACCCACAATTTTATTGATCCATGGATAGCCAAAAGGGAAGACTATTACATATACTCATTTAAATATTTTTAAGTCATGGTGTATAATGAGGGACCCTACTGTACAAGAGAAAAAGTATAAATTTTAAGGTACGAATAGCGAAATACAATCTCAAGGAAGACTTGTACACTAGACCTGATAGTATGGAATTTTTTTGAGTTATATATGCAATTCACTAAACAAGGAAAATAATACACTATTAATGATATGCCCATAGGTATGACATAACTAATCAATTCCCACCAAATAGAAAAAGAATTGAATAAATTATCTCAAGGAGTGGTGGCACAATTGTTTGCAATACAATCCTTGACTCCTAATAAAATTGTTTGGATTCCACCTTTATGATCTAAATTAATATCAAACTTGATGATTAGGAAATATTTAATTGAGAGGAGTAAAGTTAGACAAGGGTGAAATTGCTAATGGGTTGACTACAACTTGGACCTTGATAGATTTAAAATTTAATAATTATAAATCATGTTCTTGGAGGAATTGTACACATTTAGAAATGCTAGATATTGCATAATTATACTAGTGAGATAGCTGCCTCTGCTATTTCATGAATGTCCAGGTAAAAAATATCTTGTAATCATGCTAGGCAAGCTTCCATGATTTGTATAGGGAGGGACAATTTTTAAAATAATTGGCAATGTTCAAGATAGACAGTACATCTAATTTCCCTTATGGTATAGTAAGAGTGTTATATGTCAACACTTGATGTTAGTTAGTGATCTCCCAGTGTTTTCAAATGGAGGTGTTGCTAAGGTAAACTTGCAACACCATATCTATTAGAGGTTTTACATTAGTAGACTTACGTTGGGTTTTTTGGAGGTACTACAAAGGTAAAATTGCAATGCCAATGTTACAAAGGTAAACTTATAGCACCATGTATACTAGAATGGTAAATTTACAATGTCATGTTTGTTAGATATGTTACAAAGTTGGAATTGTAGTGTGGGGTCTACTAGAGGTACTACCAATCCACATTTCAAAGGTAAAATTGCAATGCCATGTCTATTAGAGGTATTGTAATTTTGTAGTGTTGGGTCCATTAGAGGTGTTGTAAAGGTGGACTTGTAGCGTTGGGTGTGCTAGTGGCACTACATAGGTGAACTCACAATACTAACATTATAAATATCAACTTTCAATGCCATGTATATTGAATATATTACAAAGGTAGTGCCTAAGTGTTGCAAGTCAGCCTTGTAATACCTAAATTATAAGTGCTACAAGTTGTATTTGTAGTGATTGAGCTAATTATAGGTGCATATATACTCATTGGAAAGCTTATTTAGAGCATGTTTTAATGGAATCATATATTTATAGCTTTATTGAAGGTATTGCAAAGGTAGTACCTAAGTGCTGCAAGTCAGCCTTGTAGTTCTTAAATTATAAGTGCTAAAAGTTGGATTTGTAGTGATCGAGATGATTATAGGTGCATATATACTTATTGGAAAGCTTCTTTTGAGCATGTTTTAATGGAAGCATTTATTTAAAGTTTTATGGAGATTTTTAATAGACAATAGCACCCTTAATGTATCTTTTCTTAGGAGTTTGGAATATTAAATTGTATGTATATTTTATCTTTTGTTGATGCATTTGATGTATATGAATGCATAAAAATAATCATATACACCCAATTTTCATCGAAAAAATAGTTTATTTTATGTAATATTGAATGTTATGATTTTAGGTAATGTTAGATGAGCCCATGCCCTGATATACCTCTTGTGTTTTGGAGGGAAAGCCAAATTTATATTGAGGAAACTTGATGTAGTAAAAAAACTTTAAAAATATTTATATATTTATGTACCCCTGTGGTAATTATATTGCTTAGTGTTTTTTTACAATGACATATGCTATGAGAACTCTTGGTTGCATTTGCAACTCAAGCGACTAGTCACATGCATCATCTTAGCATCATGTCTGTGATCAGGGTTATCCATGTTTGCAAACTAGGTGATATATGAAGCTTTTGGAATGCATACCATGGGATGGCAAAGAAAAATGTATAGCATGTTGAGTGTGTGAATAGCTATCATCACACATGCACCATTAAACAACTTTTCCAAGCTATTTATTTTGCATCCATTGACCCATACTTTTACATTATAACTATCAAGTTGTGATTTAAGGTGTTTTCTTAGGACAAGAAAAGTATAGGTGGTGTGGAGTATAGATATTTTATTGGTTTATTTTAAGGTTAGGAGTTTAGTTGCAAGCATTTTCAAGGGGGTGCAAATTATGGGAGTTTGTGGGAATATGCTTTATAAAAATCTTGTAGATACTCTTGGAATAAAAAACATCTAACACTACACTAAAAAAGGGAATTAACGATAGTTTTTAACCACCCTTAAAGGTATTTAAAGGCCTTTATTTAGACATCGTCTATGAGGGCATCATAAAAAGTCTGTGACATATGATTATTGCTGAATAACCACCTCAAAAAGCCACACTCTTAGGGTCTAAAAGGACAATTTATAACCGCCCTCTTAGGGATATGAGGGTGACTAAAACCGCCCTCTTAGGTCTAAGAGGATGGATAAAAACTACCCTCTTAGGGTTCAAATATCAGGCCTAAGAGGGTGGTTTATAACTGCTCTATTGGGGTCTCAACCTTAAAAAAATATAAATGATGCCTCTTAGCTGAAACAACATAGCACTCAACAGTGGTTTGTTGTTTCTATTGAGGCATATTTTATTTCTCATGGTCATTTCATATCCATCACAAGGGTAGTTTCAGTTGGAAGAACAAACAACATATATTATTTTGACCCTATAAAAATAAATAAAATAATATAAATGTTTTCTCCCTTAACAAATTCTACCCGACAAACATAGCAACCAAGACCATTCTTCACTGGTTTTTCTTTTCTAAAGTGTGAAATATAATGACAGATGCCATGATAATTTGTGTCCAGCTATGTATAGCAATTTAAGACTCATACAAATGATTTCAAAAAATTATTATTCAACTATGAAAAACAATATTCATTGCCTTCTTATTATAAACTAAACTAACTTCCTTCAGGAAGATTATTTTTTTTTTGGTTTTCAAACAGTCACAAGCAACTCCAAAACTAAAATATCTTACATCCCTCATACACAATCAAAGGTGTCTAGTTCTCTTTTGATTTTAGAATAAATAACCACATGGTAATTTATGTTCAAAACTTCCTAAGTTAACCTTCAAACAATAGTTAAAATTTAAACATTAATGTTTATTGAACCAAACTAGTATTATGGAAACATAATATAACATCTATGGCTGGAAGATTACAACGCTCACTATGGTTGCCAAATTTTTCATCCAAGCTACGTTCCAAAGTTTTCTATTCTTTTATAAAAGAAATAAATCATTGTAATATGGATTCTTACTAAAGGATAAGAAATTAAACTTGTTGATAAATATTTTAGCACCAAGTACTTCTCTATTAAGTCAATTGTCTCCTATATGATGGTTAGGGAATACAGCATTCTACTAAACTACTACATTTTCCATTTAAGCAAGAAAAACATAGAATAGAAGCAATATTTCCTAGCCATGGAAAGAAAAGAGTAATTGTAACATCATAAGACAAACATAAGCATTAAAATAACATTTCAAACCAAAGAGCTTACACAAATTTGCACACAAACTTCATGGTTTACCTCCTAAAGCACTCCTACGTCTTATGGTGCTTTACCATCCTTTCTTATTTTCTGGATTACCTTTTTACTACTTTCATGTGTGTGTCTTCTTCCTCAAGAACATCTCAAGAAGGAGAAGACCATTCACTTCCAACCGTAATTTCCAACTTCTCCCCTTTCTTCCAATCTACTTTGCCCTTTTTTAATTCTTATCGCTTCCATGGGATAGTTTCCATCCCATGTAACCAATTCAGAGAAAAAAAAGGTTTAAATGCCCATACCTTTTGTTCCATGATATCAATTTCAAAATTGACTACTAAATCCCTCTCACCTTAAACGGAACATCAAATCTGTAAAAATCATTTTTAGATTCCCAAGGCTGTGAGATTATTAGAATTTATTACAATGTCATTATTCACCAATTTTAAAATAAAATTAGATTTTGTTACATTCTAGGTATGTATAAAGCATTTCTAATTGTAAATGTAAATATGATTTATTGGTTACATCTAAGCCAACACACATCTCATATGTATGAGCATAGAAAAGTTTTCATTTTAGCTTATTATTAGTTCACTAGTGTATCTTTATGGGTTTTGACCCTTTAATCAAGCTCATTATAAATTATGTTTTTTTAGACAGCCTCTTGAGAATTAGTCAACGTATTCTTCAGCTTGAACTTCAAATACTTTACTTATTTATGTCATTTTAAATAATTTCAATGGAAAAATCAACAAAATACTACTGTTAAAACTATTTTTACGGTGATATTGAAGATGAAAATGGCTATAAGGATGCTTGAAAATGACTGCAATTTCAAACATAATAAAGATTTTATCTCCTAGCAACAGCCAATGCAATACTAAAACATCACACCTAAAAATTATAAACTTTGTATGCATCTTTCCCAAATTAAAAAAAAATAATTATGTGAGCAAAAGCACTGTATATATAGAAATTCAAACTTTAAGAGAAGCCTGTAAGATTTTCCTAAAAATGGTAAACTTACCTTTAGCTAAAAACAAGCAGTGTTAACCATATACAAACTTCATCTGCATTTAACCAACAAATCATTCTTGAAATGCTGCATGGTTTGAATCTCTGAAGTGACAAGTTTCATAAATAACCAGATGTAAAAATAGTATTTCTCAGCTTAAAGCCATCTACTATTTCTATGTATGTCTTGCTCTCCAAGTTCTCATCTGTGCAATCAAAAGTTAACAGAGATATTATGTACAAAAGCAAATCAAGACCCAAGCATTAACATCAGAAAACAACTATTATAATATTTGCTTGCATAGTTTTTAAGAGTACAAAACTCATCGATAATAATAATTTGAGACTCCAACTTGGGGTAACTCACTAACCTTTTACTGTACAAACTATGTCATAACAATACAAACCAAACTAAACCTGGCCTAGTTCTAGGCAAGTTGTGATGAATAAAAAACCTGAATCAGAAATATACCTAAGATTGCTTTCCTACTACTATTGAGTCAATTTAATAATAGAATATAAACAAGCAACATTTTCTCAGAATCAATGAATCATGTTGTTGCTCCTATAGTGACCAGAAACTTCAAAATATAATCATTCCAAACTCGATCTAGCAAGAAATACCAAGACTTCCATATCATGAAAACAATAGATCAACCAAGTCCATAACTAAATACAAAAACACCAATTCTCCTTATGAAAAGTCTAGAATGTTAAGCAATTAAAATGGTCAGCTCTAGTTTCAATAGGTAACAAATTTGTTTCACCTACTAAAGAGCCACTCAACATTTGAAAACACATAGAATAGTGCCAATGGAATGACAAACATTTCTTGGCATCATCCCTACTTGTTGCCTCCTTAGTTTACACATAAAGTGTTCTTCCTTCAGAACCTAAGCATTCAAAGGTAAGTTAGGAACAACCCATTTAAAATACCCATAAATTGATCCTCTTGTGATAGACCAATTACCACAACCAAAAAAGACTTTTCCTTGTTGTGGCCCTAGTTTCTTAATCATACACTTGTTGTAATAGTTTCACCTAAGCAGAAAATATAAGAAGGTAGTACATATATAGTTCTTGAAGTATTGAATTAAGATATTATTGAAGCATTCATTATCATTTTTTACTCGTGTCCATTTGAGTTCCACTTGTTAGTGATTATACAAAAGCAACATTATCTTCACAAATGCTTGCCATATACTACTCATAATGAAACAAACAATTAACTATCATTTGCACAAAATTTTGTTAGAATTTCCAAAGAGTAGAACTTCAAAGCATTACAATATTTGAAGAAAAAAAAATATAATTGATTGATTATTCCATGGATAAACTTTGTATAAATAACAAAGTTGATCATTGAGAGTCATTGGATTACAACAACTCATCAAATTTGATCTAGACTATAACTAAGAGTTCACCTGACTCATGAAGGAGTGGAAACTCAAGTAAGTCTATCCTAGTAGAACTTAAGATAATAATTACTTATTTTAACACCCACCTTAAGTGATACTAGGGGTGTATTGTAAAAATGAGACCCGAAAATAGAGCCTGATGAGGTACTCATGTACAATGGTTTAATTTTGAAAAGATGGTAAAAAACCCATGGGAAAAACCATCTATCAAAAGGAAAAAGGAAGAGGCATGTCTTCGGTTTGTGAAGATTTTCCTTTTAATAGAAAAAGGATGAGTCCCAAAAACATGGCCTAATGAGGTACTCATTTACAATATACATGAGAGATGATGAAAAAACCATATGGGAAAAAATATATGCTATGAAATAAATAGGCATGTTTTCGGATGGCAAAGATTGTTCTTAATAACACAGAAAAAATAATGAGTACCGACAACATGGTCTTATGAGGTACTCATGTACAATATGTAAGGGAGAGATGATAAAAAAAAATATGGGAAAAAACCATCCTCCAAAGAATATAATATTAAAAGGAGAGGTGAAAAGACCTATGTTTCAATGTAGCTGTAATACTCCAAGTTTCTCTCGCAACTATATGTAACACGGGGAAGGAAATGACTTGGTGAAGATGTCTATAACTTGATTTTCAGTTGGAATATAGTCCAAGTATATGTCCCTGTTCTGAATATGTTGTTGAATGAAGTGCATGTGTATCTCAATGTGCTTAGCACGCTGATGCTCAACTGGATTGTGTACAATATGAATTGTGCTCTGATTGTCACACCAAATAGTAATAGGTTTGTCATGGAAAAAACCAATTTCTTTTATAATTTGATGAATCCAAAGAGCTTCTTGATTTGCTAAAACTACTACCCTATATTCTGCCTCTGTAGATGATAAGGCCACTACTTTTTATTTTTTGCATAACCAAGCAATTGGTGATGAACCAAGAAAAAAAACATAGCCATAAGTTGAACATTTATCTTCTACTAAACCTGCCCAATCTAAATCCATGTAGCCAATGATATCCATGGATTTTCCCTTATATAAAATTCCAAAGTGAGTAGTTCCTTGCAAGTAGCAGAGGATTCTATTTGTTGCTTTCTAGTGATTGAAATGAGTTTGATGTGATAATATGGATATTAAGCCAACAATATATGAGATATATGAAAGAGTATAAGGTATAACGGAATCCCTACAAGCTAACAGTACAAATTTGCATCAAATAGAGGGGATGTTTAGGAAATACTTAGATTGACTCCAAACTAAAAAGGTGTAGGAGAAGGTTTACAATCTGTCATTTTAAACTTTTGAATAAGATCTAGAGTGTATTTTTGTTGAAACAATGAAATTCCTACATCTATTTGATTTATTTGGATCCCAAGGAAGTAATGAGCCAAACCTAGATCAACCATATAATTTTTTTTAGAGAGGGAGTATTTTATAGTCTAAATGTGAGTGAAGTCACTACCAGTGAGTGGTAGATCATCAACATATAGAACAAGTATAGTTATTTTTCCTTCATCTATCCAAATGTAGACTATGTTATCAGACTCACAATGAAAAAAACCTAAGAAAAGAAGGAAGGAGTCCAATTTTTAATACCAAGCTCTAGGAGCTTGTTTAAGACCATAGAGATACTTATTTAGCCTAAAAACAAGAGAGGAGTCATGAATGAAACCAGTAGGTTGTTCCATGAATATCTCTTCTTTTAATTCCCCATGTAAGAAATCACTTTTTACATCCATTTGAAAGATAGGCCACTTTCGAAAAGCATCCAGAGCAAGAACTAGTCTAAGAGAATCCATTTTGGCAACAGGTGCAAAGGTTTCAACATAATTAATTCCTTCAATTTGAGAGAAACCTTTGGCTACTAGGTGAGCTTATGTTTGTCAATTTCTCCATTAGGCCCATATTTTATTTTGTAAATCCATTTAAAAAGAACTAATTTCCTTCCTTAAGGTAGAGGAACTAAATACCAAGATTTATTTTTGATTAAGAAAGAGAATTCATTTTCCATGGCATCATCTCATTCTTTAATACTAGTTGCTTCTTTGAAGGATTGAGGATCAAAGGAAATATACTTACAGACAAGACCAATGTCTATGGAGTTTGTTAATATGGATGATGGAAGATTTTTGATGTAAGGAGTAGCTTCTTTAATAATGGTGCGGGCCCATTTTGGCATAGTGGAAGGAGTAGAAGGAATGAAAAGACTTTGAGTTGGAGTTATATGTTCCTCATCTTGATTATAAATCTCTAAATTAATCTCCAAAGATGGTTCTTCATTATATTGAGGTTCTACTATAGAAGAAGGCTCAATAGAGGAAGAGGATGGTTGAGGATATTTCTGAGGGAATGTTTCATCAAATTGGACATTCCTATGAAAAATACCTCATGAGTTGTGAGATCAAGAAGCCTATATGCTTTCATTTCCTCACAATAACCAAAAAATATGAGCTTTTTGCTTTTCTTATCTAGAGACTTCCTTTTCTTCTTTGGGATGTGTGCCCAAGTAGTACACCCAAATTTTTTGAAGAAGGAGACATCTAGTTTTGAGCATGTCCATGCTTCTTCAGGAGTTAAATGATCAAGATATTTATGAGGTGTGTTATTTTAAATATAGTTTGCACAGTTGATAGCTTCTACCCAAAAAAAAATTAGAAGATCTCTTGAATGGAGCATACAGTTTGCCATTTCCTTCAATGTTCAGTTTTTCCTCTCTACAATACCTTTTTGTTGTGAATTATGGAAGACATAATGTTGATGAATGATTCCATAACTTGACAGAAATATTGATAACTCATTACTGCAGTATCCCCCCCATTATATGTGCGAATTTGCTTGATTTTACAAGAGGCCTAATTTTCAACTAAGACTTTGAATATTTTAAAGTGGGATAGATCATAACTTTTGTATTCTAGGAAGTAGACCCAAGTTCTTCTAAAAAAGTCATCAATGAAAGTTAGAGCATATTTTGCTCCTTTGCAAGAAGGCTCTGGGAAAAATATCAAGTCACTATGGATTAACTCTAGAGGGGATGATGATTTTAGAGAACCACTTGGGTGGAAAGGATATTGATGTTACTTTCCAAGAGCACATCCAGGACATACTCCATCAATAGAAGAGACTTGAGGTAAACCTGTTACCATTTCATGGGTGTTCAATTCCTTTAGGTAGTTATAATTGAGATGACCAAACCTTTCATACCAATTTTACTTTCAAGATCTCCATGAGCCACAAAACAGGATGCCCCTTCTATATTTTTGAATCCTTTTAAGTGAAATAGGTGAGTGTTGTGATCAATATCTCCATTGGCTATAAGAGAGTGGGGTTCTTGAAAGTCTCTTATCTCAAATCCTATTGGAGAGAAGAGAACAGTTTTAACCTTTCCATAAGTACAAATATGATAGATGGAGAGAAGATTTGTTGCAACGTTTGGAACATAGAGAAAATTATTGATAGAGCCACCATAAATGGATATGTTACCCTTTACTTTGACTGTGATAAAGGAAGAGTCATCAACTTCTATGCTACATGTTGAACTTGAGGAGATAAAAGAAAATGACTCATTTGAAGCAGTCATGTGATTTGTTGCTACGAAATCTAGGACCCAGTAATTAGATGAAGTATTGGTGGTATTACATTGAACATTTAGGGCTTTTCCTATCTAATTTTTATTCTCTATATTTTGATCCTTCATACCTACCTCTAGTTGTAATCTTTTCCAACATTTGTTTGCATAATGACCATTATTTTTGCAGTGAGTACAAGTTATGGGACTTCTTTATTTATTTTTTAATTTTTATTTAGTGGAGGTGGATGCTACTAAGGCTTTAGAGAAATAGGAAGAGATCTCATATTTTGCAAGTTTTATTTCTTTTCTAGTTAGTCTCTCACAAAATTCTTCTAAGGAGGGTATTTTGAAACTTGCACCAAGAGAATCTTTTGTAGATAGAAAGGTGGTTGCGAATATTTGAAATACACCATTTAATTTAGAAATAATTAGATAGATACATTCTTCATATTTTTTATCCTTGCCATTGCTTTTAAATTGAGTGAGGACTTCTTTAAATTTGGTAAGAAAGTCAACAATATTGCATTGACCTTATTTTATCTACTTTTCCAAATAAGTTCTTTAGTTTCTCCCAACTTTTATAAGGATTTTTACAATCCATAATGTGAAACCATAAGATTTCATTTACATTAGTGCTTATAATACCCATTGTTTCATACATATTTCATTTATGAACAAATATTTTATATTCTTTCTCAAATTCAGGTTGCTTTTCTTCTAGCAAGTGAGTGAACCCTTTTTGAGAGATAAGATTTAAAATTTTGAGTTTCCAAGTGTGATAGTTATTAGGGGTGAGAAGATCAAATGTATTCATTTTTTCAAATAAAGTTGAAGTTTACCAATATACCCCCCCTTACAAATTCAAGTGTTGATTAGTGCAAATGATTGAAGATATGAAATTTTTTTTATAATGTCACAATCCTCAAATTACCTTCCCTAACGAGAGGGAAACTATAAGTAATGGAGCTTTGTTATATTAAAATTTGCTTTTGAGACAATTGCCAGGCCCAATATTATTCTTCTCAATTACCTGCCCTTACTTGAGGGAAACTTTAAGTAATGAGTAGAACAAATATTTGGAACATAGGCTTGAAATGCAAGGATTATCAACCATGTTTAGATATCGTAATATCTCAATGACTCGCCCTTATGAGAGGGAAACTATAAGTAAGAGAGATATCCAACATGTGAAATATGGTGACCAAAGTAAATATTTGCCAGGCATGTCTACCAAGTCTCTCAAAAACTCGCCCTAACATGAGGGAAACTATAAGTTTTTGAAGGATAGTGGTACATGGAATGTAAGCAATACATTTTGAAGGAAATGTTTTTAGTTTTATTTTATTTTACTTTGAGAGCTTGAATTTATTTCAAAAATAGACTTCTTATTTATTTATATAAAAAGGAATATAGCTGAAAATAAGTGTACTTAATAAACAAGCAAGAAGTGAAACAATTATTCACTTTTTAAATAAACTTTAGTTTTGATTTTTTGAATTATTATGAGAAATATACTTCTTTATCTCTATAAATAAATATAAAAATGAATATTTAGCTTAAAAAAATTGTATTTAAATAACAAGCAATATTATGTAAAAAAAAGAAAAAAGGTGCCACTTATAAAGGGAGGCTATAGATATGACAATATGAATGAGATAAATTGAGACCCCCTTTCAAACTAAATGGAAAAAATAAAGGTTCCATAAACAACACTAAAAATCCCCCCCTCCTAAAAAAATTATATTTACTAGGTTACAATTGACTTTTACCTTTTTCCGAAGATAGCCTTTTGTAAAATAAAACGGCTATGAAAAAAGGTAAAAAAAAATCAGATATTTAACTTAATAAAAACATTTTAAAATGAGGATACCAAAGAAAAATTACATCGCTTTGCTTTGACATTTCAACCGAATCACTTCAATGGAATTAATGCATTTTTTGAGCTTTGGAGGGAGTGTTGAATGTGAAGCGCCTTTGAATGCTTTGCGACGCTGAAATTAGCACCTCATGTGTGTTGAATAGAGTGACGTTCACTCTAGAAAGCCACCTCAAGTTTATACCTCTCTACAATTTGTCTGTGCTTTGGGTTTGAAAGACGTCAAATGAGAAGGCATTCTTGCTATACCTCGAATGCAGTAGGCATCTAATGCAGCAGGTGTCCTTGCTTTTCCTCAAACTCTACACACCAACATTTCTTGCATACAAAAATAAGAAACGAAAGTGATATGAACAAGGTCATATAAGAGATTATTAAAGGAGGAAAAAATACTCAATGTTACCACTTGTAGTCAAGAGGAGGCATGAATGGATGAAGTGCTTCGCGGAGGGAACGACACTTAGTTTGAATAATGGCCACGTAAAACAAATGTGATTTTATCTCCTGAGGCACCAAGCCACTGTTGCTTCGCTCCCGAATGTGGTGTTCCAACTCGAACACAGAGTATTTCGAATTCAATGCTTTACTTTGAGCTGCAAAAAATTATCTCTTTTTAAACAGAGTACTCCAAACTTGCAGATGGATATCTTAGTAAAAGGAAGGGGAATAAATATTTATTTCAAACAAAAAAAACCTTCGAAGAGATTGTTCAAACTCAATGAAATTTGAGAGTGTAATGAAACAAGAGAATGTTGGATTTGAAATAAAATATTTTCAAACTAAGCGTTATCTGAGAGTGGAACGAAATAAGAAAATGTTGGGCTAAAAATGGAGAGAAGAGAAGAAAAAATATAAGATATCTTTGGTATATTTTAAGAAATAAATGGAAAGGCCCATTAGAAGATGAAGACGAAAACACGCACCAAATAAACGTTAGCAAATGCCATATTATTAAATAAAATAAATGGACTAAGGTGGTTTTTAAAAACATTACCGAATGTCCATTCAAATGACGCATGAAATGATTTGTTTCTAGATAACACGAAGATAAAGGATTCCAACTTCCAATAAAAAAAAATTGAAATTTAATGCCCACCAAAAAAGGGATATGCTTTATGATTATATTTTCCTTCAGAACGAGATGTAGCGTGGCTACAATATAGCCAACATAGGCTGCGTTTGTAAGATATATGGGGAAATTTTTAGAGGTAAATGAGTGGAACAAAAAAATATCAAAATATTTATATTTGCATTTAAAGAGCAGTGAATACTTTGAAAAAAGGTGAGAAAATTTGCATCAATGGTAAAAAAAAATCTAGTTAAACTATGTAGGTATTACCATAAACAAATTTCTCAAACAAATTGCATATATAAGCAATCTACAATAGATAAAAATCTCTTTTATTTAAAAAAAAAAGGATAAGATATTAAGAACCATTTTGTGAAACTTCCTTCAATAGAGAATGCTAGCAGAATTTATCCTGCTCTGGTACTATGTTAGAATTTCCCAAGAGTAGAACTACAAAGCAATACAATATTTTAAGAAATAAAATAGAACTGATTGGTAATTACATAGATCAATTTTTTATAAATAACAAATTTTATCATTGAGAGCCGTTGGATTACAACAACTCATCAAATCTTATCTAGACTATAACTGAGAGTTTACCTAACTCATGAAGATGTGGAAACTCAAGTAAGTCTATCCTAGTAGAACTTAAGAGAATAATCACTTATTCTAACAAATTGGTACTTGAATACGATTATACCATTTGAGGGTATTCATGTATCCATTTAATTTCAATAGGAAGTAAAATAAAATCATACAAGTATATACTAATATGCCTTACAAAAATACAAGAAATTATTTTATCTATCATTTATTAATTTTCAATGCTTTACCAAATTAATGGTAAGAGAAAACCAAAAGCATGTGAACTTATGAAAAATTGCCTAGCCATTTGGCTCATGATATTCCCAATACTAATGGAAAACTAGAAAGTACATACAACCTTGTAAACACCACCCAGGCAGGCATGCTATCTAGTATGGGACCTAAAAAACTATCTTTACCTTTATACCCTATTGTAAACCTCATAGAAATATTGATTGGTCTACCTTGTTGTTTTTTATGGATGGTTCTCTTAGGCAAGTTGTGTTTTGTAGCTATAAAATATAGCCTTTAATCATGGTGTTGTGTAACATGTAATTTTTTCCTGACCTACAAAGTGCATTAATAATTATATTATAAGTGGCCAAGTCTGGATGATAGTGGTTCTTATCCATCAGACTAAGAAATGCACATGCTTCTTCAACTTTATATTTCTTGCAAGGACCATCAATTATTTTAGTAAATGTTACAATGTTTGGACTACAACCTTTGGAACTCATCTCTTCCAAAAGACTGTAAGCTTCCCTCCACTATACTCCCAAATTTTGATATTTTTCTATCATTGTGTTTAGTTTTCCTGTAGGTGGTTTGTAAAAGCAAATTAAGAAAAAATATCTCTTATGAATAATAATTACATACTTGAGAAAAAATATATATATTTTTACTAAATATGTTGTAATATTTTCATTAGAAGGCACCATTAAATTTCCTTTAATGTCACAAAATTTACTAAACAATTCCACAAAATTTACTAAACAATTTAATAGAGATCAGATCTCATTTTACTATAGTGTATATTTTTTTAAGTTCAAGACTCTAAAATTATGTCACTTTCAACATATCAACATAATAGTTTAGGAGATAAACATAATCTCAATAGTTCTCCTATATAGTAACTTCCTTGAATTCCCTAGCCAAGTAAACTAATATGCGGAACCTAGGCACATTGGATTGAAGCCAAAAGTAAAATAAAATCATACAAGTATCTACTAATATGCCTTACAAAAATGCAAGAACTTATTTATCTATCATTTATTAATTTTCAATGCTTTACCAAATTAATGGTAAGAGAAAATCAAAAGCATGTGAACTTATGCAAAATTGCCTAGCCATTTGGCTCATGACATTCCCAATACTAATGGAAAACTAGAAAATACATAAGTAGGCATGTTGTCTAGTATGGGGCCTGAAAAACTATCTTTAGCTTTATACCCTATTGTAAACCTCATAGAAATATTGACTGCTCTGCATTGTTGTTCTTTATGTATGGTTCTCTTAGGTAAGTTGTGTTTTAAAGATATAAAATATATCCTTTAATCATGGTTTTATGTAACGTGTAAGTTATGACTAACCTAAAAAGTGTATTAATAATGATATTATAAGTGGCCAAGTATGGATGACAATGGTTCTTATCCAATAAACCAAGAACTGCACATGCTTCTTCAACTTTATCTTGCTTGCAAGGACCATCAATTATTTTAGTAAATATTTTAATGTTTGTACAGAAACCTTTGGAACTCATCTCTTCCAAAATATTGTAAGCTTCCCTCCACTATACTCCCAATTTTTGATATTTTTCTATCATTGTGTTTAGTTTTCCAACAGGTGGTTTGTCAAAGCAAATCAAGAACAAATCTCTCTTCTAAACAATAATTACATACTTGAGACAAAGCAATAAAATGTCCTCTAAATTTGTTGTAATGTTGTCATTATAAGGCACCATTAACTTTACTTTAATGTCATAAAATTTAATAAATAGATCCATAAAATTTACTAAACAATTTAATAAGTATCAGATCTCATTTTACTATAGTGTATATTTTTTTAAGTTCAAGACTCTAAAATTATGTCACTTTCAACATATCAACATAATAGTTTAGGAGATGAACATAATCTCAGTAGTTCTCCTATCTAGTAACTTCCTTGAATTCCCTAGCCAAGTAAACTAATATGCAAAACCTAGGCACATTGGATTGAAGCCAAAAGTAAAATAAAATCATACAAGTATCTACTAATATGCCTTACAAAAATACAAAAACTTCTTTATCTATCATTTATTAATTTTCAATGCTTTACCAAATTAATGGTAAGAGAAAATCAAAAGCATGTGAACTTATGCAAAATTGCCTAGCCATTTGGCTCATGACATTCCCAATACTAATGGAAAACTAGAAAGTACATACAACCTTGTAAACACCATCCAAGTAGGCATGCTATCTAGTATGGGACCTAAAAAACTATCTTTACCTTTATACCCTACTGTAAACCTCATAGAAATATTGATTGGTCTGCCTTGTTGTTTTTTATGGATGGTTCTCTTAGGCAAGTTGTGTTTTGCAGCTATAAAATATAGCCTTTAATCATAGTGTTGTGTAAGTTTTGCTTGACCTACAAAGTGCATTAATAATTATATTATAAGTGGCCAAGTTTGGATGATAGTGGTTCTTATCCAACAGACCAAGAACTGCATAGGCTTCTTCAAATTTATCTTGCTTGCAAGGACCATCAATTATTTTAGTAAATGTTACAATGTTTGGACTGCAACCTTTGGAACTCATCTCTTCCAAAATATTGTAAGCTTCCCTCCACTATACTCCCAATTTTTGATATTTTTTTGTCATTGTGTTTAGTTTTCCAACAGGTGGTTTGTCAAAGTAAATCAAGAACAAATATCTCTTCTGAACAATAATTACATACTTGAGATAAAGCAATAAAATTTCCTCTAAATCTGTTGTAATGTTGTCATTAGAAGGCACCATTAACTTTCCTTTAATGTCACAAAATTTACTAAACAATTTCACAAAATTTACTAAAAAATTTAATAGAGATCAGATCTCATTTTACTGTAGTGTGTATTTTATTAAGTTCAAGACTCTAAAATTATATCACTTTCAACATATCAACATAATAGTTTATGAGACAAACAAAATCTTAGTAGTTCTTCTATCTAGTAACTTCCTTGAATTTGACTAGAAATATACATTTTCTTTAGACTCTTCAAAATAGCCTACTGGATCAATAGATTAATTAAAAGTTGATTCAAGAAATAATTTACTTCTAACTTGTAAAATATTTATAAAAGTGAAATGAAATTTCAATGGATATACCCCTAAATTATGTCCTTGTCTTATGTTGGTCAGGAGGATATATCAACTAGCATAGACCTGTATAAGTTCGGTTATGAGAAGATAGCAACAAACAATTCAAAGGGATCTAAGACATAACACCAAATTGAAGGAAGACCAAATGAAGCTCTAAAACTAAAAATCAAAGGAAGACCAAAAGAAGCTCTAAAACTAAAAATCAAAGGAAGACCAAATGAAGCTCTAAAATGAAAATAGAAGGAAGCCACTATGGGTTTTCATATTGGTATTAATAAAACTGAAAATCAAAGGAAGACCAAACAAAGCTCTAAAATGAAAACATAAGGAAGCCACTATGGGTTTTCATATTGGTATTAATAAAATTGAAAATCAAAGGAATACCAAATGAAGCTCTAAATGAAAATAGAAAGAATGCCCAAATATGAAATTTGGTTAGGTTTTTCATATTGTTATTACTAAAACTAAAAGCCAAGAGAAGACCCATAAAAATAGAGAGAACACCAAAATACATATACATAGTAATAAAAAATATATATTTGAATATCTACTTGTCACATCATTAATTTTTTCAAAAAAAATGGTATAAGCTCAATTCTTATGTTCAAGTTTGAATTTTGCATACCAAAATATATAAGTTTATATTCAAAGCTAAAAGCCCTAGCTTTACCTCCATCATACACTATTGAAATGCTCAAAATCATAGCTCTATCTCCATCATGCATTACAAAAATTCTTAAATCCCTAGCTTCATATTCGTTGTGCATTACCAAAATGCATAAAGCCCTAGCTCTACCTTTGTTGGACACTGTGAAATGCTTCTCAAAGTCCTAGCTTTACCTTCATCTTGTGTTATGAAAATGTTGCTCAAAGCCCTAACTCTACCTCCATCTACAAAATGCTACTCAAAACCCTATCTCTACCTTTTTTGTGCACTATGAAATGCTCAATCAAAATGCTACTAAAAATGCTAGCTCTACCTCCATATTGCATTGCAAAATGCTCAACCCACTCAAATCCCTAGATATACCTTCATTGCACATAATGAAATGCTCAAACAAAATATTGCTCAAAGCCCTAGCTCTACCTCCATCCCATGTTGCAAAATACGTAACTAAAATGTTGTTGCTCAAAGCCATAGCTCTACCTCTATCACACACTATGAAACACTCAACCAAAATATTTTTCAAATCCCTAAATCTACCTCTGTCACATGCTATGTAATGCTTTTTCCACGATCTTTATATTTATTTTCATTGATAACCTAAGAGGGTGGTTATAAAACACCCTCTTAGGGTTGCCTAAGTCGCCCTCTTAGACCTAAGAGGGCAGTTCACAACTGTCCTCTTAGGGTCACCCTAATATGCCCTCTTAGGGTGACCCTAAGATGGTGGTTTATATAACCACCTTCTTAGGTTAGGGTGAACCTAAGAGAGATATTATCCTAAGAGGGAAATTTTTAACCACCCTTTTAGGATTTATTAAGGTGATTTTCTATTGTCGTAAACATTTGCCTCACTTTACCCACCATTAAAGCCCTCTTTTAACTGTAGTGTAAGGTAATGGCCATTTTTTAGCAGGCCAAATGGATGGACTATTGTCGATGACTATAGTGTTATGATAATAGTGTTGCCACTAAATTCATCATAAATTTCAAGAAAAATCACATAATCCTTCAAGCGATGGAAGTGGAGGTTTTAGAAACCTCAATTTTTTGGGTCACTAGATTATCCATGATAGGGCAATGATTCTTCAAGCATTCCCTTGCTACTACATCTGCTCATGATCTCTTCTTTTAGACTAATGTTCTTAATACTTGCATAGTTAATCTATTAGGAACTATTAGGGTGTCTCTCCCTTAATTGTATGAGCTTATCACTTTATACTACTTAAAGTACTTCATATGTGATGGGAGGTTTTCTTACTTTTGTTGGACATCATTTTTTATTCCTAATTCACATCAATAGGGAGGTGAATCTAATGAGTTAAACTTTACTTGTCTCACTACTTATGTCACATGTTGGAGTGTATGACGAAACAATATTTGCAGAGCAAAAACATGGAGAATTTGTCACACAGGACTAATTAAGTTGTTGGTCCTACATGAGCTGACCTAACATGGGCTTTCATGGGACACTAGGGTTGTGTTTAGAAGTGACCCACCTAAAAATAGGTAAGAAAGGAGTGGTTTTATGATGGAGGAAGCTATAGGCAATGTTCAAGATGCTATTTAGATTCTTGCTGAAACACCCCTTGAATTTCTAGGAAGGCAAGTAGTAGAGGAAGTGGAAGTAATTTTTGTTGAGAACCAAGATGCAATGAGGAAATAAAATAGGGTTCAAAACAACATGTTGTATGAAATGGAGTTAAAGTTATTGTAATCAAAGCTATAAATAAGAGAATTAGAATGGGAAGTGGCTCATCTACAACAATAATTGACATAGTACATATGACATTAGAAAAAGGAAAAAGTATTCAAGGCAAAAATACTTGGCACCTATAAGCTTCTAGGAAGGAAAGATGATATCAACACTAGAAGCCCATGTTGTGGTATAGGTCCTATAGGTCCTTTTGGAACTATAAGCCTTGGTATTTTTACCAACTATAACAACTCGACAATCACAATCATGATGATATTACATGTGATGTTTATGTGACAAAATAGGCTCTAACCCCAATGGCATTGTAAATCCCATCAATGTAGAAGGGATTATTGGAAGTATTGATTAAGCAACCGACATAGTAAGCCTTGAGTCTTTAGCACTGGCACCATAGGCAGAGGTAAATTATATACCCTTCCATGCATAAAGATATCATTTTTAGAAAAAAAAGGAATGGACATTATGCTATGAGTCCATGTAGGATTGGGTCTTCAATTTAATGAAGAAAAAATATAAATTGAAGGTCATAAAGGAGAAAATTTTGATTAAAGAATATAAAGAGGAAAACACACATTTAAAGGCTAATTTGGAGAGCTTTAAGGGGCATATGAGCATCGTAGGTATTTTAGTGTTAAAACTACTAGAATGTAGGCTCCTTGCAAGGCTTTATATTTTTATGTTGAGGGAGAAGCATGTTCTATTTGAGATTTCTAGGGTTGTTTCTAATTTGGTATGTGACATTAATACCCTAAGAAATTATGTGAGACTTAGTTCTTAAGTCCTCTAGAGCATCAAAATTTTTTATGCAAGTTATAGTTGCATAATTATGTAGTTAGTGATACTACAAATTGGACGCTAAATTCATACATAGAGGATGTACAAATGAGGACATTTTTATTGAATCTTAGAATGAAGTCTATCAATATGGGGATATGAAGGCCATTTGACAAAAGGAGCATTATGCAAGATTCATTGTTAGGATTGGACATCCCTATGCTAAACTTATCATTAGAGAATATGATGAATTGTTGAACAATATAGGTGTACGAAAAAGATATAGGAAGCACATAACCTATGTCTATAACACTATCAACAAATAAATAACCAATATCATGAGTAAGCACTTAGGGGGAATTTGAGGAGATTTAATGAATTACCTATATCTCTAAGAAGAAGAGAGCCAATGTTAACACCTAAATAGGTTGTAGTCATACAAAGGATTGAGTTTTAGTGGATCAACTAGACCTACATGAGATATAATAGATAAGATAAAGGTTTAGGTTTTAATTGTTATGATAATTTGTGTGAGAGTATAAAAGAGTGTTCAACGAAGACCTTGAGAATGTAGAGGATAATTTTATCTATAATACACATCATAGATGCTATTATAGATCCAATGACATGCATGAGAGAAACGTCTACAATTTTAGTGATTGGGTGGCTTGATATTGATCTATGAAGTAGAGTTTATAAATTGAAAGTTATTGGAAGTATTTATGAATCAACTAACATAGTAGGCCTCAAGGCTTTAGCACTGGCACCATAGGCAGAGGTAAAGTATATACCCCTTTCCATGCATAAAGATATCATTTTTAGAAATAAAAGGGAATGGGCATTATGCTATGAGTCCATGTAGTATTGGGTCTTCTATTTAATTAAGAAAAATTATAAATTGAAGAAGGTCATAAAGGAGAAAAAATGATTAAAGAATATAAATAGGAAACACACATTTAAAGGCTAAATTAGAGAGCTCTAAGGGGCATAAGAGCATCATAGGGATTGTAGTGTTAAAATTATTATAATGTAGGTCCTTTGCAAGGCTTTATACCTTTATGTTGAAGGAGAAGATCGTTTTATTTTAGATTTGTAGGGTTATTTATAATTTGGTATGTGACATTAATACCCCTAAGCAATTTTGTGAGACTTAGTTGTTAAGTCCTCTAGAGCATCAAAATTTATCATGCGAGTTATAGTTGCATAATTATGTAGTTAGTGATACTAAAAATCAAGCATTAAATTCATACATAGAGGATGTACAAATGAGGGCATTTTTGTTGACTCTTTGAATGGAGTCTATCAAGATGGGGGAGATGGAGGCCATTTGACAAAAGGAGCATTCTGCAAGATTCATTGTTAGGGTTGGATATACCTACGCTAAACTTATCATTAAGAAATATGATGAATTATTGATCAACCCTAGGTGTACAAAAAATATATAGGAAGCACATAACCTATGTCTATAATACTATCAAAAAATAGCTAACCAATATCATGAGTAAGCACTTAGGGGGATTTTGAGGAGATTTAATGAATTACCTATATTTATAAGAAGAAGAGAGCCAATGTTAACACCTAACTAGGTTGTAGTCATACAAAGGATTGAGTTTTAGTGGACCAATTGGACCTACATGGGATATAATAGATACGATAAAGGTTTAGGTTTTCATTGTTATGATACCCTGTGTCAGAGCATAAAAGAGCGTTCAACAAAGACCTTGAGAATGTAGAAGATATTTTTTTTATAATGCACACCATAGAGGCTATTATAGGTCCAATTACATGCATGAGAGAAACAACTATAATTTTAGCGATTGGGTGAATTGATATTGATTTATGAAGTAGAGATTGTGAATTGAAAGTTGTAAATATTTACAAAATTAAGTTTATAAATATTTTGGAAACTCCTAAATATTTTAATTATGCCTATGTTGCTTCTACGCTATAACTGTTCCTCAATTTTGGAACTTTGTTATGCAAAAATGCACTATGCCTAGGTCATAATTTTAGAGTCTTTTGAATTGCTCTATAATTATACCCAAAAGTCCTTATGGCATTTTTTGGGTGTGCTAGGAAAGGGTTTGTTTGATTTGTAGGATCATAGATGTATTGGTCTCATTCATAGACAATGTCTGAGATGTTATTTCAAGATGTTAACCATGGAGTATTCCATCATTTCCATAGTCACACAATTAATCTCCAAGCTAAAATGCAAGTACCTTTGTGGGGATGATTGCTTACTAGTGCAACATAAAACTTAAACATCCAACATCTTTCAATGGGTAAAACACTTCTTCTATTCCTAGGGGATGTCCCTATATACCTAAGAGTATGTGAAAGCTCAAACTCATGTATGAGCGTTGTTTAAGGCCCCGTTATTAGATTCAAATTACCCCTCACTTCACTAGATGCTTTATAGGTAGTCTATATTAGCCAACAACAACTCCTCCATGATATTTAAAAATTCCTAACATAGGATTTTATCCTAATGAAGTTAAGGAAGAAAAAAATTATCTAAAACAGATTTAAAAAAATACAAGTGGCATAGATTGAAGAAAAAGATAAAACTTTAAAAAGATGAGTGCATTATGGTCGTGATATATTTTTAGAAATAAAAGTCTTCTTTCTATAAAATTATCCCTAGACTACACTTTGCTACTAGATGGAAGGATTATATTTGTGTTAATTAATTGAAACCATAAATAAACTCACAAGAAAACACAATTCTATATATATATATATATATATATATATATATATATATATATATCATAATTAACAATTATTTTATTAATAACACTAAAAAGTTTAAACAATGCTCAATAAAATATAATTCTTCTAGATACCTTTGCATCTCTTACAATATAATATATAAAGATAAATTAGTCTATTCTAATCTTATAAAATTAACCAAAATAACTATCCAAGCTATCTAACCCTAACCATAATAATCTATAATCACCTTTACATTCAAAGGGTACCCACTTCACTAACTAACATATTACAATAAAAGGTTAGGATGTGAGGCCCTAACATCTTATAAGCAAATTCAAGCACAAACCTACTAATAGCGTTATGTCTTTCATGAAAAGATGTAATTATTAATTATGACTTTCATCTTTCAAGGATTCACATAAATACCACTTTTGAAAATTAGATAACATAGTAGTTTACCTTTTAAAACATCAAAACCACACTTAAATGAATTAAATCACAATGTATTATATTTATTAAATATATGAAAAATAATTTTAGAGTCTTTTGAATTATTTTTTCGTTATTTATTTAAAATATCATCCAGTTAAAATTTCATATATTCATAGTAAAAATAATAAATCATAGCTCTTAAACAAGTCGCTCAACATTTTTTTACGCTCGTGACTCGACAAAAAGTACGCGAAGCTCAACTCTTATGAGAAAGACAAAAAAAAAAACCTTAAAGTCAAGGTACCTGTTGGACCCACGGAGATTGACCGGAGATTGACCCTTCTGCTCTCTCGTCTTACAATCCTTTTCCTGATGAGCTCTCACTTTTCCTTTGGTCCACAGAAACAAGATAACGGATGATGCCAGCCGTTCATTATGGAGGAGGGAGGTAAAATTGAGAGTATACTCTTTACCGCTGAAACTTGCATTACCGATGAAATTGTGACTCGACGAAAAGTACGGGAAGCTGAACTCTTCCGAAAGAGTTAAAGAACCCCAAGAGACACGGCAAAAATCCTTAAAGTCAAGATACCTATTAGAGTGATGGAGATAAATGTAGATCCTTCTGCTCTCTCGTGCTACAATCCTTCTCCTGCTGAGCTTTCACTCATTTTTATTTTGGTCCACAGAAAGAAACGTGCCGGCAGTTCATTATAGAGGAGGGACATTTGAGAGTTTACTCTTGACCTTCGAAATTTGCATTAATGTCTTGTTAGCTTGGAATTTAGAAGGCAGTGTTGTGGAATGTTTGAGGAAATTCCGTCCTTTGGAGTTTAAAACGTGTTGGTCAAATTGAAGTTTGTGGTGTTGGGGCCGTGGAAAAATTGGGATGTGGCTTGTGACCTTCCCTTGTTTGCTTTAAAATTTTGCCACACAAACAGCAATCTCTTTGAAGCATTCAAAGAAATGAATTGTTAGGTAATAAGAATGCTTTAGAGAGTTAAATGGTAGTTATCAATTATTTGTCCGTTGATTATTTTAGAGTGGATCCAGAAAACTTAAAATTTGGAGAGGCAACATTCAACTGTAAAAAAAATTGATCAAAATAAAAATCTTTTAAGCAAAGAATTGATATCTGGGAACAGAGGACTGAGAGAGAGTTACAAATGTAATATCCTGATCAAATTTCTGGTCTCTGGTCAAAATTGGACCTTCAGGGCTCCGGGCTGGAAGGATATGGGATTTGGTGGTCAAATTTGGACAGTCATGGCTCCAGGCTTGTGGCCTTTAATAGCTGGCTTCTCTTGTTTGCCTTGATATTTTGCCACACAAAAAGAAATATTTGAAAGTGATGGATGGCTTAAGATTAATCTTTTCATGTTCTTTGGCACCAATGCTGATCGTGGTTTTTGAAGAATTTATTTTTATTTTTATTTGCCGACGTTCGTCAAGAACAGAGTGCGGATTGCGCTCGGGTTGCGGTGCAGTGCGAACGTCGGGGGCGCCGACGGACTTCACCCAGAAAATGGGCGAAGTGCAAACGTCGGGGGCGCCGACGGACTTCGCCCGGAAAATGGGAGAAGTGCAAACTTCGGGGGCGCCGACGGACTTCGCCCGAAAAATGGGCGAAGTGCAAACTTCGGGGGCATCGACGGACTTCGCCCGAAAAATGGGCGAAGTGCAAACTTCGGGGGCGCCGACAGACTGCGCTGGGCAGAGTGTGGACTGGCGACTTCGTGCTTCGCTTGCGCACTCGGGCTGCGCTCGGATCTCGGGCGCAGTCGGGTTGCGGCAGCGAACTCGGAAGGCTTCTTCCGACTTAGCCAACTTTGGCTCTGCAGCATTTTCTGCTCGAAAGGCTTGCATGGCTGCGGCAACTGCTTGCTTGGCTGGGAGGAGAGAAACATCGAAACTGTGATCTGAGTCTCGGATCTGAGCTCTAACTATTAGAACCCGAACACAATCGCTCTGAGGCAATTTGTACAGAGAGCAACAAGCTTTAACACACACAAATTAACTATAAACCCTAAAGATGCCTAAAACAAACAACAAACTTTATTTATATGAAACGGGGGTTACAGAGGTCCTCAACTGAGGAAATAACATCATCTGCAGACAAAGCTGCAGGATAAACTAAGAGGAGAAATGTCGAGACGGCTGCTCGGACATTAATCAGATGAGCCACTCTGCTCACTGAAACGTTCTCCTTTCTCTGCTCTATTCTCTGCTCTTCTTCTCCACTAACTGACTCTCTTCCCTGCTCTGACTTCCTCTTTTATGTCTAAAGACCCAAACTGCTTTATATAGCCGCGGGGAGAGGAGGATAGGGTTTATCCTCTGACAGGTTCTGACAGGCCCTCAACTAGGGTTTCTGACCAATCGTCGAACTAGCATTAAATCGTCGAACTGGCATTAAATTCTACGATGATCGGATCTGTCAGATATCACATCTGTCAGAGGGTAGGTGCGACATCATGTCAGACCTTTTTGTCGAGATCCCCAACTGCGCGAGCGCAGTCCAACTTCGCTCATGTTCGAAGCGCAGTTTCGCGGAGGCATGAAATTTGGGTTAATATTTCTAACACCCTCCTTTAAGCCTGATTTCACGAGTGCTTTGACTCCAAGCTGCTATCGCAATCTACTGAAGTCTTCCTCCTTCAAAGGCTTTGTGAAGATATCAGCCAGCTGCTCCTTGGACCTGCAAAATTGCAATTGTACTTCACCAAATTTCACTAGCTCTCTGATGAAATGATACTGGATGTTGATGTGCTTTGTCCAGTCGTGGAAGACGGGATCCTTTAAGAGCACAATTGTAGAGTTATTGTCGTAGAATATTTTTGTTGTTGCTTCAGGCAGATGATGTAGTTCACACAGAACTCTTCTCAGCCAGACTGCTTGGCAGGCGACTAAGGTGGCAGCAACGTACTCTGCTTCTACCATGGACAACGCAACGATAGGTTGTTTCTTGGATGCCCATGAGACTATCCCTGATCCAAGATGGAAAGCATACCCGGAGGTGCTCTTTCGATCATCAGTACTGCCAGCCCAGTCACTATCTGTGAAGTCGACCAGTTCCAGTTGGTCATGTCTAGCATAAAATGGGCCATGGTTTCACGTCCCGTTGACATAGCGCAAGATCTTATTGTCTACTTGCTAGTGCATGTCCTTCGAAGTCTCCATGAAACGACTGATCAGACTGACTCCGAACATCAAATCTAGCCGAGTTGCAGTCAAATACATCATACTGCCAACTAGCCTCTTGAACAAGGTTGGATCTACATTCCTCCCCGAATCCAGCTTGCTCGACTTCAAACCTCGGCTACAGGTGTGATGGCAGGTTTACTGTCCTCCATCTTGAACCGCTTCAGGAAATCCTTCACATACTTGCCCTGAGAAATGAAGATGCCATCTATCGATTGGTCAAATTCAATGCCGAGAAAATACTTCATCAGCCCTAAGTCCGTCATCTCGAACTCCTTCTTCATGTCTGTTCTGAACTGGTCAAATAGGACATTGTTGTTGCTAGTATAAATCAGATCGTCCACATACAGACAAACGATTATGAGCTCACCTGCTTCATTTGTCTTCATGTACAAGGTGTGCTCATATGGGCATTTGACAAACCTATTTTCCTAAAAATAGCTGTCAATTCGGCTGTACCAAACCCAAGGCACCTGCTTCAAACCGTACAGGGCCTTCTTCAGCTTAAGGAATTTGCCCTCCTAGCCTTCAATTTTGTAACCTGGTGGCTGGTCTATGTATACCTCTTCCTCCAACACTCCGTTGAGCAAGGCTGACTTGACATCCATCTGGTACATCTTCCAACCTTGTTGGGCAGCCAATGCCAAGATCATCCTGACTGTGTCAAGTCGGGCTACAGGCGCATATGCCTCATGGTAATCGATACCTGACTTCTGTTTGTAACCCTTCGCCACCAGTTTGGCATTATGCTTGTCAACGTCTCCTTGGGTGTTGAACTTTTTCTTATACACCCACTTGACCCCAATGGTCTTCTTTCTTGCTGGAAGATCTGTCAGCTGCCATGTCTCATTCTTTTCAATGGCTGCTATCTCCTCATCCATCGCATGCACCCACTTATGATTTTGACTTGCATCTTCAAACTCTACTGGATCAACTTCAGTAAAGAATCCAAAGTCAGAGTACTCTTCATCTACATGGGTTTGGGTTACCTCATAGATTTCTCGCAAGCTCCTTGTCTTCACTGGTGTCACCAGGTTCTGGATTCTACTTGCACATGGAGACGACCTAGATGGAGTGGCTGTGCTACTGCTTGCACCGCTGCTACTGCTGGAAGTTGCAGGTGGCTGCACACTACTAGATCTGACTGGCCAGTCTCTAATTTCTCGTTCCAGGCTTGATATTCAAAAAATTTCACATCACGACTGATGATGAGCTTCTTCGTCATAGGGTTGTACAACCTATATGCCTTTGCCTGCTCACTGTACCCTATGAAAATGCACTTCTCAGCTCTATCATCCAACTTCTACCGCTTCTCTTCTGGAACATGTGCATATGCAATGCACCCGAACACACGTAAGTGAGCCACACTTGGCTTCACTCTGCTACAAGCCTCCTGAGGGATTTTTTCCTTCACACTTTTGGTAGGACATCTGTTCAACAGGTAGACTGCACATGTTACAGCCTCTGCCCAAAATTCGTGCGGCAATCCCTTCGCCTTCATCATGCTTCATGCCATTTCCGTGATGGTTCGGTTCTTCCTCTCAGTTATACCATTCTGTTGTGGCGTGTATCTGGAAGTGAACTGCCTTCAAATTCTATGCTGCTTGCAGTAGTTATGGAATTCGTTGGAGATGTATTCACCTTCGCCATCTGTCCTGAGAGTCTTGATCTGATATTCGCTCTATTTCTCCACTAGAGCCTTGAACTCCTTAAATCTAGCAAATGCTTTTGACTTCAACTTGATGGCATAGATCCAAGTCTTCTGACTAAAGTCATCTCTGAATGTTAAGAAGTATTTGTTGCTGGTAAACATGGTGGTCTGCATCGGACCGCAAATGTCTGAGTGCACCAGCTCCAATGGCCGTGATGCTCTCCAAGACTGTCCTACAAGGAATGCATCCCTGTGTTGCTTGTCGACTAGGCAACCTTCACAAACTTGGTTCGGTTGCTCTATCAAGGGTAAACCCTTCACCATTTGCATCCTGTGCAGTTGATTCAGGCCACTGAAGCTCAGGTGACCAAATCTGAGATGCCACAACCAGGTAGCATCTTTCACAACTACACTCAGAGACATCAATGATTCATTCTGAATCTGCAATGAAAAATTTTTATTCTTCGTCATGGACAGTATAGCAATCTCTGATGGTGTAAGCTCCATATTTGAACTAGACCATATGTCCCTTCTACACGAGCTGTCCAACGCTCAGTAGGTTATGCTTCAGGCCAGGCACATATTAGATGTCACAGATGTGCTTTCGTTCGTCGTGCCTGTTGCGGATGAGGATTTTTCCTTTCCCCATTATGGGAATCTTGTTGTTGTTCCCCATCTTCACTTCAGACTGGATTGTTTCATCCAGTTGGAAGAACATTTCCTTATTCCCCGTCATGTGGTTGCTGCACCCACTGTCTAAGTACCAAACATTCTTCTGGCACTCCTCCTCAATGTTGCAAGTCAAAAACACATTTCCTCCTGCCACATTTTTGGTTTCATCCATGTAATGGGTTTGTTGCTGGTTCTTCGTGGCCATTCGTTTCTGCACTATGAGATGTAATGGCCAAAATTCTTGTAGAAATAACATTGGACCTTTGACATGTCCTTCTGACTAGATCCAGCTTGTTGATTTCTTGAAATGCCTCTTCCACCTTGCTGATGGAAATTATAGTTGGTCTCCCCTTCGCTAGGGTTTGACCATTCTACTTGCTTGTTGCATTTCCCATGCCTACCTTTGCCTCTTCCTCCATGAGAACTAGAGGTGCCATGGTGGGAATCTTGTTTGTCGTTGTCTCGAAATGAGAACTGAGCCCTGAATGCTTGCTCCAAAGAGGTCTGAGATGAACGGCTCAGCCTCTGTTCATGGGTCTGCAATGAACCCATGAGTTCGTCTGTCGAGAGGGTTGTCAGATCCCTCGACTCTTTGATTGCTATCACAACTGAGTCAAACTTAGCAGGCAAGCTTCTGAGAATCTTCTCCATGATTCTCTGGCTCTGCACATTTTCTCTGTTCAACCACATCTGGTTGATAATGTCCGTCGTCTGGGTGAAGAAATCACTCATGGACTCGGACTCACTCATCTGCAAATTTTCAAACTCCCTCCTAAGCATCTGCAGTTTCACCAACTTTACCTTGTTGTTGCCCTGGTACGAGCTGGCCAGAATCTCCCAGGCCTACTTCGCTTTGGTGGCTGATGCAATCCGTGGGAAGATGGTCTCCTTGACCGCATGCATGATGTAGAAGAGGGCCTTCTAGTCCTTCTTCTTATTCTCTTTCAATAGATCCTTGTCTGCTTGAGAGAGGGCGTCTAGTGCTACTGCATCTACCGGTTCTGGGTAGTCATTCTCGACTAACTCCCACAGCTCCTGAGATCCAAATAGGATCTTCATCTGGATGCTCCTGTAATTGTAATTTTTCCCATTGAAGCGCGGGATCTGCAACTGCAAATTGTTGTTGGTGGAAGCCATTTGGCTTTGGTCTTCGCGTTAAGGGATCAGTAGCTCTAATACCAATTTGAAGAATTTTTTTTTTTTTATTTACCGACGTTCGTCAAGAATGGAGTGCGGATTGTGCTCGGGTTGCGGCGCAATGCGAACGTCGGGGGTGCTGACGGACTTCGCCCGAAAAATTGGCGAAGTGCAAACGTCGGGGGCACCGACGGACTTCGCCCAAAAAATGGGCGAAGTGCAAACTTCGGGGGCGCCGATGAACTTCACCCAAAAAATGGGTGAAGTGCAAACTTCGGGGGCACCGACGGACTTAGCCCGAAATATGGGCGAAGTGCAAAATTCGGGGGCGCCGACGGACTACGCTAGGCGAAGTGCGGACTGGGTGACTCCATGCTTCGCTTGCACACTCGGGCTGTGCTCGGATCTTGGGCACAGTCTGGTTGCGACAGTGAACTCGAAAGGCTTCTTCTAACTTAGCCAACTTTGGCTCTGTAGTATTTTCCACTCGGAAGGCTTGTGCAGCTGTAGCAACTGCTTGCTTGGCTGGGTGGAGAGAAACATCGAAACTGTGATCTAAGTCTTAGATCTGAGCTCTAACTATTAGAACCATGCACCACGAAGGCACCAGTTCGATTCCCCCGCACTCCAAATTAACAATTTTTTAATCACCTAATGTTTTTTTTTTCAATTTTCTAAAGTTTTTTGCGCCTTAAAATTTTTTTATAATTTATTTTTAAATTGGCATAAAATATTCAATTTTTAGTCAAATTGGACCATTTTTTTTCCATTTTTTTCCTAAATTATAGAAATTTCATCTTAAATACATATTTTTTTGCTTTATCAAACTTAGAGAACTTGAAATCAAAAAAAAAAAAAAACTGCTTCAACATTTTTTTTTGCAATAAATTCCTCAGAAGTTCTATAGTTTTCTTCATTCATTTTTGGAGATATAAGACATAAAAACTCAAAATTTCTATTGTAAAACACATAACATGTCATGATCGATGAGGCATAAAGGTCATCTCATTTTTCACAAATCTTCAAACTTTGCTTTTGTTCTCTCCTTCAAGAAAGGAGACATAAAACATAAAATAACAATTTTTTTGTTGTAAACTTGAGATCCATACAAACCTATTTTTTTTGCTCCTCATGTTAGATTATTGAATATAAAAACCAAAGTCGTGTGTCGACTAGTCTGGAAGCCTTTCAAACACGGGTCGTGTGTCGACTTGTCTTGAAAGGAGTGCTAGAGTTTTTCAATTTTGTAAAAATTAAGGGGGGATAGATGTCATATTTTGTGATTCTATTTTTTGCAAAGTTGTAAAGAGAAAGGGGGGATATTTGAAAGTAAGAAAGGTGTATTCTCGATTGTAATCGACACCTTTTCTTACAAATTGACTATACTAGGTGCATTTTCGGTTGCATCCGACACCTATAGTGATAATAATTTGGGTTGGTCTATTTTTTTTATTATTGCACTAACCATAATATTTTTTTGTGTGCAATTAAACAATCATATAAAACATTGAAGTAGCATTTCAAAAACCAAAATTTCACTAAAATCGTGCTACACCTTGCACAGGTTTCACAAGTCAAATTTTTACTCCCCATTAAAGGTCAAAATTCAAACACCTTGATTCACTATATTTTTTTGGCTTAATTACATCAAACTTTCCATCATTCTTGAAGGGTGTTAAGGCAGGTGCCATTAAATATCCTAGAGAGCAAAATTGTAAGTCTTTCAAAACCTACCCCTTTAATTTGCTCTATTTTGTTTGGCTTAAAATCCTCAAAATTTTCATCCCTTTTTAAGGGTGTTCAAGCAGGTGCCATTAAATATCTTAAAAAAGAAAATTAAAGATCTTCCATATACTCTTTTGAGGGTATATTGCAAGATAAAGCCATTTTAACTATAGAGGATATGTGGGGAATAGTGGATGGCACTGATTCTAGAACCACATTAGCAGGAGCAGATCATACAACATATAATAAAAATGATAAAATAATTTCCTTGTTAATATTGCTAGCTATTACTGATGACATACAACCTCATATAAGTGAAGCTAAAGATGGTAAGGAGGCATGGAATTCCTTAGCAACCATTTTTGAAGGAAAGAATCAATCAACACTTTTTAATCTTCAAACACAGCTTCATACTCTTCACATGAAATATAGATAGACAGTAGAGCTATTCCTCTCTAGAGTCGCAAATATAAAAACAAAACTACAAGTCTTAGGAGAAAATGTGGAAGACAATGTCCTCACCTTAATCATTTTAAGGGCTCTTTCAAACTCATATAGAATGTTGATCACTTCACTACAAGTCTCTAGGAGTATAGTGACTTTTGTAGAGTTGGTAAATTTGCTTCAAACTGAAGAAGCTAATTAACTCCAAAGAGATGAGGCATCCAAAAATGCACTTTTCTCAAACAAGCAAAGTGGAAAGAAAAAGTGGAATCAACAGAAATGATCTTATTCTAAAAAATACAAGGATAAAAGCAAAGAGATTCAAAAGAAGAAGCAATATTATAAAATTTGTGATAAAGACACTCATGAAACCAAAATATTTTGGTTTAAGAATAAACCACCCAATGAATAAGGACAAAATAAGGGCAAATGTAAACCAAATAACAAGAATAAGTAGCAACAGGGACATATTACCATTGAAGATTCTAGTTCAAACTCTGAACGAGCACACAAAATTCTCATGACACATACAAACTTCCCTCATAAGGATACTATTTGTTATATAGATTTAGGCGCTAGTAAATATATGACTGTTGATAAGTCCTGGTTTGAGAAATTTGAGGCTTGAGAAGGTAGACCGGTAACCATTGTTGATGATCAGACCTACCGAGTTCAGGGAGAAGGAAGTATTTTTGTCTCCCTTCTAGATGGAGAATGTAATATTCAAAAAGTTCTTTATATACCAGGATTGAAAAATAATCTCTTGTCAGTTCCAAAAATCTTTGACAATAACATGAATGTCAATTTCAAAGTGGATAAAGAAAAGAAATGTTGCTTTATCACTCAAAAAGGAAAACAGATAACAACAGGTTCATACAAACATGGTTTGTTTATATTAGATGCAATTACCTCTACACATACTGCAATGGCAGTAACCATAAAAGAGGCCACTTATCTATGGCATAAGATATTTGGGCATCTAAGTTCAAATGGTGAAAGGACTGCCTACTCTTTCATCTACTTTGCCAATGTGCTCAGATTGCTTGTCAGGAAAGCAACATATAGTACCTTTTGAACCTAGCTCCTTTCGAGCTAAGGTACCTTTGGATTTAGTTCACATAGACTTATGTGGTCCTATGTCTACTATTTGTGGAGGAAAAAGGTATTTTTCAATTTTTTGTAGACTATCACTCATGGAAAATGTGGGTCTTCTTATTGCAATTGAAGTCTAAAGCATTTGACTATTTTTAGCAGTTGAAGAAGCTTGTTGAGAAAGAATCAGGATGTTTCATAAAGACCCTTCGTTTAGATCGAGGAGGGAATACACATCAAAAGAATTTTCCTCATTTTTGTTGAAACATGGGATAAAAATATAGTTAACAATAGCCTATTCTACTTAGTCAAATGGAGTTGCTAAGAGAATAAATCGTTCCATTATGGAAATGGTTCGATTTATGCTTAAAGGAGCCAATATTGAGCACATTTACTGGGTTAAAGTTGTAACAATTGTAGTATATCTTCTAAATAGGGCACCCACATGGGCTCTTGAAGGTATAACTCCTCACAAAGTATGGAGTGGAAGGAAACACTCCATATCTCATCTACGAGTATTTGGGTGTAAGGCTTTTATTCATATACCTAAGGAGAAAAGAAATAAGTTAGATGAGAAGACCCTACAGTGTGTTTTTCTTGGATATGATGAATTCTCAAAAGGTTATCGGTTGATAGATCCATTCACCAAGAAAATACATGTTAGTAGAAATGTAGTGTTTGATGAAGCTTTCACATCTAACACTACATCAATATACCTGGAAGATGAGGAGCAATGGCCACTTCCTCCTCCATAATAAAAAAAGCCTCCAAAATGATATACAAGTACTATGAAATATTATAAACTCACTTCACCACCATATGTCACTCTCAATCATCCAAAGACACGAAGTATGTCTCGACAGAGAATGGTAGAAGCATCTACTTCAGTTGATGATATTTGTGTAGATTTTCAAGAGCTTTCTATTGATAGAGATTTAGAAGGTTGAAATGATATGGAAATTGATGAGGAGAGGGTTTACATGTCTTCATATGATAAAAATGAACATTCTATAGTTGATGAAGCACTTAGTCAGCCTCAGTGGAAGGCAACTATAGATGTTGAACATAAATCCCTCATTAAAAACAAAACATGGAAGCTAGCCGATTTGCCTAAAGGAAATAAGCCCATAGGCTGCAAATGGGTTTACAAAGTCAAATATAAGGCATATGGTACCATAGACAAGCATAATGCTTGTATTGTGGCAAAGGGCTATGCTCAAAAGGAAGACCTTGATTATGAGGAAACCTTTGCACCCATTGCAAGGATGACCACCATTCGAGTTCTTTGTGCTATGGCAACACAATTCGGATAGAAATTACATCAAATGGATGTAAAAAGTGCCTTTATAAATGGTGACTTAAAAGAAGAGGTATACATTACTCAACCTCCAAGATTTGCTGAGGAAGGTCATGAGCAACAAGTTTGCAAGTTGGTCAAATCATTATACAGGCTCAAAAAAGCCCCAAGAGCATGGTACATTAAAATGGATAGTCACCTACTACATCATGGATTCAAGAGAAGTCCATCTAATGTAAATATCTATATCAAGAACATAGGTTCTGAAATAGTGATTCTTGTATTATATGTAGATGATCTGATCATCATAGAAAATTCAAATACATAGATCAACACTGTGAAAGATGAATTGAAAGAGTCATTTGATATGACAGATATTGGACTTCTCCACTACTGTCTTGGTCTTGAGATAGAATAGAAAAAGAATCATCTTAGGATGACTCAGAAAAAATATGCCAATACTCTAGTAGAAAAATATCGTATGACTGAATGCAAGACCAAGGCAACACTGATGGAATCAGGGCTTCAATTATCATGATATGATGACTCACCACAGGTAGATGGTATGCTATACAGACAGATGATTGGAAGCCTTATCTATCTGACCAATACTAGACCATACATTACTTATGTTGTAAACTATCTTTCTTGGTTCATGTAGGAACCAAATGCCTCTCATTGGAAAGCAGTTAAGCGTGTTCTTCACTACATTCGAGGTAGTGTAGATTATGGTCTATAGTATAAGAAGAATAACTCATTCTTATTACAAAGTTCCACTGACTCTGATTACGCTAGATCCATAGATGACAAAAAATCAACATCAGGGTATGTATTTCATCTTGGATCTGGTCCTGTCTCATGGCATAGTAAAAAGTAACAGGTGGTTGCTTTATCTTCAACTAAGGCATAATATCGCATTGCACGTGGAGCTGTATGTGAAGAAATATGGCTAAGTCGCATCTTGGATACCATGGGCCTACTAAAGAAACTTCCTATTCATATGTTTTGCGACAACTCAGGTGTTTTTAACTTGGTTAAGAATCCAGTACATCATGAACGAACAAAGCATATTGACACAGATTGTCATTTTATTCGTGATGAAGTTCCTAAGCACAGAATCAAGCTCCAACACATTCCCATCGATGAATAGGTTGCTAACATTTTTCAAAGGCACTTGGATGTGTCAAATTTCAACTATTCCAAAATAAACTTTGTATATTAAAGTAATGTATTAAAGGGGGGATGTTAGGGTAAAATAGGTAGTATATTGCATTATACTACATAGGTTATTACATTTACTTTTTACTGCATAACCATGGAGATATTTATTGTTCCCTAATATCTACTGGTTAACCTAGGTTAAGACTTAAAATATCCTAGGTTAGATATTTTAGGTTAGTGGTTGAATCATATTTCTCTATCCTAGGTTAGTTGTTAGAATCACGTATCTCTCTCTATTGTTAGCATGATTAGTTAGCATGATTAGCGTTAAATAAGTTGCTTAATCTATTTTGTATATTATTTAAGCTATGACTATCCTAAGGTCTAGCTAATGCTTAATTGAATAATTTTTCAATCATATTTTGTGCAACTCTATTTTGCATCACTCCCCTGGATGTGGCTTTTTCTATTCTAAAATATTAATGAGACAATCGTTAAGAATACTTGCATAGTAATTTTATTTTCTTAAATTGTTGTTTCATTCATTTGGGTTGGTAGACTCTTGTAGAATTTTATAAAGTAAGCCATTTACAAACTAGATGCAGGCTTTACAGAATTCGTAGTTCTAAATTTCTCCACTGATACAAGTATGGATTATAGTTGAGACACTGGAATTTTACAAGCACAAATTTTCATTCTTTTAGTTCACAGTCCAAATTTTGAGTGACGTATAAATTTCACTCACATACATACATATAAATAAATAATTAAATCACTTGTCTAGAAAAATATAAATAATATTTTTTTTAAAAAGGATACATTACATTGATCATTTTGTTATATTTTGTCAAAGTAAAAATGAAAGCAAGCGTACAAATTTATTGTAATCTTATGCTCAATTAAGTATTTTGATATTTTTTTTTTTCAAGAACGAAAGTGTATTTTGTTAAAAATAGTAGATTTTTTTTTGCAATAAGACATAAAACCATATTTTGAAGCATATTTATTATGAAACATATTATTTTACATGCAAAAAACATACATTGAGGATGTTTATTTGGTTTTGGACAATCAACCATGAATTGTTTTGTTTATAAGCCTTACACTTTATTAAATGTAAATGAGAAATATTGAGACAAGGAATAGAAAAAGCATGTCCTAGTATAATTTCTTATAATAGGAAATCTTAGAGTAACTCCTTGTTAACAATAAAAATAACTTTGAAGAATGACATAACCTAGGTATTGTGCTCTTGAGTTCAACTATCTTCTCTTGTTAGGGAATAAATATTGGTTAAACCATGTGATTTATGAGGTCATGATGCTTTTTGTGCTTAATGAATTGAGAGACTATGGTTTGACAACATGGTGTCTCTATTTAACCATACATTAATTCATTGTTTGAGATCCTTGTCATCAAGCTAAGTTGTATCAATTAGATAGATCCAAACTTTGGGATCATGCCAAGAATGCTTAGCCATAAAGGTAGTAAAAATAATAAATATAAATCCATTGGTGAAGGCATATGCCATTCACAAAACATAGGTTTAAAAGCTAAAGTTGTAATCCAACAAGGCCAAGTACTACAATATAGTAGATGAACTTGTTTTTGCAACAAATAGAATATTCAAAATACAAATAACAATAAAAACATACAATTTAATATGGATAGAATTTTTAAGAAAAAAAATTGTAATACAATAATAATCAAAATTTAAAACCTTTTAAAACCAATCTTATCCCAAATAAAAATATTTTAATCATTTGAAAACAATTTTCAATTCAATTATGTGTAAGAACAATATGTCAATCATAAATGTTAGCAATAAAAATAAAATCTATATATGAATTGTACTTGTTACATCCTTTGTCATTATCAAATTTTAGAATTGATCCTAAAACCACTTCAAAGTGGTAACTAATGATCCCAAATCTAAAATTTATCATAAATAACACACAACAATTCAAACTATTAATATAAAATTTATAAAATTGAACATTTATCATATCATATTAGATTACATTGTAATCAAATTTCAATGCAACTATACAATAATAAAATACTCATTAAAATATCTTAAGAATACCTTGAATCCCACCCAAACTTAATTCTTAACCATATTAAAATGTAAAATTTTACCTAACTAAAAAAATAAAAGTTTTGGAACTTCACTTCATCTTATTTTACCTTTGAATCTATTCAAATTTTCATTACCTTTGAATCTATTCAAATTTTCATTGGGTTGTAAAAAGCTTTGGATCTTCACTTCATCTTATTTTATCTTTGAATCTATTCAATTTTTCATTGGGTTGTAAAAATCTTTGCTTAAAACATTATCGCTTTTATGGCCTTTAATGTTTTTTAAATAATTTTATCAACTACAATATTTATAATAAATTATTATCAGTAATTTTTTAAAATATAAGATAGATAATATAAGATAGATAAATAGGTATTAACGTGGAACGGAATTCCAATCATGGAATAAAGAAACTGGACTCCAACTTATTCTCACTTTTATATGATGTTTTATTTTTATAACTTTATCAACTACAATAATTAAAAAAATGGAATTTTAACCTTTCAAGAATATTGAATTAAGGTAGTTAATTCATTACCATTTAACCTTTTTTTTTTAAATACACTTAATTTAAGCTTTAAATCTGATAAAAAAGCCTAAACCCTAAGTTTAGGGGTAAGTTTACTTCTTATAATTGTTGAAGAGAACCTGTTTTACTTGATTATAAAAAAACCTATTATCTACATGATGTAGTTTACAGACAAAAATGCTAGTTAATTATCCGTAATGACTTAAAAATTATTGATAATAAAAGTCGGATTCAACCCACAAAATGATTCACGACGTATGTGTTTATGAAATGCACATAATTATTGATAATAAAAGTCGGATTCAACCCACAAAATGATTCACGACGTATGTGTTTATGAAATGCACATATTTTATCTGACGTAAATGATATTTTACTACGTGTTTATAGGACGTATATACGTCAATTTATTTTGAATAATAGAGAAGTGTTGATAAACTATGACGTCATAATATCAAATAAACATTAGTATTAGTTCCCTTGAATTTATGGGGAATATGAGATGTTTATGCGCAGGAAGAAGCTTGAGAGAGAAAGAGTTTGGTTTTGCCCAGTCTGAAATTAATAGAGATAAAGCAGCATGTAATTGTGTTGCGGATGATAGGAACTATTGCATGTAATTGTGTGACGGGAATGAGTGCTTAAGAGATTGATCATCCATAAAATGTGTTGTTTGTTGTTTTTTTTGGGTTTTAGGTTACCTTTTAAATTTATTTTATTGTAAAAGTTGTAAAATCCATTTCAAAACCTACTTTCCTTTTAATAATATTAAAAAACACTGTATAAGAATATACCTTTAGCATTGACCACACCAGTGTTTGTGAACGGACCTCTACGGCATGGCAATGGCCATGCGTTAGCCGAAAATAAGATGTGGCACTGACAACAAACTTGTCGTCGAATCTCTCGAGAGTTTATCACTCCATTCATAGTCAAGTGGAAGCAGAAAAACAAAAATATTGTACCGTAAGTTCAAAGAAGGAAATTCTAATTATAAAATATGTTAAAAAATTTAAGTTATATTGATAGGTTTTAAGAGGAAATTTTAATTATAAAATATATTGAAAATATTTAAATTAAATATATAAATATATGTTTCAAAATTATTTATTAGAATAAAAATCTTGTTAGAATTTACTTTTTAATAAATATTATTTATTTAATAAAATTTTGATTATTAAATTATATTTAGACGGTTATCTTATTAAATTTAAACCTCCAATATTATTTTTTATTACGATGTGTATATGATATTGCTACATAGTTACAGACAATGATGTCACCCGTGTACCTGTCTTCGCCACGTCAACGCATCTAACCCGCTGGAATTTGCTCTTTACCCATGCATGTAATTATGTCCACGTGGAATCTTTTATATGGCATCTGAAACAGTTGTTACCCGTATTCTACCGTCTTCGCCACGTCAACGCATCTAACCCGCTGGAATTTGCTCTGTACCCATGCATGTAACTATGCCCACGTGGACTGTTTTATATGGCATCTGAAACAGCTGTCAACTTTCCTAATGTTTTATATATTATATAAAAATAAATAAATGAAATGTTTTTTTATTTGATATTTTTTCCCGAAAAACTTGTGATCGAGGTAAAAGGTTGAGCAGTCTCCTCCCAACCATGACCCCTCTTAAAGTTGAGAGCTATACTTATCAATAGGTAATTTAACACAAAGCCACCACACATCCACCTCCTCACACACTCGTCAAGTTGTTATTTGAACCTTGGACCTCCCGGTTTATAAGAGTCAAAGCCAGTTTATTTTGAACTAGATAATATAATTTTTTAATTAAATAAAAATATTTTATAATATTTATTATTGTTATTTAAAATTAAAAAAAATAACCACATTTTTTAAAATGATGTACATATATATATATATTTTTTTTTGGGTTAGTGTGAGAAATCTCCTACCACTAATGTGCATGGTTGGACAGTTTTCTCCCAACCCTGACCCCTATAAAGTTGAGAGTTATGCTTATCACTAGGGAATTTAACACAAAGCTACCACACACCCATCCCCTATGCTTATCATTAGGGAATTGAACACACAACTACCACACATTCACCTCTCTCACACTTGTCCACACTACGGTTTAAACCTTGGACCTTCCTTAAAAATCTTAATTAAATAATCGTTCCCTGTATTCCTTAAGGGCCTGGACTTTCCGTTCCATGGGGTTTGCCCCATCCGAATATACTCCTCAGGCTAGTTGGGAGTTTTTGTATCTGACACAAGCAACCAAACTTAAACCCTAGGTCTCCTTTAAAAAATTGAAGGAACTTACCCATAAAGTACCTTGTGGGGATATGTATAGTTTTTTATTTAAATAATTATCGTTATATTAATAAAATATTATATTTATTTTTAATTACTTATAGCTTTTTTATTTTTTATCTTCCTTTAAAATTAGTGTGTATTCAATTAATTATTTAATAATGCTTTTATTTAGAGATATATATATATATTTTGAAATGCAATGTGGATAAGTGATATTTTTTGTGTATTAGTCATATCTGTAAATCACATTAAGCATAGAACGCATTCAAGTGGATAATGTATAGTGGTTCGGGTTCTTCTACTCTCTCTAAATCGATAAGTTTATATGTTCTTTGATCCACTTTTTGGGTGACAATGTATGTACCTAACCAATTAGTCGCAAATTTATTATGACGATGCAATAATGCATTAATGTTTTGTTGATTTTCTTTAAGGACAAGATCTCCTAATTGGAAATCATGTAGATGGATTTTGGTGTTGTAAGCAAAGAGGTGATGCTATTTTGCTTGATTATTTATTTGTTGATGATTTTTTGAGTAGAGGTTTGATAAATAATATTGAGGCTGCTAATATGCTATGTGATGGAGCATGTCTTACAAAGACATCATTTGAAAACTTGTTTTGGTTTCAAAAGGCATAACTCTCATCATTGGCAGCAAAATTTGCAAAGTTTGAAGCTTGTCTTATGAAGACAACCTTGAAGAAGAGTCTTCTTGGAGTGAAGACAATGGTGGGTAGCTTGGGTTTCTTAAACTCAAGTAAAAATAATGTTGATCACTTATGTAATGTGTTGAAAATTCCTTGGAAGGAATCATGTACAACAGTGATAATGAGTGATAATTTGTGTGAGGTGGTGTATTCCCAAGTAGCATATGTAATTAGCTATTTCATAGCTATGTATTATGTAATTATGTGTGTAGAGTTTTTTTTGTTTGTTACAATCATCTATGTGAGATGATTAATCTCAGCTCATACTCATATAGAGTATGGTATTGTAATGATGTAAAATATGGTCACTTGCAAGAATGGTTTAAAGACCATAATGAATATGGGAGAGAGTGGTTGTTGAAAACCACAATTGAAGAGACTTTTGATGAAGGGGGAGTTGATCATCAAAAGGAGGCACTCAATTATAATTTGCAAGAGAAAACACAAATGATGGAGGATAGCCCGCAAGAAGAGCGGAAGTGTGGTGGGTGCCAAAACCTTTTTGAGTTCTTTGATTTTTTAATTCAAACCTGGAAGAAGCATAAAAGAAGATCATTCAAATCAGTTTCTTCAAAGTTTGTGATGCTTTAGAACTCATGAAATGAGTCCTTTCAACATCAATGGGGAGAATGTTGGAATCTGATCTCCTCAACTTAGCATTGCCTTGTATAGCGACTGCAGTAATTGTGTTTTAACTATTCCGTAACTACAATGATTGTTGTTTCTTATTTTAGGTTGTTAGTTTGGTTTGTTTAGCTTCGTGGCTGTGATGATTAATCATGAGTTTAATATTAGGTTGATTCCTAAGTTGTTTGCTAGTGTTCTCTAAAATCTATATAAGATTGGGATTGTATTGGAGTCAATATATCATGTAACGGAGTAGAATGTAATAGATCTCATGATGAGAGCTCCATGAGAGCCATTTGTAAGAGAACATTGATCTATCAAATCATGTTCATGTTCACTGTATTAGTCTGAAGTATATATGTGTGTTATATGTTAAAGAGTAAACATTGTATTCTACCTGAATACTTTGGCTGTAGCTTATTGATGAAAAGTTTAATGGATTGTTTATGATATTCACTTCATTTGCTTCATTGGTTCATTCATGACTCTGGATTGCATCATATCACACTCGAGAACAAGGATGAATCATTCATAGACACATCAATACCACCAATATTCTGCGTGATGATAATTTTGTGGTGAAGATAGTTGATTTTCGCTTATCCAAGAAGGATCCTGCTCTTGATCATTCTCATATAAGTACAACATTGAAGGGTAGTTTTGGGTATGTTGATCCAAAGTACTGCCGAAGCCAGCACTTGACAATTAAATCAGATGTGTATTCCTTTGGTGTGGTGTTGTTTGAAGTTGTTTGTAGAAGGCCTGTTATCAGTCATAATCTTCCTACAAAGTAAACATATCTTGTTGAGTGGGCAATGCACTGGCGGAAGAAATCAATGCTAGAACAAATCAGTGATCCCCATCTTGCAGTGACTTATAATCTCGACACTTTGAGGATGTTTTGTGAGATTGCAAAGAAATGCTTAGCTGATGATCGAAAAAATAGGCCTTCGATGGAAGAAGTATTATGGAATTTGGAATATATATTATGATTGCACGAGAGTAATGACTCAACTCAAGTGAGCAACCTTGGTTTGAATGTTCCATAGATAAGAGAAGCCAAGAAAATGAGTGTAGTAGCATCTGAAGACTCCGAAGAAATTGTGATGTTTTTTGAGTTGGTGTGGCCACAGGGAAGGTGAGTGGATGAAATATGTGTAGTATCTCTCTACATCTTCTTTCTTACGCTGTCCAATAAAATCCCAATCTTGGCTTGTATAGACCCTACTTTAGTTTGGGAACAGCTTTTCTTATATATTTACTTGTATACTATTCGAAAAAAATGTAGGAAAACTGGCAAATGTTCCTTTGTGAAGGAAATAAATTCAAATCGTGAAAAAATTTTGCTTCGAAAAACTACTTCGGGTCGCAAAAAATTGCTTCAGCAATTTTACTTCGGCTAGCGAGAGGGTCCTCGAAAAATGCTTTGGCAAACATGCACTTCGGGAAGAGTCTCGAACAAATTTCCAGCGAGGGAGGAACTTCGGCGAGGGAGAAGAGGTTTAGGGGAAAAGTTCCCAAAGTATTTATTTTAGTAGAAATATTTCCGAGCTAGAAATGCTTCGGGGAAGATATTCCCGAAGTATGTGTTTCGGGGCAAAAACCTTCCGAAGTAAATCTACTTCGGGGAACTTCGTTTTGAAAGGATTTTTTGGACGGGAAGGTTGCAAAATTTGGTAGCTCACGGCAACTTCGGTGAAAACAGAGTGCCGCAATGTGCTTCGGCACAAACAAATGAACTTGATCCCTTTCTGGATCAAACTGGTACTTTGCCACTTTGGGGAAAACCCTAGATCTAGAAAATCTGCAGATAAAAACAATGCACAGAGACAGAAAAATGTGCAGAGACACAAATGGCAGAATAAATATTTATTTATATATCTTTAACGTCGGATTACAAGAGCTTCCTACTGAAGCAATTACTATCTTCTGCAAGACGAAATGTTTGTAGGATAAACATAAAAACCGTCTCTTGGAGGCCGCTGCTCCAACTGCTTCTTCAATCTTCTCCTCTTCAGCTTACGCTCCTCTTTCTTGTAAATAACAAAATGGCCCCGATATTTATAGGCGGGGAATGAAGACAAAAGGGCAGGATAAATTTCACCGGATGACTGACAAGAAGTAAATGCAACTGTAAGGTTCCTGTCTAATTGCCAAACGCCCCAGCTACTCGCACGCTTGGATAATTAATGTCCCGATTTGCGCTCCTGCATTCTGCTTCGGTTATTTTTTGCTTTAGAGGTCAAATGAGAACTGCTTCACGATGAACCATTTTGGGGGCTGCCAATTTGTCTTTCATGCCGAAGTCCTTTCTGAACACGATTCAGCAAAGCTTCGCATCGAAGCACTTACAGGTGCGAAGTTAGAATTAACATTTCCAACACCCTCCTTTAAATCTAACTTCATAGATTCTCTAACACCCAACATTTCTTGCAATCTGGCGAAGTCTTCCTCCTTCAAGGGCTTCTTGAAGATGTCAGCCAGTTGCTCCTTCGACCTGTAGAACTGCAACTATACTTCATCAAATTTCACCAGCTCTCTGATGAAATGGTATCGGATATCAATGTGCTTTGTCTGATCATGGAAAACTGGGTCCTTTGAGAATGCAATGGCAGAGTTGTTGTCACAAAATATTGTTGTTGCTGCTTCCGACGGATGTTGTAGTTCACTCAGAACTATTCTTAGCCAGACTGCCTGGCAGGCTGCTGAGGTGGTAGCAACATACTCTGCCTCTGCTGTAGATAGAGCCACAATTGGCTGCTTCTTTGAGGACCAAGAGACGACTTTGGATCCAAAATGGAAGGCATTCCTCAAAGTGCTCTTTCGGTCATCTACGCTACCAGCCCAATCACTATCGATGTAGCTAATTAACTCCAACTGGTCCTTTCTGGCATAGTGGAGTCCATGGTTCCTTGTGCCATTGACATATCACAGGATTCTCTTGCCTGCTTGCCAGTGAGTGTCTTTGGGCGACTCCATAAACCGACTGATTAAACTCACGGCATACATCAAATCTGGCCTGGTTGCAATCAAGTACATCAAGCTTCCAACTAACCTTTTATAGAGAGTTGGGTCAACACTTCTGCTGTTGTCGGTCTTGCTCAACTTGACGCCAGTGGTGGCCGGAGTGATGGCAGGCTTGCTGTCCTCCATCTTAAACCGCTTTAGGACATCCTTTGCATACTTGCCCTGAGAAATGAAGATGCCATCTGCTGATTGGTCAATTTCAATACCAAGAAAATATTTCATCAGTCCCATGTCTGTCATTTCAAACTTGGACTTCATGGCTGTTCTGAACTATGTAAATAGACTGTTGCTATTGCCAGTATATATCAGATCGTCCACATACAGATAGATGATTATCAAATCTCCTGCTTCATTTGTTTTTAGGTACAGGGAGTGCTCATATGGGCAATTTTGAAACCCATTCTCCTAAAAATAGCCGTCAATCCGGTTCTACCATGCCCGGGTGCTTGCTTCAACCCATATAGGGCCTTCTTCAGCTTCAGGACCTTGTCCTCTTATCCTTGTACTTCATAATCGGGTGGCTGGTCTATGTAGACCTCTTCTTCCAATACTCCATTCAGAAGGCAAACTTGACATCCATCTGGTACACGCTCCATCCCTTTTGAGTTACTAGTCCTAGAATCATCCTGACTGTGTCAAGTCGGGCTACAGGTGCATACAACTCATGATAGTCAACTCTTGACTTCTATTTGTAGCCTTTCGCCACAAATCTGGCTTTATGCCTATCAACTTCTCCTTGGGCGTTGAACTTTGTCTTATACACCCACTTGACCCCAATGGTCTTCTTCCCTACTGGAAGATCTGTCAGCTGCCATGTCTCATTCTTCTCAATGGCTGCTATCTCCTCATCCATCACATTCACCCATTTGCGATTCTGACTTGCTTCTTCAAACTCCACTGGATCACACTCTGTAAATAGGGCAAAGTCAAAATAATCTTCATCCATCTGATTACGAGTTACCTCATAAATATCTTGCAAGCTCCGAGTCTTCACAGGTGTCCTTAGGTTTTGAATTCTGCTTGCAAGGGTAGGTGACCAGGATGATGAAGGTGCGCTGTTGCTGGCACCACTATTGCTGCTTGAAGTTACAGGTCCCTGCAGACTATCTTCCTCCAAGTTTACAAGATTAGCAACTGCTGGTTCAGGCTGACCAGTATCTGATTTCCAGTTCCAGGCTTCATCCTCTAAGAACTTCACATCTCGGCTGATGACAAGTTTCTTTGTCACAAGATTGTACAGCCTGTATGCCTTTGCTAGTTCATTGTATCCTATGAAAATGCATCTTTCAACTTTGTCATCCAACTTCTGCCTTTTCTCATCTGGAACATGTGCATATGCTATGCACCCGAAAACTCGTAAATGAGCCACACTTGGCTTCAGATTGCTCCAGGCTTCCTCCAAAATTTTGTCCCTCACACTCTTGGTGGGACACCGGTTCAACAGATAAACTGCACAACTTACAGCTTCTATCCAGAACTAATGCGGCAAACTTTTTGCCTTCAAAATGCTCCGTGCCATCTCCATGATTGTTCTGTTCTTCCTCTCAGCTACACCATTCTACTGCGGTGTGTATCTTGCAGTGAACTGCCTCTAAATTCCATGCTACTTGCAAAAGTTGTGGAATTCATTGGAGATGTATTCTCCACCTCCATCAGTTCTGAGAGTCTTGACAAAATATCCGCTCTGTTTCTCAACCAGAGCCTTGAAATCCTTAAACTTCGTAAATGCCTCTGACTTCAACTTGATGGGATAAATCTAGGTCTTCCAGCTAAAGTCATCAATGAAAGTCAGGAAGAACTTGTTGCCGGCATATGTGGTGGTCTGCATCGGACCATAAATGTCTGAGTGCACCAGCTCCAATGGCCGTGATGCTCTCCAAGACTGTACTATAGGGAATGTGTCCCTGTGCTGCTTGCCGACAAGGCAACCTTCACAAACTTGGTTCGGTTGCTCAATAAGGGGTAAACCCTTCACCATCTGCTTCCTGTGTAGCAATTTTAGGCCATTGAAACTCAGGTGACCGAATCTGAGATGCCACAGCTAGGTAGCATCCTTCACAACTGCACTCAAAGACATCAAAGATTCATTCTAAATCTGTAGCGAAAACATCTTGTTTTTTGTCATGGACATAGTTGCGATTTGTCCATGCACTTTGTCTCTGATTGAACAAACACCATCTTTGAACTGAATAGTGTGTCCATTCTGCACAAGCTGTCCAACACTCAACAGATTGTGCTTCAACCCAGGCACATAATAAACATTTTGAATTGTTTTTCTTTCATCGTGCCTGGTGCGGATGGAGATTTTGCCTTTCCCCATCACGGGAACCTTGTTGTTGTTCCCCATCTTGACTTCGAACTGGACTGTTTCATCCAACTGTGAGAACATCTCCCTGTTCCCAGTCATGTGGTTGTTGCACCCACTGTCAAGATACCAAATGTTCTTCTTGCTTTCTTCCTCAACACTGCAAGTCAGCAGCACATTTCCTCCTGCCACATTTTCGGTTTCCTCCGTATAATGGGCTTGCTGCTGTTTCTCATTCGCCATCTTCTTTCTGCATTGTGAGGCATAATGGCCGAACTTATTGCAGTAGTAGCATTGGACCTTTGACATGTCCTACTGAGAGCTTCCTTGCTGATTTTTGCCAGTACCTCTTCATACATGCTGATGAAAGTTGCAACTAGGCTCGCTGTCATGAGGGTTTGACCTCCCTCCTTGCTTGTTACTTCTCCCATGTCTACTTATGCCTCTTCCTCCTTGAGAACTAGAAGCGCTGTGGTGGGAGTCTTGTCCGCCACTGTCTCGAACTGAGACTTTTGCTTTGAAAGCTTGCTCCAAAGAGGACTGAGTTGAGTGGATCAGCCTCTGCTCATGTGTCTGCAAGGAACCCATGAGTTCATCCATCGAGAGGATCATCAAATCCCTTGACTCCTCAATTGCAATTACCATAGAGTCAAACTTCGTTGGCATACTTCACAGAATTTTCTCCACGATCCTTTGATTCTGCATGATTTCACCATTCAACCACATCTGGTTGATGACATCTGTTTTTCGGGTGAAAAAATCGCTCATGGTATCTGACTCGCTCATCTGTAGGTTCTCGAACTACCTCCTGAGCATCTGTAATTTCACCAACTTCACTTTGTTGGTGCCCTGGTACGAACTTGCCAGAATTTCCCAGGCTTGCTTGGCCTTGGTCGCTGATGCAATCCACGGGAAGATGGTCTCCTCAACCGCTTGCATGATATAGAACAGGGCTTTCTGGTATTTCTTTTGATTCTCCTTCAGAAGATCTTTGTCAGCTTGGGAGAGGGCGGCCTGTGTTGCTGCATCTGTCGGCTTCGGGTATCCATTCTCGACCAACTCCCACAAATCTTGAGACCCGAAGAGGATCTTCATTTGGATGCTCCAGTAATCGTAGTTTTTTAAGTCGCGAGATCTGCAACTGCAAGGAACTCTTTCTAGAATCCATCTTCTATCTCCGCATCATAGCAACACGGCTCTGATACCAATTTGAAGGAAATAAATTCAAATCGTGAAAAAATTTTGCTTCGAAAAACTACTTCGGGTCGCGAAAATTGCTTTGGCAATTTTACTTCGGCGAGTGAGAGGGTCCTCGAAAAATGCTTCGGCAAACATGCACTTCGGGAAGAGTCTCGGACAAATTTCCAGCGAGGGAGGAACTTCGGCAAGTGAGAAGAGGTTCAGGGGAAAAGTTCCCGAAGTATTTATTTCGGGAGAAATATTGCCGAACTAGAAATGCTTTGGGGAAGATATTCCCGAAGTATGTGTTTCAGGGCAAAAACCTTTCGAAGTAAATATACTTCGGGGAACTTCGTTTCGAAAGGATTTTTCGGACGGGAAGGTTGCGAAATTTGGCAGCCCGCGGCAACTTCGGTGAAAACAGAGTGCTGCAATGTGCTTTAGCACAAACAAATGAATTTGATCCCTTTCTGGATCAAACTGGTACTTTGCCACCTCGGGGCAAACCCTAGCTCTAGAATATCTGCAGATAAAAACAATGCACAGAGACAGACAAATGTGTAGAGACACAAATGGCAGAATAAATATTTATTTATATATCTTTAACGCTGGATTACAAGAGCTTCCTACTGAAGCAATTACTATCTTTTGCAAGACGAAATGTCTGTAGGATAAACATAAAAACCGTCTCTTGGAGGCAGCTGCTCCAACTGCTTCTTCAACCTTCTCCTCTCTCTTCTCCTCTTCAGCTTACGCTCCTCTTTCTTGTAAATAACAAAATGGCCTTGGTATTTATAGGCGGGGAATGAGGACAAAGGGTGGGATAAATTTCACCGGCCGACTGACAAGAAGTAAATGCAACTGTAAGGTTCCTGTCCAATCACCGAACGCCCCAGCTACTCGCACGCTTGCATAATTAATGTCCCGATTTGTGCGCCTGCATTCCGCTTCGGCTATTTTCCGCTTCGGAGGGCAAATGAGAACTGCTTCACGGCGAACCATTTTGGGGGCTGCCGATTTGTCTTTCGCACCGAAGTGCTTTCCGAACGCGATTCGGCAAAGCTTCGCGCCGAAGCGCTTACGGGTGCGAAGTTAGAATTAACATTTCCAACACTTTGGGCTTCTTGTTTTGAGCGTCTTTGTACGCCAGAGCATTGTAACTGAATTCAAAATTATGCCGACTGAGGAAAGAGAAGCACAGCAAAGCGAATTGGTCTTAGAAACAAATTTTGGTTATCTCATTAAAACTGTCAAACCACTTAAAGTTCATTTGGTCCATCTTGCTGTTCTGGTTTGGGTTGTAACTTGATTGAAGCCTGTGATGGCTCTTAGGAAATAGACCTAATATCCCTTGGATGCGGCTTATGCTATTCTGAATCAATGAGACTATGATGAATATGTATAAGAAGTATAATTGAAAAGACATATTGTTGTTTCGGTCATTTTGGTTGATAAACTCTTCCAGAAGTTTATTGCGTAAGCCATTTAAATAATAGACTCAGGATCTATAAATTATAGTTGAGACACGTTAACTGGAATTTTACAGGCACAGATTTTCATTCTTTTGTTTTGCAATCGAATCTTGAGCGTCATATAACTCTGAGCCGAAGCAGTTACACTTTGTCACATCGCAATATCACACAGTTCTATCATTTAAATATAGGAAAATAAAGTATATATCTAATCATATATTTCTAATAATAAATATTTTTTATTATTATTTATTTTAATTCATTTTAAAACAAAAAATTTTATCGTTTTATAATTGAGATAAATATATAACATAAACCATTTATCATTTTATATTTTAAATAACAGAGATCTAATAAACACTTAACATAATATTCAATAAATTTATATATTAATTTTTTTAAAACCTCCTCAAACGTGTTCCTTCTAAACCATTTGTATCTTTTAAAGATCAATTATTCTCAATATAGGAGAATTAGGGGAACAATATGTTAGGAATTAAATTTTGGATGTGAAGAAGTGGATGCGAAGAAGTTAGTGGAAAATGTGGTATGTATTAGGGTTTCGAGTTCTTAGTGTCATATTGTCCCTCCACTCTGGAGTGTGTGGGGCGTTTTTTAGGGTATTTTTCTACAATTTTTGTTGATTTTACTTCATCGTTTAACAGATTGAACCTTCTTTTTTTAATGGACAAAGCTCAATCAGCAGCTCCAACATCTGTTTAAGATGAATAAGGGAGCAATGGCGCTAAAGGTGAATAAGCAATCATGAAAGTTTATTTCTAAAGTTTATCACAAGGTAATCTTTCTCTGTCAGATGTTTTTGTCTTGTTGCGTGAGTTTAATAATACTTGTTCTTGGCTGAAAAACCATACACTGGTAGGGTATTTTCTAGGTCATATCCACAGAGAGACCCTTTCGAAACTAGATCCAACAAGCTTGGCATGGCATCAAGGTTGATGGTATCCAGAACCTCATTGAAGGGTTTTTTTTGTTTCATTTTGCTAACCCTGATCAGGCCAAAGCGATCCTCAGTTATGTGCCTTGGTCTATTCATAGCTTCTTGTTGATTTTTTAGCCCTAGACCAAGGATTTTTTAATCACTAATGATGTTTCCTTATGGGTTTCGGTTTGGGTTGAATTTCCTAGTCTTCCTTTGTTGCTTTGTCTTTATTATCAGAACCTTGTGGCCCCCATTGGTAAATTTATCTATTGTGAAATGGATAAATTTTATACCTCACACCTTCAAAAGTATTTTTGTGTCAAGGTCGATCTTTCTAAAGACCTTAGGAAGATTGTTGATGTCCAAGTTGGTGACTATAGATTCAAGCAACGTATCATCTACATAAAAATGTCTAATACATGTTATCGTCACCAATCAGCTACCCATAAGATAAAATATTATCCTTTAATGGAAGATAAGATTAAAGCTAAGCAGATGATTGTGGCTCCTATTATTACTAGCTCTATATTTGCTTTCAAAGGGGGGCAATATGAATGGAAGGTAGTCTAGGAGAAGGGTAAGAATAGGAAAATGTAAACCCTATGACTACTCTCAACAACTCACCTCAACCCCTTGTGTCTTCTGTGCCATTTGGGCATGGTGTGGTGATAGAGCAACATACCACACATCTAGCGATACCCAGTGATAGGGCTTCATAGAAGGTTGCTAATGTACCACCAAATAGTGCTTTCTTTTCCAATATTGTTACTTCTTCTACTCCAACTTAGTCTCTAGATTCTCTAGTTTTGCATATCAATGGGTAGTCTTCCTCAAGATTCATGAAAGCTAAATGGACTTTTGTCAATGGTTGAAGATCACATAACCCACCAAGGGGATAATCCCTGGTTCACAAAGATAAAAGACATCAAATGAAGTTTTCAAAAGTAGGTTAGGAGCTTTATCTCAGTAATATTTATGATTCTCTTTCAAACCATGGATATGCTGAAGATGTAGCCAGATATATGAGTCTTGATCGATATCCATGATTTTTTTATCATGAAATATCAGAGGGCTGATGGAACTAGTCTGCAAATACTTGGTATGAGATGAGATTGCTTTATGCTCTAGATTTTTTGGTAATCCTGACTTTTTTTGTCTTTAAGAGATTAATATTTTGGACTAAATTTTGTAATGTACTTTCCTTTTTCTTTGGCGAGGTTGCTTTTTCTATGCCACCAGAAATTCTCTTAGAAGAGGGGGAGCTATCATTATTTTAGTAGCTAGGTGGAAATATAGTTTTATCTCCTGGGGTGTGGACCCTTTCAATCATGTAGTTTTGATTTTACTTGAGGTTGATGGGTTGTCTTTTGACATTATTAATGTCTATGCCTCCAATGATGCTCAAGAGCATTGTAGCCTTTAGTGATGGTGTGCTTTTTATTTACCACATGTTGTTTGGGTTATGTACAAAGATTTTAATATGAATGAAAAACCTGAAAACAAGTTAGAATAACTTCCCATGCAGTGGGTTACTGGGAAAAGAGGGACCTAGTACTTCATGATTTTTTTTTTGGGTTTGTTAGACCCCAATTCTTGTCTTTCTACTCATGCTTTTTCTAAAAATTTGTGGTATACATGGTCCAATTTCTAGGTTGGCCATGCAAGAATTCTGAGAAGGTTGGATAGAGCCATGCTTTCAGATCATGTGTAATGTTTCTTTCATAGGAGATATAATTTAGCCCTGTTTGTGGAAACCATTCCCAGTACCACTACTTCTGATCATTCACCCATCATGTTTAATGTGCCAATGAAATCCCTGCCTTAAAGACAATACAAGTTAATTTTTTTAATACTTCCTTTATTCAACATCCTTTCATGGTCTATCATATTCGTGAAGTCTGAAATCTAGTTCCTAGACCTATTAGAGAGTTGTGTTGGATAGAATGGTGGAATGGTGTCATTTTTCGTACAACTATCTTTCTTTGTGCTTTGGAAAAAATGTGACACTGTTTAGAAGATATTTCAATGTTGTTCTTCATGATGAGCTTGCCAAATCTTCTCTCAGACTTGAGGCATGTATGTTTAATCCTAAAATTTAGTCTCAAGTTGCCCAGCTGAGGCATGAACTTAAACTTTTTGAACTTTATGAGTCTCAGGGAGCTCGAATTAAATCCCATCTTCATTAGCTTAAATTTGGTGATAGAGTCACCAAATATTTTTTTAAAGGCTTTGCTCTCGCATGCAAGATATTCAATTCGAGGCCATTCAAGATAATGGAATAAGACTTACCTCTATTTTTGAGATGATTGATGCTTTTGTCAAACACTATACTGATGTTTTTTTTGCTCAAGCTTATTCCCTTGAGCGAGAGCAAGCACTAGAAGCTTGTATGGTAGTTGTACCCGTTAAGGTTTCAAAGTCTCAAAGAACATGTTGTGATAAACTACTCTCCCTTATAGATCTACAGGATGCATTATCTCAAATGCAAATGACAAAGTACCAGGTTTGGATAAATTTTTGTGTGAGTTCTACAAAGGTCTTAAGGACTTAGTTGGTCCTGATTTGCATAAAGTTTTTCTAGAGGCTCTTTGAGTAGGCTCTTTGGGAGAAATTATTAATAGGGGTAGTATCAAATTCATACCCAAGAAAGGGGACCCAAAGTTGATCACTAATTGGAGGTCTATTACTTTGTTGAATGTTAGTTACAATATCATTGACAAATATTTGGCTCTTTGCCTTAGGTATCTTCTTCCTTTGATAGTCATATCAAAGCAAACTAGATTTATTCAAGGAAGAAACATCCTCAATAATATTTTTGCTATCTAGGAGGACATGGAATGGTCTCGAATGTCAAACCAAAACATAACTTTTATTAATATTGATTTTGAGAAATCTTATGACCTCATTAAATGGAGATTCATTCTTACTATGCTCAAAGCTTTAGACTTTGGGCCAGTTTTCATTCAGACTATTGCTATCCTATTCAAAGATGCTTTGGCTATTCTAAAACTAACCAATTCATATTCTAAAGTAGTGGCCATTTTAGTTTTGTTTATCAAGGGTGTTCTATTTCTCCCTCTTTATATGTGCTTATTGCTAAAGCCTTCGGCTATCTTTTAGATACTCAAGATTCTACAGGTCTTATTAAAGGAATTACTCTTTTGAATGATCAGGGATAGCTTATTAATGGTCACTTTGTTGCTGATTCCTTTATTACTATAAGGGAAGAGGAGCAATCTGTTTCTAATGATCTATTTTATCTTAACACCTTTTACACAAACTTTGGTTCTAGCATACAATGGAGGAAGACCTCTTGCTTTAAAAAATTTCCCTTTCCTATGCCACCTTTTCTTCAAAAGTATCATTGGAATCAGATCCCTCCTATAATTTTTTTTAAGTTTCTTTGTTTTCAAGGCTCCCCTGCTCAACTTTGGAATTATGTGCTTCAAAGAGTTGAAAAGAAACATGATTTTTAGGTTACTAAGAAACTGTCATTAGTAGGTACATTTCAGATTTTCTCTAAAGTTTTAGCTGCCACTCATGTATACTATTCCTCTTGTTGGGTTCCTTCAGAAGCTTGCTATAAGAAGCTTGAGAAACTCCTTTGAGATTTTCTTTGGAATAATTCTTCTAAAACAAAGGGATTTTCTAGATTTGCTTGGAATATTTGTTGTCTTCCTAGAGAATTTGGCAGAATGGGTCTGTTGTACTGTAGACAACAAGGTATTATTCTATGTGCTAAGTGGGTGGTCAAGTCTTTGAGGGGAGCTAAATATTGGAAAGTTTTGGTTTGAAATTTTATTTCCTCTAGTCTTCCCTTAAACCGTAGAGCATGGAGAGGGTTGGATTTTCCTTCTCTCATTGTTGCTTTAGTTTTTGTTAATATTTTTGGATCCTTTGTTATTAAAAGTATATGGAAAGCCTGGCAACAACTTGCTCCTTGGATATTTTGTAGAGGATATTGTTTTTGTAAAGGCTTATTCATCATTTCTATGAATATTTGGTGGTCCCTCATGTTTCTTCATCAAAGTTCTCCCTTAGCTTGGGTGCAATGGATTCATGCTTAGTGGTTTTTCAAAAAGGGTATTATTACAATAGTTGATTTCTTTTCTCACCAAACTAAGGATTGGATCCTATGGAATGAGTTCAAACACACCTTCAAGTTGAATGGTGCAGATAAATATACATATGATTCTATTATTTCTATCACTCCTTTTTCTATGTCACATACTATTGGTGTGTGCTTGCAGTGTCCTTGGTGGTAAGACTGGAAATGGCATGTTGATACTCCTTTGCTTAATTATAAGGTTCATTTGGGGTATAAATTATTATCTCCTTATATTCCTCTAATGCTTAATGTCAATAAGTGTTGGGACTTATTTTCTACAAGGACTAGATGGAATTCTAGATTTTAAAATGTTTGGGCTATTTATGTTGAGCCCAAGCAATATTTTTTACATGGAGCTTGCTATATCAAGGCCTTCGCTTGAGGGAACATTTGAAGCACATTGGAATTCTTTATCCTAAATATCCTTTTTGTGGTGTACCCAAGTCTTGTACTCACCTCTTTTGGAATTATAGAAGATCTAGGCAAGCTAGGGAATGGGTTCTTTCATTTTTTTGTCTATTTATAGTTGCAAGAGTTTCTTATCCCCAAGATCTTCTTGGAGAATCTTTTAATTTATATCTCTCACGTTTTGAAGTGTGGTAGGTGTTTAGGATTAGCCTAATATTTCATATTTAGAAGGCCCATAACAAAATTATTTTTAAACAATCTACACCTTTTGTCATATTTACTCATGCTGATAAATTAGAAATTTGTAATAATATGTGGCTATAGATATGTACCCAAGACAAAATAATTGCTATGGATTTGGATAATTTCTAATTTCTTCTAGTGCACTATGTCAATGCTCCATGTACAGTCAATCAGATCCCCCAAGGCACTCTTATTAGGAGTGTTTTTGATCTCGCTCTCATCGTTGGCCTTCGTCATATGCAAGAAGTACTATCACAAATAGGCACTGGTCCTAGCCTTCACCAGTTAGGAATAAACCTAATTTTGACATTGCTTATTCATCCTGCTAGGTAGGGGGTGGGATGATGTCCAACCTGTTTCACTTGGGCCAGTTGTTTTTTGGAGCAACACAGGTTCTAAAGACCTTAATCATGATGTAGAGGGGTGGATTACCATCCCATAATCACTAGTATTTTATGCAAGACAACATGTCAGGGCACATTACCCCATATGATATGTTTTCTTTGATGTAATGATCATCAATGATCATGATTGGTAAACTTGTGTTTTGTTGGTGGATTTATTTACTAACCCTTGTCAATGAGGGTTAGTTTGATTCCCCATGGGGTGTGTTAACCCACCCACTTTTTTATTGTAAATGATTTTATTTTAATTTAATATAAATTTACTTTTTCATTTAAAAAAAATTGTCAACAATTGATTCGTTATAGTACAAAAATAAAATTCAATATTAAAAACATTGAAAAGTTTTTAACAAGGTTCTTATTATAAGTGATTGAAAATTTGAGTATGAGTTTCTGTGGGAAAAAAATGTGGTTAGGGCTTTGGGATTTATTTTGGAATACCTAGGCTCATATCGCCATGGGTTGTGGTGTGTGCATGTGTGTATGCACTTGTGTATAGAAGAAAAAAAATTGAGTACGACGAAAGTAAAATTAACTAAAGTGAATTAAAATGAAGATCTAAAACCTCATTAATTTTTTAGGACAATGGTGTTCTTATATTAGAATGAAATAATTAAGTTTTTAAAGTTTTATATTATTTATTTATTTATATATTTTTATTTTTTAGAAAACTTTTAGATTATATTAATTTATTAACCAAAATATTACAATATTATGGTGCTAACACTGTATACCAGCTTAGAAAACAAAATGAGGTGGCTAAGGAGTAAAGCATTCATAACTGACTATACATTAGAATATAATATTTTAGCAGTAAAAGACTATAGCTATATCTTGCTGCAATACACCAACCAGATATCAATATTCATTTGTGGGAGAGTCTATTATTTGGAGAAATTTTGGGTATATTTTCAATGATATCTTCAGAAGTCTTTAAGGAATAAATAGAAGTAATCAAAACCTATACCTGCTCATCATTGCTAACTCTTTTCTTTTTAGTTTCTTGTTGGACCTTTTGAAGATCTTGAACCATATTAGAAAGCTAATGAAGTCTATCAATAACATCTCGTGGTGTTTTGGAAGTTCCATAGGGTTGGGAATGAATACTTCCCACATGTAATAAAAGGCCAAAGGTCAAGTCTGCTGAAACTATATCCCATGGAGGAGAAAATGTAGTAAACATATTTTTGCATCTCCACTTCCAAATGTGCTTGAGAAGGATGAGTCTACAAACATCCCAAATTTTGGGAGACTGATCCAATTGAGAAAAACCAAGTAGAGAAAGCTTCCAAGATCTAGTGAAAGATGAAAAAATTAAAGAGTAGAAGACATCACAAAACTATTTGGCCATGTCAAAAAAAAAAACAAGTTAATAAGAGTTTCTAAAGCATTACACAAATTTTATTGAGAGGGAATGGATAAAATCACAACCAAAATTTTAAAAGTTTTGAGTTTTTAATGTAAAATCTATCATCCAAGAAGTTGAGTTTTGTATTCAATAAAAACTTTCCAAATTTGAGTTGCTAGAAAGTACCATTGGGCATTGGTAAAATTCACTTGCTACTTGACATTGAGCTTAGAGTATAAGGAGGACAAAATATTTTTATATATCCAACTAGAAGTAATGGAGAGATTCTATGACCATTAAACCATCTCCATATAGCAGTTTTTCCCAACTTTATAAGGATCTCACAAGGGATGGAAGCCATAAATAAGACATAAGAATATTTGAAATTAGAGGTAAGGGAACAATAATTGCATATTTGGTTCCAAATAAGAATTTTGATTCCAAGTAAGAAATGAGAAACTACCCTAATCTAGGATATCTTTAATTCTACTAATACCTTTCTTAAAAAAAAGCTAGACCTTGAAAAGCATTACATAAATCTAAAGGTTTATCATTATGGAGATAAGTTTATTCTACCAAAGACTATTTAGATTTATGCTTAGATCATATCTCAAGGAGTCAGAATTCCAAGCTAATAAATGAGAAATTGATGACCGAGTTTTCTAGTTTTGGGTAACTATAATATGTCCTTTAATCGTAAAGTAAGGTGAATTAAGGACCTTATCCTCCCATGAGGTTTCTTTCCATTTACCTTTGTGAGAAGCTCACAAGATTATATAACCAAAAAGGTTTTTCCAATTTTCATCACTAGTGATGGATCTAGCAACCCATTTTGCAGCCAAAATTTTATTTTGAGTAAAAGGATCAATGATGCCCAAAAATCCTAAAGCCTTAGGTCGAGTACAAAGCTTCCATGAGATGGCAGTCATTCCCACCTCTCCATATCATTTGATCCATAAAAATTTATGAATGTCCTAAGTTAGTTTGTTATAGGCTACCTTGGGGGCCATCCAGTAGGAAGAGTAATAAACACAAAAACCTACAGTAATTCTATTCACAATTTGAATTCTTCATGCTAAGGAAAGAAACTGAGATGACCAAAAATTAAATATGTGAGTTTTAAAAGAGTTGTAAAATATGTATTTTTTTAAAATGCATAGTTTTTATTCTTAAAGTATGAGTGAAATAAAAGGTATGATTGTAAAATAATATTTTTTATACATAGAGGAATCGGTAACTACTTTTCCTTTTTTGAACAAGTCACAAGGTCAAGTCACATTGCATCCAATAGTAGCATCAAATCATGGTGCTATGACTATAACCCCTATCTCACCTAGGTAAATATAATCCTAACCTGGGTCAACATGATCCAGAGTGACGGAGACCTATGGTGGCTCAAGGTTGGTCTGTCGTTATCAAGCTAATACACACTCAACAAACTCAGATGAGACTACTATATTTGTCCAAATTGGGCATGCCAGTGAGGTTTGAACCTAAGTATTCTCTTAATAAGTGCTCAACATTTTACCAATCCATATAATCAAACTATTTAAAAATAATTTTGAATTTTATTTAATTTTCTAATTATTTTTATATATATAAATTTTTAATAATTTTAAAATATAATAATTTTAAAAAATAAAAATGTAATATTTTTAGTATAGGATGATCAAGTATTATCTATATAAAATGTTTATCCTTAACTAAAAATAATAATTATAAGTTATTTAAAAAGAATGTGAACTTATAATTCATTCATCTTCCTTGATTTTTTTCGGGTTGACTATATACTTTACATTTTCACACCTTTATTTTAAAATTTGGTATCTAGATAGATATATTTTTGTATTAAGAACTTATTTTATGATTCCAATATTTATAATTAATTTTAGATATTACAATTATTAAACCTTGTAATTTTTATATTTTTTATTATTTTTATATAAGATATATACATTAAAAAAAAACTTTTATGATTATGAAGGAACTTGAACATAGTTATAATAAACACTAAACTATTATTTTCTTTAATTATAACATTATTTTCTTGGACGTATCTAAAAATACTAGATAATTTTACATTAAACATATTAGTTGGTTGTATTTAAAAACTTTAACATTTAAATTTATTTCTAAGACAATTAAAATATGTATATCTCATACAATAATGATTTTCTAGGAGGGGAACCCTTCATGTTTGAGCTCTAAGCCATAGGAATCAAATTTGAATGGAAACATAATGTTTTATGTGAAAGCCTATAAAGAATTGAAGGGAAACATAATGTTTTATGTGAAAGCTTATAAAGAATTGAGTATTTTTGAGTGAACTTTTAAAAATTAATGTTATATTTTGAAAATAAAATTAATGTTATATTTTTGGTGTTATTGTTGAAAATTAACTTTATATTATTTAAAAAAAAAAATAAGAGTACACTATTCACCCACTATGGTAGCACACCTCCAAAAGACTATGCTATGGGTATAGATGAAAAATAAACTGAACTAAAAAAAACTACAAATTGAGAATAAATAATAGTAAAGAGTAAGAATACAGTAAGTTTAGTGAATTGCAAATTGAAAATAAAATATAGTAAAGAGTGGGAACCTAACCCAAGAGCAAATTAAGTTAAAGGAACTGCAAACTAAAAATAAAAAATAGTAAAGTGCAGGAACCCAACCCAACAAAATGAGTTTAAAAAAATACAAACTGAAAATAAAAATCAGTAAACACGAGTGGAAATCCACTAGAAATTAGCAATATTTTTTTAATATTAGAGTATAATTATGGTTTACTTCTATCAAGTAGTAAAATTCAAAATATTTGACTATTAATTTTTATTTCATTCTAGTGTAAGAGACCTTCAAACATTTGGTTATTTCCATGTTTTTTAGATTCCATCCCATTCTACTTAATATTATACATGATGTGCACTAAAAGAAACAAACATTCTACATTCTTTAGAGAAGAAAAATAATTAATCAAACCTTGAACCTGCTTATCATTGTTAACTGTCTTCTTCTTAGTTTCGTGTTGAACTTTTTGAAGATCTTGAATTATATGATAAAGTTGATGAAGTTTGTCAATAACATATCAAGGCAAATGAATGTGTCTCACATGTAGCAAAATATCAAAGGTTAAGTCTGTCAAAACTATATCCCATGGGGGAGCAGATCCAGTAAACCTTTTTGCACTTCCAAATGTGCTTGAGAAGGATGAGTCTACAAACATTCCAAAGTTTGGGGTATTGATCCTGCTGAGAAAAACCAAGCAGAGAAAGCTTCCTCTCCCACATATGAATGTTGATATCTAGTTTTGTATTAGTATGGTGGATAGTGCTAACACCAATATTGTAATGTTCTGGTTAATGATATAATATAATCTAGCTTTTTTTCAAAAAAAAAACAAACATTAGAGTGTCTAAAGTATATAAGAAAAGTGTAGAACTTTCATCATTTTTTTTTGTTTGTTTTTAAAAATCCAATTTCTAGAATAACAAGGATGGCCTACCATTTTTGGATATTTTATCAATCTACTCCAATTATTGATCATATTGTTCCCATGCCTTCATCATATTTTTATTTGGATAAGCCTTGAACAAAGTGACCATGAACCTTACATATTCACACTTTTCTATATGTGCTATGTTTGGTCCACCTTGAGCCTCAAATTTCTTACATAAGGAAGCTATCCACCTCTTTGTTTGATATTATTTTTCATAATAATATTTAGGACTAAAGAAATTTTCTACATTAAATATAGAAAAATCCATAAATTTTCATGGAGATTGCCTTTTATTCTTTCAACCAACGCTTTTTCCAATGTAATAGAATCCTATAATGATATAGGCCTTAATGTATTCAAAAATGATTCAACTCTAATCCTATAATGATATAGACCTTAATGTATTCAACAAGGTTTCAACTCTAAGTACATACACATGAAGTACACCTATATATAACCCATAAATTCAAGAGTGTCTCCACTTGCATTGCATAGAAAGAAATCTATATGCTGATAACTTATACCAAAATAATCCTTTAAGAATCATATTCGTAAGATGTCAATGACTACACCTATGTGAGTGTCAATAATGGTTATATCAATATTATATTCTTGAATATTTTTATTTATTTTATTCAACTCAACCAAATGTGCAAGTATATAAATACAAAATTGAACTTTAAAATAGTTGTCATAACATACAAATTTGACTCTTCAAGTTGCCATTCCTTCAAAGATGTAAGCATAGTTCTCACCTTTATTTCCATAACTTGTCATATAAATAGCCAACATACATTATGCATTTGAAGAACTTCTAATTGGATTATATCATATGATTCAATTAATCTTCTCAAATCTATATGTCTCTTTTCCAATATTCCAATCAATGCATAAGTCTTGTTGGCAAGTTTTTCAATAAATATAAATTCTAGAAAATAATTTGTATTTTTTATAACTATTAATGCTTCTCCATGAGCCACACAATGAATTGCTATCAAATACTATATGTTATAGGATTTTTAATTATCATCCTCTCTAGTATGCCTCTTATACATGTTGTTTCATCTAAACCAAAACCAGTCATCTTAAAATTCGGTAGGTTCATCTCTATTAATAAATTTTATTTTTTATCATACATAGATTGTGCTATATCATATTTTCTTAATAAAGAGCATATATTTTTTTGTAGCTTGTGTTTTTCCCTTATCTAAAATGTATATGACATAAATAATGAGATGTTGATCTACACAATTATCAAAGCTCTCATCAACAATTATAAATTAAGATGTGCTATAATGAATTTCTTCCGTAAGCCTATCCCAATAAATAGTTTTTTTTTATGCTTTCAAGAATACTTTAATTCCTTTCTATAGGTAACATTTTTAGAATAATATTCATTTGTTATAGGTAAATTTTGAGTACATTTATAATTGCATAAATCATACAAGCTATTGTAATACTAGTTGAAAATAATTAATACCCACAAAATACACGACTTTTCTACATTTAATTTTATTTCCATGTTGTTTGTAATAGCTACTCTTTTTGGATCTGTTAGTTCACTATATTTTTATGAGGTTTTAAATTTTCATGGAAATTCAATGTTGTTAGTTGAATTGTGCTACTTCCACACTTTGCAAATGGAGTCTCCTAATTTAGTTTTGAACAATATTCTATTTTTTAACTCCCAAAAGCATTTATAATAGGATATGTACATTTATGTCTCATCTTGTATTCAACTTTCCACTAAATTTTAGGACTTGATATTTAAGTATTTTTTAGTAAAGAGCTTTTAAAAATAGCTTGGATACCAACATCTTCATTAATATTTACTTTCTCACGTATATCCCTAGAAATATTAAACATAGTCGATTATGCAATCAATGATGTACTTTGAAAATTTTCTACTATGTTTAATTACTTTTTATATTTTTTCAGTTGACCTAATCAAAACATTATAATTGAAAATATTTTTCTAAAAAAAATTATATAATTTAAGTTGAAATATTTGATTAATATGAAATTAATAATAAATGCATATTCAGTTAAATGAAAGTGTTATTTAACACATAAACTAAATTGCATATTTCTTTTTACACAAATATAAATAATATTTCTTAAAACTACGACAGACAATGTGTGATGGAATAGAGCATGGATATTAGGGCATCCTCCATTTATAAAAAAATTCAAATGAAAGCTAGCTTATCCTAAAAGACACATTTAGTAATTGTTACATGTCCTCAGAGTAGAAATGAAAACATTTATACAGCTCTATTGTCATTTTATCCTCAACTAGGTCTTTTGAAATTTTCTTTCAAAACTAAAAGTGCATGTTTTAAAAAAAAATAGAAAATATGTTTTCTTAATTTAGATATAGAACCATATTTTGAAACATATTCACCATGAAATATAGTAGTTTGAATGCAAACTACACAACATTGAGGATGTTTATTCAATATGTACAATCAACCATGAATTACTATGTTTATAAGCGTCACAACTGATTACCTACAAATGACAAATATCAAGACAAAGAATTTTCTAGCCAAATTATGTTCATGTATCGCCTTATAGTGTAGTAGAAGGTTTTAAATAGAAATTAATCTTATATAAGATAAAATGAAATATTTTATGTATTTATTAGTCATTATAATCAAAGAATGAATGTCATGCAAATATGTCTAATAAGGAAAGAGTAAAAGATAATATAATATAAGATGATAGTATAAAATGGTAGATGTAGATGCCATAATTAATGTATAAAGATCTATATAATTTTTTTGTTGAGATAGATCAAGTGTAAGGTTGGTATAAGGTTTAAAATTTAGTAAGTGAGGATAATTTTTTCTGATTATTCTATAAAACACCACTTTCATTAACTTTTCTAGGGTTTCATCTAGAAGCACCATCAAAATTTAGCCTTATAAACTTAACCTTTAAATATTTCTAAATTATCATAAGTCTATGTAGATATTATACATTTATTTTAATGTTACAAATCAATCTTACATGTAGATCAAATATTATGAATGTATAACATATAATAAAATTTTATTTTCAAAATAGGGCAATAAGCTTTAAAGAATACCATAAAATATGACATATCTCCCCTTGTAAGTACTTATACAAATACCAACAATGTAAGAAGATCCAAAAATTACATGATTTGAAAAAATTGATTTGAAAAAATAAAGTTTCAAAATACTTTTGTATGCAAAATTTATGGCCTCTAGAAGTTTATCCTTCAAAATTACCCTATAGTGATGTTTTTGAAAAACATCAATTTAAAAAAAAATGTTTTTAATTGTTCTAAAAAAAAATATTAAGAAATATATGTCTTCTTTTTCTTTCTTATGTTAAAAGGTAGAATTCCCTTATGTTATGCCCATCTATCCTAACTATCACCATGATTATTTAGATCTAAATATGCACTCTCTATGAAGGAAGGGCATCATGATCTATAACATTAAAGATATCCAACCATTTAAATAGATATGGTGTGCAATATTTAAAGCGAGGCACATAAATACACCTCATTTTCCTTAATCCAATGCACCAACTCTCTCCATTGGGATGAAAACATCAATTCTTCATCTTTTGAGACAATACCAAGTCTTTTTTGTAAACAAAACTATGTTTGACTCTCCATGAAGAAGTCAAGACACCTTTTTAAAGTCAAAGTGACTATACTTCCTCTATTGTAAGTGGTTTGGATCTACACAAAATAGGTAAAAGCTATCATAATAATAATATAACATAACCTAGAGGAGATGTAAATTCTTCTAATCAAATTAGAATAACTAGAGAAAGAAAAAAATGATCTTCTCTTTTCCTCTTTTGTTGAAGGTTCTACTAAAGCTTTAAGAAGTAATTCATCTTAGAAATGGGAAGAAATATAGTAGGCAGCAAATAAAATTTCTATATGACCAAGTAATGAAGCTCCATACCTACTTTGATACCATGTTGGAATTCACATCTATTTCCAGAAATAAATAGAAGAAATCCATCCAACCAAATATTATATAAAAATCCTAAAAAATATGAGAGAAAAAAATATATAGCAGGCACCCATAGACACCATAAATAATCACTATATTATTCATATATAATAATCATAACACTTTAATACAATATATAGAGCAGTGGGGGTATTGTTTTATGAACCTTTGCTTCATATAAATATAAAAGCATCCACAATATGCTAAATAATAAATAAATATGATGTAGGAGCATCCACTGGTGTAAGAGTGATCTTGCATCATCTAAATTTTATTTATTTGTTTAGGGGATGGAGAAATAGACCTAATGGTGAAAGAATCACCCCAATATCCTGAGCGGTTTGGGAGATATGTAAGTTTTATGGTAAAAACCCCGTCAAAATGGTGAAAATCCTACCACTAAAACTTGAAGGTGAATTTTGAAGGCCTTAGAGCCCTCATAGAGGGGTGAAAATTAGGCGTAACATAAACTATGGACTAAAGGAACATAAATTTATGATGCATTTTCCAATACTACGTTCAATATGAGAGCAATAATAACGTGGATCATCCATGATTTTCCTACTTACGGAAACCTATCAGGATGTATGATAAAGGGGAAGGTAGCATAACCAATATGCATTGAGAACACCTATGTAGAATGTATTAAATGTAATAGAAAGATTACTTAAATGGGATACAAGATATTCCTTCCTCTAGATCATCTATTTGTCATCAAAGGACATCTTTCAATGACAAAAAAGAGCTCGATAAACCACCCAAACCTTTAAATAGGATGGAAATATTAAAAATAGTACAAGGAATTCCACCAAATTAGCGAAAGAAGAACTCAAATAAAAGGAAAAGTGACACGAATGATGATAGCATGTTTTTTCCTATAGTAGTATGGAAGGAGAAATCTATATTCTTGAATCTATCATATTAGGAGGTACAACATGCAAGTTTCTTTCTATATCTGTTGTTATGTCTCTCACTGTTGAGTAATTTTAGTTTGATGTTGTTATCTATGAACATCATCTTCTAGTTCATCACAATGTGGATGTGATGCATATGGAGAAAAATATCTCGAAAGCCTATTTGAAACACTTCTAGGTATCCATGGAAAGTCAAAGGATGACAAAAAAAAAAATCCCATAAGGATTTAAAAATATGGGTATCAAGAGCATATTATGGCCAATAATAGATGGAAACAAGACATACCTTCCACTAACATTCTATAATCTATCAAAGGTTGAAAAAGAAAAGGTCTGTTATATACTATACAATATGAAAGTACGAGGTGGATATAATTTAAGTATTAAAAAACATGTCTCTACGAAGTAACTTAAGATCTATGGCCTAAAATCACATGACCACCATGTTCTCATGAAACAACTTCTTTTAATAGCACTATGAATAAGTCAAGATACCTGTTGGGCTCACGGAGATTAGAGAGCGACAATTGAGAGTGTACTCTTTACAGGTGTAATTTACATTAATGACTTGTTGTAGGTTTAGAATATAGTCGTCAGTGCAATGGCATGCGCAATGAAATTCCATCCTTTGGATTAAAGATCAATGTCAAAATATTTCAAAAATTCCAACTTTTGGTTAAAAGATCAACGTCAAAATATTTAATGAAATTCTAACTTTTTGGATAAAAGATCAACGTCAAAATATTTAATGAAATTCCAACTTTTTGGATAAAAGATCAATGTCAAAATATTTTAGTTTAATAGTTAAGAATTGAATAGAGTTTAGTTAATTAATAATCTGTTGGTTTAGAATTTAATGGTCGGTATATATCAAAATTTAAATCTTTAATAGACTATATTATGTTTGAAGTTTAAACTGTGTTGAATACAATTTTTATCATTAAAATATAATCTATATCAAAATTTAAATTACGGCCAACAAAATTATTAGAAATGTTGTTCAAACTGGAGTTGGTCAACTGCAGCAAAAACTTTGTTTGAAGCTTTATATGGTATGTAGTTTCTGCCCCCGATTTCGTGTTCTACACCCTCGAACTTTGAGGTTTTAGTCAAAATTGTGGGTTCTGACCTCACAGTTGGAAAAAACTGTGGGTTCTGACCTCACAGATGGAGAAAAATTGAGGTCAGCGGTTCGATTTCAGACTTCGATCAAAATCGCTGAAGTGTGGAAGAACTTGTACTTAATAGCTGCCTTCTCTTGTTTGCCTTTAAATTTTGCCACACAAACATAAATCTTTGAAACATTGAAGGAGATGGATGGTTTAAGATTAATATTTTTATGTTCTTTGGCATCAATGTTGATCGTAGTTTTGGGAGACGATAATTATCTGATCAACTGTGGAACAAATTCCACAATGACTGAGAAAGGCAGGAAATGGATAGGGGATTCATCGGCGGATTCATCGGCCACCAGTGTCGCATTTTCTCCTAGTGGGATTGCTGCAATTTATTCAACGGTGAATTCAAATGCAACTTACCCCAAGGTCTATGGCACTGCACGGATGTTCACAACAGTGGCCAATTACAGTTTTAAGGTTAGTCCCGGGCGCCATTGGCTCCGCCTTCATTTCTATCCATTTTCATTCCAGAACTATACCGTGAATTCTTCAGTTTTCTCCGCATATGTTGGGAGCTTGGAATTGTTAGCCAATGCGAACGTTTTTCGAGAAATAAGCTCTAGAAAGTCTAAGACTGTCTATGTAATGAGGGAATACTCTATCAGTGTAGGTCGTAGCCTTGTTCTAACATTCGTTCCACGGTCTGGTTCCTTTGCATTTATCAACGCCATTGAGTTGATTTCCATGCTCGATGCTCTTTTCCCAACCTCTGCATACCTCGTCGGTTCTGGGTCTAAGAAGGTTTCATTTGGTCAAAATTCCACCAGTGTAGAGAGTGTGGAGACCATGTATAGGCTTAACGTTGGGGGGAAATCCATCAGGCCAATAAATGATTGTGGGCTATCCAGAACTTGGGAGGGAGATGACTATTACCTATATTCATATGACACCTATTCGTCTCTTCCAGGGAAGGAAATTACGAATCAGTCTGCTCTTAGCTATAAGTTCCCTGATGATTCCTGTATTGCTCCTCTGGAGGTCTATGAAACAGCTAGAGTGATGTATCTTGTAGCCTGCAATATAACATGGACTTTTCCTGTGGATTCCAGCTTTTCCTACCTTGTTCGCCTCCATTTTTGCGAGCTTGAATTTGATAGAGAAGGCCAGAGGGTTTTCTGGCTCTACATCAATAACCAGACTGCAGCATCCGGGTTTGATGTTTATGCTTTTGCAGGTGCAAAAAACAGGGCGACACATGTTGACTATATGACCACCATGTCTGCGGAAAGTAACACCATGTTCATACAGATTGGCTCATATACAATCTCCGCAGGCCTTAATGCAATTCTCAACGGCCTTGAGATTTTTAAGTTGAGCAAAAATAATAGTCTGGCTGGAACTCGCAGGCGGATAGATGAAACTGAAAACCCGTCTAAAAAAGATGGAAACAGCTCCATTTTGTGGACTGTTACAGAAACAGTAGCAGGTGGGGTTATTTTCATAGTTTTAGTGGTGGGCTTGATTGTTTTCTGCCACAAAAAGAAGAGGCATTTGGCTAGTCCTGCCGAAAGAGGGAGGAGATTTACACTTGAAGAAATTAAGATTGCAACCAACAACTTTGAATAATCAAGGATAATTGGAGCAGGGGGGTTTGGCAAGGTGTACAAGGGAGAAATCAAAGATGGTTTGTTGGTTGCAATAAAAAGAGCAAATCCACAGTCAAAACAAGGTCAGAGAGAATTTGAAACAGAGATTGAACTGCTTTCCAAGCTAAGACACCAACAATTAGTGTCTCTGATTGGATTTTGCGATGAGCAAAATGAGATGATCTTGGTCTACGAGTACATGGCAAATGGTGCATTGAGAAGCCATCTGTTTGGAAGTGATTTGCCTGCCTTGTCGTGGAAGCAAAGACTGGATATCTGTATTGGTGTTGCTAGTGGATTGCAGTATCTCCACACTGGAACACAAGGAGGAATCATTCATAGAGACGTCAAGACCACCAATATTCTGCTTGATGAGAATTTTGTGGCAAAGGTAGCTGATTTTGGCTTATCCAAGAAGGGTCCTGATCTTGATCATTCTCATATAAGTACAGCCGTGAAGGGTAGTTTTGGGTGTTGGAAATTAATCCCAACTACCGCCATCAATGCAGAGGTACTGCGTTGCAGCAGCTGGTTAAACCCGGGATACCGCTAACGCCCATGGTTTTGTAAATGTTGGTTTAGGGTTTGGGTTCTTGGACCGCCTATAAATGTATGTATGCCTCTGTTTTAGGTATTCTGGGCAGCAGCCCCAGTTTCCCTGCACACTGCAGCAGTGCAGGCGTTTTCAGGCGAAGTATTCCGTAGGAGGCGGCAATGTCTTCCGCAGGAGGCGGCAATGTCCGCGTTTGTGTGCTCAGCAGAGATTTGTGTTGAATCTGTTTCAAATTTGTATGAGCTTCTCTGTGACTCAATAAAATCATGTTTTTGGTTTCTGCCTCTGTCTGTCTGCGTCTGTATTGCCTCTAACGAGGTTGTCTTTGATCTTGTAATTTTTCAATTTCCGTCATGGTATCAGAGCTTGGAGACAGGACCAGCAGGCAGGGTATGGTTTCCTGTCGAGGATTGAAACTGCGCCAGCGAGGAAGTAGAGAGAACATCCTTCCAGTAGTTGTGATTAAGGGGATGTGTTGGAAATTAATCCCAACTACCGCCAGTTGCAACAGCTGGTTAAACCCGAGATACCACTAACGCCCATGGTTTTGTAAATGTTGGTTTAGGGTTTGGGTTCTTAGACCGCCTATAAATGTATGTATGCCTATGTTTTAGGCATTCTGGCGATAGCCTCGGTTCCTGCACACTGCAGCGATGCGAGCGTTTCGAGCGAAGTATTCCGCGAGAGGCGGCAATGTCTTCCGCGAGAGGCGGCAATGTCCGCGTTTGTGTGCTCAGCAGAGCTTTGTGTTGAATCTGTTTCAAATTTGTATGAGCTTCTCTGTGATTCAATAAAATCATGTTTTTGGTTTCTGCCTCTGTCTGTCTGCGTCTGTATTGCCTCTAACGAGGCTGTTTTTGATCTTGTAATTTTTCAATTTTTGTCACCAATTTGAAGAATTAAATTTAAATTTTTTAAATCACGTCGAAGTCTGCACGGCGCTGTTCGGACAGCGCAGTGCGCAAGTCGGGGGCCCGACGGACTTCGCCCAAACTAGGGCGAAGTGCAAACGTCATCCACGCCGACGGACTTCGCCCAAAATTGGGCGAAGTTCGAACTTCGACCGCACCGACGGACTTCACCCGAAATTGGGCGAAGTGCGCACTTCGGCCGCGCCGACGGACTTCGCCCGAACTTGGGCGAAGTTCGCACTTCGGGGCCACAGCCGGACTTCGCCCGAACTTGGGCGAAGTTCGCACTTCGGGGCCGCAGCCGGACTTGACCTGAAACTGGGCGAAGTTCGCACTTCGGGGCCGCAGCCGGACTTGACCCGAAACTGGGTGAAGTTCGCACTTCGCGGCTGCGACGGACTTCGCCTGAAATTTGGGCGAAGTTCGAACTTCGGGCAGCCAACGAACTGCGCTGGGCGAAGTGGGAACTGAGGCCAACTTCGAACTACTCTCGCGCACTCGAGCTGCTCCAGTCTTAGCCACGAACTTTGGAAGCAAACTTGGAAAGCCGCCAGACTTGTTCTTCTTCCGCGGCTACCGCTGGGTTTGCCTGGCTTGGCAACACCCGTATGAGAAGAGAGAGATGCCGAAACAGAGAGCAACAAACTGCAAACCCTAAAAGATGCCAAAAACAAACAACAAACTTTATTTATATTAAACGGGGGTTACAGAGTTCCTCAACCGAGGAAATTACAATCATTTGCGAGTCGCACTGCGGAGATAAGTTAAACAGACAAAATGTCGAGTCGGCTGCTCAGACATTAATCAGCTGAGTCAAACTGCTCGTTGAGATACTTTTCTTTGCCTCTTGCTCCTTCTTGATCCTTCTACTACAATCTGAAATACCTGAGACTCCTTATATAGCCGCGGGAAGAGGAGGATTGGGGTTTGTCCTCTGACAGGTTCTGACAGGCCCTCAACTAGGGTTTTTGACCAATCGCCGCACTAGCGTCACATCTGTCAGAGGGTAGGTGCGGCGTCATGTCAGCCCTTTTCCGAGATCCCAGACTGCGACAGCGCAGTCTGACTTCGCCAATGTCTGGAGCGCAATCCGGTTTTGCCCAAGTTTCGGAGCGCAGATTGGGCACGAGCGTGAAATGCGGGTTAATTTTTCTAACACCCTCCTTTAAGCTTGATTTTACGAGCGCTTTGACTCCTAGTTGCTCTCGCAATCTACTGAAGTCTTCCTCCTTCAAAGGCTTCATGAAGATGTCAGCTAGCTGCTCCTTGGACCTGCAAAACTACAGTTGTACTTCACCAAATTTCACCAGCTCTCTGATGAAATGATACCGGATGTCTGTGATAACAATTCGGCCATTGCACTCTCAAAGGATCCTGTGTTCCATGGCCGGACAAGGGCAAAACTATTAGGTGCGACAACAATTTTCTGTGATAAAAATTCGGCCATTGCACTCTCAAAGGATCCTGTGTTCCATGGCCGGACGAAGCACATAGACATCCGGTATCATTTCATCAGAGAGTTGGTGAAATTTGGTGAAGTACAACTACAGTTTTGCAGGTCCAAGGAGCAGTTGGCTGACATCTTCACGAAGCCTTTGAAGGAGGAAGACTTCAGCAGATTGCGAGAGCAGCTTGGAGTCAAAGCGCTCGTGAAATCAGGCTTAAAGGAGGGTGTTAGAAAAATTAACCCAGATTTCACGCCTGTGCCCAAATGCGCTTCGAACCTTGGGCGAAACCGGATTGCGCTCCAGACATGGGCGAAGTCGGACTGCGCTGTCGCAGTCCGGGATCCCGGTAAAGGGCTGACATGACGCCGCACCTACCCTCTGACAGATGTGACGCTAGTGCGGCGATTGGTCAAAAACCCTAGTTGAGGGCCTGTCAGAACCTGTTAGAGGACAAACCCCAATCCTCCTCTTACCGCGGCTATATAAGGAGTCTCGGGTATTTCAGATTGTAGTAGAAGGAGCAAGAAGGAGCAAGAGGCAAAGAAAAGTATCTCAGCGAGCAGTTTGACTCAGCTGATTAATGTCTGAGCAGCCGACTCGACATTTTGTCTGTTTAACTTATCCTGCAGTGCAGCCTGCAGATGATTGTAATTTCCTCGGTTGAGGAACTCTGTAACCCCCGTTTAATATAAATAAAGTTTGCTGTTTGTTTTTGGCATCTTTTAGGGTTTGCAGTTTGTTGCTCTCTGTTTCGGCGTCTCTCTCTTCTCATACGGGTGTTGCCAAGCCAGGCAAACCCAGCGGTAGCCGCGGAAGAAGAACAAGTCTGAAGCGGCTTTCCAAGTTTGCTTCCAAAGTTCGTGGCGAATACTGGAGCAGCTCGAGTGCGCGAGAGTAGTTCGAAGTTGGCCTCAGTCCCCACTTCGCCCAGCGCAGTTCGTTGGCTGCCCGAAGTTCGAACTTCGCCCAAATTTCGGGCGAAGTCTGTCGCAGCCGCGAAGTGCGAACTTCGCCCAGTTTCGGGCGAAGTCCGGCTGCGGCCCCGAAGTGCGAACTTCGCCTAAGTTTAGGCAAAGTCCGTCGGCGCAGCCGAAGTGTGCACTTCGCCCAATTTCGGGCGAAGTCCGTCGGTGCGGCCGAAGTTCAAACTTCGCCCAATTTTGGGCGAAGTCCGTCGGCGTGGCCGACGTTTGCACTTCGCCCTAGTTTGGGCGAAGTCCGTCGGGCCCCCGACTTGCGCACTGCGCTGTCCGAACAACGTCCGTGCAGACTTCGGCGTGATTTAAAAAATTTAAATTTAATTCTTCAAATTGGTGACGGAAATTTAAAAATTACAAGATCAAAGACAACCTCGTTAGAGGCAATACAGACGCAGACAGACAGAGGCAGAAACCAAAAACATGATTTTATTGAATCACAGAGAAGCTCATACAATTTTGAAACAGATTCAACACAAAGCTCTGCTGAGCACACAAACGCGGACATTGCCGCCTCCTCGCGGAAGACATTGCCGCCTCTCGCGGAATACTTCGCTCGAAACGCCTCGCACCGCTGCAGTGTGCGGGAAACCGGGGCTGCTGCCCGAATGCTTAAAACAGAGCCATACATACATTTATAGGCGGTCCAAGAACCCAAACCCTAAACCAACATTTACAAAACCATGGGCGTTAGCGGTATCCGGGTTTAACCACTCTCAGAATCGGCGGTAGTTGGGATTAATTTCCAACACACCCCCTTAATCACAACTACTGGAAGGATGTTCTCTCTACTTCCTCGCTGGCGCAGGTTCAATCCTCGACGGGAAACCATACCCTGCCTGCTGGTCCTGTCTCCAAGCTCTGATACCATGACGGAAATTGAAAAATTACAAGATCAAAGACAGCCTCGTTAGAGGCAATACAGACGCAGACAGACAGAGGCAGAAACCAAAAACATGATTTTATTGAATCACAGAGAAGCTCATACAAATTTGAAACAGATTCAACACAAAGCTCTGCTGAGCACACAAATGCGGACATTGCCGCCTCCTGCGGAAGACATTGTCGCCTCCTATAGAATACTTCACCTGAAAACGCCTGCACCGCTGCAGTGTGCAGGGAAACTGGGGCTACTGCCCAGAATACCTAAAACAGAGGCATACATACATTTATAGATGGTCCAAGAACCCAAACCCTAAACCAACATTTACAAAACCATGGGCGTTAGCGGTATCCCGGGTTTAACCAGCTGCTGCAACGCAGTACCTCTGCATTGATGGCGGTAGTTGGGATTAATTTCCAACACACCCCCTTAATCACAACTACTGGAAGGATGTTCTCTCTACTTCCTCGCTGGCGCAGGTTCAATCCTCGACGGGAAACCATACCCTGCCTGCTGGTCCTGTCTCCAAGCTCTGATACCATGACGGAAATTGAAAAATTACAAGATCAAAGACAGCCTCGTTAGAGGCAATACAGACGCAGACAGACAGAGGCAGAAACCAAAAACATGATTTTATTGAATCACAGAGAAGCTCATACAAATTTGAAACGGATTCAACACAAAGCTCTGCCGAGCACACAAACGCGGACATTGCCGCCTCTGCGGAATACTTCGCACAAACGCTGCGCACCGCTGCAGCGTGCAGGGAAACTGGGGCTGCTGCCCAGAATGCCTAAAACAGAGGCATACATACATTTATAGGCGGTCCAAGAACCCAAACCCTAAACCAACATTTACAAAACCATGGGCATTAGCGGTATCCCGGGTTTAACCAGCTGCTGCAACTGCAACTGGCGGTAGTTGGGATTAATTTCCAACATTGGGTACGTTGATCCAGATTACTGCCGAAGTCAACACTTGACAGTTAAATCTGATGTGTATTCCTTTGGTGTGGTGTTGTTTGAAGTTGTTTGTGGAAGGCCTGTTATCAATCATAATCTTCCTACAGAGCAAAGGTATCTTGTTGAATGGGCAATGCACTGGCAGAAGAAATCAATGCTGGAACAAATCGTTGATCCCCATCTTGCAGGGACTTATAATCCCGACTCATTGAGGATGTTTGGTGAGATTGCAGCGAAATGCTTAGCTGATGATCGAAATGACAGGCCTTCGATGGGAGAAGTATTATGGAATTTGGAATATGTATTACGATTGCAAGAGAGTAATAACTCAATTCAAGTTAGTCACGTTGGCTTGAATGTTCCACAGATAAGAGAAGCCACAAAAAAGAGTAATGACTCAACTCAAGTGAGGCACGTTGGCTTGAATGTTCCACAGATAAGAGAAACCACAAAAAAATAGTGCATCTGAAGAATCCGCAGGGATTGTGGTGTTTTCTGAGCTTATTGGCCCGAAGGAAGGTGACTGGATGCGTGTTAGTATTTGCCTACGTCTTCGTTATTGCACTGTCCAATTGTTAGGACCCTATCTTCACATAACTATTATTATGTATTGTTGCACCATGTATGTATAATTTTGGTGTATGTGAAAAATATGTGACACTTGTAAGAGTTATCGTAATGATGTAACCATTATTTATTTGTAAATACAAGTTTATAATGAGTGAAAAAAGAATGTATCATTTTATATTATATATTGTGACTCTTTGCTTCCAACAAGGAGGTTGCTTTCTTGAAGAAGGCTATAATAATATAAGTTTATTATATTTTCTTTTAATGAATTTATAAGCACTTCGTGTTATTTTATTTTTGCATTTATTTTAAGTTTTGCATTGTTATTGTGGATTATGTTTATTTTGATCTAAAGGATACTAATTAGTGGTATCAAATATTTTTTTAGGATTATGTTTTGTAATAGTAATAATAATTTTTATCTATCTATTTTTTATTTTGTAATTTTGTAATTTTGCTTTTTTTTAATTAAAAAAAGCATGTAAAAATTTGTATTTTTTTTTAATATTAGTGGATTATGTTAGAAACCTTATGCTAGAGGTTTTAAAATATCACAGAGGAGCTATTATTTTTGGTTAAGTTAGATTTCCTATAAAGGGTCTAAAGAAGTGAAAGGTTCTCAAACTCCAATACCCAAGCATTATACAACACTCATACATAATACTCATACATGGTTGTAAGCTCCCATGTACCCTCGAGTATATAGGGAAACATCCTAGGAATAAGAGAAGCCTTCATCCATGGGAAGATATTGATCAATTAAGTTTTTTGGTGTATTGGTAAATGGTTAGTCCTAGGAAGTTACTCGCATAGTACACTAAAAAATGGATAGTATGATTATAGGTATAATGGAACCCTTTGTAGTTAGAGCTTTGAAATATTGGACAAAGCACTAACCACGATAGGAGATTGTATATAAAATTCCACCAAAGCAGACACACATTGGATTAGAATATCTTTATTGAACTTTTTTATAGTCCTTTCCCAACCAAAAAATAATATCAATTTATATCATACTATAGAGGAGACTAGTCTCATCATAAAATGATAGATATTAAATATTAAGTGTGATAAAACAAAGAATATACAATCGATAATACAAGACAATTGATAATACAAGGAATATGTCAAAGTAGTTAGTTGTCAGTGATAGGGATTAATATAAGGAATATATTAGATTAGTCAATTATCAATTATTAGAATCAATGAGTTGCTAGAGCAATCATTGTTAGTTGCTAGTCTTATAGTGCAAAAAATACCTAGTTTGATAATTAAAGCAATTGGTTGGTTATTCCAAAAATAAAAATAAAACAAACAAAATTCATAATTTTGTAGTATAGTCCATTTTGATCCTTTTTTCAACTTGATTATTTTGGTAAATTAACATCCATACAATTTTTCAAAGACCCCAAAGTTATTGGAATTTTCCCTAAGTCCTAAGTATCTAGGTTTTATTTAATTGTTGTTATTCTAGAATAAATGATGGACTATATCCATGTTGATTTAGGATTCTATTTTCATAGCATTCCTAGGTTAGAGGATTTGTTAGAGGATTTCTCTACATAGACTATTTATGGGTTGATTTTTTAGAGTGTATTTTGGCTATGAAAACATATATAAGATTGTAAGGTTTCTTTGATCAATAGAACAATTAGATATTGTTTCTAATTTTGGTATCAGACCCTAGAGGGATTGAAGGTCAAGATGGAGCTGACCGAATTGTATATCGGAGTAACCTAGCACCCATAAGACTGGATAGATGGGCTAAGAAGATCCCATAGGAGGATTGGCTCACTCAACTACAGACTGCATACTAAATAGGTCCGACATGATGATCAAGGACGTGGATCTCTATGAGACCGGCCTCTAAGTGGCCTAAGGATGAGACTTGATATAGCTTGAAGACATGGAAATGAAGGCCGATGATGACTAGAATCCTACTAGACCAACTTAAGGATGGGAGCTAATGTGACCATACTAGATGACAGGACCTGATGTGACCATACTAGCCGTAGCTAGCGTGGACAACATAACGTGACATGATGCTATTAGATAGGACCTTGGTAAACATGCCTAGCTGGTCGATGATATAATGGATAAGGGACTCTAAGTTAGACTGGAAGGATAATATGACATGCACAATAACCTACGAATGTCACGTGGGTACAACTCGTGAAAGAATGACAATTTACTACATGGATGGAGGATCACATGGTAAAATAATTACAAAAGTTTTATTACCTGAAGGCAATAAAAATAGGTATTGTTGTCTGTTAGTTTTAAAATACTTTATGTTCCCTAAACATTCCATGTGGGACTAAACAAAACAAAGAATTAAAAAAAAAAAATGGCGATAGCAGCATTTCCACAACAACATTGTTGCAGTCCTTCGAACACATAGTGCATGACAATTACATATTGATTACTCCTCTTCAATTGCTCCAGTACGCCATGGCTCATTGGAGAGTATTTGCTGGTAAAGGATCACAACAGTAGAATAGGCAATATGAACGTGTTTTTTGTAACACGCTAAAAAATCAAGCAGAAAAACAATCATAAGAGTCAAGCTCCAAACAATATAGGCTATGTCAATATCAAGAAACACCATTCTTTGGGTTTGTGGATATGGTATCGTATTTTGCTATCAAAAATATTAGGGTTCCATAGTTGATATGATGCCAGAGGACAAAGGAAAATGTGCACAATGCGTAGGTACAGATGAATTCATCACAAAATAGATACAACAACTATAAGAAAGGTGAGCCATCAAAAATTCCTAATACTTCTCGACAAGAAAGGAGGTTAAGAACCAATATGCACCTTCACAAGCTGTTAGCATCCAATTGTAGTCATCGCCTATAGTGGAGTACCACTAGTAGGGAGTAGTAATTCGAGAACTCAATTCTCAAGAGGACATGACATTGATTAGGTATCATTGACGAATTATCCCCCAATGATCACATTTTGTCACCACACATACATATGTTGGCTATCAGGCTTCCTGGTGCAAGAACCACCGCTCGATCGATGGAGAGCCATAGGAGAAGCACACAAAATGCTTGAAGATCAATTTGCAAATGACCTCACATATTCGTTGGAGTAAAGGCTATGTAAATTCAGGAGAGGACATCATGAGGTTAGTTTCACAAAGCAACCTGAATTGAGTGGAGAGGACCGAAGAATAATAAGAGTGGAGAGGACTAAAGGATAAAAAGACAAGGAGATGCTGCTGAATTCAGAATTGCTATTGTTTGTTGTAACTAAGATAGAGAGAGGTAGTTTTTATTTCAAAATCTTGTTGATTAAGCAATAACTACCAATAACAATTTGCCCATTCCTAAGTTTAATGGGTTGTATTATGAGTATTGGTCTATCAGGATGAATATATTACTCATAGACAAAGGTTTGTGGGACATTATAGTAGAAGGCTACAATGAACCCAATGATTGGAACACCTTGAATGCCACTGATAAGAATAATAAGAAGGATACCCAAAAGAAGAATTCTTTTGCTCTCTATTATCTTCAAGCATCATTGGAAAACGTATCTTTCCTAGGATTGCTTCTTGTTCAACATCCCTAGAAGCATGGAATACCTTAAGAGATAGCTATCAAGGGAGAAATCAAGTGAAGCAAGTGAGGCTTCAAACTTTGAAGAGAGATTTTGAGAATCTCAAAATGCAAGAAGATGAAAGAGTGGGAGATTATTTTGTGAGAGTCAAAGCAATTGTAAAAAAATGGAGACACTTGGAGAAGATATAGAAACTAAAGTGGTTGTGAAGAAAGTGTTGAGAACACTTCTTCATAAGTGGAATAATATTACAATCATTATTGAGGAATCAAAAGATCTTTCTACTCTCACATTTGATGCACTAATTTGTTCTTTGATGTCCCATGAAGAGAGACTCCAAGGTTCTACATCATCAAGCTTTGGAGGTGATGAAAAAGTATTCTCATCCAAGGAAGGTGTGACTCATGGTAATACACAAGAGAGAGGACAAATGAGAGGAAAATACTCAAGAGGAAGAGGAATGAAGTAGATCTAGAGGTGGCTACCAAGAAATAGGAAGAGGAGGTGACACATCAAACAAGTCTTGTTATCATTGTGGTAAGCATGGTCACTTTGCTAGAGACTGTAGACTTAATGTTTATCAAGAAGGAATAAGTAATAATTATGGAAAATATGGAGAAGAGGAAGCAATGTATTCAAATTTATTCCTCACATATGGAAAATTAGATCAAAATCTTAATGAAACTTGAATTTTGGATACTGGTTGCTCAAATCATATGAGTGGCAAAGAAGAGTTATTTGCTACAATGGATTCCATGTACAATTCCAAGATCAAATTGGGAGATGACAAGGCACTACAAGTTGAAGGTATGGGAGCCATGGAGGTTATAAAAAATGAAGGTAAAAAGAAGGTAAACAATATCTATTACACTCCTAAACTCCAACATAATTTGCTTAGTATTGGAAAAATCATGGAAAAGAACTATAAACTTGTTTTTTAAGATGGAAAATATGTAATTTTTAACAAAAGAAATTGTAATAGAGTTGTCACAAATGTACCTATGAAAAAGAATAGGTTATTTTCTCTTAAGTTTGGAGAACAAGAAGGTGCTCAACTTGCTAGTGTGGCCATAAACAATTCAAGTGTGCTTTGGCACTTGAGATATGGTCATCTTAATTTTTCAAGCTTGAAGTTGTTGACTTCACAAGCTATGGTGTGTGGATTACCAAAATTTGAAGAGCACAAAGAGGTGTGTGAAGTATGTGCTTTGGGAAAGTACTCAAGAATTTTTTTCCAAGAGATCAAGCATGGAGATCAAGCCATCCACTACAATTGGTGCATTCAGACATTTGTGGTCCAATGCATACCAAAAGCTTGGTAACAATTTTTACTTCCTTACTTTCATTGATGATTTCTCTAGAAAGTGTTGAATTTGTTTTTTGAAAACTAAGGATGAAGCTTTTGAATGCTTCAAGGATTTCAAAAATAATGTAGAGAATCAAAGTGATTATGTTGTAAAAAGTTTAAGGAATGATAGAGGAGGGAAGTTTTTCTCAAATATTGTAAATATTGTGGGATCAAAAGGAAATTCACTACTGCCTATACCCCATAAAAAAATGGTATAGCTGAAAGCAAGAACCACACTATTGTAGAAATAGCTAGATCAATACTTCAAGCAAAGAAATTCAGTAACATGCATTGGCTTGATGCTGTTAGGACAAGTGTTTATATTTTGAATAGGAGTCCTACTTCTAGTTTATATGGGATAACTCCCTATGAGGGATGGTATGGCAAAAATCCAAATGTAAAGCACTTCAAAGTTTTTGGTTGTCTTGCATATGCACACATTGCTGATGAGACAAGAAAGAAACTTGACCCCAAAACTCAAGCATGTATTTTCATTGGGTATAGTGAGTTTTCAAAAGCATATAGACTCTACAATACAAAAATACACAAAGTTGTAATCTCAAGAGATGTAATTTTTTATGAAGAGGGAGTATGGGATCATCAAAAACATTTTGTTGATGATGGACCTCAAGATGAAAGCTCTTGTCAAGTGGAGTCCATTGACAAGAACATCAATGAAAGTCCTCCTCCAAATCCAAGAAAGAGTTCTACTTCAAATTCTCCACAAATACCACCAAGAGCATCAAGTTCTTCTCCAATGCCAATGGAAGAAGATACACCACCAAGAGGTAAGAGAACACTTCAATACCATCCCTCCTTCCAAATGATGGACAAGAATTTTCAAAGAAGGTACACTAGAAGCCAAGCTAGTGAGATGAATGAAGTCTTGAAAAGAGTTGAAAATTTGCACATGTATGGTGATGAAGACTCCCAAGAGCCTAAGGGAGATGTTGTAAACTATGCTTTAATGACTAGTGTAGAACTAGAGCCATCTAGTTATGAAAAAGTATGTAATCATGATGTATGGAAACAAGCCATGAAAGAGGAAATGAACTCTATAAAAAAGAATAACACATGGGAGATAGTGGAGTTTCCTAAGGGAAATAAATTTATTGGATGTAAATGGGTCTATAAGACCAAGTTCAATGTTTATGGTAGCATTGAAAGACACAAGGCAAGACTAGTAGCAAAAGGGTTTAATCAAAAGTATGGGATTGACTATGAGGAAATCTTTGCTCTGGTTGCTAGACAAGAGATCATTAGATTAATACTTTCCTTGGCTTCCCACAAAGGATGGAACATTCAACACATGGATGTTAAGAGTTCCTTTCTTAATGGGTTATTGAATGAAGAGGTTTTTGTGCAACAACCTTAAGGCTTTAAATAACAAGTTAGGGAGAACCTTATCTACAAATCGAAGAAAGCATTGTATAGACTAAATCAAGCACCAAGGGTATGGTACTCACACATTGATGGATACTTTTAAAACTATGTATTCACTAGGAGCAAAAGTGGACCTACTATCTACTACATGAAACAAGGTAAAGACATCCTTATTGTGTGCTTATATGTGGATGATCTAATATTCATGGGTAGTAGTGCTAAAATGAATGAGGAGTTCAAAAAATATATGATGAAAGAGTTTGAAATGAAGGATCTAGGTTTGATGCATTACTTCCTAAGAATGGAGGTACATAACAAAGAAAATGGCATCTTCATATGTCAATATAAATATGCACAAGACATAATAAAAAAAAAATTCTATGGAGAAGTGCAAGTCAATTACAACTCCAATAGGTCATGGGATACAATTAAGCAAAGAATACGGAGCATCAAAATATGACAAGACCACTTATAGGAGCATGGTTGGAAGTCCAATGTTCCTCACCAACACATGACCAGATATTCAATATGTTGTCGCTCTAGTATCAAGGTATATGGTTGATCCATCTAAACTTCATATACAAGCAATTAAAAGAATTTTGAGATATGTAAGGGTTACAATGGATTATAGGATCCATTACCACAAAAATAATGATGTAAAAATAGTTGGCTTTAGTGATAGTGATTGGGGAAGAAACATAGATGATAGGAAATCCACTTCAGGGAATTGTTTTAGTCTTGGGTGAGGACTCAGGACTAATTACATGGAGTTCCAAAAATCAAACTACTGTAGCACTATCATCTACTGAGGCTGAGTACATAGAAATTATAAATTCTAGTGACCAAGCCTTATGGTTAAGAAAAGTACTAGGAGAAACATGTGAGAGAAAAATTGGTCCTACCATATTGTATTATGACAATATGAGTGCCATACAATTGGCATATAATCCTATCCACCACAACATGTAAAAGCACTTCGACATGAAGTATCACTTCATTAGAGATATGGTGGAGAAAAATATGGTTGATCTAAAACATTGCAGAACTTCTGACAACATATTGGAAATCTTCACCAAAGGAGTTTCTAAAGCTCAATATTTAATATTGAGAGAGTGTCTTATTAGCCCTCTCAACTTTAATAGGGAGAATGTTGGAATTTTCCCTAAGTATTTAGTATCTAGGTCTTATTTAATTGTTATTATTCTATAATAAATGATGGACTATATCCATGTTGATTTAGGATTTTATTTTTGTAGCATTCCCAGGTTAGAGGATTTATTAGAGGATTTCTCTACATAGACTATTTATGGGTTGATTTGTTAGAGTGTATTTTGGATATCAAAGCCTACATAAGATTGTAAGGTTTCTTTTATCAATGGAACAATTTGATGTGGTTGCTCAAAAGTGCTTAAAAATTATTGGAAGCACTAGAGCTACCCAAGAAATAGAGATATTGAATGAACAAGTGAGATGCTTGGAAAAGCAACAAAAGACATTCCATTTGCTAATCTCCAAACTAAAAAAAATAGATATATTAAATGACATTATATAGGCCAACGAGGAGCTAAAAATGTAGTTTCAAGAGAAAAGCCCAAAATAATAAGCCCAATAATAAAAATCATAGAATTTCCAAGATAGATTTTCTTAAATATGATGTCTAGGATCCGACTAGTTGGTTGTATAAGGCTGAATAATATTTTTCTCTTCATGTAATTTTCCACAATTAAAGACTCACAGTGACATCCTTCAACCTTGAGCATGAAGAAATTCACTAGTACTAATGGTTGGAGACTATGTAGCTTAATTGTACTTGGGCTAAATTTGAAATATATTTACTTAAATTATTTCGAAGTAGTGAGTATGAGGATTTCACAAGAGTTATAACCAAATTAAAACAAACAGCAATCGTCCATGAATATCAAACTCAATTTGAAAATTTAGCAAACTGAACAAGGGGATTGAGTGTAAGGTTTTTCTAAAGTTGTTTTATTAGTGGGTTAAAGGAAGAAATTCATGTAGAAATAAAAATATTCAAACAAACTAGCATGATGGCAATAGTAGGGTTGGCTAGGCTGGCTGAAGACAAATTCATAGCACAAAGGCATACCATCATACCTCTACAAGCTCGAACACCACTTCCATCCTATACTTATTCAAATTTGATCAATGAATCACCTCTAATAAAATACCTTACCCAAGAAGAAATGGATGCATGAAGGGAAGAGGGACTATGTTACAATTATAATGATAAATATTCTCTAGGCCACAAGTGCATACAATAAAAATTATATCTATTTGATGTGGTTAAACCTTCCATGAGAGACTCATAGGATGAGGAAGAACATAAATATGAAGAGAAACATGAAGAGTAAAAAAATATAGAGGATCACATGAGATATAATTATATACATAATTTGGTATCTCTACACCTTAGACCATGAAAGTGATAGGGCATTTTAAGGGACAATGACTTATTATTGTCATTGATTCAGGTAGTACCCATAATTTTATTGATCCATGGGTAGCCAAATGGAAATATTGTTACATATGCTCATGCAACTCTTTTGAAGTCATGGTGTCTAATGAGGAAACCCTATCGTGCAAGAGAACATGTAGAAATTTTAAGGTATAGATACATGAATATGAGCTCAAGGAAGACTTGTACACTAGGCCTAACAGTATAGGATTTTTTTGAGTTATGGATGCAATTCACTAAGCAAGGAAAATAATACATTCTCCATGGGATACCCATATGTGTAACAAAACTAATCAGTTCCCACCAAATATAATTTTTTTTGAATAAATCATCTCAAGGAGTGGTGTCATAATTGTTTGTAATACATGCCTCAACTACTAATAAAATTGTTTAGATTCCACCTTTAGGATCTATAATAATATCATTTCTATGCAAAATTGGTGAATAGAAAAGACTTCATCAAGAGGAGTAAAGTTAGACAAGGGTGAATTGCAAACTAGTTGACTACAACTTGGCCCTTGATAGATTTAAAACTTGTTAATCATAAATCATGTTCTTGGAGGAATTGTACACATTTAGAAATGCTAGATGTTGCATAATAATCCCATGAAGATGAATGCCTTTGGTATTTCATCCATGTCTAGGTAACAGATGTCATGTAATCGTTCGAGGAAATATTCCATGATTTTAGATAAGGAGAGTCAACTTTTTAAATAATTAGCAATGTGCAAGATCAATAGTCTTAACGCATTATGCTAGTGACATCTAATTTTCCTCATGGAATAGCAATAGTTTTATGCATCAAAAACTTGATATTAGTTATTAATATCCCAACATTTTCAGATGGAGGTGTAGCTATGGTAAACTTATAATATCGTATCTATTAGAGGTGTTGCATCGGTAGACTTACAACGTTGGGTCTATTGGAGGCACTACAAAGGTGAACTTGCAACACCAACGTTGCAAAGGAAAACTTGTAACACCATGTCTACTAGAATGGTAGAATTATAACATTAGCTTTGTTGGAGATGTTGCAAAGGTAAACTTGTTGGGTCTACTAGAGGTACTACCAGTCCACATTACAAAGGCAAACATCCAATGCTATATCTATTAGAGGTTTTATAAGTTCGTGGTGTCAGGTCCACTAAAGGTGTTACAAAAAGGGTTATGCATAAGAGGTTGGACTCAAAATATACTTGTAAAAAAATAGTGAATCCTAATCAAAATCAAGGTGAATCATGGAGAATCCTAAGAAAATCAAATAAAGCGTCTTCTTACAAAAATTTGGGGTGTTTGAAGCCCTAAAATGTAAGGTCATATTTGGGTCCACTTTTGACCTATTAAATTATCCTATCAATTCATAAAAATACCACCATTAGATCAGGCTTGAAAAGAACTTTCCAACGAGTACAAATATGCCTATGTTTGGATATATATTGTGGTGAATTGAACCTAAGAAAACATTGGTCCAAAAAATTTTAGGCGAATGGACTGACGTCGAGGATCCTCATATTCACCAATTTATAATTTTGGAAATCCTAATATTCGCCCAATTTGTGAATATTCGCAACTATTCATAACCCTGGTTACAAAGGTGGACTTGTAGCGCTAGGTGTGTTGGTGGCACTACATAGGTAGAATTGCAATACCAACATTGTAAAGGTGGACTTGCAATGCCGTATCTATTGAAGGTATTATAAAGGTAGACTTGTGCCTAAGTGTTGCAAGTCATCCTTGTAGTTCTTAAATTATAAGCACTACAAGTTGGATTTACAGTGCTCTAGCTGATTATAGGAGTATAGCTGCATATATACTCATTGGAAAGTTTCTTTGAGAATGTTATAACATAATCATTTATTTATAGTTTTATGGAGATTTTTAATAGATAATAGCACTCCCAATGTGGCTTCACTTAGGAGGTTGGCAGATTAAAGTGTGCAAAATTGAATTCTTATAGTTTATATTTTTTTTATGTGTTTGATATATATGAATACATCAAAAATCATCATAGATACCCCAATTTGATGCAAGAGCCTACCTTCCAGAGGGCATAAATTTTGATCCGACCATTGGATTGACTTGAGATTTTACAAGGAGCTAGATAATGAGGAGGTAAATGAATTGGCTAGGCCACAAAGGGGTCTAGATAACTTTTTCTAAGCATTTTTAGGATTTTACCAGGGCCTAATTCCTTCGTCTAGTATCCCAAAAATGGATTCTAGTATTTTTTTAAAACCCGTACGTAAAACTTTGGAATTTAATAACTCCTTATTTAGACATGGTTAGATGTTGATATTTTCTAGGAGGATTAATATGGGTTTCACGATGTTGTGTTTTTTTAGGGCTATCCGAGCGTTTTTTATTTTCCTAAAAAAAGGCCTTTTTGGCTAAAAATATAAATTGCCTAGAATTGGTAATTTCTTATCTTTAGGGATTTAATATTTAGGGTTTTGTTTTAGGTTTTATTTTGGGATATATATTCCCTTGGTATTACATTGTTAAGGGGGAAATCCAGAAATGAGAAAATAAAGCATGTTTTGATTTATTTCCATTGCAATTCTTATGTGATTGAGGGATTTACTACTTTATTTCTATTTGTCATAGTTGTTTTGTGATTGGAGGTTCTTGTTTTAGCCTCTTGCAACTAAATTTACATCACAATTTCATGGAAAAAAGAGTTTATATTAAGTAATATTGAATATTGTGATTTAATACAATGTTAGATGTGTCCCATACATTGATATGCCCCTTGTGTTTTAGATGAGAAGCCAAATTTTATTGAGGAAACTTGATGTGGACAGCTTTTTTTCAAAAAATCTTATTTTATATATCCCTATGGTACTTATAGTGCTTAGCAATTGTTTAGAGTGATAGGTACTATGTGGGCTCTTGGTTGAATTTTCAACTCAAACGACTAGTGGTATGCATGGCACATGTAGCATCTTAGAGTCATGTGTAATCAAGGTTATCCATGTGTCTAAGCTAGGTGATATGTGCAGATTTTGGTATGCTTACCATGGGATGAAAGCAACAAGTGTAGCATGTCGAGTGTGCAAATAGCTATCATCGCACATGTATCGTTAGCCAACCTTCCAAAAAGTTTCTTCTGCATGCATTGGCCCATATGTTTGCATTATAACCATCAAGTTGTAATTGGAGGTGCCTTTATAGGACAAGACAAGTATAGACAGTGTAGAGTATCGATATTTTCTTGGTTTATTTTAAGTTTTACATCATAGTTGTGAGCGATGTCGAGGGGGTGCAAATTATAGGATCTAGTGGTAAGCTCCTCTATAGGGAGCTTGTAGATACTTTTGAAATAAAATAACATCTAAAATTCATGGCTATTTTTGAGCAAGCTAGATGGATGGACTATTGTCGGTGACCATAGTGTGATGATGATAGTGTTACCACTAAATTCATCATAAATTTTAGAAAAAATCACACAATCCTTTAGGCAATGGAAGTAGAGGTTTCATAATATTCAATTTTATAGGTCATTAAGTTATCCATGATAGGGCAATTGTTCTTCAAATATTCCCTTGCTACTACGCATGCTCATGATCTCTTCTTTCAAACTGACAAGCATACTAATTGTATAGTTGATCCATTAGGAATTGTTAGGGTGCATCTTCCTTAATTGTATGAACTCGTCACATTATACAATCTAAAGTACTTTATAGGTGATGGGAGAGTTTTTACTCTTGTTGGGCATAATTTGTTGTTCCTGATTCACATAAAGAGAGGGGTTGAATCTAATAAGTTCAAAATTGCCTCACTACCTATGCCACATATTAGAGTGTATGAGAAAAATATATTTACATAGCAAAAACCTAGATAATTTATCGCACAAAGGGCTAGTTAAGTTGTTGGTCCTAGATGAGATGGCCCAACATGAGATTTAATGGGACACTAGGGTTGTGCTTGGTACTAAACCACCTAGAAAGAGACAAGGGAGGAGTTATTCTACGATGGAGGAAGCTATAGGTAAGTTTTAGGATGCTATTGAGATTCTTGCTGAGATACCCCTTGAAGCTCTAGGAAGGCGAGTAGTAGAGGAAATGGAAACAAACTTTACAAGGAACAAGATGCAATGAGAAAATAAAAGGGGGTTTAGACCAACCTATTGAATGAAATGGACCTAAATTTATTGGAATCAAAGCTAAAAATCAATGAATTAGAGTGAGAAGTAGCGCATTTACAATAATAATTGGCATAATACATGTCACATGAGAAAATAAAAGGGTAGTTGAGTCAAAAATACTTGGCACCTCTAGGCTTCTAGGAAGGGAAGATGATATCAACACTAGAACCCCATGCTATAGTATAGGTGATACATATCCTTTTGGTATTGTAATCTTTGATATTTTTATGAGCTCCAAAAACACTACAAGAAAATCCTAATAATATTATGGGCAATATTGCAATCTTAGGCAACACAAAATGTGCCAACCTCAATGATGTTGTAAAGTCTATCAGTGCTAAAGGGGTTGTTGGAAGTCTTGATGAGGCAATCAACATAGTAGACCTTGAGGATTTAGCATTGGAATCATACAAAGAACTAAAGTATTTACCCCTTTCCATGCATAAGGATATCATTTTAGGAAGAAAAAAGAATGTGCATTGTGTTATGAGTCCATGTAGGATTGGGTCTTCAATTTAATTACAAAAGAAAGATAAGTTGAAGGTCATAAAAGAGAAAAACAATTATTAAAGAATATAAAGAGGAAAACACACGTTTAAAGGCTAAATTAGGGAGGGTTAAGGGGCATATGAGCATCGTAGGGATTTTAGTGTTAAAATTATTAGAATGCATATCCATTGCAAGGCTTTATACCTTTATCTTGAGGGAGAAGCACATTTTGTTTAAGATATCTAAGGTTGTTTCTAATTTGGTGTGTGATATTAATATCCCTAAGCAATTTTGTTAGACTTAGCTCTTAAGTCCTCTAAAGCATCAAGATTTATTAAGCGAGTTATAGTTGCATAATTATGCAATTAGTGATACTATAGATTGAATGTCAAATTTATATGTAGAATATGTACAAATGAAGGTCTTTTTGATGGCTGTTAGAATGGATTCTATTAGGATAAGGGAGATGGAGGTCATTTGAAAAAAAGAGGATTCTACAAGATTCATGGTTAGGGTTGGATATCCCTAACCTAAATTGATCATTAGGAATACAATGAATTATTGAACAATCCTAGGTGTATGAAAAAGGGAGAGGAATCACATATCCTATGTCTATAAAAATATCAATGAGTAGTTAACAAATATCATGATCATGTACTTAGGGATATTTTGAGGAGATTTAATGATTTTTGTTATCTCTAAGAAGAAGAGAGCCAATTTAAACACCTAATAAGGTTGTAGTTGTACGAAGGATCAAGTTTTTGGTGGACCAATTAAACCTACATGGGATATACTAGAGAAGATAAAGGTTTAGGTCTTCATTGTTAGGATACCCTATGCCAGATTATAGAAGAGTGTTCAACGAAGACCTTGAGAATTTAGAGGACGATTTCCTCTATAATACACACTATAAAGGCTATTATAGAACTAGTGCCATGCATGATGGAAAGAACTATAATTTTAGTGATTAGGAGGGTCAACATTGATCTATGAAGTAGATTTTGTAAATTGGAAGTTGTAAATATTTGTAAAATTGAGTTTATCAATATTTTGGAAATATTTTTTACTGTGCTTGTGTTGATTCTACCCTATAATTGCTCCTCAATTCTAGAACTTTATTTTGAAAAAATGCACTATGCTTAGGTCATAATTTTGGAGTGTTTTGATTTTCTCTCTAAGTATACCCAAAAGTCCTTATGGGATTTTTTTTTGGTGCGCTAGGAAAGGGTTTGTTTGATTTTTAGGATCATAGATGTATTGATATCATTCATAGAAAATGTCTGAGATGATATTTCAAGACATTAACCATGAAGGATTCCATCATTTTCATAGTCGCACAACTAATATCCAAGGTATAATGCAAGTACCTTCTTGGGGATAATTGCTTACTAGTGCAATATAAAAATTAAATGAACAATAATTCTCTATGGTAAAAAAATTATTATATTCCTAGAGGGTGTCCCTATATACCCAAGAGCATATGGAAACTCAAAATCATGTATGAGTGTTGTTTACAACCTCATTATTGGATTCGAATTACTCCTCAATTTACTAGATGCTTTATACATAGTCTATCTTAGCCAATAACAACACCTTTGTGATATTTAAAAATCCTTGACATAGAGTTTTAACCTAATGAAGCCAAGGAAGAAAGAAAACTATAAGTGCTTTGAATGACTACACAACAAATTATAAAAATACAAGTGGCATAGATTGAAGAAAAAGACAAAAACTTTACCAAGATGGGTGCATTATGGTCATGCTAATTTTTTTGAAATAGAAGGCATGTTGCTATAAGAAATCACTTCTTAGACTTAGATCTACTACTATATGGAGGAATTCTATTTGTGTTAGTTAATTAAAACCATAAATAAACTCACAAGGAAACACAATTCTACATATAGATCATAATTAACAATGATTCTATTAATAACACTAAAGAGTATGCTTAATAAAATATAATTCTTTTGGATACCTTTACATCTCTTACAATATAATATATAAAAATAAATTAGTCTATCCTAATATTATAGGATTAATCAAAATAACTATTTGAGCTATCTAACCATAATTGTAATGATCTATGGTCACCTTTACAATCAAAGGGATGTCCACTTCACTAACTAAAATATTACAATAAAAGGTTAGGACGTGAGGTCCTAACATATTATGAGCAAATTCAAGTACAAACATTCTAATAGCATTATATCTTCCATGAAAATATCTAATTTACTTGCTTCTAGTAGGGAGGTATATGTTAAATATAACTTTTATATCTACATCAATACTACTTTTAAAAATTAGATAACATAATAGTATGCCTCTTAAAACATCAAAAGCACACTTAAGTGAACTAAGTCACAATATTATATTTGTTGAATATATAAAAAATAGTTTTAAAATCTAATAAAAACATTATTTATATAAAAAATCATTTATATAAGATTTCATATTTTCATAAACTATATCATAAAAAGTCATAAATCCTATCTCTTCAATAAGTTGCTCAACATTTTAAAAAACTATATCATAAAATTTCTAAATCCTATCTCTTCAATACGTTTCTAAACATTTTAAATATCAAAAGTGTTCTAGAGGCAGAAGAGGCCATAACTTACTATTGAAAGTCAAATCTTCAATATTCAAATTAGATAAATAATTCAAGTTACAAAAATTATATAGTGTTTACAATGTATTTGGAGAAATATTAGGAAGAGAAGAAATAGGGAGGAATAGAAAAAAAGAATTAGAAGTTTAATGCTCCTACCGTCCACCAATCTATCTGCCGCTCAATCATGTTGACTAGGATGTCATCCAATGGGGGCAAAAAGGTAAGGTCAAAACAAAAGTTGACAAATTTTTTACCATTTAACTTCCAAAATTCTCCCCCTTAAAGTTGAGAGGACTAACTATACAATCTCTCAAATTTATATATTGAGATTTAGCTATGCCTTTAGTGAAGATATATGCAATGTTGTCCAAAGTGCTGCAATATTTAAGCTCAACTATCTGCTGCTCCACCATGTCTCGGATGAAGTGATACTTCATATCAAAATACTTTGAGCTGCTATGGTGGATTGGATTGTATTCCAACTGAATGTCACTCATGTTATCACAATATAGTCAAATTAAACCACTTTGAATTTCTCCAATCTATTCAAGGACTTTTCTCAACCATAGGGCTTGAGTACTAGCATGTGTTATAGCTATATACTCAGCCTCAGTAGATGACAATGCTACAATAGTTTTCTTATTGAAATTCCATGTAATTAGTCCTGATCCTAGACTAAAACAGTTCCTTGATGTAGATTTCCTATCATCTATATTGCTGCCCTAATCACTATCACCGAAGCCAACTAATTTTATACAATTACATTTGTGGTAATGGATTCCAAAATCCAATGTACCTTTTACATATCTTAAGATTATTTTAGTTGCTTGTAGATGTAGCTCAGATGGACTTTCCATAAACCTTGAAACTAGAGAAACAACATATTGAATATTGGGCCTTGTGTTTGTGAGAAACATCAAACTTCCAACCATACTCCTATAAGTGGTCATGTCAACCTTTGGTACTCCGTCATCCTTGTTCAATTGGATTCCATTTCTAGTTGGAGTTGCAACTTATTTGCACTGCTCCATGACAAATTTCTTGATCATGTCTCGAGCATACTTGTGTTGACATATGAAGATCCACCTATTTGATTGATGTACTTTCGTGCCTAGGAAGTATCACATTAAACCGAGATATTTCATCTCAAACTGCTTCATCATGGAGTTTTTGAACTCCATATTCATTTTAGTGTTACTACCCATAAATATTAGATCATCCACATACAAACAAACTATGAAAATTTCTACACCATGCTTTAGGTAGTAAAGAGTTGGTTCACTTTTGCTTCTAGTAAATCCATACTCACTGAAATAGCCATCAATAAATGAGTACCAAGCTCTTGGTGCTTGCTTGAGTTCATATAGTGCTTTTTTCAATTTATAAACAAGGTTATCCTTTCCTTGTTATTGAAAGCCTTGAGGTTTTTGAACATAAACCTCCTCAGTCAAGTATTCATTCAGAAAAGCACTTTTCAGATCCATGTGTTGAATGTTCCATCCTTTATGGGCAACTAAGAAAAGAACTGATCTGATTGTCTCTTGCCATGCAACAGGAGCAAAGGTTTCCTCATAGTCAATGCAAAATTTATGAGTAAAAACTTTTGCTACTAATCTCGTCTTGTGCCTCTCAATGCTTCCATCAAAATTGTATTTGGTCTTGTAGATCCATTTACATCCAACACATTTTTTTTGTTTGGGTAGCTTTACTAGCTCCCATGTATCATTATATTTTATAGAGGTTATTTCCTCTTCCATGGCCTCTTGCCATATATTTTGAGTAAAAGCCTTATAATAGCTAGCTGGTTCTAGCTATGCACTAGCCAATAAAGCATAATTGACTACATCTCCCTTAGGATCATGGGAGTCATCATCCCCATACAATTGTAAATTTTCAAGTTGCTGCAAAAATTTATTCATTTCACTAGCTTGGATTCTAGTGTATCTTTTCTAGAAATTTTGATCCAAAATTTGAAAATATGGATGATGTTGTAATTTTCTTTTACCCCTTGATGGAGAGTCACTATTAATATCCATTGGTGAAGAACTTATTGATATCTATGGAGAAGGACTTGGAGTGGCGGTTGAAGTACTTGATGTAGTACTCCTGCTTGGGCTTGGAGGGGGTGGTGTGCCTTTACTTTTCTTGGGAGACACCTGTTGTACCTGTGGAGAACTTTCATCTTGGGAATCATCATCAACAAAAATTCTTTGATGGCCCCATTCTCCCCTTTCATCAAAAATTACATCCTTGGAAAGTAAAATTTTATGATTCTTGTGATTGTAGAGTCTATATGCTTTGGTAGACTCACAATACCCTACAAATATATAGGATTGAATTTTGGGATCAAGCTTCTTCCTCTTACCATTAGGAATGTGTGCATATGCTAAAGAATCAAAAACTTTTAAGTGCTTTACATTTGGTTTCTTTCCATACGACCACTCATAAGGAGTGATACCATCTAAACTATAAGTTGGACTTCTATTTAGAATGTATACACTGGTTCTTACAACATCAACCTAGTACATATTAGTTATATGCTTAGTCTGAAGCATCGTTCTCGCAATCTCAACTATGGTGCGGTTCTTTCTCTCTTCCACACCATTCTTTTGTTGGGTATAGGCAGTGGTGAATTACCTTTTGATCCCACTTGCTTTACAATATTTTAAAAATTCTTTTGAGGAGTACTCGCCTCCTTGATCCATCCTAAGACACTTTACATAACACTCACTTTTTTTCTCTACATTGTTTCTGAAATCTATGAAGCAATTAAAAGCTTCATATTTATTTTTCAAGAAATAAATCCAACACATTCTAGAGAAATCATCTATGAAAGTGAGAAAATAGGAATTATTTTTGATACTCTTTGTCTGCATTGAACCATAGATGTCCGAATGCACTAGCTGAAATGGATAGCTGGATCTCCACGCTTGTCCTTCTGGAAACTTAGACATTGAGTGCTTTCCCAAAGCACATCCTTCATATACCTCCTTCTGTTCATTTATTTTGGGAAGTCCTATCACCATAGCTTGAGAAGTTAGTAGTTTAAAGCTAGCGGAATTAAGGTGACCATATCACAAGTGCCAAAACACACTTGGATTTGCTATAGCTATATTTGCAAGTTGATCTCCCCCTGGCTCACCAAATTTGAGAGGGAATAATGATTCTTGGTCATTGGTACTTACGTGATGACACGATTACAATTATTTTTATCAAGAATTATACATTTTCCTTCATTAAAAACAAGTTTGTAATTGTTCTCCATCATTTGCCCAATGCTTAGCAGATTTTGTTGGAGTTGTGGAGTGTAGTAGATTTCATTCACTTTCTTTAGTCCTTCTTTCATTGGAACCTCTATGGATCCAATGCCTTTGACTTGCAAAGCTTTATCATCTCCTAACTTGATATGGAATTTATAAATGGAATCTAGAATAGCAAATAGATTTTCTTTACCACTCATATGGTTTGAGCAACCAATATCCAAAATCCATGTGTCATTTAGATTTTGTTCTGATTGTACATATGAAAGAAAAAGATTAGAGGTATCATCTTCTTCACCATAATTTCCATATTGACTGCTGCTGCCTTGAGAAGATTTTGACCAGCAGTCACGAGCAAAGTGACCTGGCTTACCATAGTTAAAATAAGTTGTTTTGGATTTGTCACTTCCTCATCCTTGATTTCCACTTTGTCCAAAATTTCCTCCTCGATTTTGGTTTCCACCTCTGTTTTTATTGCCTCCTCTATTGGAGTTGCCTCCTTTGTTCTGATTGCCTCTTTTGCAGTTGCCTCTGTGTCTACCTCTTCTGTAGCCTCTGCCTTGACCTCTTCCATGTCCTCTTCTAGTATTTTCATTGGATGTGAAGGCTTTATCATCACCTCCATAGTTGGTTGAAGGAGATTCCTGTAATCTCTCTTCATGAGACATTAACGACCCGATTAATGCATCAAATGTTAAAGTGGAAAGATATTTTAACTCTTCTATAATTATGGCTATGTGATTCCATATTTTTGGAAGTGTTCACAACACTTTTGTTACAATTTTTTCAGGCTTAATTTCCTCGCCAAGAGTAACTATTTTATCTACAACTGCCTTGAATCTGACACAGTAGTCACCTATTTTTTTATCTTCTTTCATTTTGAGATTTTAAAAATCTTGTTCCATAGTTTGAAGCCTCACTTGCTTCACTTGATCACTTACCTAGAATCCATATTTCAAATCTTTCCATGTAGCTTGTGCAGTTTTACAAGAGACGATTCTAGGGAATATACTCTTCTCCAATGCTGCTTGGAGATGATAAAGAGCAGAAGAGTTGCTCTTTTGTCCTTCTTTTCTTGTTGTCTTATCTGTAGCACTTAATGTTGCCCAGTATGAGGGTTCTGTGTAACCCTCTTCTACTATGTCCCACAAACCTTTCCCTATGAGTAAGGTCTTCATTTTGATAGGCCAATACTCATAGTCATATCCATTGAATTCTGGAATTGGTAGATTGTTATGTGAGGCCATAGTTTCTATAAACTAAAACACTCTCTTTATTTCTCGATTACAATAAAACACTCTACTTTTAGAAGGAATAAAGAAGAAGAAATAAGATATTACAAATTTAAGTCAAATATGACTTGATTCACTCTTTCATTGATTGCTTGTTCCTCTTGTTGTGGCGCTGCTATTTCTTGAATCATGAAATTGTCTGCTACTTGTTCTTTGTCGTCACTGATCAATATTATCTTAGGTGATTATGGTTCTAGAATTTCCAATGAATTACTGTAATGGGTATATTCTGATTCTTGTGGTGTAACTTCTACAAATTCAGATTAATCAAATCTACTTCCAAAAAAGTTATCTTCAGAGTCTGCCTTGTACCTTGAGTCTGGATGCTTCTGGTGTTCTATTATTGCGTTTTGCAACTGACTAAACATAGTATGTAGCCTATAAGCTCTCACTTTTTCATCAAAAAGTTTTGGTGTTTTCTCTCACCAAAAGTGCACATAGGGCATGATAACAACCACTTGGTCTTATCATCAATGCCTCTTTACAAATTTCAGTTTGATCTTTTGTCTCCTCCTTACAAGGAAAAAATACTAAGCCTCTTAGGCTTGTTATAGAAAAAAGGAAAACATTTCCAGTTTGTATAGCCTTCTAGGCTATCACAACATATTTTTCCACTACAATTTTGTGAATGGTGAGTGAGATCGAATAATGATTAATTGAATTAACTTTGAAACATAGGTTACATAGCTTAAATACAAAGTAAATAACCTATTTGAGAAAGAAAGGGGGAAAGGAGAAATTGGGGGAAAAGAAGAATGAAACGAATTCTCTTGCCGCCCAAATGCTGCCGTCCACTGCCGTCCAGGTAAGGTAAAAGGTAAGTTACCTTTACCCAAGGTAAAAACATTTTTTTTTATCCTTTTACTAATGGTAATCTTCCAACATTCTCCCCCTTAAAGTTGAGAGGACTGACTATATAGTCTCTCAGCTTTATAAATTGAGCTTTAGCCATGCCTTTGGTGAAGATGTCTGCTAGATTATCCAAAGTGCTACAATATTGAAGCTCAACTGTCTGTTGTTCCACCATATCTCTTATGAAGTGATACTTCATATCAAAATGTTTTGACCTTTTGTGGTGGATCGGATTATATGCCAATTGTATGGCACTTATATTATCACAATTCAGTTTGGTTGGACCAATTTGTTTTTCGCCAATCTCTTCAAGGATTTTCCTCAACCAGAGGATCTGAGTACTTGCATGAGTAATGGCTATGCACTCAGCTTCTGTAGATGATAATGCTACAACAGATTGCTTCTTGGAACTCCAAGTTATTAGTCCTGATCCTAGACTAAAACAGTTCCCTGATGTAGATTTTATGTCATCTATATTACTGCCCCAATCGCTGTCACTAAATAACTTAACAGAGTTAGACTTGTGGTAATGGATTCCAAAATCCAAAGTACCTTTTACATATCGTAAAATTCGTTTGGTTGCTTGTAGATGCAGCTCGGATGGGCATGCCATAAACCATGATACAAGAGAAACAACATACTGTATATCTGGCCTAGTGTTGGTGAGAAACATTAAACTCCCAACCATGCTTCTGTAATTGGTCAAGTCAACTTTTGGTGCTCCATCTTCTTTGCTTAGCTGGATTCCATGTCCAGTTGGTGTTGCAGCTGATTTGCACTGCTGCATAGCAAATTTCTTGATCATGTCATGAGCATATTTATGTTGACATATGAAGATCCCATTCTTTGATTGATGTACTTCCATTCCTAGAAAGTATCTCATTAATCCGAGATCCTTCATCTCAAACTGATTCATCATGGAGTTTTTGAACTCCATATTCATTTTATCATTACTACCCATGAATATTAGATCATCCACATATGAACAAACTATGAGGATATCTACTCCATTTTTCAGGTAGTATAGTGTTGGTTCACTTTTGCTTTTTGTGAAACCATATTTGCTGAAATAGCCATCAATTCGTGAATACCATGCTCTTGGTGCTTGCTTGAGGCCATAAAGTGCTTTCTTCAATTTATAAACAAGGTTCTCTTTTCCTGGTTCTTGGAAACCTTGAGGTTGTTGAACATACACCTCTTCTTTCAGGTATCCATTTAAAAATGCACTTTTCACATCCATGTGTTGAATTTTCCATCCTTTATGGGCTGCCAAGGAAAGAACAGTTCTAAATTTTTCTTGTCGAGCAACTGGAGCAAAGGTTTCCTCATAATCTATTCCATATTTTTGAGTAAAACCTTTAGCTACTAATCTTGCCTTGTGCCTTTCAATGCTTCCATCAGCATTGAATTTGGTCTTATAGACCCATTTACATCCAACACATTTTTTTCCTTTGGGAAGCTTCACAAGCTCCCAAGTATCATTCTTTTTAATTGAGGATATTTCCTCTTCCATGGCATCTTGCCATATATTTTTAGTGCATGCTTTTTCATAGCTATATGGTTCTAGCTGTGCAGTAGCCAACAAAGCATAATTGACTACATCACCCCTTGGTTCATGAGACTCATCATCCCCTGACATTTGAAGATTTTCAAGTCTTGAAAAAATGTCATCCATCTCACTAGCTTGACTCCTAGTGTATCTTTGTTGGAAATTCCTATCCAACATTTGAGTAGATGGATGACTCTGTAGTATGCGCTTTCCTCTATTTGTCTCTTTCCTTTGAGAAACTGAATCAATATCCATCGGGCTTGGAGCACTTACAGATCTTTGAAATCGTTTTGGAGAATTTGGGGGTGCCAACAAAGAAGTCCCTCTTGGACTTGGTGTACCACTTGATGTACTTGATGAAGTTTCCTATTGTGGAATTTGTGGAGAAGGACTTATTCCACTGCTTTTCTTGGGTAGTACCAATGTGGGAGGTACTAATGTGGAATTGTTCGAATTAGAGTCAAAATCAACAAATTTTTTATGACCCCATTCCCCCCCTTCATCAAAAATTACATCCCTGGAGATAATGATTTTATGTGTTGTGGGATAGTACAATATATACCCTTTGGTTGAATCACAATACGCTACAAAAACACATGCTTGACTCTTTGGATCAAGCTTCTTCCTCTTCTCCTCAGGAATGTGTGCATAAGCTAAAGAACCAAATACTATGAAATGTTTGACATTTGGTTTCTTATTGTACCATCCTTCATAAGGAGTGATACCATCTAAACTAGAAGTCGGACTTCTATTTAGAATACATGCACTTGTTCTCACTGCATCTGCCCAATAGCTGTTTGTGAGATGTTTTGCCTGAAGCATTGTTCGTGCCATTTCAACAAGGGTGCGGTTTTTTCGCTCAGCCACACCGTTCTGCTGTGGGGTATAGGCAGTGGTGAACTGCCTTTTTATCCCATTTTGCTTACAATAATGTAAAAATTCATTTGAGGAGTATTCTCCTCCTTTATCAGTGCGAAGACATTTGACATAGTAGTCACTTTGCTTTTCTACATTATTTCTGAAATCTATGAAGCAATCAAATGCTTCATCTTTGTGTTTTAGAAAATAGAGCCAACACATTCTAGAATAATCATCTATGAATGTTAGAAAATAAGAATTGTTTCCAAGGCTCTTTGTTTGCATTGGACCACAGATGTCCGAATGTACTAGCTGAAGAGGATAGCTTGCTCTCCACGCTCGGCCTCTTGGAAACTTCGTTCTAGAGTGCTTTCCCAAAGCACATGCTTCGCATACCTTTTTATGTTCTGGAATTTTTGGTAGTCCTGTCACCATAGCTTGTGATGTTAACATTTTCAAGCTAGCGGAATTGAGGTGACCATATCTCAAGTGCCACAATTCACTTGGATTTGTAATAGCATTGTTTGCAAGTTGAGCTCCCCCTGGCTCACCAAAATTTAGAGGGAATAACCTATTCTTTGTCATAGGTACTTCTATGATGACATGGTTACAATTGTTTTTATCAAAGATTGTACATTTTCTTTCATCAAAAACTAATTTGTAATGCTTCTCCATCATTTGGCCAACACTCAACAAATTGTGTTGTAGCTGTGGAGTATAGTATATGTCATTCACATTTTTAAGGCCTTCTTTTGTTGGAACTTCCATAGCTCCTATGCCTTCAACTTGCAAGGATTTATTATCCCCTAACTTAACATGAGATTTGTAATTTGAATCTAATGTAGCAAAGATATTTTCTTTGCCACTCATGTGGTTGGAGCAACCAGTATCCAAAATCCATACGTCATTTAGATTTTGATCTGGCTGTCCATAAGAGAGAAAAAGGTTTGGTGGACCTTCTTCTCCGTAGAATGAGCCATATTGACTGCTTTGATCTTTTGAAGAATTTGACCAGCAGTCACGAGCGAAGTGACCTTGTTTCCCATAATTGAAACAAGTTGTTTTAGTTTTATTACTTCCTCGTCCTTGATTTCCACGGCCTACATTGTCGCTTTGGTTCTGATTGGCTCCTCTGTTTTGATTTCCACCTCTGTTTTGATTACCTCCTCTGTAGGAGTTGCTTTGGCCCTTGCCTCTTTGTTGTTGTCCTCTGCCTCGGCCTCTTCCTTGTCCTCGTCTTACACTTTCATTCGAAGTGAAGGCTTTGTCATCACCTTCATAGCTTGATGAAGGTGCACCCTGAAGTCGCTCTTCATGTGATGTTAATGATCCAATCAAACTATCAAATGTAAGAGTAGAAAGGTCTTTGGATTCCCGAATTTAGTGGGGATAATTATGTAACTATTTACCTCGCCGAGAGTCGATCCTGCGACCTCACGGGTGTTAGGGCTAAGGGTAGCCACTGCGCTACCGGGCTGATCCGGGAGCAATGCGTGCTCCCTGCCCTTTAGCTTTCGCGTCGAGCGCGAAGCTAATGTTGGCTTTGCGCTTCGATGCAAAGCTAAGTTTTATTGGGACTTATTTGTCCCACATCGCCTGTAGGTCGATGTGTGGGCACTTTATAATCAGCCAAGCACATACAGTGCTTTGACTGCCTGTGGGCAGTCTCGAAAGCCGTAGGTTCTCTTTTGCCGATGCACGCATGCGGATCGCCACGACACCTCTCCTCGGGCTGCGTTCCAGCGCCATGTCACCAGCGGATCGCCATGTCACCTCTCCTTGGGAATCATGCCTCGGGCTGCCACGTCAATAGTACCTCGAGAATCGTGCTGATCTGCTGCTCCTACGGGCCGCCTCGTCCAGCTCCACCAATGCCTCAAAAAACGTGCTGATCTGCTCCTGCGGCTACCTCAGGATCCGTGCCACCTCGGCTCCTGTGGGTTGCCTCGAGATCCATGCTACCACCTCGAACTACGGGCCCCACCGCCTCGTGAATCGTGTCACTCTGATACCAAATGTGAATGGTGAATGAGATCGAATAATGATTAATTGAATTAACTTTGAAACATAGGTTACATAGCTTAAATACAAAGTAAATAACCTATTTGAGAAAGAAAGGGGGGAAAGGAGAAATTGGGGGAAAAGAAGAATGAAACGAATTCTCTTGCCGCCCAAATGCTGCCGTCCACTGCCGTCCAGGTAAGGTAAAAGGTAAGTTACCTTTACCCAAGGTAAAAACAATTTTTTTTATCCTTTTACTAATGGTAATGTTCCAACAAATTTTTGATTCCTCGAATCAGGTGTAAAGCTCCTTCTTTTACAATAAATTGCCTCTCAAGCAATGTTTTTCCAAAAAAAATTATATAGTTTTCTTTCTATTATAATTTTAAAATTTATTATAATAATAAGTTAAATAATAATAAAAAATATTGGTTTTAGTTAAAAAAAAAAACAATATAATTTAATATTATTAATAAACTTTATTATAAAACTTTAAAAAATTACAAAAAATAAAAATCTTTTTTTTTTTTTTAATTTTAATGTCAATTTCTTATGCGACCTTCGAAGACCTTTACCATATGCCAATAATAAAAAAAAAAACTTTATGTCGATGTGTTTCGAACCCGTGATCTCCCCCATGCAACAATCGATCCTTTAGCACTTGTGCTACAAGCCGCTTTTGGCTGTAAACTCCCTCGCATTTATTTAAACACGAGGGCAATGCAATTTAATTAAAAAAAAAACCTATTATCCCATATGCATCAGGATTTTGGTGCAAAGGGTGTTTGAAACAATGGGCGCGCGGTAGATAGTTCGATTGCCTTCGGGCAATCAAACCTTACCATTTTTCCCCGTTCGAATGAATCACCTTTCACCACGTCACCTTCTCCTTGCTTTTTTGCTTGCCATGTCAGTCTTTCCTTGTTTGTCTACCATGTCACTGCTTAGTTAGTGTTCTGCCACGTCACTGCCTAGTCAACATTCCTTGATTTGTGTGTCATCTACGTCAGCTATGTCAGATCATCATCTAGTCAGCCTCGGTCCACTACCACATCAGCCCTACTGACTGCCATGTGTCTGTTCTGTTGCTACTGGTCTACGGGCCTCACCTCACCTTTAGTAGTCTACCTCGAGAATTGTGCCTTCGCTTGTCCTCAGGTTTCATGTTGGCCTACTCACTTAGCTTCGGGTCCGCACCCTATGGGACTCATCAAAAATCATGCCTAGCCTCGGCACTCCTCCTACACTCCTGTGGGCCTCCTCGGGCCTCCTCAAGAATCGTGTCTGGCCTTGAAAACCTAGATACTCCTACACTCTGATACCAGATATTGAAATTCAAATCTTCAATATTTAAATTAGATAAATAATTTGAGTTATAAACATTATATAGTGTTTACAATATAGTTGGAGAGATATTAGGAAGAGAAGAAATAGGGAGGAATAGAAAAAGGGAATTATAAGTCTAATGCTCCTGTCATCCACCAATCTATCTGCCGCCCAATCATGTTGACTAGGATGCCATCCAATGGGGGCAAAAAGGTAAGGTCAAAACAAAAGTTGAAATTTTTTTTACCATTTAACTTCCAACACTTACGAGCAACATGTATTCTACCAACATGTGCTCTACCAAGCATACTAAGATGAGTCAACGAGGGTCATCCTCAACGAACTTTGTTTGGCGATAATGCAGATGAAGGATAGACTACCCCAGTCTCTTCAGATGGTGGCTGATAATTTATCAATGAGGAAGATAACTTCCATTTAATTTTTTGATATTTATTTACTGATTATTTCTTGGGATGTTTCTATAATGATTGCTCACGAAAATGTTTAGTAATGTTTTTTAGACTATGTTTTTATTGGGGAGGCGTGAATTCCTCCACCTAACGATTTTTATGTTTGTGGGGTGTGTTAATTTTTCCCGCCCTTTTTTGTATGATTAATATTAATTAATATAGAAGTTTTTGCATTCAAAAAAACATCACTACACAACAAAAGATTACCCCTCTATGAGAAGTTTTTATTTTATTTTTATATTAAGTTTTTCATGTAAAGGGTAATAATATTCAATGGGTTTGGTGGGAAATTAGGAGTTTTTATATTATAATCAAGCCTCCCATATTAAATTTTTATGTGTTGAGATTAAAACAAGCTAAACACGCAACAAATGTTAGCTATAGAGTAGGTTTTTGGATAGTCACTAAAATTAAATAAAAATTATACTTTGAATTACAATTGATATTATATTTAAATTATAATTTACTAAATTTTTAAATTTAAATATATTAAAAAATAATTTTAATTATTATAATTAAAATTTTTATTTTATGGATGGAGTGGAGGCCTCCCGCTCCGACTCTGGTGCTCTCAAACTCTTTGAGCAGGAGGCCTCCAATTCTCCCACTCTGTATCTGGTTGCTAGTCATGCTTAGTTCTTTGTTGTGGCATGTGTCCAGGATGTTTTTCTTGTTGGGGGTTTTACTGGTTACGTTTCATGGATCATTGTCAGTTTTGGAGACTTTGGTTGGATGGTACAGCAATTCTTTTGGGTTCTGTAGTTTCATGTTTTTCTGGCTTTCCAAGGAGGGGAAAGGGCCATCTACTGACCCAAACCTGCTAGGGTGAATTTGCGAGAACACATACATTGGTATGGTGTTTTGTTACAATTATTTGAGGGTGTTCCCTTGGTTGCATTTGACTTCATGGAAATTTTTGGTTGTTGATCTCTTGGCTGATTTTTGCCCCACGGTTGTGTTGGATTTCCTAGCTTCGGTGGCCCATAGAGATTTCTTTATCCAGTTTCAACAGTGGTGGTGTTCTTGGTGCTAGAGGCCAGAGTCCTTTCAATTCGTGCAGAGTGGTGAGGTTGTGGGTGGGTGCTCGTTGGTGGTCCCTTCTCATGGGTGGGCTTCATTTTTGAGCTTTTTTTCGGGGGCTTCTTGTTGTTGGACCTGATACTTTTGGTGTACACTTAGATATTTTTTCTTGGCTTCGATGGTGACCTTACGTTTTGAATGCTATTGAGTGGATCCATTGGCTTCCCAGGTTCAGTCCTTGAAGTTATTCGTCTGCATGGATGAAGGGTTCTAGATCCTTTTTGGTTGCTTGGGGTACCATATTGCATCCTTCGATATTTTAGGAGTGGACGTGTGCTTTATTTGCAGCTTTGGATTATCCTAACTCCTCCAGATCTGGGTTGTGTACGGGTGCTCGTTGGTGGTCCCTTATCATGGGTGGGATTCATTTTTAGGCTCTTGTTTGGGGGTTTCTTGCTTTTGGACCTGATCCTTTTGGTGTACACTTAGATATTTCTTCTTGGATTTAAGGGTGGCCTTGCATTTTAAATGCTATTGAGTGGATCCATTGGCTTCCCAGATTCAGGACTTGAAGCTATTTGTCTACAGGGATGGAAGGTTCCGGATCCTTTTTGGTTGCTCGAGGTACCATATTGCATCCTTTGGTCTTTGGGGAATGGACCTATGCTTTATCGGTAGCTTTGGTTTATCCCGACTCCTCCATATTTGGATCCTTGAAATCTTCTTGCCCATATATACTCTTCGCCTAGGTTTTGCAGGCCTTCATTTCCTCAGGTCTTCTGGCTTCCTTGAATTTCATCTCTTTGTGCAAGAGGATATCCTAGCCTGAGAAGATCCTCAGGATTACTGTTGCACTTTTTAGGCTTGTGTTGTGGCATCCCTAGATTCTAGTTGCTTCTTGGACAACGTCCTATTGCTGCATCCTGTTCGCTTTCCTGTCGCTACTTCCTAATTTGCACCATGATCGACATCTTGGCCAGTTTTTGCTTCACATATTGCATCCCAATCGACATCTTTGTTTGTATCCTATAGATGCTTCTTGGTCTGCATCCTACAGTTGCATCCCTAGATGCCCGTGGGCTGGAATGATTTTCAAATTTCAAATTTTTTTGTTTTTCCCACTTTAATTTCAAATTTCAATTCTAAATTTTGGGCGGGATGACTCTATTTCAAAATTTTCATCCTTTGTATGGTTTTGGACGGAATGACCCTGATTCAAAATTTCCATCTTCCGTATGGTTTTAGGTGGGATAGCCCTGATTCAAATTTTACCTGTTTAACAATTTTCTCCAATAACCCACTGAGGATCTATTTCTTCAACTATTTTTTGGTTGAAAACTCTCTTCCCAACTTACAAAATCCTTTCAAAACCTATTTTACCAATAAAAAAATCATTTTATTATAATTATGTTATTTTTAAATAATATAATATTATTTGAATTTTTTATATCACTTTAATACCTCCTATACGATGTATTTAATGTTGTATTAACAATCCAAAACGCATGAGTAATAGCAACAAAGTTTTTTATTATTATTATTTATTTAAAATATTTTTTAATTATTTTATAAATGAAATAAAGTATGTAGCTATAATCACTTAACACTTAGCGAACCGTATTTTTTTTTCAAATTTTTTTAAAACTATCTAAAACCTGTTCTCTTTAACCATTTGATATGTTTTAAAGATAAATTATTTTAATTAAGTGGTGGGAGGAACGTTGCTAATAATTGATTCATTATAGATGGTAAAGTTCACAAATTTTTTTAATAATGATAGGAAAAAAAAAAGTTTGCGTAACAAAACTTTTTATAAATAATTGAAAATTTGAATATAATAAAGGTAAAATTAACTAAAGTGAATATCCGAAAAAAAAAAATTGTAGATTTTATAAAACTATGATTCTTTTATATTAGAGTTGAATAATTATAAGTCGAAATGCAGTTCTAACAGTTTTCAAAGTTTCATATTTTTTTAGTTTTTAAAGAGTTGTAAAATTTGGAAAATTTTAAAGCGTTTATTTATTTATTTGTTTTTTTCTTATGATTTTTGTTGGAATCAACAATTATATTCAATAAAAATAAGAGAGGCTGAAACAATAAAAAATGGAAAAGGTCAAAAACAAAACCAGTTCTTAAAAGGACAAATAAACAACATAACTAGGAAAAGGGGTAAAATATGTTGTGGGCATTGATAGAACGACATGAGGTTAGAAAAAATCATCCCCTTGATGTGCTACATCAAAAGAAAGGGACCTTGAGGCAAAGGAAAGATAGGTGAAACCCTACTAATAGTGCATATAGCCTCGTGCCACGGAGTCTTCTGTTAGCACTTGAAATATTTATTAAATGTGGCAACTCATGAGTCAACTTGGAAGACTACGAATGGATCTAAATAGTAACAACAAAAAACATCGTAATCTTTCCATGCATCTCTAGAATAAATAACAACATTCATAGCTTTCCAAAGTTGAAATAAAATAATACTACGAAAGAAATTCCATAGAGCAGCAATGTAAGCAGGCCAACAACTATCATCTCCAAAAAGATCATTTGTCATCTGAAGAATTTAGGATGAAAGAGATTGAATAATGAGTGAATCCAAGACCACGTAGACTCAGCATGAGGGTAGAACCAAAACAAATATTTAAGTCTCAAAACAACCACAAGCCAGACACTTAGGATTTGGAAGACCAACCCTATTATGTCTCTCTTCCATAGGAAGCCCTTCGCAAATAAGACACCAGAGAAAAAAACGTAATATTGGGTTCAAGGTTAAACTACCAAGGGTTCAGAGGCTCACAAAAAGCTCCCTTCACCCCTTCATCAAAACCTTACAACATATATTTATGTAGAAAGTATTCATAACCTATGACATTTCTTTATTTAAAATTAAGAACAGAACGTTACTTTCTTTGAATTACCTAAAAATATTGGATAAGTTTAAAATGAATATGCTATTTGGTGGTCTTCAAAGGCCTTTAACATCTAAATTTGTTTCTAAGATAATTAAATATATGAAACTCATGCAAAAACCCTTCAAGCCATAGGGATCAAATTTGAATGACAATATAAAATTTTATATGAAGGGTTATAAAAAATTGAGTGCTTCTAATTGAAATTTTAAAAATTAATGTTACGTTTCATTTGAAAAGAAAATTCGACATAAATTAGTAATAAAATTTGAATTTCATAGTATATTTAATTTTTACTTCAATATTATTAATAAAATCCATTGATTAAGTTTTAAGACTTGCTTGAGCTAGGACTGCAAATGCTTCACTATGTTGCCATTGTCTCCCTCATCTTGGTAGTTGAGTCTTCTATGACTCTTTCTTCTTAATGGGTCAAGGGTTTTTAGGTCTTTTTCCCATGAAGAAAAGAATAATCAGTTGAAAAATATTTTCATAGATGTTATGGTAAATAGCAAGCATATCAAGGAAATAATGAGTCTTGCATTCCCACTATGGATATCCCTCATGAACATATTTATGAGATACTAATGGATCTCTTACAGCATGCACTAGTGGGAATATTTTTTGGAGCATGGCCATCATCATAAAAACTAGATCAATGGGTGGATAAACAGTGGAAGTCAAAAATCTTTGGTGATATTGAAATACCCATGTGTGGTAGGGGGTTTTCATTGCTTTCTTCAAAAACAAAGAGGAAAAGTATTTGATTTTTAGAAGTGGCCCTTGATTCCTTGGACCATGCAACATCTATTGAAATATTTGGAACCCTAATTTTTATCCTCTCGAAGAAACTTTGTCCAAGATGCTAGTATGGATCCATCTCCCCTTTTTACCATTATATTTATGAAATAATTTTACATTCTAAGCCATTAAAAATGTAATCAAGACCTATAGAATATGGCTTGCACCCAAAGAAATAAATTATTTTAGTGTTTGTATTTATGTGGAAGTGGACCTCATTAAAGGACCCCCTAAAGATATAAACTTGAGAATGGAAAAACTAATATTCTCTTAAAAAAATGACTATGAATAGATTCCATTCAAATGTAAATTATGCTATGAACATGATAATTTATTGAGAGACTGCCTAAAAGACATAAAAAAATTGATCATTCAATATGATCCCAATGAAGGATTCCAACTAGCTCATCAATTAAAAAATAAAATACCTAAAATACTTTTGAGGAAGAAGAAGAAAATAGTGAACTGAAAATATCTCTCCCTAGAGGATAATGTAAAAAATAATAAGAAGAATATTTTCCTCCCATGCAACTAGATATACAAAGCATTGTTATCCCAAACAATGAGCAAACATTATAAGAGATGGAACCCCCTATTTTCACCTCTTCAATTCCAAAAAACACATCCCCTAAAGGAAAGAAAAATAATATAGAGGTTAGAGTAAAGGAGGCAAGGGAAAACATAGCTGCTAGCATGTAAGACACCATGGAATCCATGCTAAATGCCAAAACTAAATTATGTAAATCATGTTAATTCTTTCCTAAAATATAAATGGTTTAATAGATACCAAAAAAAATTGTGTCAAGGACCTCATGTAAACAGGTAAAGTATATATTCTTCTAATATAGGAAACAAAATCAACAAGTTTAGATGCTATAAGTATAGTTTAAAAAGTTTGGCCCTCTTGTGAATGCATAACTATCTCATCTAGTGGAGCTTCAGGAGGGATCAAAATTTCCTAATCCTCCAATATCATCCTTGATGACCAATTATCGAATTCTAATTAGATCATAACCACACTAAGAAAAAATATCTTTGAATTGTTGATCACTATCACTAATGTGTATTCTCCAAATCATTTTCTAGATAAAAATCATGTTAGATTTCATGAAAATGCCAATCATCATGCCCTAAAAAATTGGGTTCTTGTAGAGGACCTCAATCTTGTGCTAAGTCAATTTAAAAATAAGAGGATCTTCCTATTTGAGATAGTGATTGGGAAACTATGGAGGACATTATGAAAAACTATGACCTAGAAGACATTAAACCTAGTTGAGAAAAATACACCTGGACTAAAAAGAGAGTTAACCCTACTTTTATGGCAATTAGATTAGACTACTTTTTAATATTTAGGAGGCTTTTGTAATCATTTCCAAACTCACTTAAAAATTCTTCTAAATGTTACTTTTGATTACAATTCCATAAGTATATCCTTAAACCTTTTCTTGGATAGTAGTGGGTTAAAATAATACAATACACAAGGGCATGTATATGAAGATGGCTCTAATCCCACAAAAAAACACAGTATTCCTCACCTTAAGCTCCAAATTGGGTAGTTCAAAGTAAAATAGTAGAAGAGGGCCTACGTAAAAATATCTTCTTATAAAAACAACTATTTAGCCAACTACTTAATATTCTATATGAAGAAGAAAGCATGTGACAACCAAAATCTAGAATACTTTGGCTTTACATAGGAGACATAAATATTAAATTCTTCTATAAGAAAACTAATAAAAGAATAAATTTCAATACCATAACAAAGCTCCAAAATATTGATGGATAGATCTTTGAATCAATGAAACACATTAAAGAATAGGTTTTTAATCATTGCATACAACGATATAAGGAGAAAATGCAAACTGAGAAGAGGCATTAAATAAAATCCTAGTGAATATTCCTCAAGTTGTTTTCTAGGAACAAAACAAAGACTACTACAAAATTATGACAATCGAAGAGTTTAAAACAATTATCTTTAGCATGATAAGAGATAAAACCCCCATCCTTGATGGTTTTGATATACATTTTTACTAGTATTTTGGGAGGTCATAAAAAATGATCTTTTAATACTAGTGGAAGACTCTAGACAACATCATAAACTCCATGGGAGATTATTTTTTTATTTTTGGCCTTAATTCTAAAATAAGCACAAGTGATGAGCACATGTAGATATAATTTTATCTCATTATTCAATACTTCCTAAAAAATAGTTACCAAAATAATCTTCAAGAGGCTTGGAAAGATTATTCCATATTTAGTTTTAGAAGAGCAAACCAAATTTATTCCAAATAAAATCATTTTTGAAGGAATCATCCTAAGGAAGCCATCCAATTCAATAAACATTCCAATAGAAATATCATGGCTATAAAATTGAATATGGATAATGCTTTTGATAGGCTAATCCAAAATGCAATCTATGATACCCTTTGCAAGCTAAGATTTGATAAAAATATTATGAGATTGATAAAGGAATACATCAATAGCCCTTGGATTTTCCCTTCGGTCAATGGTAGCCCAATTAATTTTTTAATCTCTAGGGGTTTGAGGCATGGGTGTTCTCTTCCACTCTATTTGTATATCATATCAGCAAAGATTCTTGGTATAACCTTAAAGCACGAAAGATAATAAAAGAGTCTCCTTCGTATACCCACCTTCAAAGGTAGAAATGAATTAAACCATACCTAGTTTATGGATGACATCATTATTTTAGGAATATCTTCACCTCAAATTGTCCTAAGTTTTTTCTTTGTTCTTAAAGTTTACTCTACTATAATAAGTTGCATGGTGAATAATAACAAATATGTTATTTACTTTTTCCATTCCCATCTCAGGGAAGCTGTAAAAATATATAAAATTTTGGGTTATAAGGTAAGTCTAGATCAATCAGTGACTATCTCTTTTAGTATTTACAAAGGTGAATATTTGAAAAATATCCAATATAAAATGATGTCCAAGAAAAATGCTTGGACCAATATATAGCTAACCCCTCCTAAGTGGGTTTTTCTTATAGACTGTATGCTTTTGACTCTCCCCATATACCAAATGAGCATTATTGATGTGACCAAGAGCATTATGAAGAACATAGATAGATTTATCATGAAATTTATGTGGGAAGTAGTAAAACATAATGCTAAAATAAATTTCCACCTTGTCAAGTGAGAGAAAAAAAATTGTGGGGCTTGGCTTGAGGTGTTTGCATGACCACCAAACAAGCTTTGTAGCTAAACTATGTTGGCAATTTTGGGTACATTGCCTTTACTCTAAGTGTAGATGTTGTCATTGATGTCAAGAAGGTCTTGAAGCAATTTGGTTTGATGTCAAAGAATGTGTCTTGATGAAGGTTTCAGCATGGACAAGTGAGTTTCCAAGAAGATCAGGGTAGCCCGAGTTGCAAAAGATCAAGAAAAAGACAAGTAAGAAAAAGTATGCAGGCGGCTGGAAAAACTGTCGCGATTTCGCGACATGTTTCAGGAGAGAGAAAGCACTGGCAAAACTATCATGATTTCGCGACATGTTTGAGGAGAGAGAAAGTTTGGGCAAATGTGTCACGATTTCGTGACATGCGGGAAGGCAGAGACGAAGCAGGCAAAACTGTCGCGATTTCGTGACATGTCGCATTTTCGTGACTCGGACAGTGCAGGAAGGCAGAGAAAGAAAAGTGTCACGATTTCGTGACATTCTGCAAAGGAGGCTATACGGACAAGAAAGTGTCACGATTTCATGACATGTTGCAGAAGAGAAAGTCCGTAGTGTGATCTATCACGATTTCGTGACAAGATTGAAGAGAGAGAAAGTGATTCAGGAACTGTCACGATTTCGCGACATGATGCAAAGTTCCAAGTAAGGGCTGTCACATTTTTGCGACATGCTGCAGAGGTCAAGTTGAGGACTATCACGATTTCGTGACATGTAAAAACTCAAAATGAGAAGCGTCGTGATTTCATGACATGCAGAAAGGAAAGAGTCTGAAAGGAGAAGCGTCACGATTTCGACGAGTGGAGAAAGAGTATGGAAGCGAAGTGTCACGATTTTGCGAGGGGTAAAAGCGTTAAAGAAGCATTGATTTATAGGTTGTAGGGAAAGCTTTTGAAAGCTGAAAGTGTCACGATTTCGTGACAGGCTACAAAGAAGTTGTACGGATGCAAAAAGTGTCATGATTTTGTGATAGGTTGAGTTGGCAGCTTGCAGTTGGAGAAAGTGTCATGATTTCATGACAAAAATAGTTAGCAAGTCTTAAACAAAAGAAGCGTCACGATTTCACGATGAATTGAAGAAGGAAGAGCTCGAAGGTGAAAGCGTCACGATTTCACGATAGAGTGCAGATGACATCAGCAAAATTCATAAGTGTCACGATTTTATGACAAAAGCTGAGAGGAAGGCCATGAAGACTAAAGTGTCACGATTTCGTGACAGAAGTGTGATGACATCAGCAAGAGGCAAAGGTGTCGTGATTTCATGACAGAAGTTGAGAGGAAGGCCATGAAGACTAAAGTGTCACGATTTCATGACAGAAGTGTGATGACGTCAGCAAGAGGCAAAGGTGTCACGATTTCACGACAGAAGCACAAAGGAAGTCGACAAAGGCCAAGGTGTCACGATTTCGTGACAACAGGCTATAGAAGGTGTACGACTGTAAAAATGTCATGATATCACGACATGTTGTAGTTTCACGGTAGAAGCTACAGGTGAGTTCCAGAGGTGGTTGAAGGACAGAGTTAACTTTGAGCCGACAAAGTTAAATCGTAAATTAGGGCATGCAACCGACGTAGTTTGAGGGTTACAGCCGACTAAGTTTGAGAGTTTTGATCATGAAATTTAGTCTATAAAAGGAGGGCTATTTCGAGATTGAAAGTATCGAATGTGCGTATCGAACTTGCGCAAGTAGAGTCCACGGTGCACAGAGATCGAGTCGAGTCGATTCGAGCGAAGTGTGCAAGATGCAGCCATAACAGCGTAGATAGCGCAGAAGTGGCGAGTTGATGTGCAGAGTAAGAAGTTCGATCGCAAAGTGTTGAGTGCTGCTGTGTTTGCGAAGACTGTGCAAAAGTTGGTTTCTACCAAGTGCAGCCGTGACAGAACAGTGAGAAATTGTTGGACAGATTTGAGCAAGCTTTTGTTGAAGCTTGTGGAGCAGTTTGGGCAGATTCTTCTGAGAACTTGCAAAGCAGATCTGAGACAAGTCTTGGTGAAGACTTGGGTGAAGATCAAGCAAGCTGTTTTGAAAGCTTGAGAACCATTCTTATAAACCAGATTTGAGGATCTGTTGAGGACAGAGATTGGTGCAGATTTGAGGATAGATTTGTACCCAGATCAGAGGAAGAGAAAGAGGACAGACTTGTGCCAGACCGAAGGACTGTGTTTGGTGCAGACCAGAGAAAGAAGTAGAGGACAGACTTGTGCCAGACCGAAGGACTATGTTTGGTGCAGATTCGAGGACCAGCTTTGCGGTGATAGAGTTGAGGACAGAGATCTCCAGCCAGAGCAGGGAAGACAGGTGTCTTCTGTGGATAGAGTTCCACTTGCTAAGGGCAGAGGAGGTAGAGGTTCTCTAGAGGATCACCAGCCAGAGCAGAGTTAGGGGAAGGTATCTCCTTTGAGCAGAGGCTCATAAACTTTGTAATTGGGAAGGTTTCCCAAAGAACTGTGATATAACTTTTAGAGAAAAGTTTTATCCGTGAAGTAGCCCACTTTGGGTGAACCACATAATTTGTTGTGTCTCTTTGTGGATGGTGTTTTTGTGCATTGCTTTGATTACTCCTGTAGTTACTGCTATCTTTATACTGCATAATATTGAATTGAAAGCTATTTTGAAAGAAAAGGTTAAAAGTGGTCTTATACTGTTCACCCCCCCTCTCAGTATAAGCTTGTGTTCTTCAATTGGTATCAGAGCAGGTTCCTTCGAAAAGTTTAACAGCTTGAAGGAAGATCTTACAAGAACACGAATGGCAAGGAAAGGCAAAAGCAAAACCATAAGACACAAGAAGAAGAAAACACACATGGTCATGAAAGAAAATGAAGATGATCTCAATGTTGCTATTTTGGGAAGAAGAATGGAAATAGATTCAAGAGATGAATCAAACAGTGGAGAACAGGCCAGATTAATAAAGTTTTGCACCAGATGTGGGAAGACCGGTCACTTTGCAGTTGATTGCTCACAAGGTAGAGAATGTTTTGTTTGTGGTCAACTCGATCATGATAAACATCATTGCCATGGGTTTAGTAGCAGTGAAGATGAAGATGATCCATTCAAAATTGGTGAAGAAGCAGATTCAGAACGGGAATGTGATGAAGAAGGAAGTGATGCAGAAGCAAATTGGAAACAAAAACTAATTTCAGCTCTGAGTAAAAAGGTTGAGGATGTGGAAGATATAATCACCAGTTTAAAAGTACAAACAGAAGAATGCAAGAAAATTTTTGAAGATTTCGAAATGCAATTAACCAGAAAAATAGAGTATTGCAGTAAGCTAGAAAAAGAAATTGACGGTTTAAGAATGCAGATAGAAGAAATGAGTAATAAAGTCGATATATGCAACAAACATGAAGAGGAATCCAACAAAGTTGTTAGCAATCTAAAGCTACAAATAGAAGAGTCCAAAAGGAGTGAAGAAACTCTCAGGTCTCAGATCAATGAGAAAGAGACTGTTTGCTGCAAACAAGAAGAAGAGATTGTTTCATTGAAGAAACAACTAGAAGAGGCCAATACAAATCTTAAAATCAAAGATGAGCACAACAATCAAGAAAAGAGTATGTATCAGGATGCTTCAGAAATCTATAAAGAAGATGCATGTATGGTTTTTGGAAAAGGTAGCACCTCTAGTGATAAGAAATCTGGAAAAAGCTTTGATGATTCAAAAGGCAATCAAATAAAGGATCTTGAAGGTGAACTCACTAGTGCTCTTAGTGCTTTGGAAAAGGAAAGGAAAAAGAATGCTAATCTCAAGGATGAGTTAGAGTCTAAGGTTCTTAAGTATAGTGAGTTAGAACAGAAAATGGCTTCTCTGGAAGTGGAAATTAAAGAGTACAAGGATAAGCTGTACAGGTTTCAAGATAGCTCCAAAAGGGTTAAGTCTCTCATCAAAAGTCAAAGAAATCCAACAGATAAAACAGGTCTTGGTTTTGTTAAACCGAACAAAGAACAGGTTGGGGAATCTAGTAAGAAATTTCGAAAGGAAGAAAGTTCTGATGAAGAAAGTACTTCAGATCATGAGTCCGTGAGTGATAGATGCGCAGAAATAGAAAACAAAATTCAGATTGAGAAGAAGAAGTTTTCGGGACCCAAGAGGTCGAATAAAGGAAAATTTCATGGCAGATGTTTTGCGTGTCACAGGTTTGGTCACATGGCTGTACATTGCATGGCTCAAGTGAAAAAGGTAAATGATAGTTTCAGAGGTAGTAACTTCTTTCATGGGTATTGCTACTCTTGTAAACAGTTTGGGCATAAGGCAGTCGATTGCGAGGTAAAGAACAGGAACAGGTTTAATCAAAATAGGTTCGGCCAGAACAGGTGGTTTCAAAAAATAGGTATGCCTCAAAGAAGTAACATAGTTACTTGTTATAAGTGCAACAATGAAGGTCACCTAGCTAGACAGTGTAGAGCTGATCTTCCAAGGTACAGGAATAGAAATAGTGGCATGATCAGGTCCAAGGATCAAGGCATGAACAAAAACAAGGATGAGAACAAGAACAAGAATAGTAACAGGAACAAGAAAATGGACAATGAGCTCAAGAGAAGGCCCGACAAAGAAATTGTAGACACTGATGATGATGAGTGCCTAATGGGAGTTTTACTCCCACCCTTGTTTTAATCACCTCATCGGGAGGTGGGGGAGGGACTAAGCTAAGAGGCTCATTCTTAGTCCTGAGCCCCAAATGTGACCCTTTGCCATTGATGACAAAGGGGGAGAGATTTGAGTAAGGGGGCATAGTGAAGAAGAGAGCTTCAAGTCAGGGGGAGCAAAAACTTCAAAGGCAGATTCTCAGTTGTTGGATCAGTTGTTTTCAGTTTTGGCTCTTGACTTGTGTTTTTCAGTTAAGGTTTGCCATCAATGACAAAGGGGGAGATTGTTGGCAATTTTGGGTACATTGGGTACATTGCCTTTACTCTAAGTGTAGATGTTGTCATTGATGTCAAGAAGGTCTTGAAGCAATTTGGTTTGATGTCAAAGAATGTGTCTTGATGAAGGTTTCAACATGGACAGTGAGTTTCCAAGAAGATCAGGGTAGCCCAGTTGCAAAAGATCAAGAAAAAGACAAGTAAGAAAAAGTATGCAAGCGGCTGGAAAAACTGTCGCGATTTCGTGACATGTTTCAGGAGAGAGAAAGCGTTGGCAAAACTGTCACGATTTCGTGACATGTTTGAGGAGAGAGAAATTTTGGGCAAATGTGTCACGATTTCGCGACATGCGGGAAGGCAGAGACGAAGCAGGCAAAACTGTCGCGATTTCGCGACATGTCGCATTTTCGCGACTCGGACAGTGCAGGAAGGCAGAGAAAGAAAAGTGTCACGATTTCGCGACATTCTGCAAAGGAGGCTGTATGGACAAGAAAGTGTCATGATTTCATGACATGTTGCAGAAGAGAAAGTCCGCAGTGTGATCTGTCACGATTTCACGACAAGATTGAAGAGAGAGAAAGTGATTCAGGAACTGTCATGATTTCGTGACATGATGCAAAGTTCCAAGTAAGGGCTGTCGCATTTTTGTGACATGCTACAGAGGTCGAGTTGAGGACTGTCACGATTTCGCGACATGCTAAAAAATCTCAAAATGAGAAGCGTCGCAATTTCATGACATGCAGCAAAGGAAAGAGTCTGAAAGGAGCAGCGTCATGATTTCATGATAGGCAGTGGAGAAAGCATACGGAAGCCAAAAGTGTCATGATTTCATGACAGGCAGTGGAGAAAGCGTTTGAAATCCAGAAGCATCATGATTTCACGATAGGTTGCAGGGAAAGCTTTCGAAAGCTAAAAATGTCACGATTTCGTGATAGGCTACAAAGAAGTTGTACGGATGCAAAAAGTGTCACGATTTCGCGACAGGTTGAGTTGGCAGCTTGTAGTTGGAGAAAGTGTCACGATTTCGTGATAGAAATAGTTAGCAAGTCTTAAACAGAAGAAGCGTCACGATTTCGTGACGAATTGAAGAAGGAAGAGCTCGAAGGAGAAAGCGTCGCGATTTCGTGACAGAGTTGCAGATGACGTCAGCAAAATTCATAAGTGTCATGATTTCATGACAAAAGCTGAGAGGAAGGCCATGAAGACTAAAGTGTCACGATTTCACGATAGAAGTGTGATGACATCAGCAAGAGGCAAAGGTGTCACGATTTCATGACAGAAGCTGAGAGGAAGGCCATGAAGACTAAAGTGTCATGATTTCGCGACAGAAGTGTGATGACGTCAGCAAGAGGCAAAGGTGTCGCGATTTCATGACAGAAGCACAAAGGAGGTCGACAAAGGCCAAGGTGTCACGATTTCGTGACAACAGGCTATAGAAGGTGTACGGCTGTAAAAGTGTCACGATATCGCGACATGTTGTAGTTTCACGGTAGTAGCTACAGGTGAGTTCCAGAGGCGGTTGAAGGACAGAGTTAACTTTGAGCCGACAAAGTTAAATCTGGGCCGACGTAAATTAGGGCATGCAACCGACGTAGTTTGAGGGTTACAGCCGACTAAGTTTGAGAGTTTTGATCATGAAATTTAGTCTATAAAAGGAGGGCTGTTTCGAGATTGAAGGTATCGAATGTGCATATCGAACTTGCGCAAGTAGAGTCCACGGTGCGCAGAGACCGAGTCGAGTCGATTCGAGCGAAGTGTGCAAGATGCAGCCATAACAACGTAGATAGCGCAGAAGTGGCGAGTTGATGTGCAGAGTAAGAAGTTCGATCGCAAAGTGTTGAGTGTTGCTGTGTTTGCGAAGACTGTGCAAAAGTTGGTTTCTACCAAGTGCAGCCGTGACAGAATAGTGAGAAATTGTTGGACAGATTTGAGCAAGCTTTTGTTGAAGCTTGTGGAGCAGTTTGGGCAGATTCTTCTGAGAACTTGCAAAGCAGATCTGAGACAAGTCTTGGTGAAGACTTGGGTGAAGATCAAGCAAGCTATTTTGAAAGCTTGAGAACCATTCTTATAAACCAGATTTGAGGATCTGTTGAGGACAGAGATTGGTGCAGATTTGAGGACAGATTTGTACCCAGATCAGAGGAAGAGAAAGAGGACAGACTTGTGCCAGACCGAAGGACTGTGTTTGGTGCAGACCAGAGAAAGAAGTAGAGGACAGACTTGTGCCAGACCGAAGGACTGTGTTTGGTGCAGATTCGAGGACCAGCTTTGCGATGATAGAGTTGAGGACAAAGATCTCCAGCCAGAGCAGGGAAGACAGGTGTCTTCTATGGATAGAGTTCCACTTGCTAAGGGCAGAGGAGGTAGAGGTTCTCTAGAGGATCACCAGCCAGAGCAGAGTTAGGGGAAGGTATCTCCTTTGAGCAGAGGCTCATAAACTTTGTAATTGGGAAGGTTTCCCAAAGAACTATGATATAACTTTTAGAGAAAATTTTTATCCGTGAAGTAGCCCACTTTGGGTGAACCACATAATTTGTTGTGTCTCTTTGTGGATGGTGTTTTTGTGCATTGCTTTGATTACTGTTGTTGTTACTGCTATCTTTATACTGCATAATATTGAATTGAAAGTTGTTTTGAAAGAAAAGGTTAAAAGTGGTCTTATACTGTTCACCCCCCCCTCTCAGTATAAGCTTGTGTTCTTCAAACTAATTTGGATCTTGATATATAGATCGCTTTACCATTGATAAAAAATACATACTTATTGATAATCATTTGATATTTCAAGGGAAGAAGATATAAGGTCAAATTAATTATGGATGTCTCTAAAAGGTCATATGAAAAATCTAGAAGTGTAACCATACCTTTTGATAAGGCTTTTAGTTTATTACATTTTATTTATTACCTACCATATTGATTATATTATATGACATTACTCATCATTCCTACCAACCATAGAAGCATTGGACTCCAATGCCTTTACAAAATAGGGGGAATAAAGAGAAGATATATCAAGTGAAGGATCTTGAAGTAGAATTTGTGTGATGTGTTGGATGTGGAGCTTCCCAAAGAAGTCTAGCAAGTTTTACTAGTGAAGACATGAGCCAAGCTAAAAAGCTAAAATCCACTAAGAGAGATGAGTTGCTAGAGGACAAAGACATCTCCAATTACAGTATTACCTATGTAATATCCATGATCACATAAAAATGGTCATACTCTTGTGAAGGAAAATACAATGAAAATTTTGATTGTTGGAGTACATATGTGATATCTATTGATCGTTTAAAGAAGGACCTTGGTGATCTCCAAATAGGGTTATGCACAGTGGCGAAGATTCGTAAATTGGGTGAACATTAAGATTTCCAAAATTGTAAATTGACAAATATGAGGACCCTCAATGTTGGTCCATTCTTCTAAAATTTTTAGGGCCAATTTTTTCTTAGGTTCAATTCACCATAATGTATATCCAAACATAGGTATATTTGTACTCGTTTAAAATTTATTTTCAAGCCTGATATAATGGTAGTGATTTTATGAAGTTATAAGGAGATTTAATAGGTCAAAATTTGACCCAATGATAAACTTACTTTTCAGGGCTTCAAATGCCCCAAATTTTGGTGTGAAGATGATTGATTTGATTTGCTTAGGATTCACCTTAATTTACCTTGATTTCGATTAATATTCACCATTTTTTACAAGTACATTTTGAGTCCAACCTCCTAGGCATAACCTTATCTCCAAAGACAACTCTATATGGGAGTATCCATATGCAAGTGCTATGGGATGGAGGATAATATACTTCCAAAATAGTTTTTTATGATGAAGGTATTGGTATGAAATCTGCCTAAGTAAATGAGTTACATCCTAAAGACCTTAGCCAAAATTGGATGCCTTAGAAATAGGGGTCTCCTAGTCAACCTCCGAAGAAGGTTGGCTCCTTTGTGCCTATATAATATAACTAAATGGGGGTTGTAGACTAAAGTAAGAAATTAAAAGGGTTAGAAGGCTAAGTAAAAAGTGGTACAAATTCAACAACATCAAGAGATAGTGCAGAGAGTCTTGCAATTTGAACTTAGAATAAACTGCCTAACAAACTAGATTACCTTACTTATCCTTTAAAATAATTAATCATTATAAACCCCTAGTGTTGTTAAGTTATTCTAGAACTAGAATAGTAAATCCAAGGATAAATATAGAATGCAAAACAACTATAATAGAATTTTCCATTCATAGCTATAACAAAAATGCGTAACTATTCAGTGAGACATACATACATGTTTTGTAAAAGAAGTGAGAAAGAGGTCAAACAATAATTCAATATTCATTCAAAAGGTATATAGCCTCAATCATACAATTATCCCAATTGTAAATGCCAAAGAGCCAACCATTAGAATATCTTACATTCTACTGTATAGATAGGTTTATAATGTATTTTGTTATCTAAGCATGATTGCTTATAGAGCATATTGTAGGCTTATCATAATAGGCATAGGAAGTAGTTTCCATATTTAACTAAGTTGTGTTTAACTGCTTTAGGTATACCTTACTGATGTGTGTGATGCATATTTAATTATGAGGTTGGCTTGCTTGCTGCATTGTTGAATTCTAACCATTTTATGATGGTCCACTCCCTTTTGTTACACTTAACCGACCGAGTAGGGGTAGATTTATTATGGAGAAGGATTCAACCATTAGGATATTCTGACAAAAATGATACCTAATGGCTAATTAGCATGCATGATCATGCTAATTAGGATGGTTTTGACTCATTTATGTAGACGTTGGTAGTGTGAGAATGTAGTGCTTATTTCTAGGTGGTTTGTCTTTGCTAAGCATTGCTTCCTTTGTTATTTCATCACATTGAGTGCTAGGTATTCTTTTCTCCTTTGATGACGTTATTATTTACAAAGTATAATATACATATCTTATAGTACCAGATGTCAAATATCAAGCTTTTTTATTTGGTTCTTAATGCTTTAATGTTAGATCCCTTGCATTTCATCTATTTTGCATATGATGTTATATTTGACTTATCGGGTATTTAAGCTTTTGATGATGACATCATCACCTTCTGAAGTTTGATGTCTTAAAAATCTATAATATCAGATATCGAATGCCAAAAGAAATGTCTTATAATATTTCTTACTACTTGGAAATTTCTTTGATATTGTGCCGCATATTTTATTCCATGTTGCTAACTTCAACATTACAGTTCATCTTACTAGCTTCATTCTTTTACTCTCCTAAATTCTTGAATGTTGGATGTCAGGTGACAAACCTTTTATGTGCTTTGCATTTGCTCGTTCTATTAGATTTCAAATTTTAATTATCCTCTTGTTGACATTAAGTTCTCAAATATTTTCTCATCTTTCTTAGCCAAATTTTATGTTTATCATTTTGTATTGTTGAATCAAATACCTTTGCATAAAAATGCTATCCAATAGTCCTCTACTTGTTTCCTCGTTTTCTACCTTGGCTTACTTTGCATCTAGCCATACCTCTCTACACCTATCTACAATATTTTGGTTTGCTTTGTACCAACTTTCATATCTAAAAATGTCATAGTAGCCTCACCTAGTGCTCTTCTATTTGTCTTTTGAGTCATTGCATTCAATTCGCTACACTATTGCTTTGGAAAAATGACTATATGACATAAATAAAAATACTTTGTTGGTGTAGGTGATAAAATTTACCTATATTATTAGTGACTTTCAAATATTATTGATCTTAAAATTGAGAACCTAATATGCCTTATCTATCATATAATATAACTTTAAAAGGAAATGGATGTTGGAGATAAAATGGTCACATATAGAAAAATGGATGGAGGAAAAATGTGTAGTTATGAAAAGGAAATGATTTAGAGAAAGGGATTTATGGAGCTAAAATTGAGATGTAAGGTAGGTTGATGGATTTTGTAGCTGCAATAAGGCTTCTAAAATATACCTTAAAATAGATCTTGATGCTAATTCAATCTCATTCACCTACAAAATGCATGGTGTATTACAAAATACAGAGGAATAAAAGTACAAGAGGAAGACAAGGGTAGGGTTTATGATAATCTACAAATCAGAAGTATGACTAGGGAGACAAGGGTTTCAAGGAAATTGGAATTAAATGATTAAGTGTAATGGGTGGAAATATGTTAGTAATTATAATAATAGATGCTAGTGGTTAGATATATAAGTAAAAATGGTGAATATTCTCGAAGGCAAGGTGAATATTGGTAAGTAAAGAAAAAAAAAAAGATGGAGATACTTGGGTGCAGGTGCCTCCAAAAAGACTAAAAATATCTCAAGCATATTCCACTATAGTTGAGTGTTGATTCAGATCTAGAGCAGTCATATTAGGTGAATGTTCATCCATATAGTCTATATTAGGTAAATATTCTAAGTTCTTGAAAGCTTTCCCTCTTTCCTTTCTTTATTCTTTACAATATTATGTAGGCATACCATATTTGTGTTGGTAGACTTCATGCAAATCTTTGATTATTTGAATGAATGCATGGTTTCCCAGAATGATCATAGAACTACATGCTTTAGATGATCATACACCCTAATTTATAGCTACTTGTTAAAGTCGATGGCAGTTGGATCCTTAATTGAACTAGGATTTTATCAATGCTAGCATGATTTTTTTGGATCTGGTTTCCTGTATGACCATCCCAATTTCTTTATTTCCTCTTTTATTCATCCAATCAGAGATTTTTGCCATGAAATATCTTTTAATACAATATGTTCTTACTTCCATCATATTGATATTTTAGCATACAAATATCAACATGACATGATGTTTACCTTATCCAAATTTACTTTCAAGCACCATTTATATTCAATTACACATGTAAATGTACTCCATGATGTCATCTTTATGACCTTTTACATCTACCTTCATCATGAAGATACTGAGAGCATCGATTCTACATGCTACAACAACCATGTAAAACAACTACAGTTGTGACATAAGAGATAGACTAGCTTTTTCATTGGGATATGAAGTTAAAAAATGAAAAAAAGGATGAAATGATGAAGGAAGAATGGCATGTATGAGCAAAATGTGAAGATGACAAGAAGTGAAGAAGAAAATGAAATATAAGATATTCATACTTGCATATCACATGTTATGGAGATCCCTTGTTAAATTTAGTTGTTATGGAGTATTTTCTTAGGTGTTTGATTTACCTTTGAACTATATTTATGTTTTTTTGTGTTGGTTTAAAACATCAAAATAGTAATAAAGGTGAATAATATCCATTTTTCAATGAAATTTTTCTAATTGTTGCTTCTCTTGTCCCAAACTTTGACTTAGTAGATCTCCACAACTTGAAGAGTGACTTGGAATAATTATCATAGCTAGTCAAGCCTATTAATAAATGAGGGTTTTATAGCCTACTGACCACTCAAATAATTTGAATCCAACCCTTTATTATTTTCATCCTTTGCTTCTAGACCTCACTCTTTCAACACCATTGAGGTGTTCTTCAGAAAGGATAAAAATAAAAATTCAAAATATTGTGGATGCTACTGTTGAAACCCTTCGCAGGCCAAGAAGAGAGTAGGTATTATCAATGGAGGAATAATCATAGCAAGCACCAGGATAACATTAGCTAACACTAAGATGGTTTTATTTAACATCGGTATGGTTTTGGAGTTACCATCAATTAACATGCCAAAATTATCTAACACTAGGAAGGCTAAGATTGCATATTTTTCTTTGACATATTTTTACCTCTTTTGGACATAGGGAATTTTAAACTTTACTATTCATAGTTATTAAGATATGTCCAAGTCATTTTGGTGACATTAAAAGAGACAAATAAATTATTGTTTTCTCTACATTCCTTTCAACATTGTAATCCCTATATTATAATAAATTATATAATTATTTTTAAAAAAATTACTTCTATCAAGTAGTAAAATACAAAACTTTTGACTATTCATTTTCATTTCATTCCATTTAAAGAGATCTTCAAATATTCATTTATTTCTATGTTCCATAGATTACATCCTATTCTACTTGATCTAATGCATGAGGTGCACTAAAAGGTAAACATATTACAGTATCTAAATTCTCTAAGAAAAATCTAACACCTATCATCATCATTTTTCGATTCATTTTTTAAACTCCTATTTCATATGCTATAGTGTTAGCTGGAATAACAATGATGAATTGCCATAGCCACATTAAGTTTGGGTATTGCGTTGATCCAACCCAACTCTTGACCACATTGTTCTCATGCCATCATCATGATTTTATTTGTATAAGACTTGAACAAAGTGACTATGAACCTTCCTTTTTTTGCTTCACACTTTTCTACATCTACAATATTTGATGCACCTTGAACATAAAGTTTCTCATAGGAAGTGATTTGCATCTTTATTTAATTTCTCTTTCATATTTTTCTTTATAATAATCTATTAGACTAAATATTTTTGTTACAATAATCATAAACAAATCCATAAATATTTCATTGAGATTGATTATTATTATTTCAAAAAACACTCTTTCCAATGTAATAGAATTCTCTAGTGATCTAGATCCTAATGTATTTAACAAGGATTCATATCTAAGGAAATTCACATGAAGCACATCTATATAATCCATAAATTAAATAGTACCTCCAATTAATTTTCTTAGAAGGGAAAATGTGTTTTGAGTACTTATACCAAAATATCTCTAAATAATTGTCTTTGTAAGATGTTAATGACCACACCTATGTGAGTGTCAATAATGATTATATCTATATTTTCTTGAATATTTCGATTTAGTTTATTAAACATAACCAAGACGTGCAAGTATATGAATACAAAATTAAACTTCAAAAATAGTTGCCATAACATATAAATTTGGGTCTTCAAGTTGCTATTCCTACAACAATGCTAGCATAATTCCCATAATTATTTCTATAACTTATCCTATAGATAGCCAACATATATTATGCTTTGAAGAACTTATTATTGATCTATATCAAATGATTCCATTAATCCTCTAAAATTTATATATTTGTTTGTTGATTTTCCAAGGCATGCATAAGTCTTGTTGGCAAACTTTTCAACAAATATAAATGATAGAAAATAATTTATAGCTTCTATAGCGAATAAAGCTTTTCTCTACCCCTCAGATTGAATTGCCATAGAATATGGTATGTTATAGGATTCTTAATTATCACTTTCTCTTGGATATCTCTCATACATGGTATTACATTTAAATTAAAACCAATCATCTTATATGGTAGGTTCATCTATTTTAATAAATTTGATTGTTCATCATACGTAGATTGTGTTGTTCCATATTTTATCTTAAGAATATGCATATGCTTTGTTGTAGCTTATCCCTATTGCCTTATATAAAATATAGATGACATAAATAATGAGATGTTGCTCTACATTATTATCAATGCTCTCATAAACTATTATAGAATAAAATGGGCTATCACAATTTTGTTTCTTGAATTTGTCCCAATAAATAGATTTTTAACACTTTCAAGAATTCTTTTCTAGAGGTAATATTTTTTGCAGAATATTCATTTGTTTGGAGGGCATTTATAACTACATAGATCATACAAGATATTGTAATATTCTAGTGGTAAATAATTAATAGCCACAAAGTACAAGATTTTTATAATAGAAATCACCCTATATTATTTTAATCTAGCATGGTTCCCATGTGCTTGTAATAGCTACTTTTCTTGGACTTTTTAGTGCTTCACACTATTGTACTCCATTTTTATGAGCCTCCAAATTTGCATGGGAATTCAATTTTATTAGTTGTATTGTAATACTTTGACACTTTGCAAATGCAGTTTCCTAATTGACTTTCATACAATATTCATATTTTTTAACTCTCCAACAATTATAGCATATATCCATTTATGTCTCATGTTCCATTCAATTTTCACAACCTTTTCAAACTTGAAATTTTAGGTGGTTTTTGATAATCTTTCAATAATAGCTTTGTTATTGACATCTTCATTAATATATACTTCTTGATATATCCTAGCTAGTCTCCAACATGGTTGTGTAATATGTGATGTTCTTTGAAATTATTCTACTTTGTTTAATTGCTTTTCATATTTTTTGGTTGACCAAATAAATACACTATAGTTGGAAATATTTTCCTAAAAAATAAAAATTATAAGATTTAGATTGAAATATTTGATCAAAATAAATTAATATATGCATATTTGGTTAAATGATAGTGTTTCTTTAGATAAATGAAATAAAATTTATCACAATTACAAACACACACACACATACACACATATGTATGTTTTGAAATTGCCTATGATTAATATAAATACTATGTTGCTCATTTTAGAAGTAGGATAAACAATGTGCAATGGAATACATAATGAATATTGGGGCATCATCCATTTATAAAACTTTTAAATAAATCTATATTATCCTGAAAGATACATTTAACATTTGTTACATATTCTCAAAGTAAAAAAGAAAGCAATTGTTCACATTTATTGTCATTTTGTGCTCAACTAGATATTTTAATTTTTTTTTCAAGAAAAAAAGTGCATTTGCTTAAGAGGATTAGATAATATTTTTCTCAACAAATATATAGAGAGAAATTTTTGAAGTATATTCATTATGAAATATAATACTTTGCATGCAAGCTACACAACTTTGAAGATATTTATTTGCTATTGGACAATCATCCATGGATTAATTTATTTATAAGTATTACACCTTATTATATGTATATGAGAAATGTTGAGACAAGAAATAGGAATGACATGTCCTAATATAACTCTTTACAATAGAAAAAAATAGCATAACTCCTTGTGAACAACAACAATAACATTGAAGAATGATAAAGCCTAGGTATAATGCTCTTGAATTGAAATGTCTTATCTTGTTAGGCAGTAATGATTAGCTAAACCATGTAATTTATGAGGTTGTGATACCTTTTTGTGCCTAATGGATTTAAATACTATTTTTTAGAAACAGCATGTCTTTACACAACCATATATTAATTATTTTTTGGAGTTCCTTGTCATCAAGATAAGTTGTATCATATAGATAAATTCAAACTCTTGGATCACGAAAATAGTTCTTAGCCATAAAGGCACTAATAATATCAAATATAATTTTTTTGTTGAAGGCATACACCATTCATAAAAATAAGGTTTAATAGTTAAAGATTTGATCCAACAAGACCAAGTATTACAATATACAAGATGTACTTATTCTCGACATAGATGGAACATACAAAACACAAAAAACAACTAAAATATATGATTTGATATGGATGCATTTTGAATTCAAAAAGTTGGTATAGAACAATAATAAAAATTTTAAACCTTTTAAAACCAATCTATCTCAGTGCTTTGGACACATTGATAAAATTCTAAAAGAAATACAAATGAGAAAATCTACAAATAATATAATCATTTGAAAACAATTTTCAATTTGATTAGTGAGTGCAAGAACAATCAATCATAAGGTCTAGAAATGAAAATTAGATTATTCTATGTTACTCTATCTCGAATAAAATCAATACATAGATTGTACTTGATGTGCCCTTTGTTATTATCAAATTTTAAAATTGATCCTATAATTGATATGGAAATGAATAGGCTATGAACCACTTCAAAGTGACAACTAATGACCTTAAATCCTAAGCTTCATACAATAATTAAAATTATTAATATGAGCTCTTTGAAACTGCACATTCATTATATCATATTATATTACATTTTAATTAAATTTGAATCTAATTGCAGAGGAATGAAATATCCATTAGGGGATCTTGGCTCCCACCCAAACTTGGTTCTTAGCCCCATTAAATTGATGATCCATGTATTAGGATGTAATATATTTTCCTATTGGGGTTCCTTTAACTTATTTTCAGTTTTGGATTCCTTAGACTGAGTCCTAGAAGGCTTAGGATTTAGGATTCTAATTTCATGATTTATCTTAATATCATTGTTATGCAAAATTTGGTGACTAGGAAAGACTTCATTGAGAGGAATAAATTTTTATTTATTTATTTATTTGTTAAAATAGGTTGAATAGTAGGGGCACATTGAGGGCCACCCTCCCCATGAATAGCACTTGGGTATCTATTCTAATATTCCAATACCTTTTACCATTGTAGTTTCCCTGTTGGGATATTGAGAAGATTAAAGTCAATCAAGGGTGCAATTGCTAATTGGTTGACTACAACTTGGCCCTTAATAGATTTAAAACTTTCTAATCATAAGTCTTATTCTTGGAGGAATTGTACACATTTATAAATTCTTCCTAAAATTTATATATTTTGAAAGTATCTCAAAGAACAATATCTAATGACCAAACAACTTTGATAAAGCATGCAATTGCTTAATTGTTGGGTTGTAAAGTAAAATATTATGGATCCATATGAACAGATGTAAGCATTTATATATGTAGATATTATAGATTCAAAACCATAAAATGAATCCTTAACATTGAAATAAGTCTAAATATATGCTAAATTCTAAAATAAAAACTATGAAAACCTTGAGTATAAAGTCAATGCAAGACTTTAAATGAGGATGAATAAATTGTAAAATTTTAAGTTTTTTTTTTTTTTGAATTAATTACTATTATTATTATTATTTTAAAAAATTAAGGATCAATGTTTTGTGTAGGCAACACAACACTATGTCACCGCATATTAAAAACATTGTAATTTTATTTTTCAAAATAATTATTTTTAAAAATTGTTAACAATATGTTTGTATGTTTAAAAATAAATAAAAATTAAATTAAATTAAAATATTAGTAAATGATTCTATATTATTGTTAAAAATAAATTAAAAAATTTAATAACTTAAATTTGATATTTAGTAATGTTTTTTTATTACAAAAAAAATATTAGGTTAACTAGACTGTATCTAATTGATTTGTGGTAGTGGAACAATCTAGGGTAAAACAATACATACCTTATAAAATAAATGCCACATATCTTCCCTAATTACAAAAAATAAAGTGAGAGGGAGGAGGGACGTTTTTCGTAGGACTGCCCAAACTGTCGAACTTGTTTCGGCCATATTTCACTCATCCGGACTCGGATTGAGCTAAAATTTTGAGGGTAGATGCCTGAAAAACCCTAGAACATCTCCACCAATTTTTAGATCATTTGGAGCAACACAAATCCTAGCACATCCCTATGTGTGAACAAGATTTTTGGCAAGCAATTGTGCGAGGGTTTCATCTGGGTTGAGTGCAAGCAGCTCCAGAGGTTGGTTTTCGGGGCCTTCGGGCCCTAGAGGCCAATATTTTTGTGGTTTCTACTCAATATTTTAGCAGGATATGTTGCAGGGGATCCAATATGGGTTAGAAATCTATCTTTCAATAGATCATACCGTGAACTTGAGTGACAACGACTTCCAATTTGCTGCACAAAATAAAAGGGAAAACCATACCTTTCCACGACGTCTAGGGCAAGGATTAAAGAGATCACGAATCAAGTTTCAAGTAGCTGATCAAAAAATGGCTCAGATCTCAAGTGAATCTGGTGCTAAGGTGCACCCACAAAATAAATCTACTATGAAAACCCCTATCAAGGGTAAGAATTTCGAAGACTCAGCCCCAAAAATGAATTTTAGGGATGCCCTCCATGGTGGACAACCTCAACCCAATGCTAATATTAATCTTAGGGCTTCCCATAAACCTCTAAGAATGCCTAATATTGATCCCAGGAAAATGGATTCAGGATGTCTTAAAGCAGCTGATGGAACTCCTATTGTTAAGCTTGATATGGGTAACATTCAGACTGGCATTGAAGATCTGGAAAAAAGAGGACTAATTTTTCGGTTCATGGGTTTTCGTCCGAGCCTATCTGCTTTCAAAGTCTGGGCTGCAAAAATCTGGAAAACTAAAGGTGAGTTACAAATCTCTATTTATCCAAATGGTTATTTTCTTGTTTTATTTTCTAATAATGAAGATAGAGAGAAAACTTTTCAAGGGGGTCCCTGGTTCTTTGGAAGGGTAGGGCTTTTCATGAAGCCCTGGCATACTAAATTTAAAGCCGAAGAAGAGATGCCTTCTACAGCTCCCGTGTGGGTTAGACTCTTTGGCCTCCCTATTGAATTTTGGAATCCTACTATTTTTTCTTCAATTGGAAACTCTTTAGGAACTTTTATGATGACTGTTGATTGTACTCAAAATTTTGAACATATTATTTATGCTCGGATTTGTGTTTTAATGGATTTTGACAAACCCCTACCTAAAAATATCACTTTACAATTTGGGGAAGACACTTGGGAGCAAGTAGTGGACTATGAGAACATTCCTTTTCATTGTAGAATTTGCCATGAATATGGTCATTTGGCTAGTGCTTGCCCAAATAAAATTCTTGATCAAAAGAAAGAAGATATAAACTCAACGAGGTTTCCAAATGCCTAAGAAGAAGAACTCAAAAAAAACTAGTTATGAAGGATCAATCAAAGTCATCTGCTAATATGTTTGAAATCCTTTCCACAAATGATGTCCCAAGTGAGGAAGAGGAAATAATGGAAACAAAAATCTTAGAAACACAATTTAAATATGAAGGGAAGAACTCCAGAGACAAACCAACAAATCAAAGGTTTTCAACAGAAAAAAAGGGAGAAAATTTACACAAGAAAAACAATCTTTTAAATGTCAAAACTTCAAATAATACAGGTCCCAATATAGACTCTGTTGAACCCTCTAGTAAAATTTTGGTTGTGTACGAGCATTCTTCAAGGTTAGAAGCCATCTCAGATTCAATTGGAGTAAGTCAAGAAATAGGAAAAAAAACTTGAAGATGGATTCTAATCAAAAGGTAGGTCGCAAGACCAATCAATATCATATGGTAAAAGAAGGTGAAAAGCTTGTAGAGGAAGGTAAGATTAATGCCCTTCCCAAATTTTTTAGCCTTGGTATTAATGAAGATCATCACTTGGAATATTAGAGGACTCAAAGGGAGTCTTTCAAAACAAAATGAAATTAGAAGAATGATTCAGATAAATCATCCACATCTTGTTTTCCTTCAAGAAATGAAGATGTCAATAGAGGATATGGACTCAATTGCTAGTAAAATTTGGCCATCTGGAAAAGTGGTTTCCCTCAGTTCCTAGGGGACTTCTAGTGGCATTGCTTGTCTTTGGGACCCAAAAGAGGTAGTTATTCACCATATGGTTGGCATTTGGGGTCTTTTGGCTATAGCTATTCAAAGTAGACATTCCAACCAAATTATGCTCTACATTATTGTTTATGCTCCGACTACTTTGGAGGAAAAAAGAAGATAATGGAAGGATATAACTTATATTATCTCTCATTTTCCTGAAGCTTGGATCTTGATCGGAGGAGATTTCAATACCATCCTCTCTCTGGATGAGAAAATGGGGGAAATAGAAATTTGGACAAAAGCACTGACCTCATGAGCGAATATATTGCAAACCTCCATCTTGTGGACATCCAACCAGATAATGGCCTTATGACTTGGTCTAATAGAAGGCAAGGCTTAGCTTGTATAATGGAGAGATTGGATAGGTTTTTGCTCTCTAAAAATTTCTTAATCCATGGTCACATTCCTAAAGTGAAGACTCTTAACAATGTTGGTTCGGATCACTGGCCAATCATGGTGGAAATGTGGAAAACCAATGTGAGTTTCTCTCCTTTTCATTTTCAATTAATGTGGCTCAGAGATAGTTCCTTTAGACCTCATGTGCAACAATGGTGGAAGGAAGGTAAGCCTAGGTATGGGACTAAGATGTTCTATTTTTCCAAAATATTGCAATACATTAAATCCAAAATCAAGACTTGGAACTGGAAGGAGTTTGGGGATGTTCATAAAAAAAACATGAAGTTATTGCTCAACTTGAAAATTTGAATAAGAAAATCTGTTTAGATGGCCTCACAGAGAGTAGAAGTGCAGATGAAATTAAACTCACAACTCAGTTAGAGGAATGGGAAAAAGAGAAGAACTCTTATGGAAGCAAAAATCTAGAATTCAATGGCTCAAAGAAGGAGATCGAAACACAAATTTCTTCCACAAATCTCTTCTAGCTCGAAGATCTCACAACTTTATTTCTTCCCCGAAATCAGATTCTTGGAGATGTTGTCTACACTTGGGATGGCATGAACTCTATTGTTGTCGATTACTTTTCCAATATTTTTGTTGCTACTCCTCTTGACTCAACTTCTCAACAAAATGTTCTTCAAGCAATCCCTTCTCTTATCACTTCTGAGGAGAACTCTATTTTGACTGCTCCTATTACTATCAATGAGCTTCAACAGGTAGTTTTTAAAATGCAAAAAGGGAAAACCCCAGGTCCTGATGGTTTTCCCATTGAGTTCTACCAAGAGTTCTGGGATATCCTTCATGCTGATTTATTAGAGGTGGTGGAAGAAGCCAGGAAAGCCAAAGAAATTTTGAAGGTTATCAATAAAACTTATATTACTCTTGTTCCAAAAGCTCAAGAGGTTGATCATATCTCAACTTTTAGACCTATTGCTTTATGTAATGTTCTTCTCAAAATCATTACTAAGATCATGGCAGAAAGGTTGAAGCCTCTTTTGCATAAGATTATTTCCCCTGAACAAGGGGGTTATGTGGAAGGGCATCAAATAGTAGATGAGATAGTTCTTGCTCAGGAAGCCATCCATTCCATGGATATGCAAAAATCTCCTTCCATGTTCATTCGGTTAGACTTATCCAAAGCTTATGACAGAGTGGATTGGCACTTCCTTATCAAAGTTTTGAGGCAATTTGGTTTCTCTCAAGATTGGATGGATTGGATTATGGGATGTATCTCTTCAGTTTCCTACTTAGTTCTTATCAATGGTAGGCCTTCTTAGTTGTTCCTAGCTTCTAGAGGTATTAGGCAAGGTGACCCGCTATCCCCTTATTTATTCATCATTCTTGTTGAATGCTTGGGTAGGACTATAACCAAGAAGAGAGAAAACAAAACCCTTGAGGGAGTTACCATTGCTCATGGAGCTAGACCTATCTCTCATCTTCAATTTTTTGATGACTCTACTCTTTTAGGTAAAGCTACAATTAAGGAAGCTTCTAATATTAAGCAAATCATTAGCTATTTTTCTAAGGCTACTGGGCAATTGATCAATGAAGATAAATCTAAAGTCATTTTCTTTCACTGCTCTTCTAGACAGGAATCCATGGTCTTGGATAAATTAAGATATAATAAGACCTCCCTTCCGATCACTTATTTAGGTATTCCCATCAATATTCAAAGGCAGAAAAAAATATTGGAATTGGTTGTTGGACAAAGTCAAGAAGAAAATTGGAAAGTGGACCAACAGGTGGCTTTCTTCTGGGGGTAGAATCACCTTGGTAAAATCAGTCCTTCAAGCTATTCCTATTTATGTTTCTTCCATGTTGAATATCCCAAAGGTTGTTCTTCATGAACTGGATCAAATCAGTCATCGGTTCCTCTGGAGTGGTACTAAGGAGAAAAGAAAATGGGCCTTGGTGAAATGGGACACTTTATGTCTTCCTAAGAATGAAGGGGGGTTAGGATTCTGATCTTCTATTAATAACAACAAAGCTTTAGCTGCTAAATTATATTGGAGGATGTTGCATAACCCCAATGCTCTTTGGGCCAATAATCTTCATGCTAAATATGCTGAGAACAAAAGTCTTGAAGACCTTGTTCGCTATCAATTGCCTACCAAAGGTTCTCCCATTTTAGCAGTTCTTAAGACTGGTGAGGATTTGATAAAGAAAAATTTATTTTGGATCATTCATAATGGTCAATAAGTAAATTTTTGGATAGATTCTTGGGATGGTCACAAGCCTTTGATAACTCAGTTTCTCGATTGGAGGCCTTGGATGGAGGAGCTTCACCGAGCTAACTGGATAAAGGTGGCTAATTACTATCGGTACCATACTGGTAATTCAAAGGTTGGTAGATATTGGATCCCTATTGAGGACTAGCCTATTCAAATCCTAGAAAGGTAAAGATAAGCTATCCAAGGCATCCTTCATATGAGATCTCTCTCTTGGTCCCATGAAAAAGATTGTTTTGGATGGAACAACACTACTAAGGGTGAGTATTCAGTTGCTCAAGGTTATTTGACCTTATGCCATAATAATCCCAACCAATCATCTGACATATTTTCTCAGTTGTGGGCTCAAAATCTCTGGCCTAAGGTGAGGTTCTTTACTTGGCTTTTATTGCATCGTAGGGTGCTTACTGGTGAGCAACTTATGAAGCATGGTTTTCATGGCCCTTTTAGATGTGAAATGTGTGGAGAGAATGTAGAAACTCTCAACCATATTTTTATTGAGTGTACTTTAGCCTCTGAGCTATGGAGGAGAATGGCCACTTTACTTGGCTTACAGTGGTCCAATTTTTTTACTTTTGAACAACTTTGGAGGGATTGGCCTAAACAAGAGGGTGTTGATCATTTTATTAGGTAGTTAGTTTGGATGGGTTCTACCATTCTACTTTGGAATATCTGGAATGAAAGGAACAACCAAATTTTTAATCAATATAGGAAGGATATTCACTATATTTGGCAAAAGACCATTGCCAACTTAGTTGAATCAGTCCAACAACTCCTTAATCACCCCCAAAACTCCCACCAAATATGGGATCAAGTGATGCAAATATTGAAGATTAAATATTCTAAGGGCAACCAACTTAAAGGGAATGTGAGTAATTGTAATATGGATAGGACAAGAAATTGGCAACCTCCTCCTAAGGATTTTGGAAAATTCAATACTGATGGAGCCTCTAGAGGGAACCCTGGAAAAGCTAGTGCAGGAGGAATTGGTAGACTTTCAGATGGCTCCCTGGTTTTTACTTTTGCTGAGAATTTGGGTATTCTTTCCAATAACCTTGTTGAGGGGTATGGTATCCTCAGAGGCCTTCAAGAGGCTACTAAGGTTGGATGGGAAAAGGTGCTAGTTGAGTCTGACTCTCAACTCATGATTAATATTTTGAAGACTCCTTCTAAGAATCATAAGGTTGATTGGAGAATAAAAAGAATTATTGAGAAGATTCAATTAATCCAGATGGGATTTTTGAAAGTTGATTACAATCATGTGGTCAGAGATCAAAACAAGAGTGTTGATGCTTTAGCTAATTGGGCTTTGGACAAAGGTGATCTTACTTGCTATGGCCACCCTCCTAGATGGTGGGCTTCACAAATAAGGGAAGCTCTTCTTTCTATCATTTCTTTGGATGGCTCCAGTTCTGGAGGTACCTAGTTTCTTCTTGCTTTATTTTTGCTTCTCTTTGGTTCGGTCAGGGTATTTTAGTTCCCTAGCTCAAACTATTCTTTCTTTTGTTTCCTCTGTTGATTCTTGCCTTAAAAGTCTTTTGGTCTAGAAAGGTCATTGTTGTGTTCAATTTTTTTTTTTTTTTTTTTGTTTAGTTTTTTGAGGTGTGTGTTTTTTTGTTTTGTTTTGTTTTTGTGTTGTTTTTTGTTGTTCTTGTGTTTTTGTTGTTTTGTGTTTTTTTTGTGTTTTTTGTTATTGTCCTTGTGTTTTTGTTGTTCTTGTTCTTGTGTTTCTGTATGTTTGTGTTAATTCATGTTTTTGTGTGTGAGTGTTTTCTATGTTTTTTGTTTTTGTTTATTGTCTGTTGTTGGTTGTTTTTTTATTTTTATTTTTATTTTTTAATTTTTTAGGTTTTGGTTGTTTTTGTTTTTCATGTTTTTGTTGGTTATGTCTTTGTAGCGTTCTGTTGTTTTTGTCTTGTTTGTGTTTTGTTATGTTGTTCTTGTGTTTTTTCTATGTGGTTCGTGTTGTGTTTTTTATCTTATTGTGTGTGTGTTTGGTTGTGCTTTATCTTTTTGACACACTCAAGGAGCATGTTTTTTATTTTATTTTATTTATTTATATTTATTTATTTTTAATTATTGTGTGTTTGTTTGCTCCTTGAGTATGTCAAAGGTGGTAGGCCAAGTGCGAGCCCTGGGCGATTTTGGCGGAATAGATACCCCTGCCTCCTTGGGTCTTACCCAAAAGTGGCATCCCTTCTGGGATGTTTTCCACAAAAAAAAAAACGAGACTATATATAATTTATCTTACTATCAAAAATATTTTTTATTTTTGATAAATTTTGATATTATATTTATGAAGAGAGAATTTTTGTTATTTAGTTGTCTTTAAAATTTTAATTTTTGCTAATATGAATATAAACTCTACAATTAAATAAATAAATTTCTATCATATTTTTTAAATATATAGGCATGCTAGCATTTCTAATATATTGCTTCCATCAATAATTGATGGAACATCTAGAACAATGTTATTGTTGATCTATATATCTTTCTCTTAGTAATATTAATAATATATGAATTCCCCTCAATTGAAATATGTTTACATCCTTTTTTCATGGCAATATTAATCATTGTAAGAAGTGCCCTAGCATTTGCATGGTTGTTAATTAATGTTCCATATGATCCTAAGTAAGTAATGAGACCTTTTCCTTACTATTCTAGAAAACACCACGTTCACCAAATTTTCTAAGGTTTCTTTTGGAAGCACAATCAAAATTTAGCTTCATAAACCTAACCTTTAGATACTTTTAAATTACCATAAATCTATATAGATCCTCTACATTATATTAATTATTGCAAATAACTCTTACATAGAGATCAAAGATTATGATTGCCTAACATATGGTAAATTTTTATTTTTAACATAGGGCAATAGGATTTGAAGAAAATCACACAATGAGGTATACCTCCACTTGTAGTAAGTAGTTGGACAAATACCACCAATTCAAAGAGCTCAAAAGATCATGCAATTTGAAACAAAAAAGGGTCAAAATACCTTTGTATGCAAAATTTATGGCCATTGGAAGTTTACCCTCCAAAATTGTCCTAGAGTGATGCTCTTGGAAAACATCAAAGTTTAAAATTTTCTTATTATTATTTTCAAGAAAAACATAAAAAATAGATTTTTTTTTTTTTTTCTATATCAAAAGGTTGAATGCCCTTATGCCATGCTCATCTAGATTAACTACCGCCATCACTAGTTGGGTCTAAAGATGCACTCTCTATGAAGAAAATCATCATGATCTATAATAGTAAAAATATCCAACCATTCAACAAACATAGTGTACAAATATAAACTAAGGCAAATAAATACACCTTCTTTTCCTTCTTCTAGACAATAAGGTACCAAATATCCCATCCAGGATAAAAATATCACAATTATCCTTCTTTTATAATGACACCAAGTCCTATTTGTGAGAAAATAATGTTTGACTCTCCATGAAGAAGTCAAGATTTCAAAAAGTGGGCCTAAGGTCTCGTTAATAAGGTGAGAATATGCAGGCAAACAAACACATTTCCATTCAATTATAATGAATATATTTATAAAGGATGGTTGATATTAGCCAATAACCAATTTTCCAAATAGTAATAAATAGCCAAGAATTAAATTCTAATTAAAGCATATTTCTAACTTAGGTTTTATTCACGTTGGCTTATGGAATGCCAAATCACTAACCTAATAATGAAAATAATTTAATAAAAACTATAGCCTATATGCCTATAGCCTAACATCCCCCCCTTATTACATTATTTGAAGTACATAGAGAGTTGTAAAACAACTCAAATTTGATATGTGCAAGTGCCTTATTGAATTTTTTTACAACCTATTCATATATGAGAATGTATTGGAGTGGAATCTTGTGCTTTGGAACTTCATATCGAATAAAGTGACATTGAGTATCAATATGCTTTGTTCATTTATGGAACATTAGATTCTTGACTAGTTTCAAAATACACTGGTTATCGCAATTCAAGTGCATTAGAAGATTCTTCAGAATACCAATACTTGAAATAATGCGATGTAACCATATCACTTCATACGTTGTTCCTCAAACTACACGATATTCTACTTCTATATATGAAATTGCAATGACTTACTGCTTATTTCTATTCCAAGAGACAGTTCCAAATCCAATATGAAATATGTATCCTAATGATGATTTTTGTCATCTATAGATATAGCATAATTCGAGTTCATGTATTCTTGCAAGAAGAACTTATCATTCTTCTTGTATTCCAATCTATATTCAATTTTACCATGAATATAGTGAAGAACTCTCTTTACTTGCTTCCAATGAATTACCTTAGTTTCTTGCATGAACCTCGAAAGATATCTCATAGTAAAGCTGATATCCAACCTAGTATTAGTTAGATATATGAAATAGAGAGTTCCATCTACCTAAGGAGATTTATCATATTAAGATAATTTTTACCCTATTTCCATTGGAGTTTCTTTGGGCTTACAATATATCATTCAATATTTTTTAATTAGTGCCTTGGCATACTTCATTTGTATGCCACTGATGTAGAAGTCCAAGATCTATCATTTCAAGTCACCCTTAATTGTTTCTATCATCTTCTCTAAGATGCTAGTGATGATCAATTCGTCAACGTAGAGCACAAGTATCACTATATTAGAACCAAATTTCTTGAAATAGAGATTGAAATCTGAGGTAATTCTCTTGAAACCATGTTGGAGGTTATTATCAATCTTAATGTACCAAGCTCGTGGAGAATTTTTCAACCCATACAAGAACTTTATCAATTTACAAACATTTTGTTCTTGTCATTCAACAATATATCCTTTAGGATGAGTAATGTACACTTTTTCTTTGAGAACACCATTCAATAAGGTACTCTTCACATTCATCAAATGAAGTCTCCATCTGAACTAAGCTACCATTGCATAAAGTACAATAATGGTTATCATATATATCATTTGTGTGAATACCTCTTTATAATCTATGTCTTCCTTTTTATCATAGCCCTTTCTAACAAGGCATGCTTTATTCTTGTCACTAGTTCCATCTACCTTATACTTGACTTTGTATACCCATTTGCAACCAATGGGTTTCTTTCCAACAGGTAAATCAATTAGCTATCATGTTTTCCTCTTCATAATAGACACAAGTTCTACATCCATAGCTACATTTCATTGAGGCACACTATATGCTTCTTGTACTAAAGTGGGTTCATGCTCCACTACTGAAGTCATCAAACCTCTATATTCCTCTTCACTCTTATCTTCTTTATCAGCTTTTCTCTTTCCTAGTGTGACAAATATTGAGTACATGGTCGATTGGAATTGAGATCAGGAGATGCATCTAATTTTGCATCTCTTATGGTGCTAGTATACCATTTTAAAATTTTATTGTATTTGGGGGGAGTCCTTGACTTAGGCTCCACAAATTATTGGTGTATAATAGGAGATGTATCTTTGCTAGATTTTTGTGGATACAACTTGGGAGCTTTGTTGAATACCACATATCAACTTATATAAATTTTCTTGGTTATAGAATCAATAGATACCCGTTGGATTATAAATCATAACCAAGAAATGTGAGTGGTAGATTTTCCTCATCTAGTTTATTCCTTTTCTTCTTTGGAATGTGCATGAAGGATTTACATCCAAATATCCTTAGATGAGAAATATGGGGTTTATTCCACTCTAGAATTCTTCTGGTATGACTCCTTGAAGATATTTTGTTGGTGCTTGATTTAGGAGATATACAATTGTAGTGACAACTTATGCCCAATACTATTGCATAATATGTGCACCTATGATCATACATCGAACAATTTCAATTATGGAAATGCTTCATTCTTTAAACAACTCCATTTTATTGAGTATAGGTAGTACTAAGCTATCTTTTGATCCCATGTTTAGTGAGAAATTTTAAAAAATCATTGGATTTGGTAGCCATGGCAAAATGAGAGGTATAAAGAGCATATACAATAAAAAAATACATGTTTTTAGGATGTTGTTGATATATGTTTAGCATTTTTGGTAATGAAGCAATACTTTTGTCCATAAAAAACCTTAAAATTAATCACCATATTTTTGTCCAAGATTTGAGGTATGGACAACAAGTTGTTGCCCAAAGTTGACTCATAAAGAATCTTATCAATTTTACATTGTCCATATGGAAGTGTCATTGAAACATTTCATTCTCCTTGGACTTGATAGGTCTTATCATTGACAATGGTCATTGGTTTACCTTATTTGACCTCAAATGTGTCAAACCACTCTTTATCACTAGTCTTATGTTTGTTAGCACCAAAATAAATATATCAAAGCCTATCTCTTTGTTGGATATCAGTTTGAGATGAGCACCTTGTGTGCTCTCTTAGAATTTGAATTTGATTCTTCAATAACAACATTTCCCCTTTGTTGTCTATTTATTATTCATGGTTTGTATTGCCATTTTTTCTATGGTGGTTGTGTAGACACTAAAATCATGTAGACTACCAAGACACATTCTAATCGACACCATATGGCCCCCTTGAGAAACCCTTAGAGGTTAAATAGTGGTCCTAGCCATTTTTGGGAGTTTCTAGCCCACTTTTAAGAATTTTTAGGCCATGTAGGCATGGTTGTCCCACCCTAGGATGACCATAGTTCATGGCCATCCCACCCAGGGATGACCACAAGCAACCATTCCTATGTGGGATGACCATGGACTTGGACCCTTAAAAAGTCAAAGGTGAGACAAATGGCACCCAGATTCTACCATTTACCCCACCCATTGAAGCATACCAGTTTGAGGATACATAACTCTCATACCAAGTTGAAAATTGGAGGCCCAAATTGGATAGTCTTCCTCCTCCAATGCATGGTAAGGATTTGGATAAATTGCAACACCTGCCTCTCATGGCCAAGCATACCCCTTTGACCATATGATCACTTAAGCTATAATGTGGAGTTATTCCACCTAATTTTAGAGAGGAGTCTTTGTAATATTTTACCATGAAGTGCTACTAATATTTATCCCTAATTCATCGTGTGTTTTCCCTTGATATCTCCATCAAGCGAAGGAGGTTTTCAAGTGATTCCAAAATGCATAATCCATTTAAAAAACTAACAAATTCGAGTGTAATTTTATTTTTGTTATTGATTAGATCATTTCCAGATCACATTATATGCATGATCCTAGGTTTTGGTATCATTTGGAATATTTTTGAAGTGTCTATTATACATTTCCTCTTTTAAGCTCATTATCGCATATATCTATTTAATTGCATTTCAATTTGCACATGCTATTAACAAATCTGATTTATTTGTGTGTAGATCTAGGTATCACAATGTACGAGGAAGGATAAACAAGTTAAAACATCGATATAACATTACAGTAACATCAAAATCCCTCTCTTCAATCATGAGTGCAAGGAAGACACTAAAATTGTGCCTTAAATTTTTGAAAGGATTTGATCCTTTGAACATTGTAATTAGTTGTATTAATTGAGATCCCTCAAGGGAACATTTTGTAATTGCATATTTAGAAAATGCAATAATATAAAGAGAACCACCCATTTATTTCACTTATTTGTCTCTTATGCTTACTTAAAATGTTGCTTTTATAGTGCTTAAATAAATAGAGCAATAGATACATTTCATTTCCCTTTTCTAGGTGCAATATTTTTTCCACTCTACATGTTGCTTATTTTTATCACCTTTATTGGAAGAATTGAACCAACATTTCTTTGTGTCATGATTATCCATATCACAAATGTGGTAGTACATATTCTATTGTTGAGGTATATTTTTCGAGGGAGTGATGTTCGAACCCTTAGAGGAAGATCCCTTCTGAAAGTAGCCTTATTTCTTAGCTCTAAATTTTGCAAAAAATAATGCAGTGTTGGATGTTTTATATCTTTGGTTGTTATTTTCTTCTTATTGGTATAGAAAATTAACCAACTCTTAAAAAGATACTTGCCTATTTGAGACTTGAAGTGAAGTGACTAGCATTCTAAAGGAATCTAGTAAAGCTCTTAAAATCATAGAAGTTAAGATCTTATCTTCCTCTTTTTATCTCATTGCATGCAACTTGGCTCTTAGATCAACAACTCTACAAAGAAACACCCCTGCACTTTCTCCATTCTTTATGCTAAGAGTGTAAATTTGGGATTGAATATTAAGAATCATGGCTTGATTCTTTTCCATATATTGTTGCTAATGTATCCCATGCATCTTTTACATTCTTCTTTTCACAAATGTGTTGTTAAACTTCATCAATAGTGGCAAAAAGTATGATCATCCGTACTCTAGCATTGGCATTATTATATGCTTCTTGTGTATCATATACAATTGTTGGGAATGTTACTTTACCAGTCATTATTGCCCTCATCTTTGTCTTCCATGGAGAAAAATTCAAACCTTTGATTAGTTGTGATTTTGACAAATATGTTTTTTCAATGGTCATTGTGAGGGTTCCTTAGAACACCAAATGGTTCCCTTTTCTTTATATCACTAGTCTGATTGACCTGATCTATTGTATATACTTACTTTTGCTATAATACTTGTTGATACGTGGAATAAACTTATCCCCTCAATATACGTGGTTGTACACAAGGAAGACTCAAAGGTATTTAATATAGATTGATTTGTGGTACATAAGAAATATTGAAAGGAATTCACTCTATATTTGACACTTTATTAAAAATCCTTCCACATATGTAGGGTAACAAGACCCTCAAATACTTGGAAGAATTTAATTTTAGGATTTACGATGAGTGATAGTAGTGAATATGGTAATAATGGAGTGAATATCAATATTGGCTTTCCTTATTTCTCCCCAATAGTTTATAGGGAATAATAGCCTAGATGTTTTTGTTGCAGCTATATTAGGTGATAGATACAGTAGCTCAAAGAACAACAACATCACCTGTAATTATGGGCCAAAGGTACTATTTTTACTAAAAATTACCTTGCACAATAAATAGGGTATAAATTTGAGGTCTTTTGTTGCCACAATATACATATTTTAATGGATAAAGTAGAAAAATTAAATGCATTTCACAATTTCATCATGCCCACAAATTTATTATTTTTTTAAGGTGTCGGATTCCACCGAAAGTGCACCTTTTACAATGCTAATTTTTACAAAGTATTTTTGCAATAGTTTTTTATTTGTAAAAAAATGATATTCACTAACTTTTACTTTGCCCTTGTCATGAGTTTGATTTGAAATTTTCAAAAAAATATTGTGTTGCCCACCTTGTTTTTTGGTTTTACAAAATAACAAGGTTTTGTGCCAATTTTGTAGCCCTCTTTGTTTTGTTTTCAAATTTGTGTCACCTTTGTTTTTCAAAACAAACGTATGTTGCCATTTTTATTTTGTTTGATGCAGTCCTCTTTTTGTTTTGTTTTGATGGTAAAAACAAATAATGGTTCCCCATTCCTTAAAAAAAACACCTTAATTTTAATTAAATATTTCATTACCTTAATTTAATTAATTAACTAATTAATTAAAAAATAACTAATTAATTAATTAAAATTAGAAAATAAAAGCGAAAAACTATTAAATTCATTAATTTAAATAATTTAAAAAATGATGCAATTTTTTATAAAAGTAAAAAAATAGTTTTTTTTTTACCCAGGTGTTGTCGGTGAGTTGGAGAGGAGAGGGCAATCCTCCAAGGGAGGTCCCAGGTTTGAATTTCCACCCTACCAAAAACTTGAATTGGGTACCCAAAATCTAATTGATAATGTTGGTGTGGGCAAGACCGAGCATGACTCTCGGGTGACTTTGATGATGTAGAACCCCTAGTCGTGGTCTCTCAGACCAAGGTGATCCCGCAAGGGATTTTTCTACCGGGGGCACCGGCTCCTCCAAGCAAATATTCTATCCACTGCACGAATTCCAAGAAATTTCACTACATGAATTCCAAAAAATTCCATAGTCAACCAAGGGGCAAGCAACATAACAAAAAAAAGATGCAATTTTTTTAAAAATATTTATTATTATTATTAGTATTATTATTATTTAGTTTTATCGAGGGGGCACCAACTCCTCTAGGTAGACATTCTATCCACTGCATGAATTTAAAAAAAAATCGTAATCAATCAAAGGTCAAGCAACACAATAGTCAATAGCAAGGTCAAGCAACACACCATTTAATGATGAGAAAGCCTCTAATTTGATGTCAAGTGGGTTGATTCAATGACCTCCAACTAGTCGTGTGGCCCCTGCATGGGGCCTTATGGACCACCTAAGGGTGGTCGAAAGATACTATGTGCCTCACGCATATAAATCTCCCACAGATCCATCCCATAATGCATGTGGGATAATCACCTAGGAGATGATTAAAAATTAAAACAAACCCACATGTGCACACGCCAAGTCTGAGTTAGCAAATAATGAACAACCACCTAGAAAATTTTGAGTGATGGGATTGATCAATGTTGTGGGTTTAAATCTTAGAATGGTTTAATTTTTCTTTTCATTCTCTATTCATGCCCTTCTCTATTCTATGCATCTTAGTTCCTATGCATTCTTTGATCGATCACATCTGAGCTAGATCATGGAGCATCCACTTCCTATTTTTATGTTTGCTTTTAAATCACCTTTTGAAAATGTGATTAGTGTTACCACATCATCCAAGGAGATCATCCACCTTTGGATCATGAACTACTCTACAAATATCTTGGTTGTAGATGTGATAGCTAAAGATTTTCTCTGACTGACTCTGGTTGACTACAGTTATGCCACCTTAGGGCTTATCTGGCATAGAAAAAACCAATCTATCCCTAATGGATACAACCTATATGAGTTGCATTGCGACTGATGGTTGTAGGAGTGGCCAAACAGGCTCTATAGATAGCGTAAATTTTTAAATATCACTATCATACAATGTAATAATAGGGGTGGGCAACAGGACCAATTGGGACTTTTTTATGAATCCTTTATCATAGTATTACCATTAGATATTTAATTTATCCATCAATTGTGAATGCAAAAGTTTTACCATATTTTTCTAGATGTATGCTCACCAATATGAGCACACAGTAAGCTAGTAGGGATATGACACAACATAGGTACCATCGAATAGTATCTCTAATATCAATGTAGGCAAACAAACACATTTCCATTCAATTGTAATGAATATATTTACAGAGGATGGTCGAGATTAGCCAGTAACCAATCCACCAAATAACAATCAATAGCTAACAATTAAATTCTAATTGAAGCATATTTCTAACTTAGGTTTTATTCACATTAGCTTCTGGAATGCCAACTCACTAACCTAATAATGAAAAAAAATTAATAACAACTATAGCCTATATACCTATAGCCTAATAGTCTATGTACATTTTCAAACACCTAGCATTTCAAATGAAGATAATGTCTTCCACCTAGGGTTATTTATCCAAACCTTAAAAAACTAATATAGTCTAAAGAGTGCAAGCAAACAAAAATAAATAGAACAAGATCTAAAATATATGATATTTTTAGTTTGATGAGAAAAATTAATAAAATAAGCCTTTCTTTTCAAGAGACAAAGATAAATGAGTATGGAACCAAACAATCTATCTTAGGTGCAACTACATGTAATTTAGTTTTCTTGCATAAAATAGAATGATAATTTGCTCTTTATTATGATTTTAATTATATTCAATAGTTATTTCTTTATTAGATTAATAGTGAAATAAAAAGCATAGGCTAAATCTAACACAAGCAAAAAATAAGAATTACTCTATGATGATAGAAATAAAAAATGCTAAAACAAGGGAAGTTGATTTATGGTAGTGCCTAACTATGCTATCTATCCTTTAAAGGCACTATCAACATAGTGCTAAAGTCCTACAAAAGAAAAGATAATTAGGAGAGAGTAGAGGTTTTTTCTTGACATGATAAGAGATAGTAATTTTTTTGGATTAGAAGGTTAGGCCTATGTTTCCGTTATGAAAATATTGAAATTGCAATGAGAACATAAAATAGTTTTTCAAATGTTATTTGTGTTGATTGATTAGATATTGCTAAAAATAAAACAAACAAATAGAAAATTAATATGAAATTATGACAAGTAGAGAGTATGATCTCAAATTTAGTCGTCTAATGTAAACGACCAAAAATGCAATGTAGTGATCAAAATATAGCTAATGGAAATGGAAGAGGGTAAAAGTAACAACAAAATAAAATGTTAGTAGCTAATAAAATAATAGAAAAATAAATTATTAGCAACCATGAGTAGGCAAATAGTAGGATAAAAGTTTTAGCAATTATGGCATAGTGGTAGGATCAACTACTAAAATCAAACAATGTGATGTTGTTACCAATTAAGAGAGTATTGAAAACTAGTTATAGGTAGAGAATCAACAAGAAAATATGAATGACAACTACTGAAAGCACATATTGGGAACACCTATCTATTGAATAGAGAAAGCCAATATTGAGCTAAAATTTCTCAACAATGCTCAAGTATGAGAGAGAAAGAAAATAAAGGAGTATGGAAAAATCAATGATAAACTTTTTATCAAAGGGATTTTTGTAGAGTTTCAATATCTTTAAGATTTTATTCCTTGTTATACCTCTTTCAAGGGCTATATTTATATATTTTTTGGGGAGTAATTTTAAAAACAAATGGAAAATCAAAGAGGCCAACTATGGGTTGTGAATGTATAGGATAAATCATGTTAGGGAATGGTGTTCTACTTAGAATGTGTCAATCATGATCATGCCAAAAGAGGAGTGGTTGGATTAGGTTGTGTTTGAAGAGCATGCCTCTATTATTTTACGCATGGAAAATGCCATGTAATCAAGTGAGGGAGATGAATTTTTCTTTTGTTTCACACATGTTCAAGTAACATATGGCACATAATTACACCAAGAAAGCTTTCATGATTTGTGTATGCCAAGGAAATAATTGTAATCCAATTAAGCTAAGAGGTTGGATTTTTGATATGGAGGATCAATTTATGAAATAGTTAACGATATGCAAGATTAGTAGTATTAATGCATTGTGCTAGTGACATATAATTTTCCTCGTGGTGTAGCAAAAGTTTTATGTGTTAGAACTTGATGTCACTTTGTAGTCTTTCAAATTTGCTAGATGGAGGTGCTAGAAGGAATACTTGTAGTACTAGGTTTTGTTGGAGGCACTATATATGTAGAATTGTAGTGCTAGGTTTTTTTGGAGGTGCTACATAGATGAACTTGTAGTATCAACACTATAAATGTAGACTTGTAGTGTCATGCTTGCTATAAAAGAAAAAATATAACACTAGGTTTTTTTATAGATAATATAGAGGTAAACGTATAGTGCTAGGTCTAGTAGAAGCACTATAAAGGTAAAATCATAGTGTCATATCTTTTGGTGGTACTACAAATGTAGATTTACAACATCAAGTTTGTTGGAGGTACAACATAAGAGCATTTACATGTTAGAGGTACTGCATAGGTAGAATACAATGTTGATGTCATGTTTCCTAGAGTTACAAAAATGGCAGACTTGTAGCATCTAAATACCACAAATGTAGACTCAGTCTCACGGTGCTCAAATTATAAGCACTACATGTTTGATTCATAGCACTTGAGCTGATTATAGGATTACAAGCAAACATATACTCATTCAAAAGCTCTTTTTAATCCTGTTCTAATGAAAGAATTTACATATAATTTTTTGAATATTTACAATAGATAATAGCATCCCAAATATAGCTTTGCTTCACAAGTTGGTAGGTTAAAGTGCACAAAATTGGGTATTTATATTTTTCTATTTTTTGATCATTTGATGTATAAGAATACATAAAATTCTTAATAGATGCTCTAAATTTGTGATATAAATATTTTATATTATGAAATATTGAATGTTGTTCTTTTAGATAATGTTAGATGGACCCATGCCTTGATGTGCCCTCTTGAGTTAGGAGGAAAAACCAAATTTCCTAAGAAAATTTGATGTGAGCAATTTTTTTTTTATTTCCTATTCTAGATGCCCTTATGGTACTTATTGTTCTTAGTGTATATTTATAGTGACAGGTGCTACATGGGATCTTGGTCGTATTTGCAACTCAAGAAACTAATAGCATTCATGGTACATGCATTTTTTTAGCATTGTGTGCATGATAAAGGACATCAATGTGTGTGAAATAGATGATGTATGCAAAATGTGCAACTTTTGGCATGCCTACCATGGGTTATCCCATACTCTCATATTCTAACTATCAAGTTGTAATTGGGTTGCCTTTTGAGGATAAATCAAGTATAGGTAGAGGAGAGTCTTAATTGTTTTTTATTTTATTTCAAGATTTACATCACGAATAAGGTAATTATAGGGGGGTTGCAAGTCATGGGAGTTGATGGGAAGCTACTCAATAGGGAGCCCATAGATGCTTCTAAAATTGAATAAAATTGATATGTAATAGCCCTTTTCAATTAGACTTTATGGATGGACTATTATAGATGATTGTAGGGTTATAATGATGGTATTATAGTTGAATTTATACTAAAATTGAGGGAAAACCACACAATTATTTGAGATATGAAAGTGGAGGTTTCAAGAGCATAAATTTTATGGGTCACCAAATTACCCATGCTAGGGTAGCAATTTTTCAAGGAATCCTCACTATTGCTTGTACTCATGATCTCTTCTTTAGACTAGTAATAATAATACTTGTAGGGTTGTTCCATTATGAACTATCAAAGCATTTATCCCTCGACCATAGAATGTTGTTTGTTTCTATCTAAAGTACTTTATAGGTTATGGGAGGTTTACTACTCTTGTCGAGCATCATTTTTATTCCTAATTCACATTGAGAGGGAGGAAAATTTTTATGTTTTCAAACTAAATTTGTCTCACTACCTATATCATGATTTAGAGCATAGAAAAAAATATCAATAAAGTGAAAACCTAGAGAATGTTGGAATATATTACATTATTTGTTACGTTATAATGTACCACCATGGGTACATATATATATTAGGAGTGTGTCTTATATAATAGTTTGAGTATTTACTTTATGCAATGTAAATAATGCGCAAGTATTGTTAGAATGTGCAAAGTATTGTTAAATTGATTTTTAGCTAGAGTCTTTCCACAGGGTTTTAGGAAAACTTGTGAAGACTAGGACTTAACATAGATCTCTTTCCACAAGATTGAAGGATAACTAGTGAAGTTTACTAATTTTTAGAGATCTAGAGATTTATATGAATTTTTTTGTTGTTGTCTAAGTTTTTCTATTGTAGAAAATTTGTTCTCAGAAGTTGATAAGCTTCCTACAATGGCTAGATAATAATTTCATCTTTGATTGCTTAAAAGTCTATGTGCTTTCCTTGTGCAAGGACTAGTTTTTTATTGTAGAAAAAAGTAGACATTGAAGATTAAGGAGGTCCAAGAAATAATTCCCCATTTGATATTAAAGGTAGAATATTGAGGAGACCCAAGAAGGATATCCCCATAGAAATTTGAAGATTAAAGACTCTAGATTGAAGAAAGAAGAAAAAAACTTTATTGTAGATTGAGAAGTAGGAGACCCAAGAAAGAAGTCCCATTGAAGAACTCATATATTTGGAAGATATAATATTGAATATTGAAGATAGAGGAGGACTAGAAAAATTCCTATTGAATACTTGAGAAGTGGTAGAATTTGAAGACCCAAGAGAAGAGGTCTCATGTAAAATTGGAAGGATAAGAAGACTAGAAAAGCCCTATTTAAGAAGTTGAAGAAGTGGCCATTGGAGGAGATTTGAAGAAATCTCAAGATAGAATATTGCAAGAAGGATTAGCTCTTGGAAAGAAGAATTTGGGATAATTATCACCATCTAATAACAAGTCCAAAAGGAAAAAGTATTTGGCAAGAATTTTGTTTTTAGAAATAATTCTTGAAAATCTCAATACATTCAAATTATTGAGTAAGATACCAATGATAGAGTTTAGATTGGATGATAGAATCTAGGAAGATATAAGGAATAAAAAGAAGATACAAGAGGCCACCGATTTGAGATATTTGAATTTTATCATTGTGGAGAAGAATATTGTTGATTATTGCAGCAGAATTTCAAGAGTCATAGGACAACAACTTGAGCATGACATAGTGCTGCAAATTAAAGAATATTTGAGCAGATTCTAAAGTTCCTTTGAAAAACCAATTGAAAGAAGGCTTGTCAATAAAAAAAAGTAGTAATTTGGTGGAATTGAATGCTGTTTTTGTACAAAAAGATAAAGGAGAAGAGATCATAATTTTGGAGCAGAAAATTAAAATATTTGGACTGCAAACTGGGCAGCATTAGAAGAGGTGCATTTTGGATAAATTTGGGGCATATTTGAGAGAGTTTTAAATGGCAAAATGAAAGAGGAATTCACAAAATTTGAAGCTGCAAATTTGTAGATTTTTGGACAGCCATAGCACAAAATTAATAGCTGAAAATTTCAGAATTCAAGAGAATGAATTTGAAGGAGAATTGAGACAAAAGAAATCAGGAAATTTGTGTAGAAAACTAAAACTACAAATTTTACAAATTCAGGACAACAACCAACTGATTTTGGATAGCAATCTAAGGTTACAAATTTGAAGGTATAGAGCAACATGTTTGAGTAGAAATAAAGGATAGGATACAAGCTACAAAATATAACCAAAGAGCTTTGGAATTAGGTACTTAAATGAAAAGATTTAATTTGAGTTCATTTGGCATCATATATTAGAGATTTAAAATTAGGAGAAGCAAGAACTCTAAGTTTATTATCTCCTAGTTGAAGGAGTTTTAGAAGCTTGAAAATTAGTGAGTTAATATATCATAAAGGATCAGGTCCATTAATATTTATATTCTATTTAGAAAGTAAGAATTAGAATGCTTAGGATCTTCAAACACAAAGAGAAGCACTCAAAATATTGTTATCAATACATGGTTTTGAAATACAAGTCCTCAAAAGATATTTTTATTGTTGCGAAATCTAAAAAATACATCAACAAAATATAGAGTTAGAATTTGCTCAAAAAGAAGAGATAAGGAGAAATTAATATTGATAGAAAATATTATTTTACAAACTTACAAATAAGTAGATTTATTTAAAGAATAGGAGATTGAATAAGGGACCAATATAGAGCAATATTTAAAGTCTCAAAATATACTAAGGAGCATAACCCAATTTTAGAAATTTGGTAACGAAGAATTTTTTATCTAATTGAGCAAAGCAAAGAGGACAAAATGATATTGAAATATATCAAAAGGTACAACTATTCCATCATAGGTGTGGAAATAACAATCCACATTAGAGCTGAATAAAAAAATATTGAGAATGAGTTATAGAAGGTGGAGCAAGAGGAACACCACCAAGGTTGAGGAAGAGCTGCCTATGTGTAACAAAGAACCACAAAAGTGCCACTATAAGGAAAATTTGTAAGCTCAAGAGTTATTGCAAATGTACCAAAAGTTGTTTATATTTATCCATTGAAGAGTTACTTAAGGGAAGATGAAATAAATAGAGTAACATATTCTATAGAAAAACAGTGCTAGGGTAAGCCAAAATATCAAGAGAAAATTATTTGTCTAAGACTTGAAACATCTTGGAAGGAGTTCCATCATTTGCATGTTGGCAAGAAATAATTTTCTAGGTGAAAATAATCAAAACCATAACACCCAGGAGGAAGGGGTTCCATTTAGAAGCATGTGAAGAATATGTGTACCACATGTCATCATAAAAGGAGGAGCACCAACCATCATGCAAACAAGGTGAAACATCTTCTTACATATATTGATTGCATGGAGTAAGACTAAGAGAGTTGTGAATGAGAATTGTAGCAAAGGAGAGTTTTAGGGAAGGAATTAACACCAAGGAGAAGATTAATGACCACTGATCATAATTTATACATGCTCATTGTCGAGTGTAATGTAAATGCCTAAAGAATATAAGCAATTGTGAAAATATATTGAGTGCCATATGGCACATGAAAAGAGGAACATTCAAGGAACCCAAACGTTTCCTAAATATGTATTAAATACATTGTTGATCAAAGAAGGGAAGAGGATGCATTTAAGAATCAAACTATTGAAGATTGAATTTAATGAGCATCAAGGATCATTAAGAGTAACTTAAGAGCGCATGTTGCAGATTCACAAGATGTAAGTCAAGTTTAGCATGCCATATACAAGGAGGTATAAAATATCTGATTTAATTTATAACCTTTGCAAGTTTCAAAGGAGTTATAACACATATAATTGAGATTAAGATTATTACTCTTTTATACTCAAGGTTATTGAATAAAAGAAGTTATAAGTTAATGTATTACTGAATCAAAACCTTAGAAGATATATTGAATGATATAGAAAAGTTTTGAAGCAAGGAGAATTTAATTTGAAATAATTTGAAATTACTTTATCCTACTTGAAATTCAAATTGCATAAAAATATTTGCAAATAGTTTAACTTGAAGAAATAGGTATTGTATCAGAAAACTATAATACAAGAGAGGTAGTTGTAAATGCTTTGATAGTGAATCATGCTCTCCCTCTCTACAACATTGGTTGTCATATCTTTATTTTGGAGCGATCTTGAGGGCTAATGTATTATTTCATATTTTGAGTGGGAGAAGAGAACGATTTGTAGAAAATGCATGGCAGACTAGAGATTGATAATTTCAATGGATTAAACAAAATCACCACATATTAAAAAATAAAATGTCTTAAAATTGACCATTGCATCATTAGGAATGAGTGAGCTAAGGTTTAGCGGGTGCGGAGGGAGTGAGGGTTTGAATTTTCTAGGTAGGAATCTCAGTCAATGCGGTAGAGATAGAGCAGGTATGAAAGGTGTGGGTGGGAACCTCGAGCATGGATCAAGAGAGGATCCAAAGGAAGGCAATCAGGCTACAATAAATTTGGAGTCGGGCATCATGCGGAGGCCCGATCCTCCTTAGAAATACCTCGACAAAAAAGATACGAAGGACAATGAGGGGCCCAAGAAGTGGCTATATTTTTATGAGACTCTTAGAGGAAAAAGAAAGGAGGTTCTCTCTCTTCCACCCCTAGTTCTAGTAAATAATAAAATTTTGGCCCCGACAAGTTCCATGAGCCCTTTTATTTCAATGGAAGAATTCTCCCTGGTATGCAAGTTCTTGGGAGGTAGGCCAGACATGGAGACTATCAAGGTTTGGGCGACGGGTAAATGGCAACTGGTAGGCAACTTGGAGTTGGTAGCTCTAAATTGAGGGTTCTTCATTATCCGTTTTAATAATATGGTGGATGCTAACCGCATTTTAACAGGAGGTCCTTGGTTTTTGGGAAAAAGGAGCTTTTTTCTCAGATGATGGGGTGAATATTTTGATCCTAAAAAGCAAAATATTAAAATTTCCCCTATTTGGGTTCATCTCTCGAGTCTACCTGCCTAGTTATTCAATGAATATTGGTTGCAGGGCATAGCCAGAATTGTAGGGGACCTGATCTCCATTGACCATGCGACCTTGGCCAGGACAAGGTTGAATCATGCATGAATCTGTGTAAATGCTAATTTGGATAATGAATTGCCAATGTTTGTGTAGCTAGAGTATGGGGAATACTATCGAAAATAGTCGATAGAAAATGAGAATAGAATGAAATTCTATGCAGAATTCAAAAATCAAGGACATCTATGCGATCAGTGTCCTAACCTGGCAATGAATAGAGAAAATCAAAAGTAAGGAATGCTAGACAGAAGAAATTTGAGGAGTTTCCCTGGCAGAGGCGATTTCAATCAGGAAAAATATGTCTACCAAAAAAATAAAAGAGAGGGTGTAGGGTCCCAAAAAGACAAAGGAAAACAATAGGTTGGCAACCAAAATACTTAGGTAAGTTTCAATCCTTTAGTTTCAAATAAATTTTCAATTCTATCCAATATGGGAGTAGGAGGATTATCGAAAGACATGAAAGCCCAGAACCTTCAGACTAACCTTTCTAACTCTCTAGAATCCCCATCCAAGTCAGGATCATCAAACCCTAATGTTGAAATTATTGTAAGACCTGTGGGCATCAAAAATCCAAACCCTAATGTTTGATCTCTAGGATCCCCATCCAAGTCAGGATACTTAAACTCCAATGCTAAAAATACTTCAAGCCCAATGGGCATCCCAAAGCCAAACCCTAATGGTGAAGAACTTATGAAGAAAGTTAAGGCATTGGAAAATAAAAAATCTCATATCCCTAACATCATCACTAGGATCCAGGTGAATCCCATTGAGGAGTCGTCTCGTAGACCAGGGGAATACAAGAAAAAAGAGAATATTTGGATGTAGGGGTGGAGATATGTGAAAATCTTTAGAATGAGGAATATGGTAGTTCGATTCTGCAACAAATTGCCTCCCCCAATTTTAGTCCTAAAAAAACTAGGAGCATTGTGAAGTCTCCTATAGATTTTGGTAGTGAAAAAATAAGAGGTAGAATATCAAATGCTGAGCATCAAAAAATTAAAACTGATAATGACAATGCCAACGAAAAATAGAGAACCTTATTTCAAAAGGTTATTCTATGTTCTTAATACAACAAATTAAGAAAACCCCCTCAAGGGAGGGGGAGAGGAAGAAATCACAAACAATCTAAATGAAGTTCCTCTCATGGAACATGAGAGGCCTCAATGGCCTGCCTAAACAAAGGGAAGTCAGTGCAATAAGAAATAAAGTGAATCCAACTATTACCATGTTGCAAGAAACAAAAATTGATGAGATTCAATAAAAAAAAGTAGCAAAAAAAATTTGGAATCAAGGGGATATGGTTTGCAAATCATCCAGAGGAGCGTTTGGAGGCCTTATGAATTTGTGGGATCCCCGGATAGTAGAAGGTACCATTATTCATAAATATTATAGGGTTCTTAGCATTTTATTTAAGGAAATAAACAATAATAGGTCATGGATCCTTTCAAATATTTATGCCCCGACTTCAATTCAAGGGAGAGATCTACTATGGGAGTACTTAGGCAATCTGAGTGAAATCTTCCATAATGTCCCCTGGATTCTGGATGGGGATTTTAACACTCCTATTTACCCTTCAGAGAAAATAGGTGGAAATGGACCACCTATCAGGAGCATGGATGAGTTCAATGAATTTGTAGACTCCAACATGTTTATGGATGTAAAAATTAGAGGAGTGAATTATACCTAGACCAATCAGTGGATAGAATGTCATGTCATTCAAGAAAGGCTTGACAGGTTTTTTCTATCAAAGGAGGCTACAAATATGTTCGGTGATTCTACCCTACAAGCCCTTCCTAAAATTACCTTTGATAATAATACCATTTTGCTGGAGATCCCTAACTCTCTGTCCTTCAAGAAACCTTTCATATTTCAATATATGTGGATCAAATATTTTAGTTTTAGAGATAACTTAATTCAGTGGTGGCAGCAGCCTATCAGGGGTAGTGCATATTTTAAACTTAATGGAAAATTAAAGTTTGTTAAGGAAAAGATTCAAACTTGGAACAAAGAGTGCTTTGGGAACCTATTTGAAAATAAAAAATATGTTGTTGAAAGTTTGAAGATAATTTATTAGAGAATTCAACATGGTGATGCTGATGAAACTACTAGGTAGGAGGAACGAAAAAAACTAGCAGAGTTTCATAAAATTTTGACCTGTGAGGAAATCTATTGGAGGCAAAAATCAAGGGCTCTTTGGTTGAAATATGGATATTCAAATTCCAAGTTTTTTCACATCACCATGCTTAGAAACATAAGAAATAACAAGATAAAATTAAAAAAAAAAAAAGCAGATGGTTCTATTACTCAGGACTTAACAAAAATTAGAAAGGAGGCAGTAACTTATTTCAATTCTATCCCTCATCAGGAATCATAGTGCAATGAGGAGGCCAACGATATTATCTTGAAATCCATTCCTAGCATAATAAATGAGGATATAAACCTTAAGCTTCTAGCTCCCTTTTATGATGAGGAAATTAAGGAAGCCTTATTTAGCATGGATCCAGACAAAGCCCCGAGACCCGATGGCTTTCCCCCTCATTTATATCAATATTTTTAGGATATCGTAAGTGAGGATGTAATTTCTACTATCATAGAATTCCAAGCAAGCAATCATATCCTAAAATTTCTCAAATTTATTTTTATTTTTGTAGTTCCTAAGAAGCAAACCCCTGAATCTATGGTTGAATTCAAGCCAATCAGTCTGTGCAATGTTTCTTACAAGATCCTAACTAAATCCAGTGCAAATAGAATGAGAGATGTTCTACCCCGCATCATAGACCCATGCCAGGGAAGCTCTATCTAGGGCAGTTCAATCTTGGATGGAGTTATCACAGTTCATGAAGCTCTGCACTCTGCTCACAAGACTAACATGTCTATTTTTTCCCTTAAACTTGATATGAACAAAGCATTTGATAGGCTAAATTGTTGTAATCACAATGACACTGAGAGGGGGGGTGAATCAGTGTGTTCTTTAAAAACTTCTAAAACAATTAGTTTTAAATCCAGAGCAGTTTAAAGCAAATAAGAGAGATACTAAATGCATCAAGAAAGCATCACACATAACACGGCAATTTAACGAGGTTCACCAATGTGGCTACTCCTCAAAAACAATTGCTTGGACTACCATCCAAATCCAGTCAATGCAAAGCTACAACTTTACATAATCCTTTACCAAGACCAACTGGAAGGAGCACCAACCCCTTAACTTTATCTTCTTCAACAGAATAGAGCACAAACTCCTATTTTACCAGCACCTACTGGAAAGAGGCACCAACCCCTTGTGCCAAGCTACAACTTGAAAAACAATAATAAAGATTACAAAATAAAACTTTCACCTTATTTCTCACAGTCTGCTATTTTTCTGCATTTTGCTGCTTCTGCGTGACATGATTTGCACTATCTGACCGCTTCTGTATTCTTATTTGCACTCTCTGCTATAATCAGCTGTTCGACACTTCTTCTTATTCATGCGCTAATATTGTGAACTTAGAACTCCATCTCTACACATTGCGCTTTTCATCCATGCAATCATGATATGCAGATTCGAACTACAACTTTGCACTCTACACGGTCGAACTTGTGCAATCACTCTATTTGCATTCGCACATTATCTCAATGCAACACACTCTACTCGCTCTCACACTCTGTCTTCCTCATCTTTTCAACCGAAGTAACCATCCTTTTATAGACGAAATCTTAGAGACAAACCCTAGGAAACATCGGCTATGAACCCTAGAAAATGTCGGTCGTAAACCCTAGAAGATGACGACTTCAACCTTTAAGAGCATCCACTGTGAAACCCTAAAATATTTCGGCTTCAGATCCGCTGTAAAACCCTAAATGATGTCGGCTTCAACCTCTAAGAACATCGACTGTGAAACCCTAAAATATGTCGGCTTCAAACCCTAAAATTCGTCGGCCCTGATTTAACTTTGTCGGCTTCAAACTCTTCTGCCACCTTCATCACCTTCCTGTAGCTTATTACCGTGAAATAACAACACGTCACGATATCGCGACACTTTTTGTGGCCATATGCCTTCTTGACCTTGTCGTCGCGAAATCATGACCCTTTTGGCCTTCAAACGCTTCACTTCCATTCTTGTCATGAAATCACGACACTTTGATCAGTTGTTGACGTCATCCTCATTCTTGTCATGAAATCGTGACGCTTCCAGCTTCCAGTAGATTTTCTTGCATCCTGTCGCAAAATCATGACACTTTCAGCTTTTGCTGATGTCATCCTCATTCTTGTCACGAAATCGCGATGCTTCCGGCTTCTAGTGGCTTTTCTTGCAACCTGTCATGAAATCGTGACACTTTCAGCTTTCGCTGACGTCATCCTCATATTTATCACAAAATCGTGACGCTTTCAGCTTTCGTCCATTTTGAGCTTCATGCAGTAGCGAAATCGCTACAACTTTGTGCCTTGTGCTTCCAACTTGCTTTTTCCCGTGAAATTTTAACTTGAACATAATCGCTGCATCTTTAAGTTTTGCACTTTTTTCTGGTAGCGAAATTGCTACACCTTCGTGTTGTGCAACTTTTTCCTGTAGCTAAATCACTACACCTTAGTTCTGTGCAACTTTTACCCGTAGCAAAATCGCTACACCTTTGCTTTGTGCAACTTTTACCCGTAGCGAAATCGCTACACCTTTGCTTTGTGCACTTTTGACTTGTAGAAAAATCACTACAGCTTTTCAACTTAACGCTTTCTTCTTGCTTCGGTCAACGAAAAATCAACATGTAGTGAAATCGCTATAGTTTCTCGACTTAGCTTCTTGGCCTCCAACATGTCATGAAATCGTGACAGTTTGCCTTGCGCCTTCTCTCTCTTTCGACTTGTCATGAAATCGTGACATTTTCAACTATGCCTTCTCTCTCCTCCGACTTGTCATGATATCGTGACATTTTTGATTGTGCCTTCTCTCTCCTCCGACTTGTCGTGATATCGCGACATTTTCGGTTGTGCCTTCTCTCTCCTCCGACTTGTCGCGATATCATGACATTTTCAGCTGTGTTTTCTCTCTCCTCCGACTTGTCACGAAATCGCGACAGAAAACATGTCGCGATATCGCGACAGTTTTGTAACTTGTCTTTTTCTTCGAATTTTTTCTATCTTCTGCATCTGAATGACTTTTGATCTGTCTACCCACTGCATCCTTGGATCTAACTGCCTGTGTTGACAACAATGACAACCTTCTTACAACACCTTGCTCAACAATCTCCCCCTTTGGAATTTTTGGCAACACCTGTATACATTCCTGTAACTCTTCTCCCCCTTTGTCAATAATACCAAAGGGCTACTGCAAACTCCCCCTGAGTCCATCCTCACACTTCTCGTGCACAATTTGTTGCAACTGGCACAAATTATGATCATGAGCAAAAGAATAGTCAAATACGCAAATGCTCCCCCTGAGAAAGTGATCCCTGTAGCTAGTCACTTCTTAGGAAGTGTGACTACTCCTAATTTGCTTCGAAGATACTCAAATACTTCCTTGGGCAAAGGTTTTGTAAAAATATCTGCTACCTATTCTGTAGTTGGGACATAGTCCAATTTAACTTCTCCTTCTACAACTTTTTCTTTCAAGAAATGATACCTTATAGCAATGTGCTTTTTCCGTGAGTGCATTACTGGATTCTTAGAAATGTTGATTGCACTGGTGTTGTCACACTTTACTGATATTGGTTCACTAAAATTAATACCTAGATCTTTCAAGGTTTGTTTCATCCACAAGACTTGTGTGCAACATGTTGCCGCTGCAATATATTCTACCTCACTCGTAGATAAAGAAACCGACTCTTGCTTCTTACCGTGCCATGCAACCAATCTGTCCCCCAAATAGAATGCTCCTCCACCGGTACTCTTTCTGTCATCAACACATCCAGCCCAATCTGCATCTCGAATATGATATAAGAGTGAAATATTTGCCTTTTTGATACCACAACCCATACTCCATGGTGCCTTTGAGATACCGAAAAATCCTTTTGACTGCTGTTACATGAGTCTCTTTGGGACTGGCCTAAAATCTGGCTACCATGCAAACTGCCTGTAGAATATTAGGTCTGGTTGCAGTTAAATTAGTAAGCTTCCTATCATATCAGGTCTGATTTGAAAGCCATCTGGTTGTTCAATATAGACCTCTTCTTCAAGTTTCCCATTTAAAAATGCAGATTTTACATCCATCTAATAAACTCTGAAGTTCTTGTGAACTGCTAGTGCCAGAAACATTCTAATTGATTCTAATCTAGCCACTGGAGCAAAAGTCTCTTCAAAATCAATGCCTTCGACCTGTGCATATCCTTTACAAACCAGCTCTTGCTTTGTTCCTAATGACCTATCCGTCTTCATTTAATTTGTTTCGAAATATCCATTTGGTGCCGATTACATTTTTGTTTGCAGGTCTGGGTACTAATTCCCAAGTTCTGTTCTTTTCAATCTGATCCAGCTCTTCATTTATTGCCTTCATCCAACTGTCATCTTTGCTTGCTTCATCTATGTTTTTGGGCTCAATGCTAGATAAAAGAGAGTAATTACTTATTACTTTCTTTCTTGTCTGAATGTCAGCTGTGGGATCTCCAATTATTTGGTCTCTAGGATGATTTTTCTGCCAGCTACCCATTTTGAATTTTTTGCTTTCTTGCACCTCTGAGTCATCTGATAAGTTATCTGCATCAGTCGTAGACGTATTTTCTATTCCATGCACTTCATCTCCTTCAATGACTTCTTCATAGATTGGGTATTTTTCTTGAAAGTTAGCTATTTTTTTCCTCCCTTCATCGAATTTAACATCTGCACTGTCCACAATTTTCTTGAGTCTCTTGTTGTAGCATTTGTAAGCTTTGCTATTTGGAGAATAACCAACAAAAACACCTTCATCTTCTCTATCTTCAAACTTTCCAAGGTTGTCATAAGTTTTTCTGATGTAGCACTTACAGCCAAATACTTTGAGATGTTTAGCTATTGCTTTTCTACCAAACCACAACTCATACGGTGTTTTGCATTCATGAGTTCTTAACATATACCTGTTTTGAATGTATACTGCCGTGTGAACTGCTTCTTTCCAGAATCTATCTGCTATTTTGTTTTCTGCCAGCATGGTGCGTGCCATTTCCTATATAGTTTTGTTCTTCCTCTCTACTACACCATTCTGCTGAGGAGTTCTGGCTGCTGAATATTGTCTCCTAATACCGTATTTTCCACAGTATTCTGTAAATTCATTCGAAATAAATTCTCCTCCTCTGTCTGATCGCAAGCATTTAATATTTTTTCCTGTTTCATTCTCAACTAGCTGTTTGAAGGTTCTGAACATTTCAAAAGCTTTTGTTTTATCTTTTAGGAAGAATATCCATGTCATTCTGGAATAATCATCGATACATAGCATAAAGTATTTGTCGTCGTTTATGCTTTGAGTCCTCATGGGTCCACATAAGTCTATATGAATGAGTTCCAAAGGCCTGCTAGTGTGGTATTCTTTTGTTTTAAATGAAACTCTGGTTTGCTTTTCCTTCTGACATGAAGCACAAACACTGTTTGAAGGTTTCTTAATGGTTGGAATATCTCTCATTGCTTGTTTAGAGCTGATTTTCACCAAATTATCAAAACTTATGTGTCCAAGCCTCTTATGCCACAACCAATTCTCTTCTTCTTGTCCAATGAAGCACATACCTTCTAAAAGCTCTGAGAGTGTGTATAGGTTTCCAGACGTCCTTGAACCGGTTGCTATCAATTTCCCGCTGTTTATTTTTCTAACTTCACAACCCTGCTTCTTGAAAACCACTTCATGTCCTTTATCACAGATTTGACTCACACTTAATAGGTTATGTTTCAAACCATCCACATATAAAACTTCTTCTGACTTGATTTTCCCTTCACTAATTTTGACAGATCCTTTACCTATTATTTTGGCTCCATCATTATTGTCGAACTTCACATAACCACCCTCATATTTTTGTAGTTTTTCAAATTTTTGTTTATCACCTGTCATATGACTTGAGCACCCACTATCAAGGATCCACGGTACACATTTATTCTGAGCCCTAAAAGTTTTTTGCACTATTAAAGATTCATGTTCTTTCCTGAGCTGTTCTTTTTGTTTCCATTCTGTTTTAACTGTGGTGTTGGGTTCTAGCTTGGATTTCCCATTTTCAGAATCTTACACATATCCTTCAGAAGAAATTCTATTTTGTTTTGCCTTATATGGTTGAATTCTTATTTTCTGAGATTGATTTGAAATAGAAATACTGCGACAGTTTCTAGCAATATGCCCAAAGTTGTGACAATTAAAGCATTCTACTACATAACTCATTAGAGGAGCAAAAGCATTTCTACTAGTGAAACTTCTAGGACCTATATTGTACTTGCAATCCACAATTTTATGCCCATAACCATTACATTTAAAATAGAAACCATAGAAATGATTGAACCTGAAAGATGGTTTTTTCCAAGTTGTTGCAGGAGCCTTGGATCTTCTTTTCTTTTGATGTGTGACCTTGGTAAAACCGTCATTGTCAGTTCCTATTTCAGACCGGCATTATCGCTTTCTTTTGCCTGATTTGTTTTTCTTTCAACAGCCTGTTTCTTGTCTTTACTCTTTTCACATTCAACATTGCTTGCCTTTGGTCCATTTGATGATTCTCCTTCAGTAAAGCCTAGACTGAATTTGATACCTATGGGTCTTTGATCGCTTAGGATTTTGTCCAGCTTCATCAAACTTTCATCACGTTTTAAATGACAGCTAATTTTTTGATCCAGCTCTTGTATCTGTATTCGAAGACTAACATTTTCTTCTTCCAATTTGCAACAGTAATCTATCTTCATGGTTACTTGTACTTCAAGATCTTCGAACATTTTCTTGTACTCTTCTGTCTATGTTTTTAGACTGGCTATAATGTCATTTGCATCCTCAAGCTTCCTTAACAATTTTTTATTCTTTCTTTTCTCAAATTTCCATTCCATAAGAGCAGAAACCAGCTCACCTTCTAAATCAACTTCAGCCTCACCTATTTCAATAGATACTTCAGAGTTCATTCCTTCTCTCTTTTGTGTGTTTTCTACCTCTTCTGATTCTTCTACTTCAAACGCCATAAAGAGAGCCTCACCTGTTCCTTCTTCAGAGTCTTCACTAGAACTGTCTTCTAAATATTATGCATTTCGGGAGATAAAGCTTTTTTTTTTGAAATTGCCTTTTCTGAAGTTAGTTTTCTTCCTCCATTCACTTCTTTCTTGATGCTGAGTTTCTTCACCTTTGTTCTTGTCATGGAGAGGACATTTGATAGCAAAGTGTCCAATGCCTCCACAATTGAAACATTTAAAAGGTAGCTTTCCTTTGTATTTTCCTTTTCCTTTTCTTAGCTTTTTGACAAAATTTGCTTCCATTTCATCTGAAGCATCCTCTTCTTCAGACTCTTGTTTTGTGCTTTTGCCTTTTAGGGCTTTGAAAGCCGCTTCTCTGTCTGTGGGATTAGACCTTCCTATTCTCATTTCAAAAGTAGTCAAAGAACCATGCATCTCATCCATACTAAAACTATTTAGATCTTTGGCTTCTTCTATGGCAGAGACTTTAGAATTAAATCTAGGAGGGAGTGATCTTAATCCTTTTTTCACGATAGCAGCATCGGTTAATTCTTCGTCGAGACCTCTGATTGAATTGGTGATCCCATTGACTCTTTGCATGAAGGTCTCTATGTTCTTATCATTGTCCATCTTTAAAGATTCGTATTGAGCTCGATGTGCTTGAAGCTTGGCCTCCTTGATCCTATCATCTCCTTCATGGATGTTCTCTAGTTTATCCCATATATCTTTTGTTGATTCACAATTTATGACCTTGACTAGCTCACTCGTCCACTAGTCCACACATGATGGCATTTTTTGCTTTTGAATCATATTCAAATGCCTTTTTACCAAGATGTCTGTTGGAGCGGTGGCAGGAGCTTTGTAACCATTAACTATCGCACCCCGTATGTCAAAACCCAAAGCAATGAGATATGTCTCGCATTCTAATTTTCCAGAATGCATAGTTAGTCCCATCAAACAATGGTGCTTTGTTCGAGGAGAAACCTTCACCACTTGCCATTGCGTAACTTCTAAGATCACCTTAGTTGTTTAAGCCTGATCAGGTACTTGGCTCTGATACCAATTGTTGTAATCGCAATGACACTGAGAGGGGGGGTGAATCAGTGTGTTCTTTAAAAACTTCTAAAACAATTAGTTTTAAATCCAGCAGTAGTTTAAAGCAGATAAGAGAGATACTAAATGCATCAAGAAAGCATCACACATAACATGGCAATTTAACGAGGTTCACCAATGTGGCTACTCCTCAAAAATGACTGCTTGGACTACCATCCAAATCCAGTCAATGCAAAGCTACAACTTTACATAATCCTTTACCAGCACCAACTGGAAGGAGCACCAACCCCTTAACTTTATTTGCTTCAACAGAATGGAGCACCAAATCCTATTTTACCAACACCTACTAGAAAGAGGCACCAACCCCTTGTGCCAAGCTATAACTTGGAAAACAATAATAAAGATTACAGAATAAAACTTTCACCTTATTTCTCATAGTCTGCTATTTTTTTGCATTCTGCTACTTCTGCGTGACACGATTCGCACTATCCGACCGCTTCTGTATTCTTATTTGCACTCTCTGCTGCAATCGGTTGTTCGAAACTTTTGCTTATTCACGCGCTAATATTTTGAACTTAGAACTCCATCTCTACACATTGTGCTTTTCATCCATGCAATCATGATATGCAGATTCGAACTACAACTTTGCACTCTACACGGTCGAACTTGTGCAATCACTCTATTCGCATTCGCACATTATCTCAACGCAACACACTCTACTCGCTCTCGCACTCTATCTTCCTCATATTTTCAACTGAAGTAACCATCCTTTTATAGACAAAATCTCAGAGACAAACCCTAGGAAACGTTAACTGTGAACCCTAGAAAATGTCGGCCATAAACCCTAGAAGATGACGGCTTCAACCTCTAAGAGCATCCACTATGAAACCCTAAAATATGTCGGCTTTAGATCCACTGTAAAACCCTAAATGATGTCGGCTTCAACCTCTAAGAACATCGGCTGTGAAACCCTAAAATATGTTAGCTTCAAACCCTAAAATTCGTCGGCCCTGATTTAACTTTGTCGGCCTCAAACTCTTCTGCCACCTTCGTCACCTTCCTGTAGCTTATTGTCGTGAAATAGCAACACGTCGTGATATCGCGACAATTTTTGTGGCCGTACGCCTTATTGACCTTATCGTCACAAAATCGTGACCCTTTTGGCCTTTGAATGCTTCACTTCCATTCTTGTCGTGAAATCGCGACGCTTCCAGCTTCCAGCAGCTTTTCTTGCATCCTATCGTGAAATCGCGACACTTTTAGCTTTTGCTGATGTCATCCTCATTATTGTCACGAAATCGTGACACTTCTGGCTTCTAGCGGCTTTTCTTGCAACCTGTCATGAAATTGCGACACTTTCAGCTTTTGCTGATGTCATCCTCATATTTGTCGTGAAATCGCGACACTTTCAGCTTTCGTACATTTTGAGCTTCATGCAGTAGCGAAATCGCTACAACTTTGTGCCTTGTGCTTCCAACTTGCTTTTTCTCGTGAAATTTTGACTTGAACATAATCGCTGCATCTTTAAGTTCTGCACTTTTGTCTGGTAGTGAAATCGCTACACCTTCGTGTTGTGCAACTTTTGCCCGTAGCAAAATCGCTACACCTTAGTTCTATGCAACTTTTACCCATAGCGAAATCGCTACACCTTTGCTTTGTGCAACTTTTACCCGTAGCAAAATCGCTACACCTTTGCTTTGTGCACTTTTGACTTGTAGCGAAATCGCTACAGCTTTTCAACTTAACGCTTTCTTCTTGCTTCGGTCAGCGAAAAATCAACATGTAGCGAAATCGCTATAGTTTCTCGACTTAGCTTCTTGGCCTCCAACATGTCATGAAATCGTGACAGTTTGCCTTGCGCCTTCTCTCTCTTTCGACTTGTCGCGAAATCGTGACATTTTCAACTATGCCTTCTCTCTCCTCTGACTTGTCGCAATATCGTGACATTTTCGATTGTGCCTTCTCTCTCCTCCGACTTGTCGCGATATCACGACATTTTCGGTTGCACCTTCTCTCTCCTCCGACTTGTCGCAATATCGTGACATTTTCAGCTACGTCTTCTCTCTCCTCCGACTTGTCGCGAAATCGTGACAGAAAACATGTCGCGATATCGCGATAGTTTTCTAACTTGTCTTTTTCTTCGAATTTTTTCTATCTTCTGCATCTGAATGACTTCTGATCTGTCTACCCACTGCATCCTTGGATCTAACTGCCTGTTTTGACAACAATGACAACCTTCTTGCAACACCTTGCTCAACATAAATTAGGACTTTCTAATTTATGTCCTCCTTATGTTTGGTTTTCACCACCAATGGGTTAATTTGATCAAATAATGCATTTCTAAATCATGGTTCTTGATTTTTGTTAATGGAACAACTGCTGGTTGCTTTTAAAGTCATAGAGGAATTCGATAGGGGGACCCTATCAGCCCCATGTTATTCATCATTATGGCATAAGCTTTAGGTAGAACCATAAAAAATACTTGTAGTTCAAGGCTAATATTAGGAATCAAGGCAACATCTCTCACTAGGGCTATTTCTCACCAATAATTCATCGATGATACCCTTCTATTGACTAAGGTGTCGGTGGTTGAGGCTAAAAGAATTAAATACATCCAGCAACTCTACGAGGACGCTACTGGTCAAAAATTTAATTTCAGTAAAAGAAAGTTATATTTCTTGAACACCCCCATTTAGAGGTAAGGAAGGATTGCATAAATTTTAGGGTGTGATATAACAAACCTTCCCACTTCATATCTTGGTATCCCTCTTTTCATTGGTTCTCCGAGAGATTCAATGTGGGATAGGGTTATTGAAAGAATTCAAAAAAAACTTGCTAAATGGAAAGGTCATCTTCTATCTCAAGCAAGAAATCTAACCCTCACTAATGCCTCTCTTCAGAGCATTCTAGTTTAGTTCCTCTTCATTTTCAAAGCCCCTATGAAGGTTTTCCAAAAATTTGAGAAACTCGAAAAAGAATTTTTATGGACTGGATCAGAGGAGAGAAAAAGGATACACCTTGTAGGATGGACCAAAGTGTGCAGACCTAAGGAAAATGGGGGATTAGGTCTGAGGAGAATTGCTCATGTGAATTTAAATTTACTAGCTAAGCAGGCATGGAGCCTCATTTCTAATGAAAAAAATTAATGGAGAACTATCATCAAATGAAAGTATCTTCAAAATATGGAATTTCTAAGTGACTAAGTTCCAATCAGAGGTTCTACTTTTTGGAAAACAATTCTCAATTGTAAGGAAATCATAAAAAAAGGTTTAAGATGGGTTTTAGGCAATGGTGATGGGATAAATTGCTAGAATTACATGTGGGCTAAGGACGAACCACTGATGTAATATCCTAACTTAGCCCGAATCAGAGATATCACAAAAGAACTCATTAGCAAAAAAGTCTTTGATTATATGGTTGAGGACAGAGGCATAATGAAGTGGAAACAAATAAGGATTCAAGGATTTCAAGCGGAACCAAATGATATTTGTAACATTCTTGGGCAATAGTTTATCCCCATGATACCCAAGGAATATCAAGTGACCTGGGCTCCTACGGAAAATAAGCAGTTCACTGTTAAATCAGCTTACAAGCTTTTGCTTGATGGTGAGGATTTTATCCTCCAAAAGGACTTAGTTTGGATAAAAAATTTAATTCCAAAAATTGTAGTCTTTTCATGGCTGGTTATCCAAGGAAGAATTATAACTATTGATAATATGATGCGTAAAGGTATTTGTATCACTAATCACTATTATTTGTGTAGGGCTAATTGGGAGACCATTTATCACATTTTCCTTGAGTGCCCTTTTTCCTTGACTGTCCTAAGTGGGGTTTTTTAAGCCTTCAATATTTCTTGGGTTAAACCAACCACCGTACTTGATTTGTTTGTCCAGTGGCCTTACCCCTTTTCAATACAAAGACTTAGATACATGTGGAAAATTTATCTCAATCACTATCTTTGGCAGGTGTGGTTAGAAAGGAACCATAGAGTCTTTAATGAGTCTATCCATGATCATAAAACTATCATTTCCAAGATCCTATCCTTTGCCAATGAGAATGTGAACCTTATCCCTTTTTATAGCCATAAACCTCATCTGTAGGAGACCACAATTGCTCAATATTTAAGCTTAACCTTGTTAGATGAGTTTGTGCCTAGGGTAGTCAACCCCAAAGCCAATGTTAAGTGGTCCCCACCTCCTACGAGTTGGTTTAATATTAATTTTTATGGAGTGGCTATGGATAACTTTGGTAGAGCAAGAACTGGTTGTAATGTATGATATCATATTGGTAATATGATCCTTGTGTTTTCTGAATATTTGGGAACAAGGACGATCAACGAAGCTGAAGCTAGAGCTATGTGAAGAGGCCTTCAAATGAATCAAGAATTAGAAGGTAATTTTATCATAGAAGGAGACTCTATGCATGTTATAAATCTCCTCAATAATTGTAAAACATGTCCTTGGATGATTAAAACAATTGTTTAAGAGGCTAGGATCCTTTTCCAGGGAAGACAGGACATAAAATCCCAACATGTCTTTCAGAAAGCTAACAAAGTTGCTGATAAGCTAGCCAATTTGGGTGTCGATGGTGATAGACTTTTCAAATCAAAACACGATATCCCGAGTGAAGTAGAGGAGCTTATTCAATAATAATTCCAAGAATGATAGTCAAATTTACCAACAGAGAAGGCACTGTAAGTTCGAAGGCTATGAGTATTCCCGTCTCTTTTTTGAAATGGACTCACAATAAAAATTATCCAAGCTGTCAGTCTTGGTGGATGCTACTTGGAAATACCATAAATACTAATGGGGAAAATCACATGTTAGATAACATGGCTCCTAGTAATCTTAGTAATTTGATGTTGGTTGATATTCACAGGGTATGAAAGAAATAATAATACAATACTTCGAACTAGAGCCACGTGGACCACCAGATAGCCACCGCCATAAATCTAGCCAGTAGGTTCACTTATCCAAGGCTGATTTGCCAAGACAAGATGTGGTCCCAAAGCATGTCATATATGGAAGAAAGCAATTACCTAAGAATTATTAATAGTAACTGTCAATACAGAGCTTGTGGGAGTTTTTTTTAGTACTCTGCTATGTGTGTTTACAACTTTTTGTTTCTCCACTATTTCAAGGAAGGGATCTATGTATGTTTATTTTTTTGTAATTATGATGTAGGTGTGTTTTCTCGGGGTATACCCAAAATTTTTTATGGGAAGTTTCTTTTTGATAACATGCTATGTGCCTTACCGTATGTAATGGCTTTGGTGGCATGTAGATTTTACATATATAGGATCCTTAGTAAGGACATGTTCATCAACAACCCTGGGCTGATTTTTGTAATAGGTTTTGGGTCAACCTGTAAAACCCGGTATTAATGCTATAGTATCTTATCTACCAAAAAAATATATATATATTACATTTGCAAATATCTTAGTTTTCTAAATTTCCAATTAGGGGGTTAATAAGCAATTCAAAACCAATTTAAGTTTTTGAAATTTATAAACTATATTATTGAAAATTGAAAGCTATATGAAACACAACATAAAGTTGTTGTAAAATTACAAAATTATATTTGGTATTAGTCTCTTGCTCAAATTAATGAGACACAAGGAATCTAACTTATAGTTCTTTAAAAATAGAGAATGTTATCAAAATCATATTTAGCTTTCTGATTCATAAATAGGAAGAAAAAATAAATTCAGCTTAAAGGTAACTTATAGATATAAGTATTTCATCAAGACCATAATATATTAAAACATTAGGGAGTCTATAAGTATCATCATGGCAAAAAATAAATTCTTTCTTTTAGAATCCTATCTTCTTAAAGGGCCTAATTATACTTCATGGAAAAACAACGTGAGGTCGATATTTATAGTTTAAAAGCTTTGGGATATTGTTAAAGGAGCAAAAACTAAACCTACTACAGATGATAAAGAGATTCAAAAGTATCAAGAAGATAAAACAAAAGCACTTATGATAATAAAATTTACAATTACAGATGAAATACAAGTATGCATTAGTTTAGAAGAAACTTCTACAAAGCCTGGAAAACTTTAGCCAAGATATTTGAAGGAAGGAATAAAACCACTATCTTGAATATTCAAACTCAATTGCTACATTGCATTTTCTAAAATTTAATAGTGGTGAAAATATAGAACTATTTCTAAGAAAAGTAGCAAATATAAAAGATAAATTATTAACCTTAGGAGAAATTATAGTAGACAAGTTTCTTGTCTAAGTGATCCTAAGAGCAATTCTTGAAATCTACAAGCATCTAGTCACATATTTACATATTATAAGTAAAGATACATCTTTAATGAGTTATTCAATATACTACAAAAATATGAGGTAGAAAATTTAGTGACAGATGAAATTACTAACCATGTATTAGTATTGAAAGATAATCCATAAGGAAATATTACTCCATTCTCAAATGATAGATCAGGATGGAACAATATATATTATCAAGTATGTAGAAAGAAAGGACATAGCACCCATTATTGTAGATTCAATCCAAGAAATCAATATCAAGAGAATCAAACAAATTTGGAGGCCAATCAAATAATCCATTCCAACAAGAAAATTTTAGAATCAATATAATTTGCATCAACAACAATTTCAACATCCATATACTTCTGAGAATAAAGACAATCATCCTTAACTACAATATAGAGAAGGGAAAAAAAAGGAAACTTAGTTCAAGAGATTCAAGAAATTCAGGAACTGGAAGACCTACATATGAACATGAAGTTAAAGGTCTTTTAGAAAAAATAGTATTTTATGAAGATACTAATTATTTACTTGATTGGGATATAAAAATGAAGTAAAATGAAGAAAGTGGAAAATAAATCAAGTTCCCAATTGAAGAATAAAGTCTTCAATAACAAAATAATGTAATACAGGGGGTGTTGGAATATATTACATTATTAAGTACATGCTAATATACCACCATGGGTACATATTTAGATTATGAGTGTCATATATTAGGGTTTGAGTATTCACTTTATGCAATGTAAATAATGCACAAGTATTGTTAGAATGTGTAAAGTACTTAATGATGTGTAGACACCAAAACAGCACCAATCCGATTATGTGACTACAAACACTGATCACATTAACACACACAGCCCCCAGGGTAGCCCCCAGAGGTTAAACAATGGTTCTAACCACTTACACAGCAGTTTTGCAAGTCAAAAATCAGTTTGGCACCTTTTAGACACTTTATTTCTTATTCGTCCCACCCAGGGACGAGTGCGAATTTGTACTCGTCCTACCCAAGGACGAGTATGGATTTGTACTCGTTTCACCCGGGGACGATTACTAGCGCTCGCTTCTGGGTGGGACGAATGTCAGGTTTGACCAGCAAAAAGTCAGACCTCAGCGCATGACAACTCAGAACTACCACTCAGCTTTTCATGCATGACATAGGAGTGCGAGTGAGTTCTTTTGACAACACACATCTGCCAATTGACTTTCCCTTCACTGCATGGGAAGGAGAGTAAGCTTTTTAAGACAACTCAGATTTGCCACTTAGCTATCCCTTCATTGCATGGGAGTGCAAGTGAGCTTTTCTAAAACATGCAAAGACATGCACAGAGGGCAGTTAAGAAGCCCTTGATCAAGAAGAAGTCTTCTCTTCACAAACAAAAGCATTCATGCAAAGAAACACTTTTGCATGTTAATTCAAAAAGACCCCTTGGGTCTATAAAAACGGTGAGTTTTCTCACCCAAAAAGGATATACAGAGAAGGAGCATTTTGAGCGACGAAGTGCTGCTAGTTCACTTACTGGCGATTTGTGCTTTCATAATCGTGGTATTTCTTTTAGTTTCATGTTTATGCTTTTGTCAAGTTTTTCATTTCATTTAGATTCATTTCAACCATCGTTAGATTCATCTTTTATTTTTCATACACAGGTGCTACTGACTTTCTTGTTTGTTTCTTTGAGTGCCGAGTTGCAGCATTAGAGGAGCGGCGAGGAGTCTACCTTACCAACGCAAGCGGCGGCAACATTTGGCCCGCCCATTCCAAACGTGGGCATGCGGAAGGAGGAAGACTAAGTCACAAATTGTAACAAAGACCAATTTAACGCTCCTAGCCCCTAAAAAGGGAGGAGACGTCTATGTAACCGAGGATAAGAAATTTGAATAAAGAGGGCTGTGATTTCCTTACATCTTTTCTTTCGTCTCCAATTTATCTCCTTTCCTTGTTTTTGTGCATAGGATTAAAGCGTTACATTTCGTCTTATATTGCATAGTTATAGTTTTCCTTTTGCTTTCGGAATCTCGTGCTTTCAATGGCGATCACGGTGGGACCTCTGTCCTCTATTTTTTTTTAGGTTAAATTACTGATCTAAAATTGCTTGTTTTTTTTACAGGTACCTATTTTTCAACAATCGGACTGTTATTCGTCTCTGTAAGTGACGATTACAGAATTGTTACTCGTCTCACCCCGGACGAATAAACTATTCGTTCCACCCCGGACGATTACGGTTATGTTATTCGCCTCACCCTGGGACGATTATAGATCCGTGCAAATTTTTAGAGCAAATCAGAAATTTCCGATTAGGCAGAGAAGAGGTAGGGGTTTTTACAGCTTCTGTTAAATTTTTGTTTTTCTATTTTTGGTTTTCAGTTTGAATGGCTTAGGGAAAGATTTCTTTTCGTTTGCTTGTTTCAATTTCGCAAAATTAAAACGAACCCCACACATCACGTTACATTTTAAACCAAGGCGTTGGTCGTAAGACCCCAACCCTTGAGCAAGACCAACGGTGGGTTCATCACCACCTTGGCTTAGCTTTGCATCCATTCCCCGATTGTCAACCTGTTGTTAGGCGTAAATCCTGACGAAAGCTGACCGAGTGTCGTTGGGGTGATTCCCATGCGCGCGAGGATAAGTCTTCTATGGTAGGTGCCATTAACAGGACAATCCCCCTTCCGTACCGCCTACGTACCACGTACCATCTGCTCTCACGTACCTATAGTCTCCCTCTCGTAAGGGCGGGTATATAGAGAGGTTGGTATATCGGCTTGGCTGGTATATTGAAGGGGCGACCATTTTGGGAGTTATATGAGCCTTCATAATTGCATTTAAACGTTCCTCAAAACCTTCAAAAAAACAAAACAAAACAACAAAAACACACTAAACCAGATTTAGGGCACACTATTAATCTTTAAAAGAGATAAGCATTGCTTGTGTGTGTATGCTATTTTCTGTTTAGACAAAAAAAATCAAAAATCAAAAAAATCATAAACAAAGATAAAAATCTACGCATTTTGTCACTCGCTCCAAAAGCTCCAAGGATTCCCGCAATCGCTTGGTCACTCCAAAATGCTCCAAAGGTGTCCATGAACCCTTTGGTCAACCCAAAAGCGCCCTAAGGTTCCCATAAGTGATGCAGGACCATCCAACAAAATATGGGAAATTTTATATTTTTCTCTAAATTTTAGTGCATCTTGCCGGGGCCATAACTTCTCAACCGTAGCTCCGATTGACTTGAAATTTTACAGGGAGTTAGTTGGGATAATTTTAAACAAATATAATTCCCTAGAATTCTATTTGCCCAGAAAAGTCAGTTTTTGGGGCCAAATTCCATCATCTAGTGCCCCAAAATTAGGTTTTAAAATTGGGCACCCAATTTTTTGCACTTTTTGAGCTGTTCGGATGTCAATATCTCCTAATGTATTTAGAGTTAGGACTTGAGACTTCATTTTTGTCTTATCTACTATAAGAGGGATGCACACACCAATTTTGGGCCCCATCTGAATCATTTCAATTTTTAGGGTTTTTAGAGAGACATCGCCATGGTATTCACCCGTAGTCAAGCCCACTCATGGGCAGACGCTGTGGAGAATGTCCAAAGAAACACGAGTCACATCCGTTATAGTCCCCAAGATTTGGTCATACCACCTTGGCGACCTAACACACAAGGCAGTCCCCTACACACCTTAACGGAAAGGGACTATAGGGGCACCTCTTCTAGGGGCACTCCTGTTCAGCATAGCACCCAGCACGCATCCTCCCATGAGGGGTACATCCGTAGGAGAGCTCCCTTAGATGCTCGCTATGAGTGGTCACCATGCAATGAAGCACTAGGTCAACATAGGGTTCGACGGGAGGAACCACATGATTACACTATCCCTCCTTCACCCCCTCTAGTTGTCAGGACTACAAGGACAAATACAGAGCACAAGGCTCCTCAGGCAGGGCGAGCCAACTCTTCCCGTTCCTCTTTCACTTACAAAAGAGAGCACGAGGAAAACCCTTACCTTCCTCAAGAACAATATACATCGCAGGAGCAACACGCCTCCGCAATTGCTAGCTTTCAGGATTACCTATTGAGGCCAAAGCCTCAGGGGAATGCCGCTACCCCCAACAGAGAGAGGGAGGCGACCTATAGAGATCTCGGATCACCATGACCGAGATAGATATCTAGGAGAGGCATCTAGGCCTTCTAGACATGAGACGACAGGACCAACTATCTTAGAATTCGCCAAGCATATTGCACGTCGGATGCAACTCACGATACTTGAGCTGGAACAACAACGAGTTAGAGCAACAATATCTTTTAAATCAAGAGTGCCTTCAGAGCCGGGAGGATGAGTTGTTACAACACACTATGCAGGTGAAGACTCCAACCCCTCGCATGCATAAGACAAAACATTATGAGAAACACAATTGGGTGCAAGACAGGTCTCTACGACCTTATCAAACATTGCCCTCGATGCCTCCTAGACTTGAGCGGGAGGCCAATCCTAAGACCAATGACGGGTGCCTTCTTCAGGCGCCCACCCGGGTTCATGGACCACCCCCAAAAATTCTTCAAGAAGCCTCTAAGGAACCCGAGCGAGAAGAAGAGCGGATGAAATGATATACCAAAGCATGGGGGGTGCTATCCAGCCACCCCTCCCAAGGCATCAAGTTTCCCATAACTTGCAACGGGAACAAATCAAACAGGAGGAGCTCAAATCCCCCGATACAAGCAATGCGCTGCCACAGCACTTAGAGTTGGTAGAGATCAAGATTTTGGGGTCCCAAATGCCCAACTCACATGAAAATCCTCTCAAAGAGGATCAACCCCTAGTTGTAGAACTACCTAATGATGAGGTCTTCCATATCTTAGAATCACCAAAATTTGATGAGCCTGACTCTCTCGCCAAAGACGAGTCAGCATATGCAATAGTGCCATGGGACCCGTTCGAGTCTGACAGCACTAATTCACAGGTGGTCCCCATGGATGAGCATCACAAAATTCTCCTAACATTATTCCCTTTGGAGGCTCCCATCGAGCCTGTGCCATTACAGGAAAATTCGGTCCCCCCACAAAGCGCGAAACAACCCCATCAAGACCATGTCAATCTGCTCGAGCCGGACGAGCTTAACATGTCGCAGATAGCTATCGAGGCCAACGAGGGCCTTTGGATCATCGACAATGATTACGAAGATGAAACTGAGATGGCTTATCTCAATCATGCACGACGACACAATCACCCTGTCACCCATGACGAACTAATGGCCCAACTAGGCATAAGACTAGGGCATGAGTGGCGCATAGACCCAGCCCACTGGCATCACATGTTGATCCCACTCCTTTGGGAAGATCGCGAGCACCTTCCACCCAGAGATATCATAGCACCATCAGTGCCGAAGGCAGACCTTGCCCTCCTATCCGTGCATAAGGCCGATCCATTCGTGCCAATTCCTACAGAGCCAGATCCGGTGCACAAAGATCATCATGCTGGGGGTACCTCTATTCCCTGAAGAGCCAGTGGGTTACACCAAATGCTCCAAAGGTGTCCATAAACCCTTTGGTCAAACCAAACGCTCCAAAGATGTCCATAAACCCTTTGGTCAAACCAAAAACTCCAAGGATTATCGCAATCTCTTGGTCATCCCAAAAGCTCCAAGGATTATCGCAATCACTTGGTCATCCCAAAAACTCCAAGGATTATCGCAATCTCTTGGTCATCCCAAAAAGCTCCAAGGATTATCGCAATCTCTTGGTCATCCCAAAAAGCTCCAAGGATTATCGCAATCTCTTGGTCATCCCAAAAAGCTCCAAGGATTATCGCAATCTCTTGGTCATCCCAAAAAGCTCCAAGGATTATCGCAATCTCTTGGTCATCCCCAAAAGCTCCAAGGATTATCGCAATCGCTTGGTCATCCCAAAAAGCTCCAAGGATTATCGCAATCTCTTGGTCATCCCAAAAGCTCCAAGGATTATCGCAATCGCTTGGTCATCCCAAAAAGCTCCAAGGATTATCGCAATCGCTTGGTCATCCCAAAAAAGCTCCAAGGATTATCACAATCACTTGGTCACCCTAAAAGCTCCAGGGATTTTCATAATCGCTTGGTCAAACCCTAAATGCCCCAAAGGTATCTATAAACCCTTTGGTCAAGACAAAAGCTCCAAGGATTACCACAATCGCTTGGTCAACCCAAAAGCTCCAAGAGTTACCATAACTGCTTGGTCAACATAAGTATTCAAAAATCAACAAAAACAACACAAAAATCAAAATCACAAAAACATTTGCATTTCAATTCCATGCATTCTCATAACACATCAAAATTACAAAAACAATTGCATTTTCCATACATTCTCAAAAAAAAACAAAAATCAAAATCACAAAAACAATTGCATTTCAATTACATGCATTCTCATAAAAAAACAAAATCACAAAAACATTTGCATTTTCCATACATTCTCATAAAAAAAAAAACGAAATCACCAAAACATTTGCATGCATTTTCATAAAAATCAAAATACAAAAATATAGGTTGCATTAAACATTGCATCCATCCCTTGCATACTTCGATAGGTCATACAAGTCAAAAGCACCATAGGCTGTCATTACTTGGCAATTCCATCATTTCCACCTCAAATCCATTTCCATAAACGCATACATCCAGCATATCACCTTTTTATTTTAGCATAGTCAGTTGTTTCCTAATGTATATAGGGTTTTCGTCATTCAGATGTCTTTAAATTTCTAGCCAAAAACTGTACACAGTTAAACAGATTTTACACGGGAAAGTTTTACTTGGATCACACCTTGTTACGTCACGTCCCAACACAAATTAACACACATAAAAATTCCTAAGTTGTGTGAACGAAAGATGAAACCTGCACCGTAATCCCGGTCACCATAAGCGAAACGGCTATCTTGCTTATCCCCCTGTGCGAATGACCCTAGGAATGCTGAGAGTTGGCAAAAGGACAAGCATCCTCCCTACCCAATTCCCCATGAATCCCAAGTTCTCAAAAGTTGCAAAAACATCAAAAATTTGCAAAACGTCAAAACATTCAAAATTGACATCCTACAGTGCACACATCAAAAGGCACGTACAATAGTGATTCTCGTCACTCCCTATCCCTTGCTCAAAAAAAAAAAAAAAAAAACATCAATAAAACAAAATAAACAGTGATCTTATCACTATAAAGAGCAAGTATCCCAATACAATTGAAGAAAAGCAGGGAGTCGAACTTGAATCCCTGGAATTCTCAGCATTTCGACAGGTCATGAGGCAAGCTTCAGTACCGGTTTGGTTGATAGCCTATCAGTCACTGATAGTAAACCTCCCGCATGACGATATATCTGTCACATTAACTTGTGTATAGATCAATGTTTGCATGTGGATGAGCTAGCTTATGGTATCCTAGATAGCATCGCAGATTAATCTAACCAAACACAATCAAGGAGTTAGTGGAGCTAATTAGGTGATCCTCAGTACAGGTTCGGTTGAAAGCCCATCTGGCACTGGCGGTATCCTGATGAATAACACATAAACGAACTCAATTGCACACACAGGGATGTGAAATAACTTGGTTAAATTCAAGTCGAATTTATACCTTGTTCAAAAGTCTTGCGAGATAAATGTACAGTCTTGGCTAGTTAGTTAAAATATCTGAATCTAAGAAAAGCTTAACTACATTTTAAAAACAACTGTCACATTTTATTCCGTACATCACCATCAAAATATATGCAAAATACAAAAACAAAGTTTTCACATGCAAAGTCATTCCACAAAGTCATCCCATTAGTATAGCAAGTCACTCAAATCTTGTACAGTCTATGGTGCATCGACACATCATCAACACCTCATTTCATTCATTCCATATCCATACATCATACAAATTAGAAACATCACATTCATAATCACCTCTGCATACATCAAACACATACATACAAAACACGCCAAAAAAAAAAAAAACAAACACAACAAAACAACCAAAATATAAAAATGACAAATGCCAACAAAAACACTAAAAATTGCCGGACAAAAGTGCTCTTGCACTTAACCTCTTCGCATTAGAAAATTGATGTCGGGGTCTACCTTGTCGTTATCCTACTCCCCAAGAAGGCTACCATAGCCGGACCGCTCCACGGGAAGACGGATTTTCGCCCATGTTACCCCCAAATGGCATCCCAAAATGGGTTCACACCCACCAAAAATAGGTCCACAAAAAAAATCGAGAAATTGCTCGCGCATTCAACGGACAACATCTGAAGGCACCCTCACTTAAGTCATCTTGGGTCAAGCGACTCGTCGCTTTTCTCATGTCAGTCATTCCTTCATCGATTCGTCGCTTGAGGGGGTAGTCACACTTAAGTCACCAATCAACAACAACACACCCAATCAAGGCAATGGCATGCATTCAAAGAATCATTGACAAAGACAATCACGCTCCTGCTTGGGGCAGCAAACAAGCAATAATCACAAAATTGATCAAACACTTGGCATTCCCGAAGCATGAACACAAGGTTCCCCCATGGATAAAAGGTTGCGCCCTTTGCCTATTCATGACTGATCAATGTCCAAGCTCAAGTCACACCTCACCAAAATAGGTTAATACTTGAAATCAAATTCCTTAGCTCGTCAGAAGCAAGGATTCAAGAATGCATGCCCTTTCCATGCTTGGGGCATCAAGAGTTGGTTAGGTTACTGAGAAACCCTAATCATTAGTGCTTTGGTTATCTATTTTTGCTCGACGCTGTGCCATGCACAACGCTTCCCAAAAAGGGGCATCTGTAGACACCAAAACAGCACCAATCCGATTATGTGACTACAAACACTGATCACATTAACACACACAGCCCCCAGGGTAGCCCCCAGAGGTTAAACAGTGGTTCTAACCACTTACACAGCAGTTTTGCAAGTCAAAAATCAGTTTGGCACCTTTTAGACACTTTATTTCTTATTCGTCCCACCCAGGGACGAGTGCGAATTTGTACTCGTCCTACCCAAGGACGAGTATGGATTTGTACTCGTTTCACCCAGGGACGATTACTAGCGCTCGCTTCGGGTGGGACGAATGCCGGGTTTGACCAAGCAAAAGTCAGACCTCAGCGCATGACAACTCAGAACTACCACTCAGCTTTTCATGCATGACATAGGAGTGCGAGTGAGTTCTTTTGACAACACACATCTGCCAATTGACTTTCCCTTCACTGCATGGGAAGGAGAGTAAGCTTTTTAAGACAACTCAGATTTGCCACTTAGCTATCCCTTCATTGCATGGGAGTGCAAGTGAGCTTTGCTAAAACATGCAAAGACATGCACAGAGGCAGTTAAGAAGCCCTTGATCAAGAAGAAGTCTTCTCTTCACAAACAAAAGCATTCATGCAAAGAAACACTTTTGCATGTTAATTCAAAAAGACCCCTTGGGTCTATAAAAATGGTGAGTTTTCTCACCCAAAAAGGAATATACAGAGAAGGAGCATTTTGAGCGACGAAGTCTCTGCTAGTTCACTTACTTGCGATTTGTGCTTTCATAATCGTGGTATTTCTTTTAGTTTCATGTTTATGCTTTTGTCAAGTTTTTCATTTCATTTAGATTCATTTCAACCATCGTTAGATTCATCTTTTATTTTTCATACACAGGTGCTACTGACTTTCTTGTTTGTTTCTTTGAGTGCAGAGTTGCAGCATTAGAGGAGCGGCGAGGAGTCTACCTTACCAACGCAAGCGGCGGCAACATTTGGCCCGCCCATTCCAAACGTGGGCATGCGGAAGGAGGAAGACTAAGTCACAAATTGTAACAAAGACCAATTTAACGCTCCTAGCCCCTAAAAAGGGAGGAGACGTCTATGTAACCGAGGATAAGAAATTTGAATAAAGAGGGCTGTGATTTCCTTACATCTTTTCTTTCGTCTCCAATTTATCTCCTTTCCTTGTTTTTGTGCATAGGATTAAAGCGTTACATTTCGTCTTATATTGCATAGTTATAGTTTTCCTTTTGCTTCCGGAATCTCGTGCTTTCATGATGTTAATGTGCATGTTTTCCATGTGCACATGAGTGCATATAATAGGAATATGAAGAGTCATAGAAAAATGGAAAGCCAAGAGTCATATCTCATTATATATAGACATATAGAGACAATATGAGAAATGGTATATTAGAGAGTTGGTATATATATCATAAAAGAGATGGTAGATAGCAGAGATATTGTAGTATATACAATTTAGAGCATGTACAAAATATGGAGAGTAAGATATCTCCATTTTATATCAATGTACTATCTTCATGAGTTTTCATTAATGATAGTTTTATGAATAGTTTCAAAAGTTTTTATTATTTTTGCATGCTTAGTATATTGCCATCATCTTATATTTAATATCACATGCTTATTTTTAAATCTTGTGGCAGTTTTTCATTATATATATAGCATCAAAATATAAAAAAGAATTTATCACACTAAGGGTTGATTAAGTTGTTGGTCTTGGATGAGCTAGCATAATGTAGGATTTTATGGGATACTAGGGTTATGACTGGTACTAAACCTTTTAGAAAAAGGTAAAGGAGTAGAACTTATATAATCAATGAAGTTGTAGTAAAGGTTAAATATGCTATTGATATTCCTATTGAGTCACACCATGAAGCTTTAGTAAGGTGATTAGTAGATCCTTGTATCAATAAAGTTTCATGTCCTTGGTTGATATTGAACAAGCCTTGTAAAACTAATAGACATTTCAATGCTTTTGTCTTATAGGTATAGGATGGAAGTATCATATTGTTGCAAAAGCTTCATACAAAATTTTATACAATGAAAGCATCATGGTGCTTTTGTAGTCTCCTGGAACTTCTATAGTCCCCAACATTTCTACACCGATAGTTACATAGATCTTTATTTCTACTTTTTATGTAGTTTTATCATATTTTATCTCTTGATTTTCTAATTTTTCTTTGTTTTTGTGCAATATTTAATTGTAGACAAATAATTATAATATCGTTTACATTTATGATCATTTGCAAGACAAATTATTTTAGCAAAATTAATGGTTTTGCATAGATCATCTCTTTCTTGCATGCATAAGATATTGAGAGATTGAAGACATATATAATGGTATATCTTGTTTGATCTTTTTATACTTTAAGTATATATATATATATATATAATTTATGCAGTATTTTATACTTGCATGTTGTGATTCTCTTTTATTCAAGAGAAAAGTAAAAGAAGAAAATTTTTATTTCTCTTTTATGAAAACAAAATTAGGAGTAAAAAATTTTATTCACAATCTTGGGCAAGGCATATGAAGTAAATATACACATGTTTTAGGATAAAATTGCATATATGTTTGTGGATTTCTCACTTTAAAAGAAAATATAATATTATTTCCCTACACTCATTAAAGGTAAAGGATATCCTAGTTTTTTGGGTCTTCATTTACATTCAATCCTATCACATTGCATTCATTAATATTTGCATTTTGGTATCAGAAGAGTAAAAGGGAAAGTAGTTTACATTTTGGATTACCTGTTTATTACTTTTGGTTGCATGATCCATGCTTTGAAAGAAAAGAAAACAAGTATTAAAATAAAAATAATACCTAGATGTATTTTATAGTTTCATATTATTTGTATTTAGGAATTAAAAGAGGAAGTGTATGTATCATTTTTTTTAAGGTAGGCTAGTTTTTTATGAACATATTTTATTTTTATCTTTCCTCCTTCCTTTGAAATAAAGTAAAAAGTATCATTTGGTATAATCCTTGAAAATAAAAAAAAAAACGCTAGATTAATATTTTTTTGTTACATTAATCCTCTTCATTTGTATTTTGTATTTCATCATATTGTCTTAGAATAGGTTTAGATTATGAACCTTAAGTGCTTTACAAATTAAAACATTAAACATAGATTCTTGGTAAATATATAAATACCCTTTGTGAACCCATTTTTCCATAGAAAACCTCCCATAAACATTGAGGACATAGGAATCTGCCTTTGATCTAAGTTGTGGTAGGTGGGTCCTTATTTTCCATACCAGAGTAACTAATTTTTTTTTATGCAAAATGAACATTTATATATTATATAAGTTGAAATATTTATCATATGTATCCCATTGCATTGTCATAGTTTATGCAAACATCATATTTACCATAGAAATATGTACACATATCATTTTATTCTTACTCAATTACATTTTCATTATATGTTATACCTTACATCATAAAGGATTTAACTCATTAAAGTTGTTTAAGGGGGTTATGAATTAATCATTGTAGTCATGTTTGTCTAATGTTAATTTTATATTAGTTGTCACCAGCATTTCAATTTGGACATGGGTGAAACATATTGATAGCTAGAACTTCTAATAAATTAATTAATATGAAGTAATATTGATTTATAAAAAACTTAAATTAAATAAATTTAAGTAAATATATTATTTAATTAATCCTTGTGTTTTAGTATTTGTAAAAGGAATAAATCATGTTTCTTAATTGTGAATCTCATACAAGGTACATGCATTATATATTAGCCACATGATTTATTTAAATTGGAATATGTGTCACTTGTATATGTTGGCAATTTGAGTTATTTTATGTTTTCATTGATGTCACATGAATCACTGATGTCATATGGATCACATTGAGATTTTATGGGCAAATGATATTTTGGAAAGCATAGATAAATTCAAGGTTTTTGTGAAAACCAAGGCAGGAAAAATAAAAGGTTTTATTTAAAACCATGGATAGCAGATTTGAAATGGGGTTTTCTTAAAAACCAAGTTGGCCTTTCGTTTCGTCGAAAAAGGTGCCCCGATGATCGAGATATTTAATTTTAAATATTTAGTTTAAATTTTAATTATTTAAAATATTAAATTTAAATTTTAAAATTAAAATTAAAGTTAGCGCCAACGTCTAAAGAAAGAGGGAAAATCATTAATGCATCGAAGTTGTTGAAAATGAGGAGAAGACTATATAAAAGGGAATCCTAAGGTTCATTTGAAATAAATCATTATTCGTGTTAATCGTTGGCTAAGCATCCGAAGAGAGCTCGTGCAAAAACCATTTTGAAAAGGGATACAACGAATAAATCCAAGGTTGGTTGAAATCCCAAGACTTGTGGGCAGAGTGGCGCATTGACAATTGGATTTTGTTTAAGGTGTGTGGCAGCGCTTTACGTCAAGGTTCAAATCTCCTTGACTGCTTTCGAAAGCATTAGAAGGAAAGCGCTTGAAGTGCTTTTGGTTTGCATGGAAGGGAGGAAGGACTTAAGGCATGTCATGTCTTTTCCTTTTGAATGCGTGACTAGCTTGTGTGGCAACCTTAGTTGCAGCTAAGGTGCTCGCGGTGTTTTCAAGTTGGGGGTTTTAATCCCCTTGAGGAGGTAATTACATTTTGCTCAAATTAATTTCGTTGATGCCCTAGGATAGGAGTTATAAGGTGGTTAAGGAATAATTAATTTTTTTAATTAAACTTTATTTTTATAAGGGTTGTGATTATTATTTCAGAGTTGGATGAGTTTTTGATTTATTTTGATATTCATGAAATTGAAAATGAAGATTTAGGAGAAATAAGGAGTTGTTATAAAAAAAATTTGAGAGCCTTGTTGATTATTATTTTTGATAAGGGTTTTTATTAAAAAGGACTTTGGTGGATGTGTTTATTAAGTTGGATTAAAAATGTGTAAATTGAGTTATGCTTATATTCTTATTAATATTTGAATTCCACTAACCCTTATTTATATTGGAAAGGAAAGTTGTGTTTAGTGTGGCATATTTTATGGACAACTTCTTGGCATCAAAAAAAGGTATGGGCACATTCTCCTATTGATTTTTTATGGTGGTTGATTTCTGAAATATCATTGGAATGAAAAGGATTGATTGTTGTTTCCTTTTCAAAAGCGGTTGGTTGAATGCTTCAAGGTTTTTTGGTTGAGAGTTGTGTTTAACCCTTGTTTCATAAGCATAGTTGTTGAATCCCATTGGTTGTGAAAGAACTTGAAAAGAACATGAGTATTATTGTTATGTGAGATTTGTGGTTGAGCATTGTTTGAAACATTTGAGTTGGTTGATACATGCTTGGACTAGGGTTTTTGTGAGAAAGAGTAGTCCCTTGTGGTGATTGGTTGAGTTGAGTTGATTGAGCCTAGTCAAGTGATTGTGTGAGGTGATTGGTCAAGTTCCATGAAAAAAACTATTCCATAATTCTAATTTGAGTTGAGAGTGAGACTAGAACATATTGAGTCTCTAATAATTATCTTTATGCTTCTATGAGTTGACTTGAGTTGAGTTGAGATTTATTTGAGTTGAGATTGATATTAGAACATATTGAGTCTCTAACAATTCTCTTTATGCTTCTATGAGTTGATTTGAGTTGAGATCATTGTGGATAATTGTTGTCATCCATTGAAGAGTACATTGTCATTCATTGTTGAGTTCATCATTGAGATTTGCATTGATAGATTTGTGGATGAGATTTAAGTGCTACATGAGCTTGATTGATTGAGCCTTTGAGAAGGCCTTTGAGGACAATTTTGGGAAAACTTTTTGGACAGTTTTAGGACAGCTTTGTGGACAATTTTGGGATAGCTTTGTGGATAGCTTTGTGGAGTTTTTTGGAATAGCTTTTTAGAGCATATTTGAGAAAGTTCTTGGTGAGCTTGCTAGAGCAGATTTGAGCATGTTCTTGGTGAGATTTCTAGAGCATTTTTGGACAAGATCTTGGTGAGCTTGCTAGAGCATATTTGGTCAAGTTCTTGGTGAGCTTGATAGAGCATTTTTGGACAAGTTCTATGTGATCTTGTTATTCAGTTTTGGATAAGTTCTATGTGAGCTTGTTATTCAATTTTGGACAAGTTCTGTGTGAGCTTGTTATTTAGTTTTGGACAAGTTCTATGTGATTTTGTTATTCAGTTTTTGACAAGCTCTATTTTAACTTGTTATTCAGATTTGGACAAGTTATGTGTGAACTTTTTATTGTCTATATTTGAGAAGATCAAAGAAATAATTGTATTGGATAAGGATCCTTATTTCTTTGTGAAATATTATAAGGATATTATCTGGTGGTGTACCCCACATTGAGAGAACCACGTTAAATCTTGTGTCTCAATTGTGTGTGGTGACTTGTGCTCTTGCTTACTATTGCTATCTGAGTTATTAATGTACACTACTATATTTGGTTATTACAATTAAGGAAATTAATTGATATTGATTTGGAAAGAAAGTAAAAATGTGGTCTTATACTGTTCACCTCCCCCCTATCAGTATAATATTTTATTTTTTAATTGGTATCATAGAAGGTTCCTTAGGAAAAGCTAACATCTTGAGGGCAGATTCTACAAGAACACAGATGGCTTCATAGAAGGGATCATCTACAAATAAGGCTCCATTGTTTGATGGTAACAATTATGTTTTCTGGATAATGAGGATGAAAAACTACTTGATATCACAAGTATATGAGGAATAGAAAATGGTTTAAAAAGAGTATAGGGTTGAAGGTGATCTTGAGGCAGATAAGACTATCATGAAATTGGTTAAGATCAATGCAAGAGCAATTAATTGTAATGTGAGTGGACTTCGTGATATAGATTTTGCAAAGGTCATGGTATGTAATTCAGCTAATGATATGTGGACCAAGTTACGGAATACTTATGAAGGAGATTCCAAGGTAAAGTTGGAAAAACTACAAACTCATAAAAAAAGATTTGAGGAATTGAAAATGAAATATTCTTAAGATATTGTAAAGTTTTTACTTCGTGTTGATGAGATTACTAACACCATGAGAGGCCTAGGTTTTGAGATGAAATAATCAAAAGTTACTCAAAAGGTTTTGAGATCACTTCCCATGAAATATGATTCTAAGGTTTTAGCAATGGAAGAAAAAATGGCTATCAACAAGCTAACAATGAAATAATTGAAAGGAAATCTTACAACTTATGAGATGAGGGTAAGTAAGCATCAGGTTCCAATAAAATATATTAAATTCAAGGCTTCAAAAAAGATAAAGGGAAAGTTTCAGAGATAGATAGAGTTCCAAAAAATTATGAGGAAGCTAATTTCATGAAAAGGAATAAGGACTCAAGGAATTTTAGGGATATAAGGAAAGTCAGATGCTACAAGTGTGGTGATCTTGGTCACTATGCATACAAGTTTCCACATGAAGAAAATAGTGATGATGAAAAATAGGGTCAAAGAAGAAAATAATATGGAAAGCATAAGCATGACAAAGATGATAGATACAAGCAAAATAGGTATGAGAAGAATAATTTTTTTTGTAAGGCAAAGAAATATTACTACATTGTAGAAGCAAGTGATAGCTCAGATCATAGTGATAGAGACAAATCAGATGATGAAAAGGAAGAACATCTATTCCTAGGAATAGAAGGAGAAAGAGAAAAATGCTTTGTGTGTGGTCAAAAATATAATAGATCAGGATATTGCAATGGTTTTAGTGATAATGAAGATGAGATGACACATCAAGGAAACAAGCATGGTCAAAGAAATCTTGAGATTTTGTTTGCTATAGAAGATTATAATGGTCTCAATGACAGTGAAAGCAAAGAAGTATCAATTTTGGTTATAGAAAAGGAAGAGGATGAGCTAAGTAAAAAAAAATCAGAAATCAAAAGGCTAAAAGAAGGATACCGGAATCTTAAAAACAAGATTCAAACAGATGTCAAAATAAGAGAAGAACTACTTCAAACAATCAGTAATCTCAGAGAAGAGATTCAAAATGCAAAAAGGATAGAAGAAAGGATGAATTAAGAACTAAGGTTAACCATGACAAGACATGATACATTAGATGAAAAGGTTCAAAAAGCAGTAGAAACTTTTTTTGAGGTTGTATCTTACTTCAAAGAAAAGTCACACTAAAAAGGAAAGGAAGTTGTAAAAGATGAAAGCAAGGAAGCACCTAAGGTTTGTGAGGAAAGTTCCAAAGTTCATATGGCTCCAAATATTCTTGTTTTGAGATAGGTGAATCAAGTTCAAAACGAAAAGAAATACTTGAAGAGAAAAGCAAGAAATAAACTAAGGAAGAGGGTTTAGATACTACAAAGAAGGTTCAAGAATACAATGCATAAGTTGAAAATGATTATAAGGATAATGGTCAAGAAAGGTATGAGGAACCAAGGCATGAACAAAGGTCTTTTCAAGGACATTGTTTTTATTGTAATGGATTTGTACACATGGCTATGCACTGTAGGGTCTATGGATCAAAGAAGATTGATTTTGCTAGAAGAAACCTCAAAGGAAGAAGGTATGGTTTTCAGTGGCATTTCTTCTTATGTAACATGATTGGTCATAAATATTTTCAGTGCAAAGGAAATGAGCAACATGGTTTTGGTTTTAGAGCTACACAATTTAGAAGTCATGGTCATAATGGTCATGAAAATAGAGCTTCACAATACAGGGTTCAGGAAAGGAATGGATATGGAAATTATTTTAAGAATGAATTCAGGACATGGGCACCATACAAAGGCTACAATATCAAGTGTTTTAATTGCAATAAATTTGGGCATATTTCAAAATGGTGTAGGACTCAATTCCAAACAGGTTCAAGGCAAGAAGGTCAAACAGGTTCTAGACAAGAAGATCAAGTAATTCATCAAGAGAAGGATATCATAAAAATATGGAAGGAAGTTGATAGAGGAAAGAAACAATGTAAGATTGGAGTAAAAGTACTCCCACCCCAAAATTAATCACCTCAAGAGAGAATGTGGTGAGGGAGCTAAGTTTAAGAGTCATATCTTTTAGCCCCATAGGTGTCCCTTTTGCCATTGATGTCAAATGGGGAGATATTTGAGTAAGAGTAGAGAATTGAGTTAGGGGGAGAAGCCTCCAAATAGAGCATTGATTCAGGGGGAGCATATTCCATAGAAAGTATTGAGTCAGGGGGAGCAGCTTCCATAGAAAGTATTGAGTCAGGGGGAGCAGCTTTAGATGTGTTTACATCAATGACAAAGGGGGAGATTTTTGGAAATTTGAGTTATTTTATGTTGTCATTGATGTCACATGAATCATTGATGTAATATGGATCACATTGAGTTTTGATGGGCAAATGATATTTTGGAAAGCATGGATAAATTAAGGGTTTTTGTGACAACCAAGGCAAGCAAAATAAAAGATTTTATTTAAAACCATGGATGGCAGATTTGAAATGTGTTTTTCTTGAAACCTAGATTGGCCTTTCGTTTTGTTGAAAAATGCATCCCGATGATGGAGATATTTAGTTTTATATATTTAGTTTAAATTTTAATTATTTATAATATTAAATTTTAATTTTAAAATTAAAATTAAAGTTAGCGCCGACTTCTAAAGAAAGAGGGAAAATCATTAATGCACCGACGTCATTGAAAATGAGGAGAAGACTATATAAATGGGGATCCTAAGGTTCATTTGAAATAAATCCTTGCTCATGTTAATCGTTGGCTAAGCATCCGAAGAGAGCTCGTGCGAAAATCATTTTGAAAAGGGAGACAACGAATAAATCCAAGGTTGGTCGAAATCCCAAGACATTGTGGGTAGAGTGGTGCATTGGCAATTGGCTTTTTGTTAAGATGTGTGGCAGAGCTTTACGTCAAGGTTTAAATCTCCTTGACTACATTTGAAGGCATTAGAAGGAGAGTGCTTGAAGTGCTTTTGGTTTGCATGGAATGGAGGAAGGACTTAAGGTATGTCGTGTCTTTTTCTTTTGAATGTGCGACTTAGATTGTGTGGCAACCTTAGCTGCAACTAAGGCGCTCGCGGTGTTTGCAAGTTGGGGGTTTGAATCCCCTTGAGGAGGTAATTATATTTTGCTCAAATTAATTTCGTTGATGACCTAGGATAGGAGTTATAAGGTGGTTAAGGAATAATTAAATTTTTTAATTAAACTTTATTTTTATAAGGGTTGTGATTATTATTTCAAAGGTGCATGAGTTTTTGATTTATTTTGATATTCATGAAATTGAAAATGAAGATTTAGGAAGGAGTTTTTATAAAATATTTTTGAGAGCCTTATTGATTATTATTTTTGATAAGGTTTTTTATTAAAAAGGACTTTGGTGGATCTGTTAACTAAGTTGGATTAAAAATTTGTAAATTGAGTTATTCTTATCTTGTTATTAATATTTGAATTCCACTAACCCTTATTGATATTGGAAAGGAAAGTTGTGTATAGTGTGGCAGATTTTGTGGACAATTTCTTGGCATCAAAAAAAGATATGGAAATATTCTCCTATTGATTGTTTATGGTGGTTAATTTCTAAAATATCATTGGAGTGAAAAGGATTGATTGTGGTTTCCTTTTTGAAAGTGGTTGGTTGAATGCTTCAAGGTTTTTTGGTTGAGAGTTGTGTTTAAACCTTGTTTTATAAGCATAGTTGTTGAAGCCCATTGGTTGTGAAAGAACTTGAAAAGAACATGAGTATCATTGTTATGTGAGATTTGTGGTTGAGCATTTTTGGAAACATTTGAGTTGGTTGATACATGATTGGACTAGGGTTTTTGTGAGAAAGAGTAGTCCCTTGTGGTGATTGGTTGAGTTGAGTTGATTGAGCCTAGTCAAGTGATTGTGTGAGGTGATTGGTCAAGTTCCATGAAACAAACTATTTCATAATTCTAATTTGAGTTGAGAGTGAGACTAGAACATATTGAGTCTCTAATAATTCTCTTTATGCTTCTATGAGTTGACTTGAGTTGAGTTGAGATTGATTTGAGTTGAGTTGAGTTGAGATTGAGATTAGAACATATTGAGTCTCTAACAATTCTCTTTATGCTTCTATGAGTTGAGTTGAGTTGAGATCATTGTGGATCATTGTTTTCATCCATTTAAGAGTGCATTGTCATTCATTGTTGAGTTCATCATTGAGATTAGCCTTGATAGATTTGTGGATGAGATTTGAGTGCTACTTGAGCATTATTGATTTAGCCTTTGAGAAGGCCTTTGAGGATAGTTTTGGGATAGCTTTCTGGATAGTTTTGGGACAACATTTTGGATAGTTTTTGGATAGCTTTGTGGATAGTTTTGGGACAAATTTGTGGATAGATTTATGGAAAGTTTTGGGACAGCTTGTTGGAGCAAATTTGAGCAAGTTCTTGGTGAGCTTGCTAGAGCAGATTTAAGAAAGTTCTTGGTGAGGTTGCTAGAGCAATTTTGGGTAAGTTCTTGGTGAGCTTGCTAGAGCAGATTTGGGCAAGTTCTTGGTGAGCTTGCTAGAGCAATTTTGGACAAGTTCTGTGTGAGATTGTTATTCAATTTTGGACAAGTTATGTGTGAGCTTGTTATTCAGTTTTAGACAAGTTTTGTGTGAGCTTGTTATTTAGTTTTGGTAAAGTTCTGTGTGAACTTGTTATTCAGATTTGGACAAGTTTTGTGTGAACTTGTTATTGCCTAGCTTTGAGCAGATCAAAGAAATCATTGTATTGGATAAGGATCCTTATTTTTGTGTGAAATATTATAAGGAGATTATCTAGTGGAGTACCCCACATTGGGGAAACCACGTTAAATCTTGTGTCTCAATTGTGTGTGGTGACTTGTGCTCTTGCTTACTATTGCTATCTGAGTTATTAATGCACACTACTATATTTGGTTATTGCAATTAAGGACATTAATTGATATTGATTTGGAAAGAAAGTAAAAAGTGGTCTTATATTGTTCAACCCCCCTCTTAGTATAAGCTTGTGTTCTTCAAGTATAGTTCCATAATAATTTTAATTAATAAGATTAATTACAGATCAAGATTTTAATAAGGGTTGTGATTTAATCTATATAAAAATAATTAATCATATTATTATTTTATGAAATTTACATTAAGAAAATATTTTATTTAAATTGCAATACAAATGGAATTCTTCAAATAGTCATTAGATATATGAGGTAGTCAGAATGAGCACATCCTTCATACTCATCGCACACTATAAATTTATGTTTTTATCTATCCATTTGTCTCTTGCTAATCCTTTCATCTATCCCATAACTTATTCTTGTTAATATTTTTGTATTTCATATTACTTTTGACTATTTTTAATTATAAAAAATTGATCTTGAATAAGGTATCTATGTATGGATTCCCTATGACCTTCATTTGTGCATTTCAATGTTTTAAGAAATGCTACTTTTAACTCTTTATTTTTATAAAAAGGTTTTCTTGTATGATTATAATTTGTTGTGTTGATTTTTATTTATTTATACTGTTCATATTAATTGAGTGTGAATCTAGTCTCATATACCCTTAGATTGATGCATTTAACATAAGATTTTTTTCCCTAACATGAAAAATCTATATAAAAAAAACTAGAAAATATTCAAAATAACACACACTAATCCAATAATTTTAGTGAAGATGTATTATGCATATCTCAATTAAAAATACAACCAAAATTGTTGTTGATTATTTTCCTTAAATATTTTACACTTATAGTATCATTTTGTAAATCATCAAAGTAGCATAGTCCTTTACATATCCAACTTACTTATTTTTTGGATAAAAATAAAGATTGTTTTTAATGAGGTATTTGATACACAATTATTAGTATGTCATCAAACTACAAAAACCAACCAATTAATACAATAATGATGTGACACAAGTCATTGATGAATCAGGTGAAACCATTTTTAATTTGAATTATATTCATCATAGGTCTATAATAGGTTTTTGATTAATATTTTATAAATATTTAATATATATGTGAGCATAAGGTATGGATTATGTTAAAATATAAATTTATTTTAGAATTATACTCATAATTCTTGAATGTTTTAGTATTGTTGTCTATAGCCATTGGTATTTTTTAAAATCATAACCACTAGTATTTTGTAAACCCAATGTAAGAATGTACCTAATAGACAACCTTGCCTAATAGATATTTCAAATTTGAATAGTTTTTGAGAGCTAACCATTGACAACTATCCTTGTTGAAGCATAGATATATTATTCCTAGAGTTAGATCCAAAACTTAACCATTATAATATTTTTACAAGAAATGTAGTCAAATAAATAGCCAAATAGGCTAAAACCACTAGACTAGAATGACACCCAAAAAATACAATAAGAACAAACCACATTTATTCTATACATCCTTGTGGATCAACTCCCACAAGCATTGAGAGTTCCCAAACGAGAGACTCTCCCAATTATCAATACTCCAAGGATCCAGCAGATCAAAATCCCTTTTGGCCAGGTAATCAACAACCACATTCCATTCCCTTGGAATGTGTACAAAGGATATAAATTCAAACTCTTCACTTTTGAGAATTTGAACGACTCTTCACTTTTGAGAATTTGAACGACTACAGAGGCAAACTACAAATTAACTTCCTCCACCCTTTTACTGTTTAAAATATTAACCATAATTTGAGAGTCAGACTCACAGATAACCCTATGCCAGCCAAGATAAAACCCCCTCCACAAGGCCTCAAGAATTGCAAGAGCTTCCATAAAATTGTTGGAGTGAACACCTTTATAAATGGAAAATAAAAAACTAACACCACCAGTAGAATATCTCCCAACACCACCAATGCCAGCATGTCCAGGATTACCCCTGGATGATCCATCAGTATTAATTTTTAAAACTCATCTAGGGGGTGGCCTCCACCTACCATCTCTCCTAACCTTCTTGTTGAGTTGAGGAACCCTACTAGGGCTAGAAGAGTTCACACCATCCCCAAAGAGACCAAGGGATTTTTGTACCTTATTCTCCCTAGAATCCAAAACAGGGACCACATCACATTTGCTATGGATGGTTTCCTAAACCATATACAAGATCCTTTGCTAGATATATTGAACAGCCAAATAACTACCCTAAAATATGCACTAGTTCTGTTCGAGCCAAATTTTCCAGATGATGCAAGAAGGGCCCAAATTCCAAGCCACCCGAAGGAAGGGGGCCTTGGTCGAAGGTCTGCCTAGACTACTCCAAAACTCTACCAGGGACAACACATGAAAACATGAATGGTTCCAGGCACTCCACCAATGGTGCCAAATGTCTCTAGAAAAGGAACATTGGAAAAATAAATGAGAAGATTCATCCTCATTCTTACTGCAAAGGACACAAAAAGAGGGACCCTAAAATCCCCTCTTCCTCACATTATCCCAAGTGAGGCATTTATTACGATCTACCAACCATAGAAAGAAGTTACATTTTGGCCAGGAAAATTTGTTCCACACCTTTTTCCACCAAGTGACAAGAAGACTCCCATACTTTTGCTTATCAAGAACTTGATAACCATAGGCTACCGAGTAGGTTCCCTTAGGATCAGGGTTCCAAGCTAGAATATCTTTACCCCTCAATGAAGAACAAGGCCTCCCCATAAGAATAAGATCAAGAACCTCTCTGTCCTTGGACAGTCCTCCTCTGTGCATCTCCATATTTCCAAAAGATTAGATTTTTTTAAAGTCCTCCACACGATACTAGACCGCTTCCAAGAAACAAATACTTAGGGAACATAACCTAGGATATTGATTCAATATAGGAGGGTGGCCATCCTAATAATCCTCCCAAAAAAGAGTATTTTATCCCTGATTGCAAATCTAGAACAAACCTTGCTTGATTAAATGAGCTCCTCTTTTCAGAGTGTCCCAGTTAATAGAACCTTTCCCAACCAAGTTGACTCTAGGGATCTCAGCCTCAAAAATACCTCTCAAGTATTTACAAGATAATATTTTAGCCCAAATATGATCTTGAGAGGTACACCATCTCCAATAAAGTTTTGTAGCCAGAGACTGCCAAAAAAGAGTTATCTGTCACAACCTAAGACATCTCTCTTACACTGGCCTACATATAGAATCCCACCTAACCAAAATTAATTTAGATTAATCAAGTATTCCAGACCATAAAAATGTCTTGACAAAGCATCCATGTCCTTGATGAAGTGAGAGGGAGCTATTTGTATAAAACATCTATAAATGGGTAAAGCTTGAACAACATATTTTAAAAGCAACACTCTACCTGCAATGGATAGCCATTTGAAAGTCTAGTGATTCACCTTCCTTCTAAACTTATCAAGCATAGACTACCAATAATATCTAGGTAGAAGATGAGATGAAATTGGAATACCAAGATAAATGAAGGGGGAGTCCCAACCTGAAATCTTAGAATGCAAGCAATCCTGGCTTGAATAAGAGGAGGGGTATTGAAGAAGAAAATAGAAGACTTGTCCTCATTAATCAATTGTACAGAAGAACCAAGATATATGCCAAGAGACTGTCTAATATTGCCAACTTCCCTGATAGTTGCAAATCCCAACAAAGCAGTATCAACAAAAAATTGAATGTGGGAAAGAGGTGGCAAACTACTATCCCACTTCCACCCTTGAATGAGACCCTACATGACTTGAGACTTGAGCAATCTTCCCAAACCTTTCGCCATAATGATAAACAAATAAGGAGATAAAGGATCTCCTTTCCTCAATCCCCTTGAGGCCTCAAACAACTCTGATGGCTCATTATTAACAAGAACAGATATTGAGGAAGAAGAAACACAACTCATCACCCATCTAATCCATTCCTCCTCAAATCTAAAAGTAGCAACAAATTTATGAAGAAAGAACCATTTGACTTGATCATAGGCTTTGGCCATGTCCAACTTAATGAACATAGTTTTCTCCTTAGAAGTTTCCATTGAGTGAATAACTTCTGTAGCAATAACAACCCCATCCAAGATTTGTCGGCCAACAACAAACCCTCCTTGCTCCTCAGATATGATTTTTCTCAACCATATCTTTAGCCTCTCAAAGAATAAGTTTTGTGATGATCTTAAACACAAAATTGCAGAGAGCAATAGGCATGAACATATCCAAGGAATTTGTTCCCTCTTTTTTTGGTATTAGCATCTGTTTGTTCTTTTGGGACTCATGGACCACCTCCAAAAGATCAAATTTGATTAAATCCCAAAACTCCTGTTAAAACTCAATCGAGAATCCATCTGGGCCTGGGGCTTTTCATTTTTTCATATTGAATACAACATTTTCCAAATCCTCAAAGGAAATTGAACCCATAAAGTTCTCATTCATCTCTCTAGAAACAATCACTGGAATATAGTATAGAATAATCTTTTCATTCTCATCATATGATAGGGAGTCCTCCTTGAAGAGAGAGGAAAATACCTCTTAGTCTCTTCTTAAATATAACTGAAAGAAGAGAGCAGGGCACCCTAATAATTCACAAGAGAGGTAATCAAGTTACTTTTGACAATTTTGTCACATTTCTTAAGGGGTAGAAAAAGAAACAAGTTTTGTACAGTGTTGTGTAAAGTTTTTGCTTTGTTATTTTTTATTTTGAAAAGTTACAGCAATTTTGGCTTCCAATGCCACCCATTTGTACATAAAGTAGAAAAGAAAGAACTTCGCTGCCAAACAAGCTAGAGAAAAGAGCTTCGCCAAAGGAAAATAAAAATAGCTTCACACCCGAAGCATTTTTAGCACTACTTCGGGTAAAAGTTTTGCGAAGTAGTTTTTGCCGAAGTAAAACACAAGGAAAAGAGAATGAAACTACTTTGCGCCCGAAGCGCTTCCAGTAGCTACTTCAGGCGAATGTTGAGCGAAGCAGCATTCAGAAGACAAGAGAGCTTCGCACCCGAAGCATTTTCAACACTAATTTGGGTGAAGTTTTTTGTGAAGTAGTATCACCGAAGTAGAATACAAGAATAGCAATAAAAAGAACTTCGGGCCCGAAGCGCTTCAAGTATTTACTTCAGATGAAAGTTGAGCGAAGCAGCATCCAAAAGAACAATTTCCTCGAAGAAGGAAAGTCCAAATCGTGGTCCGAGTTAGCTAACACAGGAAGACTACTTCGGGCCCAAAGCATTTTTAGTAAATACTTCGGGACAGATTTTTGTGAAGCGGCGTTGCCGAAGTAAAAGACAAAGGAGAAGGCAAGAAAACTACTTCGCATCCAAAGTATTTCCATCAATCACTTCAGTCAGAAAACTAGCGAAGCGAAACTCAAAGGGGCATTGAAAGTGCTTTGCCAGAAATTTTTCGAAGTACTCACTTCGGACCCCTCCATCAGCGAACCATTTTTACTTTTCCAAAAGCTCATTGCGAAGTATTTGCTTCGGTTAATTTTGTTCGAAGTACTTCTACCCGAAGTAGTAGAAGTCATGGAGGATGTAACACCTTTTGAAGACATTTGCTTCGGCCGAAATCTTCCCAAACCATAGTTTTGAAAGAGGATCACAATGAAGTATTTCTCTAAGGCATCGACGAAGTAATTTAGTCAGTGAAGTGGCAAAGACGAAGAGACCCATTTTGCGAATTTAATATGCTTCGGCACTCCCCGCCCCCGAAGCAGTTTTGCGAAGCTCAATTTTGCAAAGTACAAACCAAAGAGGAGTTTTTTGCTTCAGCCTAGAAACATTGCGAAGACTTAGCGAAGCACTTTATGGGCATGCATTCCAAGCTGGGTATTTTCCCAAGATGATCAAGTGCCTCATAAATGCATTTTTTCATGCCTGGTAAGCTTGCTGCTCATTTTGGACAATTAGAAACGAAGTATCAAGACACGATGGAGAGCCCGACGAGAATGGCAGCCACTCGAGCATCGCACTCGGAGACCAAGGATGTCCAGACAGCTCATCAATGCACCTTTCCATGGTTGACCCAGTTGTAGTTGCCAATTTTGGTAACAGATTTGAAATCTCGGTCACGAGAGCCTCAGGGAGCCGAATTATCAGGGCTCAAGAGCGTACTCTTCTTCGCTATGTAATTATGATTCAGAGGCTCAGGTCCTCTATAAAAACCTAGGCATTGTAATGGAAAAATGGGGGGAACTATCTACTAGAAAGCTTTTGTAACTTGATGTCCTGTGATTAATACTAAAAGGCTTTGGGCTCAATTCTTATTTTGTATGTTGCCTTCTTTGCTTGATTCTTTTTTCTGTCTTCATTTAAATATCGAGATGCTGAACCCCGTATCCGATGTGTGATCGAGGAATGTACCCTAAAACATGTTCTGAAGGATACATAGGAGTTGAAAGACATCATGTTGATTTTCTTTTATGCTGCCTTCTGTGCTTGATTCTTTTGTCTTTCTTCGTTTGTATGTTGGATGCTGAACCTTGCGTCCGATGTGCGATCAGGGAATGTACCCTAAAACTCACCTGAAGGATACATAAGAAGGTTGATATTGTGTTTCTTCTATTATTCTTGGTGTTATTTGCTTCTATTCAAGTTGCTAGTTGGTGATCATGCTTCCTATTCTCTCCCACTTTACATCACCAATTTCTCTAACCCTAACTCCTTTTATCTCTTTCCAGCACTCTTATCTTCAAACACCCAAGTAGTTTAGCATAGGAGCTGGCCTTTCTTCGGAGATTGGCATGAGGGGCATCTCTTCCCTTCAGCATTTCAATGTTGGTCTAGGTCTAGGGCACATATATTTACTCAAAACCCTTTCCTAGGCAGATTTGATGACCAACAGTTTCTGGCACGCCCGATGGGACCGACTGTATCTGTCTTAGAAAGATCCATAACTAGTTAAGGTCCCATATTTTAACGCAAAACCCGTCTGCATCGGGGCCAATAGTGCTAACCAGTTCTCGGTGTGACCCAGTCAGTCTCACCTGATTAGTGGTAGTGAGGACCGATGCCCTCATTACTGAAAGACTTTTAGCATCTGGCTACTCTGTTTACCCAAAAATCTTTAAGTCATAAAGACCGATACCAAAATTATGTGCCTTCATGCAAACAAGATGGAGAGTTAAGAATAGAGGATAGGAAACTAAATTCTTTGAGCTAGATATTGACACTTTCGAGGATCAATCAAGGTTGATCACCCCTGAGTCACTGTTATAAGGAACATCCTCTGTTGGTAGACAAGGATCACCTTTTGATAGTACAACATCTAGTTTTCCTCCCAATCCTCCCAACTCTCTAAAGCGTCCTAGAACCTCTATTCCTATTAGTTGTCCTATTAGTGATCAAGGAGGAGCTTCGAGAATTTTTATTTCTCAAAATCTAGGAGCGAGTATGGCACAGTGCAGCAACAACAACAACAACAACAAATGCAACAGCCACAGTCGCCCAAGTTGTGCCTAGCATGGGATTCCTTGTCACCACTAAATTAGGTAGGACAAGGGCAAGTGCCTCCTGCTACCATAAAGAAGATCCCAATGTTCGATGGAACTGGGAATACTGCCCTAGAGCATATCCAGGACATAATATCTCTGGCGGCAATCCATGACATTACGGAAGAACTCTTTCCCTTAGGGTAAAACTCCTCTACTGGTACAGATCTCTACCACCCGGTAGCATTACGGGATGGGACCAGTTAGCTGGACAAATGATAGGAAAATTCAATGAGTCTTCCGATCTTACTTCTCTTCTGCATCAGTTCACTTCAATCAAGAGACATCCACAATAAGAAATTGTAGATTTCAATGTTAGGTTTGCTTGAACCTAGCAAAGAGTACCAGTTGGACTTCGGCCAACCGACGAAGCTACAACACTCTATTTCCTTTGGGATTTCAATCCCGATATCAGTCTCATGGTAAGATATTCTAACGTTAATACTTTTCTTGAGTTGTATGAGTTAGATAAGAGAGAGGAGATGGATTTAATAATTGTGGGCAAGCTTCCCCAAAGGATGTCGATGCCCATACTTCCTGAATTCTTACAATTCTAGTACATGAGCGCAGTCACTTTGCAAATCTCCACAACCCCTGCACTCCTAATTTCATCTTGGAATTCGAACCCTATCGTGTCTCAAATCATTGCTCCACAAATTCATTTCCCTATGTTTTCAACTCCATAGCCCACTGTCTCTTCGAAATTTCCTGTACTACCAGCACAACCTCAACATCTTGCCCTTCCTCCAATACCAACGATGGCTCCATTACCACTCGCTCCGAAAGCCGATGATATACAAACCAAAATTCTATAGGAAATGCAGTATCTGAACTCTACGGTTCAGATGTTGTCTAATGACATGACCATTGTTGTTGGCAATTTTGGGTACCTTGGGTACATTGCATTTTCTCAAGTGAATAAGTTGTCATTGATGTCAAGAAGCTATTTGAAGGAATTTGATTTGATGTAAAATAATTTGTTTTGATGAAGTTTTGGCTTGACAGGTTCGAAAGAAAGTAAGTTGGAAAATTGTCGCGATATCGCGACATGTCGCATTTTCGCGGCTTAAATAGGAGAGAGAAAGCTTTTTGAAAAAGTGTTATGATTTCGTGACATGTTGCAGGAGAGAGAGCCCAAAATAAAAAGTGTCACGATTTCGCGACATAATGTAGGAGAGAGAGTCCGAAAGAAAAAGTGTCGCGATTTTGTGACATAATGCAGGAGAGAGAGTCTAGGAGAAAAAGTGTCGCGATATCACGACATGTCAGGTTTTCGCGACCTGAAGAAAAGAAAAGTGCTAAGGAGAAAAAGTGTCATGATTTTGCGACATGCTACAGAAGTCAAAGTGAGAACTGTCACGATTTCATGACATACAAAGAAAGGGAAGAGTCTGAAATGAGAACTGTCACGATTTTGTGACAGGTTGCAAAGAAGACATTTGGAAGCTGAAAGTGTTGCGATTTCACAACAAAGTTGAAGAGAAAGCTTATGGATGCAGAAAGTGTCACGTTTTCATGATAGATTGAGATGGTGGCATTCAGTTGGAGATAGTGTCATGATTTCATGACAGAGATAGTAAGCAAGTCTTCAACAGAAGAAGCGTCGTGATTTCACGACGATTTCAAGAAGGAAGAGCTCGAAGGCGAATGCATCATGATTTTGTGACATGTTCCAGTTTTGCGGGTGTAAGGCAGTGAAAGTGTCACAATTTCATGACATGTTTCATCTTCGCTAGTGAAAGTATTTAAGAGTGCAAGGAAGATAAAGTGTCACGATTTCGCAACAGATTGAGATAGCAGCGTTTGGTTGGAGAAAGTGTCATGATTTCACAACAGAAATAGAATGCAGGCATTCTATAGGATAAGTGTCATGATTTCACAACAAAAGCAGAGAGGAAGGCTATGAAGACAGAAGTGTCACGATTTCACGAAAAAAGCCGAGAAGAGGTTGAGAAAGCGAGAAATGTCACGATTTCATGACAGAAGTGAATATGACATTAGTAGAGGCAGAAGTGTCGTGATTTCACGACAAAGGCAAAATGAAAGTGTTCAGTTGCAAAAGTGTCACGATATCACGACATGTAGTTTCACGGTAGAAGCTATAGAAGAGTTGCAGAGGTAGTGAAGCTGACAAAGTTAAATTTGGGCCGATGAAGATTAGGGTTTGTAGCCAATGTAGTTTAGGGTTGTGCAGCCGACTAAGATCAAGGTTTTGATCTTGAATGTATTAGTATAAAAGGAGGGCTATTTGAAGATAAAAAGCATCGATTTTGTGTGTGCGTTCGAAGTGTGACATTCACAGATAGAGTGCAGGGGAGAAGTTCAATCGCTGAGAGCAGAGTGCATTTTTTTGAATCGTCTAAGTGAGAGAGATCACAAGGAATCAAAGTGCACGAAGATGGTGCTGATGAGTTTGGACACAGAGAGCAGAAAAGCGCAAAGCTGTGGGATGCATCATTTTTGCAACGTTTGAAGATAGTGCACAGGCCTTGATGGTTTTGGACAAATCATTGAGAGGGATTTTTGGATAGATTTGATCAATCTTTTGTTGAGCTTGTGGAGCAGTTTGGGCAGGTTCTAGTGAGAACTTGTAAAGCAGATCTGAGACAAGTCTTGGTGAAGACTTGGGTGAAGATCAAGCAAGCTTTAGTGGAAGCTTGTGAAAAACTTTTGTGAACCAGATTTGAGGACCATTTGAGGACAGAGATTGGTGTAGTTTCGAGGACTTTTGTGCCAGACCGAAGGACTACGTTTGGTGCATATCATAGAAAGATAACAAGGACATTTGTGCTAAATCGAAGGACTGTGTTTAGTGAAAATTTGAGGACCAGCTTTGGAGGTGATAGAGTTGAGGATAGAGGTCTCCAACCAGAGCAGGGAGGACAGGTGTCTTCTATGGATAGAGTTCCATTTGCTAAGGGCAGCGGAGGCAGAGGTCTTCTAGAGGATCACTAGCTAGAGCAAATCTAGGGGATTGGTGTCTCCTGTGGGTTGGTGCCCACAAATTCGAGATTAGGGGATTGGTGTCTCCTTTGGGTTGGTGCCCATAAACATTGTAATCGGGAAAGGTATTCCCAAAATTTGGTTGATAAAATTTTAGTGAAAGATTTTATCCATGGACGTAGCCCAACCATTCTGGGTGAACCACGTAAAAATTGGTGTCACTTTGTGGATGATATTATGCATTGTTTTTTATATTATTGTGGGTATATTGCTTTACTGTTTTATAATATAAAGGAAAAAGTAAAAGAGGGCTTATACTGTTCACCCCCCCATCTCAGTATAAGCTTGTGTTCTTCAATTGTAAAAAAGAAGCAAGCAAAACAGGAGTTCCTACCGAGAAGATCTTATCCTGCACCTGCGCTTACCAAGGACCAAGCAGTCCAGCAAGGGAAGGCTTCAACAAGAAATGCTGCAATTGATGAGGCTCTGAGCACTTCTTACTATGTGTATTGGTGCTCTATGTGCAATGATCCACATGAAGAGAATACATGCACCCTACACCAACACTATGTACAAACGCTGGCAAACAGTAGTCACAGCGGTCAAGTAAACGTCATTAGGCAGATGAGTCAAAACCTAGAAATTGGCAAGGAGGATTCGGTTGCAGTACTCACCCGAGGAGGAAAAAAGACAATAGAAGCAGATGCTACTCAGTTGGATCCTTCTAAAGAGCAAGTTCATCCCGAGAAAGGACAATCACCTACTTCAGCCTCGAGCGAAGCTCCTTCTCCTACACCAATCAAAGGAAAGGCTCAAAATGCCTCTACCAAACCACCTCAGGTGGAAACCAAGGAATAGGCCAAAGAAAAGCTCATGTTTCCTTCGCTGACTAAGCAACAAAGAGTGGAATCTACAGAGCAATATCGCACAAGATATGAGACCAGAAAGGAGCCCGAAGCACCCAAATCCCTGGCATACAATATTGTAGAGGAATTGAAGAATATTCCATCCAAGATCAGCCTGTACGATGCACTGCAACTTCCTGGACAAGTAGACCTACTGTAGGAATCATTAAAGACAATTAAAGTAAAAAAGGCAGCACCGCTTGCCTTGGTATAGACCCTATCCATGTCAATTATAGGGAAGAACAGACCACCTCCGTTCTACTTGTCCCTACAAATGGAAGGGTATATTGTGCATAATTGCATGATCGACTCTGGGGCCACTACAACAGTAATGCCAAGAGCAGTCTGCGAAGAAATAGGGATGGAGTATACGTGAAGCAGCCATGGTGTACTCCAGTTGGATGGTACTCCAGTGAAGACTGTAGGGGTGATCAAGGATATTCCTATCCAACTACATAAGATCCCTTAGATCACAGTCATACAAGAGGTAGTGGTAGTCGACTTGGAGCCATATTTTAGTATGTGCTTGTCGAGGGAATTCATGACAAATCTGGGTGGATATCTGTCTATGGATTACTCCCATCTGAATATTCCATTCAAAGGAAAGAAGGTGAAGATCTATAATGAAAAGCCTTCTTCCTTTCTTGTACAAAATATGACCGAGGAAGAAAGTAGCGAACCAGTGAACATAATGGTGGAGGGAATAGAACAGGTAGATCTGGTCAAGGAGTCTCTTGCGCAGTTAAGTTGTGAAGATGAGTTTTCATTGGCAGACTTCAACGCCATGGTGGAGATCGAAATAGGATGTTATGTGATCGCCAAGCCTAAAAATCACTCCCAACCCAAGAATAGAACAAGTGCCCAAGAAGAACTATGAAAGTTGTTCTTCGATGGCGCCCGATGTAAAAATTGCGTTGGGGCAGGGATTCTTCTAATTTCACCCTTCAGAGAGCAAAAGGAATATTGCTACCAGTTGACATGGAGCTGCACTAACAATCAACATAATACGAAGCATTGTGCCTAGGACTTAAGAAAGCTGATAAGTTAGGCATAAAGCATCTCCAAATCTTCGAAGATTCCAAACTGGTTTGGAACCAGGTCACAAATAAGTGTACTTCAAAGAAGAATTATCTAAAATCATACCATAATAGGGTATGGGACCTGTTTGATCAGTTCGAATCTCTCAATCTGTAGTCAATCTCACGAGAAAAGAACTGTCATGTCGATGTTCTGGCATCCATCACAGCCAAGTACTCTCCAAAAGAAGACATGGTGCACAAGCCTAGAGCTGTAAGGATGATCTATAGACCCTCTGTCCCAGAAAAATATCTGCATTGGCAAGTGTTTGATAATGATAAGCAGATTATAAATTTCATGATCCAAGAAGCCGCCACAGTTGAAGACCAAAGCTCTGATGAAGGAGAGTATGAAGGGCTTATCAATTGAAGAATAATCATGTTCCCAAGGGACTAATCACCCTTGAAAGCCTCTTTTATCGAAATGATCGAGCTCTCTCTCACATGATCAAAGTCAATGAAAAATAGTATCAGGATTTGGAGCTAGAACCTGGGAAAGCGATAAATATGGGGACCTATTGCACTTCAAAGGAGATAGAACAGATATAGAATCTATGCAGAAAGTTTTTTGATATAATCGCTTGGTCTTATCAATATCTCTGGGGATACAATCGGCAGCTGGTTCAACACATAATCAAATTGCAGGAGGGGGTCAAACCCTTCCGACAAAGGCAAAGACCGGTGAATCCTAAGATCGAGGTTTTAATGAAGGCTGAACTCTTGAAGATGCTCGAGGAAAAGATCATATATCCCATCAAGCACTCTTCATGGGTAGCGAACCTGGTCCCAGTCAGAAAAAATAATGAAGATATCAAGTTATGCATAGATTTTAGCAACCTAAACCAGACATCCCTTAAGGATCACTATCCTCTCCCACAGATTGATCAAATCCTACACTCAATGGCTGGAGCTCAATGCTTCTCTCTACTCGATGGTTTTTCTAGATACAATCATATCTGGGTCAAGGAAGAAGATCAACACAAAACAACATTTACCACCAAGTGGGGGACATTTGCTTACCAGCGAATGCCATTTGGTCTTTCGAATGCTAGTGCCACCTTCCAGAGAGCAATGGATATTTCTTTTGGCAAGCTTCTAAATAAGGTTATCGTTATCTATCTGGATGAAATGACCATTTTCTCCCAAAAAATGGAAGATCACCCCACACATATACAACAAGTTTTTGAAAAATGCCAAGAGTTCGGCATCTCATTCAATCCAAAGAAGTTTGTATTCATAGTCAGTGAAGGAAATTTGTTGGGACATGTGATATCAAAGAAGGGCCTCACTGTAGATCCTGACAGAGCTGAGGCTCTAATGAAGCTCTCGCTCCCAGCGGACAAGAAAGGACTTCAATATTTCTTTCGCCAGATTAACTTCGTAAGGAAGTTTGTCCCCGAATTTGCCCAAATCATCAAGCCAATGTCCCAACTCCTGAAGAAGGGCACTGAATTTAGCTGGATGGAAGAAAGAAATGAAGCTTTCAAAGAGATTAAGGCTTGAATCGCTCAAGCACCAGTCTTGATAAATCTAGATTACAGTTGGGATTTCATCCTATATGCTATAGGGGAGCCTGAAAGCTATGCTTCTGTCCTGACACAAAAGGGGGAAGATGGCGAGGAGTGCCCCATCGTGTTTCTAATCCAAGTGATCAATCCCCATGAAGAGTGATATAATTTCATAGAACGACAGGTGCATGCAGTAATGAAGTCCCTCAAAAATTTCAAACAATTCATCTCTCAAATTTGGGTCATAGTCTTTGTCATTCACCCCGACATGCCCAACTTCATCATCCAAGGAGAATTGGGAAGTAAAAGGGCCAGTTGGGTGAACAAAATATAGGAGTTTGACATTGAGATCAAGCCCACCAAATTGGTTCGCGATCGTGCATTATGTCAAGAATTAGTGAAGAACGTAGCGGCCAAAGATGTAGAACCTCAGAGGGATGACTTACCAACTGAAAAATGCTTCGCTAACCAGGAGGAGGATGAGAAATACTGGGTCAGTGAAATAGTTGAATACTTCAACACTGGCAGTTGTCCTTTGCATCTGAATGCTTCACAGTGAAGACATTTCAGGATGCGGTCCTCTTGCTATACTCTGCATCCCGAAGGCCTATTTTTTAGGAATATTAATGGGATCCTTCTCAGATGCATCAAAGATGATGATAAAAGAAAAGTCCTGGGATATTTCCATTCAGGGCTATCTGGAGGTCACTTCGAAGGAAGAACAACGACACTAAAGATTATCAAAGCGGGTTATTATTGGCCCACACTCTTCATCGATGCCTTCATCGTTTGCCACAAATGCGGGTAGTGTCAGAAGTTCACCGGCCAAAGCAGAAATGCTTTGATGCCCCTTCACCCGATACAGGTAGAAAATCCCTTTCAGCAATGGGGGTTGGATTTTATAAGGGTCGTATCACCAAACTCTTTCGCAGGACATAAGTTCATCCTAACCGTAATGGACTACTTCACTAGGTGGACCAAAGCGATTCCTACCAAACATGCAGATGAAGATACTGTAGTCACCTTCTTGGAAGGATTGATCACCAAGTTCGGCATCCTCGAAGCAATCATCATAGACAATGGCCCTGGCTTCATGGGCACTAAAATCAACGAATTCCTCTATAGATATGGGATATATCATAAAGTATCCTCAAATTATTATCCATACGACAATGACTTGGCAGAATCCACCAACAAGACTCTGTTGAGAATGCTAAGGAAGCTCATAGAGGAAAACAAAAGGACTTGGCATATCCTTCATTTCTATCAAAATTTCAATCAAAATTTTGCCTTATGCCCTGGTCTATAGAAAGGAGGCCATATTACCCATCCATGTTGAGATCCTTGCACTACAACTGTTAGAAGCAGAAGATGGAGTTAGTTCGATGGAAAATAGGTTAGCTCAACTGTTGTGATTAGAAGAAGATCATGAAGAAGCATACTAGAACTTCACCAAGCATGCTCAGGTCACCCAAGACTGGTTCAAAAAAAAGTCATCCGATTGCACATTCAACGTGGGAGATCTGGTATTGAAGTGGGAATCTTGGAAGGCCAAGCCTGGGAATCACGACAATATGGATGCCTTTTGGGATGGGCCGTTCGAATCATGAAGGTGAACTCAGCCAATTCATTCATCCTCAAAGATGCAGATGGTCAAGTTCTGTCGATCTCTGTCAATGGTCTTCATCTGAAGACTTTTCACCGCTAAAGTATAATTCAATTTCTCTCTTTACAAAAAAAAATGTATGTATATATATGTGTACTTTTGTATATAGTTTGCATTTGTGCATATATCCTCTTCCAAGATCACAAAAGCCAAGTACTACACTTCAAGATCTCCTTCGGAGACCTTTTACACAAAGGAGCAGTTGCAAGGAGGTTTGTCGCAAAGCATGTTACCTAAAAGGAAGCCGAACTAAAATACGAACAAAGGCACAAAAAGAGCTTCGCACCCGAAGTATTTTGAGTAGCTACTTCAGGCTAAATTTTTGCGTAGCATTTTTCAAAAGGGAAAGCTTCGGTGACCTTTGTAGGGCAGAGTAGCAATGTGGCGAAGAAGAAGTACTTCAGGCCTGAAGCATTGAAAAGTAGTATGAACCAAAGGTTCGTCATGAAGCATTTTTCGGTATCAAGATCCTCTTCACCGAACCAAAACACATGCGAGGTGGAGAATTCAAAACGTGCCTCAAAGAACATGTCGACAATGGCCTTGAAAAGAGTACAAAGCAGATGAATTTAAGGAAAAGGGGTGATGGAGCACTTCCCGAGATGATCGAGTCAGAAAAAGAGAAGAAAATTTCGCACCTAGGTATGAGGTGACAACAGGTGGTGCCTCCAATACAAAAGGGTAATCATTGAAGCATGTAGCCCTATGTACCATGTCACTGCAAAATCAATTTGAGAATACGACAGCCTCTTTCATTTGAAGTACAAATTTAATTTTAGTAGGTGCCATAAATTCAGGTGGTTGCCTTTTTAGGCTATAAAAGTGAGTTCCTGGCAAGAGAGAAGTTATTTGTCCATCAGTTAGAGCTAGACTAAGAACCTTCAGATACTCTGTAACCCTCTCATCCTTTGCATCTGGCCATTTGCATTTAAGCTCTTTATATCAAGAACCCTACCGCTATCATTAGCATCATGGGAAAGAAAAACTCTAAGGAGAAGGGGAAAGAGCTCGAAGTTGCAGGCCTCGAAAAGATAAAGAAGGGGAAGGAAGAGAAAAAGCATACTCTGAAAAAGCTAAATCTTCCCCTTTGACGTGAAAAGTAGCCGATGGAAGAGGGGGACGACTCAGAAGAAGAACAACTTGTGGAGCCACCAATTGATGGGTGGGAGAAGATCCGAGACACGCAACTCTGTAAGGGTGTATTCGATCTTCGACACACCATAGAGTTCATGACAAGCAGGCTCATGCCAAAAAATAAGGGAGCTGCTGCATATTACTCCCAGATTTACTGGTTTTTAACCCCACCTGCTCACCATTGTCCCGAGCTGATATACGCCATTGCATAGAATTACCAACCTGCATCCAGGTAGGTGTTAGATGCTTTGGGAAATAAACTATTTTCCATCTTGAAGGAAGATGTACAAGCAGCATTTGTGCCACAGAAGGGTCCACCCAAGGGCTATTCTGTTCGCAACGTCATCCTGAGCGAACAAATGGAGAGATTTACCTCCAATAGCTACATATTGAAATTCTTGTGAGAGAATCTCAAGAGCAGGCTACCTTCAAACAAGCTGCCTCAGATGCCCTTACCCTTAGAGGCCTTCAAAAATATTGATATTTTTTCCATCATTGCATGGGTAGCGGGCTTGTCAACAGATGCTTCAGTACATCCCTGGAAGGTGTCTTTGGCTGAATGTATTTCAAGAGGGGATTTTTATGCCCCTAACACTTCAAGGCCGAACACCAACCCAGTTTTCTTTGACTGGGTGGAATGGGTGGCCCGAACCCTGCATACAAGGCTCTCCAGCATGAAGAATTCTACAACAGGCCAATACTTCGCACCCTGTTCTTTTCTTTTCTGGTTGTACTTCTACCAAGTTCACAAGTGGTTTCCCCATATTGCCATCTCTCCAAGCGGCAAGGATGGAAGTCCTCTTCTAGTGTATCAATGGACTCCCCTCTTATTGAAATAAGAGTCCTATTATCCTTTTAATCAACAATTTTTGGGACCCGCCATGCATCTGTTAAAAGGTTCTTGTCCTCGAGTGCCACTCAGTTTGAGAGATAGAGTGGTGCTGGGAAAAAGGGGGGACGTCTTCCAATTGACACAGGGACTGGTGATTCGCCTGTTCAGCTTCATTGGGAATCCCTTCCTATTACCAGTATACCCCTTTGAATATCAGTTCGCATTGGAAGTCGCTCGACAAAGCGACTCTACAAATGCAATATACAGTCACGGCCGAAAGTGGGCACATACTTGTGACTTCCCCTTCAATATGGGCGTAATCAAATTCTTTTCCCTAAAATAGGGCATGTTCCTGGAAGAAAGGCTTGCCTACTTTGGCCTACTCTAGATTCCTTAGCAGTGGCTCTATGATCCTTTGGGCGTGATGAGGGATCATTTAAAATTCAAGAACTTCCACATCTACCCTCACCCCGAAGTTATGGAACAAAGAAATAATCCCAATGGAAAATATCTAGAGTGGCATTTAGAAAGGATGAGGACATTGCCTCCATGGCATGAGTTCTATCCTATGGAGGTCGAGTTTGACCCTGATCAGTATCCCCTCCCGACTCCAAGCTCCACATTTTGGAAGAAAGCAAGGGATGATTTGAAGGAGGAGGTAAAGGACTGGAGCGAGGAAAAGCTTTGGGAATGGTGGATAATGAGAGTCCATCATCAAAAAGTGAACTCCTATGGACTCTTAGCATCAGATAAAGACTTTGAAATTCTTTATGACACCAATGTCAAAACCTGGAAGTCCATATCCTTTGCGAATTTTATTCCCCCAGCTACCCTAGGATTAGGCAAAAGCCCAGGTGGCGCTAAGGATGCTTCGAAGGAAGAAAAGGAAGCAAGCACCAAAGAAGTAGAGCAACCATTGGAGAAGAAGAAAAGGAAAATTCAGGAGAAAATTCAAGTGTCTCCGAGCCACCCGAAGCGCCCTCGCACAAAGCCTACAAGTACTTCTAATGGATCCCCTGCATCAGGCCCAGTTGAAGCAAACATTGAAGATGAAGGGGCACCAAGTGCTGAGAAGGTCCCAAAAATAGATATCATTGATGTGGAGGAACTCCTCCAACAAGAGAAAGACCCCGGGGTAGAAGTTGTGGAGGTCGAGAGTGTTGAAGCCCAATCGGGCCAAGAACCAACCACGCAAGAAGTCACCACAATCGCTTTTCCAGGAGGGAACGTAGGTATGCTCTCTCTTCCCTTCGCTTCGATCTCTGATACATCCACGATAGTCTCATGTGGAATCCCACATCAATATTTCCATCCCCCATAGGGTCAATCCCCCACTTAGAAACTACCCATTGCCAGTCCAATCCTGCATAGCCCCACTCCTCTCGAGTCATCTGACCAGGATAAACCCTTTGAAACCACTTTGCCTACCCATGTCATAGTTTCGTCAACCCTAAGTCAAGGTGAGGGTAGTGACCCAACACCAAGCCCCGTAACCCACTCTCCCATAGCCCAAAGCATAGTCCCGCTCACCGAAGTCCCTGCCACACCAGTTTTTGAGCTGTCAAGGGAATCTTTCCCTGTTAGTTCTTTATATTTGTTCACACCTTTGGTTGGAGATTCGACCTTCTCTAAAATAGATTTATCTTCAATAAAGGAGCGCCCCCTGGCTGAAAAGCCACTCATAGCTCGACAGAATACAGAGAAGATGCTAAAGGAGGCAAGAAAGAAAAGAGGGAAATCTCTGGCTCAAGTTGAAAAATGTGCAGTTTTCAACTTGAAGGGCAAAAATTTGCATAAGGTGAGGAAGGTCCCTAAGGTCCAGAAGCCTCTGGATGAAATGACTCCAGCTGAATATGACTACCAGGAGAAGACCAAGGACTTGGAGCATTTAAATATAGATGACGAATCTGCATCCATGCATGTCAGGGTTGGAACTTTTCGAGCACATGCAAACATTGCCCACCAGTGTAGGTTTGAAGTAGAAAATGCCAACATCAAGTTGGAAGAAGATCTGGCTAGGATTCGCTCAGAGCTGGAGGATTCGTAGAAGCAGTGCAAATTGCTCAAAAGGGAAACACATTCCCTCAAACAACAAATTCTACAATTGCAAACTTTGGTCGAGCAACAAGCATAGAAACAGGTCGAGAATGAACTAAAAGCCAAAGAGCTTGAGGGTAAGGTTTTGCGGGCCCAATAGCAATTGTACAAAAAGGCAAAATTGGAGCTGTTCGACAAAGGTAGGATCAAGGAGATTCACTCTCACCTACTCAAAGGTTTTAGATCTCGGGCCTCTAGTTCCCTGTCAATTTTAATTTGTCACTGAAGCTCAGCATGCCATCGCTAAAAATGGACCAATAGTTGATGAAGTAATCCAAACAATCAAGAGGCGACTCAAGCTTGCCTTTGAGGTTCAAAGCATCAGATATCAAGACCTATAGGTCACTGCTATGAGTAAACGGCTAGGGATTGGTCTACTACCCAGGCCACTATTCACGCTTTCTTCTCCAAGGTGAAGAAAGCACAAAAGGTGAAAGACCTCCTTGATATATTTGAGCAGGAGCAATGCACATCGATGGGTTACTTTGAAGACCTGTCTTCCTTGGGTTTCTCGAGTTTCACAGATGATGATGGGAATCTTCTCACCTGGGAAGAACTTAAGCCAGCATGGCTCCATTTTGAAAGTGACATCTCTAAAATTGATGGGTGGGAAGAGCCAGTCATAGAGGGACAAGTCACCGACTTCATCCTAAGACACTGCAGAATTGTAGCTTGTCTGAATGATCTAAGTGCAAGAATAAAACATGCCGACATAGGGCAGATTGACCGGTTCCATGTTCTGATCAAGGCACTCGAAGATCAAGAACCATTTCAAAAAAGGGTCTGGGCCCACGTTCGCCAAAAAATGAAGAGAATCCATGACCTTCTAGTCCCATCACCACAACAGGAGGCCACACCAGCAAACAAAGGAGCAGAGGAGGAAGAAGCAGAAGAAGGAGGACAAGAACCAGCTGTAGAAGCACTCCAAGAAGAAGAAGGAGGGGATGGATCAGGAAAAGACTCTAGCCCAATGGATCAAAGTTAAAGGGTCCTCCCACCGAGATGAGCTCGTTGCCCCACGAGCTGCAAAGAATGTTGACAATTTTGTCACATTTATTAAGGGATAGAAAAAGAAACAAGTTTTGTATAGTGTTGTGTAAAGTTTTTGCTTTGTTATTTTTTATTTTGAAAAGTTGCAGCAATTTTGGCTTCCAATGCCACCCATTTGTACATAAAGTAGAAAAGAAAGAACTTCACTTCCAAACAAGCTAGAGAAAAGAGCTTCATCGAAGGAAAATAAAAATAGCTTCGCACCCGAAGCATTTCTAGCACTACTTTAGGTAAAAGTTTTGTGAAGTAGTTTTCACTGAAGTAAAACACAAGGAAAAGAAAATGAAACTACTTCACGCCCAAAGTGCTTCCAGCAGCTACTTCGGGCGAAAGTTGAGCAAAGTAGCATTCATAAGACAAGAGAGCTTCGCACTTGAAGCATTTTCAACACTGCTTCGGGAGAATTTTTTCGCGAGTAGTATCACCGAAGTAGAATACAAGAATAGCAATAAAAGGAACTTCGGGCCCGAAGCGCTTCAAGTATTTACTTCGGACGAAATTTGAGCGAAGCAGCATCCAAAAGAACAATTTCGCCGAAGAAGGAAAGTCCAAATCATGGTCCGAGTTAGCTAACACAAGAAGACTACTTTGGGCCCGAAGCATTTTCAGTAAATACTTCGGGACAGATTTCTGCGAAGCGGCGTTGCCAAAGTAAAAGACAAAGGAGAAGGCAAGAAAACTACTTCGCATCCGAAGTATTTCCATCAATCACTTCGGTCGGAAAACTAGCGAAGCAGAACTCAAATGGGCATTGAAAGTGCTTCACCAGAAAGTTGCCGAAGTACTCACTTCGGACCCCTCCATCAGTGAACCATTTTTACTTCGCCAAAAGCTCATTGCGAAGCATTTGCTTCGGCTAATTTTGTGCGAAGTACTTCTACCCGAAGTAGCGGAGGTCATGGAGGATGTAACATCTTTTGAAGACAATTGCTTTGGCCGAAATCTTACCAAACCACAGTTTTGAAAGAGGATCGTAGTGAAGTATTTCTCTAAGGCATCGACAAAGTAATTTAGTCAGTGAAGCGGCAAAGACGAAGAGACCCATTTTGCGAAGTGAATATGCTTCGACACTCCCCACCCCCGAAGCAGTTTTGTGAAGCTCAATTTTGTGAAGTACAAACCAAAGAGGAATTTTTTGCTTTGACCTAGAAACATTGTGAAGACTTAGCGAAGCGCTTCACGAGCACGTGTTCCAAGTCGGGTATTTTCTCGAGGCAATCAAGTGCCTCATAAATGCATTTTTTGTGCCCGATAAGCTCGCTGCTCATTTTTTCCAATCAAAAACGAAGTATCAAGACATGATGGAGAGCCCGACGAGCATGGCGGCCACTCGAGCATCACACCCGAAGACCAAGGACATATATATGGCTCATCAATGCACCTTTCCATGGTTGACCCGGTTGCAGTTGCCAATTTTGGTAATAGATTTGAAAGCTCGGTCACGAGAGCCTCGAGGAGCTGAATTCTTAGGGCTCGAGAGCGTACTCTTCTTCGCTATGTAATTATGATTCAGAGGCCCGGGTCCTCTATAAAAACCCAAGAATTGTAATGGAAAAAATGGGGGAAACTATCTGCTAGAAATCTTATGTAACTTGATGTCCTGCGATTAATACTAAAAGGATTTGGGCTCAATTCTTCTCTTGTATGCTTGATTCTTTTGTCTGTCTTCGTTTAAATACTAAGATGTTGAACCCTGTATCCGGTGTGTGATCGGGGACTGTACCCTAAAACTTGTTCTGAAGGATACATAGGAGTTGAAATATGTAATGTTGATTTTCTTTTATGCTGCCTTCTGTGCTTGATTCTTTTGTCTTTCTTCATTTGTATGTTGGATGTTGAACCCTATGTTCGATGTGTGATCGGGAAATGTACCCTTAAACTCACCTGAAGGATACATAAGAACGTTGATATTGCATTTCTTCCATTATTCTTGGTGTTATTTGCTTCTATTCAAGTTGCTAGTTGGTGATCGTGCTTCCTGTTCTCTCCCACTTTACATCACCGATTTCTCTAACCCTAACTCCTTTTATCTCTTTCCAGCACTCTTGTCTTCAAACACCCAAGTAGTTTAGCATAGGAGCTGGCCTTTCTCCGAAGATTGGCACGAGGGGCATCTCTTCCCTTCGGCCTTTCAATGTTGGTCTAGGTCTAGGGAGCATATATTTACTCAAAACCCTTTCCTAGGCAGATTTGATGACCAACAGTTACCATTATGATGAGCCTTAAACTAAGTTATAAAAGAAGGTTATGTTCCTAAACCCTTCCTGAAGCTAATATACTCGAGATTTTTGTTTCCAAAAAATTTCTTCCCTCAATTCCCATTCAGCAAGGTCTTTCGCAGCCTTAGATTCCTCAACAAGAAGCTCCTTCGTGAATCCTTGATCTCTAATATTCCTTAAAGCTTCTTCCATCCTTCTAAGAGCTGCCAGCTTAGCCAAGGAAAGGTTCACAAAATTAAGTCTTCCATCTCTTCAATTTATGTTTTACAAATTGTATTCACTTCATAAATGAATACATAGCAGTGCCATAAGGAGGTTTTCCAGAGGTCCACCAGCCTCGCATGAAATCATGAACCTTAGTATCACGAAGCCACATAAGTTGAAACTTAAAGGAGGGATTTTTTTAGCCCTAACTCCAAAGAAGATATTTTTATAGGCCAATGATCAGATCCCCTATCCTCCAGAATCACAAAACTAGCACTTCTATTATTACCCATCCAATAAATGGATATCAAAAACCTATTCAGTATCTCTGAGATGGAAGCTTCCCCACACCTTCTATTGTGCCAAGTAAATATCCCATTATCTGGATTGATGTAAACCAAGTTTAGGACCTAGATATGAGCACTGAATACAGAAGAAAAAGGCTCGAGACAGTCCACCCCACTATGTTTCTCCTCTAGATAAGGGATAGATTTGAAGTCTCCAGCCAAAATCCATGGGTACAGGGGAAAAAAATTTCTTACAAAGCAAATGTGCTTCCACAAATTCACTTTACCATTGTAATCAACAGGAGCATACACATTTGTAAGTAGGATGGTTTCACCAGATTCATTATCATGCTCGACCATCGAAATAGACCATCTCCTGGAAATCCAAGTAAGAGGGGATATCTTAACTGAATCCCATAAACAACCGACACCACCAGCATATCTACATGCACCAATACACTGGTATTACCTCCTTCTCCACAACTTGGGAGCAATATTGAACATACTATCAATAGCAAATTTAGTCTCCTGAATAACCAAAACATCAGGAGAATGCACACGAACCAAATAACAAATACTTTTGTTTGAGGATGTTGTTCAACCCCCTTACATTCCATGAGAGGATAATCATTTTTGGGGCTTATAAAAATGGGAGTCAAATGTTCTCACAAAGCCTGAATCCACCAAAGTCTCCCCCATTAATTTAATTTTATCCTAGTCCTTCTTTCGACCCACCTTCATATTCTTATCCAAAAAACTTTTTTTAATTATTTTCTGTTGTAATCCCAACACCATGGGAGTTTTGAAGTCCAAGGATGACTGCATCAGTGCCTGAGTAGGAGAGGGCATAACTAAATTTGTACCACTTTTAAAAATAGTTTTCCTTATAGGGCTAAATCCATCCATGTCCCCTATACTCAGATCCAAATCCCTTTGTTCTTCATTTAAATCGCCTAGATCTGATTCCTTAAGTTCCCCCTCAAGAAGAGACATTTGATTCAGCCTTGTTATATTTGCATTAGGTAGCGATGTTTTAGGTATATCCATGCATTGATCAAGATCATCTAATATTTCAAAACGGTTGAGTAGAGAATCTGGCTGGCTATCCTTAAGGTTATTGTTTGCCCTTCGTCCTCTTTTTTGGGCTTTTACCGAAACAAAACCTTCCTTATCCCGTTCCCCTTCCTTTATCGAGGATTTTTCTTTATCCAAAATTTTTCCAAACTAAGAGGGCCCAGGATTTGAAGCCACAGGTAGGATAAACTTAGGGTATTTTCTTTGCAGGTGGCCATATTCATGGCAAATCCGACAACGAAATGGAAGAGCTTCATAGTCAAGTTTTTGAACCCATGTAGTTGATAAAAATTGTATTTCAATAGAATATGGAATAGGGTTATTTAATTCAATTTCAACACAAATACGAGCAACAGAGATTACATTTTTATCCATTATTTTTGTGATGGTCCAACTGACTTCCCAAGAATAAGGGCAATATTATGCAAGATATTAGTTCTCCAGAATTCCAACGGGAACCATGGAAGCCGCACCCATACTGGAACCCGCGACAGCCACTCCTCTGATGGGTTGAAACCCACATGCCAAGGTTTAAGAAAGAGGACCACTTGGTTATAGAAATAAATACCCCCTTCAAATGCTTTGCTATGATCTGTAATACAAGATAAAACCACCATAAATAGTTTTTCGCACTCAACATCACCTCTACATTACCTTCAGGATTCTAAGTTTTCTTGACCCAAGCCTCCACAAAGGGGAGAGAAATTCGAATGCCCAAAAATTTGCCAATAAGGGCATGTTTGGTTAGATACTCCACATCTTCCACCACCGAGTCTGGTTGAACCACTAGAACTAGCTTGGCTTCACATCGTTCCAAACATCCATTGTTCTTTAACAAGTGGTTTTCGACATGCACTGGAAAATTTGACATGCACTGGAAAATCATGTTCCTTCCAATCATTTTCAGATGAAAAAACATCACGAGCATGCACTCTCTGTGCCAGACCCAATGCCATCACGACATTCCTCAAAATTTTCAAACCTCCTTCGAAAGTTGTTGTCATATTTACTTATAAAAATGAACCAAAATCCCATCAATACCAAGGTCTTTACGTTTGGTAATAATAAATACTGCATCAGACAATTATTTAAAGGAAAGTGATTTAGCTTAAAAAATATTTACTCTTCCAAATTTTTTTGCAAACTATTGAACCAAACTAACATATTCCCAAAATAAGGATTGGAAATTAGAGTAATAAAAAATTATTTAATCCTCTCCAACTAATAATTGCCCTCCTTATCCTAAAATCTATTACATGTTTTTTATGTTCTTATAACTAAGGAAATTAAAAATATCTTTAAACCCTTATTGAACTAGTTAATCCATTAGATCTTGTATATGGACTAAGTTCTTGTGAGCTTCTACTATTGCATTGTTTGAAGGTTATTTTTGACTATAAATTCTTGATTTTACCATTATTTAGAAGTGGTATCACCTATCAAATATTTCTTAACTAAAATTGAGGATGTTGATGTATTCTCATATTTCCTTAATGAACTAGCCATACACTTGTTATTGGATTAAAAAATATTACTATTCTTAAAATAGCATTCTCCCATAAATCAATGCATCCATATATATCCCTAAGATTATATTCTATAACTCATGTCATCATAATATCAAAAATTACATTTATTTCTAGAAATGAATAGAAGCAATCCATCTAGTCAAATATTATATAGAAAGCATAAAAAGGGATTAATTAAAAAAGATACAATGGGCATAAATATTAACTATATTATTTATAGATAAGAATCATAACACTTTGATACAATGGATGGAGTTATAGGGGTATGTATACCAAAACCAAAACCCCTAATTACATAAATGAGTTTAACCTAAGGTGACATAACAAGAGGGTATGAGGTTAATTGCAAATTATAAGGTGGGTTTAATCATAACAAGTTTAAATATAGCCCATGAGGTTTACATAATAAATTATTGTAATATATTAGTTTCCCAAGAGTAGAACTACAAAGCATCACAATATTTGAGAAGACAAATAGAACTGATTGATTTATTCCATGGATCAACTTTGTATAAATAGCAAAGTTGATCATTGAGATCCATTGGATTACAACAACTCATCAAATTTGATCTAGACTATACTGAGAGTTCACCTGACTCATGGAGGAGTGGAAACTCAAGTATGTCTATCCTAGTAGGACTTAAGAGAATAATTACTTATTCTAACACCCCCCTTAAGTGATACTAGGGGATTTTGATACAAATGAGTCCCGAAAATAGGGCCTGATGAGGTACTCATGTACATATATGTCTTATTTGAAGAGATGGTAAAAACCACATGGGAAAAAACATCTATATAATAAAAAAGAAGAGGCATGTCTTCGGTTTGCAAAGATTATCCTCATAGATAAAAAAGGATGAGTCCTGGAAATAGGGCCTAATGAGGTACTCATTTACATTAATATGTGAGAGATGGTAAAAAAACCACTTGGGAAAAAACCATCCTCCAAAGAATACAACAATAAGAAGAAACCAAAGATAGAGGCATGTCTTCGGATGGCGAAGATTGTCCTCATTAAAAAAAGGAATGAGTCCCGAAAACTTGGCCTGATGAGGTACTCATGTACATATTATACTTTAGGAGAGATGATAAAAAAAATCACATGGGAAAAAACCATCCTCCAAATAATACAACAATAAGAAGAAAGGAGAGGTGAAAGATCTATGTTGTTTAATGCAGCTATTTTACCCCAAGTTTCTCTCGCAACTGAATGTAACATAGAGAAGGAAATGACTTGGTGAATATGTCTACAATTTGATTTTTAGTGGGAATATAGTCCAAGTATATTTCCCCTCTCAAAATATGTTTTCGAATGAAGTGCATGTGAATATCAATGTGCTTGGTGCGCTGATGCTCAACTGGATTACGTGCAATATGAATTGTGCTCTGATTGTCACACCAAAGAGTAATAGGTTTGTCATGGGAAAAACCAAATTCTTTTAGTATCTGATGAAGCCAAAGAGCTTCCTGACTTGCCAAAACTACTGCCTTGTATTCTACCTCTATAGATGATAAAGCCACTGCTTGTTGTTTTTTGCATGACCAAGCAATTGGTGAAGAACCAAGACAAAAAACATAGCCAGAAGTTGAACATCTGTCTTCTATTGAACCTTCCCAATCAGAATCCATGTAACCAATGATATCCATGGATTTTCCCTCATATAAGAGCCCAAAGTGAGTAGTGCCTTGCAAGTAGCGGAGGATTCTTTTTTCTGCTTGCCAATGATTGAAATGAGGTTGATGTGAGAATCTGGATATCAAGCCAACAACATATGAGATATCTGGGTGAGTATGAGTAAGGTATAACAGACTCCCTACAAGTTGATGGTATAGAGTTGCATCACATAGAGGGGATGTGCAGGAAGTACTTAGAGTGACTCCAGACTAAAAAGGTGTAGAAGAAGGTTTGCAATCTGTCATATTAAACCTTTGAAGAAGGTCTAGAGTGTATTTTTGTTGACACAATGAAATTCTTGCATCTGTTTGATTTATTTGAATCCCAAGGAAGTAATGAGCTAAACCCAGATCAACCATTTCAAATTTTTTAGAGAGGGAGTCCTTGATAGTCTGAATGTGAGCAAAGTCACTACCAGTGAGTAGTAGATCATCAACATATAGAACAAGTATGGTGATTTTTTCTTCATCTCTCCAAATGTAGACTGTGGCATCAGACTCACAATGAGAAAAACCTAAGGAAAGAAGGAAGGAGTCCATTTTTTTGTACCAAGCTCTAGGAGCTTGTTTGAGGCCATAGAGAGACTTCCTTAGCCTACAAACAAGGGAGGAGTCTTGAGTGAATCCAATAGGTTGTTCCATGAATATATCTTCTTTTAAGTCCCCATGTAAGAAAGCACTTTTTACATCCATTTGAAAGATAGGCCACTTTTGGGAAGTAGCTAGAGCAAGAACTAGTCTAACAGAATCCATTTTGGCAACTAGTGCAAAAGTTTCAGAATAATCAATCCCTTCGATCTGAGAGAAACCTTTGGCTACCAGGTGAGCTTTGTGTTTGTCAATTTCTCCATTAGGTCCATATTTTGTTATGTAAATCCATTTACAGTGAACTAATTTTCTTCCTTTAGGTAGGGGAACTAATTCCCAAGTTTTGTTTTTTATTAAGGAAGAGAATTCGTTTTCCATGGCATCATCCCATTCTTTAATACCAGTTGCTTCTTTGAAGGATTGAGGATCTGAGGAAATGGATTGATAGACAAGACCAGAGCCTACGGAGTTGCTTAATCTAGATGAAGGAAGATTTTGGATGTATGGAGTTGCTTCTTCAATAATGGTGTGGGCCCATTTAGGCATTGTGGAAGGAGTAGCAGTAGTGGCAGGACTTTGAGTTGGAGTTATAGGTTCTTCATATTGATCATTAATCTCTAAATTAACCTCTAAAGTTGGTTCTTCATTATATTGAGGCTCTAATATTGGAGAAGGCTCAAGAGAATTAATGGTGGAAGAGGATGGTTGAGGATATTTATGAGGGAATGTTTCATCAAATTGAACATTCCTATGAAAAATACCTCATGAGTTGCAGGGTCAAGGAGCCTGTATGCTTTCATTTCCTCACAATAACCAACAAAGATGAGATTTTTGCTTTTCTTATCTAGTGCCTTCCTTTTCTTCTTTGGGATATGTGCCCAAGCAGTACACCCAAAATTTTTGAAGAAAGAGACATCAGGTTTTGAGCCAGTCCATGCTTCCTCAGGAGTCAAATGGCCAAGAGCTTTATGAGGTGTGTGGTTTTGAATATAGTTTGCATAGTTAATTACTTCTACCCAAAAAAATTTTGGAAGATCTCTTGAGTGGAGCATACAGTTTGCCATTTCCTTTAAGGTTCTATTTTTCCTCTCTGCAATGCCATTTTTCTGTGGATTATGGGAGACAAAATGTTGATGAATTATTCCATGACTTGATAGAAAAATTGAGAACTCATTACTGAAGTATTCCCCCCATTATCTGTACAAATTTGCTTGATTTTACAAGAGGCCTGATTTTCAACTAAGGCTTTGAAGATTTTGAAGTGGGATAGAACATCACTTTTGTATTTTAGGAAGTATACCCAAGTTCTTCTGGAAAAATCATCAATGAAGGTTAGAGCATATTTTTCTCCTTTGAAATAAGGCTTTGGGAAGACCATCAAGTCACTATGGATTAACTCTAGAGGGGATGAGGCCTTTAGAGAACCACTAGGGTGGAAAGGATCTTGATGTTGCTTTCCAAGAGCACATCCAGGACAAAATCCATCAATAGAAGAGACCTGTGGTAATCCTGTTACCATTTCATGGGTGTTTAATTCCTTTAGGTAGTTATAACTAAGATGACCAAACCTTTCATGCCAAATTTTGCTTTCTAAATCTCCATGAGCAACAAAATAGGAGGCCCCTTCTGTATTTTTGAATCCTTTGAAGTGAAATAGGTGAGTATTGTGATCAATATCTCCTTTTGCTATGAGAGAGTGAGGGTCTTGAACGTCTCTTATCTCAACTCCTATTGGGGAGAAGAGAACTATTTTGCCTTTTCCAGAAGTGCAAATATGATAGACTGAGAGGAGATTTGTTGCAATGTTTGGGACATAGAGAACATTATTGATGTAACCACCCTCAATAGATATGTCACCTTTTCCTTTGAATGGGATAAAGGATGAGTCACCAACTTCTATACTACATGTTGAACTTGAGGAGATAGATGTGAATGACTCATCTAACGAAGACATGTGATGAGTTGCTCCTGAATCTAGAACCCAATATTTTTATGAGGATTTTATAGCTTTACCTTGAACATTTAAGGCTTTTCCTATCTGCTTTTTAGTGTCTATATTTTGTTCCTTCATTGTTGCCTCTAGTTGTTGAAGTCTTTTCCAACATTTGTTCATAGAATGACCATTCTTTTTGCAGTGAGTACAAGTTATGGGACTTCTTTCTTTCTTTTTGAATTTCTCCTTAGTGGAGGTGGATGCTACTAAGGCTTTAGAGGAAGAGGAAGATATCTCATACTTAGCAAGTTTTGTTTCTTCTCTAGTTAGTCTATCACAAAATTCTTCTAAGGAGGGCATTTTGAAACTTGCACCAAGAGCATATTTTGTAGATAGAAATGTGGTTGTGAATATTTGAAATACACCATTTAATTTAGAAATAATTAGATAGATGCATTCTTCTTCTATTTTATTCTTGCCACTGCCTTTGTACTGAGTGAGGATTTCCTTAAATTTGGTGAGAAAGTCAACAATATTGCTGAAGTCTTCAGGAGATAGAGCTGTTAATTCTGCCTCTAGCTGCATTGACCTTATTTGATCTACTTTCCCAAACAAGTTCTTTAGTTTCTCCCAAATTTCATATGGAGTTTTACAATCTGTAATGTGAAACCATAAGCTTTCATTTACATTAGTGCTTATAATACCCATTGTTTCATACATCTTGCCTTTATGAACAAATTTTTCATATTCTTTCTCAAATTCAGGTTGGTTCTCTTCTAGCAAGTGAGTTAGCCCTTTTTGAGCAATGAGATTTAATATTTTTAGTTTCCATGTATGATAGTTATGAGGGGTGAGAGGCTCAATTGTATTCATTTTACTAAAGATATTTGAAGTGAACCAGTATTAATCCCCCCTTTAACTTCAAGTGCTATAAGAGATTACAAATGAGTTTTTTAAAGAAGGATATAGTAGCCTGATTCTAATACCAATATTCTCAATATACCCACCCTAACTAGAGGGAAACTATAAGTAAATGAGTAGATTTGATATGTTGAATTTAGGCAAATTCTTCAAAAAAAATTGGCCTTTATACCTATTCTTCTCAAATACCCGCCCTTACGAGAGGGAAACTATAAGTATCGAGTTGAATTGATACGTGGAACATAGGTTTTTTATGAAGTGCTTTCAGCTAGACCTCGATATTAGAGTTTCTTAACAACCCGCCCTTACGAGAGGGAAACTATAAGTTGTTGAGGAGTCTAATACTTTGATTTAGCTGATTAGAAATATTTGTACCTTCTATGAAAAAAGGAATAATATTTGAATTGAATGGGTATATTAATGAAATTATAAATTATCATATATGACAAAATAATATTTTATAAATTATTATATGAATGTTGATTTTAATGAAAGCATTTAAAAATAAAAGATTATTATAAACCTTGTTTCCAAAAAAAATATAAAACAAAGGAATATTTTTATAACTCTTATATGAATGTTGTGATTAATGAAAGCATTAAAATAAAATAATATTATAAACCTAGGTTCCAAAAAATATAAAACAAAGGATTATTTTAATAATTCTTATATGAATGTTGTGAATAATGAAAGCATTAAAATAAAAGAATATTATAAACCTAGGTTCCAAAAAAAAATTAAAACAAAGGTAAAAAAAGGAATGAGGAAGGAGACAAAAACCCAAAAAGATAACAACCCCCCCTTCTAGGTTTAGAAAAGGTGCTTAGGCACCTAAAAAAAAACCCAAAAAGAATTTTATTTTTTATTATACAATAATTCTCTATTTTCTTCGTGGCCAATGAAAGGCTCTAAGGAAGAAAAAGTAGAGAAGACTTTTTAGATGGATTACAAAGGAATTTAAAGAGCAGATCTTCTCGGACCGGTTTTTTATAAAAAACCAATGGAAATAGAAGATTACAAATTAATTTCAATTTTAATTCCTAGAAGAACCGCGTCGGATTTTAAGATGAGTCAAACTCGAAAATATGCACTCGAGCAGCGAATAGGGGAGCACCGAAAGCCACAAAAAAACCTATTCGTCTCTGCACATATGATATGATAGGATCAAATAAATTTTATACTTGAAGGGACGTGTGCAACCAGCAAGTGGATGAAGGGCTTCCTCTTTTCTTCAAAGAGAGCACGTTGCGATGCTCGAAGGGCTCGAAAGAGAGGCTACGAAGAGGAGGACGGAGCATGATTTTATGAGCTTGGAAGGGCTCAAAAGAGCATAAACCATAGGAGATTATCAAACTTCCGAAAGAAGAACAAAAACCAAATATTATAAAAAAATACCTTTGTTGCCTTCCTTAATCACGTAGGATGACAGAGAAGATGAAGAAACACTGGATCACAGGTAGATTTAGCTTCGCTGCAAAATTTAACAATGTATAAGCTAAATCAAATGCAGAGAAGACACTAGGTAAGATGCTATGAATGTCAGAGAAGGCGTTGTATCACTAAAAACTTTGTTGCAAAAACCTAAAAAATAAGATTAATCAAATGCAGAGAGAAGATACATAAAACAGGATTCACTCGGTGAATATATAGAATGCTGGCTAAGTGATAGATTTCATTAAAATCGGTGAAGCTAATGGAGAACTGAAGTTAGAATTCGAGTTCAAAAGGGCTTCACCAAAAAAATGAACTCTAAAAATATTTTAAAAGACCCTGTCGGGTTGACGAGATGAAGAACACCGAGTGCCAATAGGAACGTTGGGAAGAAATATTAAAAGATACTTGCCACGCGTAATAAATAATAAATGGACTTTGGTGTTAGAGACCAAACGTCCATGAAATAAAAGAGGCGATTGATGCGATATACGCGTTAATAAAAGTTTTAAGATATCATGAAGATCATATATAACAAATCAAAGCGATGGAGATATAAAACTTTTGATATCACGACAAACACATTTAATAGAAGATCTCATGAATATTAGAAATTAAAACCAATTTTTCATGAGTTTTAGAGGGACCTGCGAAAAATGCTTTTTCATGAAATTTAAAGAATGCCCACGAAACTTACTCTCTTACGCAGCGATGGTAGAAGAAGAGCCAAGGCAAGAGCGCATCCGTTATAAAGGGGAGAAGCTATATCGGAACAATCTTCTACGGAGAACAATAATAAAGGCTGGAAAAGATAATGCCTATATTTTTCTAAATAAAGGGGTAAAAATTTATTGATAAAAAGTCTGGATTACAAAGTATAGCTGAGCCCCCACCCAGGACTCAAATAAGCAACAAGACAGGCTAAATCACCAGACAAGGTCAACTCCCAAAGAAAACCAAAAAAAAAACAAACCACATTAAGTCTGAACATCCTTATGGATCAACTCCCGTAGGTGTTGAGAATCCCCAAACAGGAGACTCTCCCAGTTATCAATACTCTGAGTATCCAATAGCTTAGAAGCCCTTTTAGCCAGGTAATTAGCAACCCCATTCCATTCCATTGGAATGTGCACAAAGGATATAAATTCGAACTCTTCACTCATTTTGAGAATCTGAATGGTCACAGAGGCCAACTGCCAATTAACATCCTCCACTCTTTTGCTGTTTAAAAGATTAACCAAAATTTGAGAGTTAGAATCGCAAATAATCCTATGCCAGCCAAGAGAAAACCCCCTTTGCAAGGCCTTAAGTATCGCTAGAGATTCCATAAGATTGTTGGAGTGAACACCTTTATAAATGGAAAAGAAAAAACTGACCACGCCAGCAGAATCTATCCCAACACCACCAATTCTAGCATGTCTAGGATTGCCCCTAGACGACCCATCAGTATTAATTTTTAAAACTCCTCCAGGGGGTAGTCTCCATCTACCCTCTCTCCTAACCTTCTTGCTAAGCTGAGGAATCCTACTTGGGCTAGAATAATTCACACCAACTCCAAAAAAAACAAGGGCCTATTGTACCTTCTCCTCCCTAGAGTCCAAATGGGGGTCCACATCACATTTACTATGGATATTTTCTTGAACCATACACAGGATCCTTTGCCAGATCTGTTGAACAACCAAATGACTTCCCTCAAAAATGCGACGGTTTCGTTTGAGCCAAATCTGCCAAATGATGCAGGAAGGGCCCAAATTCCAAGCCACTTGGAGGAAGGGGGCCTTGGCTGGAGGTCTGCCCAGACTACTCCAAAAATCCATAAGGGAGAGCACATGAAAACAAGGATGGTTCCAGGCACTCCACCAACAGTGCCAAATGTCTCTGGCAAGAGAGCATTGGAAAAATAAATGAGAAGAGTCATCCTCATTCTTACCACAAAGGACACATAAAGAGGGACCCCGAAATCCCCTCTTCCTCAAGTTATCACAAGTGAGGCATTTATTACGAGCTACCAGCCAGAGAAAAAAGTTACATTTCGGCCAAGAAAATCTATTCCACACCTTTTTCCACCATGTGATAGGGAGACTTCTGAACTTTTGCTTATCAAGAACTTGATAACCATAGGCTACAGAGTAGGTTCCCTTGGGATTAGGGTTCTAAGACAGAATGTATTTATCCCTCAATGAAGAATAGTACCTCCATACAAGAATAAGAGCAAGCACATATCTATCCTTGGCCAATCCCCCTTGGGGCCATTCTTGCAGATCTTTCCATCTGTACATCTCCATATTTCCAAAATACTAGATTTTTTTAAAAGTCCTCCACATGAGACCAGCCCACTTCCAAGAAGCAAATGCTTAGGGAATGTAACATGGGATATTGAGTCAATATAGGAGGGTGGCCATCCCAAGAATCCTCCCAAAAAATAACAACTAATCCTCGATTGCAAACCCAGAATAAACCTTACTTAATTAAATTAGCTCCTCTTTTCAGAGTGTCCCAGATAACAGAACCTTTCCCAACCAAACTGGCTCTAGGGATATCTGCCTCAGAAATACCTCTCAAGTATTTATAAGATAATATTTTAGCCCAAATCTGATCTTGAGAGGTACACCATCTCCAATAAAGTTTCGTAGCCAAAGCCTACCCAGAAAGAGTTGCTTGTCACAACCCAAGGCCTCCCTCTTGAACTAGCCTACAAATGGAATCCCATCTAACCAAACTCCATTTAGATTGATCAAGTTTTCCAGACCACAAAAACTGTCTTGACAAAGCATCCATGTCCTTGATGAAATGAGGATTTGTTTGCACAAAACATCTATAAATGGGTAAAGCTTGAATAACAGGTTTTAAAAGCAATACTCTACCTATAGAGGATAGCCATCTGACAGTCCAATGATTTACCTTCCTTCTAAACTTATCAAGTATAGACTACCAAGAAGATCTAGGTAGAGGATGAGATGAAATCGAAATCCCAAGATAAATGAAGGGGGGAGTCTCGACCTAGAATCTTAGAATGTGAGCAATCCTAGCTTGAATAAGAGGGGGGTTATTGAAGAAGAAAATAAAGGACTTGTCCTCATTAATCACCTATCTAGAAGCACCAAGATATATGTCAAGATACTGTCTAATGTTTCCAGCTTCCTTGATAGTGGCAACTCCCAACAAAGCAGTATCATCAACAAATTGAAGGTGGGAAAGAGGTGGCAAACTGTTATCCCACTTCCACCCCTAAATGAGACCATGCCTGAACTGAGACTTGAGTAATCTGCCCAACCCTTCTGCCATAATGATAAACAAATAAGGAGATAGAGGATCTCCTTGCCTCAATCCCCTTGAGGCCTCAAACAACTCCGATGTCTCATTATTAACAAGAACAGAGAATGAGGAAGAAGAAATACAGCTCATCACCCTTCTAATCCATTCCTCTTCAAATCCAAAAGCAGCAAGAAATTTTTGAAGGACCATCTAACTCTGTCATAGGATTTTGCCATGTCCAACTTAATGAACATAGTTTTCTCCTTAGAAGTTTCCATTGAGTGAATAGCTTCTGTAGCAATAACAACCCCATCCATGATTTGTCGGCTAGCAACAAACCCACCTTGCTCCTCAGAGATGATTTTGCTCAACCATATCTTTAGCCTCTCAGCAATAATTTTTGTGATGATCTTATATACAAAATTACAAAGAGCAATAGGCCTGAACATATCTAGAGAATTCGCTCCCTCTTTCTTGGGAATAAGCACCACAAAGGTAGCATTTAGGGCCCTTACCATCCGTTTGTTCTTTTGGGACTCACGGACCACCTCCAAAAGGTCAAATTTGATTAACTCCCAAAACTCTTGATAAAAATCAATTGGGAATCCATCCGGACCCGGGGCTTTCCCCTTTTTCATCTTGAATACAACACTTTTCAGCTCCTCAAGGGAAATTGGACCCATCAAGTGCTCATTCATATCTCTAGAAATAATTGAGGGAATATATTTTAGAATAAGTTTTTCTTCCTCATCATCTGAGAGGGCATCCTCCTTGAAGAGAGAGGAAAAATACCTCTTAGTCTCTTCTAAAATATCCCTAAAAGAAGAAAGCAGGGCACCCTAAGAATTAACAAGAGAGGTAATCAGGTTACCATTACGATGAGCCTTAACAGAGTTATAAAAGAAGGTTGTGTTCCTATCCCCTTCTTGAAGCCAATCTACTCGAGCTTTTTGTTTCCAAAAAATTTCTTCCCTCAGTTCCCATTTAGCAAGGTCTTTTATAGCCTCAGATTCCTCAACAAGAAGCTCCTCTGTGAGTCCTTGATCTCTAATCTTCCTTGAAGCTTCTTCCACCCTCCTAAGAGCTGCCAGCTTAGCCAAGGAAAGGTTCCCAAAATTTAGTCTATTCCATCTCTTCAATTTATGTTTAACAAATTGTAGCCGCTTCATAAAGGAGTACATAGCGATGCCATGAGGAGGTTTGCCATTAGTCCACCAGCCTCGCACGAAATCATGAAGCTTAGGATCTCGCAGCCACATAAGTTAAAACTTAAATGAGGGATTCTTTTTTATCCCTAACTCCAGAGCAGAGAGTTTGATAGGCCAATGATCAGATCCTCTACCCTCCAGAATCACAGAACTAGTGCTTCTATTATTGCCAATCCAAAAACTAGAGATCAAAAACCTATCAAGTCTCTCTAAAATGGAATATTCCCCACATCTTCTATTATGCCAGGTAAATATCCCATTATCCAGCTTGATGTCAACCAAGTTCAAGGCCCGGATATGAGCATTGAAAATAGAAGAAAAAGGCTCAAGATGATCAATCCCACCATGTTTTTCCTCCAGACAAGTGATAGAATTGAAGTCTCCAGCCAAAATCCATGGGTACAGGGGAGCCAGACTTCTCACAAAGCCAATGTGATCCCATAAATTCACTTTACCATTGTAATCAATAGGAGCATACATGTTTGTAAGTAGGATGGTCTCACCAGATTCATTATCATGCCCGATCATCGATATAGACCACCTACTAGAAATCTAGGTAAGAGGAGAGATCTTAACTGGATCCCATAAACAAGTAAGGCCACCAACATATCCACATGCACCAATACACTGACATTGCCCCTTTCTCCACAACTCGGGAGTAATATTGAACAAACTATCAATAGCTAATTTAGTCTCTTGAATAAAAACCACATTCGAAGAATGAACACGAATCAAATCACAAACAACTTTTTGTTTGGGGATGCTGTTCAACCCCCTTACATTCTATGAAAGTATAATCATTTTTGGGGGTTATAAAAATGGGATTCCAATGTTCTCACCAAACCTGAATCTACCAAAGTCTCCCCCATTAACTTAATTTTATCTTGGTCTTTCTTTCAACCCACCTTCATATTCTTATCTGAAGCATTTTTTTAATTATTTTATGCTGCAATCCCAACACCGTAGGAGTTTTACAGTCCATGGATGACTGCATCAGTGCCTGGGTAGGAGAGGGCATATCTAAATCTGTGTCATTTTCTAAGATAACTTCACTTCTAGGGCTAGGGCCAACCATATCACCTATACTCGGAACCAAAGCCCTTTGTTCTTCATTTAAACCCCCTATATCTGATTCCCTTGGTTCCACCTCATGAAGAGACAACTGATTTGGTCCTGTTATATCTATAACAGGTGGCGATGTTTCAGGTATCTCCACGCACTGATCAATATTCTCTAGAATTTCAAAATGGTTGAGCTGAGCATCTGTCTGGTTATCCTTAATGTCTCTTTTTGCATTTCTTCCTTTTTTTCGAGGTTTTACCATAACAAAGCCTTCCTTATCCTGATCCCCCTCCTTTATCGAGGCTTTTCCTTTATCCATATTTTGTACAGCTCGAGAGGGCCCAAGATTTGAAGCCATAGGTAGGAAAAACTTAGGGCATTTTCTTTGTAAGTGGCCATATTCATGGAAAATCCAGAAACGAAATGGAAGAGCTTCATAGTCAAGTTTTTGAACCCATGTGGTTGATCCGAACTATATTTCAATAGAATCTAGAATAGGATTGTTTAAATCAATTTCAACACAGATACAGGCAACAGAAATTTACCTTTTTATCCAGCGTCTGTCATGATGGCCCAACCAGATTCCCAAGTAGAAGGGCAATCATATGCAAGATGTCATTTCTCCAAAATTCCAATGGGAGCCATGAAAGCCAAACCCACACTAGAACCCGTGACGGCTGCTCCTATAATGGGTTGAAACCCACATGCTAGGGTTTAAGAAAGAGTCCCTCTTGGTTACAAAAATAGGGACCTCCTTCAAATGCTTTGTTATGATCTGCAAGACAAGAAAAAACCACCATAAAATAGCTGTTTGCACTGAGCATCACTTCCACATCACCTTCAGGGTTCCAAGTCTTCCTAACCCAAGCCTCCACAAAGGGAAGAGAAATTCGGATGCCCATAAATTTACCAATAAGTGCATGTTTGGTTAAATACTCCACATATTCTACCACCGAGTCTGGTTGAACCACTAGAACCGGCCTGGCTTCACATCGTTCCAAACATCCATTGTTCTTTAACAAGCGATTCCTGGCATGCAATGGGAAATCCTGTTCCTTCCAATCATTTTTAAATGAAATACCAGACCTAGCATGCACGCTCTGTGATGGACCTAATGCCATCACTACATTCCTCCAGTTGTTCATACCTCCTCTAGAAACTGCTGCCATCCCCGCAGAGCCCCGTCTTCTAAACCATATAATGCCTATATTGCTAATGCAAGAAGGCTGATTTTTTTTAATAAATTATCTCTATTTTAGAGCAATAAGCAAAGGATATATTTTGAAAATTAAGGAGATACTATAAATGGTAAAGCACAGTCCTAAACTATTTTAGATAGTACCATAAACAGTTAGTGTTTCTCAAAAAAAATTGCAGAAGTAAAAGAGAATTCTACAATAGAAATGAGAAAACCTCCTTAATAAAAATGAAAGATAAGAGAGAATGAACCAGTTCATGAACCTTCCTTCAAGAGAGAATGCTAGCAGAATCTATCCTGCTCTGGTACCATGTTAGAATTTCCCAAGAGTAGAACTATAAAGCATCACAAGATTTGAGAAGACAAATATAACTTATTGATTTATTCTATGGATCAACTTTGTATAAATAGCAAATATGATAATTGAGAGTCGTTGGATTACAAAAACTCATCAAATTTTCTCTAGACTATACTGAGAGTTCACATGAATCATGGAGGAGTGGAAACTCAAGTATGTCTATCCTAGTAGGACTTAAGAGAATAATTACTTATTCTAACAATAATTGCCTATAGACCTGTATAATATTATATCATACAATATCGGTCTTTACCATAAGTTAGATTACATTTTTAATACTTATTTACCTCAATACAATCCCCATAATTTAGGATGAATGCATGCAACTTATAAAGAAGTCCTTTAAATTTATTTGAATTATGAAATGAAGACAAACCAACAAAATTAGGAATAGGATATGAAGGAATAATAGTACAATAATATAAGAATTTTCTACATTGAATTATAAAGCTCAAGCTTGATAGAATAATATTGATATATTAGCTTTGTTCCAACCTTTTAACTATACTAAGTAAACCACCATTTCGTATATGCATAAAAAAAAAATCCATTATCACATAAAACATCCCTAACTTATTATGACAAGCTATCCAAGCATTAAAATCAACTAAGGCTAAAGGAGGGGAGAAGAAACCCTATATTCTCTCTAACCTTGATTCCACCATATTAAAGTCTCTTACAATAACCCACTATATCAATTATATATTATCCCCCATCCAATTACATATATCCACCCTATGTCAATTGTGCTATTTTTATGAATAACTTAATAAAGTCCTACTATTTACACTTGTATTAATAAGGTAGCCTAGATACACCTATGATAAGTAACACTACCTTTATTCAAAATTAAGAATGATATCTAAGATAGAAATCAAATAACCATTACACCACTACATTAAACATGATTTAAACCTAGGAAAATTCTAAAAATCCATATAGTTTGAACTATTATATTCAACCTCCACCTTATACATTTTATTTCCAGCAACATAAAAATGCTTTATTTGTATTCTTCATAATATTTTTGACATTGAATTTATTTTCTTTCATTATGACACCCTAAGTATTTTAGGAATACATACTAAATTTCATTCATGAGTTACAAAGATATTCTTGGTTATGATCTAAAATGGATAATAGTTTTATCTCTCTCTACCTTGGTAAGAATCCTCCACTATCTACTATATGGAACAATTTTCTTCTTTCCTATCCTAATCATATTTATCACTAACCCTCTATTTGAGGTATCAAAGATAGAATATTGCAATATATTTCCTTATAGTTTATATTTCCCTCCATCCTCCCTATATTAACATATCCCTATATGATAATGTGTCTAACACTCTAATGTAGCTAGTCTATCTTTGTCCCTCACTCTACAATTTTGTATTCACCAAAGAAATTTTTTATTGATGTATTATAGCATCCCTAACATCTATTTCACCATCATCACTAATAAAAAAACTTATTAATCTATTCTATAAACCACCAAAATCCTAAAATAGTTATTTAAATACGATGAGTAGAAGAAAAATAAAGCCCTGAACTAGTTTGTGTAATTGGAGATTGTATTAGAGGCATGATTGTTTCTTGATAATGGCCTAACAAGAATCGTAGACTTATTGAACCTACAAAAAGGATCACTAAAATACTAAGGAAGATTCATTTTATAAATTGAAAGCCTAATTCTTAGCATTTCCTAGACCTACTCAAAATAAATCCACTAAAATCCTTGGCTACAATCCATCCACCATTGGATCTTTATAGTGGATAATCATGATCCATATGACTCACAACTTGATAAAAAGAAGCATGTATTTATAAAATTAAGATAAATAATTATTTTATCAAATTTAAATCCTATCATTACCAACTTGATGGACATCACCATTCATGTATGTGGTCATGCTTTTAATAACAAGAACATTTTATGCTCATTCTTACACTAGATTACACTACCAAAACTAACAGTAATATATTTAAAAAAAGTCCTAAAGAACATATTCAAAATAGAAATTCAATTTAAAGTTTATGAATTTACCCCTAGAGAGCCCCTATGGGTGAAAATTAAAAGACCAAGCATGCATATAGCAAACCTGCCACAAATGATTAAGTATTAAAATGTAACACTACTTGTGTTATTTATTTATAGTTAAACATTAAATAATTACTTTTGGTCTTAAAGCATGTATAGATATTGTAATAATTGCACCGGTTTAACTTAAAAGCTTTCATTATGTCTTAGTTTTAAAATAATATGGATTGTCATTCTTATCGAGGCATTGTATTTTTATAATATTCCTAAATAACACCTTTATATGTGAATAGAGAGTGATAAATCATGTCAAAAACAATGATATATTATTGGATCAAATGTTATTTTAGTAGCCTTTGGTGGAAATGAACTCTCTTGGATTTTAAATCAATGTTAATGAGAAACTAGTATAAATTTCTCATGAATGACATAACATTCATATTTTGTACATGAGTATTGAAATGAGCATTAAACATCCTTTTAATAAGAGGTATATTGTTATGATAATTTATGTTTGACTCTATAAAAATATTAAATTATCCACATGGAATTATATCCCTAAATAAATAAGAAATGGTTGTAAATGTCTGGTTAATAATATAGAAATATTTTAAATAGCAATCACTTACCATGGCAATAGAATAATAAATGCTTATTTATAATAGGAAAATATATCCATATAATTATTTTTCAATTCTAGAATACTTAATAAATATGCATTATAATTAAACTATGTACATGAATATGTAAATATGTGAATTACTCCCATGATGGGTAGATAAATTGGAAGTAACTTCAATACTAGCTAGCATGTAACCATGGTTTAAGTCTCTAAGAGGTTGATGATCCACCTCTTGGTCATTTAGAGTCTAGTTATTTTGTTTATCCAAGAGTTGTGGGGGTTAATTTCCAAGAGTTGAACACAAGGCTAATGTAATATAATGAGAGGAAATTATCCTCTCACTTGTAAAAAAAAAAAACAAATATGAATTACTTATAATAATTGTTGATAGATTATAAATTGACAACTATAAGCTTAGTATATTTTGCTGAGAATGGAAAATTTGATTATTGAAACCTATCAATACCTAGACCTTTTTCACATTTAAATTTACAAAATATTGTATAAAATCTCTTTGCATTGCATGAACCTTTAAAATTAAACTAAATAATATAAAATTTAAACACATAAATAAGAATTATTAAAATTTAGTCTATGAGCTAACAAGGACCATATTGCAAATGGATGGTGAAGTGAGTCAAAAATGTCACATTAATAATATGTCTATTAAATTTCCATATGCTCCTATAGTGTTCTATGTCTTAGGTTGTCATGGTTTTTCATTATTTTTAGATATAGGAGACTAGCCCATTGGTTATCCATAGGATCCTAAGATATGTAATTAGTAAATTTTGTTGGATTGAAGGATCCAAAATGTAATGGTCATGTATATTGTCACTACGTGTAAAATTGATATATTAGTAAGCTAAATATTAAATCATTTATGTCATTAGATGTCTAGGTAAACATTAAAGGAATAAATAAATTATAATTTTCAGATTTTTTTATTACCATTATTTAGAACTATTATAGTTTTATTGGTATTTTAGTTACATAGTTTGGGTGTTTCTACACATGTACTCTTCAATATATGACCAAGTATTCTTATAAATTTGGATTTGAACAAAGTATATGGTAAGGTTTGCAAGATTTTTCTACATAATTTTTTAAAATACAATAAATTTTGATAATAATATTGTGAATAGAATAAATGTTATCATAGCACTAGAACACAATCCACTTTGATCAATGGGTCATATATTTGATATTTTTAATCATTCCGTTGTATCATTTATGGTGATACACTATCTACTTATATTTTCCTTATGTTTGTTGAAGTACTGGAAAGATTTCTCTCAAAGGAGAAATGGAAGGAAACATAAAAATATTTTGATTAAAATAAATTTCTAAATTTAATATCACATTCAATTTTATGAAGATGATTATTTTAGGTCATTACACTTTTAATGAGGTCATGCAATTTAAATGAACAACACCACTGCTAAATAATTTTTAATAATTGGTATAAATGATAAAATCTAAGATAATTTTTAACAACTCTACCCTTGATTTATAATTTACTAGTAAGGATACTTAGGGTTAAAAATTGTCAAATTACCATCAACATCTCTAAGTGTTCCCTTGTTCATTTAAAGAAATAAGAAGGAGCTTTGGGACTTAATTTTAGATAGAATAAAAATTTCTTAGCTAGTCGGAAGAAGAAATTTAGATGTCTTCCCTTTATATAGATAGGGTTTGGATGTCCTGGGCATTTTTTGTAGAACGGATACCCCTGCCTCCTTGGGTCTTACCCAAAAGTGGCATCCCTTTTGGGATGTCTTCCACAAAAAAAAAAAAAATATAGGGTTTGCATTGGAAAGAATTTTGGACGGGTAATTATACAAAATTTAAATTTTATAATTTTGAGATTATGGTAAAGACTTTGTGGGATATTACTTAAAGATAAATAAAAATTTAGTACAAAAAATTACTTAAAAATACATGGGATTTATTTTTTTATGCTTTAGGCTATGAAGAAAAAGTAGATCAAAGCTTGAATATTTTGATAGTATTGAAAATTGGAGGGAAGTTTTTCGCAGGACTGCCCAACCTATCGAACTATTTTTGGCCATATTTCAATCATTCAAACTCGGATTGAGCTAACATTTTGAGGGTAGATGCTTGAGAAACCCTAGAAAATCTTCACAAATTTTCAGATCATTTGAAGCAAAACAGATCCTATCACATCCCTATGTGGTAATAAGATTTTTGGTAAGCAGTTGTGCAAGGGTTTCATCTCGATTGAGTGAAAGCATCTCCAGAGGTTGGTTTTTAGGGTCTTTGGGCCCTAGAGGCCAATATTTTTGTGGTTTCTACTCAAGATTTTAGCTAGATATGTTGCAGGAGATCCAATATGGATTAGAAATCTATCTTTCAACATATCATACTATGAAATTGAGTGATAACAACTTCCAATTTGTAGCACAAAATAAAAGTGAAAACCATACCTTTCCACAAAGATCTAGGGCAAGGTTTAAATAGATCATGAAATAAGTTTCAAGCAGCTGATCAAAAAATAGCTCAAATCTCAAGTGATTCTGGTGCTAAGGTGCATCCAAAAAATAAATCTACTATGAAAACCCCTTTCAAGGGTAAGAATTTCAAAGACTCGGTCCCAAAAATGAATTTTAAGGATGCCCTCCATGGTGGAAAACCTCAACCCAATGCTAATATTAATCTTAGGTCTTCCCATAAACCTCTAAGAATGCCTAGATTGATCTCAAGAAAATGAATTCAGGATGTATAAAAGTAGCTGATGGAACTCCTATTATTAAGCTTGATATGGGTAATCCGATTGGCATTTGAAGATATAGAAAAAAGAGCACTAATTTGTTAGTTCATTGGTTTTTTTCTGAGCCTATCTACTTTCAAATTTTAGGCTACAAAAAGCTTGAAAACTAAAGGTGAGTTACAAATCTCTATTTATCCAAATCGTTATTTTCTTGTTTTATTTGCTAATAATAAAGATAGAGAGAAAAATTTTCAAGGGGGTCTCTGGTTCTTTGGAAGGGCATGTCTTTTCATGAAGCCCTAACATGCTAAATTTAAATTCAAAGAAGAGATGCCTTCGCAGCTCTTGTGTGGGTTAGACTCTTTAGCCTCCCCATTGAATTTTGAAATCCTACTGTATTTTCTTCAATTGAAAACTCTTTAGAAACTTTTATGATGACTGTTGATTGTACTCACAATTTTGAACATATTATTTATGCTTAGATTTGTGTTTTAATGAAATTTTGACAAACCCTTACCTAAAAATATCACTTTACAATTTGGGGAATACACTTGGGAAAAAGTAGTGGACTATGAGAACATTCCTTTTCATTGTAGAATTTGCCATGAATATGTTAGAATTAAAGTGCACTATGCCTTTGTTTTGACACTTGTCAGTTTATCATATAGGCCTTCTGCCTATATATGTAACTCATTTCATGTATAATATTATCTCATCAGTTTTATTTCTCCTAACATTTGGTATCAGAGTAGGCTCCCTCTCCTGCCTGTGAAACCCTTGAGGGGGGATTTCCCTCATGGAAATCCTCCCTCCCCCTCTTTTTTTTTTCCTATTTTTTAAAATTTTTTATCAAGGGAGTATGCTCTCCATCATTTGATGGATCAGAAACCAGATGGTAAGAATTTTAAAGTTTGGGAAATCTTTTTCAATTTTTTTTTTAAGATCTATAGAATGGTGGACCTTGACAGAGCTCTCAGTAACTATTTCGGAGGATATGATGGTGGTCGAGGCATACCATCGCATGTTAATGCATAAGGTGGATGCTACCATGCTCATGGATTCTAGTTTTGTGCTCTACGGAATCGTTATGGACAAAGACATAGCTACCAGGGTTATAACAGAGGGTTTGAAGCCAGCAAGTAAAAAGTGGTGACTGTTCCCACAATCAGTGTACATTTCTTTGGAATGTTTAAATGCATGGCTATGTGGCCCAGTGAGCGTGGCCAATTGTGGTTAAATCTAGAGGAGATGTATTCGTTACGTTCATCAAGGCCCTAGATTGATGGATGTTTAAAAAAAAAACAAATTAGAAAATTTTCCCATGTTTGGGCCCTTGAATACTACAAGTGGAGCGATTGGCAGGCGTTTTTTGTGTAAGCAGGAGTTCATTTTCTATTCATGCAGATGTACAAATTTTTATTTTTTACCTCGCAACAACTTTTCTAAACTAGGTTTTATCTTCTGCAAATCACTTTGTTTCGTTCTTGGAGGATTCTGGCCTAGTAGCAGAGCAAGATTTGGTGGAGGATTCTACTTGTGATGAGTGGCGCAGTGGAGCTCAGTGCGAATCCAATGAAACATGACTTGTGATGAGGGGACCGTGTGCCATCGACATTGTGCAGCTGGATGCCTCCGATATCTAGGGGTGCTTGTATTTTTTGAAAAGAACTATATAGGAGACGCCATATTCTGCCGCAAAGAAAGCCACCGACCCCATCAACTTGTTTTTTTTTCCAAAATTCTAGCATCAATACTGGCATAGATTTCTGTGCTTTCATGAATGTTCCTACCATAATACATAGGTATCTTGAAGTTTCATTGCCTGCCTAATCAGAACAGTGGCAATATTTAATGAAGCACGCCATACTGCTAGCAGTGCTGACCAAGGGTTGCAGATTCAGGCAGTTTGATATGCTAAAGTATATTTGGAGCGTATTTGAATGCCATAATGTTGTAGACATTGGGAGCTAGCAATGAAGCCCACAACACTGCCATAGAGCCATCCGTTGATTTTTTTTGACCTGATGATGTCTATGAAAACTCCCTGTGGTGCACATTTTTCAACAGCCATGAGTTCAAAATCTATCTTTGAAGGAGGAGTGGCCAAGATAAGAAATCAATGCGAGCGATTTTCCCATTTTGAAATCCTGAAGGACGCATCGAATGATGCTAGTATTTGTTTTGAAGAGAATGCCTTTTGTACCGAAGAGATGATTTTGGTTGTGAAGGATAAGGTTTTTTTTTTTTTAACTTTCGAACAGTACGTTGTGTCTATTGGATCAGTTGACATAAGGAAAACTAATGCAATGGTATAGGTACAAGTGAAGTACTTAAATGGTGTTGAAATTGGAGAAGCACATGCAGTTTAATGAAGGTGGAGGTGGAGTTTAATGAACGTCGATGTTGCCGCTCAATGAAGACGTTTGATGGTCATGGAGATGTCCATTGGAATCCATTGTCGTGCAAATGGATTTTTTTTGGATACCTTGTTGTTCAACGCTGTTTCGAGGAATTCAAACCTAATATTTCCACCCACGTCGTAGGCCAAACCCACATCTGACGTCATTCAAGCCAGAGTGGAACTTCAGATCCAATGTTACAGTCAACATCCACATTATCATTAGTTAAGTGGAGGGAATCTTAATTTTTTTAGGCAAATGGTGAAATAATGATGGTCGACAAGGCATTTAATTAAAATTTAATATGTTAGACTTATTGAAAGGGCAAGAAATCTATTTTAATTAAAGTGGAGAAATGTCACTTTACTTTTAAACATGTATGGAGAGTCTTATTGGCCGAGAATATGGACTTATTGGTTAATTTTTAATCTTTTTCCACATGGAGAGTGGAAGTGGGAGTTGTAGGCCCTATATGGCCCATGTAATTCCTCTACGAGGGTAAATTGATTTATTTTTATTCTGCTAGAGAGTGATGCCGCCACATTGCAAGGGGTATTTGCTGCTTAGTGAGGTTACTATTGTTTTTCTCATGGATGAAGGACTTATTGAGATCCGACTATAGCCATGTTTATAGTTGTTGGAAATATTTTTTTGAGACGGACACATTGGTGGTGTCCATTTGTAATTCTGAGGCTGCTTAATTGGAGTTTTTTAGCCTCAAAATTTTCTACTTTGGAGTGCACTCTCGGTTGAACCCGACACTCCCAAGGCACTTATAAGTGAACCTAGTATCTATTAATATCATCTTTCTACTTGGAGGATGCATTGGCTGGTTACCCATGCATTCCGGTAAGATGAGGTGACTACCATAAGGACACTTATTCTAGGGACTACAAAAATAGACACCCTAGAATCTATCCGAGGTCTTTTCTAGATCTACTTTTGAAGACTATAGACGAAGACACTTCAGAGGATTCTCTTCTTCTTTCTTCTTCTCCTCCATATTTGGATCTATGGCTCATTTTATTGTATTGAGTGCATTTTTGATAGAGAAAGACACTTTTATATGGCTCGTTTTTCCTTTGTATTAAGGTGCATTTTTGGTAGAGACCGACACCTTCTAGATTGAGTTAACCTTAATGAAGGATTTGATATTTATGGTGGAGCTATTTAGTGACCTACGAGAGGCAACATCCTCTGAGGATTACCTGCAGAGGCAACTGACCCAAAAGTGGTTGACCCTAAGGCACCCATGATGACCCTGAGGCACTTAGACAGCTAACCCAGTGGCAACAGACCCGTGGAAGTGGCTGACCCTGAGGCAATAGACCAAGATGTATACACAATAAATCTAGCATTAATCACAATTGGAGATCCAAGCGCAAAGAGCACGAGCCTAGACCAAATCAGCAATAAAAGAGGATGATAGGTTGCTTTTAGAGAAGTCAACATTAAGGGGGAATGTTACCTAATGTTGAATTGTTTTTTTCTTTAGTTAGGATAGTGCACTTTAAGGGAGAATGTTAGAATTAAAGTGCACTATGCCTCTATTTTGACACTTGTCAGTTTATATTAACACTTGTCAGTTTATCATATAGGCCTTCTGCCTATATATGTAACTCATTTCATGTATAATATTATCTCATCAATTTTCTTTCTCCTAACAGAATATGGTCATTTGGCTAGTGCTTGCCCAAATAAAATTATTGATCAAAATAAAGAAGATATATACTCAACAGGTTTCCAAATACCTAAGAAGAAGAACACTAAGAAAAAACCAATTATGAAGGATCAATTAAATTCATCTGCTAATAAATTTGAAATCCTATCCATGAATGAAATCCAAAGTGAGGAAGAGGAATTAATGGAAATAGAAATATTAGAAACACAAATTAAATATGAAGGGAAAAAATCAGAGTAAACCAACAAATTAAAGGTTTTCAACAAAAAAAAGGGAGAAAATCTATACAAGAAAAAAATTATTTGAAATTTCAAAACTTCAAATATTATAGGTCCCAATATAGACTATGTTTAACCCTCTAGTAACACTTTGGTTGTGTATGAGCATTCTTCAAGGTTAGAAGCCATATCAGATTCAATTAGAGTAAGTCAAGAAACAGGGAAAAAGAAATTGAAGATGGATTCTAATCAAATTGCAGGTCGCAAGACCAATAAATATCATATGGTAAAAGAAGGTGAAAATATTATAGAGAAAGGTAAGATTAATGCCCGTCCTAATTTTTTTAGCCCTAGTATTAATTAATATCATCAGTTAAAATATTAGAGGAATCAAAGGGAGTCTTTCAAACTAAAATAAATTTAGAAGAATGATTTATATAAATCATCCACATCTTATTTTTCTTCAAGAAACGAAGGTGTCTATAGAGGATATAGACTCAATTGCTAGTAAAATTTGACCAGCTAGAAAAGTGGTTTCCATCAGTTCCCAGGGGACTTCTAGTGGCATCGCTTGTCTTTGGGACCCAAAAGAGGTAGGTATTCACCATATGGTTGGTATTTGGGGTCTTTTGGCTATAGCTATTCAAAGTAGACATTCCAACCAAATTATGCTCTGTATTACTATTTGTGCTCCAACTACTTTGGAGTAAAAAAGAAGATAGTGGAAGGATATAACTTATATTATCTCTCATTTTTTAGAAGCTTGAATCTTGATCGGAGGATATTTCAATACCATCTCTCTATGGATGACAAAATAGGGGGAAATAGAAATTTGTGTAGAAGCACTGACCTCATGAGCGAATATATTGCAAACCTCCATCTTGTGGACATCCCACAAGATAATGGCATTATAACTTGGTCTAATAGAAGGTAAGGCTTAGATTGTATAATGGAGATATTGGATAGGATTTTACTCTCTGAAATTTTCTTAATCCATGGTCACATTCCTAAAGTGAAGACTCTTAACAATGTTGGTTTGGATCACTGGCCAGTCATGGTGGAAATGTGGAAAACCAATGTGAGTTTCTTTCCTTTTAATTTTGAATTAATGTGGCTTAGAGACAGTTCATTTATACCTTGTGTGCAACAATGGTGGAAGGAAGGTAAGCCTAGGTGTGAGACTAAGATGTTCTTTTTTTCCAAAATACTACAATACATTAAATCCAAAGTCAAGACTTGGAACTAGAAAGAGTTTTGGGATGTTCATAAAAAAATATGAAGTTATTGCTCAACTTGAAAATTTGAATAAGAAAATCCATTTAGATGGCCTCATAGAGAGTATAAGTGTAGATGAAATTAAACTCACAACTTAGTTAGAGGAATGAGGTAAAAGATAAGAACTCTTATGAAAGCAAAAATCTAAAATTCAATGGCTCAAATAAGGAGATAGAAACACAAATTTCTTCCATGAATATATTCTAGCTTTAAGATCTCACAACTTTATTTCTTCCCTGAAATCAAATTCTGGAGATGTTTTCTACACTTGGGATGGCATGAAATCTATTGTTGTTGATTACTTTTCCAATAATTTTATGCTACTCCTCTTGACTCAACTTCTCAACAAAATATTCTTCAAGCAATCCCTTCTCTTATCACTTTTGAGGAGAACTCTATTTTGATTGCTCCTTTTACTATCAATGAGCTTCAATAGGTAGTTTTTAAAATGCAAAAAAGGCAAAACCCCAGGTCCTGATGGTTTTCCCATTGATTTTTACCAAGAGTTATGGGATATCCTTCATGATGATTTATTAGAGGTGGTAGAAGAAGCCAGGAAATCCAAAGAAATTTTGAAGGTTATCAATAAAAATTATATTACTCTTGTTACAAAATCTCAAGAGGTTGATCATATCTCAACTTTTAGACCTATTGATTTATGTAACGTTCTTCTCAAAATCATTACTAAGATCATGGCACAAAGGTTGAAGACTCTTTTGCATAATATTATTTCCCTTGAAAAAGCGGGTTATGTGGAAGGACGTCAAATAGTAGATAAGATAGTTCCTACTTAGGAAGCCATCCATTCCATGAATACACAAAAATCTCCTTCCATGATTATTCAGTTAGACTTATCCAAAGCTTATGACAAAGTAAATTGGCACTTCCTTATCAAAGTTTTGAGGCAATTTGGTTTATCTCAGGATTGGATGGATTGTATTATGGGATGTATCTTTTTAGTTTCCTACTTAGTTCTTATCAATGGTATGCCTTCTCATTCATTCCCAACTTCCATAGGTATTAGGCAAGGTGACCCGCTATCCCCTTATTTATTCATCATTCGTGGTGAATGCTTGGGTAGGACTATAACCAAAAAGAGAGAAAAAAAAACCCTTGAGGGAGTTACCATTGCTCATGGAGCTAGAACTATCTCTCATATTAAATATTTTTATGACTCTACTCTTTTAGGTAAAGCTACAATTAAGGAAGCTTCTAATATTAAAAAAAATATTAATTGTTTTTCTAAGGGTACTGGGCAATTGATCAATGTAGACAAATCTAAAGTTAATTTCTTTCACTGATCTGCCATATAGGAATCCTTACTATTGGATAAATTAAGATATAATAAGAATTCCCTTCCGATCACTTATTTAGGTATTCCCATCAATATTCAAAGGCAAAAAAAAAAATGAAATTGGTTGTTGGACAAAGTCAAGAAGAAAATTGGAAAGTGGACCAAAAAGTGGTTTTCTTATGGGGGTGGAATCACCTTGGTAAAATCATCCCTTCAAGCTATCCATATTTATGTTTCTTTTGTGTTAAATATCCCAAAGGTTGTTCTTCGAGAACTGGATCAAATTAGTCATTGGGTCCTTTGGAGTGGTACTAACGAGAAAATAAAATGGGCCTTGGTGAAATAAGACACTTTATGTCTTCCTAAGAATGAAGGGGGGTTAGGATTTCGGTCTTCTATTAATAACAACAAATATTTATATGCTAAATTAAATGGGAGGATCTTACATAACCCCAATGTTATTTGGGTCAATAATCTCTGTGCTAAATATGCTGAGAACAAAATTCCTAAAGACCTTGTTCACTATCATTTGCCTACCAAAGGTTCTCCCATTTTAGTGTTTCTTAAGAGTGGTGAGTATTTCATAGAGAAAATTTTATTTTGTATCATTCATAATGGTCAACAGGTAAAATATTGGACATATTATTCGAATGGTCACAAGCCTTTGATAACTCAATTTTTCAATTGGAGGCCTTGTATGGAGAAGCTTAACTGAGCTAACTGGATAAAGGTGGCTAATTACTATTGGTACCATACTGGTAATTCAAAGGTTGGTAGATATTGGATCCTTATCGATGACTGGCCTATTCAAATCCCAGAAAGGAAAAGACAAGATATCCAAGGCATCCTTCATATGAGATCTCTCTCTTGGTACCATGAAAATGTTTTTTTTGGATGGAAAAACACTACTAAGGGTGAGTATTCAGTTGCTCAAGGTTATTTGAACTTATGCCATAATAATCCTAACCAATCATATGACATATTTTCTCATTTGTGGGCTCAAAATATTTGGCCTAAGGTGAGGTTCTTTACTTGGATTTTATTGTGTCGTAGGGTGCTTATTGGTGACCAGATTATGAAGCATTGTTTTCATCGCTCTTTTAGATATGAAATGTGTGGAAAGAATGTAGAAACTCTCAACCATATTTTTATTGAGTGTACTTTAGCCTCCGAGCTATGGAGGAGAATGGCCACTTTAATTGGCTTAAAGTGGTGCAAATTTTTTACTTTTGAACAAATTTGGAGGGATTGGCCTAAACAAGAGGGTGTTGATCATCTTATTAGGAAATTAGTTCGGATGGGTCTACCATTCTTCTTTGGAATATCTGGAATGAAAGGAACATCCAAAATTTTAATCAAGATAGAAAGGATATTCACTATATTTGGCAAAATACCATTGTCAACTTAGTTGAATCAGTCCAACAACTCCTTAATCATCCCCAAAACTCCCACCAAAGATGGAATCAAGTGATGCAAATATTGAAGATTAACTCCTCTAAGTAAAAACATCTTAAAGGGAATGTTAGCAATTGTAATATGGATAGAACAAGAAATTGGAAACCTCCTCCTAAGAATTTTGAAAAAGTCAATACTGATGGAGCCTCTAGAGGAAACCCTGGAAAAGCTAGTGTGGGAGGAATTGGTAGACTTTCATATGATTCCTTGGTTTTTAATTTTATTGAGAATTTGGGTATTATTTTCAATAACCTTGCTGAGGGGTATGGTATCCTTAGAGGCATTCAATATTCTACTAAGGTTGGATGGGAAAATATGCTAATTGAGTCTAACTATCAACTCATGATTAATATTTTGAAGACTCCTAATAATCATAAGGTTGATTGGAGAAGAAAAATAATTATTGAGAATATTTAGTTAATCCATATGGGATTTTTGAAAGTTGATTACAATCATGTGGTCAGAGATCATAACAAGAGTGTTGATGTTTTAGCTAATTGGGCTTTGGAAAAATGTGATCTTACTTGCTATGGCCACCCTCCTAGATGGTGGGATTCACCAATAAGGAAATCTCTTATGTCTATAATTTATTTGGATGGCTCCAGTTCTGGAGGTACCTATTTTATTCTTGCTTCTCTTTGGTTCGATCAGGGTAGTTTAGTTTTTTGAGGTTTGTGTGTGTTTTTTGTTTTGTTTTGTTTTTGTATTTTTTGTATTGTTTTTTTTTTTGGTATTGTGTTTTTATTGTTTTGTGTTTTTTTTTTGTTATTGTTCTTGTGTTTTTTTTTTTTCTTGTTCTTGTGTTTTTGTATGTTTGTGTTAATTGGTGTTTTTTATTTTGGTGTGTGAGTGTTTTCTATGTTTTTGTTTATTGTCTATTTTTGGTTGTTTTTTTTTTTTTAATTATTTTTTTAAGGTCTTGGTTGTTTTTGTTTTTCATATTTTTGTTGGTTGTCTTTGTATCTTTTTATTGTTTTTGTCATGTTTATTCTTTTTTTGTTCTTGTATTTTTTTTGTTTGGTTCATATTGTATTTTTTTTAATCTTATTATGTGTGTGTTTGGTTGTGTTTTATCTTTTTCGACTCAAGGAGCTATTTTTTTAATTTTCTTGTGTGTTTGTGTATTCTTATTTTTTATTGTTTCAGGTTTTCTCTTTGCGTATGTCAAAGGTGGTAGGCCAAGTGCGAGCCCTGGATAATTTTAGTGGAAGAGATACCCCTGCCTCCTTGGGTCTTACCCAAAAGTGGCATTCCTTCTGGGATGTTTTTCATAAAAAAAAATAAATGGATTTATGGCACAAAAGTGTTTTTAGAATAGTGGTGAGCTCTATTGGGGACTTTATATCGTTCGATAAGATTTCCTTGTTGGCAGCTCGGTGTCAATTTGTTAGAATGTGCATTATGGTGGATATTGAGAAAAAACTTCTAAGCTCTATGGAACTTGTTTTGCACCTAGGCAGTTGGGTTCAGGTTGTAGTTTATGAAAACAAGCCCCAGGCTTGTTAGTTATGTGGGATGGGGGGGCACCATCAAAAAAATTGTCCTTAAAAGAAGTTGGTTAATCAGCAAACTCATAAGGCCTAGAAAAGGGGTACTAATGTGGATTCTTTTCCTAAGAGGACCCCATTCAAGAAGTAGAAATTTTGGCATAAGAGGCCACAAGGGACTTCAAAAGGAAAGGATATTGCTTCTTCTCCTTCTTAGCTAAAGGGAGTAAGTATGGATTTTAGATCCAATCAAAAGGAGTTGGATTTAGTTAGGAATGGTTCTCGGACACCATGGTCTTAGAATAATTTGGAGGTTGTTCTTCATTTGGACCCTCTAAATCAATATGTTGACATTTCCTTATCAAATTCCTTTGAATATATAGGATTATAAGGTGGAGAGGATACCCAGGTGGTTAAATAGTTGGAGGCTTTGACTCCTCGAGTGAATTCTATGGCTTCTTCTCTAAAGTAGATCTCAACCCCTAGGGTTTTTAGGAAATCATCTTCTCCAAAGGATCTTTTTGCTTCCCCTACACATGGCTCTAAAGGTCTAGTTGGTTCTCCTAATATAATATTGGAGAAGGGGTCTCCTGGCCCGAAGATGAGAAGCTACAATAAGAGGGGTGTTGATACTGGGATGGCTAGGAAACCTGGTAGACCTCCAAGTAAAATGGAAGGAAGAAATCTATGGATGAGGCAGTGGCTAATGGTGGTCAGGCCCTCCTTGTGGTGAAGGAAGGGAATGGTGAAAGGCAATTGAAAATTGAAGGTTTCAAATCCTCTCTAACTGAGGGGATGGGTAAGAAGCTCTCATTTTAAATTTCCAATGAAAATTTATTCATGGAATGTTAGAGGGCTTAATAGCTCCTCTAAGAGATGGTTATTAGCTTCATTCAGGAAGGAAATATCTCTTGATATTTTGTGTATTCAAGAGTCTAAATTAGAGGCCTCCTCTTGGGAGTCAATGCATAATTTGATTTGGAAGGATTCAGGTTTCATGGCTAGTGAAGCCTCTAGTTCTTTTGGTGGTCTTCTCTTTTTTGGGACTCCTCAAAATTGGATGGCCATGTTATATATTCCTCTAATAGAGTGATTAATATTTTATTTTGGTGTAAAATATCTAAGAGGATATGGGTAATGTCTAATATTTATGCTCCAAATTCATACACTAATAGATGAAAATTTTGTTTTCTGTTGCTTGAGATGAGGAAGACTTTTCTAAATGAGGCATGGGTGGTAGCGGGTGATTTCAAATCTCCCTTATATCCATATGATAAGTGTGGTGGTAATCCTATGGATGATAGGAGTTTGCAAGATTTTTCTAAGTTTGTCAATTTGGTTGAGCTTCAGGATTTGGATTTAAGGGGGGTAAAGTTTACTTGGAGCAATAGGAGATCTGGTAGTAGTCTGATTTTGAGTAGATTGGATAGGATTTTTTTTTCTATTTCTAGGAAAAATTTGTTTGGGGATGCTTCATTGTCTTCTTTGCCCAGGATTGGTTCTGACCATAATCCCTTATGGTTGGAAGTCCCTGATGGTATCCCTTTTCTTCCTTGACCTTTTAGGTTTGAAGTTATGTGGTGTTCCCATCCTAATTTTGAATCACGTGTTAAGGATTGTTGATAAGAAGATATTGATGGTAAATATTTGTTTAAATTAACTAATAAGCTAAGGAGGATTAGAATTAATCTCAAGATTTGAAACAAGTTTAACTTTGGTAATTTATCAAGATAAAAGGAGATATTGCGAGCACAACTGAAGGATATTGAAGCTATTATGGAAGTTCATGGTAGCTCTGATGCTTTGATTCATGAAGAAATATCAATCCTTTTGAATTATCATAATAAGTAGGTAGATGAGGAGTTGTTTTACAAGAAAAAATCTAGAGATTTGTAGTTGAATGAGGGTGACTATAACTCTCATTTCTTTCATACTTCTACTTCACAGAGGAGGGGTTGTAATAGAATTAGAGAGATTGAGAAGGTTAGAGGAGGGGTAAATTCAGATGTGATAGAAGTTTAGAAGGAAGTTGTTGAATTTTTTACATCTCTACTTTGCTCTATGCCTGATCATGATATCATTACTGAATGTGAGATGTTAGAAGCTCTTTCGAGGATTGTATATGAAGACTGGAATAGGATAATGATGGCTCCTTTCTTTGATGAGGATATTCAAGTGAATGTTAATTGTATCGGTCCTCTTAAGTCTCTGGGGTGAAATGCTTTCCCTCTAATGTTCTTTCAAAAAAATTGGTATTTTTATGGGGATGATTTTTGCTCGGCTATAAGGGACTTGCAACGTTCTTTGTTTATTCTGAAAGTGGTGAACTCTACTATACTAGCTCTCATACCCAAGAAGGACTCAACTTTGTCCTTTAGTTATTTTAGGTTTATTAGCTTATCTAATACTATTTATAATATTTTAATGAAGACCATTACGAATAGACTCAACCCACTTTTGCCTATGATGATTGATTTCGCTTAAAGTGGGTTTGTTCTGAGAAGGCAGATTCTGGATGGAGCTATTTTTATTCATGAATTAATGCATTCTATTCACAAAAGTGGTAGAACAACATTTTTCCTCAAGTTGGATATTAACAAGTTGTATGATCGGGTTTCCTAGGCCTTTATCTTAGTGTTTTGAGGAAATTTGGCTTATGTGAATGTTGGATTAAGTTAATAGAGGCATGTATTTTTTCAACATGGTTCTATGTCCTCATGAATGGATATCCTATAGGGTTCTTTTATTTTTACTGAGGTATGCATCAATATGATCCAATGTCTCCCTTTATTTTCGTTCTCATGGCTGAGGCTCTTGGAAGGTATATTTATCGGTATCGTAATGATTTGGGGTTGTGTCCGGTGCTTCCTTGTAATATGATTTCTCATCAGCAATTTTTTGATGAAACTCTCATTTTTTGTGTTGCTTCGATGGTCATAGCCAAGGAAGTCAAATATATTTTAGATTGCTATGAAACAATGGTTGTTCAATAGATTATATTTTTAAAAAGCAATTTATTTTTCATTAATACTCTAAAAATGAGGTAAATAAGGATTCCTAATATTCTGGAGTGCAATATTACATCTCACCCTTCCTCTTATCTCGATCTTCCTATTTTTATAGGCCATGTGAAATATGATCTATGGAATCCAATGGTTAAAATATTTTATTGTAAATTAGCTTCCTAGAAGGGTGCTCTTCTGAGTCAAGTGGAGAAGGTGGTTCTAGTCCAAAGTACTTTACAGAGCATCCCTATCTACTTTCTGTTGTTTTTTCATATTCTAGGTAGAGTGGTAGTAAAGTTGGATAGCATTTGTAAGGCTTTTATCTGGGTTGAACCTAAGATTAAAGGTAAATTCCATCTGGTTTCATGGGAGCAACTTTGTAGAAGGAAAAAATATGGTGGTTTAAATCTAAAGAATATAGCTAGTATTAAAAAGGCTTTGGTGGCAAAGCTCAGTTGGAATGTAGCCTCTAATATTGACTGTTTGTGGTGACAAATTTTGAAGGCTAAGTACAATTTTTATTTTTTCATTTTTGATTTCCTTCATTTTGGCGGTTCGGGCTTTTGGAATAGACTTGTAAAATATCAGGAGTTCATCAAGTTTAACTATAGGTGGATTTTTGGAAAAAGGAGAAATGTGAATTTTTGGAAAAACGCTTGGCTGAGAGATCATCCTTTTATTGGAGATCTATGTTTTAGAGACTTCATTCAAGGATCTAGACTTTTTGGACTTATTAAAGTGGTTGAATTCACTAAAGTTCATGGAGGTAGAATTATTTGGACCAATCCTTCTCCTGTGGTGAGGAACGCAATAGATCTTCAATTTTAGAATTTGGTTATGGATGAGCTCTATCTTTATATTGTGTGGCAAGAAAATATAGAGGATCAATTGATTTGGAAAGCTGGTAGTGCTGGATTGTATTCAGTCAAGTTGGCTTATGAGCTCCTAAGTGTTGAAGGGGATGGATATTTTCCTAATGGCCTAATTTGGTTAAAGCATTTAACCCCCAAAGTTAGTATGTTCTTCTGGATGGCAGTGAAAAATAAAATTATAATTGTTGAAAACCTGCATAAGAGAGGCATGTGTTTGGTTAATAGGTTTTATATGTGTAAATAAGCCTAGGAATTGTCCTTTGATTTGCTTCTTAATTGTCGGGTTTTCTAGGAAGTTTTGTTTTCCATTCTTTGTAAGGTTGGAGTGAATTATGTTTTTCCTAATTTAGTTTTTGATTGTGTCTTACAGTGGGCTTCTTCATTTTACTCGCCAAATCTTAAGTGCTTTTGGAAGTTTGTTTACCTCATGTGATGTGGGATATTTGGAAGGAGTAGAAAACTCAAGTTTTCAAAGATAAATAAAGCTCAACCTTTTGTTTGAGCTCCCATATTATTTGGAGGACATTTGAGAATGTTTGTGTGCCTTAAAGGATCCAAAAATTTTGGTGGATTTGATCCCTAATGAAGCATTTATTGAGTAGTGTCTTGGGTTTGGGCATGTGGATCATACCCCACCAGCTCCTGATCCAAGACGTCTTGTTCATTGGACCCTTCCTCCTATTGGCTAGTGTAAACTAAATTTTTATGGGGCTTCTAAAGGTAAACCTAGGGTGGTCGGTGCTAGGGGTGTCATTCATGATAACAAAGGTGTAGACACCAAAACAACACCAATACGATTATGTGATGACAAGCGCTGATCGCATTGACACACACAGCTCCTAGGGTAGCCCCCAGAGGTTAAACAGTGGTCCTAACCACTCCCAAAAGTAGTTTGGAGGTCAAAGGTCAATTTGGCACATTTTTGGCACCTTTCTCTCTACTCGTCCCACCCAGGGACGAATATCAACATTCTCCCCAAGGTGAGGCAAATATCAATTTTGATTGGTAAAAAGTCAAACCTCAACAAGTCTTCTAGTTAATTGAAGCTTCATGCCAAGCAATTGTGAGGAATGACTTCAAATCAAGGAGAGATACTTCAGTCATGCATGTATTTGATTTTGGAGACCTCATGCAAGGAGAATCTAAATCAGGGAATTATATTTTCTCTCAAAATAGGACAAAAAACTCAAGTGGCACCCTCGCATGCACAATTCAAACAGAGAGACCCTAGGTCTATAAATTGGTGAGTTTTACCACCAAAAAATATATAGAGAAGGAGCATTTGAGCAATGAAGTGCTGCCAATTTTCATACCTACTTGCGATTTGTGCCTTTCACATCCTTAATCTCTCATTCGAAAGGGAGGTTATTGGGTGATTATTGGAAGCACGAATCTAGATCCAAAACCTAATTTTTGGCCACAATATTCCAAATTTTTTTTTGAAAACACCCCATAAGAAATTTTGGACCGATCCCAAGTGGATTGGTGCCGAAAAAGAGTCCTAAAAGGCAGGCGTCCTTCCCCCGGGCGCCCCCCAAGCTGTTGCAGCCCTAATCGCCCCAGCCCAGAGCGATTAGAAATATGTGATAGATTTCTCTAATTTTTCTTTTGCATATTATTCTAGGTTATTTAAATAGGCTTTTAAATTTCACTTCATTCTGAGCATTTTTGACCAAGTTTTTATCATTTCCTGCCTTTACTAACTTGTAGATGGCACCATCAAAATTTGGGTGATAGAGGCCAAATTGGAGAAATATGACATTCTGGGTCTTCCCAAAACACCCCCAATTAGCTAACCCCAACTTTGTAGGTCATTTGGAGATTCCTAGATAGGACATTGAAGAGGGTTCTTTCTGACAATTTGTTGTAGGTTTATTCGTCTCGCCCCGGAGCGAATACAAATCTATGAGGAATTTTTTGACTGTTCCTTTTGCAGTGGCCTCTTAGTAACATATTCATGCTTCTATTAAATTTTCATGTCTATCTTAGGTCATTTGGTTATCGTTTTAATATTTTCATGCATACACTAACAGTAGGCCTTGGGAAATACATGTTTTTTTTTATCTGTAGGTGCTACTGATCTTTTCTATTTCCTTGAATGTAGGTTTTTGACATCATAGGATCAAGAAGGAGCCAAAAATCATATACCCAAGTGGCAGCGACATTTTGGTCCGCCCATATTACATGTGGGCATGTGAAATAAGGATTGCTATCCATGGATGTGACAAGAAACATATTTGATGCTCCTATCCCCTAAAAAGGAAGGAGACATATTGTAACACGAATTTAAAAGCATATTAATAAAGAGGTCCATATTTCATATTGATTTTATCTTGTGTCGATTTGTCTATGGTATTTCCTTTCATGCATTTTTTAATAGATAGGCTTTTAGAGTTAAGTTTGGTTTTACACGCATCGTGCTTGACATTTTCCTTTTTGTTTCCGTATCCTTGTGCTTTCAGTGGCGATCATGGTGGGACCTCTATCCCTTGATTTTTAAGATTAACTTTCTAATCAAATTTGATTGTTTTTCTTACAGGTACCAAGTTTTCAAACACTGGACTATTGTTTGTTTCAGTCTATGGCGAGTATAGAGCTGGAATTTGTCTTATCTAGGGACGAATAGGAATTCGTCCTACCCTGGAATGAATACAGATCTGTTATTCATCTCACCCTAGGATGAATAGCTCTCTATGCAATTTTAGAGCAAAAATTTAGAGACATCCGATTTGGGCAGAGAAGAGGTAGAGGTCCTAAACACCTTCTGTCAATTTTTGCTTTCTATTCTCTGGTTATTTGCTTGGATAGAGGATTTGGAATGCTTGTTTGCTTCATTTATGCAAATTAAAAAGAACCCCACACACCACGTGATAATTTGAAACAACAAGGAGTTGGTCGTAAAACCCCAACCCTTGAGCAAGACCAACGGTGGATTTCTTCACCACCTTGGCTTGAGATATGCATACATAACCCTGATCATGACTGTTGCTAGATGTAAATCCTAATGGAAGTTGACCAAATTTAGCTGGGGTGATTCCTAGCATATGAGGATAAGTCTTCTATGGTAGGTTTCATAAACAGAGTGATTCCCCTTCCGTACCGCCTATGTTCCACGTACCATCTGCTCTCATGTACCAATAGTTTCCCTCACGTAAGGGTGGGTATATAGAGAGGTTGGTATATCAGCCTGGCAATGGTATATCGAAGGGGTAACCATTTTTGGGAGTCATAAGAGCCATCATATTGCATTTGAATGTTATTTACAAAATATTTCAAACAAACATCAAAACACACTAAACCAGGTTTAGAGCACACTCTTAATATTTAAACGAGATAATCATTGTTTTGTGTGTGCGATATTTCATGTTTAGTGTAGCATAAGAAATCCTAAAAGAAGATAAAAATCTACTCATATTTAGGTAAGCATCACCATGGTGTACACCCGTAGCCAAGCCCAATCATGGGCAAGTGCTACAGAGAGTGTACAAAGGGGGGAAAGTCACCTTCGATATAGTCCTGAGGACTTAGTCATCCCGCCTTGGTGGCATGGCACCCAAGATAGTCCACATCATGCCATAACAAAATAGGATTATAGAGGCACCTCTTTGAGGGGCACCCCCACTCAGCATAGATCTTTTCAAGAGGAGAACCTACATGTGGCACTCAACATAGACAAGAGACCTCCCTTAGATGCTCATTATGAGTGGCCTAGTGATGAAGTGATAGAACAACAGAGGGTCCAGAAGGAGGGGCCACATGATTTCATCATCCCTCCTCTACCCCATATTAATGTTAGAAACACTAGACCAAATCTAGAGTATCAGACTCTCTAGATAGGGCAAGACAATTCTGCCCGCACCTTGCATGCATATGAAAGGGAGTACGAGGAATACTACCACGTTCCTCAAGAGTAGTACATAGCGTGGGAGTGATGTACCTCTGCACCTACTATGTATCAAGATCACCCATTAAGGCTAGACCCTCAGGTGAATGCCGCTAACCTCGACAGAGGAAAGCAACCCATAGGGATCTTAGATCACCATGACCGAGATAGACATGTAGGAGAGGCATCTAGGCTTCCTAAACAAGAGACAATGGAACAAATTGACCTGGCATTTGCCAGACATGCCGCCCGCCAAGCGCAAATCATGCAACTCAGGCAGGATCAACAACGGTTAGATCATCTATACCGCCTTAGAAAAGAGTGCATTCAGCACCAGATAGCCAAATTGCTTCATAACACTATGCCTAAGAATTTCCCAACCCCTCGCATGCACAAGGTAGAAGTGTATGAGAGGCACAACCTCTTGGTGCGATACAGGCCCCCACGACCTTACCAAGTGCTACCTCCGAGACCTCCTAGACCTGAGTGAGAGGCCACTCCCAGGAACAATGATGGGCGCCCCCTACGGAGACCCACCCATGGTTATAGGTCTCATACAAAAACTCCTCAAGAAGCCTATGAGGAGTATGAACAAGAAGAAGAGAGGGCTGAAACATCCTACCAAGGCAGAGGGGTTGCTACCCAGCCATCCCTCCATAGGCTTCAAGTTCCTCACAACCCATAGTGGGGGAAAACCAAGGAGGAAGAAATCAAATCCTTCGATGCATATAAAGAATTGCTATAGTGCTTAAATATATGGAGATCAAGACTTCTGGGCCCCAAAATCCCACTTTACACCAACTCCATAGTCATCCTATGCATCCGTTAGTGCCGGCACCTCCATACCTTGAACACTTTAAACTACCCCAGTTGGAACTATTTAGAGGGGAGGAGGATGCCCAAGAGCATGTGACTAGATTCCTGAGCCAGTGCTTTGGCATTCAGGACAATGATGCTTTGTTACTAAGAACATTTATAACCACATTCATAGGCCCTGCCTCGGATTGGTTCACTCAGTTGCCAAAAAATAGCATCAGTAACTTGGATAAGCTAGTGGACGCATTCCTCAAATGCTTTGCCTTCAACACCAAGAAAAATGCATCATTAAGTGACCTAGCTAGCCTCAGGCAGTATGAGGAAGAGACCATGGCGGCATATGGGAACCGATGGAGGATGCTACTTTCAAAGCTACCCTACCTCCCTCCCATGTTCGACCTGACTCAGATGTTCTCAAAGAGTTGTTTGAGATTGATCTCCATGCTATTGCAGTTGCAGCAATATGCCACTCTTGAGGAAGCTCTGGTGCAAGCCAGAGTCATTAAGGAGATCAAGATATAGGATGGCGAGATCGCCAAACCTAAGAAGAAAGAATGGACCAAGAACACAAAAATAGGGACCACACAACATAAACCCGCTACGATCAATCAGGTTGCTATCAACGTCCCTAAGCCTGCACAATAAACACAACCTCAAAAGACTAACTATTAGACGGTGCCTCCTAACAATTATGATAGAGTAAAACTAGAGGCAAGAAAAAAATTAGCAGTGTCACCCTAGGTGACAATTTACACCTTACATAGAGTCCAAAGACTCCCTGTTTGACCGCTTGTCAATGATGAACTTGATCAACCTGCTAGAGATTCAAACTATAGACCCTAATGCACCGAAGCCTAAGGGGTACCGGGAGGACTTGTATTGTAGGTTCCACAGGTGGAAGGGACATGATCTTAATGCATGTTGGAAGTTTAAAGGCTTGGTGCAAGACCTAATCGACAATAAGACATTGGTGGTGGACAACCCCGTAGTGCCAAACAACCAACATATGGGAGTCTTCAAAGACCCCTTGCCTGCCCATGATGCGTAGGAAAAACCCCTTCAAGTCAATGAGGTGCAATAGAATTGCCCCATGCAGGGGTATGTAGGGATGATAAGCATCGTGACTAGGAATAGGAGGTATCAAGGAGCTACCCCTACGGTGGCCACTGGAGAAGTTCCATCGACGTCACAACCTCAACAACACCCTACACAACCTCCCTCGCCTAGACCAGTGGCCATGATTCGGACTAGACTTACCCAAAGTCTAAGGACCAGGTCGGCTAGGCTCTCCATATACGAGCTCATTCAACAATTAGTGCCCCATCGGGAGGCTCTAATGGAGATATTAAAAGCCATCGAGCTATAGCCCCATGAAGCAAATTATTTCAACAACTTTGTGGGACATGTAAAACAATGTACAGAACCAGTCATCACCTTTAGAGAAGATGAATTAAAATTAGTGACTGGTGATGTGGCGGATCCACCCCTACACATTATTGCATGGGTCAACAAGATTCCATATAAGAGGGTGTTGGTGGACACTGGCTCATCCAGTAATATCATCACAACAACAACATTGAAACATCTAAATTTGTTGACATCTCACATCTTGTCCTCCACCTATACACTACAAGAATTCAATGATGCAATATGCTCGACGGTTGGCACAATTTTCCTTCCCATCCAAGTGGGATAAAAGACTATTCATACATTGTGCCACATCTTGGAAGGTGAGATGGCTTATAATATCTTGTTGGGCCGGACTTGGATCAGGGATATGAAGTGTGTCCCTTCAATCATCAGTGCCTAAACTATACATTTTAAGGACAGGTGCATGTAGTAACGGCAGACTTAGAACCCTTCGAGTACTATAATACGGTGCAATTCTTGCCACAATCGACCCTCCCATCAACGCATTTGGATTTTTAGTTGAATCCATCTAACCAGGGTCTGATTCTGTAGGCATCCCCGTTGTCGAGTCCATAAAATCCCCAGTCGGGTCCATCTTCCTCATCTGGTCCTTCAAAAATGATGCCACCTATGATGGCCACACCAAAGGACAAAGGAAAGAAACCCCTGGAAGAGGAACCACCCCTAGTCTCAACCATCTCTACCGAAGAGATGCCCAATAGAATGGAAGTCAAGATTCCTAGTTTGCCCCACATGGAGTGGACCTAGGAAGGACTCCCATTCGCTCCCCCTCAACTACCAACGGTCATCATTTGAGATGGCCAACACGGGCCTTGGGGAGTATCTAGTGAGGAACATTGTAGCAACACCCACACTTGAGTCCATGTAGGACATGGGGAGACCTCGCCTCCCCATCAACTCTGTGGTTCCTCTAGGCTACCCACCCAATCAGACAAAATATGTTTATGGGGGCTGGGAAATAAAAAAAAAAAATAAATTTTATTAGATGCAAGAGGCATGGATATGGGTTGGGCAGGTATGAGAAAGGAGTGCGTGTTCTTTTCCAACCGAGATACCAAATGTCGTATGACAAGTCAGGAGTAGGGTTCAACCACCCCTGCCCCTAGACATCTTGGTAGAGAACATGCAAGGCCTAGGGATAGGCAACAAGGATGGGTTGGCATTAGATCCATATGCCAATCCTAACACAACATATACATTGGGGGATTATCTTCCACTACTAACAACCAACCTTGTTGACCATAACAACCTTTTCCCTTCGATCAAAAATGGAGAAAATTCGAGGACTCACCTATAAGAGGGATATGGACAAGACCAAGAAGGGTCTTCAGAAGATGAGTCGAAATACGAGGTAGCACCTTGGGATCCTTTCAAGTCTGATAACAATCATTCACAAGTATATCCCATGGATGATTATCAGGAGAGCTTCCTGAAAATGTTCCCTTTGGATGCTCCAATTGAGCATATGCCACCTCAAGAGAATCAGGTCCCCCCGTAGAGAGCGAAACAACCTCGATGGGACCACATTAATTTGCTCGAGCAAGATGAGCCTCATATGTCGCAAACCACTATTGGAGCCAACGAAGGCCTTTGGATCTCTGACAGTGATTATGAAGATGAAACTAAGATGGCTTATCTCAATCATATGCAACAAAGAATATCCCTTGGAATGCGATGTTTGCATTCACAGGCCAAGCATAGGTGGTTTATGTGTTATGGTGAACTAAGATGGATTATATCAATCATATGTGACAACAATGATATCCCTTGGACATAGATGACATGTTTGAATAGTTACACATAGGGCCAAGGCATAGGTGGCACCTAAACCAAGTGCAGTTATAGCAATTACTGCACCCGCCACTCTAGGTATACAGAGAGCATATTCCGCTTGGAGACCCTATAAAACCATCAGTGCCTAGGGTAGATCATATCCTCGTATCCGCACATAGGGCTGATCCATTTGTGCCAATACCCATAGAGCTAGATCCAGAGCACAAATATCATCTAGGATGTTCAAGCAGTCACACCCATGATAATGGAGACCATAATCATTTCATCAACATGATCTCCATTGATTTAACCACCCCCATCCATGATCCAACTGACCCGACACGGTCATTGCATCTAGACCTAGATGCTATAGACTGGGATCGTGCTGACACACCGCCATCCCCATCAGAGTATTGGCCTTGCGGTGGGATGTTCCATTTCACCCTAGGATAGACTCAGGATGTCTTCCATGTTGAAGAGGAACCTGACGTTCTAAACGATGATCTAAATTCAGCAAACGATATCCACTTGATCCCAACTCCACACCAGTTGGAGGACGGGTCCCACATGTCGGTCGAGGAGACGACTGACGTAGACATCGGCTTAGATCCAATGAATTTGCAAATCATCAAGCTGGGGGTAAGTCTATCCCTCGAAGAGCAAGCCGACTACATTGCCCTTCTCAAAGAGAAGAAGGAGGTTTTTGCATGGTCCTACAAAGACATGCCGGGGCTAGACCCATAGCTAGTCACGCATAATCTAACGCTTGATCCGACAGTCAAGCCAGTGAAGCAAAAACTACGTAAGATGCACCCAAAAGTGGCCTTAATGGTCAAAGATGAGCTACAAAAGTTGTTGGATGCATAGTTTGTCATCTACATGGATTACCCACCATGGTTGTCTAACATGGTGCCCATCAAAAAGCCCGATGGGAGGATTCGCATATGCACCGATTTTCAAGATCTAAACAAAGTGAGTCCTAAGGATGATTTTCCCTTGCCTAGCATCGACGCATTGGTAGACGCTACAGTGGGCCATGAAATGCTTTCCCTCATGGATGGTTTCTCGGGATACAATCAAATTCGTATCAATCCCGAGGACCAACTAAAAATGGCGTTCACAATGCCTTGGGGGACATTTTGCTATAAGGTCATGCCTTTTGGCCTTAAAAATGCTGGTGCCACCTACCAACGTGCCATGACGTACATCTTCCATGATTACATGCACAAAAATTTGGAATATTACATGGATGATTTGTTGGCCAAATCTCTTTTGCGCCCAGATCATCTCGATGACTTAAGCAAGATCCTCGATCACCTCATGGAACATAAAGTCAGACTAAACCCCAAGAAGTGCATATTTGGCATCACATCTGGAAAGCTCTTGGGTTACATAGTCTCTAAATGAGGAATCGAGGTAGACCCACACAAATTCAAGGCAATCCTTGAAATGCTTCCTCCAACTACCATCAAGCAGCTCAAAAGTCTACAAGGAAAGGTCGCATCAATCAAGCGCTTCATAGCGCAGCTATCTGACAAGTGCCAACCCATGAATAAATTATTGCACAAGGGGGTAACATTTCACTGGGATGACGAGTGCCAGTCAGCCTTTGATGACATTAAACAATACTTGGCTTCACCGCCAGTATTGGCACCACCTAGACCAGGAGTGTCATTCTATTTATACATCTCAGCTACTGAGGTGGCACTGGGCGCCATGCTGTCCCAGAAAAATGAACTACACAAAGAACAAGCTACTTACTATCTTAGCCACACCCTGGTCAGTTATGAACTTAACTATGCATACGTTGAGAAGCTCTACTTGGCAGTGGTGTTTACTACCAAAAAGCTATGCCACTACATGCTCAGCAATATGACGTATGTTGTGTCTAAGGAGAATCCATTGCGATACATGATGAGTCGTACTTATCATAGTAGCCACACGACGAAATGGATCATGTTGTTGACGGAGTTTGACATAGAATTCATTGGACAAAAATCCATAAAAGGTCAAGTCATCATCGATCAACTGGCAGAGGCTCCTCTTGAAGATGATCAGCCTCTGACCGTAGAACTACCTGATGATGGGGTTTTCCATGTTTTAGAATCACCAGATTCTGATGAGCCTGAGTCACAGGCTGACATGACCCTATTCTTTGATGGTTCTAAATGTGAGCAAGGAGGTGGCATGGGAATTGTATTCTTCACTCCACAAGGGGCTCCAATGCCTCTGTCATTTAAATTAGACTTCCCGTGCACCAAAAACAATGCAGAATATGAAGCCTTGCTCATAGGTCTTCAGACAACAATCACCATGAACATTAAATGTTTAAACATCTTTGGTGATTCGTTGTTAATTGTCAATCAAGTAAAGGGGATATTCCAATGTAAATGTCTAGTTCTACAGGCCTACAAAGCCCTTGTGGACAAATTCCTAGCACAACTTGAATGGTATGACATCGAGGCACTCCCTCGATCATCGAATCATTTTGTGGATACTATGGCCTCCTTGGGGTCACTAATCCCGCAAGACCCTTTTGGTGAGATGACAACCATTCAGGTCAAAACATTATCGCAATCCATGATGGAGCGTGCAAGCTCTGACCTAACGCCAGGAATCCACCTGATCCAGATTGAACCATCTCAGGATAGGTTCTCTCAAATCCATGATTGTCTGACTCAAGCCAACTGGGGGTCCTTGTTCTCCCCGACCCCTCTTAATAGCAACACAACGCTATTTTTACAAGTTCTTTCCCGCTCAACTTTTGCTAGGGATGAACTTCAAGAGGGATTGGTCATTCATACCATCGAGGTTTCTGATCAGCAGGATTGGTACACACCCATAAGGGATTACCTCAAGCTAGGTAACCTCCCACTTGGATTGACACAAGCCACGAAAATATCATTTAAATAGAAAGTGGCAAAACATGTCTTGTTAGGAGACATTTTGTATCGTCGGAGCTATGAAGGAATCCTCCTCCGTTGCTTGGACCAGCAAGAGTCCACTTGGGCGATCACCCAAGCACACGATGGTACATGTGGTGGCCACTTCAGCGGTATGGCCATCGCAAAGCGCATTCTTCGCATGGGCTATTATTGGCCATATTTAGAGCGAGATTGTTGCGCATATGTAAAGAAGTGCATGAAGTGTCAACACCATGCTAATTTGACACACGTACCTTCTCAGGCCTTGCAATCGATCCAATCGGCTTGGCATTTTTCGTAGTGGGGCTTCGATCTAATCGAAAAGATCTCCCCTGCATCGTCGGGTCATCACACGTTCATCATAATGGCCACAGAGTACTTCACCAAGTGGGTGGAAGCAATTCCGCTAACCTCTACGATTGGAACCCGCATTGCGGAGTTTATTTTGCATAACATCATATGTCATTTTGGTATTCCATCCAAGATCCTTTCGGATAATGGGACGTCATTCAAGAATAAAGATGTGCATGCTTTGACAACAAAGTACAAAATTCAGCACAGTTTTTCAACACCCTATTATCCGTAGGCAAATGGGCAAGCAGAGGCATCAAACAAAATGCTAGTCGCCATCCTCAAAAAGACCATCGTAGATAGTCATAAGGATTGGCACATTCAAATCCCGCTTGCCCTATGGGCTTATCGCACTAGCATTCGGACGCCCACTAGGGCAACTCCATTTTCATTGGTGTATGGCTCCGAGGCAGTCATGCCTCTTGAGTTGGAAATCCCTTCCCTACGCATTTCAATGCAAGAGTTCATCGATGATGACACTGCGTGGCAGGCCTAGTTAGACCAACTAACGTTGCTCGATGAACGATGCGTCAATGCTCTCGAGCATTTGCGTATCTATCAAGAGCGACTTAAGAAAGCATACAACATGAAGGTCCACCTAAGGGAATTTTAGGTTGGTGACTTGGTCTTAAAAGAGAACCAACAGAATTCTAATTTTCCATCCCATCTAAGGGACAAGTTCATGGCAAACTGGTTAGGTCCTTATGTGATTGACAGTAGAATAGGACCTGGAACATACCGACTCACCTCTCTTGAAGGAATCAAGGAACTAGAACCCTTGAACATCAGTCATTTGAGGCCATTCCACATTTAGAGAGCCATAGCCCACCCAAAAGCTCCAAGGATTCCCACAATCGCTTGGTCAACCCCAAAATGCCCCAAAGGTATCCATAAACCCTTTGGTCAACCCAAAAGCTCCAAGGATTCCCACAATCGCTTGGTCAACCCCAAAATGCCCCAAAGGTATCCATAAACCCTTTGGTCAACCCAAAAGCTCCAAGGATTCCCACAATCACTTGGTCAACCCCAAAATGCCCCAAAGGTATCCATAAACCCTTTGGTCAACCCAAAAGCTCCAAGGATTCCCACAATCGCTTGGTCAACCCAAAATGCCCCAAAGGTATCCATAAACCCTTTGGTCAAGCCAAAAGCTCCAAGGATTCCCACAATCACTTGGTCAACCCCAAAAATGCCCCAAAGGTATCCATAAACCCTTTGGTCAAACCAAAAGCTCCAAGGGTTCCCATAACCGCTTGGTCAAAATAAATATTCAAAAACAAACAAAAACAATAAAATCATCAAAAATAACAAAAAAAATTGCATTTCAATTCCATGCATACTCGTAAAAATCAAAATACAAAAATATAGGTTGCATTAGGCATCACATCCATACATTGCATATTTGCTAGGTCATACAAGTCAAAAGCACCATAGACTGTCATTACTTGGCAATTCCATCATTTTCCACATCAAATCCATTTTATAAACACATACATCCAGAATAACACCATCCCCATTTCTAGCATAGTCAGTTGTCTCCTAATGTATATAGGGTTTTCGTCATTCAACTGTCTTTAAATTTCTAGCCAAAAACTATACAAAGTTAAATGGATTTTACAAGGGAAAGTTTTACTTGGATCATGCCTCGTTACGTAACATCCCTACACAAGTTAAAACACATAAAATAATTCCTAAGTTGTGTGAACGCAAGAGAAACCTACAAAGCAGTCTAGGGTACCATAGGTGAAATATTAGCCTATTCATCCCCCTGTGCGAATGGTTCAAGAGTGCTGAGAATTGACAAAAGGACGAGCTCTTCCCCATCAATTCCCCCTAATAAACAGTGGTTTTCACCACTACCAAAAATCCCAATCACCGTTGGTCCCCAAAGTTGTAAGGATTCGTACTACACGTCCCTGCCAAGGATGGGTAGTCATCCCCAAGGCCTAAAAGGATCAATGCCATTCAAAAAAAAAATTCCCAAAAAGCCATCATCACGACCATATCCACTCACCTTTGGTCTCAAAGTTGTAAGGATTCATACTACACGTCCCTGAACAGGATGGGTAGTCATCCCCAAGGCCTAAAATATCAATGCCCTTACTTCATAATCTCCATAATCCCCTTTGGTTCCCAAAGTCATAAGGATTCGTACTACACATCCCTGAATAGGATGGGTAGTCATCCCCAAGGCCAAAAAGATCAAGGCCATTCATAAGCCACAAAATTACAAGCTCAACCTTACAAAGCTCAAAATACAAAATCAAATAACAGTGGTTATCACCACTATTCAAAATCCTTGCTCAAAAAGAAAAACAAAGAGAAAAATAAATAGTGATTTTCATCACTATGTAGACGAGCAAGTATCCTAAACCATTGAGCAAACACACAACCTGAACTTGAATCCTTGGAATTCTCAGCATTCGAAAACCATCTAGGTGATCCTCATTACGGGTTTGGTGGACAACCTACCTGGCAATGGCGGTATCCTAACCGCATGATGATATGTCTATCACATTAGCTTTGCGTGTGCGCAGACCAATGTTTGCATGTGGATGAGCTAGCTTATGGTACCTTAGATTGTCCCATGGATTAATCTTACTAAATACAACAACGGAGTTAGTGGAGCTAATTAGGTGATCCTCAGTACAGGTTTGGTTGATAGCCTATCTAGCACTGGTGGTATCCTGACAAATACCACATAAACGAACTCAATTGCACACATAGGGATGTGAAATAACTTGGTTAACCTCCAAGTCGGATTTATACCTTGTTCAAAAGTCTTGCGAGATAAATGTACAGTCTTGGCTAGTTAGTTAAAATATCTGAATCTCAAAAAAGCTTAACTACATTTTAAAACAACTGGTACATTTCATTCCGTACATCACCATCAAAAAATATGCAAAATACAAAAACAAAGTTTTCACATGCAAAGTCATTCCACAAAGCCATCCCATAAGTACAACAAGCCAGTAAATCTTGTACAGTCTATGGTGCCATCGACAAGTTATCAACAACTCATTTCATTCATTCCATATGCATACATCATATAAATTAGAAACATCGCATTCATAATAGCATATGCATACATCAATGTAAATACATGTACATAAAAACAAACCATGAAAAGTGCATAAACACAAAAAAAAAGTCATCTATATATATATCATCAAAAATGCCCATAGGCTACAATGAACCGGTCCTCTGACCTCGCAACAAAAGCCAAAACCTCAAAAACCCCCAAGCCTAGGGCGTCGGCCACCATGATCACGCAGGATCGGTGCAACAAGAACTACCCCCCATGGTGTGGGTCCTATGGGACCCCTCAGGGCGGCTGTTGCTAGCCCCCGCATCACGCCCACTAGCCCCCCTCATCCAATCGCCTATGACGAGATGATGCTGACTGCTCAGTATCGCTACCCCTCGTTCGGCATGAAGAGCCACCTCTAGAGGGCTCAGGTACCCGCCCCCTGATGCGGATGATCTCTCCCTCCAGATCCATTCGATAACGACACCACTCCACCTCTCATCGATGATACATTGCTACTACATCGTCACGCTATGCCAACACCTTCTCCCTCTCCAAGTTGCATCCGTAGAAGATCCCTCTCCCGTGTAGCATCGGTATCCCCCTCCTACTAGTGGTATGTAGCCCATGCGTTCTCCCGCTCTACTAGCTGAGTCTACAAGAGATCCCTCTCCTGCAAAGCCTCCCCCAGCTCCTCATCTCACCTCTAAAGTAGCCCCACCAATCATGCATTCTCAGCATGCAACCCTACCTCCATGTCCTCCAAAACTGCCTGAGGCATAGGCGAATATGAGACAACAGCCTACTCTGGCTCCCACTACTCTGGGACGTCCTGCACATTTGGCTGATCCAAAACCCCAATATCCTCTCTCATAAAATCATCCACCTCTACCATATTCGTGTCCTCCAGTGGAACCCCCCAGCCCTCACCTAGTGCCTCTGCACCCTCATCGTCTGCTGCCCCTCCTAGAGGCCCCTCGCCTCGCCACCATCGCAAAGTCCACCACTGGTCATACTCCACGGTAGTCCCGATGTCATCCACGTCTAGGATGTCAATCGTAGTATCTGCATCCTCACCCAGCGATGCAATGATTGGCCAAGCTAGAGTCCTCTCGTCTCCCCAATGTCGATAGACCACGGGCTCACCAGGAAACCCCTGGTGCACCCCAAACTATCGTGTAACCCGACCATATGGGAAGAACTCCTGCTTAGTCCCATGATGCCCAATCAACCATCGCCCCCTTCGTACCCATCGGAGCCACTCTCTAGCCTTAGGCCAGGCTGGACAGTCCCGGTAGGGGCACCAGAACACCTCCCCTAGAGCAAGCCAAGCGAAGGCATCGACATAGTGCCCTACGACACCTTCCCATCGCCGACTCTGTCCCTGCTCCTCAGACCGCCACCACAATGCCCCGTAACCAATCTCTCGGTCTACCATCTCTGCCCGAGTCATCCAGGGTAGCCCCACCGGCCTCTCCACTACTATGTGCTACCAAGCCCAGCACTGCAACAAGTAGCTGCAACTAATCCCCTTTCACCTCCAACAATGGACCTCGTACAACTCATCATAGAGCTGTGCCAACAGAGTCTGTCCCCATATCATGATCATAGGTGCATCCGTAGGACACTCCACCAACCGAAACACCACCTCTAGCAGGTTCCACGAGAACCTCGCACCCGAAGAGTCAGGGAGAAGCATGTTGGAAATAAGGCCCATAAGTAATGCATGCCTCACTCCCAACACACCCCTCTCTAGCCACCATCGAACCAATATGCCACCAATTTGGCAGTCGCCCTCTGCCCTCTCCACTAGGCTGTCCACCCCCATCTCCTCTCCATGTCCAAAGCAGCGTGTCAGCACTGCTGTCCTCTGATCCCGCGGCGTCGTCCGGATCGGCAGTCCGTCTATTGGAATCCGAAGAATCCGATAGACATCCTCCAAGGTCACCGTCATCTCCCCTATTGGGATATGGAAGGTATTGGTCCGAGGATCCCACAAGTTGATCAGGGTCATCAGATAGGCCCGATCCCCAACCACCGGCTCCAGCCGAGTCACCTGCTTGAGCCCAAGGGCATCAAGCCAATCCCAGTCAGCCAAAGTCAGTGCCACATGCGCTTCAATGAAAACCGTGGGCACACGGTACCGGCTCTTCACAACCTACAAAAGAAAACAAAACAAAAAACATTAAAATCCAGGAAAAACTGTACAGCTAAAAACAGACATATAACGAGACATAAAATGCACAAAAATACAAAAAACATTCAAAACTAATTTTTCAGTCCTAAGGTTTTTCACTTTAACTCTAACTGATAAATTAAACAAAATTCAAAACAATTCAACAAAATCATTTGCCAGTTCTAGGGTTTTCACTCTCAACTGATAAATTAAACAAAAACATAACAAAATTCAAAAAACTTAATTTGTCAGTTCTAGGGTTTTAACTCTAACTGATAAATTGAAAAACAAACAACAAAAATTCAAAAAAATAATTTGTCAGTCCTAGGGTTTTAATTCTAACTGATAAATTAAAAAAACAAACAAAAATTCAAAAAAATCATTTGTCAGTCTAGGGTTTAACTCTAACTGATAAATTGAAAAACAAACAACAAAAATTCAAAAAATAATTTGTCAGTTCTAGGGTTTTAACTCTAACTGATAAATTAAAAAAAAAAAAAAAACAAAAAATTAAAACAAAAAAATCATTTTTCAGTCCTAGGGTTTTAACTCTAACTGATAAATTAAAAACAAAAAAAATAAAACAAACAAATCATTTTTCAGTTCTAGGGTTTTAACTCTAACTGATAAATTAAAAACAAAAAAATTAAAACAAAATAATTGTTTGTCAGTCCTAGGGTTTTTAACTCTAAAAATCGACTGATCACTTACAAACACAAAAACACAAACCACAAAAAATAACTAGGGTTGAGCTATGTTTTTACGCTCATTTTTACCCTACGTTTCTAACCTAAGTTTTGATCTTTGTTAAAATTCGAGTTAAGCGAAGTTTTTAAGTTACGTTCTAAACTAAGTTTTTCAGCTAAGTTTTAAACTAACTTTTGATCTTTGTTTACCTAGGGTTACACTAAGTTTTAAGCTAAGTTTTGATAGACTAGGGTTTCATTTTTAAATTTGACAAACAAAAAAAACAAAAGGACAAAAAACAACAAATAACTTGCGGTTTTAAAATCGTAAAGCAAACAAATAATAATGAGGAAAATCACTTACTGGTCTCGCTTCGGCTCCGTTGCTCGATCCGGTTTGTGCACTCATGGTGGCAGGAAAAATTTGGTAGCGCTTCGCTTCGCAATTGACCTCCTCCTCCTCAGAGCTCCAAATCGCCAAGAAAAACAAATGCAAATGAGCCCAAAACCCAGTTTTGGCCTTTAAATAGTCTTTTTGAGCCTGTAATCGTTCCACCCTAGGATGAGCGCTCTAGTTAGTGCTCGTCCTACCCTGGGACGATTACTAAACTGGTATTCATCCCACCCAGGGACGAATATAGAGCAAAAATTTCAAAAATAACAAAAACTACACAAAATGCACCAAAAACAAGCAAGAAAAGTGTCCGATAAGAGTGCTTTTGCACTTGACAATCCGGGCATGCAAAACAGACGTCGAGGTCACAAATCCTCACTATCCTATTCCCTAAGAAGGCTACCATAGCCGGACCGCTCCACGGGAAGACGAATTTTCGAGAATTTCATCCCCAAATGGCATCACCAAAAAGGGTTAAAACCCACCAAAAATAGGTCAGAATGTTCAAAAACTGCTTTCGCATTCAACGGTAAACAACTGAAGGCACCCTTACCTAAGTCATCTTGGGTCAAGCGACTCATCACTTTTCTCATGTCGGTCATTCCCTCATCGATTCGTTGCTTGAGGGGGTAGTCACACTTAGTCACCAATCAACAAAGATATACCCAATCAAGGAAATAACACGCATTCAAAGAATTATTGACAAAGACAATCATGCTCCCGCTTGGGCCAGCAAACAAGCAATAATCACAAGCTGATCAAACACTTGGCATTCATGAATCATGAAATCAAGGTTTCCATAGACAAAAGGTTGCGCCCTTTGCCTATTCATGACTGATCAATGTCCAAGCTCAAGTAACACCTCACCAAAAAATATTAACACTTGAATTAAGTTCCTTAGCTCGTCAGAAGCAAGGATTCAAGAATGCGTGCCCTTTCCATACTTGGGGCATCAAGATTTGGTTAGGTTACTGAGAAACCCTAATCATTAGTTCTTTGGTTATCTATTTTTGCTTGGCATTGTACCTTGCACAGTGCTTCCCAAAAAGGGGCATTTGTAGACACCAAAACAACACCAATCCGATTATGTGACGACAAGCGCTGATCGCATTGACACACACAACCCCTAGGGCAGCCCCCAAAGGTTAAACAGTGGTCCTAACCACTCCCAAAAGTAGTTTGGAGGTTAGAGGTCAATTTGGCACCTTGCTCTCTACTCGTCCCACCCAGGGATGAATACAAACTGGCATTCATCCCACCGAGGGACGAATACAATTTGGCCATATGAAATATGATCTATGGAATCCAATGGTTAAAATATTTTATTGTAAATTAGCTTCCTAGAAGGGTGCTCTTCTGAGTCAAGTTGAGAAGGTGGTGCTAGTCCAAAGTACTTTACAGAGCATCCCTATCTACTTTTTGTTGTTGTTTCATATTCTAGGTAGAGTCATAGTAAAGTTGGATAGCATTTGTAAGGCTTTTCTCTGGGTTGGCCCTAAGATTAAAGGTAAATTCCATCTGGTTTCATGGGAGCAGCTTTGTAGAAGGAAAAAATATGGTGGTTTAAATCTAAATAATATAGCTAGTATTAAACAGGATTTGGTGGCGAAGCTCAGTTGGAATGTAGCCTCTAATATTGACCGTTTGTGGTACAAAATTTTGAAGGCTAAGTATAATTTTTATTTTTTCATTTCTGATTTCCTTCCTTTTGGTGGTTCGGGCTTTTGGAATAGACTTGTAAAATATCAGGAGTTCATCAAGTTTAACTGTAGGTGGATTTTTGGAAATAGGAGAAATGTGAATTTCTAGAAAGACGCTTGGTTGAGAGATCATCCTTTGATTGAGGACCTACGTTTTAGAGACTTGAGTCAAGGGTCTAGACTTTTTGGGCTTATTAAAGTGGTTGAATTCACTAAAGTTCATGGAGGTATAATTATTTGGACCAATCCTTCTCATGTGGTGAGGAATGCAATAGATCTCCAATTTTGGAATTTGGTTATGGATGAGCTCTATCTTTATATTGTGTGGCAAGAAAATATGGAGGATCAATTGATTTGGAAAGCTGGTAGTGCTGGATTGTATTCAGTCAAGTTGGCTTATGAGCTCCTATGTGTTGAATGGGATGGATATTTTCCTAATGGCCTAATTTGGTTAAAGCATTTAAACCCCAAAGTTAGTATGTTCTTCTGGATGGCAGTGAAAAATAAAATTCTAATAGTTGAAAACCTGCATAAGAGAGGCATGTGTTTGGTTAATAGGTGTTATATGTGTAAATAAGCCTAGAAATCGTCCTTTGATTTGCTTCTTAATTGTCAAGTTTTCTAGGAAGTTTTGTTTTCCATTATTTGTAAGGTTGGAGTGAATTGTGTTTTTCCTAATTCAATTTTTGATTGTGTCTTACAGTGGGATTCTTAATTTTCCTCGCCAAAGCTTAAGTGCTTTTGGAAGTTTGTTTAACTCATGTGATGTGGGATATTTGGAAGGAGTAGAACACTCAAGTTTTCAAAGATAAATAAAGATCAACCTTTTGTTTGAGCTCTCATATTATTTGGAGGACAGTTGAGAATGTTTGTGTGCCTTAAAGGAGCAAAAAATTTTGGTGGATTTGATCCCTAATGAAGTGTTTATTGAGTAGAGTCTTGGGTTTGGGCATGTGGATCATCCCCCACCAGCTCCTGATCCAAGACGTCTTGTTCATTGGACCCATCCTCCTATTGGATAGTGTAAACTTGGGATGGTGGGTGCTGGGGGTGTCATTCATGATAACAAAGGTGTAGACACCAAAACAACACCAATCCGATTATGTGATGACAAGCCCTGATCGCATTGACACACACAGCCCCTAGGGTAGCCCCCAGAGGTTAAATAGTGGTCCTAACCACTCCCAAAAGTATTTTGGAGGTTAGAGGTCAATTTGGCACCTTTTTAGCACCTTGCTTTCTACTCATCCCACCCAAGGATGAATACAAACTAGCATTCGTCCCACCCAAGGACGAATATCAGCATTCATCCCAGGGTGAGGCGAATAGCAGGTTTGAGTGGCAAAAAGTCAAACCTCAAGAAGTCCACCAGTTAATTGAAGCTTCAAGCCATGCAATTACGAGGAACGACTTCAAATCAAGGAGAGAGACTTTAGTCATGCATGTCTTTGATTTTTGAGACCTCATGCAAGGAGACTCTAAATCAGGGAATTATCTTTTCTCTCAAAATAGGACAAACAACTCAAGTGGCTCCCTCGCATGCGCAATTCAAACAGAGAGACCCTAGGTCTATAAATTGGTGAGTTTTCTCACCCAAAAATATACAAAGAAGGAGCATTTGAGCAATGAAGTGCTACCAATTTACATACCTACTTGCAATTTGTGCCTTTCACATCCTTAATCTCTCATTCGAAAGGGAGGTTATTGGGTGATTATTGGAAGCATGAATCTGAACCCAAAACCTAATTTTTGGCTACAATATTCCACAAAATTTGTCGACAACACCCCATAAGAATTTTTGGACCCATCCCAAGTGGATTGGTGCTGAAACAGAGTCCCAAACAGTGGGCATCCTGCCCTCGGGTGCCCCCCAAGCTGTCGTAGCCCTAATCGCCCCACCCTGGAGTGATTAGAAATTTGTGATAGATTTATCTGATTTTTCTTTTGCATCTTATTCTAGGTTATTTAAATAGGTTGTAGTTTAAATTTCACTTCATTATGAGCATTTTTGACCAGGTTTTTATCATTTCTCGCCTTTACTAACTTGTAGATGGCACCATCAAAATCTGGGTGATAGAGGCAAAATTGGAGAAATTTGACCTTCCGGGTCTTGCCAAAACACCCCCAATTAGCTAACCCGAACTTTATAGGTCATTTGGAGCTTCCTAGATAGGACATTGAAGAGGGTGCTTTCTGATAATTTGTTGCAGGTTTATTCGTCCCGCCCCAGAGTGAATACAAATATGTGAGGAATTTTTTGACTGTTCGTTTTGTAGTGGCCTCTTGGTAACATATTCATGCTTCTATTAAATTTTTAGGTCTATCTGAGGTCATTTGGTTATCATTTTAATATTTTCATGCATACACTAACAATAGGCCTTGGGAAATACATGTTTTTTTCTATCTGCATGTGCTAATGATATTTTATGTTTCCTTGAATTTAGGTTTCCGACATCAAAGGAGCAGGAAGGAGTCAAAAATCATATACCCAAGTGGCAGTGACATTTTGGTCTGCCCATCTTACATGTGGGCACGCAGAAGAAGGATTGCTATCCATGGATGTGACAAGAAACATATTTGACGCTCCTATCCCCTAAAAAGGAAGGAGACATATTGTAACACGAATTTAAAAGCATATCAATAAAGAGGTCCGTATTTCATATTGCTTTTTATCTTGTGTTGATTCTTCTATGGTCTTTCCTTTCATGCATTTTTCAATAGATAGGATTTTAGCGTTAAGTTTGGTTTTACACGCATCGTGCTTGGAATTTTCCTTTTTGTTTTCATATCCTCGTGCTTTCAAAAGGTAATCGTGTTCTGTATTATGCTTAAAATATTGGTGTCCAATCATCACAGTTTTATGAAGCAAGAGTATCTTTTTTAGGTATGTCTTTGATTAGGGATTTGGAAATTCAAAAAGCTATTGTCGAAGGTGATTCTTTAAATTTTATAAATATGTTAAGTGGGTCTTGTCATGTAAGTTGGAATGTGGTTAACATATTGATGAGGCCGTTGGAATTATTTGAACCTTGGAAAATGTATTTATTGTGCATATTTTTAGAAAAGGTAATGAAGCGACTGACTTGATGGTGAATCTTAGGGCCTTTTGTTCAGGATATTATGTTTGGTAGAGGGATTTCCCTTATGATATTATCCAGTGTATCAAAAATGAAATTCATTAAATTCTATTAGTTGGTTTTCATGCATTCACTTTGGTGGGGAATGTTGTGGTGCAATTGTAGTCGTTGGTAGAAAAGCAAGGTGGCATCCAACATTTACTTCCTGGGTATGGTGGGATTTATTTCCTTTCAAATTTTAAATTTTGAATATTACTCCCCCCTTCTTTGCTAGCATCAAGATCTATCTCGAAGCTTTCTAATATTCTGTTGGAATACAATCTCATTTCAATATTGTATCATGTATTAGATCTTCTTGCTCATTCTTGGGATAGGATGTCTGCCTTGTTCTGCAGATCGATATTGGACCACATCTCTTGTGTCTCCTTTTAGGCTTCTTGGGTGGTGGTGGTTGTTTCATGGGGTGAGTACCTAGGTTTTTATTACTTCCCTATCTTGGGATTGGTATTTGGCTAATCATTTCTCACTTCGATATTTTTTCCTGAGTAAATTGGTCCTTTTCCATGTCATTGCCTTAGTTTTATCTATCTCGACGTGCACTTTTCGTAACTTTACATATGTTTGTAGTACCTTTATTTATTGGCTAGTTGGCAAGGTGAGGAGGAACATCTGGTATTGGCACGTAATAGGTGGCCTTTTCTCTTTGTTGTTTGGAAATGGCTCTTTGTTGATGTGAGTAGGAGGATGCCTGTTTTCCTTTGGTTCATTCCATGATTTTTATGCTCCTTCTCATTGTTGCTAATTTATGTTATCCTTTGTGCATTCTCTTCTCTTCAGAGTTTGTGTGGATAAGTTTTGGTTTCATGGCTCTTCTCAGTGTTCATGAGTCTCTAGCATCGTGGACTTTCATAGCAGGTTTGGGGGTCATGGTTTTTCTTGTGATGGAGACGGGTGTCTATTTTTCTATGAATAAGAGTGCAGTTTTGCATAATTTAAAGTTTATGGAGATCAAACAATGAGCATTGTGGATTTTGGTAAAAATGGCACTAGATTATACTGAAGAAGATTGATTTAATGTTGTAGAACTTTATTTATTCTCCCATTGATCACTTTTGTCTTTATTTTCCTTGTTGCGCTTTGTTCTTTTTTCTTCTCTCTACCTTTATGGAAGGGTTTTTGTAAAAGGTTGTGGGGTCCCTTTCAAAGCCCTCTTTTATCTTAATACTACCAAAAAAAATACATAGTATTTATGGATGTAATAAAATTATGAAAATATAAATATTTCCTAGGGGTTCAATAGAAAGGAACTTCTTATTAAATAATTTTGAGTATGAAGGGATACACTCTAGCATGAACCTTGATAAAAAATTCGTGAAGTCATTATATTTATCTATGTTTAAAATTTTAGGAATTATTTAGTTTGGTCAAACAATAAGGAGTATTCTATAAATTTTTAGAATTATGGTTTATTGAAACCTTAACCTATTACTTTTTATCCAAAATTAAAGGCATTGGCCTAGGCCTTGTTGCATTTCTATTATGTATATTTTTAAAGTAGACAACCTCAAAAAAGTTATGGATGAGCTCCAAAAGATGCTTCAAGTGTTATTTTTTTCATTTTCATGAAAATATGAGTTTGTTTTAAATTTATCAAAATATGGTAGGTGTGCAATCAAGTTGGGATATAAGAAATTGAAATAAGAAAAAAATGAGTACCTCCAAATATTTCCCTTGAAGGAGTATTTGATCACTTGAATACCTCACAATATGTCAACATTATTTTTCTTAGTAGTCTAAAGCAAATTTAATACCTCCTATTCTTATACCATTTGAATATAATTTAAAAAAAAATAAGAATCTAGTGGAGTTTGACATTAGAATTAGAAGAGTTGATGAAATGTTGTATAAATTTCTTTAAAACTAAATCATTAATTATTTTATGAAGGATTGATCTTATAATTGCTTGTTGGAATTTGGGGGTTAATAAAAATAATAAGAAATTTGAAAAAAAATATTAGAATCGCACCCAAGTTTAGATTTGTATTGTTTCCTCTTTTAAAAGTACCTATAGGCATGATGCCCATAATGAAGAGGAAGACTTATGCTATTGTCACATGGTTACAATATTTCAATATATGTGTGTGGGCTATAGATGAAAATGAATTTAATGTAAGGGATCTATAGTGATCCATGCTAAATTGGAAATTTCCAAAATTTGAATTCATAAAATTAATGTTGATGGAATCTCCAAAGGAAATCATAGAGAGGTTGGTGAAGGTAGTCTTTTACAAATTTAATGAAGGCATACTTTTTCTTACCTACTCAAAATCAGATGAAATATAAACGAAAGTCTATATATAGACTAGGGTACTTCTTATAGGAATCAATACAACCATGCAAAAAAGAACAAATTGTACTTAAATATGTAGTCCATGTATTATTATTATTAATGTTATCAAGAAAATGGATATGACAATTGGATAAAAAATAATATTATTTTTACTGCCATCCATTATTGGAGGTAGTATCTTGGAAATGTGAACTTATACTCAAAAGGAAACATGATAGCTCATATTTAGTCAATCACAATGTTGAATTTTTGTCTTGATAAAATTTAAATTTTGAAAGGCAACTACTTGAGGGAGATTTTTTAAGAACACAAGCTTATACTGAGAGGGGGTGAACAGTATAAGATAGAACTTTTATATTTTCTTTCCAAATAAATAAATTCAAATAATATCAATGCAATAATGAAATAATGCACAAATAACCAGACACATGAGAGAAAATATTTTACGTGGAAACACCCTTTTAGGAGAAAACCACGACAAAATATTGCTTATAAATTTCTTCAATAAATTTCATGGGCATCAACTCATACGAGACACCAATCCCCTATTAAAAGTTCATGGACATCAATCCATAGGATACAACAATCCCCTATACAAGTTTGTGGACACCAATCCATAGGAGACACCAATCCCCTATATAAGTTTGTTGACACCAATCCATAGGAGACACCAATCCCTTGCTCAAGTTTGTGGACACCAATCCACAGGAGACACCAATCCCCTTTCTCAAGTTTGTGGACACCAATCCATAGGAGACACCAATCCCTTGCTCAAGTTCGTGGACACCAATCCATAGGAGACACCAATCCCCTTGCCCAAGTTCGTGGACACCAATCCCCTTGCTCAAGTTCATGGACACCAATCCATATGATACACCAATCCCTTCTCAAGTTCGTGGATAAAATTTTCCTCAGGTCTATTCTCAAATATTGCTCACAAAACTTCTCAAATTTACTCCAAAACCTGCTCAAATATGCTCAAAAATTTACTCACAAAACCTACTCAAATTTGCTCCAAAACTTGCTCACAAAATCTACTCACAAAACCTACTCAAATCTACTCCAAAACCTACTCACAAAACCTTCTCAAATCTACTCCAAAACATACTCACAATATGCTCCAAAACCTACTCACAAAACATGCTCAAATCTGCTCCAAAACCTAATCATAGCCTATGCTCAAATCTGCTCACAAACCTGCTCATAGCCTATGCTCATCTACTCCCAAATTCGGTCATACAAATCTAATCTATAATTTTTTTTTTCTTCTTCAATTAAAAACAATACACACACATTATACCCATTTATCTTCAAGAACATATGAAGGATGATATGCACTAATGTAGTAAGCTTCAAATGACCAGTATGTTCTTCACATTCATTAAGTCTTTCACTTCCACATATTTCACATTTAATACATTTTAAAGGTAGCTCAAGTCTAGTATTGGATAACTTACTTGTGTGTTGACTTAGAGATGCTAATACCTTGTTCTTATTCCACTATCACGTGTACATATTCTTCTTCTTTAAATGACTGAATTATTTGTCCTTGCTAATTGAATACTTGGATGAATATGTGTACTTGAAAACTTGAATTTTTCTAAATATGTGCCCTCCAAATCTACCTCAGTAATGATGATCCTTCTCTTGCATGTGCTTTTCAAATCTAGACAATAATTCTCTTTTTCCCTTCTTGATTTAAATATCAAATTATTTTTTTTTTTTTTTTTTTTTTTTTTTTTTTTTAAAAAAAAAAAATTTTTTTTTTTTTTTTTTTTTTTTTTTTTTTTTTTTTTTTTTTTTTTTTATGTTTTTTTTTTTTTTTTTTTAAAATTGTAATTTTTTAAAAAATTTGGGGCTGAAACCACTTTTAAACCCTTTTAACTTCTTTCAAAACATACACAATAAAGCTTAAAAATAACTCCTTATATCTCCCTTTTGAAACTTACAATATAAAGCTTTATTCTAACATCTTCTTTATATCTCTTTTTATGATTTGCAAAAATAGAACTTTATACTAACAACATCTCCCTTGCAAAAATGAAATCACAACATTACACCTTATATCTCCCCTTTTATAATTTGCAAAAATCAAATCACAACATTACACCTTATATTTTCCCTTTTATAATTTGCAAAAATCAAATCACAATATTACACCTTATATCTCCTCTTTTTATAATTTGCAAAAATAAAATCACAATACTATGCCTTATATCTCCCCTTTTATCAAATTTAGTAAAATAAAATTTATAAATACCTTGCATAGTCACGGATGGAATTCGATCCCTTAACCTTTAGAAGCGTGACACCCTAACATGGGCTCGTGACCAGCTATGCTACTGCAATAATTGAAAACAAAAAGGGCGTATGAAATATTTAACACCTTATAGCATTTTATTCAAATTCTTTAGAAAAATGTTGTCGAAGAGATTCGACCCTATAACCTCCTACATAGAAATGCTTCACGCAAGCTAGTGAACCGATCGGGCTACCCCAGTGGATGAAACCAAAGGGGCATGATATAGTATTTAACCTTGTATTTGCACTCCCCCAAAAAACTATAGCAAAATAGGCATCAAGGAATTTTGACACTTGCACCTTCTGCACAACAACGATCCACGCGAGCTAGGCAACTGTGGATGAAACCAAGAGGGCATGATATGATACTTGTCTTTGTCTTTCACTGCCACCAAATTTTCTCTCCTCTCCTACTTTGTCTACTACTCACCGCTCACACTCACTGCTCGAATGATATTCTTTGAATTCACATTACTTTTTCCAAAGTGAATTAGGAGCTCATATTTATATGCTTTTTCATGCGTGCCCAACGAAGTCGGCCCAACATTTAAATTTTTAAATTTTCAAACTCTTTTGCATGGTGCGCTCAAGGAGGTTGGCCCATCATTTGAATTTTTAAATATTTAAGTATTTAAACTTTTAAACTATATTTAAATACTTTGATTTAAATATAAACCTCCTTATTTAATATTTAAATATTTATTTAAATATTAAAACATATAAAATCACATTTCCTTTGACAACATTAGATCACCTTTGAATATATTTGCCTTGAACATTAATGACAACTCACCATTTTATCCTTGAAGATATTTCTGCTTTTGACATCAACATTTCATCCTTGAAGATATTTCTACCTTTGACATCAATGACAAATCAATATTTCTAACAATATTCCCTTTTTCATTGATGACAACCCTACAATGAAATTGACCTTTACTAAAAAGGATCACAAGTTGCCCCCCCTTACTAAAAAATCTCCCCTTTGACATCAATGGCAAAGGCTCCTTGGGGTTGTAAGATAAGACACTTAACAACACACCCTTCCTCCCTACTCTTACTTGAGACTTAAATTATGATATGGGAATGAAACTCCCAAATTACTATGTTCCTCTTCTTGTTTTATTTTCTTTCTCCAAACTTTAGAGGTCATACCCTTTTGAACATTTTGATCATTCTCCTTCTTGCTTGACTTTGGAAATTCAGGGAACATTGTTCTACACCATCTAGCTATATGCCCAAAATTATTAAATTTGTAACATATGATGTTGTAGTCCATGAGAGGTGCAAATGAATTGAAATTTCTCTTGGTGAAGCCAAAATCATTCATAGAATGGACCCTACAATTTACAACTTTATGACAAAAATGGTTACATGAGAAACAATGACCATGGAAGAAATATTGAAACCTATTTGATTGCCTTGGAGGATATTATCGCATGGTTCTCTCATTGTTGTTTTTGTGATGGAATTTATTCCTTGATGATGCTTTGTTTTCTTCCTCCTTGATGCTTCCACTTCTCAACACATCAACATAGGTCTTAGGTTCCTCTTTAATCATTTTATTTGATGCCTTTGTTCCTTTTGAGCTTTATTCCCCCTTTTGTTTCTTTTGACCTTATTCAAATCCAAGTCCAATATTTATAACTGAAGATCTCTATCCTTTGATAATGTCAAACATGACTTTTGAGCTTTTCTCAAACCCATGTAGCTTATCATTAGATTTTTCAACTTCCATCCTTAGAGAGACAACCTCATGTTCTAGTTTTTCACATTCCAACTCTTTTGCCTTTAACTACTCAACCATACCTTCTTCAATTCGCTTTGCCTCTTCAACTTTAACTTTCAGGTCAATGAGTTCTTGTGACAACTTTACCTTTGTCTTCTCATCCTCTTGTACTTGAGCCTTCAATCTTGAGTTCTTCTTTCTAACCCTCTTCAACTCTTCAATAGCAACAACAAGTTCCTCTTCTATGTCAACCATGGATTCTTCTTCATTTTCTAAATATTTCTCTTCTTCTTGGTCTTTGACAACAGGAGCATCTTCTTTCTCTTCTATGGCCAAAAATAGGATTTCTTCTCTTTCACTATTTGAGAGACTTTCATCACTACTGCTGGAAGAATTGCTTGCTTCTTCAACATAAAAACTTTTCTTGTGTCTTTGAAATATCTTCTTCTCATGCTTGTTTTGACCATACCTATTTTTCTTTTCATGATAAAATTTTCTTTCTTTCTTTTTCTTATATTCCTTTTCTTCTTCACTGCTACTACTTCTAGCTTGTGGGCAATTAGATGCATAGTGACCAAGGTTACCACAATTAAAACATTTCATAGAATGCATACCTTTGTGTTTTCTTGGACCCTTCTTATTCCTTCGCACGAAGTTAGCTTCTTCTCCGCTGCTTGATTCTTCACTTGATTCTGGTTCCTTATTCTTTGTATTATTTGAAGCTTTAAATGTTGCTTCCCATTTGGATGTTTGATCTTTTTTAGTCCTCATCTCATAGGTTGTGAGAATTCCATGTAGCTCATCCATGCTTAAGGTTTTAAGATCCTTCATCTCTTTTATTGCTGAAATCTTTGCATCAAACCTCATGGGAAGTGACCTTAAGATTTTTTGAACAATATTAGAGTCTTCAATATTTTCTCCAAGTCCACGAATGGTGTTGACAACCTCATCAACTTAGAGTAGATACTTGGTAATATCTTCCTCATATTTTATCTTTAAGTATTCAAACTTCCTCCTATGGGTTTGAATTTTTACCATTTTAACCTTGTCATCTCCTTCATATGTTATTTATAACTTGTCCCATATTTATTTTGCTGAGGTGCATTGCATGACTTTCATAAACTCTTGATTCACATAACCCACTTAATATTTGCATTCATTGCCCTGGCATTATTTTCAAATAGTTTCTTACCATCTCTATCCATGGGAGGAGTTGTAGGTGGTGTGAACCCATCCTCAATGGATTACCATATATCATAGCCATGTGCCATAAAATAAGTTTGCATCCTTATGCTCTAGAAAGCATAGTTAGTCCCATCAAACAATGGTGCCCTATTTGATGAAAAACCTTCATGGCTAGCCATGTGTGTTCTTGTAATATCTTCCTTCAAGCTGTTAGGCTTTCACGAAGGAACCCACTTTGATACCAATTAAAGAACACAAGCTTATACTGAGAGGGGGGTGAATAGTATAAGATAAAACTTTTCTCTTTTCTTTCCAAAGAAATAAATTCAAGTAATAACAATGCAATAATGAAACAATGCATAAATCACCATACACATGAGAGATAAATATTTTACGTGGAAACACCCTCTTAGGAGAAAACCATGAAAAAATATTGCTTATAAATTTCTTCAATAAATTTTGTGGGCACTAACCCATAGGAGACACCAATCCCCTATACAAGTTCATGGACACCAATCCACAGGAGACACCAATCCCCTATACAAGTTCCTGGATACCAATCCACAGGAGACACCAATCCCCTTTGCTCAAGTTCATGGACACCAATCCATAGGAGACACCAATCCCCTTGCTCAAGTTCATGGACACCAATCCATAGGAGACACCAATCCCCTTGCTCAAGTTTATGGACACCAATCCATAGGAGACACCAATCCCCTTGCTCAAGTTTTTGGACACCAATCCATAGGAGACACCAATCTCCTTTGCTCAAGTTCTTGGACACCAATCCATAGGAGACACCAATACCCTTTCTCAATTTCATGGACACAACTCCACTAAGGTTTGTCCCATTTCTAAATATTTCTCACAAACCTGCTCAGTTATTCTCCCCAAAACTTGCTCAAATTTGCTCCAAAACCTACTCACAAAACTTGCTCAAATCTGCTCACAAAACCTGCTCAAATCTACTCCAAAACTTGCTCATAAAACCTACTCAAATTTGCTCCAAAACCTACTCAAATCTGCTCCAAAACTTGCTTACAAAACCTGCTTCAAAATATACTCACAAAACCTACTCAAATATGCTCCAAAACCTACTCATATCCTATGCTCAAATCTTCTCCAAACCTACTCATAGCCTATCCTCAAATATGCTCATAAATACTACTCATCTACTCCCAAATCCAGTCATACAAATTTGATCTATAATTTTTCTTTTTGCTTCTTCAATTAACAACAATACACACACATTCTACCCATAAATATTCAAGAACATATGGAGGATGATATGCACTAATGTAGTAAGCTTAAAATGATCAATATGTTCTTCACATTTATTAAGTCTATCACTTCCACATATTTCACACTTATTACATTTTAAAGGTAGCTCAAGTCTAGCATTGGATAACTTACTTGTGTGTTGACTTGGATATGCTAATACCTTGTTATTCTTCCTCTATCATGTGTACCTCTTCTTCTTCTTTAAATTATTGAATTGTTCTTCCTTGTTTATTGAATGCTTGTATGAATATGTGTACTTGACACCTTGAATTGTTCCAAATATGTGCCCTCCAAATATCCCTTAGTAATTATGATATTCCTCTTGCATGTGCTTTTCAAATCTAGACAATAATTCTCTTTTTCCCTTCTTGACTTAAATATCAAATCAACCACTTTTAAAACCTTATAATTTCTTTCAAAACATACACAATAAAGCTTTAAAAATAACTCCTTATATCCCCTTTTAAAAAATTACAATATAAATCTTTATTCTAATATCTCCTTTATATCTATTTTTATGATTTGCAAAAATAGAACTTTATACTAACAACATCTCCCTTGCAAAAATAAAATCACAACATTACACCTTATATCTCCCCTCTTATAATTTGTAAAAATCAAATCATATCATTACATATTATATTTTCCCTTTTATAATTTACAAAAATTAAATCACAATATTACACTTTATATCTCCCTTTTTTATTATTTCTAAAAATCTAATCACAATACTATGCCTTATATCTCCCCTTTTATCAAATTTAATAAAATAAAATTTATAAATACCTTGCACAACCATGGATGGGATTCAATCCCTTGACCTCTAGAAGCACAATGCCCTAACACGTGCTCATGACCAGCTGCGCTACCACAACAGTTGAAAACCAAAATGGTACATGAAATATTTAACACCTTATAGTGTTGTCTTCAAATTCTTTAGCAAAACGATGTCGAAGAGATTCGACCCTCTAACCTCCTACACAATAGTGCTTCATGCAAGCTAGGAAATTGATTGGGCTACCCTAGTGGATGAAACCAAAGGGGCATGATATAGTATTTAACATTATCTTTGCACTCCCTCAAACAACAAAAACCACAACAAAATAGGCACCAAGGGGTTTCGACCCTTGCACCTTCTACATATCAGCGCTCCACGTGAGGTAGGCAACCGACTAGGCTACCCTAGAGGATGAAACCAAGGGGGCACGTTATGATATTTGACTTTGTCTTTCACTGCAACTAAATTTTTTCTCCTCTCCTCCTCTGTATTCTACTCGTTGGTCGCCCTCATTGCTCGAATGATATTCTTCGAATTTGCATTACTTTTTCCAAAGTGAATTAGGAGCTCATATTTATATGCTTTTTCATGTGCACCAAATGAAGTCAGGCCAACAATTAATTTTTTAAATTTTTAAACTCTTTTGCATGGTGCACTCAAGGAGGTCGGCATATCATTTGAATTTTTAAACATTTAAATATTTAAACTTTTAAACTATATTTAAATCCTTTGATTTAAATATAAACCTCCTTATTTAATATTTAAATATTAAAGCATATAAAATCACCTTTGCTTTGACAACATTAAATCACCTTTGAAGATATCTACCTTGAACATTAATGACAACTCAACATTTCATCCTTGAAGATATTTTTGCCTTTAACACCAATGACAACTCAATATTTCTAACAATTTTATCTTTTAAAGAAAATGATATCAAAGACTTGATAAAGGAAAATATTGGTTTGAGAAAAATGAAAAATATCTTTTACAGAAAGGTAATCTAGATATAACCTAATTAAGTTAATAATAGATACACAATATTTTAATATTTTTATGGAAGTTGATCCCCATAACATATAACTTATTAGAAAATATTACTCTTATTAGATAAAAAACTTTCAACTTATAGATAGAAGGAAACATGATAGCTCATATTTAGTCATTCACAATGTTGAATTTTTATCTTGATAAAATTCAAATTTTGAAAGACAACCATTTGAGGGAGATTTTATATTTTAATGAAAATAATATCAAATATTAGATAAAGGAAAATATTGGTTTGATAAAAAATTATTATGGAATTGGAAAATATTTTAAAATTTTAATATGAGAAAAATTATTAGGAAAATAAAGGTAATATAGTTATAATCTAATTAAGTTAATAATAGATAATATTTTAATATTTTTATGGAATTGGATCCCCATAGCATATAGCTTTTTAGAAAATATTATTCTTATTCTTATTTTACATATTAACAAAAAGAATTCCAAATATCAAAAAATAAAAATTTTAGTTCCTACTACAGAAGTATAATTTTTGTAAATATCGTTTTATCATCAAATATTTAAATTCATGTTTTTATGTTATTCTAGTCTAGTCCATGCACATGTGGGATACCTTTATAATTTTCATACACTCTTTCTAAAATAGATACACCTATTTACATTCATACTTACACATCAATGGTATTGATAAATTTAATAGACTCCAAAAAACATGCATACTTCACATATTTGTATTCTACATCAACTATTATAACTTTCACTAAAGGCTAGGTCTGAAGAAGAAAAATTATCAAAAATATATTTCTTTATTTGAACAATATAATAGTTTCACATATAGTATCTTTGATGGAGTAAATGCAAGGATAAAATCATCAACAAATTTCATTATAAAATTCAATTTATGAGGATTTATGAAAAGCAAATGTTTCATTAAAAATAGAATGTATAAAAAAAAAATGTTTATAACTTACTACTTGTGAATATTTATTTTTTTTGTGATGAAATGAATACAAATAAGAATATGAGTCATGAAGTAAAATTGAGCCTCTTCGCAATGAATGCTCGCTCTAACCACTCTGTCAAGATCCCATAACCTTTAAACTTGAGAACATTCATCAAGATACATAACGAAAGTAGAAAGTTCCTAAGAAAAATTCTAATTTTATGAAAGTCTTGTTGGAAATATTAAGTTGTCATTTATGTCAAAGAGTGCATGGTATTATCCTCATTTATTATGCTAATACCATGCACTCTTTGACATCAATGACAACTAAATATTCTAGCTTCCTTTTCTGATGATGAAATTAAGGAAGCCTTGTTTAGCATGGAGCCAGACAAAGCCCCAGGACCCGACGACTTTCCCCCTCATTTCTATCAATATTTTTGGTACATCGTAAGTGAGGATGTAATTTTTTCTATCATAGAATTCCAAGCAAGCAATCATATCCCAAAATGTCTCAACTCTACTTTTATTTCTCTAATTCCTAAGAAGCAAACCCCTGAATCTATGGTTGACTTCAGGCCAATCAGTCTGTGCAATGTTTCTTACAATATCCTAACTAAATTCATTGCAAATATAATGAGACATGTTCTACCCCACATCATAGATCCGTACCAGGGAAGCTCTGTCCAAGGCAGGTCAATCTTGGATGGAGTTATCACAGTTCATGAAGCTCTGCACTCCATTCATAAGACTAACAGGTATGTTTTTGCCCTCAAGCTTGATATGAACAAAGTATTTGACAAGATAAATTGGGACTTTCTAATTCCTGTCCTCCTTAAGTTTGGTTTTCACCACCAATGGGTTAATTTGATCAAATAATGCATTTCTAAAGCATGGTTCTCGATTTTAGTTAATGGAACAACTGCTGGTTACTTTCAAAGTCATAGAGGAATTCAGCAGGGGGACCCTATCAGCCCCATGTTATTCATAATTATGGCAAAAGATTTAGGCAGAATCATCAAAAATACTTTCAGTTCAAGGCTAATATCAGGAATCAAGGCAACATCTCTCACTAGGGTTGTTTCTCACCCACAATCCGTCGATGATACCATTCTATTGACTAAGGTGTTGGTGGTTGAGGCCAAAAGAATTAAATACATCCTACAACTCTACGAGGACTCTACTGGTCAAAAAGTTAATTTCAGTAAAAGTAAGTTATATTTCTTGAACACCCCCATTCAGAGGTAAGGAAGGATTGCAGAAATTGTAGGGTGTGATATAACAAACCTCCCCACTTCATATATTGGTCTCCCTCTTTTCATTGGTTCTCCGAGAGAGTCAATGTGGGACAGGGTTATTGAAATCATTCAAAAAAAACTTGTTGGATGGAAAGGTCATCTTCTATCTCAAGAAAAAAAGTTGACCCTCACTAAGGCCTCTCTTCAAAGCATTCCAGTCTATTTCCTCTCTATTTTCAAAGCCCTTGTGAAGGTTTTCCAAAAAATTGAGAAACTCCAAAAATAATTTTTATGGATTGGATCAGAGGAGAAAATTAAGGATACACATTGTAGGATGGACCAAAGTGTGTAGAACCAGGGAAAATGGGGGCTTAGGTCTGATGGGAATTGCTCATATGAATTTATATTTACTAGCTAAGCAGGCGTGGCGCCTCATTTTTGGTGAAGAAAATTATTGGATAGCTATCATCAAATGAAAGTATCTTCAAAATATGGAATTTATAAGTGACTCAGTTCGAATCAGAGGTTCTACTTTTTGGAAAGTAATTCTCAATTGTAAGGAAATCATCAAAAAAAATTTAAGATGGGTTTTAGGCAATGGTGGAGGATAAATTGCTGGAATGACAGGTGGGATAAGGATGAACCACTAATGCGATATCCTAACTTAGCCTAAATCAGAGATATCATGGAAGAACTCATTGGCAGAAAAGTCTCTGATTATATGGTTGAGGATAGAGGCAGAATGAAGTGAAAACAAATAAGGATTCAGGGATTTCAAGCAGAATCAAATGATCTTTGTAACATTCTCGAAAATTTTTTTATCCCCATGATACCCAAGGAATATCAAGTGACCTAGGCTCCTATGGAAAATGGGCAGTTCACTATTAAATCATCTTACAAGCTTATGCTTGATGATGAGGATTTTTTCCTCCAAAAGGACTTAGTTTGGATAAAAAATTTAATTCCAAAAATTGTAGTCTTTTCATGGCTGGTTATCCAAGGAAGAATTCTAACCATTGATAATGATGCGTAAAGGTATTTGTATCACTAATCGTTGTTATCTGTGCCAGGATAATTGGGATACCATTTATCATATTTTCCTTGAGTGCCCTTTTTCCTTAACTGTCCTAAGTGGGGTTTTTTAGGCCTTCAATATTTCTTGGGTTAAACTAGCCACCTTACTTGATTTTTTCATCTAGTGGGCTTGCCCCTTTTCAAGCCAAAGACTTAGATAAATGTGGAACAATTGTCTCAATCACTATATTTGGTAGGTGTGGTTAGAAATGAACCATAGAGTCTTTAATGAGTATATCCATGATTATAAAACTATCATTGCCAATATCCTATCCTTTGCCAACGAGAATGTGAAACTTATCCCTTTTTATAACCATAAACCTCATTTGTAGGAGACCATGATTTCTCAATATTTAAGCTTAACCTTGTTAGATGAGTTTGTGCCTAGGTAGTCAACCCCAGGGCCAATGTTAAGTGGTCCCCACCTCCTACGGGTTGGTTTAAGCTTAATTTTGATGGAGCGGCTAAGGACAATCCTAGAAGAGCAGGCGCTGGTGGCATTGTGTGAGATCATAATGGGAATATCATTCTTGTGTTTTTTGAATATTTAGAAACAAGGACGAACAACGAAGCTGAAGCTAGAGCTATGTGGAGAGGCCTTCAAATGACTCAAGATTTAGAAGGCAATTTTATTGTAGAAGGAGGATCTATGCATGTTATAAATCTCCTCAATAATTGGAAAACACCTCCTTGGAGGATTAAAACAATTTTTGAAGAGGCTAGGATCCTTTTCTAGGGAAAACAGGATAGAAAAGCCCAACATGTCTTTTGGGAAGCTAACAAAGTTACTGATAAACTGGCCAATTTGAGTGTCAATGGTGATGGAATTTTCAAATGGGAACATGGTGTACTGATCAAAGTAGATGAGATTATTAACAAGAATGCCAAGAATTATAGTCAAATTTACCAACAGAGAAGGCACTGTAAGTTCGAAGGCTATGAGTATTCCCGTCTATTTTTGAAATGGACTCAATAAAAATTATCCAAGCTGTCAGTCTTGGTGGATGTTGCTTGGAAATACCACAAAGACTAATGGGGACAGTCACATATTAGATAACATGGCTCCTAGTCATCTTAGTAATTTGAGGTTGGTTGATAATCACAGGGCAAGAAAGAAATGACAATATAAGACTTCGAACTAGAGCCATGTGGACCACCAGATAGCCACCGCCATAAATCTAGCCAGCAGGTTCGCTTCTCCAAGGCTGATTGGACAAGATGGGATGTGGTACCAAAGCATGTCATATACGTAAGAAAGCAATTACCAAAGAATTATTAAGAATAACTATCAATACAGAGCTTGTGGGAGTTTTTTTCAATACTCTGCTATGTGTGTCTACAGCTTTTTGTTTCTCCATTGTTTCAAGGAAGGGATCTGTATCTATTTCTTTTTTTGTAATTATGATGCAGATGTGTTTTATTAGGGTATACCCAAAAATTTTTATGGGAAGTTTCTTTTTGATAACAGACTATGTGCCTTATCAGATGTAATGGATTTGGTGGCATGTAGATTTTACATATATAGAATCCTTAGTAAGGACATGTTCATCAACAACCATGGGCTGATTTTTATAAAAGGTTTTGGGTCAACCTGTAAAACCTGGTATTAATGCTATATTATCTTATATACCCAAAAAAAAGGGTGCATGGTATTCAAGGCAAAAATATTCTTCAAGGATGAGAAGTTTACAAGGTTGGACAAAGCAAACAATGGACAATTATTCAAGGTAAGGTATATCTCAAAGTAAAGGATTATAATATTTAAATATTATAAAGATAAGGTTTAAAGGCTTGGGACAAAAATATTTAATTAAAGGCTTGGGACAAAAATATTTAAAAATAAGGGCAAAGGTTTTTAAATAAGGACAAAGGTTGGGACATAAGATTTAAATATTTAAAGTTTTAAAAGAATGTTATAATATTTAATTTAAATATTATAACCCAAAGTTTCTTGAAAAGGAAATTGGTACCAACGTTCATGGAGGTATTATAAAGTTTTCGAAACAAATAAATATGGGCCAACCTCTTAGGGCGCCACATGAAAGAGTATAAATATCAGATTGAAGTTCATGCTACAAATGGTTTTTGATGAGAAATCCTTTGTTGCTATTTATTGCCCCTTTGAGAGAGTGAGTTTGCTGCCATTCATTGTGTCTTTTCATCATCGTTCATCAAAGCCTTCACTATCTTTATGAGAGCTCCTTGTTGTCATTTGTGAAAGACACTTGTTGTGTGTAAGGAGAGAAGAATTGAGATGACAAAGCACAGATTGAAGTGAAATTTATTGGACACCGAAAGCAATATAAAAGGTTTTGAAGATAACAGATGAAGTACCCGGTTATCTAGCACATCAATGAATTGGATAGTCAGAAGGCTGAGGAAAGTGAGTTTTGAAAGCACCATCTAGTGAGGATAGTGCAAACGATTGAAATAAAATGTTACGTTGCATCGCATGCGGTAAAAATAAGAAGAACACAGTGGGTGATAAGCTAAACGACAATTGTTATGGTGGTGAGCAATCAAGCAAGTGAAAGAAGATATTTACAGCTGTATTTTACCTATCGGATCAGTGAAGCTAAAGATAGAGCCACCATGAACTACATTTGTGCATAAGAGGTTTAAAGTTTTAGATTGATCGAGTTGAGGAGCTGATTACATTTTCGAGGCACGGTTTGTTTGACGTTGGACAACAAGTTTGGAAAGGCTATGCAAAATGTTGATTTGGGTGACACTTGTTAATTGAAGATAAGAAGGACAACATAGGTATAATAATGTTTGATTGTTTACATTGATGAAGGCACTTTATATCACAGGTGGTAAAGTATTCTACTCAATGGATAGTGTATCTGGAGCGGCTTGCTTTGCATTGATAAGGTTTGGAGTAGAGAGACCCAGGTTCGAGTCTCATGCATGAATTTCCTTTTGTAAGAAGTGGCAATAAATATTTTGAAAGAGGAAGTTTCACTTTGACGTTGGCAGCCAATAAGGTACAAAGAGATAATTTCTTTTGTGACATTATTGTTGACTTTATAGAGTGGGAGGCATAAGTAGATATTTTGTTTTCAAAAGCTTTACCATGTGTGACTATTTACAAAGATAGTAATAAGGCAAAATGGAAGTATTTTAAGATTGAAGTTGTAAAAAGGCAAAAAGGAAATTTTATGTGAGAGTTGTTAAAAGAAATTGATAATATTGTTGTGAAAATTTGGAGGCCTTTTATTTTATGTATTTACATCTATTGCATGGTCATTGGAAATAAAAAGGTAAAGATAGAGAGTAAATTTATCCAATGCTAGACAAGAAATATATTTTGTGAGACATGTGGAAGAGACATAATGTAAAGAACATATTGGAAATTTGTTAGTACATATCATTTTCTATATGTTCATGAAAGAAAAATAATTTTGGGTAGAATATGTCTGAATTGCTTTAGTTGAAGAAAGCACTTTTGGGAAAGATATGAGCACTATTTGTATGCAAGTTTTGGGAAAGATATGAGCTGGATTATGAGCAGGTTTATGCAGAGTTGTGAGTAGGTTTGAGCAAAGTTGTGAGCAGGTTTTGGAGAAGAGTTATGAGCAGGTTTGTGCAGAGTTTTGAGTAGGTTTGTGCAGAGTTGTGAGCAGGTTTGTGTAGAGTTGTGAGCAGGTTTTGGAGCAGAGTTGTGAGCAGGTTTTGGAGTAGAGTTGTGAGTAGGTTTATGTAGAGTTGTGAGCAGGTTTTGGAGTAGAGTTGTGAGCATGGAGAGGGGATTGGTGTCTCCTATGGATAAAGGTCCATGAACCATAGCATAGGGGATTGATGTCTCCTATGGATAGAGGTCCACAAACCATAGCAGAGGGGATTGGTGTCTCCTGTGGATAGAGGTCCACGAACCATAGAATAGAGGGGATTGGTGTCTCTTGTGGATAGAGGTCCACAAACTAGAGCTGAGGGGATTGGTATCTCCTATGGATTGGGGTCCACAAACATTGTAATAGGGAATTGGTTCCCAAGAAATTTGTTGAGAAAATTTATAAGAAATATTTCTCCGTGGATGTAGCCCACATTGGGTGAACCACGTTAAATATGTGTCTCTTATGTGTGTGGTGATTTGTGCATTGTTTCATTATTGCAATTGATAATATTGGATAATATTGCATTTGGATTGAAAAGTGAAAAGTTTTATCTTATACTGTTCACCCCTCCTCTTAGTATAAGTTTGTGTTCTTCAATTGGTATCAGAGTGGGTTCCTTTGTGAAAGCCTAACAACTTGAAGGAAGATCTTACAGGAACACACATGGCTCATAAGGAAGGGTTTTCATCAAATAAGGCTCCATTGTTTGATGGGACTAACTATGCTTTCTAGAGTGTGAGGATGAAGACTTATTTGATGGCACATGGATATGATATGTGGCAATCCATTGAGAATGGGTTCACACCACCTACAACTCCTCCTACAAATGCAAGTGGTAAGAAACCATATGAAGATAATGCCAAGGTGATGAATGTAATTTTGAGTGGGTTATGTGAATCAGAGTTTGTGAAAGTCATGCAATGCACTTCAGCAAATGAAATATAGGATAAGTTACAGAGAACATATGAAGGAGATGACAAGGTCAAAATGGCAAAACTTCAAACACACAGGAGGAATTTTGAAGACTTGAAAATGAAATATGATGAAGATATTGCTATGTATCTACTTTGTTTTGATGAGGTTGTCAACACCATTCGTGGACTTGGAGAAAATATTGAGGAATCTACTATTGTTTAGAAAATATTAAGGTCACTTCCTATGAGGTATGATGCAAAGGTTTCAACAATAGAAGAGATGAAGGATCTCAAAAATTTAAGCATGAAAGAGCTACATGGAATTCTTACAACCTATGAGATGAGGACAAAAAAATAACAAACATAAAAAAGAGAGGCAACATTCAAAGCTTCAAAAAGGGAAAAGAATAAAGAACAAGAATCAAGTGATGAATCAAGTAGTGAAGAAGAAGCTAACTTTGTGAGAAGAAATAAGAAGGGTCCAAGAAAACATAAAAATATGCAAATTGTGAAATTTTTTAGTTGTGGTAACATTGGTCACTATGCAACTAATTGTCCAGAGGCTAGGAATAGTAGCGATGAAGAAGAAAAAGAATACAAGAAGAAGAAAGAAAGAAGATTTTATCATGAAAAGAAAAATAGGCATGGTCAAGGCAAGCATGAGAAGAAGATATTTCAAAGACACAAGAAGAGTTTTTATGTTGAAGAAGCAAGCAATGCTTCAAGTGATAGTGATGAGAACCTCTTCAATAGTGAAAAATAAAAAATCCTATTTTTGGCCATAGAAGAGAATGAAGATGCTCCTATTGTCAAAGACCAAGAAGAAAATAATGAAGATGCTCCTGTTGTCAAAGACCAAGAAGAAGAGAAAGAAGATGCTCTTGTGATTAAAGACCTAGAAAAAGAGAAATATTTAGAAAAGGAAGAGGAAGCCACAGTTGATATGGAAAAGGAACTTGTTGTTGATATTGAAGAGTTGAAAAAGGAGAACTTAAGATTGAAGGCTCAAGTAAAAGAGGATGAAAAAATAAAGGCAAAGCTTCTACAAGATCTCAATGACTTAAAAGTTAAGGTTGAAGAGGTAAGGAAAGTTGAAGAAGGTATGGTTTGAACAGTTAAAAGCAAAAGAGCTAGAATGTGTAAGACTAGGACATGAAGCTGACATTCTAAGGAAGGGACTTGAAAAATTTAATAATAAGATATATCAGTTTAGGAAAAGCTCAAAATATTTGGATGATATTATCAAAACATAGAGATCTCCATTTATGAAGACCGGACTTGGCTTTGAGGAAGGTCAAGAAGTACAAAAAGAGGAGTCAAGCTCAAAATAAATAGAAGCATCAAAGAAGGTATTTGAAGAAGAGCCTAAGACCTATGTTAATGTATTGAGAAATGGAAACATCAAAGAGGAAGAAAATAATGCACAATCAAGGAACAAGGACCATCACATAAAAATCAAAGAAAGAACCATGAGATCATATCCTCCAAGGCAAGATGAATATTTCTTCTAAGGTTATTGTTACTCATGTAATCATATTGGTCATAAAGCTATACATTGTAGGGCTCATGGTAAGAATGATTATGGCTTCACCAAGAGAAATTTCAAGTCATTTGTACCTTTCAAGGACTACAACATCATGTGTTTAAATTGCAATAATTTTGGGCATAAAGCTAAATGGTGTAGAATAGAGTTTCCGGAACTTCCAAAGACAAGCAAGAAAAAGGATGCTCAAAATGTTCAAAGAGGTATGACTTCAAAAGTTTGGAGAAAGAAAATTAAAAAATAAGAAGAGCATTATAAATTGGGAGTAGGTTCACTCCCATCCCATAATTGATCACCTCAAGAAAAGGATATGGTGAGGGGGTTGTGCTAAGTGTCTTATTTTTTAGCCCCAAGGAGCCCTTTGCCATTGATGTCAAAGGGGGAGAATTCAGTGAGGGGGAGCAACTTGTCAAGGGGAGCAGATTTGGAATCTAGTTGCAATAGAAGAAATTTTTTTGTAGGGTTGCCATTAATGACAAAGGGGGAGATTATTGGAAATATTGAGTTGTCATTGATGTCAAAGGGTGCATGGTATTCAAGGCAAAAATATTCTTCAAGGATGAGAAGTTTACAAGGTTGGACAAAGCAAACAATGGACAATTATTCAAGGCAAGGTATATCTCAAAGTAAAGGATTATAATATTTAAATATTATAAATAGAAGGTTTAAAGGCTTGGGACAAAAAAATTTAAAAATAAGGGTAGAGTTTTTTAAATAAGGATAAAGGTTGGGACATAAGATTTAAATATTTAAAGTTTTAAAAGAATGTTATAATATTTAATTTAAATATTATAACCCAAAGTTTCTTGAAAAGGAAATTAGCGCCAACATTCATGGAGGTATTATAAAGTTTTCAAAATAAATAAATATGGGCCGACCTCTTAGGGCACCACATGAAAGAGTATAAATATCAGATTGAAGTTCATGCTACAAATGGTTTTTGATGAGAAATCCTTCGTTGTTGTTCATTGCCCCTTTGAGAGAGTGAGTTTGCTGCCATTCATTGTATCTTTTCACTATCGTTCATCAAAGCCTTCACTGTATTTATGAGAGCTCCTTGCTATCATTTGTGAAAGATACTTGTTGTGTGTAAGGAGAGAAGAATTGAGATGACAAAGCATAGATTAACGTGAAATTTATTGGACATCGAAAGCAATATAAAAGGTTTTGAAGATAGTAGATGAAGTACCCAATTATCTAGCGCATCAACAAATTGGATAGTCAGAAGGCTGAGGAAAGTGAGTTTTGAAAGCACCAGCTAGTGAGGATAGCACAAACGATTGAAAGAAAATGTTACGTTGCATCGCATGCGGTAAAAAGAAGAACACAGTGGGTGATAAGTTGAATGACAATTGTTATGGTGGTGAGCAATCAAGCAAGCGAAAGAAGATATTTACAATTGTATTTTACCTACTAGATCAGCAAAGTTGAAGATAGAGCCACCATGAACTACATTTGCACATAAGAGGTTTAAAGTTTTAGATTGATCGAGTTGAGGAGATGATTACATTTTTGAGGTACGGTTCTGTTTGATGTTGGACAACAAGTTTGGAAAGGCTATGCAAAATGTTGATCTAGGTGACACTTGTTAATCGAAGACAAGAAGGACAACACAGGTATAATAATATTTGATTGTTTACATTGATGAAGGCACTTTATATCATAGGTGGTAAAGTATTCTACTCAATGGATAGTGTATCCAGAGCGGCTTGCTTTGCGTTGATAAGGTTTGGAGTAGAGAGACCCAGGTTCGAGTCTCATGCATGAATTTCCTTTTGTAAGAAGTGGCAATAAATATTTTGAAAGAGGAAGTTTCACTTTGACGTTGGTAGATAATAAGGTACAAAGAGATAATTTATATTGTGACATTATTGTTGACTTTATAGAGTGGGAGGCATAAGTAGATATTTTGTTTTCAAAAGCTTTACCATGTGTGACTATTTACAAAGATAGTAATAAGGCAAAATGGAAGTATTTTAAGATTGAAGTTGTAAAAAGGAAAAAAGAAAATTTTATGTGAGAGTTGTTAAAAGAAATTGATAATATTGTTGTGAAAATTTGGAGGCCTTTTATTTTATGTATTTACATCTATTGCATGGTCATTGGAAATAAAAAGGTAAAGATAGAGAGTAAAGTTATCCAATGCTAGACAAGAAATATATTTTGTGAGACATGTGGAAGAGACATAATGTAAAGAACATATTGGGTATTTGTAATGCATATCATTTTTTATATGTTCATGAAAGAAAAAGAGTTATGGGTAGAATATTTCTGAATTGCTTTAGTTGAAGAAAGCACTTTTGGGAAAGATATGAGCATTGTTAGTATGCAAGTTTTGGGAAAGATATGATCATTGTTAGTATGCAATTTTTGGGTAAGATATGAGCTGGACTATGAGAAAGTTTTGGAGCATATTTGTGAGCAGGTTTATGCAAAGTTGTGAGTAGGTTTGTGCAAAGTTGTGAGCAGGTTTTGGAGCAGATTTGTGAGAAGGATTTGGAGAAAACTAGTGTAGAGGGGATTGGTGTCTCCTGTGGATAGAGGTCCACAAACCAGAGTAGAGGGGATTGGTGTCTCCTATGGATAGAGGTCCACGAACCATAGCAAAGGGGATTGGTGTCTCTTGTGGATAGAGGTCCATGAACCATAGCAGAGGGGATTTGTGTCTCCTGTGGATAGAGGTCCACAAACCAGATTTGATGGGATTGGTATCTCCTATGGATTGGGGTCCACAAACATTGTAATAGGGAATTTTATGCAGTAGCATTCAGTGGTGTAAGAGTGATCTTGCGTCATCAAAAATTTGTATGTGTTTTATTTTGTTATATGTGTGTTTAGTTGTTTAGGGGATGGAAAAATAGACCTAATGGTGAAATAATTACCTAGATATCCTGATCGGTTTAGGATATATGTGAGTTTTATGGTGGAAACCCTACCAAAATGGTGAAAATTCTACCACTAGAACTTAAAGGTGAATTTTGAAGGCCTTAGGGGCCTCGTAGAGGGTGAAAATTAGGCTTAATATCCCTTAGAATGTTATGTCATTGTAGGTATTTTCGTAAAAATATGCACTAGTAGTCAATCCGAGCAACGAGCGAGGAGTTATGACCTCAAAAATTTTACCTCCGAAATTCAAATTTTGAATGAATCGTTTTAGGTGATAAAAGGAAAAATAGGGTATTATAGAGGAATTTTGAATTGGTAAAAGGGGATATGGTCTGTATCCTTAATATTTGAAAAAAAATAGTCTGGATCAGATATGGTTGTTTCTCTATGACTCGATAGATTGTTTGTATTATGTTGATGATATCCTGATTTAAGTGGTATCATAGCAGGAGTTTCTGAGTGTGTAGAAATATCATCAAATGTGAGGTAGTTTACACTAGGATTTGTGGTTAGGGTTTGTGAGAAAATTGATCAAAATATCTCCATGAAGAAACTGTGGTGGTGGGAGGAATGTTGTGGTACCAAAAGAGGATTTTAGAGCCTTGCAGAGGAAAGTTCTAGTGCTGCAAGAGGATATTTGTAGAGGGTTTTAGCCAAGAGAGAATATGGGAGTGAAGATGAATATGAAGAAGAAGAGGCCCATTTTGAGGAAGAAGAAGAGGTAGTAGATCCTATGCAAGACACACTGTATAAAGCCATATCCTAGATTGGAAAGAGACTGAAGTTTGATGTTTCTACATATTTTAGAAATCTTAACCCAAAATATTTTATTGACTAGATCAATGATATGGAGGAATATTTTGAGTATGAGGAGATGGAAGATCTTGAGAGGGTCAAATTTTTTAAGACTAAGCTAAAGTGTCAGGTTAGTTTTTGGTGGAAGGGAGTACAAAAATATAGAAATAAAAGATGAAAATAAAGGATAACAAGGTGTGAGCATATGGTGGAGAAGTTAAATAGATAGTTCATTCCATCTGATTACAAGTTGGATTTACTGAAGAAAATGCTAGGTTTGAGATAGTCGGGAAAGTCTATCAAATAATACACAGAAGATTTCTATAATATTTTAATTAGAATAGGTTATTCTAAGGTCGACAAGGAGAATGTAACCCATTATATAAATGGGTTGAGAGCAAATATTCAAGAGGAACTAAATCTAGCAAGGATTAAAACCATAGAAGATGCTTACTAGTTTGTCTTGAAGGTAGAAGAGAAGCTAAACAGAAGATTTGAAAGCAAGTAAAGAGTAAGAGGTCATGGTGACCATAGAAGAGGAACTTTTGAGAGAAAAAATGAAGGATAAAATGAGGACAAAAAGAAGAATGAAGAAGCTAGCAACAGTCGAGATCAGAAATGGGATAATGCTTACTACATCCATGAGCAAAATAATGGTTATTAGATAGGAGGAGGAAGGTCTTTACAAGGACCTAGATGAGGAGGATTTTTTGGAACCTGTTTCCAATGTGGGAAATAAGGACATTGAGCATACGAGTGTTTACAACACCAAGGGAGGATGACTAAGAGGTTTGAAGGTAATGCTTAAGTTGCTGTTGTAGATGAAGGTGTTGAATCTAAGCATTCTAAAGAAGAAGAAAAAAAGGAGAATTTCTGGTCATAAGGAGAGCCTTGTTGAATGATGAGAAGGATCTAGATCAGAGGAAGAGTTTATTTTGTACTAGGTGTAAATGTGTAGATAAGATTTGTAATGTTATCATTAATAATGGTAGCATTGATAATTTAGTTTTAGAAGAAATGGTTACTAAATTACAATTAGAGAGATGGATACACATGCATTCATATCTGATTGCATGGTTGTATAAGGACCATAGGGATTTGGTTAGTGAGTAATGCTTAGTAAAGTTTAATATTGGAAATTACTATGATGAGATACTGTGTGACATCCTACCTATGGATTCTTACCATTTGCTATTGGTAAGGTCTTGGTAGTTTGATTGGTGTGCAATCCATGATGAACATGTCAAAAATTACTTATTGATAAAGGATGGATTGCATCACAAGCTAAAGCCCCTAAAGTATGTGGAAGAAAAGGTATGTAGCAGTGCCAAAAAAATTTAGTTGATGGTAGAATGTTTTTGGATGGTATAAAGCACAAGCATATGTGCTATGCATTAATTCCTAGAGTTAGGGAAGAACAATGTGTAGATATCTCAGTAGAATTCTTAGGTCTATTGGAAGAATTCCCAAATAATATATCAGATAATTTACCTGAGGGTTTGTCACTAGTGAAGAAGATTAGTCACTAGATAGATTTGGTACCATGAGATAGTTTACCAAATAAGGCAACCTATAGAACAAATCTTGTAGAAAGTGAGAATCTAAATAGACAAGTCCAAGAGCTACTAAAAAAGGACTGATTTGGGAGAGCTTAAGTCCATGTGTAGTACTAGAATCAAAGAAATATGAGGAGTGGAAAATGTGTACATATTCTTGGGATAATAACAAGATCACCATAAAATACAAATTTTCATTGCCAATAATAGATGACATTATGGATTGTTTGAGTGGATCCAAGTACTTCACAAAGATTGACCTAAAGAGTGGGTACCATCAAATATTTATCAGAGAAGGAGATGAATGGAAGATAGATTTTAAGACCAAAGAGGGTTTGTATGAGTGGTTGATCATTCCATTTGGGATAATCAATGCACCAAGCACATTCATGCAATTTATGAATGAGGTATTGAAGGAATTTTTAGGAAAATTTGTCATTCTATATTTGGATGACATTTTAATTTTTAGTAAGGCCTTGGACGAACACCTGATGCATATTCGACGAGTTTTTGAGAAGCTAAGGGAGGAACAGTTGCTGATTAATTTGAAGAAGTGAAATTTTGTGAAGGAGTTAGTGTATTTAAGATTTGTCATCTAAGATGAAGGTCTTAAAATGGACCAAAAAAATTGAGGGCTATCATTAAATTACCTACCCCAAGGAGCATTACAAAGGTAATATCATTTCTTTGTCTAGAAAGTTTTTACAAAAAAATATTAATAATTTTAGTAGTATTTGTGCATCCCTAACGGAGACAATGAGAGGGGATAAAGAGTTTAAGTGGAATTTAGAAGCAGATAGAAGTTTTGATATGTTGAAGAAGAAAGTCACAAAGCAACCTGTTTTGGCACTTCTAGATTTCAATAAGGTATTTTAGGTATATTGTGATGCTAGTGGTAGAACCATAAGAGTTGTATTGAGTAAATAAGGTAGGTTTGTTGCCTAATTTAGTGAGAAGCTTAATTATTCTAGGAATATATATTCTATCTATGATCAATATTTTTATGCTATATTTCAGGCTTTGAAGAAATGGAGACACTATTTGTTGCTAAAAGAGTTTATTTTATATACTGATCATTAGGCCTTACGATATATTAATAGTAAAGGAAATTTAAATTAGAGGAACTTAAAATGGGTTGAGTTTTTATAGAGTTATACCTTTGGGTTGAATCATAGGAGTGGGAATTCAAACATATTTGCAAATACCTTACGTAGAAGGTATAATTTATAGATAAAATTAAAGGTGGAGGTTGAAAGGATTTGATGAACTTAAGAGTTTGTACCTTGAAGATCCAAATTTTGTAGAAGCTTGGAGAGCTTGTTTGGCACAAGTTACTTTAGATAGAAGTAAATGGATGGATTTCCTATTCCAATATGGAATGTTATTTAGAGGAAAATAATTGTGCATTCCAAGGAGTTTGATGAGAGAGAATTTGGTCAAGAAGAAGCATAGTGGAGGGTTGGATAGATACTTTGGTCAGGATAAAATCATTGCCCTCATTAGTGAGAACAACTATTGGCCATAGATATAGAAAGATGTAAAGAAATGTGTACAAATTTGTAGAGTATACTAGATGGTCAAGGGTGTGAAACAGAATGCCAAATTATATCAACCAATACATGTACCAGAAAATCCATGCGAATACATCATCATGGATTTTGTTCTTGGCATACCAAGGACATAGAGGGGGAATGACTCCATATTTGTGGTTGTTGAATGGTTTTCAAAGATAGCACATTTAATTACCTACTAGAAAACTAATGATGTAGTTCATGTTGTAGGGTTTTTTTCTAAGAGGTGTTACAATTACATGGTCTACCAAATAGTATCATTTTAGATAGAGATACCAAATTCATTGGGTATTTCTAGAGGACATTATGGAAGAATTTGAAAATAGATTTGAAATTTAGTTCTCCATGCCACCCAAAGACTGATGGATAGACAAAGGTGGTGAATAATATTTTGGGTAACCTGCTAATATGCTTAGTAGGAGATAAACCCAAGGGATGAGATTTGGTTTTACCAAAGGCAGAATTTTCTTACAAAAATTATGTCAACATGAGTAATAATAGATCACCATTATAGATTGTATACAGGAGTAGTCCAAGGAATGATTTTGATTTGAGTAAGATGAACATAGTAGAAAAGAGTAGTGCTGAGGTTGAAGACTTTGGAGAGCATCTACAGAAATTGCATGAAGAAGTAAAGAAGCATATTAAGAATATGAACACTCAGTACAAGATAAATATAAGTTATGATTTAAAAAATTCTAGGTAGGAGATGAAGTTATGGTTCACTTGAGAAAAAAAAGGTTTCCTGCTAAAACTTATAATAAAATAAAAATAAAGAAGTTTGGACCATGCAGGATTGTAAAGAAACAAGTGTCAAGAAAAGCATATGAAGTAGAATTGTTGAGTGGGTTTAACATATCACATGTGTTCAATATTTATTATTTGGTAGAATATCATGAAGGAGACAATGATGATGGACCAATAGTAGAATTATGAAATATCCTAGTCTCTACTCCAAAGAAGGATGAGATACAAGAAATCCTGGATACCCACATCGACAAAAGTATAAGAAATAGGTAGTATGAAGAATATCTAGTTCAGTGGAAGGGCAAGCCTATTGAATATTCATATTGGTTATCAAAGACAAAGGTTTACTATCTTGGTTTTCCTCCAACACTAGAGAAGTCAACGTCACTTCTCAATTTATCCTAGGTGTCTAATGTAGGAGTATCTAGTGGTGTAAGAGTTATATTGCATCATCCAAAATTTGTATGTGTTTTATTTTATTCTAATTTTATTTAGTTGTTTAGGGGATGAAAAATAGACCTAATGGTGAAATAATCACCTTGATATCCTGAGCAGTTTAGGAGATATGTGGGTTTGATGGCAAAAACCCTGTCAAAATGATAAAAATCCTACCACTAGAACTTAAAAATAAATTTTGAAGCCCTTAGAGGCCTCGTAGAAGGGTAAAAATTAGGATATTTTATAGGTCTTTTCGAGAGCTTTCCAAAAATATGCACTAATAGTCAACTCGAGCAACAAGCAAGGAGTTATGACCCTAGAAAGTTTTATCTCTGAAGTTAAAATTTCAAAATGAATTCTTTTAGGTGGGAAAAGGAGAAACAAGGTATTATAGGGGAATTTCGAATCGGTAAAAGGGCTTCTGGTCTGTATCCTCAATTTTTGAAAAATAAAAAGATTTGGCTTAGATATGGCAGCTTCTATGTGACTCAGTAGATTGTTTGTATTCTGTTGATGTTGTCCTGCTTCAGAATTAGTTCTCAAGAAATTTGTTGGAAAAAATTATAAAAAATATTTCTCCATGGATGTAGCCCACATTAGATGAACCACATTAAATTTTTCTCTTATGTGTGTGGTGATTTGTGCATTGTTTCATTATTGCAATTGATAATATTGGATAATATTGCATTTGGATCAACTATTGGCAATATCAATACCCCATAACCTTTAAACTTGATAACATTCATCAAGAAACTAAAGTAGAAATTTTTTAGAAAATTTCTAATTTTATGAAAGTCTAAGTGAACAATTAAGGTCATTGCCATATAATGAGACAAATGGAATAACTTTATCACTATTTAAGAGTGAAAATCCTTGATCTATGTCACCTTCTCCTACAATATGATATTCTTGCTTTATATTTGAGATTTCATATGACTAAACATGTTATATCTTTCTTTATAGTTTTCATTTTCTAATCCCTTTCTTGTGTATAATTTCATAATGTTTATGATATCAAATGTATTGTTATCTTAATTAACTTATTGATCTCATTTTATTAATTCAAACTTAATCTTAATATATTTTAAAATTAGTTTTAAAATATATATGTAACACATATTTGGATATACATAACATGTTTTATCTCTTTAATAGTTGATCCTTAATAAATTTCATTAAAATATTATCAATATTCATCAAAACCTCCTTATTAATATAGTAACATTAAACCCTAAAAAGACTATCTCACGTTGCACTTATTTCAATGATTTTTGTCTTAAGAAGAAAATTCTCATTCCATGGTCTTAAATACAAGTCAATTTTACCACTCAATTTAAATTATCACCTATTATTTAATCCCTGGTATCTAAACTAAAGAAGATAAAGAAAACCCATTTGAAAGGTAAATTACACAATAATTTGAATTATATTCCCAAATCCATTTAATCTATTATGAAAAATTTATGAAACTTACACATAAACTCTTTCAATAGTTTTTGTCTCTTGAAAAAATTTCTTAGTCAATTGTTTTCATGCCAATTCTCCTCTTGAATTGTGATTATACATCTATGTGCATCGTGTGCATGTGGTCTATTGGCAAGAATACCACTTGCATTCTTCGTGAGACCTAGTTTCAAGCCCCAAAACAAGGTGATAATTTTATTTTAATGCCTAAGTTTTTCATTCTTGAAATTTGAACCAAAGAAGATGAAAAAAGATGTCAAAAATATGCCACTTTTTGAGGGTAAGATATGAATTTTTAAAAAGGTGAGGTTTAAAATTTTCCCAAAAATATACCACTACTTTATCTCTCATGGGATATCTCATTTTTTATATATGTTACTCCATATAAATTGCATTTTATTTTTTTATACAAAAAATTGTTATACTAAATAATTAATAGGATACATTTTTAGAAGAAAAAAACCTGATAAGCATACCATGTGGCCAATACCATCAACCAAAAAACTACTAATTAATAGAATGAAACGATTATATACTAAAAATAAGGGTTGATTACATGCCACAAGAAAAAAAGCAAAATCCATGCAATGGTGAAGATATTACATGGGTAAGATATGGATTTTTTTTAAAATGAGGTTTAAACTTTAAACAAAGATATACCATTTTTAAAAAGGTGAGGTTTAAACTTTACCTAAAGATATACCACTATGGTATATCTCGTGGGTAAGATATGCCTTTTTTTAGGGTAAGTGGTTAAGATATGCCACTTTTGAGGCTAAGATATGGATTTTTAAAAAGGTGAGGTTTAAACTTTACCTAGAATGTGTTATAATAAAAAATTAATAGGATACATTTTTAGAGTAAAAAAAATCTGATAAGCATGCCACGTGGCCAATACCATCAATAAAAAACTATTAGTTAAGAGAATGAAATGATTATATACTAAAAATTGATAAGCATGCCGGCCAATACCATCAACCAAAAAACTATTAGTTAATAGAATAAAATGATTATATACTAAAAATAAAAGCAAAATCCATAAAATAGTGAATAAAATAGTGAAGAGATTAAGTGGGTAAGATATGGACTTTTTAAAATGTGAGGTTTAAAATTTGCCCAAAGATATACCACTATGGTATTTCTCATGGATAAGATATAAGATATGCTAATTTTTTGGGGTATGATATAGATTTGTTTTTATTGAGTAAATACTTCTTATACATATACATATCCATCGTGGGTAAGATGTGGATTTTTAAAAAGGTGAGGTTTAAAATTTAATTAAAGAATTAATAGAATTTATTTATAGTAGAAAAAAAATTGATAAGCATGCCATGTGGGCAATACCATCAACTAAAAAACTGCTAGTTAATAAAATGAAATGATTATATACTAAAAATAGGGGTTGAGCACAACAAAATAAAAATCCATGCAATGGTGAAGAGATTACGTGGGTAAGATATGGATTTTTAAAAAGGTGAGGTTTAAAATTTACCCTAATATATACCCTATGGTATCTCTAGTGGGTAAGATATGCCACTTTTTGATGGTAAGATATAAATTTTTAAAAAGGTGAGGTTTAAAATTTGCCTAAAGATATACCACTATGATATCTCTCATGGGATGTCCTATTTTTTATAATGATTTTTATAGAAATATATGTTACTTCATAAAATTACTTTTATTTTTTTATATAAAATTATATTATATTAAATAATTAATAAGAGACATTTTTGGAAGAAAATATTCATGATAGAATGAAATTATTATATACTAAAAATGGGGGTTTAGTACATGCCATAATAGCAAAAGCAAAATCAATGCAATGGTGAAGAGATTAAGTGGGTAAGATATGGATTTTATAAAAATATGAGGTTTAAACTTTGCTCAAAGATATACCACTAGGGTATCTCTCATGGGTAATATATGCCACTTTTTGAGGGTAGGATATGAATTTTTAAAAAGGTATGGTTTAAACTATGCACAAAAATATATCACTACCCTATCTCTCATGGGATATCTCATATTTTATAATCATTTTTAGAAAAAAATAAACCTGATAAACATATCATGTGGCCAATACCATCAAATAAAAAACTACTAGTTAATAGAATGAAATGATTATATACTAAAAATAAGGGTTGAGCACATGCCACAAGAGCAAAAGCAAAATCCATGCGATGGTGAAGAAATTAAGTGGGTAAGATATGAATTTTTAAAAGGTGAGGTTTAAAATTTACCTAAATATATGCATTATGGTATCTGTCTTGTGGGACATCTCATTTTTTTTTATATAAAAATATCTTACTGCATAAAAATTACATTTAATTTTTTATATAAAAATGTATTATATTAAAAAATTAATAGATATATTTTTAGAAAAAAAAAAACTGATAAAGGTGCCATGTGGTTAATACCATAAACAAAAAATACTAATTAATATAATGAAATGATTATTAACCAAAAAAAACTACTAGTTATTTAGTAAAATGATTATATATTAAAAATAGGGGTTGACCACATGCCACAAGAGCAAAAGCAAAATCCATGCAATGATGAAGAGATTAGGTGGGTTTAACATTATCATCAAGAGACTTAAGCAGGAAACCCTATCCTTGCTTGGAAGAAGAAGTGTCACACTATCTTTTCATTTGCAAGCAGATGGATACTCATTGTAGAGCATCTCACTTGATCTAAACTGGACAATTTTGGACCTAGGTATTGATATGATATCAGGGGATCAAGGGAGAGAAGAGCAATCAAGTTACCCAAAGTCAACTCTATAAAAAGGAGAACCTTGAGTTGAGGTAAAAGTGTGATTTAGGGTAAATATGCTACACAGAATAATCTTGTTAAGAAGGAACTAAGTGAAATATTCCCGAATGATTAATAAGATCTTGAAAACCAGAGAGCTCCATAACCAACTTATTAAACCTGCAATCTAAAAAGATACAAATAAAATAATATTAAATTTCTCAAAAATAAAAATGTAAAAAAGAAAAAAACTTATAAAAAATAGTCTTTGGAAGTACCACACTTCAAAAGAAAATAATCGAAGACAAAGAGTCTCCCAAAATAATATACTTGCTCATGTTCTATTAATATAAAAGCACATGAAAATTTGGCCCAAATTGAAGGCCAAGAAAAACTATAGTATTAAATGATTTGTACATGACTATAATGCCCTCTTTTAAATATCTTGTTTTTAATATTTAAAAAATAAAAATAAAATTATATTTGTTTGTCTACGTCTATATATATTGCATTAATTTTAATAGTTTTATGATAAATGAAACGACATATAAAGACAGCTCAATTTAATCAGTTTGAAAATTAGACTAGAAAATGACCCTGAAAAAACATTAATATTCTGAGCGTAAAATTGTGTAGAAGTGATATTTCAATGAAATTTTTTCAAAACAAATCAAATGCATTATTCAATCAAATCAGCCATTAGATTTTAATAGAAAAAAATTTCAGTTGTAGCACATAGAAAACGAGGTTTAAGTGATCAATTTCCTGCACTCTTCAAGCTCAGCCTTTTGAGGAATCAACACCCTATCTGGAAATGCACATAATTTAATCAGCCGAACAACTTCATCAAATATAAATTTGCGAATCTTTGTGTCTTTCATCTTTCCCATGGCTTCCTTTACCGTTTTCAGGTCTATTGCTCCACACAAAGTGAATCGCCCCCAATATGTGCGCAACATGTTTGGGTACCGTCGTTATGTCAATTACCAGCTCATCGAATTCATCTGCCACCAGCAACATTCCAGCCTTCACATCTTTCCTCGATAGCTTGTTCCCCACATACAGGTATTCCACAAGCTGTACCATCAATTCCACGTGGACGTCGCTCTTGGCCTTCTCCATAGCCACCGTCACTGCCAGGTGGACAAACCGAGGGTAATATTCAGCACAATTCAAGTACTGAAAATAAATCTTAGCTTCCTTAAAATTCCTAATACTGAAAAATTCCTCCAACATTGCTTTTGACCGTCTCTCTAAATCTTTAGGCATTGGAGGTGTAACTTCAGCTTGACCAGCCTTTTCAGTAGTAACATGTTGAGTTTCAGAAGGTGTCTCCGTAACAAATTGGGTTTCCCCAGGCCTCTGGGATGCTGGAACGTTATGGGCTTCAGGCTCAAGCGATCCAGAATTATGTGTAGGATTGTGAGATGCTGGTTCTCCGAATGGGCCTTCGCTAACTTGCTCAGCTTCCTCTACGTTAGGCGCCAAGGATTGAAGTGGCTTTACATCTGAATTATCCATTGGAATGGCCACAAGGTTGCCCTCAAGGTCCTGAAGCGATTATTTCTGAACAATTGATCTTGATCTTGAGATGATATTAAGGCCGCGTAGGTCTGTTGGAATTCCTGTCGGTTTGAATTCCATAAATAAATACAAGGGCACGGTGAAAATGTAGAGAACATTCAACTATTAAATGCAAGGAAAACTCGAAAGAGAACATAGATACACACATAAATATATTCTAACACCTGTCGCTTATATCCACCATTAGGCCAAATTATAAATAACATATTAAAACCTTTACATAATTCGATATCACTTAAATTGCATTGCTGTTGCAATTCAGCCATTAAGCATGATAGTATGCTCCAATGTGAGGAAGTTAATCATCCACGAATACCAATACCACTACAACGGACACAGCGCAATGTTTCATAACATTTTCGGTTTATAACTTAGAAAACAAGGGCGACATTAGATAGCTTATACAACAAGGGCACCGAGGTGGTTCATGGATGTTGTGAGGGAGTTTGATATATTTTGTAAAGGTATTTAATTACCGTAGCAAACCTATTTAGTAAATTAAATTATTTATTTTTAATTTATTTTTTTAAGTTTTATAATTAATTAGATATTTTGTTATGTAATTGATTTGTTTTCGTAATTATGTATTTCTTAGGACGTATGCTGAATTATTTTAGATTTTTAAAGCATGTAGGTAGTTTCTTAAATCTTACTTGGGGTTGGATGGGAGATTTTGAAACTTAAAATAAAAATTTAAGGATCAAATTTTATAATACAAGTATGAGTGGTTTAATGATGAAAATTTTAGAACTTTTAATAGAGCTTCAAGGTTCAAATCTTATCTTATAGGTACTAGGGTTGTATATTATGATTCAGCAATAAGAGTATGGTTGGATAACTTGGATAAATAACATCTTCTTGATTTCACAAGACTTATGATCTTGCACACCTAAAAGAATGCTTTTATTTATGAAATGCACAACCAAAGTAGCCTAATGGTGGAGATTTTATAAATATGAATATAGGTTCAATGTCCAAATCCTAAGAATAATATGGTTGTATATCATTCTTCTACAACTAAAGTATGGTTGGATAACTTAAGTAAAATATCCTCTTTGAAGGTCATCTCATATAGTTTATGGCCTAGTGGACCATAAACAATACTTTTTTTCGTGAAATGTACAATCTGAGTAGCTTAATAGTGGAAACTTTGAAATTTTAAATAGAGATTCAAGATTTGAATTTGGAGGAGGATAAGATTATACACCATACTTCTATAATTAAAATATAGGTAAAAATAATCATATGGATGAATGGAATGTATAATAAAATCATATAAAAATTAAACCATCTAAAGCGATGCAAATATTTATACAATATGATGTCTATGATGTCTCTTGAGGCTTTACAAATTGATGGATCGAGTGTGTAACAAAATGATGTCTGTTGCAATTCAGCCATTAAACATGATAGTATCGTCCAATCTTAGGAAGTTAATCATCCACGAATACAATACAACGACAACGGAAACAGCGCAAAGTTACATAACAATCTGTTTATAACTTAGAAAACAACGGCGACTTTAAATAACTTATACAACAAGGGCACCGAGGTGGCTTATGGATGTTGCGACGGAATTTGATATATTTTGTAAAGGTATTTAATTACTGTAGTAAAACTATTTAGTAAATTAAATTATTTATTTATTATTATTATTTTTTTTCGGTTATATAAGAGAAATGGTCACAACCACATTATTTTTAATTATTGAGAGGGGCTGTTTTCACTAAACCTATTTCTTTTGACCTGGCATGAAGGGAACAATGGGTCGCTGGGGATTTGTATAATCATTGTCGCTCTTGTACGCGCACTCAGAGGATTCAAATAAAACTACTACCTTTACAAACAGGTTGCTCTCAGGTTTGAACCGAGGTTTAAACCTGGGTGTCTTCCTGGTAAATTTCTGGCCAGACAAGAACTCACCAATCCACGTAGCTTTCGGGTCAAAATATTTAGGTTTTGGGTCAAAATATTTAGGTTAGTGTGAGAAACCCTTATGAGGGACACACACGGCTAAGCAGTCTCCTCCCAACCATGACCCCTCATAAAGCTAAGAGATATGTTTATCAATAGGGAATTTAACACACAGCCTTTGTGTCCCCCTTTGCATCATAGAGGTTTGAACCGTGAACCTTTTGTTCAACAGTGCCAAGCTCACCTTCTCCACTTCCGCTACAAAGACGAACTAAAAATTTTAAGGTTAGTGTGAGAAACCCTTACGACTAATGCACAGGGCTTAACAATCTCCTCCCAACCATGACCCTTTGTATATTCGAGAGCTATGCTTATCAACAAGAAATTTAACACCTAGCCTTTGTGTCTCCCTTTTCATCACAAAGGTTTGAACCGTGGACCCTCCTGTTCAACAGTGCTAAGCTCACCTTCTCCACTTGCACTACAAAGACAAAATTTTCTTTTAGGTTAGTGTGAGAAACCCCTGTGACCAGCACATAGGGATGAACAGTCTCCTCCCAACCAACCATGACCCCTCGTAAAGTTGAGAGCCATGTTTATTAGTAGGGAATTTAACACACAACCTTTATGTTCCCTTTGCATCGTAGAGGTTCAAACCGTGGACCTCCTATTCAATAATAGGGTTAGGCTCGCCTTCTCCACTTGCGCTACAAATATGGATACATTTTTTAGGTTAGTGTGAGAAACCCCTACGACCAACACACATGGTTGAGCAATCTCCTCCTAACCATGATTCCTTGTAAAGGTCGAGAGCTATTCTTATCAATAGGGAATTTAACACACAACCTTTGTGTCCCCCTTTGCATCACAGAGGTTTGAATTGTGGACCTCCTGTTCAATAGGGCCAAGCTTGCATTCTTCACTTGTGCTACAGAGATGAACTATTTTTTGATTAATATTTTAAATCTTTATAATTAATTAGGTATTTTGTTAGATAATAGATATTTTTTTATTAAAATTTTGTTTTTGGTATGTTGAACTATTTTATATGTTTTAAGTATTTTGAGGATTTTGTAGGGAGTTCCTTAAAGCTCACATAGACTTAATAGTGGATAATTTGAAACTTAAAATAAAAGGTTTAAGGATTGAATTCTATAATACAAGCGTGAGTGGGCTTTATGGTGGAGACTTTAGAACTCTTAATAGATATCCAAGGTTCAAATCATGTAGGCGCTAGGGTTGTATATTATGATTCAACAATAAGAGTATGGTTGGATAACTTGGGTAAATAACATCTTCCTTGAAGGTTTTCTGAGTCTCGTTGTGGACATTAAAAAATGCTTTTATTCATGAAATGTACAACTTGAATAGCCTAATGGTGGAGATTTTGTAAATTTTAATATAGGTCCAATGTCCAAGTCCTAAGGGTAATAAGGTTGTATATCATACTTCTATAACTGAAGTATGGTTGGATAAATTGGGTAAAACATCCTCCTTGAGGGTTGTATCATATGGCATATGGCCTTGTGAACAATAAAAACTACTTTTATACATGAAATGTACAACCTAAGTAGCCTAACGATGGAGGGTTTGGAACTCTAAATAGAGGTCCAAGGTTCGAATCATGAGGAGTGTAGGGCTATACACCTTGCTTCAGTAATTGAGGTATAGTTGGAAATAACCATATTGATGGATCGAGCATGTAATAAAATTATTCAAAAATTAAATCATCAAAAATTATACAAATATTTATACACTATGATATCTCTTGGAGTCTCAATAGACTCTTGGTGTTCTCTACTCTTTCAAAGACCATTTTCTTGTGTCTTCAAATTTCCTTTAAATAATGTAATAATAATTATCTAATATCCCCCTTTATTATATTATTTGGTTTTACATGAATGCTTGATAGCCATGTGTCTATCGGATTGGCTCTAGGTATTAGATTTGGATCTTGGTTATTGCTTCTAAATTTTGAGTAGCATTTAGAATTGATGATCCATCTACATATTGTGGTGATGTAGCTACTATTATAATGAATTAAGGACTACTATACTAAAAATTATGTGGTTCTTTTATAGTATATTGATATGAGGTAGAGGATACATTATTGTTGCTTGTCTAACATATACTTCTAAAAATTGAAGTGTCGCATATGGATTATTAAATTCTTGGACAAAGTTGAAGTCTAGCAGATATGTTGGATATCCTAACACACACCTAAAGGAAAATAGAGATAATTATATTGATATACCAAATTATCATTATCAGAAGATACTTCACCTTGAGAATATACAAAGTGGCTAGAAGATTAATGGTGGCCAATAATGTAAGATTGGACTTAGTCCACCTATTTTTTATCGCTAACGCTAATTTTGAATATGTCATTATTGAAGTCATCAAGCCTAGATTTAATTTCTATGATGTACTAATTTGAGTACAGTGTTATGTAGAAGTAAGGTCATATGGTGCATCAAGTTTGGAATCTGTGATGGTATTAGTAATCCATTTTGAAGCCTTTCTTTATTGTGATGGAAAAACTACTACAGGTTCATCAACAACATTTGAAACTTCTTCATGATCTTTCTCAATTCCTAGAAATTATTTATTTAACTTGATTCTCACAACTAGAGATGTGCATCTTCAAAAAAATTTAAATCTTTAGTGTTTGTCTTATTTTTAAATTCTTCATCAAACATCACATCTCTACTTATATGTACTTTCTTGGTGATTGGATCTATTAGTCAATAATATTTTGATGCTTCATTATAGCAAATAAATATGCAATACAGTGTTTTTACATCCACCATGGTTCTCTTTTGCTCTAGCACATGCATGTATGCACTATTTTTTAATAATCTAAGATGCACAATTAAGGCTTTCTCCTAGACCAAGCTTCTTTAGTTGTAATCCCTTGAAGTGCCTTTTTGGTTGCTCTATTTTGAAGATACACCATAGTAAAGATATTTTTAACCTAATACTTCTCTATATTAGCTTTTGTGAGCATGCAACAAACCATTTCCATGATAGAATAATTTCTTCTCTTAATAACCATATCTATTATCGAATGTAGGTAGTTGTAAGTTGTTGCTTAGTCCTAGTTGTGTGAAAAATCTTGAATAACTATCAGATGTATATTTTGCCCTTAATTTAAGTAGATGACTCAAATAGAGCATCTAATATATATTTTCACAAGCTACTCAAAGCATTGAAAAATTTTGAGGGCATCTAATTTTAGTGGTAGGAAATATACCCAAATCTCCTATGAGGAGTCATCTACAAACAACTAAAAGTACTTGTGTCCATTATAACTAGTTTTTATGGGTCTACAAAAATCGATGTGCATGAAATCCAATTGTACTTTAGCCTATGAGTGTTGATCTTAAAATATACTCAATGTTGCTTTCATGCCAAACAAATCAAGCATACTAGTAATATTGATGAAAGTTTGGGCAGACCTATCAACATGTGATGTTTACTTATCTAGAGTAAGTATATAAAACTTTGATGTTGATATCTCCTATTCCAAAGGAAGGTAACATATATGGTTGCTATAGATAGTGTAAAATTAGGAGATGATATGAAATCATGTGCAAATAAACCATTTTTATAGGAACCAAATGTTATAAAGTTAGCATATGTTATGATGAAACACCTCTTTTTGCTACCAACTACCCAAAATTTGACTACCACGTCTCAATATAGAATTTCTAAAATAGATAGCAAGTTGTTTGGTAATATTAGTATATATATAGTACATTTTAAATCATGCTTTTATCATTGATCAGATAGAGAGGAACTTCGTCTACTACTTTAACATGATAGGTTTTATGATCAATAATAGTGATTGGTTTCACATATTTTGCTTGTAAGGTGTCAAATCACACTTTATCTCTAGTCATGTGCTTGATGGCACCTAAATCAACATTTAAAATTTCATATTTTAGTTTTATCACTACCTTGGATATTAAAATCATGTATGCTAGTTCAAAATTATATTCTAGTTCTTCATATGCAAAATGCTCTTGTTGTTGTTTTAGATATGGTTTGAACTATGTCTTTTGTGAAGGAGGGTTGTAGAATTGACCTCCTCAAGTCATGGATTTATATCGACAATACTTTATAGCATATCCTTTCCTTTCATAGATATGATTGTACCTCTTTTGTCTTTGAAGTTTTTTCTATAATGATGATTAAGATAAGAAATATCACTTTTGTGGCTTGTTTGTGGAAATGAATGCATTGTTTGTTAGTTGATCCCTCAACTAATTGGTTTCTTATTATTATGAAGCATGTTCACCAACTCATCAAAGTAAAACCTCCTATTTGATACTTGTAAATAATTAATTAACACTAAAAAATAATTTGGTAGGGCTCTAAGTATGATGGGTACTACAACTCTATCTTCTACTATCTCTCCTATAGCATTTAATTATGTTTTCCATTCTATAAATATATAAATAAATTCCTCAATGACTTCTCTTTTTAAACTAAAGGTTGTCCCACCTAGGTATGGTCCCCAAACAGCTTAGGGCAGTCGTAGCTCCTAGGGATGACCCCCAAAATTACCCAAAAATGGCCATCTCGACCACCAAAAATAGGCATAAAATATCATAAAAATGTAAAATAATGTAAAAAAATGTACAAAAAAAAATAAAGCACAAATTTCTACATACTATCAAAAATGAGGTTCATTTACCGATATTTAGTGTGTTTTGTTGAAAAATGTGAAAATAATAACATTTCCAAGTTCAATAATGTATAGGAGAAAATTTCACCACTCGTCGATTCTACAAGCTGGCCCATGGTTACTGTGGGATAGTTTCAGCAGTGCTCCACTTTGTAAAATAACTCTTCTAATCCTCACCTCTCAAATTGCCAAATAAAAAGTGCACAAATGAGATCATTTTTCAAATTTTGAGCTTAAATAGTCCTCCAAAAGGCATGGTCATCCTAGGGTGGGATGGCTAGAAAATTGGCTGGTCGTACCACCTTGGGATGTATATAAATTGTGCAGCCATACCACCCTATGATGACCACCAAAAAAACCTCAAAAACAACAAAAAAACACCAAAATGGCTTTAAAACCACCAAAAATAGGTCAAATCTGATAAAAATTCTCTATGAATCAAGATTGAAAAAAATTTTTCATGGATAAATTGAAAAGTCCCTACTTAAATCCCCAAGAAGACCACTGGGGTCGGACCGCTCCATGGGAATGAGGTATTCAATTCCTTTCTTCCATGAAATATCAACAAAATCATCAAAATCCTCACAAAACTGAGAAATTTTATAATGGGTAAAGTTGAAGGAAGCCCAATCAAGTCATATGGATCAAGAAACTCATCACTTTTATAATTTGTCATTCCCTCATTGAATATTTGCTTGAGGGGTAGTCATAATTAACAAATTCATAATAAAAATCAATAATCAAACACTCAATCATGCAAATCATGTTCATCAGTGAATCATTGCCAAAAATAATCATGCCCCTGCTTGGGGCAGCAAACAAGAAAAAATTTAAACTAAAAAAATGCTTGGCATTACTGAACCATGAAGGATCATAGGCCTCGCCTCTTCATGACTGAAAAATATCCAAGATCAAGTAAACCTGACGTAAAAGGTTGTACTTGATTTAAGTTCTTTAACTCGGTAGAAGCAAGGATTCAAGGATGCATGCTCTTTCCATTATTGGGGCATCTAAAGTTGGTTAGGTTACTAAATAACCTTAATAATTTGACATTTTAGTCATCTATTTTTGCTTCGTGTTGTGTTGCACACCATGCATCCCAAAAAGGGGTATCTATAGACACTAAAATCGTGTCAATTTGATTAAAATACCAAGACCAGATCTAGTCAACACCATATGGCACCCTTGGGCAACCCTCAAAGGTTAAATAGGGGTCCTAGCCACTTTTGGGAGGTTTTGGGCCATGTAGGCATGACCTTCCCACCTTGGGATGACCATAGTTCATGGTCATCCCATCGAGGTATGGCCACTAGCAACTGCCCCTATGTGGGACGACCATCGTCTTAGACCCTTAAAAATTCAAATGCAAGACAAACGACACCCAGATTCTACCATTTACCTCACCCATTGAATAATACCAATCTAAGGGTGCATAAATCTCATGCCAAGTTGTAAATTGGAGGCCCAAAATGGAGATTCCTTCCCCCTCCAATGCATGGCAAGGTTGGGATAAATGGGGACACCTACCTCGCATGGCCTCGCATGTCCATTTGACCATATGCTCACTTTAGCTATAAATTGGATTCATTCCACCCAATTTTAGGGAGGAGTCTTTGCAATATTTCACCACGAAGTGCTACTGAGATTTATCCCTAGTTCACTATGTGTTTTTCCTTGAGATCTCCATCGAGCGAAGGAAGTTTTCAAGTGATTTAAAAACAAGCAATATGTTTACAAAACCAAACCATTTGAGTGAATTAGATGCCAAAGTTTTATGAAAACACCCCTAGGAGTAATTTAGACCAAAATCCCAAAGGAATTGGTGGTAAAACCACCAGATTTGGTGGCCGTCCCACCCCAGGATGGCCCCCAAATTATGACAGTCCTAAATGGCTCACCCCATGATGGACACAAATTGGAGCACAATTTCTCTTCTATTTTTACATAGGTCAATTCTAGAATAGATTTTATACCTTCTCTTAATTTTTGTTGTAATTTTGAGTTGTTTTGCACATGTTATCATGCATTCCTTATTTTGTAGTCTTGAATGGCACACCCAGGGATGACCATAAATTTGTATGCAATTCCCTTTTTGTTATTGATTAGATCATTTCCAAATCATATTATATGCATAATCCTAAGTTTTGGTAGCATTTGGAACAGTTTTAAATTTTCTATTATACATTTACTCCTTCAAGCTTATTATCGTATATATCTCTTTGATTGTATTTCAATCCATACATGCTATTAAATTTTTTGATTTCATTGTGTGTAGATCCATGTATCACAGTGCACGAAGGAGCAGCAAGTTAGAACATCGATAGAAAATTGTGGTGTCATCAAAAATCCCACTCTTCAATCCTGAGTGCGAGGAAGATACTACAAGTGTGCCTTGGATTTCTGAAAGGATTTGATACTTTTGGTATTATAATGAGTTATATCAATTGAGAGCCCTCAAGGGGATGTTTTGTAATTGCATATTTTCCAAATGCAATAATATAAAGAGAACCATCCATTTCTTTCATTTATTTATCATTTTATGCTTACTTTAATGTCGCTTTTGTAGTGCTTAGATCAACATAGCAATAGATGCATTTCATTTCCCTTTGCTAGGTGCACCATTTTTTCCACTCTACACATCCTATATATATATATATATATATATATATATATATATATATATATATATATATATATATATATATATATATATATATATATATATACATAAGAAGAACTAAAAGTTGTTACAACAATATTCCCGTAGGCTCATCCTAGTAGAGTGGTCATTAAGAGAGCATGGGATCTTCAACTAGAAATGGTTGGTATCTTCTTGTTACCACAATTTGTCTTTATCTTCTTGGAGGCATCGTGGGCCAGCTATCTTTCATTGCTCTTCTTCGGGCTCAAAAATGTTGCACCATCACAAATTTTTCCTCTAACTTAACCTTCGGGTTCAAAAATATCGCACCATCATGACCTTTTCTCTTATTTCAACATTCAAGCTCAAAAATATTGTGCCATCGTAACCGTTTCTTTGTTTAGCCTCTGGGTTCAAAAATGTCATGCCATCATGACATTTTCTCTTCGTTCAGCCTTTAGGCTCAAAAATATCATGACATCACGACCTTTTCTCTTTTTTTAGCCTTCGGGATCAAAAGTGTTGCATCATCATGACCTTTTCTCTTTGTTTAGCCTTCGAGTTCAAAAATATCATGCCATCACGACCTTTTCTCTTCGTTTAGCCTTAAGGCTCAAAAATGTCACACCATCACAACCTTTTCCACTAACTTAGCCTTTAGGATCAAAAATGTTGCACCATAATGAAATTTTCTCTTTTTTTAGCCTTCGAACTGAAAAATTTTATGCCATCACGACCTTTTCTCCTGACTTAGACTTTGGGCTCAAAAATGTCACGACATCGTGACCTTTTCTCTTCGTTCAACCTTCGAACTCAAAAATGTCATGCCATCATGACTTTTTCCTCTGACTTAGCCTTCGGGTTAAAAAATGTCGCACCATCATGATATTTTCTCTTTGTTTAGCCTTTGGGATCAAAAATGCTGCACCATCGTGAACTTTATTTAATACTTAGAGAAATTTTGAGAAGACCACTCCTTACTCCCTGTGATGTGGTCATTTTGACTAACATTATTGAAACCTCCTTGGGGAATTATGCTAGTGGAATTTTAGAATATAGATACTTTATCCATTTTGGAATGGAGTAAAAAGAACAACTAAAATAAAATAAGGGGAGAAAGGGGAGTGATAACAAGAAAAAAATGTCTTTCTTGCTCTACGTGGTCATTCATCGGGAATGTCTTCTTCTATGAATTTATCTGTGTCCTCTTGCTAAAGATTTCTTAGATTTTTTGTGTTTCTCCTTTTCCTGGATAACTTCATTGTAAGTGACACAAGCCTTTTTCCAAGTCTCTTCATCTATGTCTAAAGTTTCCATGAAATTTAAGTACAAATATTCTAGTTCTTCTACCTTGTCATATGATAGAACTTTCGATTTCATATATAATTCATGCAATCATGAGTTAATTTGGGTGATGTCTTGAGCCATACTAAATATTTGTTCTTCGTGGACCAGCTCTTCCTAGCTATCTATCTCTGATTCATCTTCTATGAAAGTTTTCCAGGAAGCCTTTAGCTCATCTTCCTCTAAGAATTTTAAATATTTATCCTAGAAGCTTGTCATGTCGTATTTTTTCTCTATTCTTACATGTTTTAAAATATCCTTAGCCTTTACCTTAAGTTCTTGCATTATCTTGGCACTTTTTGTCACCACCTTGTGTCTTTTGAAGAAACTCCTGGCAACTATTTTGGCTTGGGATCACTTTTCATCCTGGGATTTGTATCCAAATATTGCCTTCGTGCTTTCTTCTAGAACTTGGATTTTGGTCACTACAAATAGCCTTGATTTTAGGAAGATGAAGTATGTAATAAATTCATCTTCTAACCACCCCAATATCTGCTTAATTTTTCCCAAGTATGATAACATAGACCTTGCTTTCAAGCTCATATTTTGGATATCCCCTACCATTTCCTTCCTGACTGCCTTGGATTTTTCCTTAGATAGCCCACTGGTTTTACTAGTACTATCTAAGATCTGCTTCTGGAGGTCTTCCACCTATTTTTTCAATAGTTGGATTTGTTCTGTGGCCTTTCTAGCTTCTTCCTTATAAGGGTCTACTTCATTGAACATTTGTTCCCACTTCTTTGTTTTTTTTTTCAATGCCTTTTTTATTGTCTTTTTTTAACTCAAGGCTACTTATAGATGCTTTCTTTCCTGCTTAGCCCTGAGGTACTTCTATTTGTAATACTCAAAATTAAAGTACATCATCCCCATGTGAGATTGGGCTTTTTCCTACTTGTATTCCATATGCAATTGAGTGATGTATTCAGTGGTTATCTCAACTTGATAGTCTTTCAAGGTCATTTCTCCTTCATTTTTTTGAACTAGTGGAGTCATTTTCACTGTTGAACGTTGCATAATGATAGGATCTAGGGATATTATTTCCCTAGTGTGAGCTATTTCCTTGTAACTTTGAGTATTTCATGATTTCAACGAAGAAGAAGCATTTAGGGTTGCTTTCTTTAATTTATTCAGTTTAGAGATGGTGGGATAATTTCCAGATGAAGATGCAGGAATGGATTGAAATTTTGGAAGGTTGGTAGTATAGGGGAAGGGAATGGTAGCTATGGAGGCATCCATATTTGGTTTTTCACTAAGTGTATATGGGGGTGTAGCTGAGGATGCTTTCGGGACAAGTTGGGATGATGGTGGTGATGGTGGTGATGGTAGAGGCTGCTGAATAGAGGGAGAAAAGGCATCACCCTAATCTGTAGAATAGGAAGGGGAATTTCATTGGTACTGAGAAGAAGAAGAAGATATAGTAAGATTAATAAGAGATATACTTGATTCATTTTGTGGGTTTGAGTCTCCAGTGTTTGGTAATTTGTTTTGGAGAGCCTTGGTATTTAGTATAGATCTCTGCTATCTTTTGCAAGCTCGAATCTATAGTATCCATTACATCTTTTGTAGGGACTTGTTCTTCACAGGAGGATTTCCCGGTGGGGACATATTATTCAATAGTTTCATCCAAATTTTGGTTGCTTGTCTCTTATTGTCCAAAGATTCATTCTATGTGTTCATTTGCATTTCCTTCTTTGTCCCCTATTTCTTCTTGGTCCCTTGTTTCGTTAGATTGTGTTTCTTAAGAGTGTGTTTCTTCCTACCTCCTTTTATTTTGTTCCCCTACCTTTTCTAACATTGCTTTCCTCTTTCTCTGGAAGAGATAAGCATCATCATAAGATTATGTGTCTGATGTGGAAGGGGTGATGAATTTATGAGAGGTCTTCTTTGGTACTTTTGCTTGTTTAGATTTCTTTGCCGCGATCGCTTTACTTTATCTGTAAGATTTTTAGACCATGTGGCATGATAACTGTCACACCTCTTGCAAAAATTAGGATCAACTAGTGTGTGTTTGCATTTGGCACCTCATCTTCCACCAGGATAGGATTTTTGCATGTGTCCAGTATTTTCCCTTTTTCTTCATCCTTTAAATAACCTTTTCACCTAACAGATAGCTTGAATAAACCTCGAAGTTTCAGTATATCATATGCTCATAGAAATCATGCCATGGGGCCAATGGATTTGTTCAATATGCCATTAGAATGCTTTTTCTTCTTCATTATTTCTACCTTGCTTGCCTATTTGCCTATTTTAAGCATGAAATTGCTTAAAAGGAGTCTTGTTGAGAGCAACTTGTTTTTGATAATATCTATCGATGGGATCATACTTCCATTTTTGTGGCAATTCTATTAATTTCAATCTCTTTAATGTTTGAGTGATTTGCTCATGATCTCCTTTTTTTGAGATAGATACCCCTACAAATTGGAAAGGCATGAGATGTGTACTAGTATTTCCAGCCCCTATGCCAAATTTATAGTTTACATATTCAATTTACCTCACATAATCTAGAGCAAAAAATTTCTTAGAGATATAATACGAAAGTAATAAGGGCTTCTCTATGAAGCCATACAATCTAACGACTACCCCTTATATCAAGATGAACCAATCTCCATCTTCTGCATGAGTGTGCTATAGGGTATCTCAAATATTTTGGGGAATTCCTGGCATAGTGCCATACATAATTTTTAAGGTGGGGCCTAGGAATTCCATATTAAAGTAGTAGTATGACTATGCTTTTGAGAGAACCGTCGCCCACTCTTATACTAGAAAATTCTTTCCATATTGGTCTTTGTTGGTGGTAGAGATGAATTCTATATTTGTTTCTTGAAAAAATAAGAAAAACCATACTAGATAAGAGGAAAACCTAAAAGCTTCTATAGAATCCCTTTGTATTTTGAATAGGCCTGCATGTATCTGCTGATCCAGGTATGTTGGCCAATAAAAAAAATTGGCGCTACCTTCTTATCCACACATGAGGCATCATAGAACTTAGGATTTGATAAATACTACACCACTGCAATCTACTATTCGTATACTAGTAGTCATATTCTAGCTTTGATACCATAGCCTACATGGGTAAAATCTCATTATTTTTGAATTTCGATAGAGGATCAGAGATTCTGGTAGGGTCCCCTTGGGAGGAGGTTTTGACATATGTTCTTGCAAAAATAATTTTACATTGAGGGTAGGGGTATAGAACTTGGTTGAGTTAATTGGGTCAAAATGAATGGGTTTTATAATGGGCCTTCTACCGCAACTGAAGGTGACCCTAACTGCATCGGTATCTAGGATAACAACTTTACCCTTGGAATTCCTGACAATTTTGTGCTTTACATCATAGAAATTTGCCATGGCTCTCATTAATTCAGGGTAGGTGTGAACAGGGGTGCAAACATACTAAGAGAGAAGGTAATGGTAGGAGAATGTGTTCAGGTTTGATGGCATGATACATTTTGCTACCCTGGATTCCACATCTTTTAAATTTTTCTCTAGATTTTCCCATGTTACTATGGTATCAATGATGTGTGAATCCGAGTCTACAAAACCTCTTTCGCTTTTAGTAGCACTACTCTTTTCCTTACCAGCTAGGGGAGATGTTTTCATGGTTTCTCATTGTAATATTGGCATATAGAAAAACCTCAGAGGCACTTAGAAGAGCTCAAAGAACTTGGGATAAATCTGAGGATGCTACAAGCAGAGGAAAAATTTTAGAGGATAGAGAAGCGATGAAAAAAATTTTGTGGTATAAGTAGGCATGCATGCACGCGCTAAGGTTCCATGCATTAATTATGGTTGGTGGTGCACACCCGATGACTAATTTCAAATGTTACTAGATACATTATTTCGTTTGCCACCATCAAGAAAACCAACCACCATGCATTATTTTTTTAGGGCCAAAGACATCACTTCACATTTGTCATAGGTCAATAACTTCGTGTCACCTTTTTTTTGGTTCAATAACTTGGTATGGCGGTACTTTGAGAGGCAAGAATTTAAAATTCAAGAAATCTGATTCTCCTGCCAAAAGGTATGGTTACTTTTATTTTGACTGTTGGATGATGAGAATGTTGTGAAAACTCGACAATTTTCCTTGAGGTGGCATTTGGACGCCAAAATGTCATGAAAACTCAACAGTTTTCCTTAAGGTGAGCTTTGGATGCCAACATATCATGAAAACTCAACATTTTTCCTTGAGGTGGCATTTGGACACCAAAATATCATGAAAACTTGACATTTTTATTTTAGGTGGCCTTTGGATGCCAAAATGTCACAAAATCTTGACATTTTTCCTTGAGGTGACCTTTGGACACAAAAATGTCATGAAAACTCAACATTTTTCCTTGAGGTGGACTTTGTATGCCACAATGTTGTGAAAAATTGATATTTTTCCTTAAGGTGGCCTTTGGACGTCAAAATGTCATGAAAAATCAACATTTTTTCTTGAGGTGGCCTTTGGACGCCAAAATATCATGAAAACTTGACATTTTTCCTTGAGGTGGCCTTTGGATGCCAAAATGTTATGAAAACTTAACATTTTTCCTTGAGGTGGCCTTTGGACATCAAAATATCATGAAAACTCGACAATTTTCCTTGATGTGGCCTTTGGATGCCAAAATATCCTAAAAATTTGATATTTTTCCTTGAAGTGGCCTTTGGAAGCCAAAATGTCATGAAAACTCAATACTTTTCCCTGAGGCAGCCTTTGGACGCCAAAATGTCATGAAAACTCGATATTTTTCCTTGAAGTGGCCTTTGGATGTGAAAATATCACAAAAATTTGACATTTTTCCTTGAAGTGGCCTTTGGATGCCAAAATATCGCGAAAAATTGATATTTTTCCTTGAGGTGGCCTTTGGATGCCAAAATGTCACGAAAACTTGACATTTTTCCTTGAGGTGGCCTTTGGACGCCAAAATATCGTGAAAACTTGACATTTTTCCTTGAGGTGGCCTTTGGATGCCAAAATATCATGAAAACTCGACATTTTTCTTTGAAGTGGCCTTTGGACACCAAAATATCATGAAAACTTGACATTTTTCCTTGAAGTGGCCTTTGGATGCTAAAATGTCATGAAAAATCGACATTTTTCCTTGAAGTGGTTTTAGAAGGAAATGAGAACATATTTACATATAATACATGTGAAGTGAAGATAAACCTTTTACTTATAGTACAAATTTAGATGGAAGTCATTTAAAAGGATGGGCTGGATCTAACCCTGTTTATTTCTCAATTGGAAGGATTTATATTGTTTTTCTTCGATTATCCGAAAGAGTCCTTCCCAGAATGCATCAAATTTCTTGCGGTTTCTAGGTTTTTCTTTCCTTTCATTCCACCTTAGAACAAAGTCTCCTACATTGAAATTCCTAAGGGTAGCCTTTTTGTCAAACCATTTCTTCATGGTGACCATATATTTTTGATAATGATCATAGGCTTGTTCTTTCTATTCTTCTAATTGTACAATTTGAATCAATGTGTTTTCCATTGGCTCTGCCTCCTCTGTGCCAGTTTGATTGAGCAACTTTAAAGCTAGAATTTCTATGTGTATTGGGAGGACTACTTCTTTACCATATACTAAAGAGTAGGGAGAGGTGTTGATAGACTTTTTGATAATGATCCTATCAAACCATCTTGGTTTATCAAAGAGTGTCAACTTCTCTTAATATCTTTCAGATTCTACTTTAAGATTCAAAGTAAGTTTTTATTCGTCGATTCGGCTAATCCATTTCCCTATGGATAATAATTTGAGGATGTCTTCAAGTAGATCCCATATTTATATGTAAATTTGATCATTTTGTCACCTATAAAATATGTGTCATTGTCTGTGACCAACATGTCTGGGATACTAAATATTGTGATCAACCTCTCCACTAATTCCATCACAACTTCCTGGTCTACTTTCTTAGTGGGTATTAACTCATCCCACTTTGTGAAATACTCTATAGTGATCAGGATGTATTTATGTCTAGGGGACGATTTGAATTCTATCACTCCAATGAAATTTAACCCCCATTGTTGAAAGGGTTATTCAACTTGAATGAGTTTCAAAGGTATTTAAGTGTTTCTATTTCTCCCAATGTATCTCTAGCACTTATCATAGTTTCTTGTCACTCTAAAGGTATCTGAAAAAATAGTTTTCCAATAGCACCCAGTCTTGATGATTTTTAAAGCAATGGTTTTCCACGTGTAGTGGCCTCTTGACAGGCCCCCATGGAATTAATCCAAGATTTTTTGCTTCTGATGGTCTTTTATGCACCAAAGTAATACCCTATATACATTATTTCCATATAACCCTTCAGGTAACAAGTTGTACTTCAAATCCTAGATCTTGTATCTCCTTCTCTGCGAAGTGTTCAAGTTTGTTGGACACTTTCTAGTCTAGAAGTACTTGATCAATTCATCGGTCCAGTCAGACTCACTCAAGTGTCGATCATCATCTAATGCTGCTTCTTAAGTTTGGTAGGGCACTTATTCTGATGAGACTTGTTTAGTGACTTCTTGACACAATGCTTTACCTCTCACTAGCTTTGTTGGATGGATCTCAACATCATATTCTTGTATCTTTGACACCCAACCAACTCTTTTATCACCAAGTTCCCCTTGTATGATGAAATTCCTAACATCGGGGTGGACCACATACATAATGGTCCTACTTTGTGAAAGAAAATACTTGAACTTTTTTAACGACTGCATTATTGCATAAAATTGCTTTTTGATGAACTTGTACTTCTTTTCATGTTCCTGTATAGTCTAAATTAGGAATGCTATAGGCCTTTCTTTGTTGTCAGACCCTTTCTAAGTAATTACTATGGTGTAGCTCTCTTGTTAACCTACAACATACAAGATGAAGCCTCTAGAGTAGTCTAGATTTACTAATATGAGAGCTTGGGCTATTTATTATTTTATCTATTAGAAAGCTTTTTTCCTTAAGTTTGTCCACTTGAATTCAACATCCTTTTTTAAAATTCGGTCATGGGTTTGAAAATTTGTGCAAAATCTACTATGAATTTGCATACAAAGTTAATTTAGCCAAAGAAGGATTGCAAGCCATTTTTATTTTAGGGTATAGGGAGTTCTAACAGTGCTTTCACTCTATTAGGATCTATAGCCAGCCTGGCATTAGAAATGATGTGGCCTAGTCAAATACCATCTTCCACAGTAAAAATGGATTTCTTTGGGTTTAAAGAGATGCGAAAATCTCTATATTTATCAAAAATACTTCTAATATGGTCAATGTGATCTTCCTTCCAATGAGATAACATTGTCATATCATCTAAGTATATCACTATAATCCCATTGACGAGTTCTCAAAAGACCACATCCATTGCTCTTTGAAAATTTACCCCAACATCGAATAATCTGAAAGGCATCCTCTAGTAATTGAATGTCCCCCACTTGGCGGTGAATGTGGTTTTGAACTGATCCTTCATCCTTAACCCATACCTAATTGTATTTAGAGAACCCATCCAAGAGTAAGAATATTTCTACTCCTGCTATTGTATATAGGGTCTAGTCGATCTATGGGAGAGGATAATGGTCTTTTAGTGAAACCTTATTTAGGTTTTGGAATTTGACACACAACCTAATATCTCCATTATTTTTTTAACTGGGACCAAGTTAGCTACCCAAGTAGAATGCTTTATTGGGTAAATAATCTTGGCCTTGAGCAATTTCAGTAATTCTTGTTTCATGAGAGCTTCGATCTTGGGATTCATTAGTATTTTATTATTTTGGAAGGTTTTTACACCTTCTTTGAGTTTTATTGTATGTTGGATAGTCTATTTATATTAGACTTTAAGGTCACCATAATTCCAAGTGATGATGTTGGGAAATTTCTTGAACAACCCTCGAATCAGATCTAGTTCTTCCTCTGTAGTGTTTACCCCTACTTTGATGGATTTATCTAATTCCATTTGAGTCTCTTTGTATCTATTCTTGTCAACTTTCATTTTATGGCCAGTTGACCCGTCATTGTTATCAAAAAATATTTTGAGAGTGATTAATCCTTTTGGGATATGGTTGTTTTTCAATTGGATCATGCTTGCATATTATTCATCTTTATCACCCTATCGCAGTTCATATCATGAATGAGAAAGTTATTATTTATTCATAAATATCGAATACCTAAGAAAAGGTATCTCTATTTGGCATGAAGGGTCTGTAGATTAGTCTGACTATCTTAGACTTCTCGATGATGTTGCTAATAGGGCAAAAATTTGCACCTACTAAGACCAGTAAATCTGCATGAGTGTTATTTTCTATGGGAATTGCCTTGATATTTAAATATTTAAAAGATTCTAGCTAGTCTCAAACTTTATTCCTATAAGCCTTAAGGTAATGTTTCTTACTAACACATTTCTCAATGACCTAATTTGCTATTAATTTAGAATCTCCAAAGATATGGAGTTGTTTGATACCCAAATTTTTGGCTTTCTTAAGGCCTAAGTAGATGTCTTCATATTCTGCTACATTATTAGTGCAAATCTAGGTTAACTAGTAAGAAAAACATTTTTCTTCGCCTATTGGAGAAAATAAAACAATACCTACTCTGGATCCATTTATTCATTTAGCACCATCGAAGAAGAGTTTCCATAGTTGATCAGTAGATGGGTCTACCTGATGGAGAGGAGTGAGGTTACTTTTCTCAGGATTTACAATTGAGTAGCTTCCCAAAATCTATTTCAATAATGGTATTAAAGTCTTCTAGAGATAATTGGTCTTCATATTGCAACACATTTAGAGCTTCTTCCATTAATTTTATGTCTCTTAATTCTTCGGTCATCATATTTAGTGTAATGGCTTGTTTAATTTCTTCTTCAAGTTTTTCAAAGTGAAAATTTGAAGGTTTCTCATTGAATACTTTCAATATTTTACCCTTGAATGGGATTTCCAAGTGCGAGTAATCCAATGATAAATATCCCTCTATTTTGGTGGTTAATTATCTAGAGAGACACATCAAAATAGGGTTCTAGATCCACTAACACTACCTCTTGTATAACTGTGAGTTGAGGTAGTCTGTGAAGAACTATTGTAATATCTTTGATCACCCCTACGATTTTGATAGGGGTTCCATCCAATTGCAAGACACCAGGACTTCTCCTTGTGTATTCCATTCCTATGATATTGCAATATGGATTTGGGTATTACAGTGGTTGCAGCTCTGGAGTCTATCATACAATTGTGTACCACCCATCCTTCCATTTGAAAAGATAGATAGAAGGGAGGAGGTCTATTTTTATTGAAGTAGATTTTAGGCTAACTTGTGCAGAATCTAACTAATCTAGGGTTCTATTCTTGTTTTCATAGATCTCAAGGATTTTTGCAATAAATCAATCTATCATGGAAACTTTAAAGCTCTATACATAGTTGTTTTGGAGGTATTTTTCTTCATCTCTTTGACTATGTTGAATGGGAGGAGTTCATAACTTTTCTCTTTTATAATTTTATCATACTTATTCCTATACCCTTGAGTAGCATCTATCCTTTGATGCTTAGTCAGTGAGGGGTACCTCAATTTATCTCTTACTTGTTCTTGCATCTCCAATTCCTTATGTAGAGGTGTTTCTTTACGTATTTTCATTCCTTTATGGCCTGAAATATAGGGAGCCTTCTCATATGAGGTTCTTTTCTCAACTGGGCTTCTCATACATGAAGGTATTTTCAAGGGGTTAATTTCTTGGGGGTCAACCTACAAAGTTTTCTTTCCCAATTTGGTTAGAACAACCACATCTTGAATAGAGGGCATCATGAAATTTTGATTCTCTTCTCTGATCATATTAACCTAACCCTTAAGGGTTTTCTCGGCCATTTCAATAGCTATATTCTAGACATGACGTTTATGGATCATACATGATTTTTTACCATATGTATCATTACATGTAGAACACCAAAATTTTATATTTTTTGAAGTGTTAGTGGGTTCATTATATTCATTGGCATAAACCACATTAGATTTGTCATGGTTTCTACCACTTGTGGAGGCTTGATCTCTTATTACCTGTGAAAATATCCTTGGTTGGAAATTTCTTTCTACTTCTCTTCTTTTCATTGAGGTCATCTTATTCATCATAGTTTTCAATATTGATTGTAGATATTGTGGAGCTACAAGTTGAGGATCTAGAGTTGATGAAATTGTCACCATAGGAAGTGTAGGAGTGGTAGGAAGCATTGGGGGAGTGAGAGGTACCTGTATTACTGGGATTTGGGTTGTTCAGTCCATTTGGGGAAACTTGTATTAGAAGTGGAAGCAATAGTTGGGAAAGCAATATTTGATGCTTACGGTATATTTAGGAAGATAGGCATTATCATATTTGCAGGGAACCTTCCAATAGCGATTAGATATCTTTTCACCTTCTGAGTGTCTTGAAAATCTCTAGGACAGTAAATACTTCGGATTGTCTAATAGCCATACTTATATATGAGTTGAAAGATCTCATATAATAGTACATTGACTATTCATTTTTTGGCCTCAACCCATCAGGTATCCTCTACCAAGTCCGACTGAATATGATGTTAAAGTCGACTATATCTTCTTGAGGGTGTTTCTGAATGATAGTGAAATGGGTTAGCAGTGAAAATGGGTCGGCATGTTCATTGAAATCTTCTACTAAATTGTGAGAAAGTTGAGCCCAGGTAGATATGGATTGATTGGCAAGGGCTCTATACCAGTAGAGCATTTTTCCTTTCAAGGAAATGACCAATAGTCTTATCATGACATATTCTTAAGTGATGTTATGTATTGGTGCAAGTGCGAATACATCTTGACAATGTTCATAAGCTATCTTCTCAGTACCATAATACTACGGCAAAACTTTCAAAGCTACTATTGGAATCGTATGTTGAGCTGCAAAATTTAGAGGGCCTATATGGTTCCATGAAGGGTAAGGTATATTTAATTGATTTATGACCATTGTAGGTATGGTTCTACCTAATATTATGGGTGTATGGGTAGTTGGAGTTACCTTTCCGCAAGCAGCAGTACTAGGGAAGGCTGCTAGTGAAAGATTTGTGTGTCCTATATTTATAGTATATGAAGAAGTGATTTTAGCAACTAATATAGGATTAGCTCTAAGGATACCAAGGTAAAATTTGAAGAACTCGATGGGCTCTTCAAAATTTTTTACTTTAGATCTGGCTATCATATAAAATGGTATTCAACCAAAAAGTAGATAAGGGATTTATTAGGGTTCTTATCTTGGGTGGAGTCACCAGGTGATTCATAAAAAAAATTAAATATGGTAAAGACAATCACCAGAACTTTGATATGTATATATCATGGGATTGGGTCCCAATGGGCATGCCAAAAAATGTTGGTGCAAAATCTGCCTTTGGTTAGGTTTATGCCCAAGACTTTGCCAACATTGAAATATCGGGTGCAAAATAGATTTTACCTGATTCAATCTCTAGAGGAGGTTGGTTCCTTTCTTATTTAGGGAAAAAATGGGGGAGAATAAAGTGCATAAAGAGAGTGAAATATAGCTATTTCTAGGAATGTTTAAGTGATGCATATTAGATAATACCAAAGCAATATCTATATCCTTTTACATAAATGTATTATTTAAACCATAAAAACATAATAACCAATCCTATGGTGCAGATTTAATCAAACATAAGCCTATTAAAATTTTTAATTTCAGATCTAGTTGAACTTTAAACGTAGAAACTTTGAATGAGAATTAAAGTAGTTTCTATTCAATGTAACTTATACAACAATTAAAAACCTAGACATACTTGATAAAAACACCAGTGAGCCAGAAAATAGAATCAGTAGTCTTTTTTTTTATTTTAGAAGTTTGTGTACATTACCTTGTAAACATTCAAGAGCCGACCATTTGTATTGGTCACTCATCCTCTCTCTCTCTCTCTCTCTATATATATATATATATATATATATATTACATAACAAAAAAACTGAAAGTTGTTACAATAATATGCCCGTAGGCTCATTTTGGTAGAGTGGTAGTTAAGAGAGCATGGGATATTCAACTAGAAATGGTTGGGATCTTCTTGTTACCACAATCTACCTTTATATTCTTGGAGGTGTCGTGGCCTAGTTGTCTTTCACTACTCTTCTTCGAGCTCAAAAATGTCGTGCCATCGTGACTTTTTACTTTGAATTAGCCTTTCGGCTCAAAAATGTCATGCTATCATGACATTTTCTCTTTGTTCAACCTTCAGGCTTAAAAATTTCATGCCATCATGATATTTTCTCTCCATTCAATATTTAGGTTCAAAAATATTGCACAATCGTGACCTTTTCTCTTCGTTCAGCCTTTGGGATCAAAAATGTCACACCATCACAATATTTTCTCTTTGTTTAGCCTTTAGGCTCAAAAGTGTTGTGCCATTATGAACTTTTCTCTTTTTTTAGCTCTCAGGATCAAAAATATCATGCCATCGTGACCTTTTCCCTTGACTTAGACTTCGGGCTCAAAAATGTCATGCCATTACGAACTTTTCTCTTCGATTAGTCTTCGAGATCAAAAATATCATGCCATCATGAACTTTTCCCCTAACTTAGCTGTTGATCTCAAAAATTTCATGCCATCATGATATTTTCTCTTCATTCATCCTTTGGGCTCAAAATATCATGACATCACGACTTTTTCCTCTGACTTAGCCTTTGGGTTCAAAAATGTTGCGCCATCGCGACCTTTTCTCTTTGTTTAGAATTCGAGCTCAAAAATATCATGCCATCATGATAATTATTTTATACTTAGGGAAATTTCAAGAAGACCACTCCTTACTCCCAATGATGTGGTCATTTTGACCAATAGGTCATGTGGTGACTTTATAAAGATGTCAACAAAACTTCAATTTTAGTGATGTGACTCCTTGTCACCACCAATTCCACTAGTTTCACATCTGATCAACCTAATTTTGTGTATGATTAAAGGGAAACTTACCTTTTAAAGTACCAATCAAGGATCAACCCATGTCATGCAACTATCAATCAAGGTAGTAAAATCCATGTAATCTAGGATAACACCTCAATTAGGCCATGCAACTAGCCTAACTAGACATATCACCCTCTTGGATTACACATGCCAATTTTATCTCATGAAATGCTTAGTGGACCTTCCAAGGCATGAAAAATTTATAAAAAACCCCCTTTGGGAAACCAAACAAGGAGGGCACATTTTGATAAGCACATGCTAGTGGAATTACTCTTAGAGAAAAAAAAGAAATATTTTGTAGGTACATGCTGGTGAAATTGCTTCAAGTTGAAGGAATCTTGGTTTTCTCAATTACTAAGTTGAAAATCCTCTTACTCCCAAGGTAACATTACCACAAGAGCATAAAAACAAGGCTCTCAAAAGCCAAGAAGCATATATCAAGGAGATTTACCCTCTTTCATTCAATATTTAGATCTTCCTTGATTTCAAAATCTTTATCTTACACTTTTTATCTTCATTTATGACATTCTATTTACATCACCATAAAGGATCCAAGGCTTGATCCTTATATCAATAAAATTTCATGTTCTTAGTTGAGATTGAACAATAGATATTTTCATGTTATTGTCTTATAGGTATATGATGGAAGTATTATGTTGTTACAAAAACATCATAATTTTTTTTATACAATGACTCTATACAATAAAATCATGATGGTTCATTTGTAGTCTCCTAGAACTTCTATAGTCCTCAACATTTCTACACCAATAGGTACGTAGATATTTGTTTCTACTTTTTATGCAGTTTTATCAAATGGTATATCTTGTCTAATATTATTTATATCTAAGGTTTTTTTAATTTACATACATACATACATACATACATACATAATATATATATATATATAGCAACATCTTGGGCTAATTTCTATATTATTCCATACATGCATGTTGTAATTTTCTTTTGTTCAAGAGAAAAGTAAAAGAAGAAAAGTTTTATTTCTCTTTTATGAAAATAACAATAGGAGGAAAATATTTCATTCACAAGCTTGGGCATGGCATATAAAGAAAACATGTGCATATTTTAAGCTAAAATTGCATATATGTTTGTGGATTTCTCACTTTAAAAGAAAAGATAATCTTTATTCCCCTAAATTCATTAAAAGCAAAGGATATCCTATATTCTTGGGTCTTCATTTACATTCAATACTATCCCATTGCATTCATTAATCTTTGTATTTTTGTATTAAAAGATTAAAATGGAATGTAGTTTTCATTTTGGATTAACTATTTATTACTTTTGGTTGTATTATCTATCCCTTGAAAGAAAAGAAAAGAGAGGCATTAAAATAAAAATAGTACTTAGATGCATTTTATAGTTTCATATTATTTGCATTTAGACATTAAAAGAGGAAGTGTGTGTATCAAATATTTTTAAAATAGGCTAGTTTTATTATGAATATATTTTTTTATTTGCCTTCCTTCCTTTGAAAGAAAGCAAAAAGTATCATTTGGTGTAATCCTTGAAAAACAAAATAAAACCCTAGATTAATATTTTTTGTTACATAATTCCTCTTCATTTGCATTTTACATCTCATCATCTTGCCTTAGAATAGGTTTAGATTATAAAACTCAAGTACTTGCCAAATTAACACATTAAACCTAGATTTATTATAAATATATAAAAACCCTTGGTGAACCCATTTTTCCATAGAAAACCTCCCACAAATATTGAGGGCAATATTATTTGCCTATGATCTAAGTCATGGTAGGTGGGCTCCCTATTTTCCATGCAACAGTAACTAATTGTTTCTTATGTAAAATGTACAATTATATATTATATAGGTTGAAATATTTATCAAATGTATCCCATTGTATTGTCATAGTTTATGAAAAAATCATATTTACTATAGAAATACGTATGCATACCATTTTCTTCTTAGTCAATTAAATTCAATTTATTAAATTTAAAATAGAAATAAACTTGAAAAAAAATGAATTAATATTTTCATTAAATGTTATACCTTACATCATAAAGGATTTAGCTCATTAAAGCTAGTTAAGGGGGTTATTAATTAATCATTATAAATAAAAGTAATCATGTTCATCTAATATTAACTTTATATTAGTTGTCACCATTATTTAAATTTGAACATGGGTGAAACATGGGTTTTGAAAGGGTCCCCAAATCTTTTACAAAGTGAGAAATAAAAACAAAGGACAATTCTCAACAACATATGGAGAGCAAAACTATACTAAACAAGAGATACAAACTAGGAAGAGTAAGAGAAAGGGTACACAGACGTGAATTTGAAAATATCATAGACTCTAAAAGGAAAGGATATGCAGACCCAAAATAAAAAAATAATAAGTTTCAAGAAACCAACACAACAAGCCTTATGAATTTTTTGCTCGTCTTAAATTTTTCTTCATCAAATTTTTTAGAACACCCGCTCACCATCGTCACCTCCACTTGATGAGTTGATACCTTGCAATTTGGGCATTTGCATCCTAGCTCCAGCCATATTTCAAATAGGGTCTGCCACTTAGATCCTTTAGAACTCAGACCCTTTTTGGGTAAGCATCCTTTCTTCTTAACACTACCATCGTCAGTAGAGCATTTATTTTGAAGTGACTTAGAAGCTAGAGTCTTAGACAACAAGATAACGATAGGGGAAGCTGTAAGAGGAAGAAAATCCTCATTCACAAGAAAAGAGACTTGATTAGGATCATTGAAAGCTTTTGTACTATTTAAAATATGTACATGGTAATGTGAGGGCCGATATTTCTTTTAATTGTTGCCTACATCAGTTTTAAATTTTTCCTTACTCCCAGTGTTGGACTAGGCATATGAGGGACCAGATTTGATGGGGGATGAGGCGCATCACAAATTTGGTCTGGGTCTTTAGTAGGGATATTGGGGGACTCAGGGGCTCCACAAAAAATTGTAACTATGGTTTTGGTGACTTGGTCACTTAGAGGTAAGAAAGGATTAGGACTCTCAATTAAGGGGTGTACCTGATTGGGAATGTCCTCAGTATGTGAAGGCACCCAAGGCTGAGTGGATGCTTGCTTTCCCTTATCAATTTGGTTCTTTCTTTGAAAATACTACATAACCTAACCATTTTTAGGGCATTTCCTATCACGAATTCCATCCTTTTTTATTTATTTTCTCAGAGATGGCCATTGAGTTATGAGATACCCTTGTTTTTGGTATTCAGTGCAAAATATTGGTTTATTCTCATACTCCACTACTTGTCGCTTGTGATAGGACCCTAAAGTGAGATCAACATAGGTGGAGAGATCTTATTCTAGATTTATAATGACACATATGCAAGCATAAATTAGTAAGGTTCTTGCTTTAGTAGTCGAATCTATGGCAACCAATTCTCCAATGGTTTGAGCTATACCTTTAAGAATCCTAGTGTACTAAAACTAAACTGGTAGACTAGGAAGTCTAACCCAAATTGGTACCATATTTGTGCTTTAAGTCTTAGGGTGAAAATTGTCTTTCTCATCTTCTCAAGAAGAGAATTATTTTATTCAAGAACCAGGGCCCGACAGTGAGGATTCAACCTGTATCCTGAGACTTATTTAACCTGATCATGAAAAAACCTCTAGGAAGGGCAACCAAATTTAGATTACAATTAGTATGCCATTTTGGGAAATCCCATTTTCAAATAGAATTGATGTCTAGACGTGCGCCAACAAAATTCCATACCAAATATAGGGATTCTTGAAAAATCAAAGGTGTCATTACCTCAGGTGGAATGATGACCTCTCTACCAAAAATTGTGAGAGGGATTGAGTCTTGATTGATGGGTATGGATGGCCCTGAATCAAATTGGACTTTATCAGCAAAGGAACCATAAGAAGAATTTCAAGGAGGGTTTTATGAGGGTTTCTTCCTAATCCTAGAGGTTTCCAAGTCCCCATCAATATTTTTAGCATCTTCTTCATCACCGAGATCCTCATCATTGATTGAAGGTCCACAATGGTTCTTATCCCCTCCAGATTTCCCACCTGGTCAACATGATTTATCGCCATCAAATATTCAAAATTTAAGAGTCCCTTGCTCTTGGATAACCGCTTGACATGCTTGCAAACCCTAAAACATAATTTTTAATAAAAAATTAGGTATACTTACAAACATAAATCATTTGATCATAAATTTCATAAGTTTTATGTATGTGTTTTCAATTATAATCAATGGGTGAAACATATTGATAGCTAACACTTTTCATAAATTAATTAATATGAACTAATAATGATTTATAAAATATAAATTAATTAAATTTAAATAAACATATTATCTAATTAATCTTTGTGATTTAATATTTGTAAAAGGAATAAATCATGTTTCTTCATCGTGAACCTCATACGAGGTACATGCATTATATATTATCCACTTGCATTATTTAAATTGGAATATGGGTGACTTGTATAGTTCCATAATAATTTTAATTAATTAAATTTAATTATGGATCAATATTTCAATAATGATTGTGATTTAATCTATATAAAAATAATCGATTATATTAATATTTAATGAACTTTATATTAAAAAAATATTTTATTGAGATTGCAACATGAATGGCATGGTTCAAATAGACATTGGATATACAAGGTAGTCAAAACAAGCACATCCTCCACACTCATCCCACACTATAAATTTATGCTTTTTTCAATCCATTTTTAATAATTTCTTGCTTATCCTTTCATCCTTCTCGTAACTTATTCTTGTTAATCATTTTCTATCTCATATTAATTTTGGCTATTTCAAATAGACATTACTCTTGAATAAGGTATATATGTATGGATTCACTGTCACCTTCTGGTGTGTGTTTCAAAGTTTTATGCAATGCTACTTTAAACACTTTATTTTTGTAAAAAGGTTTTCTTGTTTGATTATCATTTGTTATGTATTGATTTTTACTGTTCATATTGATTGAGTATGAAGCTAGTATCATATACACTAAGATTGATGCATTTGACATAAGAGTTTTTTCCTTAACATGAAAATCTAAAAAGAGAAAGAAACTAGAAAATATTCAAAATAACACACACTAATCCAATAATTTTAGTTATATTTATATTGAAGATTTATGATGCATATCCCAATGAAAAATGCAACCAAAATTATTGTTGATCATTTTCCTTAAATAATTTACACTTATTAGTATCATTTTGTAAATCATCAAACTATCATAGTTTTTTACATATGTAATTTGCTTTATTTTTGGATAAAAATAAAGATTATTTTTAATGAGGTATTGATACACAATTATTAGTATGCAATGAAACTACAACAACCAACCAACAAATACAATAATGAGGTGACACAATTCATTTATGAATTAGGTGAAACCATTTTTAATTTAAATTATATTCATCATAATGGTTTTTTGACTAATATTTTATAAATATGTAAGATACATGTGAGGATAAGAGATGGAGGATGTTAAAATATTAAAAAAAAATTGAATCATACTCATAATTCTTGAATTATTTAGAAGTGTTGTCTATAGCCATTGGCATTTTATAAAATCATAACCACTAGTATTTTGTAAAACCAATGTAAGAATGTATCTAATAGACAACCTTCCCTAATAGACCTTTCAAATTTGACTAGTTTTTGAGAGCTAACCATTAAAAATTATCCTTGTATCCGTGTGAGTATGGTCTACCGGAAAGGATGCCACTTGCATTATCTATGATGTGACCCGGGTTCAATCCCCATGGTGGATGTGTATAATAAGTATTACTAAAAAAAATTATCCTTGTTGAAACATAGATATGTTATGCCTAGAGTTAGGCCCAAAACCTAACCATTATAATATTTTTACAATAAATGACCTTCTCACTTGATCATGAGCCATTTCAAAGTTCAATTTAACACTGACTACATCCTGACCTATATTAGTTGCCTATTTAGGATCCTCCCAAGTAATAATGAGATTATCAAGTATGAACCTACCCCTAAGAAAAAATGTCTTGTTAAGTTAGTCTATCTATTATACAACACAACTAATAGCTTAAGCTAATGTTTTAGCAACTATCCTGGCTATAGTCAAAATCAAGCATAGTTATGGGTCTCTAATTAATGATTTTAAAATAAGTTTATTCAATCTCTAATTAATAAAATATCCCAAAGACCTTTTTCTTTGTACATCTATTACATAGAAAAAATCATTGGCTACAAAATGCCATATTTGCTTATAAACATCAACAAAAATCCCATCAATACCAAATTCTTTAGACTTGGCAATAATAAATAGTGTGTTAGATAATTATTGAACCAAACTCAAATCTTCCAAAAATAGGTATTCAAAATTAGATTAATAACAAATTATTTAACTTATAATTGCCCTCCTTATCCCTAAAATATATTACATGTTATTTTATGTTCTTATAACTAATGGAATTCCCTTATTGCACTAGTTAATCCTTTAGACCTTGAATTTAGACTAAGTTCTTGTGAGATTCTACTACTCCATTGTATGAAGGTTATTTTTAGCTAAAACTTCATTTTACCATTATTTAGAAGTGGGATCACCTGTCAAAGTTTTCCTAGCCAAAATAGAGGATGTTGATGTCTTCTTATATTTCCTCAATGACCTAGCCATACACTTTTTATTGTCTTACAAAAAATTACTATTCTTAAAATAACATACTCCCACAACTCAATCCATCCATCTACAACCCTAGGCTTATCTTCTTCAGCTCATGTCATCTTACTATTGAAATTTACATCTATTTCTAGAAATGAATAGACGCAATCCATCTAGTCAAATATTTTATAGAAAGCATAAAAAGGGACAAAAGAAAAAATATATAGCAGGCATAAATATTAACTATATTATTCATACATAAGAATCATAACACTTTGATACAATGGATGGATTTTTAGGGGTATTTATACCAATCAAAATCCCAAATTACATAAATTAGTTTAACCATTGGTGACATAACAAGAGGGTATAAGGTTAATTACAATTTCTAAAGTGGGTTTAATCATAACAATTTTAACTATAGTCCATAAGGATTACATAATAAATTGTTGTAATAAATTAGATACAATTACACAATAATTGCCTATAGACCTATATAATATTATATCATACAATATTGGTCTTGGCCATAAGTTAGATTACACTTTCTACACTTATTTCCTTCAATACAATCCTCATCATTCAGGATGAATGCGTGCAACTTCTAAGGAAGTCCTTTAAATTTATTTGACTTATAAAACAAAGACAATCCAACAAAATTAGGAATATGATATGAAGGAATAATAGTACAATCATATAGGAATTTTCTACATTTAAGCCTAATAGAATACTAAAACTTCTCTAATATTGATATAGTTATTTCAATATGATGAGTAAAAGAAAAACTAGGGCTTGAACTAGGCTATGTAAATGTAGATTGTATTAGAGGTATGATAGTTTCTTGATAATGTCCTAACAAGATCATAAGCTCATTGAACCTAAACAAAAGAGCACTAAAATACTAAAAAATATTTATTTTATAAATTGCAAGCCTAACTCTTATTATTTCCTAGACCTACAAAACGAATCCCCTAAAATCCTTGGCTAAAATCCATCCACCATTGGACCTTTTTAGTGGATGATCACGAGCCATATAAACCACAACTTAATAAAAATAAACATATATTTATAAAATTAATATAAATATATTTTTTTATCCCATTTAAACCTTATCTTATCAATTTAATGGATTGTAGAAGCTTGTTGTCTAAGTTCATCACCATTCATGTATGTGTATGTGAGCATGCATAAAATATCAAAAACTTTTCATGCTCAATCTTACACTAGATTACACTAATGAATTGTAGAAGCTTGTTGTCTAAGTTCATCACCATTCATGTATGTGTATGTGAGCATGCTTAGAATATCAAAAACTTTTCATGCTCATTCTTACACTAGATTACACTACCTACAATAGAAGTAATATCTTTAAAAAAGGTCTAAAAAAACCATATTCAAAATATAAAGTCAATCCAAAGCTTGTGAATTTACCCCTAGAGGGTCCCTATTGGTAAAAATTAAAAGACCAAACGTGCATACAAAAAACCTGCCACAAATGATTAAGTATTAAACCATAACAGTAGTTGTGTTATTTCTTTATAGTTAAAGATTTAATAATTACTTTTGGGTTTAAACCATGTATAGATATTTCAATCATTGCATTGATTTAACTTCTTAAAAGGTTTTATTATGTCTCAGTTTTAAAATAATATGATATTGTTATTTCTATCAACGAGGCATTGTATTTTTTAAAATATTCCTAAATAACACCTTTGTATGTGAATAGAGAGTGCCAAATCATGTCAAAAGCAATGATATATTATCGGATGAAATGTCATTTTAGTAGCCTCTTTCGTGGAAATGAATATTCTTTAGGATTTTAAATCAATGTTAAAGAGAACCTAGTATAAATTTCTCGTGATTGACATAACATTCATATTTTGTGCATGTGGATGGGAATGCGCGTTAAACATCCTTTTAATAAGATAATTTCGCATTCTAAAATCACATTGAATATTAGGGCATGCCCAGCTTGGCAATGACAGTAGTTTGATTGGACTTCTCTTAGTGATGTGTCAGACTGATGATAATGGGACGAACTCTGAGCAACCGACAATCCCCATCTCATGCCAGGTTAACGACATTAATGAGACGATGGGTTTGTTGGAAGTAGTTATTGATGGTTTGAACCTTGTTAACGAGTTACTAAAAATCGTGGTTGTAACCAATTCACCTATGTAACCAAAAAATAATATATATTATTTTATTAGTAAGCTAACTAAAAAATGATGTATATCATTAGATATTTAGATCAACATTAAAGGAATAAATAAACTATTATTTTCATATTTTTTATTACATTTATTTAAAATTATTATAGTTTTTTTAGTATTTTAGTTGCATAGTTTGCGTGTTTCTACACATATACTCTTCGGTCTACGACCAAGTATTCTTATAAATTTAGATTTGAATGTTTGTAGGATTTTTCTACATAATATTTTAAAATACAATACATTTGGATCAAGAATGTTTGGATCAAGAATGTTGTGAATATATTAGATGTTATTATAAAATACAATACATTTGGATCAAGAATGTTGTGAATGTGTTAGATGTTATTATAAAATACAATACATTTGGATCAAGAATGTTGTGAATATATTAGATGTTATTATGGTATGAGAACACGATCAATGAGTTTTTTGTTTGATATTTTTAATCATTTCATTCAATGGTGATAAACTATCTACTTATCTTTTCATTATGTTTGTTGAAATATTGGGAAGAGTTATCTCAAAGGCGAAATAGAAAGAAAGTAATAATAATTGGATTATATTGAATTTTTAATTTAAATATCGCACTAAGTTTGTTAAAGATGATTCTTTTAGGTCATTAATCTTTTAATGAGGTCATTCAATTTAAATGAATATTGCTATGCTATGAAAATACTTTTTAACAATTGGTATATATGACAAAATCTAAGACCATTTTTATCAACTCTACCATTGATTTATAATTTTAAAGTAAGATACTTAGGGTTCAAAATTGTAAAATTACCATCAACATCTTTATGTGTTTCCTTGTTCTAAGAAAAGGAAATAGAATGAGCTTTGGGACTTAATTTTAGATCAAATAAAATTTTCTTAGCTAGTTGAAGAAAAAGTTTAGATGTCCTCCCTTCATTTTATATAGGTTTCGCATTGGAATGAATTTTAGAGGGGTAATTTTACAATATTTAATGTTTAAGCCGATATCCAGTTGTTCTAGTGGTTAAAATGGTGGTTGTTTTTTTAAAGAGGTTTTATGTTCAAAACCCCTTGAAAGTGGTTGTTGATGTAATAAATTATGAAAAAATAAATCTTTGCTTTAATTAATTTTGAGTATGAAGGGAGATGTTGTTGAATGAACCTTATAAAACATTTGTGAATTCATTGTCTTTATCTATGTTTGACATTTTAGGAATTATTTAGTTTGGTCACACAATTAGAAATATTCTATATATTTTTAGGATTATGGTTGGTTGGTTCAAACCTTAACCTTAAACAACCAATATGGTATCAGAGCACCTGTGACTCGATTGAAGGTGTTTTTTAAATCCATAGCAGACGGAGACACGAGCTACGACAAGATCATGTTCCCCTGGTGAGAACAACATCACCTGGAGGTGAAGATCAGAGTCATCACAGGGTTTTTAGCGTTTGAAGACCGTCCTTTGCTGCTCAAAATTGGACGTTGTAGACCGTTTGGCCCAAATATTTGGTGGTCAATTTCCTCGACGCTTGGATGTGGTGACTGGCTTGTCTAACAGTGAGGAGCTCTGCGATTGTATCAATATTAAGCTCAAAAGAGATCGCGTTGCCTACGGGAGTAAGAGCCGCCCCTGCAAGATAGAAGCAATGCTGGAGAGGGAGCGTCAATCGCCTAGAGAGAATTATCGGTGGACAATCAAGCAGATCTGTGTGAAACGGAGAATATCGGCAGATCATCGAATGATGCTATTGTAGAATAGCCAAAGCACACCAACTGAGTTGTTTTTCATTTGCAAGACTCAGACGATCACAATGGTGTCGGAAATATTTCGAGCAGAGCTTCAAAGATCGCTTCCCCAGAGAGCTTCAGACGAGATCACAGAAAATCAATCTGTGCCACATATTGCAGTTATCTCGCGATATTGATTCACAGCCCTTGTTGCCATCATAGCCCTTGTTGCCACCATAGCCTAACACGTGCTGATGGTTTCACACTGCTACAAACCGGACCACATCGTCGCAGCAGGCCGTAATACTACTAACGAGATTTGTAGGTTGGTGGACAGAATGAAGCAATTGCATACAGAGATCAATCGCCTGCTCGGAGATGCGCCATCATGGAGGTGGATCAACCAATGGTACAGAGGATATCCAACCTGAAGCAGACCGATTTAAAATTTACGGATCATTTTGAACTTGGCGGAGGTGCACCAAAACTCTGGTAACATTGCGACCTCCATTGAGCCGCAGGAGGACGTTAGAATTTGTAGTTAATATTGCTCGTGGATGCTTTGACACACTACATTACGCCATGAGATGTCGTTCTAAAAGCCAGCAGAGGATCCGAGAAGCAATATGAAGAATTGCTCTCAATTCAAAAATATTCACAGCAGTCATTTCCTATGCACACTTTACTTGAATTTTTGCTTGGGTCTGCTGAGTTTTGGCCTACATTTTACAACCTGCTGAGTTTCGGTGATAGAGAACTGCACCAGCAAAAGCAAACACCTCCACCCAAATATAGAATCTGCCGCCCGTCGAATGCGCCACGACCGCCTCGGTCGTGAGTGCCTTGTCTAGGTGGAAGCACCACCGGCTGCTCCCGGAGCTTGTAGATCTTCACATTTTCTTTCTATCGAGGGTGGTAGCCCAGTTGGTTGGTATCAGATCGCTAAGGTGCATTGCCCCGTGAGGTTCCGTGTTCAAATCTCATCTACACACAATAATGGTAATTTTCTTTTTAAAGTTTACAAAGGTTTTTTTTATAATAATTTAATATTTTTTGTTTTCAAAATCAATTTTATTTTTTAATTTTATTGATTTATAAAACAAAATTATTTTATTATTAATTAAATAATTGATTCACTTTTACATTTTGCAACTTTCATTAAAAGACACTAGGGTCTATTTTCTTTGCAAAAATTACCAACAGGGCACACTTAAACCTAAAAGGCCAATTTTATCACAAGCTTTCGTGGCTTCATAAGTTGCAACACTTTGTAATTTTTGCAACCATTGTAATCACTCAATTTGAGTAATTACAATTAAAGGCCTTGGTGATGATTATTAAAAAGTGGAGTAATGTTGATTATTTTGTGATCTACTAACCCTTCTGAATATTGGCAAAAGAATTTTGTGATTGTGGCAGATTTACAAAGAGGTTTTTCATCTTCATAAAAGGTATGGGCACATTCTCCTATTGATTGTTTATGGTGGTTGATTTCTGAAACATCATTGGAGGGAAAAGGATTGTTTGTGGTTTTTTTTTCGAAAGTGGTTGGTTGAATGCTTCAAGGTTTTTTGAATTGAGAGTTGTGTTAAACCTTGTTTTATAAGAATAGTTGTTGAATCCCATTGGTTGTGAAATAACTTGACTTAGAAAAGAACATGAGTATAATTGTTATGTGAGATTTGTGGTTGAGAACTGTTGGAAACATTTGAGTTGGTTGATACATACTTGGCCTAGGGTTGTGTGAGGGAGAGAGTTTTCCCTTGTGGTGATTGGTTGAGTTCAGTTGATTGAGCCTAGTCAAGTGATGTGTGAAGTGATTGTTCAAGTCCTATGAAACAAACTATTCCATTATTCTGATTTGATTTGAGAGTAAGATTAGAACATATTGAGTCTCTAACAATTCTCTTTATGCTTCTATGAGATTGACTTGAGTTGAGTTGAGATTTATTTGGGTTGAGAGTGATATTAGAACATATTGAGTCTCTAACAATTCTATTTATGCTTCTATGAAGTTGAGTTGAGTTGTGATTGCCATTCATTATAAAGTTTATTTTGAGTACTACTTGAGCATGATTGATTGAGCCTTTGAGAAGGCATTTGGGATAGATTTGAGGACAGTGTTGAGACAGATTTGAGGATAGTGTTGGGATAGATTTGTGGATAGTTTTGGGCAAGTTCTTGGTGAGCTTGCTAGAGCAGTTTTGGGCAAGTTCTTGGTGAGCTTGCTAGAGTAGATTTGGGAAAGTTCTTGGTGAGCTTGCTAGAGCATATTTGGATAAGTTCTTTGTGAGCTTGTTATTAAATATTTGACAAGTTATGTGTGAGCTTGTTAAGCAAGTTATGTGTAAGCCTATTGAGAAAGTTCTTAGTGATCCTATTGACAGATCGTTGGAGGTGACAAAGTACAAAGGATAGAGTCTCAGTGGATAGAGATGCAGTAGACAACACAGTTGAAGACAAATATGAGTGAGGAGTCTTCAATTGGAGAGAGGTCCACCAGTTAGTGCAACAGAGAGACAAAGTCTTCTAGAAGATCACATAGTCAGAGTAGAAGGGGAAAGAGTTCTCCTATGGAAGATATCCATGAACTTGATATTAAGGGATCAACATCTCCTTTGGATGGAGATCCATAAACATTGTAATTGGGAGTGATTTCCAAATATATTGATTGAGAAAGTTTTAGTAAAAAAAAATTCGTGGAGTAGCCCACATTGGGTGAACCACGTAAATTATGGTATCTCTAATGTGTATGGTTTCTGTGTATTGCTTTTATTACTACTATTGATACTACTATCTTTACACAACATAATATTGAATTGGAAGGAAAGGTAAAAAATGGTCTTATACTGTTCACCCCCCCTCTCAGTATAAGTGAAAGCATGAGATTTTGGAAGGAAGAAATACTAAGATGTAATGAAAGCAAAACTAACTTGATGCTAAATGAATATGCATGAAGTAGGACGCATGTAATCGAATTAACCAAACATAAAGGAGAAAGTAAGAGCATAGCCCTTTTTATATTAATGTGATTCCAAGCTCGGTTACAATCCACTTCCTCCCATTTTAGGGGCTAGGCGTGTTAGCATATTTTCAGTTACAATCCTGATTAATAATCTTCTTTCCGCATGCCCACATCTAAAACGGGCGGGCCAAAGTGCTACTGCCGCTTATGCTGATGAACCCTTGCTTCTTGTTGTTTCTCTTGCATCAAAGAAACACAGAGACATTAATAGCACCTGCAACCAAAGGATAGAACGTTCAAAATAAATACGTGCAAAGATTGATTAAATACGTGAATAAAATAACTCAGGCTGCCCAAGTAAACATTCGAGAACGTAATGCAAGATAACATTCGAGATACGTGATAAATACGACAGATGTCTAAAGCCGCGATAGCATGATAATAAATTCGATAAACTATAACGTATAACAGAATAAATTAAAAAAATAGCATAGACTGTAACGTATGATAAATATGTGATAACGAGATAAATTAAAAATAGCTGAGAGCGTGTGGGGTGCCCGAGCAGGCAGCCCACTATGGGAATTTAATTTTGATGCCAATCCACTAGGGAAGGGCCCAAAATCTCAGAGAATGAATTGTCAGCGAATTGATGGTTTACTGTGATCCAATGTCGGGTATTAAGGTCCGGGTTCACCTTCTAGCAGCCACCAATAACCTCTCCTTCGAAAGAGATTACCGGTGTAGAAGAATGAATCTCAAAGGATGCAATCGGGTGTTTGGTTTTTGGCAGCACTTCGTTGCTTCGAAATGTCTGTCCACTTGTTCTTTTTTCTGGGCGGGAAAGTCCGCCATTTTATAGACCCATGGGGTCTCTTTGGAGGGGGCACACAGGGATGCCACATGGCGGCCATGCCTTCCAAAGGGGAGGAGACTCCTCCTTGACTTGGGCTCACATGACTGCCCTTGTGATAGTCTGCTAACTGCCAATCTGCCCACCTATGTGCACATGCACAGCAGGCAGCAATAATTGACTGTAAGAGCTGCCACTCGTTTTAATGTTCACTTTCGATGGTTTTAATGTTTTGCTTTTAAATGTTTTAATGGCGCCTTTGAATGCTTGACTTCTGCCCCTGATTGATTTAATGTCTGCCTAGGCGCAAAATGCCGAAGTGTCACGATATCGCGACGTCACGATATCACGACACTTCGGCCAAGGCTCCCCTTTGGGCTTTTGGTGTCACGATTTCACGACGTCGCGAAATCGCAACGTCGCGATTTCGTGACACCCTCGGCCAAGGCTCCCCTTTGGGCTTTTGGTGTCGCGATTTTACGACGTCGCGAAATCGCGACGTCACGATTTTGCGACACCCTCGGCCAAGGCTCCCCTTTGGGCTTTTGGTGTCGCGATTTCACGATGTCACGATTTCGTGACACCCTCGGCCAAGGTTCCCCTTTGGGCTTTTGGTGTCACGATTTTGCGATGTCGCAAAATCGTGACGTCGTGATTTCGTGACACCCTCGGCCAAGGCTCCCCTTTGGGCTTTTGGTGTCACGATTTCGCGACGTCGCGAAATCGCGACACCCTCGACCAAGGCTCCCCTTTGGGCTTTTGGTGTCATGATTTTGCGACACCCTCGGCCAAGGCTTGCTTTTGGGCTTTGCATTGCTTAAGGCTTGCTTTTGCTTAAGGTTTTTCTCTTGCTTAAGGCTTGCTTTTGCTTAAGGTTTGCTCTTGCTTAAGGCTTGCTTTTGCTTAAGGCTTGTTAAAATGACCAGCTTTTCTTTGTTTACTTTTTGACCTTCTAAATTGCTATGTAAGTGGCTAGGACCACTGTTTGACCTCTGAGGGCTGCCCTGAAAGCTGTGTGTGTCAATGTGATCAGTGTTTGTAGTTACATAATCAGATTGGTGCTATTTTGGTGTCTATAGATGCCCCTTTTTGGGAAGCGCTGCGGGTGACGCAGTGCTGAGCAAAAATAGATAACCAAAGCACTAATGATTAGGGTTTCTTGGTAACCTAACCAACTTTTGATGCCCCAAGTATGGAAAGGGCATGCATTCTTGAATCCTTGCTTCTGACGGCTAAGGAATTTGATTTCAAGTGTTAACCTATTTTTGTGAGGTGTGACTTGAGCTTGGACATTGATCAGTCATGATTAGGCAAAGGGCACAACCTTTTGTCCACATGGGAACCTTGTGTTCATGCTTCGGGAATGCCAAGTGTTTGATCAATTTGATTGCTGCTTGTTTACTACCCCAAGCAGGAGCATGATTGTCTTTGTCAATGATTCTTTGAATGCATGTCATTGCTTTGATTGGGTGTGTGCTTGTTGATTGGTGACTAAGTGTGACTACCCCCTCAAGAGACGAATCGATGAGGGAATGACCTTCATGAGAAAAGCGACAAGTCGCTTGACCCAAGATGACTTGTACAAGGTTGCCTTTAGATGTTTTACCGTTAAGCATGTGCAATTTCCCGACATTTGGACCTATTTTTGGTGGGTGTTAACCCTTTTGGTGATGCCATAATGGGGTGAAATCATCGAAAACCTGCCTTCCCGTGGAGCGGTCCGGCTATGGTAGCCTTCTTGGGGAAGTAGGAGAATGACAATTTGAACCCCGAAATCGATTTTTATATGCCAAGAGGTTATGAAAGCACGAGATTCCGGTCAAAAGAAACACCAAGTGCAATTGCATTCAAAATTAATCACGCTTAAGTCCTAGGAATGTACATTGCATGAAACGAAAAGAGACATGTTGCAAGAGACGCAATCAGATAAAGAAAAACAGCCCTTTCATTAATTTCTTTCGATCTCTGTTACAATAATGCCTCCTCCCTTTTCAGGGGCTAGGAGCGCAAATAAGGTTTGATTACAATCGTTGAATGGTTCCTCCTTCCGCGTTCCCACGATTGCACCGGGCGGGCTAAGATGATTCCACCGCTGATGTTGATGGGTTCTTCGCCTCTGCTTGCTTCTCCCGCAAACAAAGAAATGATCAAGACGTTAGTAGCACTCGTTGCAAATGAAAATCATTCTCTCTCTAAAACTAACAAAATATGCATACGAATATTTGCCCGAAACCATGAAAACAAGTGAATCCAAATTGCTTCAAAATCTGACCGAAGGTAAGAACAGTCACCAGAAGGCCACTGCCACTGAGGCAGCTGGCCAATTCACCTTAAACCGGAATTCGTCCCTGGGCAGGACGAATTCTGACTGTAATTCGTCCCTGGGTGGGACGAATTCTTCTGAATAGGAGAAATCGACCTGCTGCTGCTCCAATGTCGGATCTCGGGACCTGCAAAACTCCTGCAAACAGGGGGGTTAGGTAATTGGGGCCATTTTGGGACGACCCAGATGGTCGGATTTTCCCAATTTGACCTCCTCCCTCGGGAATTTAACCTTGACACCTGCAAGTTAGCGAAACGATAAAGCAATACAAAACACCCTAAACTCTGACCAAAAGCTACAAAATTGCAATTATAGACTAATCGGACCTAGTAACACATAATGCAATCTAAAAATTAATCTAAAGTGCTCAAAAACTGAAATTAGAATTTGGGGGTGCGGGGGTGCCCAAGTGGGCCTCCCACCGTTGGCCCTCGATTTTGGAGCCAATCCACCAAGGATGGGCCCAAAACCTTTTAGGATTGGGGGTCGGCGAATTGGTAGGTTCAGATGTCCATGCGTCGGATTTGAGTAAGGTTCGAGCTTCCAAAGGCCACCCAACAACCTCCCTTGCAAAAGAGATTGATGGATGTAGGAAGGTGAACAAAGGGGGATGCAAATGAGTCTTCGATTCGGCAGCACTTCGTTTCTTGAACACTCCTTCCACCTGCATCTTTTGGGTGAGAAAAGTCCCACCTTTTATAGACCCAAGGGGTCTCTTTTGGGAGGGAAGCACAAAAGCCAAGTGTTGACCATGGGCGCCATGTGGCGGTCTTGTCTTCCCATGAGGGAGGGGAGTCCTTCACTGACTTGAACTTTGATAAATGCTTCTTGTAACGAGTCCTCTAACGGCCCCTCTCGTCCACTTACACATGCGTGCAAGGTAGGAGCCCTTAACCGACCGTTCCGGGCTGCCACTTGGCACCATTTGCCCTTTTGCCCGTTGCTTAGAATTCGTCCCACCCGGGGACGGATTCAGAATTCGTCCTGGGGTGGGACGGATTCTATTTTGAATTCGTCCCTGGGTGAGACGAATACTGGGCAAAGTGCCCAAGTGTGCCAAATTGCTCCTTGACCTTACAAAATTGCTATGAAAGTGGTTAAGACCACTGTTTGACCTCTGAGGGCTGCCCTGGGGGCTGTGTTTGTCAAAGCAATCGGTGTTTGCAGATCACATAATCGGATTGGTGCTGTTTTGGTGTCTACGGATGCCCCTTTTTGGGAAGCGCTCGTGGGTGACGCAGATGCTTGAGCAAAAATAGATAACCAAAGCACTAATGATTAGGGTTTCTTGGTAACCTAACCAACTTTTGATGCCCCAAGTATGGAAAGGGCATGCATTCTTGAATCCTTGCTTCTGACGAGCTAAGGAATTTGATTTCAAGTATTAACCTGTTTTGGTGAGGTGTGACTTGAACTTGGACATTGATCAGTCATGAACAAGTGAAGGGCGTTTTTATCCTCAGGGGGAACCTTGTGTTCATGATTCACGAAATGCCAAGTGTTTGATTGATTTGATTGTTGCTTGTTTACTGCCCCCAGCCAGGAGCGTGATTGTCTTTGTCAATGATTCTTTGAATGCATGTCGTTTTCCTTAATTGGGTGTGTGATTGTTGATTGGTGACTAAGTGTGACTACCCCCTCAAGCGACGAATCGATGAGGGAATGACCTTCGTGAGAGAAGCGACGAGTCGCTTGACCCAAGATGACTTGTGCAAGGTTTGCCTTTAGAGGGTTTACCGTTAAGCGTGTGCAATTTTTCCAACATATGGACCTATTTTTGGTGGGTGTTAGCCCTTTTGGTGACGTCATAATGAGGTGAAATCGTCGAAAACCTATTTCCCGTGGAGCGGTCCGGCTATGATAGCCTTCTTGGGGAACTAGGAGAGCGATAATTTGGACCTCGACATCGATTTTCTTTGCCTAGAGGTTAAGTGCATGAGCACTTATGCCTGGCAATGCTTTTGTTGTGTTTTTGTTAAATTTTGTACTGTTTTTGTTGTTTTTGTGACATTATTTTGGGGATTAAATTTTCAAAATCTGTCTTCGAGCGGTCCGGCTATGGTAGCCTTCTTAGGGAGTAGGATATTGATAATTTGTGACCCCGATGTCGATTTTGTATGCCCATGCTGTCGGTTGCATTTGCAATCCTGTCAGGCAGTTTTATTGTCTTTTTAGTGCATTTTTAGTCATTTTTCTTAATTTTTTTTTGTGCTGGCCTGAATTCGTCCCTGGGTGGGACGAATTCCAGCTGGAGAATTCGTCCCTGGGTGGGACGAGCGCTAATCAGAGCGCTCGTCCCAGTCAAGGACGAATTCCAATGCAAAAGGCCTATTTAAGGGCCAAAACTTGATTTTGGGCTCATTTGTGTCATTTTTTTTCTTGCGATTTTGGAGCTCTGGGAGGAGGAAGTAATTCTGCGAAGCGAAGCGCTATTGGAATTCTCTCTGCCATCATGAGTGCACAAACTGGTTCGAGCGGCGGAGCCGAGGCGAGTCCCGTAAGTGACCCTAGGGCTTATTTTGCTTTAACTGAATGCATTGTTTTTGTGTTGCGCTTTTCAAAACCTTAAGAATTTTTTGTAATGTTTTTTGTTTAACAACTAAGGTTAGAAACCTTAGAATTGAAAATTTTATTTTTATTTTATTTATTATTATTATTATTTTTTTTATTTTTTTGCTTGCAGGTTGTTAGGAGCCGGTACCGTGTACCCGCTGCCTTTACTGAGGCGCGGTTGGCCTTGACTGATGACGACTGGGAATGGCTTGATGCCCTTGGGCTTAAGCAGGTGGCTCGACTGGAGCTCGTGGTTTCGGATCAGGCCTATCCGACGGCCCCGATCAAGCTTTGGGATCCGAGGACCAATACTTTCCATCTCCCGACGGGGAGATGATCGTGACTCTTGAGGACGTCTATCGGTTGCTTCGGATTCCGATAGATGGTCCGCCTATTAGGACATCTCCGTTCGATCAGCGGACCGCTATACTCACGAGATGTTTTGGGCATGGGGGGAGCCGGGTGTAGCAGACCCGGTGGAGACAGACGAGGTGGATTGCCAGTCGGCGGGATTTTGGTTGGTCGGTGGAAGGAGAGGGGGTGTTAGGAGTGAGGCACGCATTCCCGATGGGCCTCATTTCTAACATTCTTCTCCCTGATTCGTCAGGCGCGAGGTTCCCGTGGAACCTGCTGGATTTGGTGTGGCAGTTGGCAGAGTGCCCGATAGAGGCACCGTTGATCCTGAGATGGGGACAGACTTTGTTGGCGCAGCTTTACGGAGAGCTGTACGGGGTCCGCTGTCGACAGCGGAAGGGTGTCAGTTGTAGCTTTTTGTTGCAGTGCTGGGGTTGGCAGCACATAGCTGTTGAGAGGCCTACCGGGTTACCGTGGACGACTCGGGTGGCGATGGAGGATGATGAGATTGGTTATGCAGCGTTGTGGCGACGGTCTGCGGAGCAGGGGCAGAGTCGGCGATGGGCAGGTGCAGTTGAGCACTACATTGATGCCTTTTCATGGCTCACTCCGGGGAGGTGTTTTGGCGTCCCTATCGGGACCTGTCCAGCCTGGCCTGAGGCTGGAGAGTGGCTCCGACGGGTACGGAGGGAGCGATGGTTGACTGGGCGGCACGGGACGGAGCATGAGTTCTTTTCGTACCGCCGGGTTACACGACAGTTTGGGGTGCGCCAGGGGTTTCCTGGTGAACCCGTAGGCTATCGGCGTCGGGGAGATGAGAGGGATCTGGAGCCACCTGTCCTCGTGCCACTGGGCGAGGAGTCGGATGCTGTTATTGAGGTGTTGGATGTGGATGACGTAGGTACTACCACTGAGTATGACTCGTGGTGGGTTTTGCGGCGCTGGAGAGGTGAGGGTCCTCTGGGAGGTGCGGAGGCGGCAGTGGAGGATGCTGAGGCGATAGGGGGTGATTGGGGAGGGCCGTTGGATGATGCAGACATGGCGGATGTGGACTTGGGTGTTCCGGAGCAGCCGGACATGCAGGATGTGGAGGAGCAGTTGGAGCCTGGGCAGGCTACTGTCCCCGGGAGTCCTATGCGTCCGACAGATACGGAGGGGGTGGGGTCGGATGTAGGCGATGAGGTTGCGCGGCTTACAGAGCTACTACGGATGCGGGATCTAGAGAGGGATCTTCTGCGGGTTCAGTTGGCAGAGCGGGATAGCGTTTTGGCGCAGCGCGATGATGCCTTGTCTATCTATCATCGGCGGGAGGCAGAGTGGTGTCTATACCGGATAGACTTGGAGAGGGAAGTCATCCGCCTTGGCGGGTGGCTCCCTGAGCCTTCTATCAGAAGATCTTCTCGACGGACGAGGGATAGTCTGACTGAGCAGTCAAGCATCATCTCGCCGCGAGCGGTTGGATGAGGGGGTGGTAGTAGGCATGATGCGGAGGCTAGCAGTAGCCGCCCTGCAGGGTCCCGTAGGACCCACACCACGGGGGGTAGTTCCCGTCGCACCGATCCTGCGTGATCATGGTGGCCGACGTCTTAGGTTGGGTTTTGGATATGATTGCGGGGTCTAAGGACCTGTTTTTGTAGCCTACGGGCATCTTTTTTTTTGACGATATATATATATATACCGGTTTTATTTTTGGATTTGTACATGTGATGATGTGATTGATTTTTGTTATGCATGTTTATTTGTTTGATGGATGCAGATGAATTGAATTGTTTTAGATGCCTATGTGATATGCAAAATGGATGAATGCTATTTTTATTTATCTGGTTTTTCTTTGCTATTTTTGTATTTTTTGATGGTATCATAAGAATGATAAGTAGGGCAGATGGTTTTCGGGATGAGTGTAAGATTTTCTGAGATTCAGACAGTTTTAACTCACTATCCACGACTGTACTTTATCTTACAAGACTTTTGAACAAGGTATGAATCAAACTTGTTTTTGACCGAGCTATTTCACATCCCTGTGTGTGCAATTGAGTTCATTTAGTGGTATTTGTTAGGATACCGCCAGTGCCAGATGGGCTTTCAACCGAACCTCGTATCGAGGATCACCTAATTAGCTCCACGAATTCCTTTGTTGTATGTACTAAGATTAATCTGCGTTGTAATCCAGCGCTGCCATAAGCTAGCTCATCCACATGCAAACATTGATCCGTACACAAGTTAATGTGACAGATATATCGTCATGCGGGAGGTTTACTTCTGTTACCGAGTTGGTATTGAAGCTTGCCTTATGACCTACAGAATGCTTGAGAGTTCCAGGGATTCAAGGTCAACTCCCTTCTTTTTTTTCAATTGTATTGGGATACTTGCTCTTTTGTAGTGATAAGATCACTGTTTATTTTTATTGATTTTTCTTTTGAGCAAGGGATTGGGGATATGGAGTGACGAAAATCACTGTTGTTTGTGCCTTTTGATGTGTGCACTATATTTTGTCAAATTTTTGAGTTTTGACATTTTGCAAATTTTTGTGTTTTGCAGCTATTGAGAACTTTTGGGATTCTTAGGGAATTGGGTAGGGAGGAAGCTTGTCCTTTTGCCAACTCTCAGCATTCTAGGGGTCATTCGCACAGGGGGATGAGCAAGATAACCGTTTCGCTTGTGGTGACCTAGTTATTTTGCAGGTTTCATCTTTCGTTCACACGATTTTGGGAATTTTAGTGTTTTAATTTGTGTTGGGATGTTACGTAACAAGGTGTATTTCGAGTATGACTCTACCTTTATAAAATCCGTTCGACTTGGTACACTACATGGCTAAAGAGGAAAATGATGACTGAATTACTGAAACTCCTAGTACATTCCCAGACCACTGACTGTAGTGTGGTAAGATTTATGCATGGTGTTTTTGTTGATTTTGATGAATTCGAGTATGCCTAGAATTGAGATGCAAATCTTTTTTTATTTTTGATGATTTTTGTTGTTTTGTTTTTGTTGAATTTCTTGATTGTTTGACCAAGAGATTGCGATAATCCTTGGAGCTTTTGGGTTGACCAAGAGATTGCGATAATCCTTGGAGCTTTTTGTATTGACCAAGAGATTGCGATAATCCTTGGAGCTTTTTAGGTGACCAAGAGATTGCGATAATCCTTGGAGCTTTTTGGTTGACCAAGAGATTGCGATAATCCTTGGAGCTTTTTGGGTTGACCAAGAGATTGCGATAATCCTTGGAGCTTTTTGGGTTGACCAAGAGATTGCGATAATCCTTGGAGCTTTTTGGGTTGACCAAGAGATTGCGATAATCCTTGGAGCTTTTTGGGTTGACCAAGAGATTGCGATAATCCTTGGAGCTTTTTGTTTGTTTGTTTTTGTTGATATTTTTTTTTTTTTTTTTTTTTTGGTACATGGCTGTCTTAGATATGAAATGGTCGTAAATGACTGATATTCAAGGGTTCCGTTTCCTTGATACCGTCAAGAGAAGCTAGCCTGTACGTTCCTCGGTCCTATTTTGCTATCAATGACATACGGACCTAACCAATTTGCCGCAAATTTGTCCCTCATATGGGACGGCAAATTAGAGTTTTGTTGGTTTTCCTTCAGAACCAGATCACCAACCCGAAATTCTCTTAGGTGAACTTTCATGTTGTAAGCTCTCTTAAGCCGCTCTTGATAGATACGTAAGTGCTCGAGAGCATTAACGCGTCTTTCATCAAGCAACGTAAGCTGGTCTAACCGGGCTGCCGCGCGGTGTCATCATCGATGAATTCCTGCATTGATATGCGGAGGGAAGGAATTTCCAACTCGAGAGGCATTATTGCCTCTGAGCCATACACTAGTGAAAACGGAGTTGCCCCAGTGGGCGTCCGAATGCTAGTGCGATAGGCCCAAAGGGCAAGTGGGATTTGTATGTGCCAATCCTTATGATTGTCTGCGACGGTCTTTTTAAGGATGGCGACTAGCGTTTTGTTTGACGCCTCTGCTTGCCCATTTGCTTGCGGATAATATGGTGTTGAAAAGTCGTGCTGAATTTTGTACTTTGTGGTTAAAGCACGCACGTCTTTGTTCTTGAATGATGGCCCATTATCCGAGATTATTTTGGATGGAATACCAAAACGACATATGATGTAATGCAAAATGAACTCCGCAATGCGGGGTCCTGTCGTAGAGGTTAACGGAATTGCTTCCACCCATTTGGTAAAATATTATGTGGCCGTTATGATAAACGTGTGACGGCCTGACGATGCAGGGGAGATCTTTCCAATTAGATCGAGGCCCCACTACGAAAATGGCCAAGCAGACCGGACTGTCTGTAGGGCCTGGGAAGGTGCGTGCATCAGATTGGCATGATGTTGACATTTCACACACCTCTTGACATATGCGCAGCAATCTCGCTCTAAAGATGGCCAATAATAGCCCATGCGAAGAATGCGCTTTGCAATGGCCATACCACTAAAGTGGCCGCCACATGTACCGTCATGCACTTGGGTGACTGCCCAAGTGGACTCTTGCTGGTCCAAGCAACGAAGAAGAATTCCGTCGTAGTCGCGACGATACAAAATGTCTCCTATCAAGACATATTTTGCCGCTTCTGTTTGAATGTTCGTTTTGCGGCTTGCGTCAATCCAAGGGGTAGATTACCTAACTTGAGGTAATCTCTTATGGGTAAATACCAGTCCTGTTGATCAGATACCTCGACAGTTTGAACAGCCAATCCCTTTTGGAGTTCTTCCCTAACAAATGCTGATTGGGATAGAACTTGTAAAAATAGCGTTGTGTTGCTATTAATGGGAATGGGGGAGAACAAAGACCCCCAGTTGGCGTGTTTCAAATAGTCTCGGATTCGAAAGAACTTATCCGAAGATGGTTCGATCTGGATCATGTGGATTCCTGGCGTCAAGTCTGAGCTTGCGCGCTCCATCGCGGGTTGCGATAAGGTTTTGACCTGAATGGTTGTTATATCACCGAAAAGGTCTTGCGGGATTAGTGACCCCAAGGAGGCCATTGTGTCCGCAAAATGATTCGATGATCGAGGGAGTGCCTCGATGTCATACCACTCAAATTTTGCCAAGAATTTATCCACGAGGGCTTTATAGGCCTTCAGAATCGGGCATTTGCATTGATATACCCCTTTGACTTGATTGACGATTAACAGCGAATCGCCAAAGATGTTCAGTCTTTTGATGTTCATGGCGATTATTGTCCGAAGACCTAGGAGCAAGGCTTCATATTCTGCATTGTTGTTGGTGCACTGGAAGTTTAATTTAAATGACAGGGGCATTGGAGCGCCCTGCGGTGTGAAGAATACAATTCCCGCGCCACCACCTTGCTCGCATTTAGAACCATCAAAAAATAAGGTTATGTCGGCTCGAGACTCAGGCTCTTCAAAATCTGGCGATTCCGAGACATGGAAGACCTCATCATCGGGTAGTTCTATGACCAGAGGCTGATCGTCTTCAAGAGGAGCCTCTGCTAGTTGATCGGCTATGACTTGTCCTTTTATAGATTTTTGTCCAATAAACTCAATGTCAAATTCCGTCAACAACATGATCCATTTCGCCGTGCGGCTACTATGATAAGTACGACTCATCATGTATCGCAATGGATTCTCCTTAGACACAACATACGTCGTGTTGCTCAGCATATAGTGGCGTAGCCTTTTGGTGGCAAACACCACTGCCAAGCAGAGTTTCTCAACGTATGCATAGTTAAGTTCGTAACTGACCAGGGTGCGGCTAAGATAGTAAGTAGCCTGTTCTTTGTGAAGTTCATTCTTCTGGGCTAGCATTACGCCCAGTGCCACCTCAGTAGCTGAGATGTACAAGTAGAATGGCACACCTGGTCTAGGCGGTGCCAATACTGGCGGCGAAGCCAAGTATTGTTTGATTTCGTCAAAGGTCGATCGGCACTCGTCATCCCAATGAAATGTGACCCCTTTGTGCAATAATTTGTTCATTGGTCGGCATTTGTCAGATAATTGCGCTATGAAGCGTTTAATCGACGCGACCTTTCCTTGTAGACTTCTGAGTTGCTTGATAGTGGTTGGGGGAGCCATTTCAAGGATTGCCTTGACTTTGTTTGGGTCCACTTCGATGCCTCTTTTGGAGACTATAAAACCCAAGAGTTTTCCGGATGTGACGCCGAACACGCACTTCTTGGGATTCGATCCGACCTTATGCTCTATGAGGCGATCGAGGATCTTGCTTAAGTCACCGAGATGATCTGAGCGCAATTTAGACTTGGCTAACAAATCATCCATGTAATCTTCCAAAGTTTTGTGCATGTAATCGTGGAAGATATACGTCATAGCACGTTGGTATGTAGCGCCAGCGTTTTTAAGGCCAAAAGGCATGACCTTATAACAAAATGTCCCCCAAGGCGTTGTGAATGCCGTTTTGAGTTGGTCTTCGGGATTGATACGAATTTGATTGTATCCCGAGAAACCGTCCATTAGGGAGAGCATTTCGTGACCTGTTGTAGCGTCTACCAATGCGTCGATGCTTGGCAAGGGGAAATCATCCTTAGGACTCGCTTTGTTTAAGTCTCGAAAGTCGGTGCATATGCGAATCCTCCCATCGGGCTTCTTGACGGGAACCATGTTGGACAACCATGGCGGATAATCCACGTAGATGACAAATTGTGCATCCAACAGCTTTTGTAATTCGTCTTTGACCATCAAGGCCACTCGTTGGGTGCATCTTTCTTAGTTTTTGCTTTACTGGCTTGATTTTCGGATCAAGCGTTAAATTGTGCATGACTAGTCACGGGTCTAGTCCCGGCATATCTTTGTATGACCATGCAAAAACCTCCTTCTTTTCTTTAAGAAGGGCAATGTAATCGGCTTGCTCTTCGGGGGAAAGGCTTACCCCCAGCTTGAGAATCCGTGGATTCATTGGATCTGTGCCGATGTCTACGTCAGTCGTCTCTTCGACTGACATGTGAGATCCGTCCTCCAACTGATGTGGAGTTGGGATTAAATGGATATCATCAGCTGAGTTAAGATCTACGTTGGGGACCTCGGGTCCCTCTTCAGCTTGAAAAATATCTTGAGTTGTCCTTGGGGTAAAATGAAGCATTTCACCGAAAGGCCAGTACTCTGATGGTGACAATGGTGAGTTGACGCGATCCCAGTCAATGGCATCCGTGTTTAGATGTAATGACCGTGATGGATCGGTCGGATTACAGATGGGTGTGGTCAAATCAATGGAGATCATGTGGATGGAATGAATTTGGTCTCCAGAACCACGGGTGTGACGACTTGATTCTTTCAGATGTTCCCTATATTCTGGATCTGGCTCTACGGGAACAGGCACGAATGGATCCTCTCTAGGTGCAAATTCGTCTCTATGTGCGGAAAGGAAGGCGGGGTCTTCCCTTGGTACTGTTGTCCTGATGGGATCTTGAGGTGGACGATGCTCAACTTGAATTTGGAGCCATAGGCCTAGCACTTGGTCCCACCTCGTTGGGTCTAAGTGCCATTCATGTCCCAACCGTATACCCATTTGTCCCATTAGATCTTCATGGGTTAGAGCGCGGTGATGTCGTCGCGCATGTCTGAGATAGTCCATCTCAGTCTCATCTTCTGAATCGCTTTCATAGATCCAAAATTGCTCATCCTCTTCAGCATCTGTTGCTTCCGACATTGAGGACTCTTCTTGTTCCAGTGAATTAATCTGATCCCATTGCGGTTGTTCCACTCTTAGTGGAGGGACCTGATTCTTTTGAGACTGCGTTATTTCGTCCGGAACCTCTAAGGGGAACAGCTTTCAAAAAAATGTCCGGAAGCCATTGTTGTTCTCTTTGAGGATTGCTCTCTGAAATTTCACCTCTCTCTAGCAAAGGAGAGGGATTATTGTTGTTACCAGGGGTGTTTGTAGACCATGGGAGATAATCCCCCAATGTGTATTCTGTGTTTGGATTGGCGTATGGGTCTTGTGCCAATCCCCCCTGTTGCCTATTTCTAGGCCTTGCATGTTTTCAACCAAGATGTCTAATGGCAGGGGATGGTTGAACCCTACCCCCGACTTGTCGTATGGCATCTGATATCTTGGTTGACAAAGGATCCGCATCCCTTGCTCGTATCCGCCTAGCCCATACCCATGCCAATTGCATTGTTCGAGATATTTTAGGGCAAATTCTGGGTTCGACGGATAATTGATGTTTTCGACAAAAGGTTCTTCATCTGTTTCCTTTTGTTCGCATGGTTCAGAACCATGATCAAGGCCCCCATACACAAAATTCGTTTGGTTCGGTGGGTAGCCTAAAGGGACGATTGTTCCAATGGGAAGGCGAGGTCTTCCCATGTCTTGTACTGACTCCAGTGTGGGGGTTGCCACAACATTTTGCACTATGTACTCTCCCAGGCCTGTACTGGCCATCTCAACAGTGATTGTTGATGATTGGGTAGGAGGAAACGGTAGTCCTTCCTGAGTCCATTCCATGTTTGGTTGTTCAGGAATCTTGGTTTTCGTTGCGTTGGGCGCTTCCTCTGTTGATATTGTTGAGATCGTGGGCAACCCCTCTTCTAGAGGCTTAACCTCCTCCATGATTTGCTTTCCCTTGTCCTTCTGTTGGGCCACGATAGGTGGCGTTGATGATGAAGGAGCCAATGATGACATCTCACCTAGCTGGGATTTTACCTTATTGGCCACCAGTGGTGCTTGCGGTATCGGACCCTGTTTAGATGGATTTAATTGAAAATCCAAATGCGTTGATGGTAGGGTCGATTGAGGTATGAATTGTACCGCATTGCAATACTTGAAGGGCTCTAAGTCCATTGGGACTACATGTATTTGCCCTTCATAGGCATACTTCAAGCACTGGTGTGCGATCGAGGGGACACACTTCATGTCCCTGATCCAAGGCCGCCCCAGCAGTATGTTATAAGCCATTTCGCCTTCCAACACATGGCACAGTGTGGGTATTGACTTTTGTCCTACCTGTATAGGCAGAACAACCGTGCCGACTGTCGAGCAAATTGCATCGTTAAAAGCTCGCAGTGTGTACGTGGAAGCTGTGATGTGAGAGGCTGGCAGTTTTAAATGCTTTAACGCAGCAGTGGTTATAATGTTACTGGACGAGCCAGTATCTATCAGCACTCTCTTGTACGGGATCCCGTTGACCCGCGCGATAACGTGCAGGGGTGGATCCGGCATGTCATTCGATATTGTTTTGACCTCATTTTCTTTGAATGTGATGACAGGCTCCGTACATTGTTTCACATGTCCCACGAAAGCGTTGAAAGAATTAGCTTCGTGGGGTTGTACTTCAATGGCTTTTAAGATGTCCATAAGAGCTTCTCTATGTGGAGCAGATTGTTGAATAAGCTCGTAGATGGACAGACCTAGCCGACGTGGTCCGCAAACTCTGCGTGAGTTTTGTTTGTATCGTGGCCTCGGGTCTAGGCGGAGGTAACTGCATCGGGCGTTGTTGAGGCTGCGATGTCGACGGAACTTCCCTTGCAGGTACCTCGGGGGCAACTGCCGGGTATTTTTTGTTCCTTGTTACAATGCTAATCATTCCCACAAATCCTTGTGCGGGAAGATCTTGTCGCACCTCGTTTATTTGGAGCGGTTTTGTCTGCGCCTCGTGGGCAGGCAAGGGGTCCTTGAATACCCCCATTTGTTGGTTGTTAGGTGCGATGGGGTTGTCCACGACCAATGTTCGATTGTCGATCAAATCCTGGACTAGTTCTTTGAATTTCAAGCACCCATTTAGGTCATGTCCTCTGCGTCTATGAAATCTGCAATACAATTCCTCCCTATACCCCTTAGGCTTAGGAACGCTAGGGTCAAAAATTTGGATTTCTGGCAGAGTAACTAGATTCGCCACTGACAAGCGGTCAAATAAGGAGTCCCTAGACTCCGCATACGGGGTGAATTTTCGCCTAGGGCGACGCTGCTGATACTGTTCTTGTCTCTTGTTATCTCTTTCGTAAGCAGGAGGCACTGCCTGGTAGTTAGCCTTTTGAGGCTGCGTTTCTTGCACAGGCGCTGGGACATTTATCGCAACTTGGTTGATTGCAGCGTGTTGTGGTTGCGTTGTCCCGCTTTTAGTGGTTTTATTCCACTCTTTCTTCTTAGGCTTGGCAATTGCGCCTTCGCCTATCTTAATCTCTTCTATGACTCTGGCTTGCGCCAAAGCTTCTTCTAAGCTGTCGTATTGTCGCAGCAACAATAGACCAGAGATTGATTTTAAACAACTTTTCGTGAACATTTGCGTGAGGTCCGACATGGGAGGACGGTAGGGTAACTTAGAAAGCAAAGCTCTCCATCGGTTCCCGTACGCTGCCATTGTTTCCTCCTCAAATTGTTTAAGGCTAGCAAGATCACTAAGTGATGCCTTCTTCCTTGTGTTGAAGGCGAAGCGTTCAAGAAACGCATCTACTAGCTGATCTAAGCTGCTTATGCTGTGTTTGGGCAGTTGTGTGAACCAATCCGAGGCAGGGCCTACGAATGTGGTTATGAATGTTCTAAGCAATAACGCGTCATTATCTTGAATGCCGAAGCATTGGCTTAGAAATCGTGTAACATGTTCCTGTGCGTCCTCTTCACCTTTAAAAACTGCCAATTGAGGCAACTTAAAGTGTTCGGGGTAGAGAGGTGTAGGCACTGAGGGATGCACCGGATTATTGCGGAGTAGACGTAATGTGGGTTTTTGATGCCCAACAGCTTTTGTCTCCACCGACTCTAAACGCTCCAATAGCGCTTGGTATGCATCGGAAGATTTTATTTCTTCCTCTCTTGTTCGCTCTTGTTGCAAGTTACGGTAAACTGGAGGCCTATGGAGGGGTGGCCGAATGGCATCCTTCCCGCCTTGATGGGGAGTTTCGATATACTCCTCTTCTGGTTCATACTCCTCGTAAAATTCTTGAGGAGTCTCAGGGCGAAACCTATGACCCTGATCAAGTTCTTGCTGAAGGTACCCATCATTGTTTCGGGGAGTTGCCTCCCTCTCAAATCTATGGGGTCTTGGAGGCAGAGCTTGACGAGGTCATGGAGACCTGTCTTGCGCCAACGGATTACGCCTCTCATACTGTTCAGCTCTTTGGATGCGAGGGGTTGGCCCCCTCTCAGGTATTTCATAGCGTAACTCATCCGCTTCGCGTTGCATGCGTTCTTTATCCAAGCGGTATTGATACTCTATCTCTTGTTGACTTTGTTTAAGCCGCATGATTTGGGCTTGACGGGTGGTATATATGGCGACAGCCGGATCAATTTGTTCTACCCTATTTTGTTCGGGAGGTTCAAATGTTCCTCCTATGGGTCTACCTTGATTTTGATGCTCTAAGGTTTCAATGGGTCGCTTCCTCTCCGTCGAGGTAGGTGGTATGTGCTCGAGGTTCCGGCCTCAAGGGGTGATCATGATATCCTGGTGGTGCGGAAATGCAAGGTTCCCGCATTGTTTGTTGCTCTCGAGGAATGTGATGGTTTTCCTCATACTCCCTTTCACGAGTGTAAATGGGATGGGCGGAGTTAGGTCGCCCTATGTAAGGAGCCCTGCGCTCCGGATTTGGTCTTTCTGTTCTGATGATAGGTAAAGAAGGGACGCCATATCCACGTTGCCCCTCTAAATGGACAGTGTGCCTGTTTAGCGCTTCATTGCGCGGTGGCCACTCATGCCTACCTTCAAGAGGTGATTCTCTATTTATGTCAAGGTCTACATGTAAGGCATCTTCCCGAAAGGGGCTGCTTTGAATAGGCATACCCCACCGAGGATTCTGAATTGGATTCTTTTGTAGGTTAGACCGATAAGGCGGTATAACCAAATCCTCGAGACTCGAAGTGAAGGCAACTTGTGCCTGCTTTTTGTGTACCTCTCGGAGCTTCTGCCCTTGATTGGGCTTGACTACGGGTGTACACCATTGCGGTGCTTCTATGCTATCTAAATAAATTTTTATCTCGTTTTATGATTTTCTCTTTTTTTTTTTTTTGTCTACACTAAGCAAAATTAAACACACACATTCACAAGACCGTGATTATCTCTTTTAAGGATTCTTGGTGTGCCCTAAACTCGGTTTAGTGCATTTTGATGTTTTGTTTTGTTTTTGTAGGTTTTGTAGAACGTTTAAATGCATCATGTAGGCTCTTATAACTCCAAAAAGGTCGCCCCTTCAATATACCCGCCAGGCCGATATACCAACCTCTCTATATACCCGCCCTTACGAGAGGGAGACTATAGGTACGTGAGAGCAGAAGGTACGTGGTACATAGGCGGTACGGAAGGGGGATTGTCCTGTTAATGACACCTACCATAGAAAACTTATCCTCACGCGCATGGGAATCACCCCAGCTACGCTCGGTCTGTCTTCGTCAGGATTTACGCCTAACAACAGTTGACAATCGGGAAATGGATGCAAATCAAGCCAAGGCGGTGATTAAATCCACCAATGGTCTTGATCAAGGGTTGGGGTCTTAAGACCAGCTCCTTGGTTTAAAGTTGTCTCGTGATGTGTGTGGGATTCGTTTTATCCAACAAAATGAAACTAGCATACATGACTTTTCCTAATGCAATGCAAGATTAAATGAAAACAATTAACGAAGCAGAAATAGAAACAGAAACAGAAAATTATAACAGAGATCATGAAAATCCCTACCTCTTCTCTCGCTCGCTCTCGTTGTCTCTGAATTTCTGCTCTGAAAATCCGCAGACAAGAATTCGTCCCTCTGGGAGACGAATTGCAGAACAGAATTCGTCCCACCCAGAGACGAATTTGAATTCGTCTCAGGGTCAGACGAATTGCAGAAAAGGATTCGTCCCTGTCAGAGACGAATAGCAGTCTGCAACAAAAAAAGTGTACCTGTCAAGCACAAACACAAAAATTTAATCGGTTTCTATGATTTCAAAACCAGGGAACAGGGTCCCACCGTGATCGCCACTGAAAGCACGAGATTCCGGTCAAAGGAAACACCAAGTGCGATTGCATTCAAAATTAAGCACGCTTAAGTCCTAGGAATGTAAATTGCATGAAACGAAAAGAGACATGTTGGAAGAGACGCAATCAGATAAAGAAAAACAGCCCTTTCATTAATTTCTTTCGATCTCTGTTACAATAATGCCTCCTCCCTTTTCAGGGGCTAGGAGCGCAAATAAGGTTTGATTACAATCGTTGAATGGTTCCTCCTTCCGCGTGCCCACGATTGCAATGGGCGGGCCAAGATGATGCCGTCGCTGATGTTGATGGGTTCTTCGCCTCTGCTGCTTCTCCTGCAAACAAAGAAATGATCAAGACGTTAGTAGCACCTGTTGCAAATGAAAATCATTCTCTCTCTAAAACTAACAAAATATGCATACGAATATTTGCCTGAAACCATGAAAACAGTGAATCCAAATTGCTTCAAAATCTGACAGAAGGTAAGAACAGTCACCAGAAGGCCACTGCCACTGAGGCAGCGGGCCAATCCACCTTAAACTAGAATTCGTCCCTGGGCGGGACGAATTCGACCGTAATCGTCCCTCGGGTGGGACGAATTCTTCTGAGTAGGAGAAATCGACCTGCTGCTGCTCCAATTGCGGATCCCGGGACCTAAAAAACTCCTAAAAACAGGGGGATAGGTAATTGGGGCCATTTTGGGACGACCCAGATGGTCGGATTTTCCCAATTTGGCCTCCACCCTTGGGAATTTGACCTTGACACCTGCAAGTTAGCGAAACGACAAAGCAATACAAAAAACCCTAAACTCGACCAAAAGCTACAAAATTGCAAATATAGACTAATCAGACCTAGTAACACAGAATGCAATCTAAAAAATTAATCTAAAGTGCTCAAAAACTAAAATTAGAACTTGGGGGTGCGGGGGTGCCCAAGTGGGCCTCCCACCGTTGGCCCTCGATTTTGGAGCCAATCCACCAAGGATGGGCCCAAAACCTTTTAGGATTGGGGGTCGGCGAATTGGTAGGTTCGGATGTCCATGCGTCGGATTTGAGTAAGGTTCGAGCTTCCAAAGGCCACCCAACAACCTCCCTTGCAAAAGAGATTGATGGATGTAGGAAGGTGAACAAAGGGGGATGCAAGTGAGTCTTCGATTCGGCAGCACTTCGTTGCTTGAACACTCCTTCCACTTGTATATTTTGGGTGAGAAAAGTCCCACCTTTTATAGACCCAAGGGGTCTCTTTTGGGAGGGAAGCACAAAAGCCAAGTGTTGGCCATGGGCGCCATGTGGCGGTCTTGTCTTCCCATGAGGGAGGGGAGTCCTTCACTGACTTGAACTTTGATAAATGCTTCTTGTAACAGTCCTCTAACGGCCCCTCTGTCCACTTACACATGCGTGCAAGGTAGGAGCCCTTAACTGACTGTTCTGGGCTGCCACTTGGCACCATTTGCCCTTTTGCCCGTTAAGCTTAGAATTCGTCCCACCTAGGGACGGATTCGAATTCGTCTTGGGGTGGGACGGATTCTATTTTGAATTCGTCCCTGGGTGAGACGAATACTGGGCAAAGTGCCCAAGTGTGCCAAATTGCTCCTTGACCTTACAAAATTGCTATGAAAGTGGTTAAGACCACTGTTTGACCTCTGAGGGCTGCCCTGGGGGCTGTGTTTGTCAAAGCGATCAGTGTTTGCAGTCACATAATCGGATTGGTGCTGTTTTGGTGTCTACAGGTTAAGTGCAAGAGCACTTGTGTCCGGCAATGCCTTATTGCTATGTTTTTGTGTTGCATTTTTGGGATGTATTTTGTTGTTTTCGATTTTCTTTCTTTGTGATATATGTACATGATTTTATGTTATGCATAATGATTGATGTTGATGGATGCATGCTACTTGATATTTATGGATGCATATGGTGATGACTAAATGCGATTGTATGCATGTTAATTTATTTTGATGGATGCATATGTTGTGATGAATGCAAATGTTTTTGATTTATATGTGATATGCAGAAATGAAATGGATGGATGGAATTTGTGATGTTTGGCTATGGCACCATAGACTGTTTAGAACTCTATTATTTTGTCTTTAGGCGATTGCTGTGATGCATGACTTTGTATGTATACATGTGGTTTTTTTTTTCTTTTTTTTGTATTTTTTGATGGTATTGTAAGGATGAAAAGTAGCGCAGCTTGGTTTAGAAATGTAGCTAAGGTTTTCTGAGACTCGAGACGGTTTTAACTCACTAGCCATGATTGTACTTTATCTTACAAGACTTTTGAACAAGGTATGAATCGGACTTGTTTTTGACCAAGCTATTTCACATCCCTGTGTGTGCAATTGAGTTCATTTATGTGGTATTTGTCAGGATACCGCCGGTGCCGAATGGGCTTTCAACCGAACCTATACTGAGGATCACCTAATTAGCTCCACTAACTCCTTTGTTGTATTTAGTTAGATTAATCTGTGGTGTTATCCAGGATACCATAAGCTAGCTCATCCTTATGCAAACATTGGTCTACACATACGCAAAGTGAATGTGATAGACATATCGTCATGCGGGTAGGATACCACCATTGCCAGATAGGCTGTCAACCAAACCTGTAATGAGGATCACCTAGATGGTTTTCGAATGCTGAGAATTCCAGGGATTCAAGTTCAGGATATTTGTTGGCTGAATGATTTGGAAAGTTGCTCGTCTATATAGTGATGAAAATCATTGTTTATTTTCTATTAATTCTTTTTGAGCAAGGATTTTGAATAGTGGTGATAACCACTTGTTATTTGATTTTGTATTTTGAGTATTGTGAAGTTTGAGCTGGTGAATGGCCTTGATCCTCATGGCCTTGGGGATGACTACCCATCCTGGTTGCAAGGAAGTGAATAGTACGAATCCTTACGACGTTGGGGACCAAGGGGATGATGGAGATTATGGAGCAAGGGCATTGATCTTTTAGGCCTTGGGGATGACTACCCATCCTGGTTAGGGGCGGATAGTACGAATCCTTACAACTTGGAGACCAAAGGTGAATGGAAAGTGTTAGGATGATGATTTGTTGGAATTTTGTTTGTGAATGGCGTTGATCCCTTTTGGGTCTTGGGGATGACTACCCATCCTTGGCAGGGACATGTAGTACAAATCCTTACAACTTTGGGAACCAACCATGATTGAGATTTGGTAGTGGTGAAAACCACTGTATATGGAGGTGAATGAAGGGGGAAAGAGCTTGTCCTTTTGTCAATTCTCAGCATTCTAGAACCATTCGCACGGGGGGATGAGCAAGATAACCGTTTCGCTTATGGTGACCTGGATTACCCCATAGGTTTCATCTTTCGTTCACACAACTTGGGAATTTTTATGTGTTTTAATTTGTGTTGGGATGTTACGTAACAAGGTGTATTTCAAGTGTAACTCTACCTTCGTAAAATCTATCTGACTTAGTACATTACATAGCTAAAAAAATCAAAATTATGACTGAATCATGAAAACTCTTGATACATTAAAAGACCACTGACTCTAGTGTGGTAAAAAGCAATGCATGGTGTTTTTGTTGTTTTTGTAAAATGGAACAGTGTGGAACAAGATGGACTAGCAGAGCAATTACAACCTATGGTGCCTTTGACCCGTACGACCACAAATATGCAATGTATGGATGCAATGCTTTGATGCAGCTATGTATTTTTGTATTTTTGATGGATTGATTTTTTTGAATATGAAGATGAGGTGCGAGAAGAGCTCTCTATTGATGAATTTGAGTATGCCTAGAAATGAGATGCAAAAATTTTGTTTTGTTGTTTTTTGATGATTTTTTGTAGTTTTTAACTTTTCTTATTTTTGACCAAGCGATTGTGGAAATCCTTGGAGCATTTTGGGATTGACCAAGCGATTTTATGGATCCTTGGAGCATTTTGGGATTGACCAAGCGATTTATGATCCTTGGAGCATTTTTGGGATTTGACCAAGTGATTTTAGGGATCCTTGGAGCATTTTTGGGATTTGACCAAGCGATTATAGAATCCTTGGAGCATTTTTGGGATTTGACCAAGCGATTTTGACAATCCTTGGAGCATTTTTGGGATATGGCTCTCTTAGATATGAAATGGTCGCAAATGACTGATATTCAAGGGTTCTGTTTCCTTGATACCGTCAAGAGAAGCTAGTCGGTATGTCCCGGGTCCTATTTTGCTATCAATGACATATGGACCTAACCAATTTGCCGCAAACTTGTCCCTTAGGTGGGATGGCAAACTAGAATTCTGTTGGTTTTCCTTCAAAACCAAATCACCAACCCGAAAGTCTCTGAGGTGAACTTTCATGTTGTAAGCTTTCTTAAGTCGCTCTTGATAAATACGTAAATGCTCGAGAGCATTAACGCATCGTTCATCAAGCAACGTAAGCTGGTCTAGCTGGGGCTGTCGCGTAGAGTCATCATCGATGAACTCTTGCATTGATATGCATAGGGAAGGAATCTCCAACTCTAGAGGCATGACTGCCTCGGAGCCATACACGAGCGAAAACGGAGTGGCCCCAGTGGGTGTCCGAATGCTAGTGCGATAGGCCCATAGGGCAAGTGGGATTTGAATGTGCCAATCCTTATGACTATCTGCGATGGTCTTTTTAAGGATGGCAACTAGCGTTTTGTTTGATGCTTCTACTTGCCCATTCGCCTGCGGATAATAGGGTGTCGAAAAGCTATGCTGAATCTTGTACTTTGTGGTCAAAGCACGCACGTCTTTGTTCTTGAAAGGCGTCCCATTATCCGAGACTATTTTGGATGGAATACCAAAATGACATATGATGTTATGCAAAATGAACTCCACAATGCGGGGTCCTGTCGTAGAGGTAAGCGGAATCGCTTCCACCCACTTGGTAAAATACTCTGTGGTCATTATGATAAACGTGTGATGGCCTGACGACGCAAGGGAGATCTTTCCAATTAGATCGAAGCCCCACTGCGAGAATGGCCAAGCAGACTGGACTATCTGCAAGGCTTGGGAAGGTACGTGCATCAAATTGGCATGATGTTGACACTTCACGCACTTCTTGACATATGTGCAACAATCTTGCTCTAAAGATGGCCAATAATAGCCCATGCGAAGAATGCGCTTTGCAATGGCCATACCACTAAAGTGGCCACCACATGTACCATCGTGCGCTTGGGCGACTGCCCAAGTGGACTCTTGTTGGTCCAAGCAACGAAGGAGGATTCCTTCATAGCTGCGATGATACAAAATGTCTCCTATCAAGACATACTTAGCCACTTTTTGCTTGAGTGCTCATTTTGGTGGCATGAGTCAATCCAAGCGGGAGATTACCTAACTTGAGGTAGTCTCTGATGGGTAAATACCAGTCATGTTGATCAGAAACCTCGATAGTATGAACAACCAATCCCTCTTGAAGTTCATCCCTAGCGAACGCTGAATGGGATAGAACTTGTAAGAATAGCGTTGTGTTGCTATTAATGGGAGTAGGGGAGAACAAGGACCCCTAGTTGGCGCGTTTCAGATGATCTTGGATTCGAGAGAACTTATCCGAGGATGGTTCAATCTGGATCATGTGGATTCCTAGCGTCAAGTCTGAGCTTGCACGCTCCATCACGGATTGCGATAAGGTTTTGACTTGAATGGTTGTCATATCACCAGAAAGGTCTTGCAAGATTAGTGACCCCAAGGAGGCCATTGTGTCCGCAAAATGATTCGATGATCGAGGGAGTGCCTCGATGTCATACCACTCAAGTTTTGCCAGGAATTTGTCCACAAGGGCTTTATAAGCCTACAGAACTGGGCATTTGCATTGATATACCCCTTTGACTTGATTGACTATTAACAACGAATCACCAAAGATATTCAGTCATTTGATGTTCATGGTGATTGTTGTCTGAAGACCTAGGAGCAAGGCTTCATACTCTGCATTATTGTTGGTGCACGGGAAGTTTAATTTAAATGACAGGGGCATTGGAGCACCCTGTGGTGTGAAGAATACAATTCCCATGCCACCACCTTGCTCACATTTAGAACCATCAAAGAATAGGGTTATGTCGGCCTGTGACTCAGGCTCATCAGAATCTGGCGATTATGAGACATGGAAGACCCCATCATCGGGTAGTTCTATGACTAGAGGTTGATCGTCTTCAAGAGGAGCCTCTGCTAGTTGATCGGCTATGACTTGTCCTTTGATAGATTTCTATCCAATAAACTCTATGTCAAATTCCGTCAACAACATGATCCATTTCACCGTGCGACTACTATGATAAGTATGACTCATCATGTATCGCAATGGATTCTCCTTAGACACAACATACGTAGTGTTTCTCAGCATGTAGTGGCGTAGCTTTTTGGTAGCAAACACCACTGCCAAGCAGAGTTTCTCAACGTATGCATAGTTAAGTTCATAACTGACCGAGGTGCGGCTAAGATAGTAAGTAGCCTGTTCCTTGTGAAGTTCATTCTTTTGGGCTAACATGGTACCCAGTGCCACCTCAGTAGTTGAGATGTATAAGTAGAATGGCACTCCTGGTCTAGGTGGTGCCAATACTGGTGGCGAAGCCAGGTATTGTTTGATCTCGTCAAAGGCTGACTGGCACTCGTCATCCCAATGAAATGTAACCCCCTTGTGCAATAATTTGTTCATGGGTCGACACTTGTCAGATAATTGCGCTATGAAGCGTTTAATCGATGCGACCTTTCCCTGCAGACTTCTAAGCTGCTTGATTGTAGTTGGGGGAACCATTTCAAGGATTGCCTTGACTTTCTTTGGGTCCACCTCGATTCCTCGCTTTGAGACTATGAAACCCAAGAGTTTTCCAGATGTGACGCCAAATACACACTTCTTGGGGTTTAGTCTAACTTTATGCTCCATGAGGCGATCGAGGATCTTGCTTAAGTCATCGATATGATTTGAGCGCAAAAGAGACTTGGCTAACAAATCATCCATGTAATCTTCCAAAGTTTTGTGCATGTAATCATGGAAGATATATGTCATGGCACGTTGGTAGGTGGCACCAGCATTTTTAAGGCCAAAAGGCATGACCTTATAACAAAATGTCCCCCAAGGCGTTGTGAACGCCATTTTTAGTTGGTCTTCAGGATTGATACGAATTTGATTGTATCCTGAGAAACCATCCATGAGGGAGAGCATTTCATGACCTGCTGTAGCGTCTACCAACGCGTCGATGCTCGGCAAGGGGAAATCATCCTTAGGACTCGCTTTGTTGAGATCTCGAAAATCGATGCATATGCGAATCCTCCCATCGGGCTTCTTGACGGGAACCATGTTGGACAGCCATGGCGGATAATCCATGCAGATGACAAACTATGCATCCAACAGCTTTTGCAATTCATATTTGACCATCAAGGCCACTGTTGGGTGCATCTTACGTAGTTTTTGCTTTACGAGGCTTGATTGTCGGATCAAGCGTTAAATTATGCGTGACTAGCTGCGGGTCTAGTCCTGGCATATCCTTGTACGACCATGCAAAAACCTCCTTCTTCTCTTTGAGAAGGGCAATGTAGTCGGCTTGCTCTTCGGGGGAAAGACTTACCCCCAGCTTGAGAATCTATGGATTCATTGGATCTGTGCCGATATCTACATCAGTCGTCTCCTCGACTGACATGTGGGATCCATCCTCCAACTGATGTGGAGTCGGGATCAAATGGATATCATTAGATGAGTTTAGATCTACGTTGGGAACCTCGGGTCCCTCTTTAGCCTGAAAAATATCTTGAGTTGTCCCTGGGGTAAAATGAGGCATTTCATCGAAATGCCAGTACTCTGATGGTGATAAAGGTGAATTGACGCGATCCCAGTCGATGGCATCTGTGTCTAGATGCAATGACCATGCTGGATCGGCCGGATTGTGGATGGGTGCGATCAAATCAATGGAGATCATGTGGATGGAATGAATTTGGTCTCCATTACCGTGGGTATGATAACTTGAATCTTCCGGATGCTCCCTATACTCTGGATCTGGCTCTAGGGGAACGGGCACGAACGGATCGGCCCTATGTGCGAATAGGAGGATAGGGTCTTCCCTTGGCATTGATGTCATGATAGGGTCTCGGGGTGGACGGTGCTCATCGTGAATTTGGAGCCATGGATCCAACACTTGGTCCCACCCCGCTGGGTCTACCCACCATTCATGCCCTAACCTTATGCCCATCTGTCCCATCAGATCTTCATGAGTTAAAGGGCGATTATGCCATCGCGCATGATTGAGATAGTTCATCTCAGTCTCATCTTCTGAATCACTTTTGGAGATCCAAAAATGTTCATTCTCTTCAGCAACTGTTATTTGCGACGTTGAGGGTTCTCCTTGTTCCAGCAAGTTAATCTGGTCCCATTGCGGTTGTTCCACTCTTGGTGGAGGGACCTGATTCTCTTGACACTGTATTGACTCAACTAGAACCTCTAAGGGGAACAACTTCAAAAAGATGTCCGGACATCGTTTATGTTCTCTTTGGGGATTAGTGTTCGAACTTTCACCTCTCTCTAGCAAAGGAGAGGGATTACTGATGTTGCCAAGGGTGTTTGTTGACCATGGGAGGTAATCTCCCAATGTATATTCTGTATTTGGGTTGGCATAAAGATCTGGTGCCAATCCCCCCTTGTTGCCTATTTCTAGGCCTTGCATATTTTCTACCAAGATGTCTAAGGGCAGGGGGTGGTTGAACCCTACTCCCGACTTATCATATGGCATCTGATATCTTGGTTGGCAAAGGACACGCATCCCTTGCTCATATCTTCCTAGCCCGTATCCATGCCAATTGCATTGGCCGAGATATCTTAGGGCAAAGTTCGGGTTTGATAGATAGTTGATATTTTCAACAAAAGGCTCTTCGTCTTCCTCCTTTTGCTTGCATGGTTCAAGACCATGATCAAGGCCCCCATACACAAAATTTGTCTGGTTTGGTGGGTAACCTAGAGGAACAACTGTTCCTATGGGAAGGCGAGGTCTTCCTATGTCTTGTATTGATTCTAATGCGGGCGTTGCCACAACATTCTGCACTAAATACTCCCCCAGGCCCGTACTGGCCATTTCAACGGTGATTGTTGATGCTTGGGAGGGAGGGAACGGGGAGTCCTTCCTGAGTCCATTCCATGTTTGGTGGTTTAGGAGTCTCAGCTTCCGTTGTGCTAGGTATTTCCTCTGTTGATACTGTTGATATTGTTGGCAACCCCTCTTCTAGGGGCTGAGCCTCTTCCATGATCTATTTTCCCTTGTCCTTCTGTTTAGCCATGACAGGTGGCATTGGTAGTGAAGGAGCAGATGATGAAGACTCACCTGGCTGGGATTTTGATGTTTTGGTCACCAGTGGTGCCTACGGTATTGGACCCTGTTTAGATGGATTTAATTGGAAATCCAAATGCATTGAAGGGAGGGTCGATTGAGGCATTAATTGCACCGCATTGCAATACTTGAAGGGTTCTAAGTCCATCGGGACTACATGTATTTCTCCTTCAAATGCATACTTTAGGCATTGGTGAGCGATCGAAGGGACACACTTCATGTCCCTGATCCAAGGCCACCCTAGCAGTATGTTGTAAGCCATCTCGCCTTCCAACACATGGCACAATGTAGGTATTGTCTTTTGTCCTACCTGGACAGGCAGAACAACTATGCCGACTGTCGAGCATATTGCATCGTTGAAAGCTCGCAGTGTGTATGTGGAGGCTGTGATATGAGAGGTTGGTAGCTTCAGATGTTTTAGTGCTACAGTGGTAATGATGTTACTAGACGAGCCAGTATCTACCAACACTCTCTTGTATGGGATCCCGTTGACCCGCGCGATAACGTGCAGGGGTGGATCTGCCGTGTCATTCGATATTGTTTTGACTTCATCCTCTCTGAAGGTAATGACCGGCTCCGTACATCGTTTCACATGTCCCACGAAGTTGTTGAAAGAATTTGCTTCGTGAGGCTATAATTCGATGGCTTTTAAAATTTCCATAAGAGCTTCCCTATGGGGTGTTGATTGTTGAATAAGCTCATAAATGGAAAGCCTAGCCGATGTGGTCTGCAAAATCTGCGTGAGTTTGGTCCGTATCGTGACCTCGGGTCTAGGTGGAGGCAACTACACAGGGTGTTGTTGAGGCTGCGACATTGTTGGAACTTCCCTTGTAGCTACCTCGGGGGCAACTCCTGGGTACTTTTTGTTCCTGGTCACTATGCTGATCATTCCCACAAATCCTTGCATGGGAAGATTCTGTCGCACCTCATTAACTTGGAGAGGTTTTGCTTGTGCCTCGTGGGCAGGCAAAGGGTCCTTGAATACCCCCATTTGTTGATTATTTGGCGCTATGGGGTTGTCCACGGCCAATGTTTTATTGTCGATCAAATCTTGGATTAATCCTTTGAATTTCTAGCATCCATTCAAGTCATGTCCCCTTCGCCTATGGAATCTACAATATAATTCCTCTCTGTATCCCTTAGGCTTGGGAGCATTAGGGTCTATAGTTTGGATCTCTGGAAGGGTGACTAAATTTGTCGTTGACAAGCGGTCAAATAGGGAGTCCCTGGACTCCGCATAAGGGGTGAATTGTCGCCTAGGGTGACGCTGTTGATTTTGCTCCTATTTCTTATTATCTCTTTCATAACTAGGAGGCACTGCCTGGTAATTAGCCTTTTGGGGCTGTATTTCTTGCACAGGCTTGGGGACATTTATCGCAACTTGGTTAACCATAGCGGGTTGTGATTGCATTGTCCCGATCTTAGTGGTTTTATTCCACTCTTTCTTTTTAGGCTTGGCGATTGCGCCCTCACCTATTTTAATCTCTTCTATAACTCTGGCTTGTGCCAAAGCTTCTTCTAAGCTGGCATATTGCTGCAGTAGCAATAGCCCAGAGATTGATTTTAAGCAACTCCGTGCAAACATCTATGTGAGATCAGACATAGGGGGAAGGTAGGGTAGCTTAGAAAGCAAAGCCCTCCATCGATTCCCGTATGCTACCATTGTCTCTTCCTCATATTGCTTGAGGCTGGCCAGATCACTCAGTGATGCCTTCTTCTTTGTGTTGAAGGCAAAGCGTTCAAGAAACGCATCTACTAATTGATCTAGGTTGTTTATGCTATGTTTTGGTAACTGTGTGAACCAATCCGAGGTAGGGCCTACGAATGTGGTTATGAATGTCCTAAGCAATAATGCATCATTATCTTGGATGCCGAAGCATTGACTTAGGAATCTTGTGACATGTTCTTGTGCGTCCTCTTCACCTTTAAAGACTGCCAATTGAGGCAACTTGAAATGTTTGGGGTAAAGAGATATGGGCACTGAGGGATGCACTGGATGACTGCGGAGTTGACGTAACGTGGGCTTTTGATGCCCAGAAGCTTTTGTCTCCACAGACTCCAAACGCTCTAATAGCACTTTGTATGCATCGGAAGATTTTATTTCTTCCTCTTTTGTTTGCTCCCGTTGTGAGTTATGGGAGACTGGAGGCCTATGGGGGGGTGGCTGAGTGGTAGCCCTCCCGCCTTGATGGGGCATTTCGGCCCGTTCTATTTTTGGTTCATACTCCTCATAAACTTCTTGAGGAGTCTCTGGGCGAGACCTATGACCCTGATTGAGTCCCCGCTGAGGGTACCCATCATTGTTTCGGGGAGTGGCCTCCCTCTCGGGTCTATAAGGTCTCAGAGGCAAAGCTTGACGAGGTCACGGAGACCTGTCCTGCACCAAAGGGTTGTGCCTCTCATATTGTTCTGCTCTTTGGGTGCGAGGGGTTGGCACCCTCTCAGGGAGTTTATAGCACAACTCATCCGCTTCGTGTTGCATGCGCTCTTTATTAAGGCGGTATAAGTACTCTAACTCTTGATGACCTTGCTCAAGATGCGTGATTCGGGCTTGGCGGGCGGCATGTCTGGCGACTATCGGGTCAACTTGGTCTGCCCTCTTTTGCTCAGGAGGCTTGAATGTTTCTCCTATGTGTTTGCCTTGATCTTGATGATCTAAAATTTCAATGGGTCGCTTCCCTCTGTCAAGGTAGGCGACATTTACTTGAGGCTCTGGCCTCGATGGGTGACCATGATATCTAGCAGGTGCGGAAATGCAAGGTTCCCATGCTGTATGTTGTCCTCGAGGAATGCGATGGTCTTCCTCGTACTCCCTTTCATGGGTTTGAAAGGGGTGGGCGGAGTGAGCTCGCCTTGTGTGAAGAGCCCTACGCTCTGGGTTTTGTCTTTCTGTTCTAATGGGAGGCAAAGAAGAGGTATCGTATTCACGTTGTCTCTCCTCATGGACACTATGCCTCTCTAGCGCTTCATCACGCTATGGCCACTCAGATCTAGCCTCAAGAGGCGGTTGTCTATTTACATTGAGATCTACATGTAAAGCTTCTTCCCGAAAGGGGCTGTGTTGAATGGGCATACTCCATTGAGGAGGGTCCCAATAATTCCTTTTTGATGTGGCCTGATGTGGACTCTCTTGTAGGCCAGACCGCCAAGGCGGTATGGCCAAGTCCTTAGGGCTAAAGCGAAGGTGACCAGCGCCCTCTCTTTGTGCACCTTCCACAGCGTCCGCCCTTGATTGGGCTTGGCTACGGGTGTACACCATTGTGGTGCTTCTCTACTATCTAAGCAGATTTTTATCTCGTTTATGATGATTTTTCTTTTTGTTTACACTAAGCAGAAATGAACACACACATACACAAACCATGATTATCTCTTTTAAGGATTAATAGTGTGTCCTAAACTGGTTTAGTGCATTTTGATGTTTTGTTTTGTTTTTGCAAGTTTTGAAGAACGTTTAAATGCATAATGTTGGCTCATATGACTCCCATAAATGGTCGCCCCTTCAATATACCATTGTCGAAACGATATACCAACCTCTCTATATACCCGCCCTTACGAGAGGGAAACTATAGGTACGTGAGAGCAGATGGTACGTGGAACATAGGCGATACGAAAGGGGGGATTGTCCCGTTAATGAAACCTACCATAGAAGACTTATCCTCGCGTGCATGGGAATCACCCCAGCGACACTCGGTCAGCTTTCGTCAGGATTTATGCCTAACAACAGTGACAATCGGGGAAATGGATGCAAAGCTAAGCCAAGGTGGTGATGAACCCACCGTTGGTCTTGCTCAAGGGCTGGGGTCTTACGACCAGCTCCTTGGTTTAATTTACCACGTGATGTGTGTGGGGTTCATTTTATTTAATAAAAATGAAACAAGCATGAACAACTTTCCCTAAGCAAGTAAAAGTTGACAAAAAAAAAAAAAGTAGAAACATAAAATAATAATAATAAAAAAAAATGCAGGTATAGCTTTGGAGCCTTACCTTTTCTTCTGCTCAAATCAGTTGTTTCTGATTCGTCCTGGTACCTTTAAGCATAAAAAAACATAAATCAGTTTCTGAATCTAAAAAAAAAATAGGGGACAGGGTCCCACCGTGATCACCACTGAAAGCATGAGATTTCGGAAGGAAGAAATACTAAGATGTAATGAAAGCAAAACTAACTTGATGCTAAATGAATATGCATGAAGTAGGACGCATGTAATCGAATTAACCAAACATAAAGGAGAAAGTAAGAGCACAGCCCTTTTTATATTAATGTGATTCCAAGCTCGGTTACAATCCACTTCCTCCCGTTTTAGGGGCTAGGAGTGTTAGCATATTGTCAGTTACAATCCTGATTAATAATCTTCTTTTCGCATGCCCACATATGAAACGGGCGGGCCAAAGTGCTGTCGTCGCTTATGCTAATGAACCCTTGCTTCTCACTATTTCTCCTACGATCAAAGAAACATAGAGACATTAGTAGCACCTGCAACCAAAGGATAGAACGTTCGAAAGAAATATGTGCAAATATTGATTAAATACGTGAATAAAATAACTCAGGCTTCCCAAGTAAACATTCGAGAACGTAATGCAGGATAACATTCGAGATACGTGATTAAATACGACAGAGGTCTAAAGTCACGATAGCATGATAATAAATTCGATAAACTATAACGTATAACAGAATAAATTAAAAAAATAGCATAGACTGTAATGTATGATAAATACGTGATAATGAGATAAATTAAAAATAGCTGAGAGCGTGTGGGGCGCCCGAGCGGGCCGCCCACCGTGGGAATTTGATTTTGGTGCCAATCCACTAGGGAAGGGCCCAAAATCTCAGAGAATGAATTGTCGGTGAATTGATGGTTTACTATGATCCAATGTCGGGTATTAAGGTCCGGGTTCACCTTCTAGCAGCCACCAATAACCTCTCCTTCGAAAGAGATTATCGGTGTAGAAGAATGAATCTCAAAGGATGCAATCGGGTGTTTGGTTTTTGGTAGCACTTCATTGCTTCGAAATGTCTGTCCACTTGTTCTTTTTTCGGGTGGGAAAGTCCGCCATTTTATAGACCCATGGGGTCTCTTTGGAGGGGGCACGCAGGGATGCCATGTGGCGGCCATGCCTTCCAAAGGGGAGGATACTCCTCCTTGACTTGGGCTCACATGACTGCCCTTGTCACATTCTGCTAACTGCCAATCTACACACCTACGCGCACATGCACAGTAGGCGGAAATAATTGACTGTAAGAGCTTCCACTCATTTTAATGTTCGCTTTCGATGGCTTTAATGTTTTGCTTTTAAATGTTTTAATGGTGCCTTTGAATGCTTGACTTTCGCCCCTGATTGATTTAATGTTTGCCTAGGTGCAAAATGCCGAAGTGTCGCGATATCGCGACGTCGTGATATCGTGACACTTCGGCCAAGGCTCCCCTTTGGGCTTTTGGTGTCACGATTTCATGACATCGTGAAATCACGACATCGTGATTTCGTGACACCCTCGACCAAGGCTCCCCTTTGGGCTTTTGGTGTCGTGATTTCACGACATCGCGAAATCATGACGTCATGATTTTGTGACACCCTCGACCAAGGCTCCCCTTTGGGCTTTTGGTGTCGTGATTTCATGACGTCGTGATTTCACGACACCCTCGGCCAAGGCTCCCCTTTGGGCTTTTGGTGTCGCGATTTCGCGACGTCGCGAAATCGTGACGTCGTGATTTCGCGACACCCTCGGCCAAGGCTCCCCTTTGGGCTTTTGGTGTCGCGATTTCGTGACATCGTGACATCGCGATTTCACGACACCCTCGGCCAAGGCTCCCCTTTGGGCTTTTGGTGTCACAATTTTGCGACATCATGAAATTTTGCGACGTCGCGATTTCGCGACACCCTCGGCCAAGGTTTGCTTTTGGGCTTTGCCTTGCTTAAGGCTTGCTTTTTCTTAAGGTTTTTCTCTTGCTTAAGACTTGATTTTGCTTAAGGTTTGCTCTTGCTTAAGGCTTGCTTTTGCTTAAGGCTTGTTAAAATGACCAACTTTTCTTTGTTTACTTTCCGACCTTCTAAACTACTATGTAAGTGGCTAGGACCACTGTTTGACCTCTGAGGGCTGCCCTGAAAGCTATGTGTGTCAATACGATCAGTGTTTGTAGTCACATAATCAAATTGGTGTTTTTTTGGTGTCTACAATAAGCTTGTGTTCTTCAATAAACTCTAAATATTCTACAAATCCTAAAAAACATTGTTGCAGTAATTATGGTAGAACAAGACATGCAAAAGGTATATATTAAAAATCACACCCTTGTGATTCATGTGGATGTACAAATCACTCTTCTTCTAGTTGTTGGTACAAAGTAAAAATGGCCAACAAGGTTCATATAGATTGTGGATGGACAGATCTCACACAATGGACCATGATGAAAGAAATGTTGTATGGCTTCTACCAAAAGGGTAAAACCTATGGTAGACCCCGAGATAAATCTAGTGACAAACCAAGTGGCAGTCCTAGAGACAATGACCTAGATATAGACCTAAATATAGACCCAGAGACAAAGTTCCAGAGGCAAATCTACAATAAAATCCAAAAGAAATGATTCAAAGGAATATTCAGAGGTAGATCCAAAGATAGACCCAAAGGTACAAATCTAGAGGTATGCTTAGAGCCGGAGCCAAAGCCATGAGCTAGAGCCAGATCCCAAGACAAAGCAAGAGCCATCATTCTTTCATTTATCTTCTTCTTCTTTACTGTATTGGGAAAGTTATATTATTACCAAAATTTGTGATAAGCAGGGATGTTAGAGTTATTACCTTATTTGGTGATTCCCCTAGGTAGATTAGTTTACTTTCATTAGTTTACCATAATTTTTATTAGGTGATATTTTATTCATTGTCGGCCAATATATTCCATCGGCAAGGATATTAGTTAGCATATTTTAAGGGATTTTATTCTTACTTATCTAAGGCTATCTTTAGCCTTAATAGTTTTATTTAAAGGCACTTTCATTAATATATCAAATTGTATTTTTAGCTCAGCCAATAATTAAGGTCATTTCAATATAATAACATAAATCAAATATCTTTATCATTATTCAAGAGTGATAAATCCTTGATCTACGTCATCTTCTCCTACAATATGATATTCTTGATTTATATATAAGTTTTTTATATGACTAAAAATGTTCTCTTTCTCTATAGTTTTCACTTTGTAATCTCTTCCTTGTGTATAGTCTCATAATGTTTATGATATCAAATGTATTGTTTTGTTAATTAACTTATTAATTCAAATTTAATCTTAATATATTTTAATAATAGTTTTAAAATATCTATGACAACACATATTTGGATATACGCAACATGCTTCCTCTCATTAATAATTTATCCTTAATAAAAAATTTTAAAGTGTTGTCAATATTATTCAAAACCTTGTTAATAAGGTAACATTAAACTCCAAAAATACTATCCCTCATTGCACTTCTTTCAACAGTTTTGTGTCCTTAAGAAAATTCTCATTCCATGGTATTAAATATAAGTAATTTTTACCCGTCAACTTGAATTACCAACTATTATTTTATCCTTCATATCTAAACTAAATAAGATGAAGGTAACCCATTTGAAAGGTAAATTATAAAATAATTTGAATTCAATTTCCAAATCCATTTAGTCTATTCTAAAATATTTATGGAACTTATATGTGAACTCTTTCAATAGTTTTTGTAAGAAATTTCTCACTCCATCATCCATGGGGTCTCGATGAGACCACATGGTAAAATATGGGTGTTTGTAAGGTTTTTGTATGGAAAACCAAATATATACCACTAAGGTATCTTGCCTGGTACATCCCATTTTTTTATAATCATTTCTATTGAAATATAAGTTCCCTCATAAAAATTACATTTGGTTTTTATGTAAAAAAGCATTATGTAAGAAGGATCTTGAGTTGAGGTAAAAATGTGATTTAGGACCATGACACTCCTTAGGCCTAGAGAGTATTCGAGGATAATCTTACTCAAGAGAAAAGAGATTAATTGTAAGTATAAACTCTTGAAAATAAGAAAGCTCTATAACCACCTTATTGAATAAAAACCTCAATCTGAAAATATACCAATAAAATAAACAAAATAATATTAAATTTCTTAAAAACATAAATATAAAAATAAGAAAAACACCTACCAAGATATAGTCTTTTAAAATACCACACTTGAAAAAAATAACCCGTCTAAACGAAGGGTCTTCCAAAATAATATACTTTCACTCAAAATCATCTAAACAAGCATCCTTGCTAATAGACAAATAAGAACTTTCATCTCCTTCCTTTCCTCTACCTTTCTTTTTTTGAAACGCAACTAGTCACTCCTTATCATTCTTGCTTGATATTCTATTAATATAAAAGCACATGAAAATTTGGCCCAAATTAAAAGATAAGAAAAACTATATTATTAAATGATTTGTACATGACTATAATGCCCTATTTAAATATCTTGTTTTTAATATTAAAAAAAAATTATATTTGTTTTTTACGTCTTTATTTATATATTACATTAACTTTAAAAGTATTTATGATAATTGAGACGATATATAAAGACAGCTCGATTTAATCGGTTTGAAAATTAGACTGAAGACATAAATATAAAGAGAAGAACCCTTATTAAAGATATAGTCTTTTGAAATGCCATACTTAAAAAAACAAAACACCGCAAAAACGAATGGTCTCCCAAAATAATAAACTTCACTCAAAGGTAACCCAAAAATAAGATATGAAAAACAAAAAATTATTCTTTCTTTTGCCATCCAAACATGTATCCTCGCTAATAGACAAATAAGAACTTTCAACTCTTTCTTTTCCCCTAACTTCCCCTTATTTTTTGAATTCCAACTACTTATTCCTTATCATTCTTGCTCGATATTCTATTACTATAAAAGCACGTGAAAATTTGACCCAAATTAAAAGATAAGAAAAATTATAGTATTAAATGATTTGTAGGTGACTATAATGTCCTATTTAAATATCTTGCTTTCGATATTTAAAAAATAATAATAATATTTGTTTTTTACGTCTCTATTTATATATTACATTAATTTTAACAGTATTTATGATAATTGAGACGAATATAAACACAGCTCAATTTAATCGGTTTGAAAATTAGACAAAAATGACCCTGAAAAACATTAATATTATGAGTGTAAAATTTTTGTAGAAGTGATATTTCAATGAAAATTTGTCAAAACAAATCAAATGCATTATTTAATGATAAAGATTTCAGCTGTAACACATAGGAAACCAGAGTCTGGTTTAAGTTATCAACTTCCTGCACTCTTCAAGCTCAGCCTTTTGAGGAACCAACACCTTATCTGGAAATGCACATAATTTAATCAGCCGAATAACTTCATCAAACATAAATTTGCGAATCTTTGTGTCTTTCATCTTTCCCATGGCTTCCTTTACCGTTTTCAGGTCTATTGCTCCAGACAAAGTGAATCGCCCCAATATGTGCGCAACATGTTTGGGTGTCATGGGTACGTCAATTACCAGCTCATCGAATCCACTTGACACCAGCAGCATTCCAGCCTTCACATCTTTCCTAGATAGCTTGCTCGCCACATACAGGTATTCCACAAGCTGTACCATCAATTCCACGTGGACGTCGCTCTCGGCCTTCTCTATAGCCACCGTCACTGCCAGCTGGACAAACCGAGGGTGATATTGAGCACAATTCAATTCCTGGAAAGAAAGCTTAGCTTCCTCAAAATCCTTAATATTCAAAAATTCGTCTAACATTGCTTTTGATCGCCTTTTTAAATCTGTAGGCATTGGAGGTGTAACTTCAGCTTGACCAGCCTTTTCAGTAGTAACATGTTGAGTTTCAGAAGGTGTCTCCGTAACAAATTGGTTTTCCCCAGGCCTCTGGGATGCTGGAACGTTATGGGCTTCAGGCTCAAGCGATCCAGAATTATGTGTAGGATTGTGAGATGCTGGTTCTCCAAATGGGTCTTCGCTAACTTGCTTAGCTTCCTCTACGTTAGGCGCCAAGTATTGAAGTGGCTTTACATCTGAGTTATCCATTGGAATGGCCACAAGGTTGCCCTCAACGTCTTGAAGCGATTATTTCTGAACAACCGATCTTGATCTTGAGATGATATTAAAGCCGCGTAGGTCGGTTGGAATTCCCGTCGGTTTGAATTCCATAAATAAATACGAGGACACGGTGAAAATGTAGAGAAAATTCAACTATAAAATGCAAGGAAAATTCGAAAGAGAACATAGATACACACATAAATATATTCTAACACCTGCCCTGTCCCTTATATCCACCATTAGGGAAAATTATAATTAAAATATTAAAACCATTTTTCAGCATTATTCAGCCATTAAACATGATAGTATCCTCCAATGTTAGGAAGTTAATAATCCACGAATACCAATACAACTACAACGGACACAGCGCAAAGTTACATAACATTTTTGGTTTATAACTTAGAAAACAAGGGCGACTTTAGATAACTTATACAACAAGGGCACCGAGGTGGGTCATGGATGTTGTGCCGAAGTTTGATATATTTTGTAAAGGTATTTAATTACTGTAGCAAAACTATTTAGTAAATTAAATTATTTAATTTTAATTAATTTTTTAAAGTTTTATAATTAATTAGGTACTTTGTTACATAATTGATATTTTTTTTATAACTATTTATTTTTAAGGAGGTAGGCTGAACTATTTTAGATGTTTTAAGCATTTTGAATATTTTGTAGGTAGTTTGTTAAATCTTACGTGGGTTTAGATGTGAGATTTTGAAAATCAATATAAAAATTTAAGGATCAAATTTTATAATACAAGGATGAGTGGGTTTAATGGTGGAGATTTTAGAACTTTTAAAAAAGTTTCAAGGTTCAAATCCTAAAGGCACTAGGGTTGTATATTATGATTCAGCAATAAGAGTTTGGTTGGATAACTTGAATACATAACATCTTCCTTGAGGGTCATTTTATAAGGCCTATGATCATGCACACATTAAAAAATGCTTTTATTTATGAAATGTACAACCAAAGTAGCCTAATGGTGGAGATTTTATAAATATGAATATAGGTCTAATGCCCAAATCCTAAGGGTAATATGGTTGTATATCATGCTTCTACAACTAAAGTATGGTTGGATAACTTGGGTAAAATATCCTCCTTGAGGGTCATCCCATATGGCCTATGGCATCGTGGACCATAAACAGTACTTTTGTTCATGAAATTTACAACCTAAGTAGCTTAATAGTGGAGACCTTGAAACTCTAAATAGAGGTCCAAGGTTTGAATCCCTAGGAGGGTAGAGTTATACACCATGCTTCGATAATTGAAGTATAGCTAGGAATAACCATATTGATGGATCAAGTGTGTAACAAAATCATGCAAAAATTAAATCATCTAAGGCTATACAAAAATTTATACAATATGATGTTTCTTGGAGTCTCAAGGGACTCTTGGTGTTCCCCACTCTTTCAAAGACCAGTTTCTAGTGTCTTAAAATTTCCCTTAAGTAATGTAATAATAAATATCTAACACCCCTATTTATTATATTATTTGGTTTTACATGAATGATTGGTAGCCATGTGTCTATCATATCATATATGACTCTTGGATTTGGCTCTTAGCTATTGCTCCTAATTTTTTAGTAGCATTTAATATTGATGATCGATATACATATTGTGATGATGTAGCTATTGTTGTAATGAATAAAGGACTACTATACTAAATACTATGTGGTCCATTTATAGTATATCTAGGTGAGGTAGGGTATCGAGCCACACTTTATGTTACATGTACATGAGGATACATTGTTATTGGTTTTCCAACACATACTTGTGAAAATTAAGTTTCACATATGGATTTTAAAATTCTTGGACAAAATTGAAGTCTAGCTGATATGTTGGATATCTTAACACACACCTAAAGGAAAAATAGAGAACTCGATTTATATGCCAAATCACCATTATAAGAAGGTACTTCACCTTGAGAATACACAAAGTGAATAGAATATTAATGGTGCCCAATAATGCAAGATTGGACTTAGTGCACCTATTGTTGATCACTAATGCCAATTTTGAATACGTCATTGTTGAAGTTGTCAAACCTAGATTTACTTTCTATGATGTACTACTCTGAGTACACGATCACGTGGAAGTGTGGTGAGGTGGTGCATCAAGTTTGGCATATGTGATGGTATTAGTAATCCATTTTTAAGTATTTATTCATTGTTATAAAATAAATACTACAAATTCATCAACAACTTTTGAAACTTCTTCATGATCTTCCTCAACTCCCATTACTTATTTATTTAACTCAATTCTCACAACTAGAGATGTGGCATCTTAAAAAAAAATTATAAGTTTTAGTGTTTTTGTTATTTTTAATTTCTTCATCAAACATCACATCTCTATTTATATGCACTTTTTTTGTGATTGGATCTATAAGTCAATAAGTTGTTGATGCTTCATTATAGCCAAGAAATATGCAAGATAAGGTTTTTCCATCTAACTTGGTTCTCTTTTTCTCTAGCATATGCGTTTATGTATTACTTTTCAAGAGTCTAAGATGCACAATTGAAGGCCTTCTCCTAGACCAAGCTTCTTTAGGTGTTATCCCTTGAAGTTGCTTTGTGGTTGCTCTATTTTGAAAATACGTTGTAGTAGAGATAGTTTTAGCCTAATACTTCTCTTCTATATCAACTTTTGTGAGCATACACCAAACCACTTACATGATAGAAAAAAATATTCTCTTAGAAAACTTGTTTTGTTATTGAGTGTAGGAAGTAGTAAGTTATTCCTTAGTCTCAGTTGTGTGATAAACCTTAAAAAGTTATTGGATGCATATTTTTATCTCAATTTAAAAAAAGGACTTGAATAGAAAATCCAAACTATATTTTGGCAAGCTACTCAAAGCAATTGAAATTATTTAGGGTATCTAACTTTAGTGGTAGAAAATATACCCAAATATTCTAAGTAGTCATTTATGAACAACTAAATGTACTTATTTCCACTAAAACTAGTTTGCATGGGTCTACATAGATTGATGCATATGACATATAACGGTCCTTTAGCTCTATGGGTGTTGAGCTTAAAAGGTACTCAATTTTGCTTTAATGCTAAACAAACTAAGCATATTAGTAATATTGGTGAAATTTTGGGCAGACTTGTCACCCTGTGATTCTTACTTAGCTAGAGTAAGTATCTAGAACTTATCTCCTATGCCAAAGGAAGGTAACATCTATGTTTTCTATAGATAGCACAATATTAGGAGATGATATGATATCATGTGTAAACAAGCCATTTTGTTAGGAACCAATTGCTACAAACATACCATATTTTGTGATGAAACACCTCTTTTTACCACCAACTACTAAAAATTTGACTATCATGTCTTAATCTAGAATTTATGAAATAGATAGAAATTTGTTTAGTAATATTAGTATATATAGTACCTTTTTAATCGTGTATTTATCATTGATCAGATTGAGAGGAATATTTTTTACTCTTTTAACATGATAGATCTTATCATCAATAATGGTGATTGGTTTCCCATATTTGGTTTGTAAGGTATCAAACCACACTTTATCTCTAGTCATGTGCTTGACGGTACCTAAATAAATATTCCAAATTTCACCCTTTATTTTTATCACTACCTTTGATATCAATACCTTGTATGCTAGCTCAAAGTCTTTTTAAAAATCATATTCTAGTTCTTCATATGCAACATGCCCTTGTTGTTGCTTTGGATGTGATTTAAACTATATATTTTGTGAAGGAGATTTGTGGACTTGATCTCCTGAAATCATGTGTTTATATCGAAAATACTTTATATTATTTCTTTCCTTTCATAGATATGATTGTACCTCCTTTATATTTGAATTTGTTTCTATAATGACGATGAGATGAGAAATGACCCTTTTATGGCTTCTTTGTGGAAATGAATGCATTTTTATTTAGTTGATCCCTCAACTAATTGGTTTATTCTTATTATTAAAGCATGTTTACAAAATCATCAAAGTAGACCTTCCTATTTTATACTCGTAAATAATTAACTAGCAATCAAAAAGAATTTGATAAGGCTTTAAGTTTGATGGGTACTAATATTCTATCTTCTACTATATCTCCTATGGCATCTAATTTTTGCTTTCAATTCTACAAATCTGTAAAGAAATTACTCAATGATTTCTCCTTCTTAAACTTATAGTGTGTGGAGTTCATATTGAAGGTGAAGAATTGTTGATTCATTATTCCTTGAAAATATGGTATAAAGTGTATCCCATGCCTCCTCATAGAATATAGCTTATTACAAAATGATCATTATTATTCTTAGTGATTACTTTATTTTACATATTAATGAAGAGAATCCAAAATATTAGAAAACAATCTTAGTTCCCATGACAAAGTATAATTTTTGTAAATATTTGTTTCATAATAAAAAATTTAATCTCATATTCTTGTGTTATTGTAGTCTTACTTATGCACATATGGGATGTCTTCATTAATTTAATACGCTTTAAAAAATAGATATGCCTCTTTGCATTCATACTTATATCAATGATCTTCATAAGTTAATTGGAATCCCATAAACATACATACTTTACATATTTGTTTTCTAAATAAGCTATCATAACTTGCACTAATTATGGTGAAGTAGAAAACTTGTCAAAATATATTTATTTGAACAAAGTAATAATTTTACATATAATTTCTTATATGGAGTAAATACAAGGATACAATGATGTGATGGCATGGTATCTTTCAATGGAACCTCTTTTAAAATATTGATATTTTTAAAAGAACCAGTAAACTTCATTATGAAATTAAAATTATGAGCATTGATGAGAAGGGAAATTCCCATTAAAAATGGAATGCATATAAAATGAAAAACAATTATCGCTTACAACTTGAAAATATTTTTTTTTTTGCGATGAAATTCATACGAACAAGGATATGAGGCCATAGGAGGTCAAGTTGAGCCTCTTCATAGTGAATTATCCCTTTCACCACTCTACCAAGATACCATAAACTTTAAACTTGTGAACATAATCAAAATACATAGCTAAAGCTTAAAATTTTCATGGTAAATTTCTTATTCATTGAAGTTGAAGTGAACCATTAATATCATTACCATATGATAATATAGATGGGATATCTTTTTTACATTTTATGAGTGAAAAAACCTTGATCTATGTTAGCTTTTTCTACAATATGATATTCTTGTTTCATATTTAAGTTTATCTTATGACTAAACTTGTTATATCATTCTCCATCAGTTTCACTTTGTAATATCTTGTATGTATCTAGTCTCATAATGTTTAAGATATCAAATAAATTTTTATCTTAATCAACTTATTGATTCCATTCTCTTAATTCAAATTTAATCTTAATGGGTTTTAGTAATAGTTTTGAAAGATCTATAACAACATGTATTTGGGTATACACAACATAATTTTTCTCCTTAGTAGTTAATCCCTTTTGAATAGACTCAATTAAAGTATTTCCAATATTCTTCAAAACCTCCTTTTTAATAAGGTCAATTTAAGTTACCACACATTATTTTATGATTGATTTTTTAACTAAAGAAGTTGAAGAAAATCCATTTGAATGGTACATTATGAAATAATTTAAACTCAATTATCACTTTCATTTAATCCATTATCAATCTCCAAAAACTTGACCAATAGTTATGGAACTTACCCATTAATTATTTTATTATTTTTTGTCTTCACAAGAGTTTTCTGACTCCATATTCTTAAATACAAACTATTTCTCCCTCTCAAGTATGGATCACCACACATTATTTCATTCTTGAAATTTGAACTAAAGAAGATGATGAAGCAAAATCTTTCAAAAGGTAAATTATGAAATGATTTATTTTTTAAATAGGGGGGCCACTTGCACTTGGGTGGCCCCTTAGAATAGCCCAATGCATTTTGCCATTTTAGTGTCCATGTCCAGACTAAATCATGGAATAATTCAAATTCAATCTTCACCTCTATTTAATTCACTTTGAATCATATTTGTGGAACTTATGTACTAATTCTTTACTCTTAAGATGCTAACTCATTTAATTTTTTATAATAATTTATATTCAAATATATATCATTTTTTTATGAGGATGATATCTCTAATGCAATAGTTAACTCTTAGAATGGGGGTCAGGTCATGGTTAGAGACCTTGACTTCACCATCAATGTTCGAATGCTGGCAGATGTTATAGGGCTTCCTCTTGATGGTAGAAGCATTAAGTGCAACAAAAATACAATGGTAGTGGAGCTTGACTATTTTCTTTAGAAAGGGAAGGATCTCCTCACTATTTATGGTGACATTGAGTGGACGAAGCTTTTAGGGCCCTAGGACCATGTTATGATCCCCATCCTCCAATAATTTACCATCGATAAGGTTGATTCCACTTTACAAAACTTACTTTTAGATTTTATAAATCATTTTAGAGGTAATAAAATAATGAAAATTCATGATTATCTCTTTAGATCCATTGAATTATTTGTCACTAGTGTTAGGACTGGTAAGACCCATTATCCTATTCATCAATGCCTTCACCATATCCTCTATAAGAACACCTTAGATCTAAGAGCTTTGGTTGATCCCTAGACCACCCCTCCTCATCATGTCTCTCTAGTCCCTCTAAACATGACCCCTCACTTGCCCCAATTTGTCCTCCCTCCTATTCTATCCCTACCATGATCAACTATACCAATATCCATGAGACACCTATTGAGTTATTGAGCAACGATAATGATCCAGATTACTATTCCCTTGCCCCTTCAAATCCCAAAGAGGAACCCTGCACTAAATTTCATCTCAAGCCTACGGTCGTGAAGTGCTCATCCTTAAAATTCCTCATGAACCTCAACCCACCCCTTACCTGTGCATCATTGCACCTAAAAAATCTTAAGAAGGAGACGTCGTCTCTGGCTAAAATCAGGGAGCTGACTAAGGAGATAAGCCAACGTGGAGATTCAACTAAAAGATCCTGTGAAGGAGGAAGGCGAGGCAGTTCAGGTGCTTATGAAGGAGGACAGTAATGGTGTTGCCTTGTGCAAAGTCGTTCTCACTCAGATTATTAGTTTAGTGGCCACCCTATCTGTGATGGCTAACTCGTTCAACTATACGAGGATAATTTTGAATCAGGTGTTCAAAGGCCTTACTACAATTTACACTTAGCTTAGCATCATCTTCCAGGATTTGGACGAGCCACATAATTTTGCTGAATGCAAATGATATGATGTTTCCTTTGTGGGGTTACCACTGGGATGACCCCAAATTTTTGGAAGGGATCATCCCTTTTGATTCTTTTTCTTATTCTGTTTGAGATTCTCGGATTGTTTTTGACCTGGTTAGACCCCTCCCCTCCGGCGGGATGCCTCTTATTATGGCCATTGTACCTAATTTCTACTGTTCAAAATATTTTGATTGTACTAAGGTTTTGGGTCCCTTTCAAAACCCTACATTAATGAAAAATATCTTTTACCGACCAAAAAATATATATATTATTTGAATAAAAATCACTTTTAATTCAATCTCTCTTATCATCCAAAAATATATCTTCAACCAAAAAATAAAAACTTTAATAAATGACTTGCAATAATTTTTTAAATTTCAACTACTTATTCCTTATTTATGCCCCATACGTGTTTTTTCTATTAATTTGATCTAAATTAAAACATAGAAATTTATAATATTAAATGATTTGTATCGTATTTAAATATCTTATTTTTAATATTCATAAGAAAAAATACAAATAAAATTTAAAATTCTATTTGTTTTTCTACGTCTGTATCTATATATTAGATAAAGTATTTATGTTAAATGACACGACATATAAGGAGAGCTCAATTTAACCAGTTTGAAAATTAGACTAAAAACTGACCACATTGTAGTGGTTTGGTTTTGAATCTTCTATGAGTAAGTTTGAGATATATATTTATATTTACATATTTCAATGATGCATTATTCAATCATATCAGCCATTAGATTTTAATAGATACAGATTTCAGCTGTAACACAGAGGAAACCAGGTTTAAGAGAACAATTTCCTGCACTCTTCAAGCTCAGCGCTTTGAGGAACCAACACCTATACTTAATTGAATCAGGCGATGAACTTCACCAAATATAAATTTGCGAATCTTTGTGTCATTCATCTTTCCCATGGCTTCCTTTACCGTTTTCAGATTTATTGCTCCAGTCACAGTGAATCTCCCTAATATGTACCCAACATGTTTGGGTGCCATCGGTATGTTAATTACATCTGCCAACAGCAACATTCCAGCCTTCACATCTTTTCTCCATAGCGTCCTCTCCGCATACAAGTGCTCCACAAGCTGCACTGCCAATTCCATCTGGACGTTGCTCTTAGCCTTCTCCATACCAGCTGGACAAGCCAAGAGTAATATTGAGCACAATAAATCTTAGCTTCCTTAAAATTCCAGATACTAAAAAATTCCTCCAACATTGCTTTTGAAATTATTATGAGACCTGTTTCTTGTTGTAGTTGACCTGCAAGAGGAAAATATTGTGTGAAGTATTTCATTAATCCATCGGATTTGATGTAGTATTTTCAGGGTGATTAAAATCCTCCCTTGATTATATGAAAACTATGATGAGGAATTATTAATGTACTCCTTGTGAAGGAAAAAAAACATGAATACCCAATGTTGTTGAGGTGCGGGTATGCACACAACGAGTCTTGATAGAAACTATGAATCTAATGGTAAAGGTTAGAAAAAGTAACGAGAGGCAATATGGGACATCACCTCTAGGTTGTTGCCTAAGAGTACAAGTGATAAGTCCTTGTACCATTTGTCTATAAGGAACAAGTATGACAAATAAGCTTGTTCTGCCATGACGTTTGGTATGGTATTTCCACTAAAACTAGTTTGCATGGGTCTACATAGATTGATGTGTATGACATATAATGTTCCTTTAGCTCTATGAATGTTGAGCTTAAAAGGTACTCAATTTTAATTTCATGCTAAACAAACTAAGCATATTAGTAATATTGGTGAAATTTTGGGCAGACCTGTCACCCTATGATTCTTACTTAGTAGGAGTAAGTATCTAGAACTTATCTCCTATGCCAAAGGAAGGTAACATCTATGTTTGCTATAGATAGCACAATATTAGGAGATGATATGAAATCATGTGCAAAAAAGCCATTTTTATAGGAACCAATTGCTACAAACATACCATACTTTGTGATGAAACACCTATTTTTACCACCAACTACTGAAAATTTGACTATCATGTCTTAATCTAGACTTTATGAAATAGATACCAAGTTGTTTGGTAATCTTAGTATATATAGTACCTTTTTAATCATGTCTTTATCATTGATCAGATAGAGAAGAATATTTTTTACTCCTTTAACATGATAGATCTTGTGATCAATAATGGTGATTGGTTTCCCATATTTTTTTTGTAAGGTATCAAACCAAACTTTATCTCTAGTCATGTGCTTGACGGTACCTAAATAAATATTCCAAATTTCACCCTTTATTTTTATCACTACCTTTGATATCAATACCTTGTATGCTAGTTCAAAGTCTTTTTAAAAATCATATTCTAGTTCTTCATATGCAACATGCCCTTGTTGTTGCTTTGGATGTGATTTAAACTATATCTTTTGTGAAGGAGATTTGTGGACTTGATCTCCTGAAATTATGTGTTTATATCGACAATAATTTATATCATTTCTTTCCTTTCATAGATATTATTGTACCTTCTTTATCTTTGAATTTGTTTCTATAATGACGATGAGATGAGAAATGACCCTTTTATGGCTTCTTTGTGGAAATGAATGCATTTTTCTTTAGTTGATCCCTCAACTAATTGGTTTATTCTTATTATTAAAGCATGTTTACAAAATCATCAAAGTAGACCTTCCTATTTTATACTTGTAAATAATTAACTAGCAATCAAAAAGAATTTGATAAGGCTTTAAGTTTGATGGGTACTAATATTCTATCTTCTACTATATCTCCTATGGCATCTAATTTTTGCTTTCAATTCTACAAATCTGTAAAGAAATTACTCAATGATTTCTCCTTCTTAAACTTATAGTGTGTGGAGTTCATATTGAAGGTGAAGAATTGTTGATTCATTATTCCTTGAAAATATGGTATAAAGTGTATCCCATGCCTCCTCATAGAATATAGCTTATTACAAAATGATCATTATTATTCTTAGTGATTACTTTATTTTACATATTAATGAAGATAATCCAAAATATTAGAAAACAATCTTAGTTCCCATGACAAAGTATAATTTTTGTAAATATTTTTTCATAATCAAACATTTAATCTCATATTCTTGTGTTATTGTAGTCTTACTTATGCACATATGGGATGTCTTCATTAATTTAATACACTCTTTAAAAAATAGATATACCTCTTTACATTCATACTTATATCAATGATCTTCATAAGTTAAATAGAATCCCATAAACATACATACTTTACATATTTGTTTTCTGCATAAGCTATCATAACTTGCACTAAATATGCTGAAGTAGAAAACTTGTCAAAATATATTTATTTGAACAAAGTAATAATTTTACATATAATTTCTTAAATGGAGTAAATACAAGGATACAATGATGTGATGGCATGGTATCTTTCAATGGAACCTCTATTAAAATATTGATATTTTTAAAAGAACTAATAAACTTCATTACGAAATTAAAATTATGAGCATTGATGAGAAGGGAAATTCCCATTAAAAAAGGAATGCATATAAAATGAAAAACAATTATGGCTTACAACTTGAAAATATTTCTTTTTTGCGATGAAATGCATACGAACAAGGATATGAGGAGCCTCTTCATAGTGAATTATCCCTTTCACCACTCTACCAAGATACCATAAACTTTAAACTTGTGAACATCATCAAAATACATAGCTAAAGCTTAAAATTTTCATGGAAAATTTGTTATTCATTGAAGTTGAAGTGAACCATTAATATCATTACCATATGATAATAACCTTGTGTTTTAGAACCTTGCCTCCGGAAGTGTCGTGATTTCGCGACCACTTTGTGTTTTAGAACCTTGCCCCCGAAAGTGTCACGATTTCGTGACCATTCTGTGCCTTAGAGCTTTTGCCTCCGAAGATGTCACGATTTCGTGACCATTTTGTGCCTTGGCCTCTCTGCTTGGAAAATGTCACGATTTCACGACCATTTTGCGTCCAGACTGCGTTGCTTCAAAAATGTCATGATTTCATGACAGTTTCGCACTTTGGCCCCTTTGCTTCGAAGATGTCGTGATTTCGTGACCATTTTGCGTCCAGACTGCGTTGCTTCAAAAATGTCACGATTTCGTGACAGTTTCGCACTTTGGCCCCTTTGCTTTGAAGATGTCGTGATTTCGTGACCATTTTGCGTCCAGGCTGCGTTGCTTCAAAAATGTCATGATTTCGTGACAGTTTCGCACTTTGGCCCCTTTGCTTCGAAGATGTCGCGATTTCGCGACCATTTTGTGTCCAGACTGCGTTGCTTCAAAAATGTCGCGATTTCGCGACCATTTGGCGCCTTGACTTCTTTGCTTCGAAAATGTCACGATTTCGTGACCGTTTGACGCTCGAGCTGTATTGTTTCGGAACTGTCACGATTTCGTGACCATTTGGCGCCCAAGCTGCTTTTCTTCGAAAATGTCACGATTTCGTGACCATTTGGCGCCTCGGCCCTTTTCAACAAAAAGCATCGCGATATCGCGACAGTTTGGCACTTAAAGAAAAAAACATTTTTTTGGGTGATGCAAGATTGCTTCTTCGCCTCCGGATGCTCCTGCATCAGACACCCAGGGTGAGTTTGAGAAGTGACCTTCACTTCTGATCTTTTCGAGGTAGACCCAAGCGATCAACCTCTACCTTTGATAACCAAGTCGCATCTTCTATGGGTCTGCCCTTCCATTTGACTAAATACTCAGAGTAACTCCTGTTTCGAGTACTTCGGCCCTCACGCGTATCCAGAACTTCTTCTATCTCGTTCGCAACTGGGATGACTGCTGGAATGCTCCACAAATCTGGGCTGGGTATCTCACTGCTTTCTCCTTCATGATACTCGACCAAATCTGAAATGTTAAACACGGGGGAGATGTTAAGTTCACTTGGTAGCTCCACCTCGTATGCATTACCCGAATCCCGTTTGCCAATGATCTTGCATGGCCCAAATTTCTTCATTTTTAGTTTGTTATAGGTCTTGGCAGGAAACCGCTCCTTCCTCAGATGGACCATGATAGAATCTCCTACTTTGAACTCTTTAACTCGGCGTTTTTGGTCCGCCCTTGTCTTGTACTGAGCATTCATCTTGGCAATGTGTCTCGTCACTTCCTCATGCACTCCCTTTAGGTGTTCGGCAAAGTCTTCTGCCTCAGCACTGCATTTCTCTCTCGTATCTATCCTTCTCAACTCCGAAGCGTTTCTTGGGCTACTCCCATAAATGATCTGGAATGGCGATTTATTGGTACTTCGATTGACCGAGCTATTATACGCGAATTCTGCTTGTGGCAGAACTAGATCCCATCCCTTGGGCTTGTCCCTGACCAAGCATCACAGTAGATTGCCCAAACTCCTATTAACCACCTCTGTTTGGCCATCTGTTTGGGGGTGGTATGCAGAACTGAACTTTAAATCCGTCTTTAGTTTCTTCCATAGGGTCCTCCAGAAGTACCCGACAAACTTAGTATCCCTGTCCGACACAATGCTTCTTGGCAGCCCATGAAGGCGTACCACTTCCTTAAAGAACAAACCAGCTACATGGACCGCATCACTAGTCTTCTGGCATGGGATAAAGTGAGCCATTTTTGAAAATCGGTCCACTACCACAAATATGGAATCGTGTCCCCTCTACGTCCTGGGCAAACCAAGCACAAAATCCATACTAATATCTTCCCACGGTCGTTCAGGTATAGGTAGCGGTTGATACAAGCCAGTAGGCTGCCTCACACCTTTTGCCATCTGGCATATCCTACAACTCTACACAAACTTTGCCACATCCTGTTGCAATTGTGGCCAGTAATAGTTTTCACTAACAAGTGAGGTAGTTTTGTCACGACCAAAATGTCCAGCTAGACCTCCACTGTGCTTTTCCTTGATGAGATTTTCTCTCATTGAGCTCCTCAAAATGCATAATTGGTTCCCCCTGAACAACATCCCCTCTTGAACCAGGTAATTCAACCACTTAGTCCTGTCCAATGTAACAGGCGCAGTGCAAGCTTTCCAAGCTTCTGCGAAATCGGGGTCTGTAGGGTATAAGCTCTTGAGCTCAGCAAACCCTACAACCTCCACTTTCATTTCCATCATCAGACATTCTCTCCTACTCAATGCATCTGCCACCCTATTGGACCTTTCGCTCCGATGCTTTAGCACAAAGGTATAGCTCTGCAGGAACTCTACCCATTTCAGATGCCTTTGATTCAATTTCCCTTGACTGTTAATATACTGCAGCGCCTGATGGTCGGTATACAGAACAAACTCCTTTGGCAACAAATAATGCCTCCATTTCTTAAGTGCTTGAACTATGGCATAGAACTCCTGATCATATACTGAATACTTCCTTCTGGCATCATTGAGCTTCTCGCTAAAATAAGCTACAAGCCTACCCTCTTGGCTCAATACGGCTCCTATGGCACTGCCACTCGCATCGCAATCTACCTAAAACACCTTATTGAAATTTGGAAGTGCTAAGACGGGTTGCTCAGTGACCTTCTTCTTCAGCATAGCAAAGCTTTTGTCTGCTCCAATTGTCCATTGGAATTCCTTCTTGTTCCCCTTCATTGTCTCCGTCAGAGATGCGCAAATCTTGCTTGAAGTTTCTAATGAACTTTCGTAGAAGCGGCCAGGCCATGAAATGATCTAACCTCGGTCACACTTCTTGGAGCAGGCCATTCTAAAATAGCCCTCACCTTTTTGGGGTCCATTTTAAGACCATTTGTTGAGATAACAAATCCCAGGTATACCAGCTCCTTCTTCATGAAGTTGCACTTCTTTAGATTAATCAGTAACTGCTCCTCCCGTAGTTTCTCAAAAACCCTCTTGATGTGCATCAGGTGCTCCTCTAGGGTCCTGCTAAAAATCAGGATATCATCCAAGTAGACAATAACAAATTTGCCCAAAAATTCCTTCAGGACTTCATTCATTAACCGCATGAAAGTACTTGGTGCATTGGTCAGCCCAAATGGCATAACCAACCACTCATACAACCCCTCTCTGGTTTTAAAGGTTGTCTTCCACTCATCCCCTTCTCTAATGCGGATCTGATGGTAACCACTTTTCAAGTCAATCTTTGTGAAGTACTCAGCTCCACTTAAACAGTCCATGAGATCATCCATCCTTGGCAGTGGGAATCTGTATTTGATGGTGATCTTGTTAATTGCCCGAGAGTCTGTGCACATCCTCCATTCTCCATCCTTCTTGGGTGCTAGTACTGTTGGTACTGCACATGGACTAAGACTCTCCCTAATCAGCCCTTTCTTCAACAGATCTTGAACTTGCCGATTCAACTCCTCAGTTTCCACAGGCGTCATTCGATGTGCAGCCTTGTTTGGCAAGCTCGATCTAGGCACCAAATCTATGTGGTGGCTGATCTTCCTAACAAGCGGTAAACCTTCAGGAACATTATCAGAAATGATATCTGGGAATTCCTCTAACAGTCCCATGACTTCCACTAGAATTTCCTTGCATCCTTCTTCCCTAACCCTAGGGATTATGGCATAGCACATATGATCTGACTTCAGGCCTTCCAAAAATCTTCTGCCATCAACTAGACAGACTCGTGCACTGCTGCATACCTTCTCATCCACCTCCTTCAAGGGTTTCAACTTGTGGCGAACTCCATCCTTCGACAAAGAGTATGTGTTGGCTCGTCCATCATGTACAACATTTCGATCAAACTGCCATGGTCTCCCAAGCAGCAGGTGACATGCATCCATAGGCAAGATGTCACATAAGACCTCATCTCGGTAAGTTCCAACATTGAACTTCACCAGGCATTGCTCACTTACTAGCACCCGATGGTCCTTTTGCAACCATGCGATTCGATAAGGGTGCGGGTGCTTTCTCCTCTCCAACTGCAGCTTGGCAACCATTTCCTCAGAAACCAAATTGTCAGTGCTTCCATTATCGATAATGACGTTACAGACCTTACCTGCGCACTTGCATCTTGTTCGAAACAGGTTGTTCCTTTGGTCTGCCCTTTTCTCTTCATTCAACAAGACTCTTCTGATGATCATTGCTTCTCCTCTTTTTGCCTCCTCAGAGTGCTCAGATTCTGCACCTTCGTCTGCTACAGCAGCTCGGGCCTGACCCTCAGGTCTTCGATTTGGCCTCTCTTGATGTTGCGGGCAGTTGTATGCCCTGTGTCCTTCTTCTCCGTAGTTGAAGTAGGTTCCTCGAAAGACACCTCTTCCAAACCCTCGCCCAGGCCTACCTCTTCCTCTCGGGTAGTTGTTGTTCTGATTGCGTGGGCGTTGGTCATTCTCCTCCTTCCCTTCTTTCTATTTTTGGCTACTGCTAGCTTCACCAGTTTTCCCCAAATCTCTGTACCTTCCTCCATTGGTTCTTCCACCAGCTCTTCCACCCCTGTCCTTTCCTCTCTACTTTCCATCAAATCTCCTATTCAGTTTCTCCTCCACTTTTAATGCAAACTGGTATGCATCCTCCACCGTGCTCATCCTAACCAGCCCTAGCTCTTCTTGAATGCTGGTTCACAATCCGTTGATGTATCGTGCGACTTTCTCCTTATTCGCCTCCGAATGGCCGGTTCTGATCGAGATTTGATAGAACTCCTCCGTATACTCCTTGATAGATTTGCTTGCCTATCGAAGACTCTACATCTTTCTCAACAAATCCAACTCGTAATCTATAGGGATGAATTGTCTCTTCAATTTCTCCACCATCCTATCCCACCTGGTGATCTTTTCCTTTCCCCTCCTGTTCCTTTCCAGCTGCACTCCTTTCCACCAGATGCTAGCATGTCCTTTCAACTTGGTTTTTGCGAACCTGATCCGATTTGGGTCTGAGATCTCTTCATACTCGAAATACTCCTCCATGTCGTTGATCCAATCTATCAACTCCTCAGGGTTGAGGTTCCCGGAGTAAGTAGAGACGTCAAATTTTGGCTTCTTCCCAATCTGGGAGATGGCCCTATACAGCCTAGCCTCTGCTAGATCCAATGCTTCTTCCTCATCGGATGGACCCTCTTCTTCCCAAACTTCATCCTCACTGGGTTCCTCCCTTCTTGGCTCAACTCCTCTTCTAATTTCCTCCTGTAGGGCTTCAACTTGCCTCTGCAAGGCTCTAAGATCGACCTCTGCTTGTCTGTTCCTCACACCACCACGGTTCCTACGCGGAGGCATCCTGCTTCTTCTTCACAACCCACAACCACAATCTTGGTGCAAACTGCCTCACTGTCGGCGATCGGTTTGCACACTCAGAACCTTCTGGCTCTAATACCACTTGATATAGATCTAAAACAACACACAACAAATTAACCCAATTTTGACAACAGAGGTCTTTCAATTCGGAAATACAGCAGTTACATTCAAAATGGCCAAGCCCCCCCAATACAATGCATGCGCGGCCCTTTTATCACAGTCCCCAGCTTCTTCCGACATCATTACACAAAGTGCGAGATTCCCTGTAACCATCCGCATGAATGTTCTATTGCCGCCTGCAAGATGCTGCCAGGTGCCCCAAATTATCATGGTCTATAATGGCGGAGTGCACTGCGGCCACCTGTCAATCCATCCGCCAAATCATCATTCAAAGGAATGCACCACCGCCGCTTGTAGTTTGTTGCCACGTGTCCTCTTGCCAGAGTCCCAGTAACCATTTCACATTCTAGGACCACCTGTGATTTGACGCCACGTGTCCCTCTGCAATGGTCCCTGCAATCATCGGCTGGTCAGGCGTCATGAGCGTTCTGTCGTGATATCGCGACGTTCTTGCTCCCATACCTTCTCTCTCCTCTTTGGTCGCGATATCGCGACGTCTTGGCGTTGGCTTCTCTTTTCTTCCTTGGGGGCCGCGATTTCATGACACGTCACGAAATCGCGACGTCTAAGCCTTCCTTACTCGCTTTTCGCCTTTGGGTCGCGAAACCGTGACATGTCACGATTTCGTGACCATTTTGTCCCTTGGTGTCTTTGTCCCAAAGGTGTCACGATTTCGCGACCACCTTGTGCCTTTAAGCCCTTACTCCGGAAGTGTCACGATTTCATGACCATTTCACGCCCTTGAGTCTTCGGCCCGAAAGTGTCGCGATTTCGTGACCACTTTGCGTTTTAGAACCTTGCCTCCGAAAATGTCACGATTTCGCGACCACTTTGCGCCGTTGAGCCTTCACACCGAAAGCGTCGCGATTTCGTGACCACTTTGCGTTTTAGAACCTTGCCTCCGGAAGTGTCGCGATTTCGCGACCACTTTGCATTTTAGAACCTTGCCCCCGGAAGTGTCACGATTTCGTGACCATTCTATGCCTTAGAGCTTTTGCCTCCGAAGATGTCGCGATTTCACGACCATTTTGTGCCTTGGCCTCTCTACTTGGAAAATGTCGCGATTTCGCGACCATTTTGCGTCCAGACTGCGTTGCTTCAAAAATGTCACGATTTCGTGACAGTTTCGCACTTTGGCCCCTTTGCTTCGAAGATGTCGCGATTTCGTGACCATTTTGCGTCCAGACTGCGTTGCTTCAAAAATGTCACGATTTCGTGACAGTTTCGCACTTTGGCCCCTTTGCTTCGAAGATGTCACGATTTCGCGACCATTTTGCGTCTAGACTGCGTTGCTTCAAAAATGTCATGATTTTGTGACAGTTTCGCACTTTGGCCCCTTTGCTTCGAAGATGTCGTGATTTTGTGACCATTTTGCGTCCAGACTACGTTGCTTCAAAAATGTCATGATTTCGCGACCATTTGGCGCCTTGACTTCTTTGCTTCGAAAATGTCGCAATTTCGCCACCGTTTGACGCTCGAGCTGTATTGTTTCAGAACTGTCATGATTTTGCGACCATTTGGCGCCCAAGCTGCTTTTCTTCGAAAATGTCGTGATTTCGTGACCATTTGGCGCCTCGGCCCTTTTCAACAAAAAGCGTCGCGATATCGCGACAGTTTTGGCACTTAAAGAAAAAAACATTTTTTGGGTGATGCAAGATTGCTTCTTCGCCTCTGGATGCTCTTGCATCACTAGCCCGCCCCTCCTCATCATGTCCCTCTAGTCCCTTTCAACCTGATCCCTCACCTTCCCCAACTTGTCCTCCCTCCTATTCTATCCCTACCATGATCGACGATACCAATAGCCATGAGACAGCTATCGAGTTATTGAGCAATGATAATGATCCAGATTACTCTTCCCTTATGCCTTCAAAGCCCAAAGAGGAACCCTGCACTAAATTTGATCTCAATCCTAGGGTTGTGAAGTGCTCATCCTTCAAATTCCTCATGAAACTCAACCCACCCCTTACCTGCACATCATTGCACCTAAAAAATCTCAATAAGGAGACGTCGTCCCTGGCTAAAATCAGGGAGTCGACTAAGGAGATCAGACAACATGGAGATTCAACTGAAAGAGCCTGCGAAGGAGGAAGACGAGGTAGTTCAAGTGCTCATGAAGGATGACAATAATGGTGCTGCCTTGTGCAAAGTCGTTACCAGTTTGGTGGCCACCCTATCTGTGATGGCTAACTCATTCAACTATACGAGGATAATTTTCAATCAGGTGTTCAAAGGCCTTACTACGATTCACACTTAGCTTAGCATCATCTTCCAATATTTGGATGAGCCTCATAATTTTGCTGAAGGCAAATGATATGATGTTTCCTTTGTGGGGTTACCACTGGGATGGCCCCAACTTATTGGAAGGTATCATCCCTTTTTATTCTTTTTCTTGTTCTGTTGAGATTCTCGGATTGTTTTTGACCTGGTTAGACCCCTCCCCTTTGGCGGGATGCCTCTTATTATGGCCATTGTACCTAATTTCTACTATTCATATTTTGGTTGTACTAAGGTGTTGGATCCCTTTCAAAACCCTACATTAATAAAAAAATATCTTTTACCGACTAAAAAATATATATATTATTTAAATAAAAATCACTTTTAGTTCAATCTTTCTCTTATCATCCAAGAATATATCTTCAACCAAAAAATAAAAACTTTAATGACTTACAATATTTTTTTAAATTTCAACTACTTATTCCTTATTTATGCCCCATATTCTATTTATATAAAAAGTACGTGTTTTTTCTATTAATTTGATCTAAATTAAAACATAGAAATTTATTATATTAAATGATTTGTACCGTATTTAAATATCTTATTTTTAATATTCATAAGAAAAAATACAAATAAAATTTAAAATTATATTTGTTTTTCTACGTCTTTATCTATATATTAGATAAAGGATTTATGTTAAATGACACGACATATAAAGGAGAGTTCAATTTAACCAGTTGAAAATTAGACTAAAAACTGACCACATTATAGGGGTTTGGTTTTGAATCTTCTATGAGTAAGTTTGAGATATATATTTATATTTACATATTTCAATGATGCATTATTCAATCATATCAGCCATTAGATTTTAATAGATAAAGATTTCAGCTGTAACACCTAGGAAACCAGGTTTAAGAGAACAATTTCCTGCACTCTTCAAGCTCAGCGCTTTGAGGAACCAACAGCTATACTTAATTGAATCAGCCGATGAACTTCACCAAAGATAAATTTGTGAATCTTTGTGTCATTCATCTTTCCCATGGCTTCCTTTACCGTTTTCAGATTTATTGCTCCAGTCACAGTGAATCTCCCTAATATGTACCCAACATGTTTGGGTGCCATCGGTATGTTAATTACCAGCTCATCGAATCCATCTGTCAACAACAACATTCCAGCCTTCACATCTTTTCTCCATAGCTTCCTCTCCGCATACAAGTGCTCCACAAGCTGCACTGCCAATTCCATCTGGACGTTGCTCTTAGCCTTCTCCATAGCCACCGTCACTACCAGCTGGACAAGCCGAGGGTAATATTGAGCACAATAAATCTTAGCTTCCTTAAAATTCCAGATACTAAAAAATTCCTCCAACATTGCTTTTGAAATTATTTTGAGACCTGTTTCTTGTTGTAGTTGACCTACAAGAGGGAAATATTGTGTGAAGTATTTTATTAATCCATCGGATTTGATGTAGTATTTTCAGGGTGATTAAAATCCTCCCTAGGCTACCCAATTTCATGCCTGCCTGCATCACACCCAACTTATTTTTCCTTGGAGGATCGAGCATCTTAAGTTGTGCAATTATTTTTCTAGCCTTCAAATGCGTTGTTCTGCAATTTTTGAAATTGTTTTTTTTTTTTTTTTTGTATTAAACACATTCCTCCCCTGCTCTTCATATATGCCTTCTCCTTTTATGCTATGAGAAGTGTCTAACTTTCTAGCCATGGTATAATGGCTGGTTTTGATGATGAAACACTTTGAGCTAAATCTAAATAGTGCTCTTGAATCGAGTTAATCAACCCTGTTTCTCCCATGATAGGGGCGCAGTGAACCAGACCGTGTGGGGCATTGATGTTTAGCAAAGCATACATTCCTTTGAACCCCCACCTTTGGTGCTTTCTAAAATGGGTGAATCCATTCTAGTCATGATTTTCATGATGGCCAAAGGACAACAGGTTCAAATGTTGTGCATGATTTTCGTTCGCTGTATTGAATCCTGTCACCACCACCAGTTTGGTGGACCATCAGCAATTATTGGCCCATCCTAAGGTTTAAACCTTAGGCTGGGGGTTAATCTTTGCCCCACCACTGAGGGGCGACGTTTTGGTGTGGCGTCTCCACTCTCAAGACTCTCAAGAGGCGTTGGTAAAGGGGAAGACCTTTTGGTTTTCCCTCTCTTTAGTCTGACATGCATTAGGCGTGGGGACATTAACTCCTTAAAGGGGTTGAGCCACTATGTTACTATTTGTCAAGTACGCAGGTTATGTGCTTGGCCACACACCTGTTGACGGTGTCATACCATGTGGCACATTTGTTAGTGATGGACCGGTCTTTGGTTTACCAACTGATGTTGACCCCCAAACCTGGGATTGACCCATTGCAAACCCTATTTTGGTTGTTATGGATTTGTTGCTCCTGACCATGTGGTGGTTCATTATGGTTTGGTTAGGGGCCATGTGGTAGCCCACCTTTCTCCATTATCTAATCATAATGAGCTAAGGGTCAGGGTGGTCCATGTTGACTTTTGCAAGCCTAATTAAAACCAAATCTGGAGGTTGGAGCTAGAATGATGCAAAACTAGTCCAAAGTTTATTTTGGAAATCTTACGCAGTGGATGTAGTGATTAAAAAAGATGAGCACAGTGACAAATATTCAATATTAAGAAAACCTCCCAAATCCAAGCCTAATTAAAACCAAATCTGGAGGTTGGAGCTAGAATGATGCAAAACTAGTCCAAAGTTTATTTTGGAAATCTTACGCAGTGGATGTTGACTTTTGCAAGCCTAATTAAAACCAAATCTGGAGGTTGGAGCTAGAATGATGCAAAACTAGTCCAAAGTTTATTTTGGAAATCTTACGCAGTGGATGTAGTGATTAAAAAAGATGAGCACAGTGACAAATATTCAATATTAAGAAAACCTCCCAAATCCAAAAATAAATTAATGCAATACTAAATCTATAGCCATTTGGAGAGCGTAAACTCCCATAGGGCAAAACTCCCATAGGCAAAGTCTCTTATGCACACCTAGGTGACTTAAATCTAATTTATCCAATGATATCAACTATTACAAATTCACCCTATTTATTGATTAAATTAATATCAATGCTAATCCTAATTCTCAAGGGATAACTAAAAAACCTAAGGCCCAAGATAAAAAAAAAAAAAGATAGACAACATGCTTATATTGGAACCTTTAAAAAAACCATATAAAGGGTAGTGAAGGTGATCTTTTACAAGTTTAAGAAAGGTATAACTATAGACACCAAAACAGCACCAATCCAATTATGTGACTGCAAACACTGATCACCTTGACAAACACAGCCCCCAGGGCAGCCCTCAGAGGTTAAACAGTGGTCTTAACCACTTTCATAGAAATTTTGTAAGGTCAAGAAGCAATTTGGCACACTTGGACACTTTGCCTAGTATTCGTCTCACCCAGGGACGAATTCAAAATAGAATTCGTCCCACCCTAGGACGAATTCTGAATCCGTCCTTGGGTGGGACGAATTCTAAGCTTAACGGGCAAAAAGGCAAAGGGTGCCAAGTGGCAGCCCAGAACAGTCAGTTAAGGACTCCTGTTGCACGCGTGTGTAGGTGGACAGAGGGGCCGTTAGAAGACTGTTACAAAAAGCATTTATCAAAGCTCAAGTCAATGGAGGACTCCCCTCCCTCATGGGAAGACAAAGGCGCCACATGGCGCCTATGGCCAACACATGGCATTTGTGCTTCCCTCCCAAAAGAGACCCCTTGGGTCTATAAAAGGTGGGACTTTTCTCACCCAAAATATACAGGTTGAAGGAGTTTTCAAAGAAACGAAGTGCTGCCGATTTGAAGACCCACTTGCATCCCTTTTGGTTCACCTTCCCACATCCACCAATCTCTTTTGCAAGGGAGGTTGTTGGGTGGCCTTTGGAAGCTCGAACCTGACCCAAATCCAACACATGGACACCTGAACCAACCAATTCGCCGACCCCCCAATCCTAAGAGGTTTTGGGCCCATCCCCGGTGGATTGGCTCCAAAATCAAGTGCCAACGGTGGGAGGCCCACTTGGGCACCCCCGCACCTCCCAAGTCCTATTTTTATTTTTTGAGCATTTTAGATTACTTTTCAGATTGCATTTTGTGTTATTAGGTTTGATTAATCCATAGCTGCAATTTTGTAACTTTTGGTCAGATTTTAGTATGTTTTGTGTTGCTTTGTCGTTTCGCTGACTTGTAGGTGTTGAGGTCAAATTCCCGAGGGTGGAGGCCAAATTGGGAGAATCCGACCATCTGGGTCGTCCCAAAATGGCCCCAATTACATAACCCCCTGTTTGTAGACGTTTTGTAGGTCTCGAGATCCGACATTGGAGCAGCGACGGAGTCGGTTTCCCCAACACAGAAGAATTCGTCCCACCCGGGGACGAATTGCGATCAAAATTCGTCCTGCCCAGGGACGAATTCCAGTTGAAGGTAGATTGGCCGGCTGTCTCAGTGGCAGTGGCCTTCTGGTAACTTTTCTTACCTTCTGTCAAGTTACGCTCCTGCTTGGGGCATTAAACAAGCAACAATCAAATCAATCAAACACTTGGCATTTCGTGAATCATGAACACAAGGTTCCCCCTGAGGATAAAAACGCCCTTCACTTGTTCATGACTGATCAATGTCTGAGTTCAAGTCACACCTCACCAAAATAGGTTAATACTTGAAATCAAATTCCTTAGCTCGTCAGAAGCAAGGATTCAAGAATGCATGCCCTTTCCATACTTGGGGCATCAAAAGTTGGTTAGGTTACCAAGAAACCCTAATCATTAGTGCTTTGGTTATCTATTTTTGCTCAGAACTGCGTCACCCGTAGCGCTTCCCAAAAAGGGGCATCTATAGACACCAAAACAGCACCAATCCGATTATGTGACTGCAAACACTGATCGCTTTGACAAACACAGCCCCCAGGGCAGCCCTCAGAGGTTAAACAGTGGTCTTAACCACTTTCATAGCAATTTTGTAAGGTCAAGAAGCAATTTGGCACACTTGGACACTTTGCCCAGTATTCGTCTCACCCAGGGACGAATTCAAAATAGAATCCGTCCCACCCCAGGACGAATTCTGAATCCGTCCCTGGGTGGGACGAATTCTAAGCTTAACGGGCAAAAAGGCAAATGGTGCCAAGTGGCAGCCCGAACAGTCGGTTAAGGACTCCTGCCTTGCACGCGTGTGTAGGTGGACGAGAGGGGCCGTTAGAAGACCGTCACAAAAGGCATTTATCAAAGCTCAAGTCAATGGAGGACTCCCCTCCCTCATGGGAAGACAAGACCGCCACATGGCACCTATGGCCAACACATGGCATTTGTGCTTCCCTCCCAAAAGAGACCCCTTGGGTCTATAAAAGGTGGGGCTTTTCTCACCCAAAATAGAGAGGTAGAAGGAGTTTTCAAGCAACGAAGTGCTGCCGAGTTGAAGACCCACTTGCATCCCTTTTGGTTCACCTTCCCACATCCACCAATCTCTTTTGCAAGGGAGGTTGTTGGGTGGCCTTTGGAAGCTCGAACCTTACCCAAATCCAACGCATGGACACCTGAACCAACCAATTCGCCGACCCCCCAATCCTAAGAGGTTTTGGGCCCATCCCTGGTGGATTGGCTCCAAAATCGAGTGCCAACGGTGGGAGGCCCACTTGGGCACCCCCGCACCTCCCAAGTCCTATTTTTAGTTTTTGAGCATTTTAGATTATTTTTTAGATTGCATTTTGTGTTATTAGGTTTGATTAATCCATAGCTGCAATTTTGTAACTTTTGGTCAGATTTTAGTATGTTTTGTATTGCTTTGTCGTTTCGCTAACTTGCAGGTGTCGAGGTCAAATTCCCGAGGGTGGAGGCCAAATTGGGAAAATCCGACCATCTGGGTCATCCCAAAATGGCCCCAATTACATAACCCCCCTATTTGCAGGCATTTTGCAGGTCTCGGGATCCGACATTGGAGCAGACGACGGTCGGTTTCTTCAACAAGAAGAATTCGTCCCACCCGAGGGACGAATTACAGTCAGAATTCATCCTGCCCAGGGACGAATTCCAGTTGAAGGTAGATTGGCCAGCTGTCTCAGTGGCAGTGGCCTTCTGGTAACTTTTCTTACCTTCTGTCAAGTTTTGAAGCCATTTGGACTCACTGTATTCACTGTTTCAGGCAAATATTTACATGCATATTTCGTTAGTTTTAGAGAGCAAACGCTTTTCATTTGCAGCAGGTGCTACTGACATCTTGGTCATTTCTTTGTTCGCAGGAGAAGCAGCAGAGGTGAAGAACTCATCGACATCAGCGGCGACATCATCTTGGCCCGCCCATTGCAATCGTGGGCACGCGAAAAGAGGAATCATTCAGTGATTGTAATCAAACTCTATTTGCGCTCCTAGCCCCTGAAAAGGGAGGAGACGTCATTGTAACAGAGATCAAGGGATATTAATGAAAGGGCTGTGTTTTCTCTATTTGCTTGTGTCTCTTCCAATGTGTTTCTTTTCCATTTCATGCAATTTACATTTCTAGGACTTAAGCGTACTTAATTTTGAATGCAATCGCACTTGGTGTTTCCTTTGCCCGAAATCTCGTGCTTTCAGTGGCGATCACGGTGGGACTCTGTTCCCTGGTTTTTAAAATCATAGAAACTGATCAAAGTTTTGTGTTTGTGCTTGACAGGTACATTTTTTTGTTGCAGACTGCTATTCGTCTCTGACAGGGACGAATTCTTTTCTGCAATTCGTCTGACCCTGGGACGAATTCAAATTCATCTCTAGGAGGGACGAATTCTGTTCTGCAATTCGTCTCCCAGAGGGACGAATTCCTGTCTGTGGATTTTCAGAGCAGAAATTCAGAGACAACAGGAGCAGGCGAGAGAAGAGGTAGGGATTTTCATCATCTCTGTTAAATTTTTTGTTTCTGTTTCGTTTCTTTGACTGTTTTCATTTTAGTCTGCATTGCATTAGGAAAAGTCATGTATGCTTGTTTCATTTTTGTTGAATAAAATGAATCCCACACACATCACGAAACAATTTTAAACCAAGGAGCTGGTCGTAAGACCCCAGCCCTTGATCAAGACCATTGGTGGATTTCATCACCACCTTGGCTTGATTTGCATCCATTTCCCGATTGTCAACTGTTGTTAGGCGTAAATCCTGACGAAGACAGACCGAGCGTAGCTGGGGTGATTCCCATGCGCGCGAGGATAAGTTTTCTATGGTAGGTGCCATTAACAGGACAATCCCCCTTCCGTACCGCCTATGTACCACGTACCTTCTGCTCTCACGTACCTATAGTCTCCCTCTCGTAAGGGCGGGTATATAGAGAGGTTGGTATATCGGCCTGGTTGGTATATTGAAGGGGCGACCTTTTGGGAGTTATAAGAGCCTACATAATGCATTTAAACGTTCTACAAAACCTACAAAAACAAAAACAAAACACCAAAATGCACTAAACCAGTCTAGGGCACACCAAGAATCCTTAAAAGAGATAATCACGGTTTTGTGAATGTGTGTGTTTAATTCTGTTTAGTGTAGACAAAAAAAATCATTAAAAACAAAGATAAAAAAATCTACGCATTTTGTCATTTTCTCCAAAAAGCTCCAAGGATTCCCGTAATCGCTTGGTCACTCCAAAATGCCCCAAAGGTGTCCATGAACCCTTTGGTCAACCCAAAAGCACCCCAAATGTGCCCATAAGTGATGCAGGACCATCCAACAAAATATGGGAAATCTTACATTTTTCCCTAAATTTTAGTGCATCTTGCCGGGGCCATAACTTCTCAACCGTAGCTCCGATTGACTTGAAATTTTACAGGGAGTTAGTTGGGATAATTTTAAACAAATATGATTCCCTAGAATCCTATTTGCCCAGAAAAGTCAGTTTTCGGGGCCAAATTCCATCATCTAGTGCCCCGAAATTAGGTTTTAAAATTGGGCACGTAATTCTATGCACTTTTTGAGCTGTTCGGATGTCAATATCTCCTAATGTATTCAGAGCTAGGGCTTGAAACTTCATTTTTGTCTTATCTACTATAAGAGGGATGCACACGCCAATTTTGGGCCCCATCTAACTCATTTCAATTTTTAAGGTTTTTAGAGAGACATCGTCATGGTGCTCACCCGTAGCCAAGCCCAATCACGGGCGAAGGCTATGGGGAATATCCAAGGAGGAACAAGTCACCTCCATTACAATCCCAAGGATTTGGTCATACCACCTTGGCGACCTAACACACAATGCAGTCCCCTCCACACCTTAAAGGAAAGGGACTATAGGGACACCTCTTCGAGGAGCACTCCTATTCAGCATAGCATTCAACACACACCCTTCCATGAGGGGTATAGTCATAAGAGAGCTCCCTTAGATGCTCGCTATGAGCGGTCATCGCACGATGAAGTGCTAGGTCAACATAGGGTTCGATGGGAGGAACCACATGATTACATTACCCCTCCACCCCCACTAGTTGTCAGGACTACAAAGACAAATCCAGAGCACAAGGCTCTTCGGGCAGGGCGAGATAGCTCCGTCCACCCCCTTTTCACTTATGAAAGAGAGCACGAGGAAGACATCTACCTTCCTCGAGAGCAATATACCGTGCGGGAGCAATACGCCTTCGCACCTGCTATCTATCAGGACCACTCACTGAGGCCAAAGCCCCGAGAGAATGCTGCTACCCCTAACAGAGGGATGTGTCCTATAGAGATCTTGGATCACTACGACCGAGATTTTTATCTAAGAGAGGCATCTAGGCCTTCTAGACATGAGGCGGTGGGACCAACTATCGTAGAATCTGCCGAATATATCACACATCTCAAGCAACTCACGCAACTTGAGCTCGAACGACTACCGTTAGAGGAACCGTACCATATTAACGAAGAGCACCTTCAACGCCAGAAGGATGAGCTGTTCCAACACACTATGCAAGAAAGGACTCCAACCCCTCACATGCATAAGACAAAGTATTTTGAGTGGCACAACCCATGGGGGAAGACAGGTCATCGCGACCTCATCAAATGCTACCCCCAACACCTCCTAGATAGGAGTGGGAGGCTACTCCCGATTCGATCGAAGACCACAAGAGAAGACTCCAACCCCTCACATGCATAAGACAAAATATTTTGAGTGGCACAACCCATGGGGGGAAGATAGGTCATCGCGACCTCATCAAAAGCTACCCCCAACACCTCCTAGACAGGAGCGGGAAGCTACTCTCCCGATTCCTGAAGCACCACCCCGATGCCTCCTAGACATGAATGGGAGGCCGCTCCTATAACCAATGATGGGTGCCTTCCTCAGACATCCACCCAGGCTTATGAGCCACCCTTAGAAATTCATCAAGAAGCCTCTAAGGAATCAGAGCATGAAGAAGAGCGGGATGAACTGCCCTACCAAGGCATGGGGGGTGCCATCTGGCCACCCCTCCATAAGCCCCAAGTTCCTCAACAAGAACCAACCAAAGAGGAGGAGTTCAAATCTCCCGATACATGCAAAGCACTAGAGCACTTAGAGTTGGTAGAGACCAAGATTTTGGAGCTCCCAAGGCCCAACTTACATAAGGCTCCTTTCGAAGAGGATCAACCTTTAACCGTAGGGCTACCTGATGATGCAGTCCTCCATGTCTCAGAATCTACAGATTCTGATGAGCTATACACATTGTCCGAAGGTGAGGATGAAACAGACATAGCACACAGCAATCACATAAGACAACATCGACATCCCATAAAAATCGAAGAAGCATGTCAACAGATAAACATAATACTAGGGCATGAGTGGCGCGTTAACCCACCACAGTGGGACCAAGCATTACATCCACCACTTTGGGCACACAAAGAGCAACTTCCACCAAGAGACATCATAGCAACATCAGTGCCATGGGCGGACCCTGTCCTCATCTCCGTGCATAGGGCCGATCCATTCATGCCCATACCTCTAGAGCCAGATCCGAAGTGCAAAGACCATCAAGCTGGGGGTACCTCTATCCCCTGAAGAACCATAATCCAAACCAAAAAGCTCCAAGGATTATCGCAATCTCTTGGTCACCCAAAAAGCTCCAAGGATTATCGCAATCACTCTTGGTCAAACCCAAAAAGCTCCAAGGATTATCGCAATCTCTTGGTCACAAAAGCTCAAGGATTATCGCAATCTCTTGGTCACCCAAAAGCTCCAAGGATTATCGCAATCTCTTGGTCACCCAAAAAGCTCCAAGGATTATCGCAATCTCTTGGTCAATCCAAAAAGCTCCAAGGATTATCGCAATCTCTTGGTCACCCAAAAAGCTCCAAGGATTATCGCAATCTCTTGGTCAACCAAAAAGCTCCAAGGATTATCGCAATCTCTTGGTCAACCAAAAAGCTCCAAGGATTATCGCAATCTCTTGGTCACCCAAAAAGCTCCAAGGATTATCGCAATCTCTTGGTCAACAAAAAGCTCCAAGGATTATCGCAATCTCTTGGTCAATCAAAAAGCTCCAAGGATTATCGCAATCTCTTGGTCAACCAAAAAGCTCCAAGGATTATCGCAATCTCTTGGTCAACAAAAAGCTCCAAGGATTATCGCAATCTCTTGGTCAACCCAAAAAGCTCCAAGGATTATCGCAATCGCTTGGTCAAAAAATCAAGAAATTCAAAAAACAAAACAACAAAAATCATCAAAAACAACAAATATTTGCATCTCAATTCTAGGCATACTCAAATTCATCAAAAAATTCATATTCTCGCACCTCATCTTCACCTTCACCAAAAACAATCCATCAAAATTACAAAAATATGTAGTTGCATTAAGCATTGCATCCATACATTGCATATTTGTGGTCGTATAGGTCAAAGGCACCATAGGTTGTAATTGCTCTAATAGTCCATCTTGTTCCGCATTGTCTCATGTTACAAAAACAACAAAAACACCATGCATAACTTTTACCACACTACGATCGGTGGTCTTGGAATGTACCAAGAGTTTCGATGATTCGGTCATCATTTTCCTCTTTAGCCATGTAGTGTATCAAGTCGAACAGATTTTACGAAGGTAGAGTCATACTTGAAATACACCTTGTTACGTAACATCCCAACACAAATCAAAACACTAAAATTCCCAAATTGTGTGAACGAAAGATGAAACCTGCAAAATAATCTAGGTCACCACAAGCGAAACGGTTATCTTGCTCATCCCCCTGTGCGAATGACCCCTAGAATGCTGAGAGTTGGCAAAAGGACAAGCATCCTCCCTACCCAATTCCCTAAGAATCCCTAAAGTTCTCAATAGTTGCAAAACACAAAAATTTGCAAAATGTCAAAACTCAAAATTTGACAAACTACAGTGCACACATCAAAAGGCACAAACAACAGTGATTTTCATCACTCCATATCCCCAATCCCTTGCTCGAAAGAAAAACAAATCAAAATAAACAAGTGATCTCATCACTACAATGAGCAAGTATCCCAATACAATTGAAGAAAAGAAGGGAGTTGACCTTGAATCCCTGGAACTCTCAGCATTCTATAGGTCATAAGGCAAGCTTCGGTACCAATTTGGTTGATAGCCTATCGGTAATTAGGGTAAACCTCCCGCATGACGATATATCTATCACATTAACTTGCGTACAGATCAATGTTTGCATGTGGATGAGCTAGCTTATGGCATCCTGGATTACACCGTGATTAATCTTAGTACATATAACAAAGGAATTCGTGGAGCTAATTAGGTGATCCTCGCTACGAGGTTCGGTTGAAAGCCCACTTGGCACTGGCGGTATCCTAACAAATACCACTAAATGAACTCAATTGCACACACAGGGATGTGAAATAACTTGGTCAAAAACAAGTCCGATTCATACCTTGGTCAAAAGTCTTGTAAGATAAAGTACAGTCATGGCTAGTGAGTTAAAACCGTCTGAGTCTCAGAAAACCTTAGCTACATTTCTAAACCAACTGCGCTACTTTTCATCTTTACAAATACCATCAAAAAATACAAAAATAGAAAAACCATGTATACATATAAAGTCATACATCACAACAATCGCCTAAAAACAAAATAACAGAGTTCTAAACAGTCCTTGGTGCCATAGCCAAACATCACAAACCCCATTCATCCATTTCATATCTGCATATCACATATAAATCAAAACCATTTGCATTCATCATAGCATATGCATCCATCAAAATAAATCAACATGCATACATCCATATTCATCAACCATCATGCACAAGATCAAAGAAAATCAAAACAACAAAAACAACAAATAAATGCAACACAAAAACAAAAAGCAATAAACATTGCCAGACACAAGTGCTCTTGCACTTAACCTCTTGGCATAGAAAAACTGATGTCGGGGTCTACATTGTCACTATCCTACTCCCTAAGAAGGCTACCATAGCCGGACCGCTCCACGGGAAGATGGATTTTTGACAATTTCATCCCCAAATGACATCACAAAAGGGTCAAAGCCCACTCAAAAACAAAAGAAAATGCAAAACAAAAAGCAATAAACATTGGCAGTGCTCTTGCACTTAACCTCTTGGCATAGAATGTGTCACTATCCTACTCCCTAAGAAGGCTACCATGGCCAGCTCCACGGAGGAGTTTTGAAATTTAATCCCCAAATGGTGTCACAAAAAAAAAAAACAAAAAAAAAATGCAACACAAAACAACAATAAACATTGCCAGACACAAGTGCTCTTGCACTTAACCTCTTGGCATAGCAAAATTGGGGGTGTAAATACATTGTCACTATCCTACTCCCTAAGAAGGCTACCATAGCCCGGGGGAGGATTTGACAATTTAATCACCAAATGGTGTCACAAAAAAAAAAAAAAAAATGCAACAAAAACAAAGAAAAACATTGCCGGACATAAGTGCTCTTGCACTTAACCTCTAGGCAAAGAAAATCGATGTCGAGGTCCAAATTATCGCTCTCCTACTTCCCCAAGAAGGCTATAATAGCCGGACCGCTCCACGGGAAGTTAGATTTTCGATGATTTCACCTCATTACGGCATCACCAAAAGGGTTAACACCCACCAAAAATAGGTCCAAATGTTGGAAAAATTGCACACGCTTAACGGTAAACCCTCTAAAGGCACCCTTGCACAAGTCATCTTGGGTCAAGCGACTCGTCGCTTCTCTCACGAAGGTCATTCCCTCATCGATTCGTCGCTTGAGGGGGTAGTCACACTTAGTCACCAACCAACAATCACACACCCAATTAAGGAAAATGACATGCATTCAAAGAATCATTGACAAAGACAATCACGCTCCTGCTTGGGGCAGTAAACAAGCAACAATCAAATCAATCAAACACTTGGCATTTCGTGAATCATGAACACAAGGTTCCCCCTGAGGATAAAAACGCCCTTCACTTGTTCATGATTGATCAATGTCTAAGTTCAAGTCACACCTCACCAAAATAGGTTAATACTTGAAATCAAATTCCTTAGCTCGTCAGAAGCAAGGATTCAAGAATGCATGCCCTTTCCATACTTGGGGCATCAAAAGTTGGTTAGGTTACCAAGAAACCCTAATCATTAGTGCTTTGGTTATCTATTTTTGCTCAAAATTGCGTCACCCATAGCGCTTCCCAAAAAGGGGCATCTGTAGACACCAAAACAGCACCAATCCGATTATGTGACTGCAAACACTAATCGCTTTGACAAACACAGCCCCCAGGGCAGCCCTCAGAGGTTAAACAGTGGTCTTAACCACTTTCATAGCAATTTTGTAAGGTCAAGAAGCAATTTGGCACACTTGGACACTTTGCCCAGTATTCGTCTCACCCTGGGACGAATTCAAAATAGAATCCGTCCCACCCCAGGACGAATTCTGAATCCGTCCCCGGGTGGGACGAATTCTAAGCTTAACGGGCAAAAAGGCAAATGGTGCCAAGTGGCAGCCCAGAACAGTCAGTTAAGGACTCCTGCCTTGCACGCGTGTGTAGGTGGACAGAGGGGCCGTTAGAAGACTGTCACAAAAGGCATTTATCAAAGCTCAAGTCAATGGAGGACTCCCCTCCCTCATGGGAAGACAAGACTGCCACATGGCGCCTATGGCCAACACATGGCATTTGTGCTTCCCTCCCAAAAGAGACCCCTTGGGTCTATAAAAGGTGGGACTTTTCTCACCCAAAATAGACAGGTTGAAGGAGTTTTCAAGCAACGAAGTGTTGCCGAATTGAAGACCCACTTGCATCCCTTTTGGTTCACCTTCCCACATCCACCAATCTCTTTTGCAAGGGAGGTTGTTGGGTGGCCTTTGGAAGCTCGAACCTGACCCAAATCCAACGCATGGACACCTGAACCAACCAATTCGCCGACCCCCAATCCTAAAAGGTTTTGGGCCCATCCCTGGTGGATTGGCTCCAAAATCGAGTGCCAACGGTGGGAGGCCCACTTGGGCACCCCCGCACCTCCCAAGTCCTATTTTTAGTTTTTGAGCATTTTAGATCATTTTTCAGATTGCATTTTGTGTTATTAGGTTTGATTAATCCATAGCTGCAATTTTGTAACTTTTGGTCAAATTCTAGGATGTTTTGTATTGCTTTGTCGTTTCGCTAACTTGCAGGTGTCGAGGTCAAATTCCCGAGGGTGGAGGCCAAATTGGGAAAATCCGACCATCTGGGTCGTCCCAAAATGGCCCCAATTACATAACCCCCCTGTTTGCGGGCGTTTTGCAGGTCTCGGGATCCGACATTGGAGCAGCGAGACGGTCGGTTTCTTCAACACGGAAGAATTCGTCCCACCCGGGGACGAATTACGATCGATTCGTCCTGCCCAGGGACGAATTCCAGTTGAAGGTGGATTGGCCAGTTGCCTCAGTGGCAGTGGCCTTCTGGTAACTTTTCTTACCTTCTGTCAAGTTTTGAAGCAATTTGGACTCACTGTATTCACTGTTTCAGGCAAATATTTACATGCATATTTCGTTAGTTTTAGAGAGCAAACGCTTTTCATTTGCAGCAGGTGCTACTGACATCTTGGTTGTTTCTTTGTTCGCAGGAGAAGCAGCAGAGGTGAAGAACTCATCGACATCAGCGGCGGCATCATCTTGGCCCGCCCATTGCAATCGTGGGCACGCGGAAAGAGGAATCATTCGGTGATTGTAATCAAACTCTATTTGCGCTCCTAGCCCCTGAAAAGGGAGGAGACGTCATTGTAACAGAGATCAAGGGATATTAATGAAAGGGCTGTGTTTTCTCTATTTGCTTGTGTCTCTTCCAATGTGTTTCTTTTCCATTTCATGCAATTTACATTTCTAGGACTTAAGCGTACTTGATTTTGAATGCAATCGCACTTGGTGTTTCCTTTGCCCGGAATCTCGTGCTTTCAATAACTCTTATTACCCACTCAATAACATATGAAACATAAACAAACAACTATATATAGGCTAGGGCACTTCTTATAAGATTCAATACAACCATGTAAAAATAATGGAATTTTGTTTAATTAATTGTAGTTGTAAGGAACTCATTAGAAAGAAATGGTAGTTGTAAAATGGATTTCAAGATTTGCTCAACAATGTGAGGAGTTTAAATATCTCTTTTACCTTAATATGTTAAATGGATACAAGATATATATTATAAAGTGACAACAAAGTCCTTTGTGTATATTTAGCAAACACCTAATAGTTTCTAAAGGAAAATAATATTTTCCTCTTATTATTCTACACCTAAACCTTAAGAAACCTAAATTAGAAATAAAAATATACAAGAAAACAAAGATAAAAGAAGACAAAACCTAGACTATATATTTTTTTCATTCAATGATGCAATAATAGTAAAAAATTTATTCTTCTAAGATGAGGGCATATAAGAGAGATGCTTTTAAACAACTTAGCTTATATGTAGCATATATACATTTTAGATTTATATTTGATATAAATGAATGATTTGTTCCTAATAATTATTAACTAGGTTTAATATATTTTTTAATATAAGTAAAAATTAAGTGGAAACAAAGGCTTAATGACAATGATCGACAAATAAGTTTTATACAATTTACAATACGATAGAAAAAAGGGCTAAGAATAGTCAAATATAAAACAAAATAATAGGCTAAAACTATAAAAAAAATAACAATCAAAATTTATCCTACAATAAAAAAAAGAGGCATTAAATGAATGCATATGATTTCGCATTGGTAGTAGGTGTGAGGCTAACTATAGTTGAGGTATAAATATAGCTTAAATCCCTACAAAATAGACTAAAAATAATAGATATGGGTGTAGAGGAGTCTTCCAAACCTAAGAAGATATAGGAGAATTTTTGGATCAATAGGTCACAACCTTATTCTCTTTAAGATGATGTTGAAAATTTGAAAAGAATATGCAATAACTAAGTAAATGGTGTTTATCTTACTAGTTAAGTGTTGCTAACAATAGTAGATAGAATGATAGTGAAATAAGTGAATATCAATAAAATAAATATAGTAGTAGAAAAATATTTTTAATAGTTAATATGCCAATGCATGGATAAACAATATAACAATATCAAGAAGATGATATATCTAATAATAGCTATGAGCAAGAGTGATAATAGAATAAAGTAGAAAGATATTAGAGGACAAGAAATTTAAGGTGATTAAGAGTGGATGCTAGCTAAAATTAAAGTTAATACGATTAGCAAAATATGCTTTCAAGTGAAATCAATATGATTAGCATTAGATGCTTGTTGCAAGTAAAGTCAATGTAATTAGTAGTAGATGATAGCTACAAGTGAAATCAGATGATTAGAAATAAATACTAGTTTTAGGTAAATCCAAGGAGGCTAGCAATAGGTGCTAACTATAGGTAACACAAGATGGCTAACAATAGGTGCTAGTTATAGGTAAAGCCAAGGAGGTTAGCAGTAGGTGATAGATACATGTAAAGTCTAATATACTTTTGACAATTGCAACATAATACTTTTAACAACTAATATACAAATATGAGAATGAAATAAATAGTATCAATAATATAATAAAATAACTAGGATTCATTTTGAAGAAAAATAACACAACCAAATGCTTCTAATATTTAATGTGCATATATAGAAGAGCATAAAAATAAAATAGTAATAATAACAAATATGCAAATATTAAATGGAAGAGGGTAATTTGAAATAATAGTGAGGCACATGAAAATGAACCAAAATAACAAGAAAAAAATGATTAGTAGCAAACAATAATAATTTAGCACTAGATATTTTATCCATAGAATTAGGAAAGCATTAGTAAAATATTAGCCAATACAAAAGAAGAAAATTAGTCAAATAAAAATCAAGGTAGAGAGGGAAGAGATACAACCTAGTTACAATGAGTTGTCTCCCCAGTTTGCTTGTTGAAGGCCACCAATAGAATTAAGAGGGTTGTTATAAATTTCCAATGTTCCTAGAGAAAAACTAGAAGAAACTCACTATTGTAAGAAACTTATGTTAGAAGTAAATCTTTAATAAAACTTTGTTACCCTAAAAGCATAATTGAGAAATATTTTAGCAAAATTTTAGTTCTATAAAACGTATTTTCCAAGATATTTTTGGTAGCATTTTGCTATCCAAAAAACTTTTGTCAAAATTCCCTCCTCAAGGGCTATATTTATAGATTTTCTAGGGGATATTTTAGAGGAGGTAAAGGAGGTCAAAGGAATCCTAGGCATTGTACATGAGTCAACAAGTGTGATATTTGTATTAATGGGCATTACCATACTATGGAGTGGAATTTGATTTAGGGTATGCTTGAGAAGCATACTCATACCATTTCATGCATAATGGGGTGAGAGATGTTGTTAGATAAATAGTTGCACTTTTTTTGCTATGATTATTTTGAAATAAGACCATAGGGTAATCAAATTTCAGGCAAGAGAGTCAAACTTGGTATAACATCTATCATTATGTAGGATTGATGGTTTATATTTGATAGGGTGAAGAGAGTCATGAGTGTTGTAGGTCTAGAAATACAACATCCATTTTTTTATTTATTTAAAGTGCATTAATATTTGAAAGCTACAAAATATAATTTCTATGTAGATCATAACATTAGATTTCTATTATTTTTTTATTTTATCAATTTCCAATGTTGTAGGTCTGAACATATAACGTCCAAAATTGTTGGAGGTGCTATAAGGCACTACAAGTTGAACTTGCAATGGTCAAGCTTGCTACAAATCATTATGAGTGCAACAATTTGAACTTATAGTTCCTAAGCTTACTATTAGTTGCCACAAGGTACTATGAGAATTTGGGTTGGACTTGTAGTACTCAAACTTTCTACAAGGTGCTACAAGGATATGATTTGGACTTGTAGCACTCAAGCTTACTACAAGGTACTACAAGGATGTGGGTTGGACTTATAGCAGTTACACTTGTTACACAATGCTACAAGCATTATGGGTTGGATTTTTAGCACTTGAGCTTTCTATAAGGTGCTACCAGTATTATGGGTTGGGCCTGTAGTGCTCAGACTTTCTAAAAAAGTCCTATGAGTGCTATGTATTGAGATTATAGTGTCCAAATTTAATACAAGGTGCTATGATAATTGTAAATTGAACTTGTCATGCTTGAGTGTGCAACAAGGAGCTACAAGGAGAGTGGGTTGACCTTGTAGTGCTTGACTTTAAGCAAGTTTGTAACATTGGTAATTATGGAAGTATAGGCATATATATACTCAATAAAAATCTATTTTCAATCCTATTCTAATGAAAGTATTTTGGTAAAGTTTTATAAATATTTGTAATGAAAATTAATTCCTCAAATATTATACTCTAAATTTATGTAGGGTTAATTTTCCACTGAAAATGTTAGCTCGTATGAACCAAGAAGTTGCTCAATAAACCAAGAAGTTTCTCAATAATGAGAAGTACTTTATGTAATATTTCCATATTAACATTTGAATGGAAAATACATATTGAGGGTGTGCTTTGGGATATCTACTTATAAGCTCCTAGTAATGGTTTAATTAAAAGAAAAAATGTTGTATTATACCTTTTATTTAATACCACTTTTTCTATAAAAGAAATAATAAACATTTAAATTCCTATATTTCTTGTATAATAAAAAATGTATTATTACCTTGGAAGAATATCTATATATTTGTGGTAACCTTATTAACTGAAAGATTAATTGTTATGGATTTGTTGCTTCTGACCATGTGGTGGTTCATTATGGTTTGGTTAGGGGGCATGTGGTAGCCCACATTTCTCCATTATCTAATCATAATGAGCTAAGGGTTAGGGTGGTCCATGTTGACTTTTGCAAGCCTAATTAAAACCAAATCTTGAGGTTGAAGCTAGAATTGTGCAAAACTAGTCCAAAGTTTATTTTGGAAATCTTACGAAGTGGATGTAGTGATTAAAAAAGATGAGCACAGTGACCCAAAATTTGAGTGCAATGGTTGGAATTTTTTGATTTTTTTTTTTAACAACACAACATTTTCTCTAAACATAATGTAATAAAATAAATATTTTAGATCTATCAAATATTTATTTATGTTATTTCAATACTACACAAATTTAATAACTTGTTGTAGTATTTATATAATATGGGCTTGACATAAATTGCATTTTCTTTTTTATGTTTTCAAATTTTTAGGCAAATGTTTCTAACCTTTGGAGATTTGGAAAAATTTGAAAACTTTTTTTTACTAATGTACATTATTTTTCCTGAAAAAAATTAAAAACTCTTTTAACTAACATACGTTATTTTTCATTTCTTTGTTGTGAATGCTCTGACTCCAATAGTGATTTTGCAACATTAGCAAGGAAATTTTTTGCATTGTAACAAAAAGGTCAGATTCAATCTCTATCAATTGAAGCAAAAAATTCTTTCTAGGTTAAAATTCAATCGTCAAATTTTCTTGCTCTAAGATCAAAGTTGGAGGTACTTTCCTTCTATTTCAACATAATTTTTTTTTTTTAAATACACTCTCTTGGAAATATATATATATATATATATATATATATATATATATATATATATATATATATATATATATATATATATATATATATATATATATATATATATTTTATATATATATATTTATTTATTTATTTTTAATTTGTTTTTCTTTCTTCTTCACTGTTTGCTTGAATTGTTGCATTATTATCTTGTAAATGATTTTTTTATATTATTTTTTTAGCTTGTTGGACCTAAATTTGGATATGTGGATCACAATAGGATAATTTTTTAGAAATGGAAGGTACAATTAGGTGTAGTGTTGGTGTGCAATGCTAGATATATATAGCAACTAGTGGAGCTTTATGTTGACGTAAAGCAACCTAAAATTCTATTTATCAATGTGGAAGAAGCAATTGAGCACCGGTGTGCTAGTATGCTGGTGTGCTAGTGTGCTAGTGTGCACTGGATTCTCACTTTGCAAAAATTGTGGCTATGATACCACTTGTTACCATACCACATAGATATTTAATATTCATAATAAATCTTCAATAGTGAATTATTATTAGCAGTGTGCAAATAACAATAATTCAAATTCAAATTCCATGAACAATAGACAAATATCAAATCCAAAAATAAATTAATGCAATACCAAATCCATAGCCATTTGGATAGCGTAAACTCCCATAGCTACTTTGAGAGGGCAAAGTCTCTTATGCACACCTAGGTGACTTAAATCTAATTTATTCAATGATATAAACTATTACAAATTCACCCTATTTATTGATTAAATTAATATCAATGCTAATCCTAATTCTCAAGGGATAACTAAAAAAACCTAAGGCCCAAGACAATAAAAAAAAGATAGACAACATGCTTATATTGGAACCTTTAAAAAAACCATATAGAGGGTAGTGAAGGTGATATTTTACAAGCTTAAGAAAGGTATAACTCTTATTACCCACTCAATAACATATGAATCATAAACAAACAACTATATATAGGCTAGGGCACTTCTTATAAGATTCAATACAACCATGTAAAAATAATGGAATTTTGTTTAACTAATTGTACTTGTAAGGAACTCATTAGAAAGAAATGGTAGTTGTAAAATGGATTTCTAGGTTTTCTCAACAATGTGAGGAGTTTAAATATCTCTTTTACCTTAATATGTTAAATGGATACAAGATATATATTATAAAATGACAACTAAGTTCTTTGTGTATATTTAGCAAACACCTAGTAGTTTCTAAAGGAAAATAATATTTTCCTCTTATTATTCTACACCTAAACCTTAAGAAAACTAAATTAGAAATAAAAATATACAAGAAAACAAAGATAAAAGAAGACAAAACCTAGACTATATTTTTTTTTGATTCAATGATGCAATAATAGTAAAAATTTTATTATTGTAAGATGAGGGCATATAAGAGAGATGCTCTTAAACAACTTAGCTTATATGTAGCCTATATACATTTTAGATTTATAGTTGATATAAATGAATAATTTATTCCTAATAATTATTAACTAGGTTTAATATATTTTTTAATATAAATAACAATTAAGTGGAAACAAAGGCTTAATGACAATGATCAACAAATAAGTTTTATACAATTTACAATACGATAAAAAAAAGAGCTAATAATAGTCAAATATAAAACAAAATAATAGGCTAAAACTATAAAAAATAACAAGCAAAATTTATCCTACAATAAAAAAAGAGGTATTAAATGAATGCATCTGATTTTGTATTGGTAGTAGGTGTGAGGATAACTATATTTGAAGTATAAATATAGCTAAAATCCCTACAAAATAGAGTAAAAATAATAGATATGAGTGTAGAGAAGTCTTCCTAACTTAAGAAGATATTAGATAATTTTTGCATCAATAGGTCACAACCTTATTCTCTTTAAGATGATGTTGAAAATTTGAAAAAAATATGCAATAACTAATTAAATGGTGTTTATCTTACTAGCTAAGTGTTGCTAACAATAGTAGATAGAATGATAGTGAAATAAGTGAATATCAATAAAATAAATATAGTAGTAGAAAAATATTTTTAATAGTTAATATGCCGATGCATGGATAAACAATATAACAATATCAACAAGATGATATAGCTAATAATAGCTATGATCAAGAGTTATAATAGAATAAAGTAGAAAGATATTAGAGGACAAGAAATTTAAGGTGATTAATAGTGGATGCTAGCTAAAATTAAATTTAATACGATTAGCAAAAGATGCTTGCAAGTGAAGTCAATATGATTAGCATTAGATGCTTGTTGCAAGTAAAGTCAATGTAATTAGTATAAGATGATAGCTACAAGTGAAATCAGATGATTAGAAATAAATACTAGTTTTAGGTAAATCCAAGGAGGCTAGCAATAGGTGCTAACTATAGGTAATACAAGATGGCTAAAAATAGGTTCTAGTTATAGGTAAAGCCAAGGAGGATAGAAGTAGGTGATAGATACATGTAAAGTCTAATATACTTTTGACAATTGCAACATAATACTTTTAAAAACTAATATACAAATATGAGAATGAAATAAATAGTATCAGTAATATAATAAAATAACTAGGAGTCATTTTGAAGAAAAATAACACAACCAAATGCTTCTAATAGTTAATGTGCATATATAGAAGAGCATAAAAATAAAATAATAATAATAAAAAATATGTAAATATTAAATGGAAGAGGGTAATTTGAAATAATAGTGAGGCACATGAAAATGAACCAAAATAACAAGACAAAAATGATTAGTAGCAAAAAATAATAATTTAGCACTAGATATTTTATCCATAGAATTGGGAAAGCATTAGTAAAATATTAGCCAATACAAAAGAAGAAAATTAGTCAAATAAAAATCAAGGTAGAGAGGGAAGAGATACAACCTAGTTACAATGAGTTTTCTTATTGAAGGCCACCAACATAATTAAGAGGGTTGTTAGAAATTTCCAATGTTCCTAGAGAAAAACTAGAAGAAACTCACTATTGTAAGAAACTTATGTTAGAAGTAAATCTTTAGTAAAACTTTGTTACCCTAAAAGCATAGTTGAGAAATATTTTAGCAGAATTTTAGTTCTATAAAATGTATTTTCCAAGATATTTTTGGTAGCATTTTGCTATCCAATTTTTTTTTGTCAAAATTCCCTCCTCAAGGGCTATATTTATAGATTTTGTAGGGGATATTTTGGAGGGGTTAAAGGAGGTTAAAGGAATCCTAGGCATTGTACATGAGTCAACAAGTGTGATCTTTGTATTAATGGGCATGACCATACTATGGAGTGGAATTTGATTTAGGGTATGCTTGAGAAGCATACTCATACCATTTCATGCATAATGGGGTGAGAGATGTTGTTAGATAAATATTTCCACTTTTCTTGCTATGATTATTTTGAAATAAGACCATAGGGTAATCAAATTTTAGGCAAGAGAGTCAAACTTGGTATAACAATTATCACTATGTAGGATTGATGGTTTATATTTGATAGGGTCAAGAGAGTCATGAGTGTTGTAGGTCTAGAACTACAACATCCATTTTTTTATTTATTTAAAATGCATTAATATTTGAAAGCTACAAAATATAATTTCTATGTAGAGCATAACATTAGATTTCTATTATTTTTTTTATTTTATCAATTTGCAATGTTGTAGGTCTGAACATATAACGCCCAAAATTGTTGGAGGTGCTATAAGGCACTACAAGTTGAACTTGCAATTCTCAAGCTTGCTACAAATCATTGTGAGTGCAACAATTTGAACTTATGGTTCCCAAGCTTACTATTAGTTGCCACAAGGTACTATGAGCAATTGGGGTGGACTTGTAGTACTCAAACTTTCTACAAGGTGCTACAAGGCTATGATTTGGACTTGTAGCACTCAAGCTTACTACAAGGTACTGCAAGGATGTGGGTTGTACTTATAGTAGTTACACTTGCTACACAATGCTACAAGCATCATGGGTTGGATTTTTAGCACTTGAGCTTTCTATAAAGTGCTACAAGTATTATGGGTTGGGCTTGTAGTGCTCAAACTTTCTAAAAAGGTGCTATGAGTGCTATGTATTGAGCTTATAGTTTCCAAATTTAATACAAGGTGCTATGATAATTGTAAATTGAACTTGTCATGCTTGAGTGTGCAACAAGGAGCTACAAGGAGAGTGGGTTGACCTTGTAGTGCTTGAATTTAAGCAAGTTTGTAACATTGGTAATTATGAAAGTATATGCATATATCTACTCATAAAAAATCTCTTTTCAATCCTATTCTAATGAAAGTATTTTGGTAAAGTTTTATAAATATTTGTAATAAAAATTAATTCCTCAAATATTATGCTCTAAATTTATGTAGGGTTAATGTTCCACTGAAAATGTTAGTTAGTATGAACCAAGAAGTTGCTCAATAAACCAAAAAGTTTCTCAATAATGAAAAGTACTTTGTGTAATATTTCCATATTAACATTTGAATGGAAAATACAGATTGAGGATGTGCTTTGACATATTTACTTATAAACTCCTAGTAATGGTTTAGTTAAAAGATAAAAATGTTGTATTATACCTTTTATTTAATACCGCTCTTTCTATAAAAGAAATAATAAACATTTAAATTCCTATATTTCTTGTATAATAAAAAATGTATTATTACCTTGGAAGAATATCTATATATTTGTGGTAATTTTATTAACTGAAAGATTAATTGTTATCCGTATTTCATTCGCAGTTGAGTTATTGAAATTAAAAAACTTAAGCTATTTGACTCTCTGAAATATAAGCTACCTGAAAACTTGAAATGATAGCCAATAGCAAAAGTAGAGTACCTCAATGATAATGGAAATTGTTGGCCAAATGTTATTATTTTTTATGGACTACTCCACAATATCTTAGTAGAAGGAAATCAAGTAACTTAAAAGGGGTTGTGAGCCCCTCAAACTTTGCTTGAGAATTGAGGAGTCAAAATCTTGTAAAATAGCTTAATATAACTCATTTTAGTTATGAAACCATCGGGTGGTGGCAGTGAGAATTATCGTTACCATTTAAATTGTTTAATGAGTTAAATTATTTAATCTTAGTAATATGCGAATGTATAAATGATTCATAAACTGAGTTGTGTGCTTAAATTGTAGGAAAGCCTAAACCAAGAAATTTCCCCTCTATCTAGCTGTTGAGAATTATCGTTACCATTTGAATTATTTAATGGGTTAAATTATTTAATCTTAGTAGTATATGAATGTATAAATGATTCATGAGTTGAGTTGTATGCTTAAATTATAGGAGAGCCTAAACCAAGAAATTTCCCCTGTATCCAGCTGTTAAGAATGTTATAGTGTTGTAATTAAAAGTGAGTTGGCACGCTGTAAATATACAACAAAGAATAGGTCATAATTTATATATAATATAAATAGAGTGTGTCCAGATTCAAGTAGGATCATTTGACCATAAATTTATAGTGTTGATAACTGCAATAATAGCTAAGCAAGCATGCATTAAACCTCTAAGGTATACCCTGAAAGGGAATTTACGATTTAAGGAACCATTTGGAGGTTTACACAATGCATCTTGCTTCAGTTTGCTGGGAAGAATATTTTTATGAACCAACAACCTTTATAATTTTTCCAAACTCCATAAACTTAAAAATATTTACAATATTTGAAAGGAGAAAAGGTTCTCTCAGCTTGAAGAACAATATTTGGGTGCAGCATGTAATATAAAATTTTTAACTATGTTTTAATGTACCACATAGAGGCATAAATAATGTAAATTATGGATACATTCATTCAAAAAAAATGTAATAAGTTATAATTTGAATTTAGAATGATTTTATCTCTCCATAAGACTTGGAATAAGGTTATCATGTCATGTAAATTTTAGCTAAGTAGTAACGAATTACTAGCTGCCATAACCGTGCTACGAAAGGATAATTTGTATAAAATTTCATGTGAATAAGGGATGTGCTATACTAGAAACTCGTGTTTACTTGTAGAACTCCCTTATAATTTAGATTAAAGCTAATAAGTAAAGAATAATGTAATAGATTAATTAAGGGAAGGCTTATGTATTCAATTGAATAACCTATACAATAATCAATTGAGGTATAGAAATAAGTATACTCTCTTAAATAATTAGAGAAGTAAACTTAGAAATAAATGATGAGAAAACTAATATGTGATTTGTATTGGAGGTAGTTAGAGTAGGAAAATAGAGAGCTTGTTAGTAAACCTTAACCTCAGGGTTAAAAACATGGTGAGGGATAAATAAATGATTTTTATTGTGGTCATTATTAAATCTTAAACGCTTGATTATATGAAAACCATGATGAGGAATTATTAATGTACTCCTTGTGAAGGAAAAAAAAAACATGAACACCCAATGTTGTTGAGGTGCGGGTATGCACACAACGAGTCTTGAGAGAAACTATGAATCTAATGGTAAAGGTTAGAAAAAGTAACGAGAGGCAATATGGGACGTCACCTCTAGGTTGTTGCCTAGGAGTACAAGTGATAATTCCTTGTATCATTTGTCTATAGGGAACAAGTATGACAAATAAGCTTGTTCTGCCATGACGTTTTGTATGGTAAAACCATTATGAGTCATAATGGACAATGAGATCAAGACCAAGATCAAGGTATTGACATGGCTCTAGCCAATTCTAGAGATAATGGATAGATATCTAGACACTAAGAATATGTAAGCTAATACCCTTTGCATAACAAAGCTTGAAAAATTCAACCAGTTAGGTCAGTGTTCAATATTCTAAGGGATGGGGAGAGTATACATCCCCCTCTAGGTGTTATGAGCCCTAAAAGATAACCCTAGTCGTAGTTCGACCCTCATACCAAAACAAGCAAATAATGTTGGACATTTTGAGTCCATCGAGTTGTCATTGATGTCAAGGCGTGAAGTTGTCATTGATGTCAAAAGGAATGCAATTGATTGGTTCCAAAAAGTTTCATAATGTCTTATGAAGCAAAATAAAAGTTTTTTTTTAAAAATTGGGGGGGAAAAAAAAAGGTTTTCTATTAAAACCATTGAAGGAGAAAATAAAAGGTTTTCCATTAAAACCATTGAAGGAGAAAATAAAAGGTTTTTCATAAAAACCATTGGAAAATAAAGTATAATAATTTTATTATACTAAGGAAGCTTAAAGTTAATTATAAATTAATTTATTAGTTAATTTACTTAACTTGAAAAGTTATTTAAATTAATTATTAATTAATTTATTTATTAATTATAAATTAATTAAATTAAGGTTAAAACCCTAAAGTGGGTTTTAGATTTGAAATTCGAAATTCAATTTTGAAAAGCGCCGACGTGAGGAGGAATGTTATATTATGCATATAAAAGGGAGCACCTACCACTTTAATGAAATTACCATGCCTAAGATACGAACGTGCGAAGCAAAGAATTTAGCGTTGCGACCAAGGGAAACGAAAACGTGTTTTTCGCGTGTGAAAAAGGAGAAGTGTTGAAGGCATAAGAGGAAGGCATCTATCCTTCCTTCACGTGGGCCTTCGTAGCCCATGCGGTGAGTGCCCAAGCGCCTAAGCGCTTAGGCAAGAGGAGACGGTGGATCGAGTCACGTCGAATCCCCTTTTGGTGGGGAATACAAGGTACGCAAGGTGTTTAATCTCTAAAATTTTTGGAGGTTGGTTGGGCAAGTTAAAAATTAATTTTGCATGTTTATTATTGGTTCTAAGGTTGCAAGGGAGTTATAAGGTTTGGAAAAATTAAATTTTTAATATTGTTTGCTCAAAGGTTTTATGCATGGAGTGAAAAGTGTTTGGTTAATATTCTATAGTGGTGAATATTATTAAGTTTGGTCAATATTCTATAGTGGTGAATATTATTAAGAATGGTTGATATTCTATAGTGGTGAATATTATTAAAGTGGTTAATATCCTATGGTGGTGGATATTATTTTAAGAGTGGTTGATTTATTAGGGTGTTGGTCACTATTCTAAGATTGGAGTTGATAAGGTGTTTCCAAGTATTTTGTTATGTATGATTTGTTGAAAGAGGAAGAAATAAGGCATTGATTATATCTTGGTGCAAAGAATATTTTTGAGGAAATATTGGAATAATATTTTGTATTCTAACCTTCTTGAGTTTGGCAAAGAAGTGTTTTATGGTTGTGGTAGATTTGTGAGGTCTACTCCTTATCATCAAGAAAAAGGTATGAGCACATTCTTCCATAGTTAAGTTGATTGGTTGGTTTTCTGAAAAATAAGTTTGGAGTGAAAAGGACTTGATTAGGGTTTCCTTATTGAGTGTGTTGAGTGAATGCTTCAAGGTTTTCTGAAATAAAGAATTGTTGTTAAACCTTGTTTGATAAGCATTGTTGTTGAAACCATTGGTTGTATGAAGAACTTGAATTAGGGTTTGAGTATCATTGCTATGTGAAGATTGCTTTATAAGCATTGTTGTTGAAGTGATTTGTTGAGCAAAGAACTTGAACTAGGGTTTGATTATCATTGCTATAAACATTGTTGTTGAAGTGAGTTGTTGAGCAAAGAACTTGAACTAGGGTTTGAAAAGATCATGAGTATCATTGTTATGTGAGATTTATTGTTGAGCATTGTTGGAAATATTTTGAGTTGGTGTTTACATGCCTGGACTAGGGTTTGTGAGAAAGGAGTGTTTCATTGAGTGATTGGTTGGGTAGAGTTGGTTGAGCCTAGTCAAGTGGATGTGTGAAGTGATTGTTCAAGTTCCATAAAATAAACTATTCTATATTCTGAATTGAGTTGTGAAAGTGATTGAGCATTGAGCTGAAATTGAAGCATATTGAGTCTCTAACAATTCTCCTTATGTTTCTAAGAGAGTGATTGAAAGTAATTGAGCATTGTGATTAGTATAGAATATATTGAGTCTCTAACAATTCTCTTTATGTTTCTATGAGATTGGACAAGTTCTTGTGTGGACTTGTTGAGTATATTTGGACAAGTTCTGATGTGGACTTGTTGAGAAGATTTGGACAAGTTCTTGTGCTTGTTGAATGTTTTGAACTTGTTGAGCAGATTTGGACAAGTTTTGAGTGGACTTGTTGAGCAGATTTGAGCAAGTTCTAGAGAGGACTTGTGGACAGATTAGTGTGAGCTTTTGTGGAAGCTTGCAAGGCAGATTTGAGATAAGTCTTTGAGAAGACTTGAGAGCAGAGTTGATTGATTTGTTCAAAACCTTGAGTTAAGGTTTGGGGCAGATCCAATAGAGTTGATTCAAGCCTTGAGTTAAGGCTTGAAGATAGATATCGAGGATAGATTTGTGCTAGACCGAAGGACTATGTTTAGTGAGATGTTGAGAGGATTTGGTGGATTTGAGGATAGATTTGTACCAGGAGATAGATATTGAGGATATATTTGTGCTAGACCGAAGGACTATGTTTAGTGCAGATTTGAGAGAAAGTTTGGTGCATATTTGAGGATAGGTTTGTACTAGACCAGAGATAGAGATTGAGCAAATTTGTGCTAGATTAAAGGACTATGTTTAGTGTAGATTTGAGATAGAGCTTTGGAGGTGATAGAGCAGAGAGGATGGTAGTCTCTAGTGGATAGAGATCCATTAGCTAGGGTAGTGAAGATAGGTCTTCTGAGTGGGGACAAGAGTCTTCAGTGGAGAGAGATCCACAAGCCAGTGTAGTGGAGGCAGTTGTCTTCTAGAGGATCACCAACTAGAGTAGAGGAGAAGGAGTTCTCCTATGGATAGAGATCCATGAACTTGATTCAGGGGATTGGTGTCTCCTTTGGATAGAGGTCCATAAACATTGTAATAGGGAAAGGATTCCCAAGAGATTGATCGAGAAAATTTTAGTGAAATATTTTCTTCGTGGAGTAGCCCACATTGGGTGAACCACGTAAATTGTGGTGTCTCTATTGTGTGTGGTGTTTTGTGCATTGCTTTGATTACTATTATTGATATTGCTATCTATACATTGCATATATTGATTTGGAAAGAAAAGTAAAAAGTGGTCTTATACTGTTCACCCCCTCTCAGTATAAGCTTGTGTTCTTCAATTGGTATCAAAGTGGGTTCCTTCAGAAGAGTTTAATAACTTGAAGGAAAAGCTAACAAGAACACAATGGATTCTAAGAATGTGTCCTCAGATAACTCAGCACCAGTATTTGATGGAAGTGACTATATGTATTGGAGTATGAGAATGAAGATCTACCTGATGGCACTTGGCAATGAAATTTGGGAAGCAGTTGAATTTGGATATGATCCCTTAATTAATCCTCCTACAGATAAGGAAGGTAAGCTCCTACAACATTACAATTCAAAAGCAATGAATGCACTTTTAAGAGGTTTGCATAGAACAGAGTCTATGAAAGTTATGCACTATCAAACTACAAAAGACATGTGGGATAAATTACAAAATATATATGAAGGAGATAAATGTGTCAAGAAAGCAAAGATGCGAAATCTCAAAGGACAATTTGAGGAGTTAAGAATGAAGGATGAGGAAAACATTAGTACTTATCTACTTCGAATTGATGAGGTTGTTAATGCAATGCAAGGACTTGGAATGAAGATTGATGAATCGGATGTTTGTGATAAAGTTTTGAGAACTCTTCCAAACAGATTCAGTGAAAAGGTTTCTGCTATAGAAGTGTCAATGGATGGTGATACTTTGACAAGAGATATGTTGCTTGGTATTCTTACAACACATGAGATAAGAACAAAATATCCTATTCCCCAGAAGGAAGCAACATTCAAAGCAATCAAGAAGACTAAGGGTAAGAAGTCAGAATCAAGCAATGAGTCATCCAGTGATGAAGAAGCAAATTATGGCAGAAGGAATAAGGATTCAAGAAGATCTAGAGATACAAGATCTGTTAAATGTTTCAATTGTGGAAAGTATGGACATTTTGCAATAGATTGTCAAGAAGCTAAGAATAACAATGGTGAAGAAAAATAGGATCACAGGAACAGGGAATCAGAAAGATATAGGCACCAAAAGCAAAGCAAGGATAAACAAAGCAGACAAGGAAAGAAGTTCTTCCAAAGGCAAAAGAGGAGCTACTATGCGGATAATGCAAGTAAGTACTCAAGTGATAGTGATGCTAGTTTTTCAGACAATGATAGAGATGAAGTTCTTTTTATGATTGAAGAAAAAGAACAAGTTAAGAAAAGGACTCCAATAATTCTCAAGTGTTTTAGATGTGGTAACTTTGGACATCTTGAAGATGATTGTACAAGGGATGGCTATAGTTTCAGTGATGATGAATATGAAGATACACTTGAAGGACCAGATGAAAATCTTCTAATGGCATTGGAAGATAAAGAAGGTGATCCTATAGAAGATAAGCCAACAGAAAATAAAGATGTGGACAAAGGTAAACAAATAGAGGAATATTCAGAAAAGGATGGATATGATCTCAAAGGAGAACTTATTTATGCCCTTGAAATAGTAAAGAAGGTAAGAAAGCAACACTCTAAACTTGAATTTCAGTTTCAAGAATGTGATGAAGAGAGAAGATTGCTTATAGAGGATCTAGAAAAATCAAAGGCTAAAGCAAAAAGGTTCAAGGATAAGTTAGAAGCAAAGATCTTAGAATGTGAAAAGTTAACACAAGAAGTAGCACTACTAAGAGAAGATTTGGAAGACTCCAAATTCAAGCTAAAAGGATTCAAAAATAGCTCAAAGAACTTGGATAAGTTCATCAAGATACAAAAGCCTACATCAAGCAAAACAGGTCTTGGATTTGGATAGGATCAAAAGAAATGGGAAGGAGAGTCAACCTCAAGTTTTGGAGAAGAAGATACTTCAGATGAAGATACTTCAGAAGAAGACAGTGTAAGAGAGAATGAGACATCTGAGAATGAGTTGGACAATAGAGAGTTCAACAAGAATAGGAACAATGCACAAAGAGGATATAGATGGAACAACAATCAGAATAGGTCAAGAGAGACCAAGAGACCAATGAGGTCAAGACAAGGAAACTTCAATGGAAGATGTTTTTCATGTCACAGGTTTGGGCACATGGCTTCACAGTGCAGGACATAGGAAAGATAGGAATATGGGAACATATAACTTTTCCATGGGTATTGCTACTCATGTAATCAGTTTGGTCACAAGGCAATAAATTGTAGGGTTCATGACAGAAGAAGGTATGGCTTCACTAGGAGAAATCCTAAGACATTTGCACCTCCAAGGAATAATAACATTAAGTGTTATAAGTGCAATAATGATGGTCACACAACAAAGTGGTGTAGAGCAGATATTCCAGAAACAAGTATGAACTGGAACAGAAATAGGAACAGGAACATGGATATGAACAGGAATAGGAACAAGAACATGGATATGAACAAGAACAAGAATAGGGACATGGACAGGAATATTGAAAGAAATAGTTAGAGGAATCAGAAGGATCAGATAAGAAGAAGAGAGGATAAAGGTAAAGAATAATGCTTTCTAGGAGTAGAAATACTCCCACCTCAGAATTAACCACCTCATGAGGAGGTGGGGGAGGGGCTAAGCTAAGAGGCTCATTCTTAGCCCCGAGCCCCAAAGGTGACCCTTTGCCATTGATGTCAAAGGGGGAGAGATTTGAGTAAGGGGGAGAGATTTAGATTTGAGTAAGAGGGAGAGATTTGGTATTTAAGAGAGCATTGAGCTAGGGGGAGCAATGTCCCAGGGAGCAGAACAAAGGAAAGGTCAAGTTTTCAGTTAAAAGAATTTGGGTTGCCATCAATGACAAAGGGGGAGATTGTTGGACATTTTGAGTCCATCGAGTTGTCATTGATGTCAAGGCGTGAAGTTGTCATTGATGTCAAAAGGAATGCAATTGATTGGTTCCAAAAAGTTTCATAATGTCTTATGAAGCATGACCAAAAAGGTTTTTCATTAAAACGGAAAAAAAGTTTTATAAAACATTGAAGGAGAAAATAAAAGGTTTTCCATTAAAACCATTGAAGGAGAAAATAAAAGGTTTTTCATAAAAACCATTGGAAAATAAAGTATAATAATTTTATTATACTAAGGAAGCTTAAAGTTAATTATAAATTAATTTAAATTAGTTAATTTACTTAACTTGAAAAGTTATTTAAATTAATTATTAATTAATTTATTTATAATTATAAATTAATTAAATTAAGGTTAAAACCCTAAAGTGGGTTTTAGATTTGAAATTCGAAATTCAATTTTGAAAAGTGTCGACGTGAGGAGGAATGTTATATTATGCATATAAAAGGGAGCACCTACCACTTTAATGAAATTACCATGCCTAAGATACGAACGTGCGAAGCAAAGAATTTAGCGTTGCGACCAAGGGAAACGAAAACATGTTTTTCCGTGTGAAAAAGGAGAAGTGTTGAAGGTATAAGAGGAAGGCATCTATCCTTCCTTCACGTGGGCCTTCGTAGCCCACGTGGTGAGTGCCCAAGCACCTAAGCGCTTAGGCAAGAGGAGACGGTGGATCGAGTCATGCTGAATCCCCTTTTGGTGGGGAATACAAGGTACGCAAGGTGTTTAATCTCCAAAATTTTTGGAGGTTGGTTGGGCAAGTTAAAAATTAATTTTGCATGTTTATTATTGGTTCTAAGGTTGCAAGGGAGTTATAAGGTTTGGCAAAATTAAATTTTTAATATTGTTTGCTCAAAGGTTTTATGCATGGAGTGAAAAGTGTTTGGTTAATATTCTATAGTGGTGAATATTATTAAGTCTGGTCAATATTCTATAGTGGTGAATATTATTAAGAATGGTTGATATTCTATAGTGGTGAATATTATTAAAGTGGTTAATATCCTATGGTGGTGGATATTATTTTAAGAGTGGTTGATTTATTAGGGTGTTGGTCACTATTCTAAGATTGGAGTTGATAAGGTGTTTCCAAGTATTTTGTTATGTATGATTTGTTGAAAGAGGAAGAAATAAGGCATTGATTATATCTTGGTGCAAAGAATATTTTTGAGGAAATATTGGAATAATATTTTGTATTCTAACCTTCTTGAGTTTGGCAAAGAAGTGTTTTATGGTTGTGGCAGATTTGTGAGGTCTACTCCTTATCATCAAGAAAAAGGTATGAGCACATTCTTCCATAGTTAAGTTGATTGGTTGGTTTTCTGAAAAATAAGTTTGGAGTGAAAAGGACTTGATTAGGGTTTCCTTATTGAGTGTGTTGAGTGAATGCTTCAAGGTTTTCTGAAATAAAGAATTGTTGTTAAACCTTGTTTGATAAGCATTGTTGTTGAAACCATTGGTTGTATGAAGAACTTGAATTAGGGTTTGAGTATCATTGCTATGTGAAGATTGCTTTATAAGCATTGTTGTTGAAGTGATTTGTTGAGCAAAGAACTTGAACTAGGGTTTGATTATCATTGCTATAAACATTGTTGTTGAAGTGAGTTGTTGAGCAAAGAACTTGAACTAGGGTTTGAAAAGATCATGAGTATCATTGTTATGTGAGATTTATTGTTGAGCATTGTTGGAAATATTTTGAGTTGGTGTTTACATGCCTGGACTAGGGTTTGTGAGAAAGGAGTGTTTCATTGAGTGATTGGTTGGGTAGAGTTGGTTGAGCCTAGTCAAGTGGATGTGTGAAGTGATTGTTCAAGTTCCATAAAATAAACTATTCTATATTCTGAATTGAGTTGTGAAAGTGATTGAGCATTGAGCTGAAATTGAAGCATATTGAGTCTCTAACAATTCTCCTTATGTTTCTAAGAGAGTGATTGAAAGTAATTGAGCATTGTGATTAGTATAGAACATATTGAGTCTCTAACAATTCTCTTTATGTTTCTATGAGATTGGACAAGTTCTGTGTGGACTTGTTGAGAGATTTGGACAAGTTCTGTGGACTTGTTGAGAGATTTGGACAAGTTGTGTGGACTTGTTGAGTAGATTGAAAGTTCTTGGAGTTTGGACAAGTTCCTGAGTGGACTTGTTGAGCATATTTGAGCAAGTTCTAGAGAGGACTTGTGGATAGATTAGTGTGAGATTTTGTGGAAGCTTGCAAGGTAGATTTGAGATAAGTCTTTGAGAAGACTTGAGAGTAGAGTTGATTGATTTATTCAAAACCTTGAGTTAAGGTTTGGGGCAGATCCAGTAGAGTTGATTCAAGCCTTGAGTTAAGGCTTGAAGATAGAGATTGAGGATAGATTTGTGCTAGACCGAAGGACTATGTTTAGTGCATATTTGAGAGTAGATTTTGGTGCATATTTGAGGATAGGTTTGTACCAGACCAGAGATAGAGATTGAGTAGATTTGTGCTAGACCGAAGGACTATGTTTAGTGCAGATTTGAGATAGAGCTTTGGAGGTGACAGAGCAGAGAGGATGGTAGTCTCCAGTGGATAGAGATCCATTAGCTAGGGCAGTGAAGATAGGTCTTCTGAGTGGGGACAAGAGTCTTCAGTGGAGAGAGATCCACAAGCCAGTGTAGTGGAGGCAGTTGTCTTCTAGAGGATCACCAGCTAGAGTAGAGGAGAAGGAGTTCTCCTGTGGATAGAGATCCATGAACTTGATTCAGGGGATTGGTGTCTCCTTTGGACAGAGGTCCATAAACATTGTAATAGGGAAAGGATTCCCAAGAGATTGATCGAGAAAATTTTAGTGAAATATTTTCTCCGTGGAGTAGCCCACATTGGGTGAACCACGTAAATTGTGGTGTCTCTATTGTGTGTGGTGTTTTGTGCATTGCTTTGATTACTTCTGTTGATATTGCTATCTATACATTGCATATATTGATTTGGAAAGAAAAGTAAAAAGTGGTCTTATACTGTTCACCCCCCTCTCAGTATAAGCTTGTGTTCTTAAGATAATAAATGAGATAATTCAATTCCATAAAATGGTATCTTTTATAGGATTTTTCCAATCTCATCGTCTTGGGTGGCTATCTACAATAGTCTTGAACCCAAAAGTGGTATGATATACCTATATTGATTAAATAATATTATATTGACTTATTGGGTGAAACAAATTTGCTATCAACATGAAAGTACTTCTTAGGTTGAACCTATTAAAAAAAATTAAAAATTACCTTGAAAATTTTCTTAGCTTACCTTTTGAGGTACAACTAGGTGAGTAGACTTGGGTTGTTATAGTGTGCAACAAGGTGCTACAAGCAGAGTGGGTTGACCTTGTAGTGCTTGACTTTAAGCAAGTTTGGAGCATTGGTCATTATGGAGGTATAGGCATATATATACTCATTGAAAATATCTTTTTAATCCTATTTTAATGGAATTATTTTGGTAAAGTTTTATAAATATTTGTAATAAAAATTAATTTCCCAAATATTATGCTCTAAATTTTTTCATGATGGTGGATTTAGTTTGGTTGATAAGAAAGATAGTGGATAATAAATAAGTAGGATTAAATGTGCAAAATTGGGTGTGTATATTTTACCATTTTTTAAGATGTTTATTGTATAAATGAATGCATCAAAAGTTAACTTCTATGTCTCACTTTTAGAATAATAAGAAGATGAGAGGTATTGAGTTTGATGACATCAAATGTTGATGTGCCCTAGTGTGGATAAAAGTATTCAAATTGGGGTGTCTACATTAGTCCACATATTATTTTCAATTCTATCAAAACAATATTAAATTTTGAAAGGTAAGTACTTGAGGGAGATTCTATATTTTAATGAAAATGATATTAAAGATTTGATAGAGAAAAAATATCAATTCAAAGGGAAAAATATTTTATAGAAAAGTAACAAAGACGTAATTTGATTAAGTTAATAATAGATACATAATATTTTCATATTTTGGTGGAACTAGATCCCCATAGAATATAGCTTATTAAAAAATGATCACTCTTATTCTTAGTGATTACTTTATTTTACATGTTAATGAAGAGAATCCAAAATATTAGAAAAAAATATTAGTTCCCATGACAAAAGTATATTTTTTGTAAATATTTTTTCATCATTAAACATTTAATCTCATCTTCTTGTGTCTTTGGAGTCTTATTTATGCACATGTGGTATATGTTCATTAATTTAATGCACTCTTTAAAAATAGATATACCTCTTTACATTCATACTTACATCAAAGATATTTGTAAGTTCAATGGACTCCCATAAACATACATACTCTACATATTTATTTTCTGCATAAGCTATTATAACTTGCAGTGAAGACACTGTAGTAGAAAATTTGTCAAAATACATTTCTTTGAACAAAGTAATAACTTCCCGTATAATTTCTTAAATGAAGTAAATACAAGGATAAAATCATGTTATGGCATGGTATCCTTGAGTGTAACCTCTATTAAAATATTCACGTTTAAAATAATCAATAAACTTCATTATGAAATTAAAATTATGAGCATTGATGAGAAGGAAAATTTTCATTAAAAATGGAATGCATATAAAAAAGAAAACGATTATGGCTTACAACTTGAAAATATTTCCTTTTTGTGATGAAATACATACAAACAAGGATATGAGACCATAGGGTGTTAAATTGGGCCTCTTCATGGTTAATTCTCCTTCTCACCACTCTACCAAGACACCATAATCTTTCAACTTGTGAACATCATCAAGATACATAGCTAAAGCTTAAAAGTTTCATGCAAAATTTCTTATTCATTGAAATTGAAGTGAACCATTAAGGTCATTACCATATGATAAGATATATGGGATATCTTTATCACTTTTTATGAGTGAAAATTTTATGATCTATGTTAGCTTCTTCTATAATATGATCTTTCTTGTTTCATATTTAAGTTTATCTTTTGACTAAACTTGCTATCTTGTTCTCCATAATTTTCACTTTATAATATCTTGTATGTATCTAGTCTCATAGTGTTTAAGATATCAAATAAATTTTTATCTTAATCAACTTATTGACCCCATTCTCTTAATTCAAATTTAATCTTAATTGATTTTAGTAATAGTTTTGAAATATCTATAACATATATTTGAGTATACACAACATACTTTTGTTCCTTATTAGTTAATCCCTATTGAATAGACTCAATTAAAGTATTGACAATATTCATCAAAACCTCCTTCTTAATAAGCTCAATTTAAGATACCACCCATTATTTTATGCTTGATTTTTGAAGCAAAGAAGATGAAGAAGACCCATTTGAAAAGTACATTATGGAATAATTTAAACTCAATTTTCGTTTTCATTTAATCCATTCTTAATCTCCAAAAACTTGGCCAATATTTATAAAACTTACACGTTAATTTTTTAATAGTTTTTGTCTTCACAAGAGTGTTCTCACTCCATATTCTTAAATACAAACCATTTCTCCCTCTCAACTATGGATCACCACACATTATTTCATTCTTAAAATTTGAACCAAAACATAACGAAGAAAAAACTTTCAAAAAGTAAATTATGAAATAATACTTGATAATCGTTTCATCAGAAATATATATTATTTGAATAAAAATCATTTTTGATTCAGTCTTGCTCTAGATATGTTCACCCAAAAAATAAGAACTTTAATAAATAACATATTTTCCTTTTCAACTTACTATTTTACAATAACTTTTTTAAATTTCAACTACTTATTCCTTCCTTATTTATGCTCCATATTCTATTTATATAAAAGTGCATGATTTTTCTTTTAATTTGATCTAAATTAAAAAATAAAAATTTATAATATTAAATGATTTGTATCTTATTTAAATATCTTATTTTCAATATTCATCGGAAAAAATGCAAATAAAATATTTATTTGTTTTTCTACGTCTCTATCTATATATGAGGTAAAGTATTTATGTTAAATCACACGACATAAAAGGAGAGCTCAATTTAATAAGTTTGAAAATTAGACTTCTATGACTAAGTTTGATATATATATATATATATATATATATATATATATATATATATATATATATATATATATTTATATATATATGATGCATTATTCAATCAAATCAGCCCTTAGCTTTTAATAGATAAAGATTTGAGCTGTAACACATAGGAAACCACGGTTAAGAGATCAATTTCCTGCACTCTTCAAGCTCAGCGCTTTGAGGAACAAACACCATATCTGGATATATACTTAGGTGAATCAGCCGATGAACTTCATCAAATATTAATTTGCGAATCTTTGTGTCTTTCATCTTTCCCATGGCTTCCTTTACCGTTTTCAGGTCTATTGCTCCAGTCACAGTGAACCTCCCTAATATGTACCCAACATGTTTGGGTGCCATCGGTATGTTAATTACCAGCTCATCGAATCCATCTGCCAACAGCAACATTCCAGCCTTCACATCTTTTCTCCATAGCTTCCTCTCCGCATACAAGTGCTCCACAAGCTGCACTGCCAATTCCATCTGGACGTTGCTCTTAGCCTTCTCCATAGCCACCGTCACTGCCATCTGGACAAACTGAGGGTAATATTGAGCACAATTCAAGTCCTGCAAATAAATCTTAGCTTCCTTAAAATTCCAGATACTAAAAAATTCCTCCAAAATTGCTTTTGATCGCATTTCTAAATCTTTAGGCATTGGAGGTGTGACTTCAGCTTGACCAGCTTTTTCAGTAATAACATGTTGAGTTTCAGGAGGTGTCTCCGTAACAAGTTGGGTTTCCACAGGCCTCTGTGATGCTGGAAGGTTATGGGCTTCAGGTTCAAGCGATCCAGAATTATGTGTAGGATTGTGAGATGCAGCTTCTCCAAGTGGGCCTTCTCCAACTTGCTCAGCTTTCTCTACGTTAGGTGCCAAGGATTGAAGTGGCTTTACATCTGAGTTATCCATTGGAATGGCCACAAGGTTGCCCTCCAGGTCTTGAAGCGAATATTTCTGAACGACCGATCTTGATCTTGATCTTGAGATGATATTAAAGCCGCGTATGTCTGTTGGAATTCCTGTCCGTTTGAATTCCATAAACAAGTACGAGGACACGCAGAAAGTGTAGAGAACATTCAATTATTAAATGAATGGAAAACTAGAAAGTGAGGTAAATATATTTTAAGACTTATCCCTTATATCCACCGTTAGGGCAAATTATAAATAAAATATTAAAACCATTTTGCAATATTCGTTATCACTTAAATTGCATTGATGTTGCAATTCAGCCGTTAAACATGATAGTATCCTCCAATTTTAGGAAGTTAATCATCTACGTATACCAATTCAACTACAACGGAAACAACGCAAATTTACATAACATTTTCGGTTTATAACTTAGAAAACAAGGGCACCGAGGTGGCTCATGGATGTTGCTACCGAGTTTGAGATATTTTGTACAGGTATTTAATTAGAGTAGTAAAACTATTTAGCATATTTAGTTATTTATTTTTAATTTAATATTTAATTAGGTATTTTGCTAATAATAGATATTGTTTTCTATGATTAATGTGGTCATCAAATGAAATGATAGATGATCCAGTGTGAGCAAGCCTCAGTGTGATCAAGCCTTAGTGGAGTCACACAATAGGGTAGCTCTGAGAGTATAGAAAGTGGTTTCTGGGTTTTTTACAAGGTCGATTTTATATCAAACGTTATCTTTAAAGTTTTTTATTTTAATCTAAACTACTTAGTTTTTGGTGCACACATGAAAAGGAAAGAAAATCCAAAGGAAAGAGAGTAAAATTAAAATCCTAAGCTAACCAGCTGCGATGCGCCAAGATCATAAGAATTTTTGCATAATTGTGAAATAAATAAATGTGTGTTTTCTATTGCTAAGTCTAACACTCTATGTAAAAAATTTAGGACTTCTTTAATTAATCCTACCTTATGGATTGACCTTCCTCTAATATCTAGTATTTTAAAATTAAGGTTGTATTATATACCAATAACACCATAAACTGCTTGGGGCATGATAGAAAAATAAGTTTTCAATTCCACTACAAAATTGTGCAATAACCATCTTTCTAAGCACACCTATAAGCAAAAAGGTAAGAAATTTACCTTACCTAACCCAAGGAATGGTTTTCTATGTGCTAATTTAAGATATGGTCCAAGCATTAAATTGAATTTTAAACTATGCAAAGTAATTTCAACAAAATTTGGTTTATTAGATATCATCTTAGATTCCTCTAACATTTCAATCTCTATAATAATACTACCTTGAGATATACCTTTTAGCTTGTTAGACTTATGGGCTTATTCTCCATAGGTCTTTACAACATCCTCACGTTTTGATCTTGTTATGGTTGGATAGTATAATTTTTGATAAGCTCATTTTCTTTGGCAATGTGAGCAATGATGCTTTTAGACTATATTATTTTACACATATCTTTAGATTTTACTTTTTATGATCCCCTCATAAATCCTAGATACTTTTTGTTTTATCTTAATTTTATTCATCCTCCTTTTGATCTACTTAATACAATCCCACATCTAGGTTGATCAGATCCATTATGGAGTAGCTCTCTATTGCCAAGAAAAGGTCTAGGTCTATTTTTAAAGCCACAACATCCTATGATTGATGATTTATCTCTAAAAGAGAATTCAATTAATAGTTACCACTATTATGACTTTCAAATGCTAAAATTTTAAACCAAGCTAGATGGGAATTTTCTTTTTGTTTTTTTATACAAATTTCATCTAGGCACCTTGCTCTATCACCCAAACAGATTTCTTCTTTATGTCCCTTATTCTGCTTGGATTCATCTTTATGTTGCTCATATTTTACAAGCTCATCGATAAGATGTTGGATGATATCTTTAATTTCTCAAGCTATTTGGGGCTTCAGTATTGTATTATCATTTTAATATTGAACTAAGGGTATTGTATCCATAAGATTTATTAGTTATTGTAATCATGAGCATATAGAAGGGATTTGTGGGTTCATTTGATGAGGCAATGGGATGTCTAGCTTATCATCTCTAGGAGTGAAATTTTTCCCATTGAAATCAACATATTATTAGCTTTAATACTCATTTGAAAAATATATCAATATCTTTTCTCCTTATAGAACTATATTTGAAGGCTTAAATATGGATTTAGAGATTAGATATAGTAGATATAATTTTATGCTTGTGATGGTTTTTACCTCCAAAGGAATCCTATCCCACAATAGTTTGAATCTAATATTAAAATTTTGGAGAGCTTCATGAGGGTCTCTTTTAACATAGGAAAATTGCATGTGCAATGAGAAGAGATCCTTTGTATTATCAAACACGAAGACTACTGGTTTGACTAGGCTAGCCCAAGCCCTAATCCTATCGTCTTCTAAAGTTTTGTACCATTACAATGTCTTACCTAAAAAGGACTAAGAAAGTAGTCTCACCATAACATCTTCAAATATGATATTGCAAAAGGTGGCCAAGGCTGATATATATTGACAATGCTCATAAGTGGTTTTCCCATTGCCATCATAAATGGACAATAAAGTTAATGTAGCTTGAGGAATTGTATGGAGAATAGAGAGATTAAGTTGTCCAACATTATTCCAATATAGATAAATTTGTCCAACCATGGCTCTAAAATTCTTACTAATGTACTTGTTGAGCCATCTAATTGGTATTTAGTGAATTGTATTTACCTTTTCGACATTATCACCATTTTATTATGAATTCTTCTACCAGTGGAGTCACCAACCTTTTTTGATTCTTATTTTCAATCTAATCACTAGGTGAACATACACTCTCCATATGTGATGTCAAGACTATTCACCAAAATCTAGAGTCCTCTAGGTGATTTAAATAGGATCTATGAAATCCTATCCCTTACAAAAATTCTTGGTAGCATGGTGGAAAATTTCATGAGTATGTTTATTTGATGGTGATGAAAGTGGACCTCATTGGGTATGCTAGAAACTCTTGGTCTGAAACCCACCTAGGTGTATGAGTTGCACCCTCAAGACCTTGACCAATATTTAATGATTCTAAAATGAGAGTTTTTGTGAGTCAACCTATAGAGTAGGTTGGTTTGTATGATCCTAGCTACACTAACTAATAGAGATTTATATACTACAATAAGAAATTCATAGAGTTAGAAACTAGGCTTAATATGACATGAATTTAGCAACATTAAGAGACACAAAGTATGAGAGTATTACAATATGAACTTAAGTATATTACCTAACAAACCAACTTACTTTTCCTATTATAGAGCATTTAATCACTATAAACACTAATCATTATCAATTATTCTAGGAACTAATGAACAATAAATCTAGGGAGAAATCTAGAAAGAAAAATAACTGTAATAGAATAAGCTATTCAAATATCTTTAATAGACATGCTTAATGACTTAGTTGACATACATACATGATCTAAAATAGGTTGAGAAAGAGGCCAAGGTCTTTCTTCTATAGTGTGATAGATTTTTTGTGTTACCTTTGTGACATCAACATCATTGTCCATCTGACTTCTTTTAATATTTTTCTATTTATGTCTTGTAAGCTTTGCCTTAATACTGAACACTGAATTCTATTGGAGAACATTGAGTGCTAGGCTTGCATTATACCTTTGCTTACATCAATATTGTTAAATGTTTGACCAACTTTCTTACTTAGCCAAACTTTTCTTGCGCTTGCCAAATTTCATTACTTCAGAATTAATTTTAGTTTGGCAATATTTTACTTATTGCTTTGTAATATTCCTTGACTATTCTTGCATCACCCTTTTATCTCTAAATCTAACATAGGGACTTTATCTAGTGTTGATTTGACTACTTTTAGAGCTACTACATGTAATTTGTTGCACTATTGCTTTAGAAAAATAACTACATGGCTTGGACAAGACCACACTATAGATGTAGGTGGTGAAATTTACCTATAGGTAGTCCCTTAAGTATTGTGCAGGTATAATGGTGAAGAATTTGAAAATCATAATAAAAGGTGTAAGGCTCAAATTCTATAATACAAACCTGTGTTGACCTAATGAAGGAGACTTTAGAACTCTCAAAATAGAGCTCCATGGTTTGAATCGTGTGGGCACTAGGGTTGTGTATCATGATTTAATAATTAGAGTATGGTTGGATAAATTAGGTAAATAATATCCTCCATGAGGATCGTTTCATAAGGCCTATAGCCTTGTGGATATTAAAAATTACTTTTATTCATGAAATGTACAACCTGAGTAGCCTAATTATGGATATTTTGTAAAACTAAATATAGGTCCAAGGTCAAAATTCTTAGGGCCATAGGGTTGTACACAATGCCTTAGCAATAAATGTATGGTTTGATAATTTGGGTAAAACATCCTCCTTGAGTGTCATCTCATGTGGCCTATAGCCAAATGTATGATAAAACTACTTTTATTCATGAAATTTACAACCTAAGTAGCATAATGGTGGAGATTTTATAACTCTAAATAGAGGTCTAGGATTTTATAAATTTATACACCATGATTTAGTAACTAAAGTATAGTTAGGGACAACCATATTGATGGATTGAGCATGTAATAAAATCATTCAAAAATAAAATCATCAAAGGCTATACAAATATTTATACAATATGATATCTCTTGGAGTCTAAAGAGACTCTTGGTGTTCACCATTCGTCATAGACTAGTTTTTATCTCTTCAAATTTCCCTTAAATAGTGTAATAATTATTATTTAGCATCCCTATTATTACACTATTTTATTTTCCAAGAATTCTTGGCAGCCATGTATCTACCAGAATGGCTTTGACTCTAAGCTTTATCGCTTGGTTGTTGCTCCTAAAGTTTGAGTAGCATTTAGGATTGATGCTCAATTTTCATACTATGGCAATGTAGCTATTGTTGTAATCAATCCAAGAATACTATACTAAACATTGTGTGGTCCTTGTATAGTATATCAAGGTAAGGTAGTGTAGCCAACCAAACTTTATGTTACTTGTGCATGAGGATACATTCGTATTGCTTGTCTAGCATATACTTATGGAAAATAAGATGCTACATATAGATTATTAAATTCCTAGAAAAAAATTAAGACTAGAAAATATGTGTGATATATTAACACACACCCAAATGGAAAATGGGGATAACCCTATTAATAATCCAAATTACCATTATAAGTATGTAATTCACCTTGAGAACACACAAAGAGGCTAGAAAACTGAGTGTGGGTGGTACACAATGAAATAAAATTACACTTAGGCCACCTAGTGTTGATCAATTATGCTAATTCTAAACTTTCCATTTTTAAAGTCATCAAGCTCATATTTACTAAATATCATGTACTACTCCAAGTACATTGTCATGTGGAAGTGAGGTCATGTGGTGTATCATGTTTAGAATATTTTATGGTATTAGTAATCCATTTTGAAGTCTCTATTTATTGTGATGGAGTAACTACTACAAGTTTATTTATAACTTTTGAAATATTTTTATGATCCTCAACTAGTGGGACTTCATTTATGTCAATGATAATAAAATGGAGATGTGGCATCTTCAAATTATTTATAATATTTAGTGGTTGTCTTATTTTTGAATTTTTCATCAAACATCACATCTCTACTTCTATGCACTTTTTTAGTGATTGTATCTATCATCCAATAAGCTTTTGATACTTCATCATAACCAATAAATATGCAATATTAGATTTTTGCATCCAACTTGCTCCTATTTTGCTTTGGCATATACGTGTATGTATTACTTTTGAAGACTCTAAGGTGTATAATTGAATTATTTCTCCCATACCAATATTATTTAGGTATAATCCCTTGAAGTGCCTTTGTGGATGATCTATTTAGAATAAACACCATAGTGGATACAACTTTAGCCTAATATTGTTTATCTATACTAACTCCTGTGAGCATGCAGCAAACCATTTCCATGATAGAATAGTTTCTTCTCTCAACAACCCCATTTTTTATGGAGTATAAGTAGTAGTAGGATGTTGCTTGACCCCATTTTATGTGAGTAACCTTCAAAAATTATCAAATTTACATTTTCCCTCAATTTAAGTAGAGGACTTAAATAGAATATCCAAAATTTTATTTTCATAATTTTCTTGAAGCATTGGAAATCCTTAAGTGCATCTGAGTTTAATGGTAGAAAATATACCCAAATATTTCATAAGTAGTGATCTACAAACAACTAAGATTTATTATGTCCATTGTAAATGGTTGGCATGAATCTACATAGATTGATGTGTATGGCATCCAATGGTCATTTATCTTTATGAATGTTGAGATCAAAAGGTACTTAAAGTTGTTTCTTTTTTAAACAACATGAGCATAATAGCAATATGGATAAAAGTTTGGATATACCTATCACCATGTGATGCTTACTTAGCTAGAGTAAGTATCCAAAACTCAGATGTCCATATCTCCTATGCCAAAGGGAGGTAACATCTATCATGGCTATAGAGAGTGCAAAATTTGGAGATGATGTGATATCAAGTGCAAATAAGATATTTTTATAGGAACCAAATGCTATAAAATTTTCATGTTTTGTGATGAAGTACCTCATTTTACCATGAAATACTTAAAATTTGACTGTCATATCTTGATCTAAAATTTATGAAATAGATAGTAAGTTGTTTGCTAATCCTAGTACATATAATACCTTTTCAATCATTTATTTTTTATCAATCAAATTGAGAGGAACTTTTTATACTCCTTTAACATGACAGATATTATGATTAGCAATGGTAATTAGTTTATCATATTTATCTTGTAAGGTTCAAACCACACTTTATCTCCAATCATGTGCTTGATGGCACCTGAATTAGTATACAAATTTTCATCCTTTGATTTTATCACTACCTTAAACATCGGTACCTGGTGTGCTAGCTCAAATTCTTGTTTGAAATAAAATTCTAGTTGTTTATATGTAACATGCCCTTGTTGCTTTGGATGTGGTTTGAAATATATATTTTTCTAAGGAGGTTTGTGGACTTGATCTTCTTTATTCATGGAGTTATATCAACAATACATTATATAATTATTGCATAGTGAAAGCATGAGATTCCGAAAATAAAAGGAAAACTATAGCTATGCAATATAAGACAAAATATAACGCTTTAATCCTATGCACGAAACAAAGAAAGGAGATAAATTGGAAATGAAAGAAAGATGTATGAAAGCACAACCCTCTTTATTCAATTTTCTTATCCTCGGTTACAAAGACGTCTCCTCCCTTTTTAGGGGCTAGGAGCGTTAAATGGGTCTTTGTTACAATTGTGCACATTGATCTTCCTCCTTCCGCATGCCCACATGCAAAATGGGCGGGCCAAAGTGTTGCCGCCGCTTATTGTTGATGAATCCTTGCTCCTTGTTGTTCTTCCTGCGTTCAAAGAAACAACAAACCGTTTAGTAGCACCTGTGTTAAAATGAAACATTCGTGAGAGTGAAATGACATAAAACATGCATGTTGGTATTTTGCAAAACAAAAGAAACAGATTAAAATAAGTTAAACTGAAACATAAATAAACAAGAGCATAAACCCGAAACACGTTAAATCGACTGTTTATTTCACGTGTTTTCATGTCGATAAATCGGCTATGAAATAAATCGATTAAATTTATGTTTTCCTATTGATTTAATAGTGAAATAAATGCATGCTAACAGAATAAATTAAATTGAAAATTAAGAGCGTGCGGGGCGCCCGAGCGGGCCGCCCACCGTTGGAGCTTGACTTTGATGCCAATCCACTAGGGATGGGCTCAAAATCTCAGAGACTGTGTTGTCGTCAAATTGATGGATTACTGTGGTCCAATGTCGGGTTCTAAGGTCCAGATCCACGCTTCTAAAAACCACTCACTAACCTCTCTTGCGAAAGAGATTAAGAGTGTAGAAGAAATGAATCAGAAAGGAATGCAATCGGGTCTCTGGTTTAGCAGCACTTCGTTGCTTTAAAAAATGCTTGTCAACTTGTCTCTTTGGGTGGGAAAGTCCACCGTTTTATAGACCCATGGGGTCTCTTTGGAGGGGCACGTAGGGATGCCACGTGGCGGCCATGCCTTCTCAAAAGGGAGGAGACTCCGCCTTGACTAGGGCTTACATGACTGCCCTTGTGACAGTCCGCTAACTGCCAATCTGCCCACCTACGCGTGCATGCACAGCAGGCGGCAATAACTGACTGTCTTCGGCTGCCACTTGTTTAATGTCTGCTTTGATGGCTTTAATGGCACTTTTGAATGCTTTAATGTCTGCCTTTGATTGATTGAATGTCACCTCTGATTGATTGAATGTCTGCTTAGGCGCAAAATTGAAGTCGTCATGATATCGCGACGTCGCGATATCGTGACACTTCGGCCAAGGCTCCCTTTGGGCTTTAGGTGTCACGATTTCGTGACGTCGCAAAATCGTGACACCCTCGGCCAAGGTTCCCCTTTGGGCTTTAGGTGTCACGATTTCGCGACGTCGCGAAATCGTGACACCCTCGGCCAAGGCTCCCTTTGGGCTTTAGGTGTCACGATTTCGTGACGTCGCAAAATCGTGACACCCTCGACCAAGGCTCCCCTTTGGGCTTTAGGTGTCACGATTTTGCGACGTCACGAAATCGTGACACCCTCGGCCAAGGTTCCCCTTTGGGCCTTTAGGTGTCACGATTTCGTGACACCCTCGGCCAAGGCTCCCCTTTGGGCTTTAGGTGTCGACGATTTCGTGACGTCAGAAATCGAGTGACACCCTCGGCAAGGTCCCTTTGGGCTTTGGTGTCACGATATCGTGACACTTCGGCCAAGGTTTGCTTTTGATTAAGGCTTGCTTTTGATTAAGGCTTGCTTTTGATTAAGGCTTGCTTTTGCTTAAGGCTTGTTAAAACGACCAACTTTGCTTTGTTTACTTTTCGACCTTCTAAATTGTTGTGTAAGTGGCTAGGACCACTGTTTGACCTCTGAGGGCTGCCCTGAAAGCTGTGTGTGTCAATGCGATCAGTGTTTGTAGTCACATAATCGGATTGGTGCTATTTTGGTGTCTATAGATGCCCCTTTTTGGGAAGCGCTGCGGGTGATGCAGTTCTGAGCAAAAATAGATAACCAAAGCACTAATGATTAGGGTTTCTTGGTAACCTAACCAACTTTTGATGCCCCAAGTATGGAAAGGGCATGCATTCTTGAATCCTTGCTTCTGACGAGCTAAGGAATTTGATTTCAAGTGTTAACCTATTTTGGTGAGGTGTGACTTGAGCTTGGACATTGATCAGTCATGATTAGGCAAAGGGCGTAACCTTTTGTCCATAGGGGAACCTTGTGTTCATGCTTCGGGAATGCCAAGTGTTTGATCAATTTGATGATTGCTTGTTTATCGCCCCAAGCAGGAGCGTGATTGTCTTTGTCAATGATTCTTTGAATGCATGTCATTGCTTTGATTGGGTGTGTGCTTGTTGATTGGTGACTAAGTGTGACTACCCCCTCAAGCGACGAATCGATGAGGGAATGACCTTCATGAGAAAAGCGACGAGTCGCTTGACCCAAGATGACTTGTGCAAGGGTGCCTTTAGATGTTTTACCATTTAAGCATGTGCAATTTCTCGACATTTGGACCTATTTTTGGTGGGTGTTAACCCTTTTGGTGATGCCATAATGGGGTGAAATCATCAAAAACCCGTCTTCCCGTGGAGCGGTCCGGCTATGGTAGCCTTCTTGGGGAAGTAGGAGAGTGACAATTTGAGCCCCGACATCGATTTTTATATGCCAAGAGGTTAAGTGCAAGAGCACTTGTGTCCGACAATGCTTATTGCTATGTTTTTGTGTTGCATTTTTGTGATGTTTTTGTTGTTTTGATTTTCTTTCTTTGTGTATATGTCATGATTTTATGTTATGCATAATGATTGATGTTGATGGATGCATGCTACTTTATATTGATGTATGCATATGGTATGATAAATGCGATTGTTGTATGTTGATTTATTTTGATGGATGCATATGTTGTGATGAATGCAAATGTTTTTGATTTATATGTGATATGCAGAAATGAAATGGATGGATAGAATTTGTGATGTTTGGCTATGGCACCATAGACTGTTTAGAACTCTATTATTTTGTCTTTTAGGCGATTGTTGTGATGCATGACTTTGTATGTATACATGTGGTTTTTCTTTTTTTGTATTTTCTGATGGTATTGTAAGGATGAAAAGTAGCGCAGTTGGTTTAGAAATGTAGCTAAGGTTTTCCGAGACTCAGACGGTTTTAACTTACTAGCCATGACTGTACTTTATCTTACAAGACTTTTGAACAAGGTATGAATCGGACTTGTTTTTGACCAAGCTATTTCACATCCCTGTGTGTGCAATTGAGTTCATTTATGTGGTATTTGTCAGGATACCGCCAGTGCCAGATGGGCTTTCAACCGAACCTGTACTGAGGATCACCTAATTAGCTCCACTAACTCCTTTGTTGTATTTAGTTAGATTAATCTACGGTGTTATCCAGGATACCATAAGCTAGCTCATCCTTATGCAAACATTGGTCTACACATACGCAAAGCGAATGTGACAGACATATCGTCATGCGGGTAGGATACCACCATTGCCAGATAGGCTATCAACCAAACCTGTAATGAGGATCACCTAGATGGTTTTCGAATGCTGAGAATTCCAGGGATTCAAGTTCAGGATATTTGTTGGCTGAATGATTTAGAAAGTTGCTCGTCTATATAGTGATGAAAATCACTGTTTATTTTCTATTAATTCTTTTTGAGCAAGGATTTTGAATAGTAGTGATAACCACTGTTATTTGATTTTGTATTTTGAGTATTGTGAGTTTGGGCTTGTGAGTGGCCTTGATCCTTGTGGACTTGGGGATGACTACCCATCCTTTGCAGGGACGTGTAGTACGAATCCTTACGACGTTGGGGACCAAGGGGGTGATGGAGATTATGGAGTAAGGGCATTGATCTGTTAGGCCTTGGGGATGACTACCCATCCTGGTTAGGGGCGGATAGTACGAATCCTTACAACTTGGAGACCAAAGGTGAATGGAAAGTGTTAGGATGATGATTTGTTGGAATTTTGTTTGTGAATGGTGTTGATCCTTTTAGGTCTTGGGGATGACTACCCATCCTTGGCAAGGACGTGTAGTACAAATCCTTACAACTTTGGGAACCAACTATGATTGGGATTTGGTAGTGGTGAAAACCACTGTATATGGAGGTGAATGGATAGGAAAGAGCTTGTCCTTTTGTCAATTCTCAGCATTCTGGAACCATTCGCACGGGGGATGAGCAAGATAACCGTTTCACTTATGGTGACCTGGATTACTGCGTAGGTTTCATCTTTCGTTCACACAACTTGGGAATTTTTATGTGTTTTAATTTGTGTTGGGATGTTACGTAACAAGGTGTATTTCAAGTGTAACTCTACCTTCATAAAATCTGTTTGACTTGATACATTACATGGCTAAAGAGCAAAATGATGACTGAATCACGAAAACTCTTGATACATTAAAAGACCACTGACTCTAGTGTGGTAAAAAGCAATGCATGGTGTTTTTGTTGTTTTTGTAAAATGGAACAGTGTGGAACAAGATGGACTAGCAGAGCAATTACAGCCTATGGTGCCTTTGACTTATACGACCACAAATATGCAATGTATGGATGCAATGCTTTAATGCAGCTATGTATTTTTGTATTTTTGATGGATTGATTTTTTTGAATATGAAGATGAGGTGCGAGAAGAGCTCTCTATTGATGAATTTGAGTATGCCTAGAAATGAGATGCAAATTTTTGTTGTTTTTGATGATTTTTGTTGTTTTTGAATTTTCTTGATTTTTGACCAAGCGATTGTGGAAATCCTTGGAGCATTTTGGGATTGACCAAGCGATTGTAAGAATCCTTGGAGCTTTTTTGATTGACCAAGATTGTTATTAGATCCTTGGAGCATTTTGGGGGATTGACCAAGCGATTTAATCTTTGTAGATTTTTTGGATTGATTAAATTTTTGATAAATCCTTGGAGCATTTTTGGGATTGACCAAGCGATTTTAGAATCCTTGGAGCATTTTTGGGATATGGCTCTCTTAGATATGAAATGGTCGCAAATGACTGATATTCAAGGGTTCTGTTTCCTTGATACCATCAAGAGAAGCTAGCCGGTATGTCTCGGGTCCTATTTTGCTATCAATGACATATGGACCTAACCAATTTGCCGCAAATTTGTCCCTTAGGTGGGATGGCAAACTAGAATTCTGTTGGTTTTCCTTCAAAACCAAATCACCAACCCGAAAGTCCCTCAGGTGAACTTTCATGTTGTAAGCTTTCTTAAGTCGCTCTTGATAAATACGTAAATGCTCGAGAGCATTAACGCGTCGTTCATCAAGCAACGTAAGCTGGTCTAACCGGGCCTACCATGCAGAGTCATCATCGATGAACTCCTGCATTGATATGCGTAGGGAAGGAATCTCCAACTCTAGAGGCATGACTGCCTCGGAGCCATACACGAGCGAAAATGGAGTGGCCCTAGTGGGTGTCCGAATGCTAGTGCGATAGGCCCATAGGGCAAGTGGGATTTGAATGTGCCAATCCTTATGACTGTCTACGATGGTCTTTTTAAGGATGGCAACTAGCATTTTGTTTGACGCTTCTGCTTGCCCATTCGCCTACGGATAATAGGGTGTCAAAAAGCTATGCTGAATCTTGTACTTTGTGGTCAAAGCACGCACGTCTTTGTTCTTGAAAGGCGTCCCATTATCCGAGACTATTTTGGATGGAATACCAAAATGACATATGATGTTATGCAAAATGAACTCCACAATGCGGGGTCCTGTCGTAGAGGTAAGCGGAATCGCTTCCACCCACTTGGTAAAATACTCTGTGGCCGTTATGATAAACGTGTGACGGCCTGACGACGCAGGGGAGATCTTTCCAATTAGATCGAAGCCCCACTGCGAGAACGGCCAAGCATACTGGACTGTCTGCAAGGCCTGAGAAGGTACGTGCATCAAATTGGCATGATGTTGACACTTCACGCACTTCTTGACATATGCGCAACAATCTCGCTCTAAAGATGGCCAATAATAGCCCATGCGAAGAATGCACTTTGCAATGGCCATACCACTAAAGTGGCCACCACATGTACCATCGTGCGCTTGGGCGATCGCCCAAGTGGACTCTTGCTGGTCCAAGCAACGAAGGAGGATTCCTTCATAGCTGCGACGATACAAAATGTCTCCTATCAAGACATACTTAGCCGCTTTCTGCTTGAGTGCTCGTTTTGCGGCATGAGTCAATCCAAGCGGGAGATTACCTAACTTGAGGTAGTCTCTAATGGGTAAATACCAGTCCTGTTGATCAGAAACCTCGATAGTATGAACAACCAATCCCTCTTGAAGTTCATCCCTAGCAAACGCTGAATGGGATAGAACCTGTAAGAATAGCGTTGTGTTGCTATTAATGGGAGTAGGGGAGAACAAGGACCCCCAGTTGGCACATTTCAGACGATCTCGGATTCGAGAGAACTTATCCGAGGATGGTTCAATCTGGATCATGTGGATTCCTGGCGTCAAGTCTGAGCTTGCACGCTCCATCATGGATTGCGATAAGGTTTTGACTTGAATGGTTGTCATATCACCGAAAAGGTCTTGCGGAATTAGTGACCCCAAGGAGGCCATTGTGTCCGCAAAATGATTCGATGATCGAGGGAGTGCCTCGATGTCATACCACTCAAGTTTTGCCAGGAATTTGTCCACGAGGGCTTTATAAGCCTACAGGACTGGGCATTTGCATTGATATACCCCTTTGACTTGATTGACTATTAACAGCGAATCACCAAAGATATTCAGTCATTTGATGTTCATGGCGATTGCTGTCTGAAGACCTAGGAGCAAGGCTTCATACTCTGCATTATTGTTGGTGCACGGGAAGTTTAATTTAAATGACAGGGGCATTGGAGCACCCTACGGTGTGAAGAATACAATTCTCGTGCCACCACCTTGCTCACATTTAGAACCATCGAAGAATAGGGTTATGTCGGCTCGTGACTCAGGCTCATCAGAATCTGGCGATTCTGAGACATGGAAGACCCCATCATCGGGTAGTTCTATGACTAGAGGCTGATCGTCTTCAAGAGGAGCCTCTGCTAGTTGATCGGCTATGACTTGTCCTTTGATAGATTTTTGTCCAATAAACTCTATGTCAAATTCCGTCAACAACATGATCCATTTCGTCGTGCGACTACTATGATAAGTACGACTCATCATGTATCGCAATGGATTCTCCTTAGACACAACATACGTAGTGTTGCTCAGCATGTAGTGGCATAGCTTTTTGGTAGCAAACACCACTGCCAAGCAGAGTTTCTCAACGTATGCATAGTTAAGTTCATAACTGACCGGGTGCGGCTAAGATAGTAAGTAGCCTGTTCCTTGTGAAGTTCATTCTTCCGGGCTAACATGGCGCCCAGTGCCACCTCGCTAGCTGAGATGTATAAGTAGAACGACACTCCTGGTCTAGGTGGTGCCAATACGGCGGCGAAGCCAGGTATTGTTTGATTTCGTCAAAGGTTGACTGGCACTCGTCATCCCAATGAAATGTAACCCCCTTGTGCAATAATTTGTTCATGGGTCGGCACTTGTCAGATAATTGCGCTATGAAGCGTTTAATCGACGCGACCTTTCCTTGCAGACTTCTGAGCTGCTTGATTGTAGTTGGGGGAACCATTTCAAGGATTGCCTTGACTTTCTTTGGGTCCACCTCGATTCCTCGCTTTGAGACTATGAAACCCAAGAGTTTTCCAGATGTGACGCCAAATACGCACTTCTTGGGGTTTAGTCTAACTTTATGCTCCATGAGGCGATCGAGGATCTTGCTTAAGTCATCGATATGATTTGAGCGCAAAAGAGACTTGGCTAACAAATCATCCATGTAATCTTCCAAAGTTTTGTGCATGTAATCATGGAAGATATATGTCATGGCACGTTGGTAGGTGGCACCAGCATTTTTAAGGCCAAAAGGCATGACCTTATAACAAAATGTCCCCCAAGGCATTGTGAACACCATTTTTAGTTGGTCTTCAGGATTGATACGAATCTGATTGTATCCTGAGAAACCATCCATGAGGGAGAGCATTTCGTGACCTGCTGTAGCGTCTACCAACGCGTCGATGCTCGACAATGGGAAATCATCCTTAGGACTCGCTTTGTTTAGATCTCAAAAATCAGTGCATATGCGAATCCTCCCGTCGGGCTTCTTGACGGGAACCATGTTGGACAACCATGGCGGATAATCCATGCAGATGACAAACTGTGCATCCAACAACTTTTGCAATTCATCTTTGACCATCAAGGCCACTATTGGGTGCATCTTACGTAGTTTTTGCTTTACGAGCTTGATTGTCGGATCAAGCGTTAAATTATGCATGACTAGCTACGGGTCTAGTCCCGGCATATCCTTGTACGACCATGCAAAAACCTCCTTCTTCTCTTTGAGAAGGGCAATGTAGTCGGCTTGCTCTTCGGGGGAAAGACTTACCCCCAACTTGAGAATCTATGGATTCATTGGATCTGTGTCGATATCTACGTCAGTCGTCTCCTCGACTGACATGTGGGATCCGTCCTCCAACTGATGTGGAGTCGGGATCAAATGGATATCATTAGCTGAGTTTAGATCTACGTTGGGAACCTCGGGTTCCTCTTCAGCCTGAAAAATATCCTGAGTTGTCCCTGGGGTAAAATGAGGCATTTCACCGAAAGGCCAGTACTCTGATGGTGATAAAGGTGAATTGACGCGATCCCAATCGATGGCATCTATGTCTAGATGCAATGACCATGCTGGATCGGCCGGATTGCGGATGGGTGCGGTCAAATCAATGGAGATCATGTGGATGGAATGAATTTGGTCTCCATTACCATGGGTATGATAACTTGAATCTTCCGGATGCTCCCTATACTCTGGATCTGGCTCTAGGGGAACGGGCACGAACGGATCGGCCCTATGTGCGAATAGGAGGACAGGGTCTTCCCTCGGCACTGATGTCATGATAGGGTCTCGGGGTGGACGGTGCTCATCATGAATTTGGAGCCATGGATCCAACACTTGGTCCCACCCCGCTGGGTCTACCCACCATTCATGCCCTAACCTTATGCCCATCTGTCCCATCAGATCTTCATGAGTTAAAGGGCGATTATGCCGTCGTGCATGATTGAGATAGATCATCTCAGTCTCATCTTCTGAATCACTTTCGGAGATCCAAAAATGTTCATTCTCTTCAGCAACTGTTACTTGCGACATTGAGGGTTCTCCTTGTTCCAGCAAGTTAATCTGGTCCCATTGCGGTTGTTCCACTCTTGGTGGAGGGACCTGATTCTCTTGACACTGTATTGACTCAACTGGAACCTCTAAGGGGAACAACTTCAAAAGATGTCCGGACACCGTTTATGTTCTCTTTGGGGATTAGTGTCCGAACTTTCACCTCTCTCTAGCAAAGGAGAGGGATTACTGATGTTGCCAAGGGTGTTTGTTGACCATGGGAGGTAATCTCCCAATGTATATTCTGTATTTGGGTTGGCATAAAGATCTGGTGCCAATCCCCCCTTGTTGCCTATTTCTAGGCCTTGCATATTTTCTACCAAGATGTCTAAGGGCGGGGGTGGTTGAACCCTACTCCCGACTTATCATATGGCATCTGATATCTTGGTTGGCAAAGGACACGCATCCCTTGCTCATATCTGCCTAGCCCGTATCCATGCCAATTGCATTGGCCGAGATATCTTAGAGCGAAGTCCGGGTTTGACAGATAGTTGATATTTTCAGCAAAAGGCTCTTCGTCTTCTTCCTTTTGCTTGCATGGTTCAAGACCATGATCAAGGCCCCCATACACAAAATTTGTCTGGTTTGGTGGGTAACCTAGAGGAACAACTGTTCCTATGGGAAGGCGAGGTCTCCCCATGTCCTGTACTGATTCTAATGCGGGCGTTGCCACAACATTCTGCACTAAATACTCCCCCAGGCCCGTACTGGCCATTTCAATAGTGATTGTTGATGCTTGGGAGGGAGGGAACGGGAGTCCTTCCTGAGTCCATTCCATGTTTGGTGTTTTAGGAGTCTCAGCTTCCGTTGTGCTAGGTATTTCCTCTGTTGATACCGTTGAAATTGTTGGCAACCCCTCTTCTAGGGGCTGAGCCTCTTCCATGATCTGTTTTCCCTTGTCCTTCTGTTTAGCCATGACAGGTGGCATTGGTAGTGAAGGAGCAGATGATGAAGACTCACCTGGCTAGGATTTTGATGATTTGGTCACCAGTGGTGCCTGCGGTATTGGACCCTGTTTAGATGGATTTAACTGGAAATCCAAATGCGTTGAAGGGAGGGTCGATTGAGGCATTAATTGCACCGCATTGCAATACTTGAAGGGTTCTAAGTCCATCGGGACTACATGTATTTCTCCTTCAAATGCATACTTTAGGCATTGGTGAGCGATCGAAGGGACACACTTCATGTCCCTGATCCATGGCCGCCCTAGCAGTATGTTGTAAGCCATCTCGCCTTCCAACACATGGCACAATGTAGGTATTGTCTTTTGTCCTACCTAGACAGGCAGAACAACTGTGTCGACTGTCGAGCATATTGCATCGTTGAAAGCTCACAGTGTGTATGTGGAGGCTATGATATGAGAGGCTGGCAGCTTCAAATGTTTTAGTGCTGCAGTGGTAATGATGTTACTGGACGAGCCAGTATCTACCAACACTCTCTTGTACGGGATCCCGTTGACCCGCGCGATAACGTGCAGGGGTGGATCTGCCATGTCATTCGATATTGCTTTGACTTCATCCTCTCTGAAGGTAATGACCGGCTCCGTACATCGTTTCACATGTCCCACGAAGTTGTTGAAAGAATTTGCTTCGTGAGGCTGTAATTCGATGGCTTTTAAAATTTCCATAAGAGCTTCCCTATGAGGTGTTGACTGTTGAATAAGCTCGTAAATGGAAAGCCTAGCCGATGTGGTCCGCAAACTCTGCGTGAGTTTGGTCCGTATCGTGACCTCGGGTCTAGGCGGAGGCAACTGCACAGGGCATTGTTGAGGCTGCGACGTTGTTGGAACTTCCCTTGTAGCTACCTCGGGGGCAACTCCTGGGTACTTTTTGTTCCTGGTCACTATGCTGATCATTCCCACAAATCCTTGCATGGGAAGATTCTGTCGCACCTCATTAACCTGGAGAGGTTTTGCCTGTGCCTCGTGGGCAGGCAAAGGGTCCTTGAATACCCCCATTTGTTGATTATTTGGCGCTATGGGGTTGTCCACGGCCAATGTTTTATTGTCGATCAAATCTTGGATTAATCCTTTGAATTTCCAGCATCCATTCAAGTCATGTCCCCTTCGCCTATGGAATCTACAATATAATTCCTCTCTGTATCCCTTAGGCTTGGGAGCGTTAGGGTCTACAGTTTGGATCTCTGGAAGGGTGACTAAATTTGCCGCTGACAAGCGGTCAAATAAGGAGTCCCTAGACTCCGCATAAGGGGTGAATTGTCGCCTAGGGCGACGCTCTGATTCTGCTCCTATTTTTTATTATCTCTTTCATAACTAGGAGGCACTACCTGGTAATTAGCCTTTTGGGGCTGCATTTCTTGCACAAGCTTGGGGACATTTATCGCAACTTGGTTAACCATAGCGGGTTGTGATTGCGTAGTCCCGGTCTTAGTGGTTTTGTTCCACTCTTTCTTTTTAGGCTGGGCGATTGCGCCTCACCTATTTTGATCTCTTCTATAACTCGGCTTGCGCCAAAGCTTCTTCTAAACTGTCGTATTGCTACAGCAGCAATAGCCCAGATTGATTTTAAGCAACTCCGTGCAAACATCTATGTGAGATTGGAAATAAGGGGAAGGTAGGGTAGCTTAGAAAGCAAAGCCCTCCATCGATTCCCGTATGCTGCCATTGTTTCTTCCTCATATTGCCTGAGGCTGGCCAGATCACTCAGTGATGCCTTCTTCTTTGTGTTGAAGGCAAAGCGTTCAAGAAACGCATCTACTAATTGATCTAGGTTGTTTATGCTATGTTTTGGTAATTGTGTGAACCAATCCGAGGCAGGGCCTACGAATGTGGTTATGAATGTCCTAAGCAACAATGCATCATTATCTTGGATGCCGAAGCATTGACTTAGGAATCTTGTGACATGTTCTTGTGCATCCTCTTCACCTTTAAAGACTGCCAATTGAGGCAACTTGAAATGTTCGGGGTAAAGAGGTGTGGGCACTGAGGGATGCACTGGATGACTACGGAGTTGACGTAATGTGGGTTTTTGATGCCCAGAAGCTTTTGTCTCCACAGACTCCAAACGCTCTAATAGCGCTTTGTATGCATCGAAAGATTTTATTTCTTCCTCTTTTGTTTGCTCCCGTTGTGAGTTATGGGAGACTGGAGGCCTATGGGGGGTGGCCGAGTGGCAGCCCTCCCGCCTTGATGGGGCATTTCGGCCCATTCTATTTCTGGTTCATACTCCTCATAAACTTCTTGAGGAGTCTCTGGGCGAGACCTATGACCCTGATTGAGTCCCCGCTGAGGGTACCCATCATTGTTTCGGGGAGTGGCCTCCCTCTCGGGTCTATAAGGTCTCGAAGGCAAAGCTTGACGAGGTCGCGGAGACCTGTCCTGCACCAAAGGGTTGTGCCTCTCATATTGTTCTGCTCTTTGGGTGCGAGGGGTTGGCACCCTCTCAGGTAGTTTATAGCGCAACTCATCCGCTTCGTGCTGCATGCGCTCTTTATTAAGGCGGTATAAGTACTCTAACTCCTGATGACCTTGCTCAAGCTGCATGATTCGGGCTTGGCGGGCGGCATGTCTGGCGACTGCCGGGTCAACTTGGTCTACCCTCTTTTGCTCAGGAGGCTTGAATGTTTCTCCTATGTGTTTGCCTCGATCTTGATGATCTAAAATTTCAATGGGTCGCTTCCCTCTGTCGAGGTAGGCGGCATTTACTTGAGGCTCTGGCCTCGATGGGTGACCATGATATCTAGCAGGTGCAGAAATGCAAGGTTCCCATGCTGTATGTTGTTCTCGAGGAATGCGATGGTCTTCCTCGTACTCCCTTTCATGGGTTTGAAAGGGGCGGGCGGAGTGAGCTCGCCCTGTGTGAAGAGCCCTACGCTCTGGATTTTGTCTTTCTGTTCTAATGGGAGGCAAAGAAGAGGTACCATATTCACGTTGTCTCTCCTCATGGACACTATGCCTCTCTAGCGCTTCATCGCGCTGCGGCCACTCAGATCTAGCCTCAAGAGGCGATTTTCTATTTACATTGAGATCTACATGTAAAGCTTCTTCCCGAAAGGGGCTGTGTTGAATAGGTATACTCCAATGAGGAGGGTCCCAATAATTCCTTTTTGATGTGGCCTGATGTGGACTCTCTTGTAGGCCAGACCGCCAAGGCGGTATGGCCAAGTCCTCAGGGCTAAAGCGAAGGCGACCAGCGCCCTCTCTTTGTGCACCTTCCGCAGCGTCCGCCCTTGATTGGGCTTGGCTACGGGTGTACACCATTGTGGTGCTTCTCTACTATCTAAGCAGATTTTTATCTCGTTTATGATGATTTTTCTTTTTGTTTACACTAAGCAGAAATGAACACACACATACACAAACCGTGATTATCTCTTTTAAGGATTAAATAGTGTGTCCTAAACTGGTTTAGTGCATTTTGATGTTTTGTTTTGTTTTTGCAAGTTTTGAAGAACGTTTAAATGCATAATGTTGGCTCATATGACTCCCATAAATGGTCGCCCCTTCAATATACCATTGTCGGACCGATATACCAACCTCTCTATATACCCGCCCTTACGAGAGGGAAACTATAGGTACGTGAGAGCAGATGGTACGTGGAACATAGGCGGTACGAAAGGGGGATTGTCCTGTTAATGACACCTACCATAGAAGACTTATCCTCGCACGCATGGGAATCACCCCAGCGACACTCGGTCAGCTTTCATCAGGATTTACGCCTAACAACAGTGACAATCGGGGAAATGGATGCAAAGCTAAGCCAAGGTGGTGATGAACCCACCGTTGGTCTTGCTCAAGGGCTGGGGTTTTACGACCAGCTCCTTGGTTTAATTTACCACGTGATGTGTGTGGGGTTCATTTTATTTAATAAAAATGAAACAAGCATAAACAACTTTCCCTAAGCAAGTAAAAGTTGACAAAAAGTAGAAACAGAAAATAATAATAATAAAAAAAAATGCAGGTACAACTTTGGAACCTTACCTTTTTTTTTTGCTTAAATCGGCTGTCTTTTTCATCCAAATCGGTTGTTTCTGATTCGGCCCGGTACCTTTAAGCAAAAAAAAACGTAAATTTTAATCAGTTTTCGAATCTAAAAAAAATAGGGGACAGGGTCCCACCGTGATCGCCACTGAAAGCATGAGATTTCAAAAATAAAAGAAACACTAAGATGCAATATAAGACAAAACTAACTTGATGCATGAAATAAAAAGGATATAAATCGGAAATCAAAAAAGAGAGCACAACCCTTTTTATTAATGTGATTCTTACTCGGTTACAATACATCTCCTCCCTTTTTAAGGGCTAGGAGAGTTAAATGGATCTTTGATTACAATAGTGATTTAGTCTTCTTCTTTCGCATGCCCACATTTGAAATGGGTGGGCCAAAGTGTTGCCGCCGCTTATGTTGATGAATCCTTGCTCCTTGTTGTTCTTCTTGCATTCAAAGAAACAAAAACGTTTAGTAGCACTTTAAAAGAAAGATGAGAGTTTAGAAATGAATAAAAGATGCATGATTGATTTGAAAACAAAAGAAACAAATTAAAATAAGTTAAACTAAAACATAAATAAACAAGAGCATAAACCGAAACACGTTAAATCGACTGTTTATTTCACGTGTTTTCACGTCGATAAATTAGCTGTGAAATAAATCGATTAAATTATGTTTTCTGTTGATAATAGAAATAAACGATGTAACAAATAAAATAACTTGAAACTAAGAACGTGTGTGGGGTGCCCAAGCGGGCCGCCCCGTTAAAACTTGACTTCGACGCCAATCCACTAGGGATGGGCCCAAAATCTAAGAGTAGTGTCGTCAAATTGATGGATTACTGGTCCAATGTCGGGTTTAGGTCCGGATCCACGCTTCTAAAAACCACTCACTAACCTCTCTTGCGAAAGAGATTAAGAGTGTAGAAGAAATGAATCGAAAAGGAATGCAATCGGGTCTCTGGTTTAGCAGCACTTCGTTGCTTTAAAAATGCTTGTCAACCTGTCCTTCTTTTGGGTGGGAAAGTCCACCATTTTATAGACCCATGGGGTCTCTTTGGAGGGGCACGCAGGGATGCCACATGGCGGCCATGCCTTCTCAAAAGGGAGGAGACTCCGCCTTGACTAGGGCTTACATGACTACCCTTGTGACAGTCCGCTAACTGCCAATCTTCCCACCTACGTGCGCATGCATAGCAAGCGGCAATAACTGACTGTTCTCGGCTGCCACTTGTCTAACGTCTGCTCTGATGGTTTTAATGTTGCCTCTAAATGCTTTAATGTCGCCTTTGATTGGTTGAATGTCGCCTCTGATTGATTGAATTTTTGCTTAGGCGCAAAATGCCGAAGTGTCGCGATATCGCGACGTCGCGATATCGTGACACTTCGGCTCCCTTTGGGCTTTAGGTGTCATGATTTCGTGATGTCAAAATCGTGACACCCTCGGCCAAGGCTCCCCTTTGGGCTTTAGGTGTCATGATTTCGTGACGTCGCGAAATCGTGACACCCTCGGCCAAGGCTCCCCTTTGGGCTTTAGGTGTCACGATTTTGCGACGTCGCAAAATCGTGACACCCTCGGCCAAGGCTTCCCTTTGGGCTTTAGGTGTCACGATTTCACAATGTCATGAAATCGTGACACCCTCGGCCAAGGTTCCCCTTTGGGCTTTAGGTGTCACGATTTTGCGACGTCACGAAATCGTGACACCCTCGACCAAGGCTCCCCTTTGGGCCTTAGGTGTCACGATTTTGCGACGTCGCGATCGACACCCTCGGCCAAGGCTCCCCTTTGGGCTTTAGGTGTCGCGATTTTGCGAGCCCCTCGCCAAGGTCCCTTTGGGCTTTTGGTGTCGATTTGTGTTTGTGACACCCGGCCAAGGTTTGCTTTTGCTTAAGGCTTGCTTCTTGCTTAAGGCTTGCTCTTGCTTAAGGCTTGCTTTTGCTTAAGGCTTGCTAAAACGACCAACTTTGCTTTGTTTACTTTTCGACCTTCTAAACTGTTGTGTAAGTGGCTAGGACCACTGTTTGACCTCTGAGGGCTGCCCTGAAAGCTGTGTGTGTCAATGCGATCAGTGTTTGTAGTCACATAATCGGATTGGTGCTGTTTTGGTGTCTACACATAGATATGATTTTACCTCCTTTGCCTTTGGCTTCTTTATGGAAATTAATGCATTGTTTGTCAATTGGTCCCTCACATAATTAGTTGCTTCTTGTTGTTGGAGCATGTTCAACAACTCATTAAGGTTAACCTTCCTATATGATACTTGCAAAGAAGTAAAAAATACTAAAAAATAATTTGTTAGGTCTATTAGTATGAATGATACTAAGAGTTTATCTTCTACTATTTTTCATATGGCATACAATCTTGATTTAAATTAAACATCTCGATGAATAAATTCCTTTATGTTTTCACCATATTAAACTCAATGTGTGGAGTTGATATTAAAGGTGAAGGATTGTTGATTCATTATTCCCTTAAAATATTGTAGAAAGTGTATACCATGCCCCCTTAGACATTTATGCTTCAAAATTGTATGGTTGAATGACATCTATTATGGAAAGGGTGATAATCATTAGTGATTTTAAATTTACTTTATAAAACTACTATTATTGCATTTTCATCCTCTTTAGCTTGAGTGATTTTTATGGTGACAATGTTCTATAGTTTCTTAACCACTAGGATGGTCCTTATCATGGTCTTCCATTGTCTAAAATTTAGAACTTTGACTAAATTTTATTCTATAAAAAAAAATGTATGTAGTCATGTCAATGGTTCCTTATGACTCTCAAATCATACCCCTTTCAATATACCATCAGTCTAATATATCAAACCTTTCTATATACCCACCCTTTCTATATACTCGTTCATACATGGAAGAAGTGAGTCCTCTCAATGTATGTGATTGTAAATGGAATATACCTTAAAGTACATGAAATAGAATAATAAACGGTACCAAGGTAGTATGAAAAGAGACTCACCCTATCAATGAAACTTGCTTAAATAGAAATCCTTGTAGTGGGTATAACTTCCCTATATACTTGGAATATCTTAATTTTAGAATTTATGTCTAGCAATAGTGATGAGTAGGGTAGAAAATAAAATGAAAGAAAAAAATGATGTTCTTATATCTCCTCAATGATTTATAGGATGAATTCTTAGATGTCATAATGGTAACTTTGTTAGGTTATAGACATAGTAGCTCAAAATAACAACTTTACATATAAATGTAAGCTAGAGATGCCATTTATACCGAATGTTACAAGTGTGTTAAAAACACATGTTTAAGTTGTGTGCAAAGAATTAAAAATATAAAAATATGAAGGTATCTGTCACTATAGAGAATGCACCTTTTAGAAATAAATTTAACTACCCTCTTTTTTAATTTTACAAAGTATTCATTATAGTTTTTTTTCTTGCCTTTTAAAAATATATAGGAAATTAAAAGAATAATTTATTTCTAAATTAGTAAAATAAAATAATGCATTTAGTAGGTTTTGATATTTAACCTCTATTTCATATTTTTTTCTTTCTTTCAAAATTCCAACTGCCCACCCAAGTGTTGTAGGTGAGTTGGAGAGGAGAGGGCAATCCTCCAAGGGAGGTCCCAGGTTCGAATCTCCACCCTACCAAAAAGCTGAATTGGGTACCCAAAATCCAATTGATAATGTTGGTGCGGGCAGGGTTGGGTGCAACCCCCGGGTGACTTTGATGGTGTAGAACCCCCTGTTCATGGTCTCTTATACCAAGGCGGCCCTACAAGGGGTTTCTCGCTTAAAAAAAAATGCCAACTGCCCTATTGATTACATTACGTATTGAAAAAACCAAGTAAAAGGCTTTTGTGTATAATTTATTATTTTGATTTTGATGATCACAAAGCCTCAGTCATATGGTTATAATAATTTTCATATTGTCCTTGTGTATAACTAACATATTTAGCATTTATATCACTACCCTTATTTAGCATTCTCTTGCTTATATTTTGTGCCACACATGTCCATACAATAGTCAATCTTGTACTACACATGGTGGTTGAAGTCCATCACCAAAAATAGAATAAATATTATCTTGTTTCTAAGAAAGAAGGCACCAATAATATTTATTATCTTCTATCATTTTTGTTAAGGTCACCTTTGAAACTACATCATCTTGGGTTCAACTGGTATTTTACGTCCATAACTTGTTGCAACCAATTATTTGTAGAATAAATTAAAGCTTTTTCTATTGCATCAAAAGGATCCTTCCTCACTCATAGTTTTTATGGAGACCAGTGTAATAACCCTCCAAAACTCTACTCTATTATATGCCTAATTTGTCTGCAAGGATGAGGTACTGCTAATGTATTTGTGGATGCAGAGGATAGGTATTGTATGACAAGGACCATGCAAAAGAAGGATGTCTTCTTAATGGACCGTAGGATTGTTCGGTGTAAGGTAAGTTAGGGAAATGATGAGCGGTGATGTATTCACCGGTTGATAGGGGTTGAGAACCCTATAGGAAATGCATTCGCCAACGGTCCATGTAGATGCATAACATGTAGTTGCATTTGTAGGACTATTTGATGCTTGTTAAACTATGATTTTTGGTTGGCAATGAAAATGCTAATATGCATGGGAGCCATAGTTTTGAATGATAAATGAAGATAGATAAGTAATATGACTATTTTTGTGTCATGATTCAAAAAATAAAATAAGTAATGAGGCAAAGTAAAATAATTGTTAATCACATGTGTATGTATAACTTTGTGTTTGCTTTTGTAAGGAATTTATTTAATTTAAGAAAATAATCTATAATATAGTTATAATGCTAAAGATAAAAATATATATAAATGATAGGAAGGCATTGACAATAAGTGGTCTTTATGTAATAAATCATTTTACTTTGGCAATAAATGATTTATTTGCTTTTAAAGAAAAATGTCAAATATTATAGCCATTTTTAAGATATAATATATATAGTATTGTGTGCGGCGGAGTGTATGTTTTGGACATTATAAATTAAAAGAGGATAAGGTGGAAATCATCGGCAAAATCTAGGAGTTATGATCAGTTTTATTTGTTGGACGTGGGGAGTGTGGTTACACTTGGCATATGGCATGTTCTTTGGGAAGGAATCTCCAACGAATGGAGGTGAGATGGTAGGAGGAGGAGAGATGTTTTATGCTTTTTGGAAAAAAAGAAGAGGGGCTGGTGTTGGGAGGAAGGGAAGCGACGACGACAAGGAAGGGACTCTATAGAGCAAGGAGAGCGGCTATGATAATCAGTAAGTTGAATTGGCTAAATTTTAGTGGAATGTTTAAGCAATTGCATGTTCTATTCTGAGTTTGGGTTGATATATCGTTTGCTGGCAATGTGAGTGAGCAGAAGAAAATAAAACAAAATATATTTCTGTGTGCTTAAATTAAAAAAAAATACTGCAAATTTAAGACTATGTGTTGGTGTTCTTCGGTATATCATTTGTTGGCTTTGAGTGTGAAAATAAATGAAATAGTTCTGTGTTCTTGAGAGGCAAGTTTTAAAACATATTGCTTGTTTGGGGGTTATAATATTGCCCATACTTTATAAATAATGAAGGAAAATTTGAGATTCATAATGCATGCATGGGAAATATGTGACGCATGTGCTCGAAAGCTATGTGGAAAAAGAAAAGCAATGTTTGTCTGCGTATTATAACCTATTCTATGATGGGTTTGCAATATTTCTTTTTGCATGTTATTTTTAAAGGAATTGAAGACCTTACTTACAAACTGTGTTGAATGCCCATGGTGATATGGGAAGTTCTTGCTTGGAAATTTTGTATGTTGCATGGAAAGATATAGAAATTGTTTGCATGCTAGGATTAGTTGCATTTCATTGTAGTTTGGCCGCTCTGACCCCTGAATTATATCGAAACCTGTGTCTGAAAACCGAAACTCGGTGGAGTCAAAGACATGGTTAAATTCTGCTGTCGGTAGATCATGCGTTCTAGCATTGAGGGAGGATTACTAATCACCATAGCACAAAGCCATTGTATATATTTATTAATACTTTTGTTCCTCAGAGAAAGGAAGAATTCCAATTAATAATGGTGCAAGCCAATATTGAGATTGTATTTACTATAAATTCGAATGATATAGAAGTGGGGAGATTAAAATTACATGAAGGTATTTTGGTGAAAAGAAAATATAGTAGTGTAGTTTATTTTTTGAAATGTCATAAAATCAATACGCTATCAAAAGAACTTTGTAAATCCTTTCATAAGTTGTATGCATAATGCATCCTTTGAATAAGAAGTTTGAAACTTTGATTTGGTTTTATTAAACTTGAATACCTCATCATATATATATATAATATGTTTGGTTGTATGTTCTTTGAATCTGAAAGAACATTTTGTTTAATGGAAACGTAGACATAGAAGTTGCTAGGGGAATTTGCAATGACATATTAGAAACTGCTATGCTTGAGTTGATTCTTTTTATGTGTAAGATAACAATGAATGAGAATAACGTACTCAGAAAACTTGAATTATGTTCTTCAAAACTGTAGTAGCATGTAATAGGTACCTTCAATTGGGTTATACAAGGAAACCTGGCAAATGTTATATATTTGGAAAGGTTTTGCCTGATCAAGTGGCATGGTAATTGGTAGTGTGAATAATTTAAGTTATGTGAAAGGAAGTTTTCAAAAAGTATTGAAAGTTATACCATCGTAGGGTGTATTCTCGAATGAGAATGTAGAGAACATTTAAAATATAATAATGTTGGTTGCACATATTTTCAAATTGAACCAATGATAGGAGTGTTGCATCGAAGATTGCGGTGAATGTAGAGGTTTATTAGACTCGAGCAGAATTGAAATGAACTTAAACCCGTATGGTGTAGAGAACGTAACAAAACTCATTTGAAACTCAAACGTTGGAAGCTTTTGATATTATCATAACCTGTAGATTCAAGTTTTACATGTCTTGATCATAGTTTGGCATTGGGGTTATTTGAAATAAACCCGCGTGATGAATTGGGTATGGTGAAGTGAAATGTACTCTGTTTGGATGTTCAATTAGTATTGCTTAAATTGTGATGATACAGTCTTATTATAACATGTGGTTGATTAACTCAGTTCATGATCTTATAATAAATTTTTATAGGGTATTAGGTGAGAAGTGGATAGTGGATGTGAATTTTATAGAAGCTTTTTATTCTAAAAGAATAGCAACTATTAAAAGAATCTAAGTAGATTTATTTTAGCACATGTGGAATTTTGTATAGTTTTGAATGCAATGTTATAATAGCATCTCTATATTATACTTATCAAAATAAAATTAAATGGTGATCATAAAAAACAAAAACAGTAAAACTTTTAGAAAATATTGAAACTAAACCATCAGTAAACTTTTGAAACCAACCTTAGGCAAACTTTAAAGTTAAAGGATTATAAGATGGTGGAAGGGTCAATCTTATTTCGCAACCCAGGGTTGTGGGTAGGACAACCTTGAAATTATTTCAAGATTGTGGGTGAGACAATCTTGTGTTTTAAACCCAAGGATTGTGGGTAGGACAACCTTGATTTTATTTCAAGATTGTGGATGGGATAATCTTGTACAATAATTTCTAAGGATGCTTGTGGGTAGGCAACCATCATTTATTAGGGCTCTAACTGTACTTCTGATGGAAAAATGTCAGAACGGGAGGTGACGAGGGGTTGTATGGGCATCCCTTCTAGGTTATCCCTACTAGTGATGAGTGGTGAATTGTGCTTGACTAGGTTAATCCGACAACACGATGGTATGGGACATCATAAAAGGGGGGGGGGGGGGGGGGGGGGGGACCGGGGCGGGGGGGGAGGAGTTGGCGGGGGGATAAAATAAAGAAGCAGGGAAAGTATGTACCACACCTCTAGGTGTTATGGGCCCTAGAGGAAAAGAAACCCCTTGCCTAAACTTAGGATCTCAGGAGGAGAGTGAAGTTCAAAATGGGCAAATACATGGGATCTAGTCAATCTCGATCTCATGAGTATTTCATCTACAGTGGAATGACACTCATGAAGATGAATTTGACATGCTCATACTAGAAAAAAAAAAAAAAAAATAAACAAAAATAGTTTGACTTAAGAGAAAAAATTTCTCTGATTGTATCCTCTGATGATGGACAACCAAGTGGGAAGACTTGGGGTGTTTGGACAACCAAGTGGGCAGAACTTGGGTTGTTACATTTGGTATCAGAGCGAAGGTTGTGAATCCTTAGGCAACATAAACCTAGAAAACTTATGACTAACTTAAATTATGTTGCTAATGTGTTCACCTGAACTTGAAAATTTGACTAGGCTCCTTGTTTTGCTGAATAGGCAATGGCATCCAGACAAAAGGCTAGTTCCTCAAAATGAACTACGGTGGATCAGCGGGAAGGGTTGACCAAAAACCCTAGAAGAGTCATTCAAAAAGTTATGAGACTCGGGGTATCAGATGAAACCATAGAACATCCTCAAGAAAAGAGGAAGGAAAAAGAACCAGTTAATAAAGAGGATAAAATGGTCCGGATGGTACAATTATTATGGGAGCAAATGAGCCAACAGAGAGAACAAATGGAGCAACAAAATGCTCAAATAGTTGAACACATGGCACAAAAAAATGCCCAAATGATAGAACATATGGAGCAGCAAAAATCTCAGTTGGCTCAACAACAAGAAATGATTTCCCATCAATAGAAAACAATTGAAAATTTATCCAAAGAAAAGGAAATGGTAATAGTTGAGGATGAGACAACTATAGACCCAGGAAGGAAACAAGTAGGTTCTGAGTTGGACAAGGATATGCGAAGGCTCGAAGGATAGGGAAGATGTTGAGAGATGGTTAAATAGTGTGGAGGCATATTTTGTGGTTAGAACCTTATCATCTAAATCAAAAACCTCATGGGTAGTCTTTCGTTTGTCTGGAGTTGTCGTAGACTAGTGGGATACTTATAGAAAAACTCATAATGTGGAGGTTGTTGATGTTCCCTGGGATACTTTTGTGTTAGCATTCAAAGATAGGTTCTTAACACCACAATTTTACCTTGAAAGGACTACAAAATTTTCAAGGTTAACTCAGGGGAATATGATTGTGATTGAATACTATCAATGATTTGTGCAGTTGCTCAAATACATGCCTGAATATGAGTAGAGAAATGAGATCAAAATTTAGAAATTTCTCCTAGGGTTACATCCAAAAATTGGACACCTAATTCTTATGTTGAAACTTGCTACTTTAACTGTTTCCTACGACTTGGCTAGACAAGAAGAGGATAATCTCAAGGTTAAGAAATATTTTTACCAGAAATCCTCTGAAAAGGAAGAGTCACAAAAAAAGAAAAATGTGGGTCCAATGAAAGGGGATAGAAATTGGACCAAGAATCATGGCAATGGGAACCAAAATAGGTTTGATAGGAATAAGAACAGGTATCAAGGAAATAGGGGAAATCTAAACTTTCGAGGAGGCCAAAGAAATTTTAGGGAAAGAACTGATCAAAGAGCTAATGCACCAAGAGCTGGTATTCAGGAAGATAATGAAGGAAATAAGAAAGAGAGGGCACCATGAACTGGTTGTTGGATTTGTCAAGAACCTCATTATGCTGATAAATGTCCATTGCGAGCTGATAAGAGGAAAGAACCTGTGGAACCTGCTCATAAGATTTATGCAGCAACAGGTAATTTCAAACTCAATGGTCAAGTAACGCCTTTCCTATTGAAAGGTAAAATTTGTGGTAGAAATATTTGCATTTTAGTAGACTCTGGAGCAACTGATAGTTTTATTTCACCAAATATTTTAAGGGACATACCAGAAAAACCTGGATTTATGGCTAATGGGTGGAAAGTCGAGTATGGGTCTGGGCAAACCTATACTGTAGACCAATGTCTATTTGATCCTCTAATAATGTTACCACAAGGACAAACCTGATGGCATTTGTATGTAGCTCCATTGCATGCCTTTGACATAATTTTAGGTGTTGACTGGCTCAAGGCACATAAAGCATTGTTAAATTTTGAGAAAATATGGATGGAATTTACTGATGATAACCAACAAAGGATTCAGATTTGTTGTGAATGTGAATCAATGGAACCACATATTTTGACAACAATGCAAGTTAAAAGAGCACTAGGAAAGGGTAGTGGAATATTTGTGGTTAAACTTAATAAAAAGGAGGAAAATGAGTCTGGAGCAAGTCTTTTTCAAACCTATCCGGTATTGAATGATTTTTGGGATGTTTTTCGAAGGATTTACTGGGTCTTCCACCCCAAAGGGAGTTTGATTTTACTATAGAGCTTTTACCAAGAGCAACCCCTATAGCTCGTGCGCCATATAGGATGACTACAATAGAGTTGCAAGAACTTAAGACTTAGTTGCAAGAAATTTTAGAAAAAGGACATATTAAACCTAGTGTTTCACCATGGGGTGCACCGGTTCTATTCGTGAGGAAGAAGGATGGAACTTTAAGGCTATGTATTGATTACCGAATGCTAAACAAGATGATTGTTAAGAATAAGTACTCTTTACCTAGAATAGATGATTTGTTTGATCAACTAAAAGGAGCCACAATTTTCTCCAAAATTGACCTTAGATCTAGATATCATCAATTGAGAATCCGAGAAGAAGATACTCATAAAACTGCTTTTCAAACTAGATATGGTCATTATGAGTTTACAATGTTACCTTTTGGATTGACCAATGCACCAATAGCTTTTATGAATTTGATGAATAGTGTGTTTCATGAACAACTAGATCAGTTTGTGTTGATATTCCTTGATGATATATTGATCTATTCCAAAAGTAAAGAAGAGCATGATTTTCATATGAGAATTATTCTTGAAATACTTAGAAAGAATCAATTATATGGAAAACTATCCAAGTGTGAGTTTTATGCAACTCAGGTTCAGTATCTGGGACATGTAATATCTGTAGAAGGGGTGGTTGTTGATCCAAAGAAGATTGAGGCTATTATTGATTGGCCTGCTCCAACAAATGTTTTTGAAGTGCGGAGTTTTATGGGGATGGTTGGATATTATCATAGATTTATTCAAAAATTTTCTAAGATAGCTTATCCAATAACCAATCTCCAAAGGAAAGGAAAAGCTTTTAAATGGATGGAACAATGTGAAGAGGCTTTTAAAATTCTTAAAGAGAAGTTAACATCAACACCTATTCTTAGAATAGCAGATCCCACACGACCATTCATAGTGTGTACTGATGCTTCTCTGGAAGGATTAGGAGGGGTTCTTATGCAAGAGAATGGTGTTGTCACTTATGAGTCTCGAAAACTCAAGAAACATGAGATTAACTATGCCACACATGATTTAGAGTTGGTTGTTATGGTACATGCCCTAAAAATGTGGTGACATTACCTACTTGGTAAATCCTTTGAGCTTAGAACAGATCATCAAAGTTTAAAATATATTTTTACTCAACCAATGCTTAATGCTAGACAAAGATGTTGGATAGAATTTTTGGCAGAATATGATTTTGATATAGAGTACATAAAGGGGAAGGAAAATAAATTAGTAGATGCTTTAAGTAGAAGGTGGCATATCAATGCAATGTCATTGTCAATCTGTTATAATTGATCAAATCAAAAAATTGTAAATTCAAGATGAATATTCTCAGAAGTATCGAGAAATGATTCAACAAGATTCTAATAAAGCAAGAGAATTCAGAATCTGGGAAGATACATTACTTTTTAGAAATAGGTTGGTAGTGCCTAATGATCAAGACCTGAGAAATATGATTCTGCAAGAAGAGCATAGTGCTCCTTATTCCGCGCATCCTAGATATGTAAAGATGTATGAGAATTTGAAAAAGGAATATTATTGGCCAGGAATGAAAAGGGACATCACTAAATTTGTGGCTAGGTGTTTGGAATGTCAAAAAGTGAAAGTTGAACATCTACATCCGGTTGGCCATTTATTTTTGCATGATATTCCACAACACAAGTGGCAAGTTGTGACTATGGATTTTATTGTGGGATTGCCTAAAAATCATTTTCAACATGATGCTATCTTGGTGGTAGTGGATAAATTGACCAAAGTGGCACATTTTCTTCCTAGGAATATTAAATATGGAGCTCCCACTATAGCCCAAAAATTTTCCAAGGAAGTGGTACGGCTACATGGTTTTCCTAAAATAATTATATCGGATAGGGATTCTCGATTTACATCTAAATTTTGGTAGACATTGCATCAGGCATGGGGAACAAAGCTCAATATTAGTACTGCTTATCATCTTGAGATAGATGGACAAATAGAAAGAGTGAATCAAGTCTTAGAGGATATGCTCCACATGTATTGTATGGATCACCAGATGAAGTGGGAGGATTACCTTTTTTAGGTAGAATTTTCTTACAATAATAGTTACCATACTTCTCTAGGTATGGATCCATTCGAGGCTCTGTACGGGAGGAGGTGCAGAATGCCATTAACATGGAGTAATCTAGAGGATCGGGTGATGATCGAGTCGGATATGGTCAGGGAAATGGAAGACCATCTCAATGACATACGTCAAAGGCTCAAAGAAGCCTCAGATAGATAAAAGAGTTATGCGGACCTTAAGAGAACACCTAGGGAATTCAATGTGGGGGACAGAGTATTCCTAAGGGTTAAACCTACCAAAATTTCTATTAAATCCTCTAAGATTAGCCCCCGATTTGTAGGGCCTTTCAAAATTATTGACAAATTAAACCCAGTTGCCTATAAATTAGACTTGCCACCCAATTTGTCAAAAATTCATGATACATTCCATGTGTCCCTTCTGAAGAAATATGTGCCTGATCCCTCACATGTTTGGAATGTTGAACAATTGTAGATGGATGATCCCCTACGCATTGAAGTGTGACCTATTAAGATCCTTGGTTATCGAACAAAGCAATTGAGGAAGTGAAATATCGAGCAATGCAAGGTCCAATGGGACCAATTTTCTGAAAATAGCACCACGTGGGAAGATGTGGCCATCATGAAAAGACAATTTCCATTTCTGTTTGAATGATGTTTGGATAGTGTTATTTCCATAAGCATGGTTTTATTTTGTATGAACAATGATAATATCATATCTTGGTTTGTGAAGTATGATAAGTATATGTGATGTTGTGAATGAATAATATTAACAAAGCATGATGATTTAGTTTTGGAAGTAAATTCATTGATATACTGTGTCGATTTTATTTTTATCATTTATGCTTATATTTTTTTATACATGTATGCATCAATGGAAAATGTAAACATAGGGACTATGTTTAGTCTTAGGGGGGAAGTATGTAATAACCCTCCAAAAATCTACTCTATTATATGCCTAATTTTTCTGTAAGGATGAGATACTACTAATGTATCTGTGGATGCAGAGGATAGGTATTGTATGACAAGGACCATGCAAAAGAAGGATGTCTTCTTAATGGACCGCAGGATTGTTCGATGTAAGGTAAGTCAGGGAAATGATGAGCGGTGATGTATTCATCGGTTGATAGGGGCTGAGAACCCTATAGGCAATGCATTCACCAGTGGTCCATGTAGATGCATAACATGTAGTTGCATTTGTAGGACTGTTTGATGCTTGTTAAACTATGATTTTTGGTTGGCAATGAAAATGCTAATATGCATGGGAGCCATAGTTTTGAATGAGAAATGAAGATAGATAAGTAATATGACTATTTTTGTGTCATGATTTGAAAAATAAAATAAGTAATGAGGCAAAGTAAAATAATTTTTAATCACATGTGTATGTATAACTTTGTGTTTGCTTTTGTAAGGAATTTATTTAATTTAAGAAAATAATCTATAATATAGTTATAATGCTAAAGATAAAAATATATATAAATGATAGGAAGGCATTGACAATAAGTGGTCTTTATGTAATAAATCATTTTACTTTGGCAATAAATGATTTATTTACTTTTAAAGAAAAATATCAAATATTATAGCCATTTTTAAGATATAATATATATAGTATTGTGTGCGGCGGAGTGTATATTTTGGACATTATAAATTAAAAGAGGATAAGGTGGAAATCATCGAAAAAATCTAGGAGTTATGATCAGTTTTATTTGTTGGACGTGGGGAGTGTGGTTACACTTGGCATATGGCATGTTCTTTGGGAAGGAATCTCCAATGAATGGAGGTGAGCTGGTAGGAGGAGGAGAGATGTTTTATGCTTTTGGAAAAAAAGAAGAGGGGCTGGTGTTGGGAGGAAGGGAAGCGATGATGACAAGGAAGGGACTCTATAGAGCAAGGAGAGCGGCTACGATAATCAGTAAGTTGAATTGGCTAAATTTTAGTGGAATGTTTAAGCAATTGCATGTTCTATTCTGAGTTCGGGTTGATATATCGTTTGTTAGCAATGTGAGTGAGCAAAAGAAAATAAAACAAAATATATTTCTGTGTGCTTAAATTAAAAAAATATTATAAATTTAAGACTGTGTGTTTGTGTTCTTCGGTATATCATTTGTTGGCTTTGAGTGTGAAAAGAAATGAAACAGTTTTGTGTGCCTGAGAGGCAAGTTTTAAAACATATTGCTTGTTTGGGGGTTATAATATTGCCCATACTTTATAAATAATGAAGGAAAATTTGAGATTCATAATGCATGCATGGGAAATATGTGATGCATGTGCTCGAAAGCTATGTGGAAAAATGAAAACAATGTTTGTATGTGTATTATAACCTATTCTATGATGGGTTTGCAATATTTCTTTTTGCATGTTATTTTTAAAGGAATTGAAGACCTTACTTACAAACTGTGTTGAATGCCCATGGTGATATGGGAAGTTCTTGCTTGGAAATTTTGTATGTTGCATGGAAAGATATAGAAATTGTTTGCATGCTAGGATTAGCTACATTTCATTGTAGTTTGGTTGCTCTGACCCCTGAATTATATCGAAACTTGTGTCTAAAAATTGGAACTCAGTGGAGTCAAAGACATGGTTAAATTCTGCTATCGGTAGATCATGCATTCTAGCGTTGAGGGAGGATTACTAATCACCATAGCACAAAGCCATTGTATATGTTTATTAATACTTTTGTTCCTCAGAGAAAGGAAGAATTTCAAGTAATACTGGTGCAAGCCAATACTGAGATTGTATTTACTATAAATTTGAATGATATAGAAGTGGGGAGATTAAAATTACATGAAGGTATTTTGGTGAAAAGAAAAGATAGCAGTGTAGTTTACTTTTTGAAATATCATAAAATCAATACGCTATCAAAAGAACTTTGTAAATCCTTTCATAAGTTGTATGCATAATGCGTCCTTTGAATAAGAAGTTTGAAACTTTGATTTGGTTTTATTAAACTTGAATATCTCATCATATATATAATATGTTTGGTTGCATGTTCTTTGAATCTGAAAGAACATTCTGTTTAATGGAAATGTAGACATAGAAGCCACCAGGGGAATTTGCAATGACATATTAGAAACTGCTATGCTTGAGTTGATTCTTTTTATGTGTAAGATAACAATGAATGAGAATAACGTACTCAAAAAACTTGAATTATGTTCTTCAAAACTATAGTAGCATGTAATAGGTACCTTCAATTGGGTTATACAAGGAAACCTGGCAAATGTTATATATTTGGAAAGGTTTTGCCTGATCAAGCGATATGGTAATTGGTAGTGTGAATAATTTAAGTTATGTGAAAGGAAGTTTTCATAAAGTATTGAAAGGTATACCGTCGTAGGGTGTATTCTCAAATGAGAATGTAGAGAACATTTAAAATATAATAATGTTGGTTGCACATATTTTCAAACTGAACCAATGATAGGAGTGTTGCATCGAAGACTGCGGTGAATGTAGAGGTTTATTAGACTCGAGCAGAATTGAAATGAACTTAAACCCGTATGGTGTAGAGAACGTAACAAAACTCATTTGAAACTCAAACGTTGGAAGCTTTTGATATTATCATAACTTGTAGATTCAATTTTTACATGTCTTGATCATAGTTTGGCATTGGGGTTATTTGAAATAAACCCGCGTGATGAATTGGGTATGGTGAAGTGAAATGTACTCTATTTGGATGTTCAATTAGTATTGCTTAAATTGTGATGATACAGTCTTATTATAACATGTGGTTGATTAACTCAGTTCATGATCTTATAATAAAGTTTTATAGGGTATTAGGTGAGAAGTGGATAGTGGATGTGAATTTTATAGAAGCTTTTTATTCTAAAAGAATAGCAACTATTAAAAGAATCTAAGTAGATTTAATTTAGCACATGTGGAATTTTGTTTAGTTTTGAATGCAATGTTATAATAGCATCTCTATCTTATACTTATCAAAAGAAAATTAAATGGCGATCTTAAAAAAAACAACAAAAACTTTTAGAAAATATCGAAACTAAACCATCAGTAAACTTTTGAAACCAACCTTAGGCAAACTTTAAAGTTAAAGGATTATAAGATGGTGGAAGGGTCAATCTTATTTCGCAACCCAGGGTTGTGGGTAGGACAACCTTGAAATTATTTCAAGATTGTGGGTGAGACAATCTTGTGTTTTAAACCCAAGGATTGTGGGTAGGACAACCTTGATTTTATTTCAAGATTGTGGATGGGACAATCTTGTACAATAATTGCTAAGGATGCTTGCGGGTAGGCAACCATCATTTATCAGGGCTCTAACTGTACTTCTGATGGAAAAAGGTCAGAACGGGAGGTGACGAGGGGTTGTATGGGCATCCCTTCTAGGTTATCCCTGCTAGTGATGAGTGGTGAATTGTGCTTGACTAGGTTAATCCGACAACACGATGGTATGGGACATCATGTTGGTTAATCAACACAAGACGTCGGGTGGTTACCAAGGAATTGGTAAGACCCTAGATGGTGCTCCTTGGGGAAAGGATGATCGTCTAGCTCGAGCATGTATGCGCTACGTCTTACATGACATAAGTATTGAAGATCATGACAAGACACGGGGAAAGTATGCGCCACACCTCTAGGTGTTATGGGCCCTAGAGGAAAAGGAACCCCCTATCAGAACTTAGGATCTCGAGAGGAGAGTGAAGTTCAAAATGGGCAAATACATGGGATCTGGCCAATCTCGATCTCATGAGTATTTTATCTGTAGTGGAATGGCACTCATGAAGATGAATTTGACATGCTCATACTAGAAAAAATAAAAATAAATAAATAAACAAAAATAGTTTGACTTAAGAGAAAAATTTTCTCTGACTGTATCCTCTGATGATGGACAACCAAGTGGGAAGACTTGGGGTGTTTGGACAACCAAGTGGGCAGAACTTGGGTTGTTACAACCAGAAATAGCTTAGTTGATGTGGTGCCAATGGATTTTTAGGGCAATATTCAAGATAGGATTATGAAAGAGAGGACAACATTGTTGAATGCCACTATAGAGATTTGAACCATATCATAGGAGAGAAAGAGAACCATGGATGAAGGAATTTTATTCATACAAGGGGTGTGCCTTTATTGCTCCTCATGATAGTGGTGAAATACATGTAAGTGCAAAATAGTAGAACATAAGGCTACTTAAAAAATGCTCCAAATAGTAAGCAAAAAATAGAAAATGGTTGTTATATTTGACCAAAAATAAATAAATTCACTCCTCTTATATATCAAGGTCAAAAAATGAACTCATAGGGATCTTTTAAGCTTTTAAATGTACACTCAGTAGAACGTTTCTATGAAAGAGTATACAATGGTTTTTGGGTTCAAGTCTAGTAAAAACACCTTGCTCTAATACCAATTATGGATTGAGCATGTAACATAATTATTTAAAAATTATATAATCAAAGTATAAATAGATATTTATATAATATGATGTCTCTTGGAGTCTCTAAAGGACTCTTTGTGTTCCCTATTTTCTTGGAGACCAGTTTATTATCTCTTGAAATTTCCTTTAAATACTATCACATATACTGGATAAACAATATCCATCTCATTTATGGACTTGTAGATGTTAAAATATACTTTAAAATTTTATCTTTTTAAACATAATATATTTGTAATTTTAAATATTTTAAATATTATTATCTTTACTAACATTTTTAGATGAAATAAGTTAATTTCATACAATATTTTAACAAGTTATTTTTAGGAACAATACGGAAGTATGAGGAGGAAGTAGGAAGCAAAGTGTCAGAAAGGAGGGACTACCACTTCTTCTTATTCCATATCTCATGAGAAAAAAACTAAAATATACATGTGAAGAAAATATAGATAACATGGCTAGGAAAATTATTTTTGGATATTCTTATGAGAAGCAATGATACACTAGTTGGAAGTATGATTGCCCTAGTTAGCAATAATAGGAAGATCAAATATATGATAAACATTATCCAAGTAGTAGACACTATAAGTTATTATTAAGTATGAGATGATAAAGCATGATGTAATGATTCTTAAAACTAGAGGGTTAATATATAAATTCCATTGACACTAGCCAAGTTTTTATGAGATTCAAAATAGGATCAAGTGAAAGTGGGGATTGAATTCAAATTAACCCTTGAATTTTCTTCCAAAAGGATTTTTCATATTATCATCACTAGTTCAGAAATAAAGGATAAAATAATGGATAGTGGCCCTTGGTTTAGGGGTAAATATGCATCATGATTAATACCATAGAGTGAGAATTTTTTTGTGAAGGAAGAGACTATTAAGAGGCTTCTAATATTGATTAGGCTTTTTGGACTTCCTTATTATCTCATCAATAAAGAGGTTTTGAAGAATATTGGCAATAATATAGAGGACTTCATCCAATAGGGACTAACTACTAAAGAGAAAAGGCATGTTATATACACTTGAATATGTATTTCCATGGATATTTTAAAACCTTTACAATAATTCATTAAGATTAAATTTTAATCATAGAATGTGATAATCAAGTGGATTATAAAAACATTGCATTTCAATGTCACAAATGAGACCTACCACATTTTCAAATATTGCAAAGAGAAAATTATTGAGAAAGAGATGGAAAATATTGGGCATGATGCAAATATCAATATGAAATAAGGTTGTCATATCATAGTAGAATCTGGTTCAAATCAAGGATTTTACACTTCTAATGCAATGGTAAGAAAACTCTTTTTCATCATAAAATGGATTACTCAAATAAAAAATTAGAATAAAAATGACACAAGGGATGAGGAAGTATATGGATTTAAAGGCATGTAGACACCAAATTTTGCACATCAATTGCATCAACAACCAATCATTTGGACTAATTAAAAAAAATTGATCATTTTGTACCCAAAATTAGGGGAAAATATAGCATGAAATTTGAGGTTTAAACAAATTTACGAAATCAATATAAAACATTACAAAAGTGGTACCATTAAAAATGGATTGAAATACACTTTCCAATGAGTATAAGTATGCTTAGATTTGTTTAAGGACTGACAGCCAAAAATTCCTAAAAATGATAATATCATAACCTTATAAAAACACTATTGTGCTTTTTGTATTATGCTTATGTTAGCAACATACAAAATTCCATATAGCACTTATGCACCCTTGTAGTGCTTTGTACCACCATTACAAAAATTCAAATTTTGGTAGTTTGACTACATATCACTACCCATTTATCTGGAATCTCACCTGCCACCCTATCCAACGTGTAATTGGACTACCAACTAAGTTACTTAACTACCAATCAAGGTACTTAACTGGTCAATCAAGGTGTGCAAATGCTAATCAAGATTGTTAACTCCTAATTAACTCCATGCAACTGATGGTAACTTCTTATTCATCCCTTGTATTTGAACCTTGGTTTGACACTTCACACTTTAAATTGCATACCTTATCCTCCTCATGATCATCCCCATACATCTATAATAGATCCTCTAATAAGGATTGGGTGGTCTATAAAATCATTTTTAGAGGAAGCCAAAGTAAATAATTTTATATAGGTACTATCATAGTGCTTACATTACAATGGGAACAATACAACCATTTCCTTCTTACAATCATAGGCTTGGAACACTCAGACACTCATTAGGGGTATTATCAAGGATATTTTATAAAAGCACTACTACATTGAAAGGAATAATTCTTGGATCTTGGTTGTGATCCAACTCTCATCCTTTTTAGCATTTTCATCATTTTATTTTAACTGATGGAAGCCCCTATCAAGATCAATATAGTATTTGTGATCCTCTCCTCAATGATGTGATTCCTATTGAATTCAACTGAGGGAACCCCCTATCAAGATCAACAATATAGCCATTTATATGCTTTTATATTTTTTGTGCATTTGTTAGTGTTTTAATTATTAACCATAAAGGAATAGGGGTTTGATCCCTCTACCAAGGAATTTTAGTGTTCATGGAGAGGTTGGACAATCCCTTTTGCATCAATTGCAAGTGTTTTCTATTTTTTCTCATAGATCTCAATTTTTATAGGTAAAGAATGAAAGTGTTATACAACTACAAAATCATTGTGCAAATTTTTGTATGGCACTTCTATACAATGCTCCATGCAAGATAAAAAGGTAGTGTCATATTTGATACTTAGTAAACCACATCAAAAATTCATAAACGTTTACAAAAGTGGTACCATTAGAAAAGGCTCAAGAAGATCTTTCTAAGGAGTATAAACATACCAATGATTTTTTAAGGGATGATACCTCAAAATTCTTAAAAATGATAGTGGCATAACCCCATAACACTTTTGTATGATTATTTTATCCTTCTATGGAACTTTAGTACCTATGACACTTCTATCATCGCACATTGCTTCTATCTCAACTACAAAATTAGGTTGTACTTATCACGTTTTACTCTATTTTAGTCTAAGGTCAATAGATTTAGGTTGCTTCTATTGTTTTGTAATCATTTAGGTAGTTTTATGAAAAAAAAATTAAAAGGGATAAAACTTGTATTTTAGTTATTATTGCTAAAATTAATAGTAGAATCATCAATATTGTAATGCAATTCATCATTTTGTAACCTTTAATTTTTCTTTTTAACAAAATTTTAAAATATAATTAGGTAAATCAAATACTTTTGTGAAATTGCACTAGAGGTAAATTTTGATTTATTTTTCTATATTTAGGCATAAAAGTTACATGTATCTAGATGTTAGGGTAATTTGTATCCTCTTTAATCTTGAGTGTGGATGGTTTTTTGGCATTCACATATTTGGTGAACACAATGTGAAAACCACACAGGTCCAAAACCTTCCTATCCTACCCAAAAATTCTTAATCAAGATAATAATTGATAAATTCTTAAATACGACAATTTTAAATTGCTTGTGTAGTTATAATATATTAATAAAGACTAATAAGAAAATAACAAAATGTTAGTTCTATTGAGATCCATATATAACCCCTTGAGCATCCACTCTATGAACCTTTAGGTTATATTGGGTATATGGCGAGCTTGGGACTCCAACCTCCCATATAAGCCTCACACATAATTTAAGCCTCTTGGGATGTATCTTTTTATGGGATAATGGGAATTATATAGAGGGTTCTTGATTACCTATCATGTATCATCTTGAATTACATATATAGGTGTGGTCGTTCTCACATACCATTCTCTTTCATGGAACTTAAGGTCTCTCTCATAAACAACTAGCTTCTTCCATGTACTGATGGGTATCTTAAAAAGGTAGGTATATTGGAAGGTTCAGGTATATCAGGAATCCCCCTAAGGTATGTCATCTGTATTGATATATCAAGAGAATGAAATACAAAATTATATAAAACTCTTCTTCTTCTTCTAAACAACTCTAAAAACAAAATTTTAATAAACTTAATCCTTACTTCCTAAAGACATGGTTGAAAATAACTATATTATCTAAAATATTGCTCATCATTATCTAAAATATTGCTCACCAATTTGCATTCAACCCTAATTCCTTACCCTCCTTGCATGATATCCAAGAGGATCAAGTCACATTAAAAAATCCTATATATGAAGAGGAATATGAGGAAGATCCTTCCTTTGGGACCCTCTCCCCTATCCATAATGAAGAAGTGGAAATTATCTTTAAGTCCATGAATCATATGTTTTCCTTATTTCATGTGATTAAAATCTATAGATACTATTTTATGAGTAGGTAAAGATCCCTTAACTACTTCTACTACAAAAGGGTCCCTTTTGGAGCTTCCTCAACAACCATAATAGACTCCCACAACTGCAAATCAATGAACTTATCTTATGGATCCCTATATGTAGATATTATTGCATCAAACCTCAATCACATGAGCTCAAATTAACCCATTGTTACAATATTTATAGTTTGTGGGGCTCAAAATCCCCCATCCTCTTTAGAATATTAGTTATAATTATCCTCTATTGTAGAATTACCTAAGGTGAATACTAGTTTTCGTATTCTAAATCGGTGAATACTAAGCAAGTACAACATCTTTATGCTCTTCCTAGCATTCCAATATCTTAATCCTTTATTTACAACATCCCTCATATTCCATGTGTGAATATAGGATTTTTTCAAAATATTACTCCTACACATTCAAATCCCCTTATCCTAAATAGTTTAGGAAAAATTTGCATGATGCCTATATCACATTATTCAATCCCTTAGCCTTGTCCCTTCTTCAATCACCAACTCACATTAATTTATCAATGAACAACCCATGTCCTTCAAAACCCTATATTTTCAAAGCTTGAGCCCTTTACTTGTGGATATATCAACTAACCTAGTGGGTAGCCTCTATCCAAGATTCATTCTCTAGTAGCAAGTAGTCCTATGTAAACTTACATAATTAACCTATTGATCCTATCATATATAGTTTCCCACCCCCTCCAAACTTTGAGATACCAAGATTTCAAGTATACTATGGAAAATATGATTGCATAAATCATTTAAAGATATTTCATAGTATCTATATAAACATCATGTATGATGAAATAATACTTCTTAAAATTTCTCCCCTAAGAATTAGTGTCAAACCCTAGAGTGGTACTATTGGATACTACAACATGGCCTCAAAATATTCAAGGATATGATTATGATGTTTGTCCAATGCTTCCCAATATATATTGAAGGTAATCTCACCCTTATTGACCTATATACACTCAAAAAAGCCAAAGATTGGAGTTTTGTTAATGTCATGATGAAGCGGCAAGCTTTTGTGAGGAGACACCAATACACTCTTGTTGGTCACAAATCTGCCACAGGAAAGGATTTTGTACGTATACGCGCCCTAGACTTGGCCAACATTGAAAGGCCGAGAGAAAGAGAAGTCTCCCGGGCCAATCTCCAGAGAGGGCTGGCTCCCAAACTAATCTAAATTGGTTTTGAAGATAAGGATGCAGGAAAGAAATGGGAAAATGCGAAAAGAAAGGGAAATAACAGAAAGAGATGGAAATATGGCCACAGGCCAAAGTGTATAATTTGGGGCAGACTAACAGCAGGAATTCCACCAAGTTTTATAACAGCATCTAATAAAAGGAAAGCAACAGAATTAAACTCACACCTTTGTAGAGATAACCCCCCAGATCGCATTCCAAAATCTACTCACTAACTAGCAACGTTCGAATCCAAAATGCAGAATTCAAAACTTAACAGCAAGAACATGAGCATAAACAAAAATGACTTTAAAAACAGAAGGAAATCACACACATAAGAATGCTTGCAAATTTTAGAAGCCAAGTCTCTTCTATTGATGCAGAGAACTTAGAGAGTTTTCTTACAAAATGTCTAACCTTTTTTACTTTAGATATACATGAATATTTATAGAGGTCTTCCCTCTCTCTTTTGCATCACAACATTTAAAACATAAAACAGATTTTGAAGAGGTGATCCACAAAATGTGCACTTGAAAGGAGAAACAATCCCCCTTAATCTGCCTCGGAGAAATCACATTCCTCTTTTTTTGGTAAAAATTAAATAGAAACAAGGGACCATATTTCTTCATTAAATGACCATTATCAGGGCAAGCCGAAAGTTGTTAGGAGATCACGAACAAGAGCTTTTAATGCTGGAGGCGTCTTTAATTTTGGTGGCATCAAAAACTGCCTCATGTTCTTCTATCTTGCGCACATCGGTAATCAACAACATTTAATCTTGGAGCTTCTTTGACCACGATCTCAAAATCAGTTGGAGAGCTTTTATTTGATCCTTATCTTCTCCTCACGTTCTCCTATGCAATTTTGAAGGAAAAATGTGAACATAACTGTATCGGGCCTTTGTTGTTGCTTCTATCATAAAAATGAGATAGGTCATGAAAATGCGACATGTCACGAAATCATGACACTTTTACCTTACTGCTTTCTCTTCTGCCACCCATCGTGAAAATGCGACATGTCACGAAATCGTGACATCTTCTCTCGTTCAGCTTCGTCTCCATGACATGTCATGAAATCGTGACATTCTCCTCTGTCTGGCTTTGCTCGTTGCTCCTTATCGCGAAAATGAAACATGTCATGAAATCGTGACATCTTTCACTCGACGTTGTCTTGTCTGCTTTATCACCATGAAAATGCGATAGGTCACGAAAATGTGACATGTCGTGAAATCGTGACGTTTTTTCCATTTGGTTCTTTCATTAAGTAAAATGGTGAAATGTTTCAAGTAGTTATTAAATGGAATGTGATGAAATCGTGACATTTTTTGTCTCCTTGTACTTTGCTGCTTTATCATCAGAAAATTTGACATGTCATGAAATCGTGACATGTTTCTATCTTTTTGTTCCTTCCTGCTTCATCATCGCAATCGAAATCGTGACATGTCACGAAATCATGACATTTTCTCCTGCCTTACTCTGTTTCCAAAAATGTCATGAAATCGTGACATCTTTCTCTGTTTCTCTCTTTCTCAACATGTCACGGATATCGTGACAAGTTCTTCCCTTAGTTCTTCAAACATGTCACGATATCGTGACACTTTCCTCCTTTCCTTCTTGTCGCTTCTATACATGTCGATATCGCGACATTTTCTCTTGCTTCTTCTTTCTAAATGTCATGATATCGTGACATCTTTCTATCCCTTTGTTATCTTCAGCCCTTCAGTGAAAACGTGACATGTCGTGATATCGCGACAATTTTTCATTTTAATGCTCCCTCACCGCAACAAGTCATGAAACTCCAACATGTCGCGATATCGCAATAGTTTGACTTCCTTGCTTCCTTTGACTATTTTGATCGCAAAAATGCGATAGGTCACGAAAATGCGACATGTCGCGATATCGTGACATTTTCTTTACTTAGCTCTTTTTGGTATGGACGCCATGAAAATGCGACAGGTCATGATTTCACGACATGTCGCGATATCGTGACACCTTTCTTTTCACTTACAAACAGAGGAGTGAGTATCTTTACAATCTGAGCATTCTTTTGCATGAACAACAACAACAAAAACAATGTGGCAAAAATGCCAACATTCTTGGCGGCTTGCGGGGTATACAGTTTTTTTGTATGCACGAACCTCAGGCCTTTATCCATTGGGCAACAGAGTCAAGAAATAGGAGGGACAAAAGAAATGAGTGTTGGTTGATGTTGGATGTCTCTGCGGGCTGCTGCAACAAGCTCTTGTTGGAGCTCGATATTCAAAAATAGGACCTACAGCAAAAATTTATGGAAGAGCAGAACTCCCTTTATTTCTTTAGAACTACTGCACTTTGCCTAGCTCGGTTGAGCTGGGTAATCACCAGGTGTTGTGAAAGGATCTCCATGGCAGTAGTGAAAAGCACCTGAGTTGCAAAAATGGAAATGAATGGAATGATGACCAGCGGATGTGCAGGTCATGGAACGGGAATGGTGAATGATGGAATGGTGGAAGATGGAGGAGTAGAAGTGGTAGATACAACAACAGGGTGCTACTGTGCTACCAGCTGTTGGGTTTTGATGAAAATAGAGAATGAAATGGGAGTGGATGGGATGGAGAAGGTGGTAGGAACTGTGGTTGTGGCGAAGTACTCACAAGACAAAGGACTAGAAGAAAGGGAAAGTGAAGAAAAGGGAACATCAGAGAGGGGAGTAGAAACAACAGTAGTGGCTTGATTATTTACAGTGGAAGAAGGAGTGGGAGAGGAAGGGAATGAATATAAGAAAGGGGAAGAAAGAAGTAGATGAAAGCCACTATCTGATGGGAAGGAAGAGAAAAAAATAAGAAGAAATAAACATACCTGCGGGCTCGTGTGCAAAAGGAGCTGAATTTTTTTTCTTTTTTTTTTCTTTTTTTTTTTTAGAGCAAAAAAAGATGGACCTTCTCATATTACCTCGAACTTGTGATGTTTGCCAGGGTCCCAAACTTTGTTGCAGTACACCTTGAGATAATGCTGCTTGGAGATGCAGTTGTTCAGTACTTGATTCACAATCAATTCAGAGTCACCAAAAATCTGCAATTGTTCAATCCCCAATTTTTTTGCCTTCTTCAAACCTAGGCACAACGCTTCATACTCAGCAGCATTGTTAGTACAACTCCAGGTCAGTCGATATGGATATGTTTTCTGTAGGCCAAAGGGAGAAATAAGAACAATCCCTGCTCCCGCACCATTTTTACATCGTGCTCCATCAAAATACAACTTCCATAATTGATCGGGCATAGAGTCTTGACCAACTTGATCAGGAGGCATCTTTACTTCAACCTCTTCAGGATTTGTAATGGAGTAACAACCAATTTCAGTTTCCACCATGGCATTAAAATTGAGCATTGAAAACTCATCCTCTAAGCGAAGCTCATCCAGGACTTCATCCATCAAATCAGGATCTTCCAATTCTTCAGTTATCATGTGAACAGAATGTGTGGACTTTTCTTCTTCTCCCATATTCTCTATATGAAAAGTAGAAGGCTTCTTATTGTAAATCCGGATTCTTCTTCCTTTGAAAGGAATCTCCAAGTGAGAATAATCCAGAGAAAGGTAGCCTCCTAGCTTGGCAGTGAATTCTCTCGACAAACACATACTGAAATATGGTTCCAAATCGACCACAACTATCTCCTGAATTACTGTAATTTGAGGCATACTATGCAGAACAATAGGAACATCCTTGATTACACCCACTATTTTCATGGGAGTCCCATCCAACTGCAAGACACCAGGGCTACTTCTTGTATACTCCATACCCATGACTTCACAAACTGCCTTTGGCATGACAGTTGTCGCAGACACCAGAATCAATCATGCAGTTGTGCACTATCCAACCCTCCATCCCGAGTGACAAATAAAATGGGGGTGGTCTATTTTTTCCAATGGCTGAAGTAGTTAATGTTTGATCAAAAATCATCTGGGTAGGATTCTTCTCATTATCTTTCATAGACTTCAATGATTCTTGTAACAAATCAACTTGCCCAGGTAATTGTAATGCATCATAGAGACTAACCTTGGCTGGAATCTTCTTCAATTCTTCAACAATATTGTATGCAGATGCACCAGACTCCCTCTTTTCAATGGTGTCTTCATATTTGCTCCGATATTGCTGAGTGGCTTCTACCCTCAGTATTTTAGTCAAAGATGGGTACTTGAGCTTTTCTCTGGCTCGTTCCTCTGTTTCAGCACTTGCCTACGAAGCTGAGGCTTTTTCTTGCAATCTTTCCTTTGCTCGTGGTGGCAAAAGATCTTTTAATAGAACAGGTGAATCTGGCTTTGGTATTGAAATAGGAGCTTTCACTTGTACTTGTTTCTTCTCATTTTGCATCTTCGGATCAGCCGGTACCCTTAATGGTTCCATCTCTGCTGGATCTACAATGGATGGCTTCTTCCCAGTTCTTGTGAGAACTGAGACTTGTTCTTTAGATGGAACCATAAAATTATGATCTACCTCCGTAATCATATTAACTTGTCCTCCAGAAGAGCTTGCGGCCAATGTTTGTACATAGTTCAGATGAACCATACAAGTCTCCTCACCGTGTGGATCATTACATGTAGAGCACCAATATGTTCTTTCTGCAAGGCCAGCTTCTTCATTCGTCAACACAGTCGGGTTCTTTTCTGGCACTTTGCTTGTTGAAGCCGCTTGTTCTCTAGTGATCGACGGAGGTTGAAATCTCTTGGGTTGGAAATCTCTCTCGGCCTGCTTTCTTTCAATAATTGTGATTTTATTTCCCATCGCTCTTATAGCTGAATTAGCAGATTGTACCTCTTGTAATAGGATTGTGTAAGGATCAAGATTTGAGGGCGCAGGAGGTGCCGATAGAGGTAGAGGTGCTGGCGGTGCAGGCAATGCTGGGAATGAAGTGGGAGCTGGTAATTACGGAATGCTTGGTGCAGGCAATTGTGGAATAGTTAGAGCAGGGAGTTGGGGAACTGGAATGGGTGCGATCTGAGGCACACTTGAGCTCCATGATGGAATAGGATACATGGAAGGCATAGGCTATGAAAATGAACCAGAATACAAATGCTTAGGAAGATCAGGTAAGATAGGCATTGTTACCTTTGGAGGAAGCCTACCTATGGCAATCAAGTCAGCTTCCACCTTTTGCGCTTGTTCAAACAACTCTGGAAATGTAGTCACGTTGGACTACCGGACAGCCAAGCCGATGTCTGTGTTAAAAGCTCTGAGATAATAGAATGCAGCTAGCTCATGAGCGGGCCGAAGACCATCAAGAATTCTCTGCCAGCTTCTGGTAAATCTGACATTGAAGTCGGCTATCTCCTCCTGCGGGTGCCTTTGAATTGCATTAAATTGATGCAACAAGGAGTATGGATCAGCTTGTTCATGAAATTTTTTGACTAACAGTTCTCCTAATTGATCCCATGATGCAATAGTGCCTGGTTGCAATGTTCGGTACCAATACAACAATTTCCCTCTCAGTGACAACACCAACAATTTTATCATTACGTCTTCATCCGTTATGTCATGGATAGCCGCCAAAGAGGCTACATCGTTAATATGCTCATAAGCAGTTTTACCAGTACCATCATAGGTCGGCAAAGCTTTCAAAGTAGCTTGAGGGACTTGATTCTGTGTCGATAAATTCAAGGCTCCCGAATCATTCCATGTCGAGAACTTCCTTGGTGGAGGATGTTGGGCCATTTGGACTGGTGCGTATGGCTGAAGAGGTGGAAAACTAGTAGCAGTACTAGATGAATTTGAAGGAACAGAAAACACACCAACAATTTGTGAGGATGTTGCAGAGGATATAAGTGGTGGGGAGACCAACTTAGGGTGTTCGCTTAATTTTTGGTTGTCAAGTTCAAAAAACTCAACGGGATTTTTAGATTTTTTGGCCTTCGATCTTGTGATCATGAAGTACAGCTCTCACTGTATCCACGTTCGGAGGCTTCTGGGTAGTGCTGAGTCACCAAATGTTCTAACTATACAACATGAAGGTGAACATTAAACCTTAATACTATTGGAAGTGAAACTTTTAGGGTCCCACCGAGCATGCCAAAAACTGTTGGCACAGGTGGGTTTGTCAATTTGGAATAACACTTGTCCCACCGATTATGGATCTTTCTAAGACAGAAATAGTCTGTCCCATCGGGCGTGCCAAAAACTGTTGGTCACAAATCTGCCATAGGAAAGGATTTTGTACGTGTACATGCCCTAGACTTGGCCAACATTGAAAGGTCGAGAGAAAGAGAAGTCTCCCGGGCCAATCTCCAGAGAGGGCTGGCTCCCAAACTAATCTAAATTGGTTTTGAAGATAAGGATGCAGGAAAGAAATGGGAAAATGCGAAAAGAAAGGGAAATAACAGAAAGAGATGGAAATATGGCCATAGGCCAAAGTGTATAATTTGGGGCAGACTAACAACAGGAATTCCACCAAGTTTTATAACAACATCTAATAAAAGGAAAGCAACAGAATTGAACTCACACCTTTGTAGAGATAACCCCCAGATCGCATTCCAAAATCTACTCACTAACTAGCAATGTTCGAATCCAAAATGCAGAATTCAAAACTTAACAGCAGGAACATGAGCATAAATAGAAATGACTTTAAAACCAGAAGGAAATCACACACATAAGAATGCTTGCAAATTTTAGAAGCCGAGTCTCTTCTATTGATGCAGAGAACTTAGAGAGTTTTCTCGCAAAATGTCCAACCTTTTTTACTTTAGATATACATGAATATTTATAGAGGTCTTCCCTCTCTCTTTTGCATCACAACATTTAAAACATACAACAGATTTTGAAGAGGCGATCCGCAAAATGTGCACTTGAAAGGAGAAACAATCCCCCTTAATCTGCCTCGGAGAAATCACACATTAAATGACCATTATCAGGGCAAGCTGGAAGTTGTTAGGAGATCACGAACAAGAACTTTTAATGCTGGAGGCGTCTTTAATTTTGGTGGCATCGAAAACTGCCTCATGTTCTTCTATCTTGCGCACATCGGTAATCAACAACATTTAATCTTGGAGACTTCTTTGACCACGATCTCAAAATCAGTTGGAGAGCTTTTATTTGATCCTTATCTTCTCCTCACGTTCTCCTATGTAATAAAACTATATCGGGCCTTTGTTGTTGCTTCTATCATGAAAATGAGACAGGTCACGAAAATGCGACATGTCACGAAATCGTGACACTTTTACCTTACTGCTTTCTCTTTCGCCACCCATCATGAAAATGTGACATGTCATGAAATCATGACATCTTCTCTCGTTCAACTTCGTCTCCATGACATGTCATGAAATCGTGACATTCTCCTCTGTCTGGCTTTGCTCGCTGCTCCTTATCACAAAAATGAAACATGTCATGAAATCGTGACATCTTTCACTCGACGCTGTCTTGTCTGCTTTATCACGAAAATGCAGACAATTTCCTTTGCCTTGTACTTTTTAGCCTTTGTTCCATGAAAATGCGATAGGTCGTGAAAATGTGACATGTCATGAAATCGTGACGTTTTTTCCATTTGGTTCTTCGATCTTCAACAAGTGAAAATGGAACATGTAAATCTTTGGTCTTCAACAAGTCACGAAATCGTGACATGTTTCGCCATTTGGCCTTATCTCCACAATATGTCATGAAATCATGACATTTTTTGTCTCCTTGTACTTTGCTGCTTTATCATCATGAAAACAAGACATGTCATAAAATCGTGACATGTTTCTTTGTTCTTCTGTTTCATCAATGTCAGAAATTGTGACATTTTCTCTCTGCTTCTTTTCCAAAAATGTCACGAAATCATGACATCTTTCTCTGTTTGGTTGCCTCCGTACTTCCTCCTTGCGAAATCGTGACATGTCATGATATCGTGACAATTCTCCGCACTTGGTCCTTTCGCCCCAATATGTCATGAAATCGTGACACTTTCCTGCCTTCGCCTTCGTTGCCGCTTCCTATCGTGATATCGTGACATCTTTCTCTTGCTTGGCTTCATCTTCAAAAATGTCATGAAATCGTGACATCTTTCATCCGCCTTGTGTTATCTTCAGCCCTTCCATGAAAACATGACATGTCGCGATATCACGACAATTTTTCATTTTAATGCTCCCTCACCGCAACAAGTCACGAAACTCCAACATGTCGCGATATCGCGACAGTTTGACTTCCTTGCTGCCTTTGACTGTTTTGATCGCGAAAACATGACAGGTCACGAAAATGCGACATGTCGCGATATCGTGACATTTTCTTTACTTAGCTCTTTTCTGGTATGGACGCCGCAAAAACGTGACAGGTCACGATTTCGTGACATGTCGCGATATCGCGACACCTTTGCTTTTTCACTTACAAACAGAGGAGTGAGTATCTTTACAATCTGAGCATTCTTTTGCATGAACAACAACAACAAAAACAATGTGGCAAAAATGCCAACAACTCCCTTACGAAATGATATTTTGGACATCTTCATACATAATCTATATGATCAATTGGTTTACCTCTTGGAAATGACCAACAAGTCCTCTTTTTAAGAGGTAATCAATTTGGAATAATGTGTAGAAGTTGCCTTCCTATAGGTAGGATAACTCAAAGGCAAGGTGGAAGAAAAGTCCTCCTTCGACCATAAAGAATAATGTAAAATAAAAAATATTGTACATTATGGAGTCATATACTCTCGTTCTTCTAGCAATATAAACACTACAACAACCATCTAAAAGCTTGTCTTAGAAAAGAAAAAATATTCTAAGTAAAATTTCACGAAATTAGATTAGCCTCTTATCACCATCTTAGAGCAACTTCTTTAAGCCAAAATGATAGAGCTTCCACCCATCCAGCCTATATATATTAAGAGGAATAAATCCCCTTAATTTTCCCTAATTAGGATTATCTCTTATACCGTGTTCATGTCCATTAAACTAATATATGTCAAAAAATTTATTCAAAACCTCATAAAGGAAGGCAAACTTATCGTCAGTGGATCTAATTCCCAAAATTTTATGAGACCCACTATCCAATCATAACCAAAATAAAGAAAAACTAAGTTCATTGAAGGAATATTCCACTTATGAATTAAGATATGGTGGGAGAACTCCATCCTTTTGACCAATATTTCTTATGACAATAACATTAAAATTATATACCTCCTAGTTCATACTTATTAGCTCCTTTGTAAATCTATGATACATAGAGGTCCTTAACCTTAAAAATTCAACTCAATAAAATCTATAGGATAATAATTCTATGGGATAGAGAATATTTCTAGTTGTAATTTATTACTTCATCATCATCCTATCATGATAATAAAGCCAAAATTTTACCTTTTGTTATCCCATGGTGATACCATTCCTATGAATATATTGAGTTGAGGTAAAATAGATAAATATATCCTGATCCCTCTAGGTCTTGGATCATTTTAATTCACATTTGAACATGGATATCCCAACTGTAGTTTCCCCTAAACATAATACATCATCAATAAATATTATATTTGAATATTGTATTTTTGTCTTCATTGACTTCTTAATCACTTGCCTATTTTTATGGTTTCTTGTATAATTGTTTGGCATCATATCTACTTGTATATGCCTAAATTATCTATTGCATATTGATTCAAGAGACCTACCAAGATGTGATGATGATCCTAGTGCCTAGACTTGCACTAGGTGACTGATGTTAGTAGATCTCCAAGCCCCCCATATTTGTAATTGAATTTAAATTTCATATCCTCATTGATTTTTAATTGGTATTACTCTATCAATCCATCTATGTTCCTATAAAATTAAATCAACCTATATTTTCCAATCTAAATCATCCCTATTCTCTATTTTCAAAATTATGTATCCATCATCTTTCACATTACAACATCATTTTTGCTTGATGGTTGTTGTGAAGTTTGTATTGCTAATGAAAAATCTTATCATTTCATCAAGAGCCACAATATTTCCATCATGATAGCCATCGAGGTAATCTTATCATGTGAGGATAAACCCCTAGAGAGATGATATATCCTCCTAACTAGGGGTATCAAAGTTTACTTACTACATTGAGGTTCTTTAAATGAGTGAATCAACTCCAGTCAACAAGTCTTTTACTTATTTGTGTGACTTTATGTAGGTCAATCGATTATATGATCCATTTAAATGTAATTTTTATATATTTATACACCTCTTGTATCATAATAATTCTAATAAAATCCCCCCTAGGCAATGAAACACTCTTTAAACATCTCACTTAAGGATTGGTACTTATCACTCTATGAAATTGTACATATACTATCATGAAATACCACTTAACTTATTAAGGATGAATCATTATTATATATACCACCTCCTCCACCTACCCTCCATGTGCAAGGGAAAGTAACCCATAAGACATAGTTCCCCCTCATCTGGGGGTAATGAATTTAAAAAAAATTATACAAAATGGTCCAAATAATCAAAGTGTGTGCCTTTAAATAGGTCAAATAAAAACATGTGCTTTTAAATAATTCTATCATCTATGTGTATTTCAATAGATCAATCAAAGTATATGCACTTAAATAGACCAATCAAAATTATGTGCTTTTCAATAGGCCAATAAAAGTATGTGTCCTTTAATAGGCCAATCAAAATAATGTGCCTTTAAATAGGACAATCAAAATAATGTGCCTTTAAATAAGCCAATCAATATATGTATCCTTTAAAGGACCAATCACAATTACATGCCTTTAAATAGGCTAACCAAAATATATGTTGCTAAATGGACAAATAAAAGTTATGTGCCCTTACATGAGCCAATATATTATATGTTCTTAAATGATACAACCTATTATGTACTTTTAAATAATCCAATTAGTTATGTGCTCTTAAATGAGCCAATCAAGTATGTGTTGTTAAATGAGGCAATGAAATATGTGCTTTAAATGAGACAATCACTATGTACTCTTAAATAATCCAATTACATATGTACTCTTAAATGATCCAATAAAGTATGTGCTCTTAATTGATCCAATCACTCATGTACTCTTAAACGAGTCAATCACATATGTGCTCTTATATGATCCAATCACCTATGAGCTTTTATATGAGGAAATAAAATTATGTGCTTTTAAATAATATGGTCTAATACATGTGCCTTTAAATAGACCAATCAAAAGTATATGCATTTCAATATATTGCTCGATCATGTGCCTTTGAATAGGCTGATCACTTATGTACTTTTAAATATGTTGATCAAATTTTGTGTCCTTAAAAGGATAAATTTACATATAAATGCATCATAAGTATAGTAAAAATATTTCCTTAAATGTATTGAAATGTACATACATACAATCCAAATGTATCCTTTAATGGAGCACTCAAATGTATTCTTAAGTAAACCAATTGGTTGTGTCTTTCCATAAAATAATCCGTAAGGATGATAGAGCAAAACACCTCACTTAAAAATAGCCCAACCAAAGCATAATCAAGAAGAGCCTAGCATAATTTAGTACCTTTTGCATTGTTTTTTTCCTCCTTTCCCTTAATCACTCATATCATTTCATCCTCCTTTTCATCTGTCCTTAGCTAATCATTTTCATCTCAAATTATATTTCTTATCTCTTACCAATTCAATCGTAAATCAAACAAAATTCAATCAAATCATTATTCTTTTCTAATTCTAATCAACTCACTTTTCTTCACCTTGCATGGAAAAAATGGGTCTCTCCCTCTCCCTCTCCCTCTCCCCCATTTTTTTTGCCCCTTTATTTTAACTTGTCCCTTCAAATTTTCTCTCTTCCCTCTCCTTGTTCAAATTTCCCTTCCTTTCCATTCTCACCTTCTTCCCAAATGCAAACTTTAATATTTTTTTTCCTATTTATCAAGGCTCTTTTAATTTTCCTTGGTCTAATTCAATGCTTCCCTTTAAAATTCAAGGGAACATGCAAGGGCATAGTTGCATTCCAATTGAACCTCAATCAAGATTACAAACTTGATCTTAGAAAAGTGGGTACTCTTTTTATCACAAAATTGGGGCATCCATGAAATTTTTTAATGTGTTCATTATACAATAACTACATAGAAAAGGTGAAAATATAGACATTTAATTTTACACACCAATTGCATTAAAAACTATTTTTTTATACCAATTAAGTAAAATCGATCATTTTGTACCCAAAATTGGAGTAAAACATAGCCTGATATTTGAGGTTCACAAAAATCTACTAAAAGCATTATGAAAGTGGTACTATTGGAAAAGGATCAAAAATATATTTCCAATGAGTATAACCATGAATATGTTTGTTCAAGGATGATGCCCAAAAATGCCTAAAATTGGTAGCACATAACCTTAAAAAGTGCCATGGAAATTTTGTATGATACTTTCATACAATGCTTATGTTAGCGCTATATGAAATTTTGTATATCACTTTCATACCCTCACAATAATTTTGTACAACTGCTATATAAACTTAAATTTTGGTAGTTTGACTACTTGTCACTTCCTATTTCTTATTAATATCACCCATAATCTCAACCAATACATGATTGTACTACCAACTAATCTACTTTACCAATCAAGACACTTAACTGGTCATTCAAGGCTTGCAACTACAAATCAAGCTAGTTAACTTCCTAATAATAAATAAATGCAACTAGTGGTAATTGCCTAGTCATACCTTGTAATTAAAATCACATTTAATCTTCATCCTATAAATTGTATAAGTCATCCTCCTCATGATATTATTCACACATCTATAATAAATCCTCTAAGGAGGTTTGGGTGATCCATAAAACCACCCTTGAAAAAATCCAAAGCAATCAATTTTTTTGTAGGTACTATCATCTTCCTAGCATTACAATAGGGACAACACATCCATTTTATTCATGCAACTATAGGATTGGAACACTCAAACACTTATTGGGGGTATTATTAAGGATATTTTCTAAAAGCACAACTACATTGAAAGAAATAAATACTACATGCTTTTTAGTACTTTTCTTCTTTTCTTTAGTCAATATTGTGATCATCTACATGCTTTCATATTTTTATGCATTTTTCATTTTTTTAAACATAACCATAAAGGAATAGGGTTTTGATTCCTCTATAAAATAAGTTTAATGTTACTAGGCAAGTTAGACAAACCCCTTCACACTAAGCATAACTATTTTATATTTTCTTTAGTAGTTATCTATTTTGTGTAGGTATATGATGAAAGCAATGTACTACAGCAAAAGTATCATAAAAAATTATAGTGATTTTGTATAGTAATTTCATACACCAATTTCATACAAAATCAAAATGTAGTGTCATCTTTGAGTCTTATAAAATGTACATTAAAACTTCAATGAATTTTACAAAAGTTGTACTGTTGGAAATGGCTCAAGAAGATCTTTCTAATGAGTATAAACATGCTTATACCTATTTTAGGGATGATACCTTAATATGCTAAAAATTATAGCACCATAACCCTATGCTACTTTTACACAATGATTTTGTATGATGCTTTTGTATGGCATTCTATCCTTCCATGGTGCTTTTATACCTATAACACTTTTGTCATCTCAGATTGCTATTGCCTTGGCTACAAAATTAAGTACTATCTTCTTAGATATTTATTTATTTCATTATAAGATCAATAGATATAGGTTCCTTATATTTTTTTGTAATCATTTAGGAAATATTATTAAATATTTTTAAAAAGGGATCAAACTTACGTTTTACTTACAAAATTTCTATAAAGTACTCATAAGCTTACTATTTCTCCATCATTCCTAAAATTCAGAGCATAATCATATGTATTGTAAGGAAATTATATCAATTTCATCATTTTGTAGTCTTCCATTTTAGTTTGTAATAAAATTTTCAAAGAGTGTTAGGTAAATCAGATGTTTGTGTGAAATTTCACTAAGGAGTAAAATCTGATTTCTTTTTTTACATTTTAGTAATAAAAGTTAAATGCATGTAGTTGCATGTTAGAGTAATTTATTTATTTTGTATAATCTCTTGGAAAAACAACTTTGTTATTGTCTTCAAAGTATTCAAAATAAAATAAGGACATAGCATAAGCTTTGTATTTTGCATTAATTTTCACACTTGCATTGCATTCCTCATCAAATTTTGCATATACAATAAGACTTAGGATTTTCAACCCCTTGGTGCATGTTTCAATCAACCCATAAAACATAGATTGGTAGGATTCACAAATCACATCCATAATCTTGAGTGTGGAAACTTTTTTGGCCTCCACAAGGTGTAAAAGAAGATGGGGAGGCAAATTTTAAATAAAATCGGGTGAATTAGGTAAGGTTAATCTAGGTAAATCATCTTCATTTTACTTAAGTAGCACAAAATCTTCTCCTTGCAATAAAATTGAAAGTACTAAAAAGTGTATCCATTGCACTTTAGGGTTTTAAAAATAGCATAATAAAAAATACATATGGAGAATATCCATGAAATTTTAGGGTTTATAGGGTGGCATAAGAAAGTAATTATTATGAAGGATCATCCTTAAATTCTAGGGTTTATGAGATAATAGAATGAAGAAAGTTTTTATGAGGCTATTCCTTGCATTTTTGGTTCTTTGTGAAAATGTAAATCTTTAAAAGATATATTTTATTTTAAATAATATAGAAAAATAGAAGAGACTGATGAAGATGCAAGTGTTGGTGGAAATGGGAAAAGGAAATAAAGTTCATCAAAGCATAAACAAAGATAAAATTAAACTCAGAGGGATATCAATTTGGCAAGCCAAGTAAAAATATTGTAGGTGTCAACAAGAAATGTGGCTAAGCCAACTAATAAAAATAAAACCTTATGATGAAAACTAATTCATTGAATATTTGGGGTATTAATATAACCCCAAAAATAATTTATTAAGGAATTAATACGTTGTTATAGTTGTGAGTTTATTTTAATACAAGAAATAAATTTAAGTAGTAAGGAATGTAAGGATGGTTTTAAAAAATATTTGGAATATGGGTGACTGCATATCAGTTTCTTCTACAACTGATTCAAGTGGTATTGTAACGGTCAAATACTAATTGGATAGACAATTTTTAGAAGAAAATAGTAATTAGGTGACGGGGCACCGGAAAACAGACACAGACTCACACTCCCGATTTCCAAATTTTTCTCTTTGCATTAATCTGGAAAATCACATTACAAATGGCCCGCAGGCTTACAAATGACCAGCGCTCGGCTTGGTCGTCTCACTTCCACCCTCTGCATCTATTTCCCGATCCCCCCCGACAAATACAATAAAATGGGTTTTTATAGAGGCCCCGACCCTCTCAAACAACTTTCAAAAATGGGTTCACCAACCCAAATTAAATTTCCCTCCAATACATTCTTCACGTAAATCGGGACACCAACCCGATTAAATTCCCGCACTCCGCACGGTCCCTGCCACTGCTGACTTGGTCAGTAAACCCTGCGCGCCCCTTGCTTCTCGTATTTCGTGCTCCTGGAATTCCCCGCTTTATCTTCAGCTTCTACCACGTGTCAAATTTGAACAGTCCTCGAAATAACCGTTCCCGCCATCTTTTTCTCTTCCCGCGCCATTTTCTCTCTCCATCGCGATATCGTGACATGTCGCGATATCGCGACGTTTCTGGCTCTCTGCACTTGCTTCTCATTTTGGTCGCGATATCACGACATGTCGCGATATCGCGACCATTTTGCCTCCTGCCCCTCCGCTGAGAAACTCGTCGTGATATCGCGACATCGCGATATCGCGACCATTCTGCCATTTTGGTCGCGATATCGCGACCATTTTTCCTCCGCACTCGCTTGTCCAATTTGCGTCATGATTTCGCTACGTCGCGATATCGTGACCGTTTTATCGCTCTCTCATCTGCTCCAAAACCTGTCATGATTTCGTGACATGTAGCAAAATCGTGGGTCGCGATTTCGTGACATGTCACGAAATCGCGCCCCCTTCTGCGCCTTCGTCCCTCTCCGAAAATGTCACGATTTCACACATCGCGAAATCGCGGCCCCTTCTACTGGACTTTCTCCTTGCCAATTTTTCACGTCGTGAAATCGCGACGATTTTCTGTCTTTGCCACTTTTTCTTCCTATGCCGACTCTTCAGCACTATTTTTTCTAACACTTGACACCTCGGTTGCTGGTGTCGCCGGATGCTCCTGCATCAGACACCCGAGGTAAGTGAAGAAGTGATCTTCACTTCTGCTGGTTCCGATTGCTGCCTCCCGCAACACTTTCGGACTCATCTCTGCCTTTACAGTCTGCTCTAACCCCGGCTCCGGGTCCACACTTCTATCTTCCACCGGACAGATTTCTCCACTGCTGCAAACTTCTTCTGCAGCCTGCTGTATTTCCTCCTTTTGCACAGAAAAATTTGTGCCTTCTTCCGGGCAGGTCCCGGTACCGCTGTACTCTTCCTCACATGCGGTTTTCTTTAATTTTTCTTCTTTCTTCCTCTTTCTTTCTTCCCGTCTTCTTTGCCTTTCCTCTTGCTCCCGTAACTTTATCCCGAGCCATTCTTTTTGCAATGCTTTTAATTGTCGTTGCAATGCTTTTACTTCTTCCTCCGAAACCATATCCTCCATGCTGTCCCGTCTTCTTCGGGAATGCATTCTTCTCTCTTCTTTTTTTTTTATCGGGTCTTGGCGTAAACTGCCTCCCGCTCGACGAATCTGCTTACGCACTTAAAGACCAAACTCACTCTCTCTCAGAACTCTCCCGCAGGTCCTGGTGCAACTGCCTCACCTTCGACGGATCTGCTGCACACTCAGGAACCACTGGCTCTGATACCACTGACGGGGCACCGAAAAACAGACACAGACTCACACTCCCGATTTCCAAATTTTTTTCTTTGCATTAATCTGGAAAATCACATTACAAACGGCCCGCAGGCTTACAAATGACCAGCGCTCGGCTTGGTCGTCTCACTTCCACCCTCTGCATCTATTTCCCGATCCCCCCCGACAAATACAATAAAATGGGTTTTTATAGAGGCCCCGACCCTCTCAAACAACTTTCAAAAATGGGTTCACCAACCCAAATTAAATTTCCCTCCAATACATTCTTCACGTAAATCGGGACACCAACCCGATTAAATTCTCGCACTCCGCACGGTCCCTGCCACTGCTGACTTGGTCAGTAAACCCTGTGCGCCTTGCTTCTCGTCTTTCGCGCTCCTGGAATTCCCCGCTTTATCTTCAGCTTCTGCCACGTGTCAAATTTGAACAGTCCTCGAAATAACCGTTCCCGCCATCTTTTTCTCTTCCCGCGCCATTTTCTCTCTCCATCGCGATATCGCGACATGTCGCGATATCGTGACATTTCTGGCTCTCTGCACTTGCTTCTCATTTTGGTCGCGATATCGCGACCATTTTGCCTCCTGCCCCTCCGTTGAGAAACTCGTCGTGATATCGCGACGTCGCGATATCGCGACCATTCTGCCATTTTGGTCGCGATATCGCGACATGTCGCGATATCATGACCATTTTTCCTCCGCACCCGCTTGTCCAATTTACGTCGCGATATCGCGACCGTTTTGTCGCTCTCTCCTCTGCTCCGAAACCTGTCGCGATTTCACGACATGTAGCAAAATCGCGGGTCGCGATTTCGCGACATGTCGCGAAATCGTGCCCCCTTCTGTGCCTTCGTCCCTCTCCGGAAAACTGTCGCGATTTTGTGACACGTCGCGAAATCGCGGCCCCTTCTGCTGCACTTCCTCGCCAATTTCTGTGGCAATTTCGTGACACGTCGCGAAATCGCGACGGTTTTCTGTCTTTGCCGCTTTTTCTTCCTGTGCCGACTCTTCAGCACTATTTTTCCCGACACTTGACACCTCGGTTGCTGGTGCCGCCGGATGCTCCTGCATCATTAGGTTGTTGGACTATTTTGCAAGAAAGAGGAAAATACCAATGCTAGGGTTATAAATGTATATGATCCAACTATAGTTACTCCTCGTGCAAGATGTTGAAATGATTTTAGTATATTTTTGTTAAATAGAATGGTGATTTATAATTGTTACCTATGTATTCTTGGGGGTGACTTCATCATAGTTCTATATCCTTTGGAAAATAAGGATGGTACTCTAGGATAGTCTAATCCAATACATGATTTTGCTTCATTTCTCAATTCAAATGGTCTTAAGGATGTTAGCCTTTCAATTTTTTCAATATACATGGGATACCATATGTATTAGGTAAACTCATATAGCAAAAATATTGAATAGATCCTTGTTATCTAAAAAATGGTTGCAAATTGAGTATTTAATCTATTTAGATATTTTATTATGAACATAAACACACTCTTTCTACATGTGATTTACCCAATAATAGTCATCCAAATCAAATTTTCTTCCTATATATGTGGATACAAGACCCTAATTTATTCCAAATGCTTATGTTATAGTGGGAAAAATTAAATTTTACAACATAATATATGTAAAATTTGTTCAAAATATGAAATATTTTAAGGAGCAAATAAAAACTTGGAGTGCCAAATCTTTTGGTAACATTTTTTTAAAAATGAAGTAAATTGAATCCAATCTCAAAAATTTATAGGAAACAATCAAAATCAATGGAATGGACTATGATTTTCATATGAAATAAAAATAATTACTTTCTAATTATCATATGGTATTGAAAAAGGAGGAGTGGTATTGGTTCAAAAACCTAGGTAGAAATGGCTCAAGGAAGGAGATAGAAATACAAAAAATCATAATTTCACAACAAAAAGAATTTTTCTTTTAATCACTTCAAAAATATTTAAAATATATATGAAATAAATTTTGAGGAAAAATAATATAAAAGGAAGGAAGAAACTAATTATTTAAAAATTATTTTATCAAATACTAAGCAAGATAAGGAGGCACAAGATAAGCTTTTCCAAAATTTTCCATCAATTATCACATAGGGATAAAAATAAAAATTTATGAAGAAAATATTTATGGAGGACCTACATGAAGAAGTTTTCTCTTTCCATCCTAACAAGGCACCTTACCCTTGATGGATTTCCTAGAAAAAAAATAAATACTTATTGAAGAGTGATATGTTGGTTGTGGTTGAAGAGACTCAAAAAAGGAAGGATAAAATAAGTGATATGAATGCCACTTTTGTTATATTAATTCCAAATAAAGGGGAGAGAAAATATTTTGATAATTTTGGTCTAATAAGCCTTTGTAATATGATTTATACGATCATTTTAAAATTTATGGCAAACAGTTTGAAAGAAATTCTAGATTAAGTTATCTTAGAGTAATAAGGTGGGTTTGTTAACTGTAAACTAATCCTTTATGGTGAAATTATTGCACAAGAGACCATACATTCTCTTTGTTCCATGGAAAAGTAGGTACGCTTATGAAATTAGATATGAAGAATGCATATGATAGGATTTTTTTGAGTTTTCTACATAATATTCTCAATGTTTTTGGTTTTGACTATAGTTGTGTGAATGGATTAAATGTTATTATAGCACTAAAAAATATTATATTTTGATCAATGGTTCTCATATTGGTTACTTTAAGTCATCTTGTGGACTATACCAAGGTGATCCTCTATGTCCTTGTCTAATCACTATTCTTGTGGAAGCATTAAGGAGAGCCTTATCAAAGGTAAAATTGAAGAAAATATCAACAATATCTCTAATTTGTTAATGATACTTATCTTTTGGGCCATCCCTTAGTAAATGAGGCCATGTAATTAAATCAATATTATGATTCTATGAGAAGGGTACTGGATAATTGATTTTTTTCAATTGGTTATATGGGATTGAAATGGGCCCCACTGTATTACATCATCACCACATAGTGGTATTAAAATAAATCTTGGATATTATCCATATATCACTTGGTAATATTTGAACCTTGGTCTCCTCCTTAAATATTGAGTAATCTAACATATTGAGCTAATGCCACTTGATTACTAGATAGTTGGTTAATACTAGAAAATATAGGATTTTTCATTATCATTGCCCTAGATTTACAATGAATTATTATAGATATTTTGGGTTTAAAATTTAAGAAATTACATCAAACTACTTGGGTATTCCTTTGTCTTAGAAAGGAAATAAAAAATATCTTTAGGTATTATTTTTGGATAGAGTGAAATTTTATTTAGCACATTGAAAAGGTAAGTTCTTAACCATGGCAAAAAGGCTACAAATCATAAAGACTACATTGCAATCCATCCTTATTTATATGATGTCTCTTTCATAATTTTTAGTAGGTATAACATCAAAATTTGATATAATTTAAAGATACTTTCATTATAAATGATGCAAAGAAAATTTCATATTTTATCTTTGTAAGTGAGACAGGGTTTGTAAAGGAAATAATATTGGATGACTAACATTATGGAATTACAAATTTATGATTTTGGCATTAGGGAAAAAACATGGGGGTAGATTATTCGTAGATCAAAGAGAGAATTAGAAAAAAATATTACTTTAAAAATATATAGGTTTCGTTGATGCAATAAAATTATTTAGGAAAGGAACACTACCCAAAGGATATCCAACATGGAACTTCATATTATATAGTTTATTATTGACCAAGAAATATATCAGATGGTTAGTCAATGAGAGGGATTATGTAAATTTTTAGATTGATGATTGGTGAAGTCTTATTATTTTATCTTTGATTCAAAATGATAACCATTGGCTCAAGAATTTCTAGATTGTAAAGGTCTATAGATGAATGTGAGCAACAAGTACAAATCATAGATTATATTAGTAACTTATTCAAATTACATATAAAATTTTAAAAGATACTTCAAGAGTTTTATTTGTCAATTTTTACATGAAAAAAATGATTTGCTTTAGGGTCTATAAAAAAATGGTCGATACTCAATCAGTTGGGATATGAGTATTTAAAGTAATCAAAACTTCCTACTCACAAAGATTTTTCTTGAAATAATTTTTCCTCCCTAAAGGCTTTCCCTAAGGTCTCAACATTTCTTTGGTTAGAAGTTCAAAGTAATATTCTTATAGGAGGTAGTCCACAAAGAAGAGAATATCATCAACCTTTTATATGTGCCTTTTGTGAGAAGGATATAGAAACATCAAACCATATAGTTTTAAAAAATAAGAAAATGTTTTGGGTAGCTCCATCAATATTGAAAGAGCTGATGAGATGTTGGATTAATTATTTCAAAGCTAAATCATTGTGTATTCGAAGGAGGATTGGTCCTACCATTATTTATTGGAATTTATGGATTGAAATAAATTATAGAATTTATTAAAATAAATTTTAAAATCATGCCCAAGTTTGGAACCATGTTATTGCCTTTCTTGAAGAATAGTTATAGATATGGTTCTCGTCATGTGAAATCTCAAGTGAAAAAATATATGGTAACAACTTGGTTATAGGATTTGAACATACATGGAAGAGTCATCTTTGACGATGACATTAAAACAAAGGATTTGCTTCAATATAGGGTAAAATAAAAATATCAAAAAAATGGTTTTGTAAAAAATTAAATTGATGCTGTTTCTAAAGGAAATCTAGGGAAAGTCAGCCGAGATGGTGTTTTTAGAAATAAATAAGGAAATAATCAGTCACTTACGAGTCATATGGAACTTAAAATAAAAACTATGTAGATGGTAGGGAACTTCTTACATGGGTTAAAATTGCAATTATAAATTAATGGAAATATATTTTAATTGAGGGGGATTCACAAATTATTGTTAATGCTATAAACAAGAATTTATGTGAGGATATTTTTTTGAAGAATCTAGGGACTACGATGGTTATCACAATGATTACTCCTATGAATCTAGGGGTCGGATGTTGTTGTACAGCTAAATCTAGTTTTGCAATGATGATTCACCCTAAATATAGAGTTTTTATAGTAGGAAAAGCTATTATTATATAGAATTTAGGGGTTGTAATGGCTATCACAGTGAATCCTCCTATGAATCTATGGGTTGGGTGTTGTCATAAGACTGAATCTAGGGTTACGATGATGATTCACCCTAAATCTAGGGTTTTTTGCAATGGGGTGGTTGTTAAAAACTACAATCCATAGTGCATCCTTGTCTTCCACTTCATCCCACGACTTCTACAACTCTGCTCGATAATAGAATCAAGGCTTTCAAATATCGATGGACTAAATATTTTTTGAACTTGTATCTATGTAAAAATGGTGTGTAGGGTAGTAGGGATAGATTTTAGGGTTATGGGTTTGACAATGGCCCTATGGTGGATCACATGTTTTCACCATATAGAGAGGAAGGTCCTTTGGTGGGTGTGGGTTCCCTATGAAGAGGTGCTATGAGTTGGGCCCCTCTAGGGGCTTCACTCCAAAAGCCCTTTGATATTATTGTTGAAGCTAATGCTGGTCACCTAGGTATTTTGGGGGGTCTTCGGTCATCTAAAGGTAATTTTGAAAGTGGGGTCAATTTCCAAGGTCCCTATATTAATCTCAAATCCATTAACCCCAACAACTCTTATATTTTTGTGATGTCTAAATATGTTGGTATTGTAAATGCTAAAGTTCTTTGTGATCTCTCCCATGTTGGTATTGAAATTTGTATTCCATGAAATTTGATTCAAATAACCATGGGGGAAGGGAACTATAGTCTGGTGGAAAAATTACAAGAGGTGAGGTTGAACCTAGATTCAATCAAAATATGGGCCTCAAAAAATGGAAACCTTTGGATGCAATGGAAATTATTGTGATTCAAAAATCCTTCTTTTTTATAAAACTATATTGTGTGGAAGATTCAAACCGCATCCTTTGTGGTGGTCCTTGGTTCTATGGGAAAAGGGGCTTGTTCCTTTGGAAGCTGGAACCTAACTTCAACCCACATACTCATAAGGTAAACTTGGTATCTCTTTGGATTCGTCTCCCTGGTCTTCCTTACTATTTATGTCATGATGATATTTGAAGAGGATTGGCTCAAGCAGTGGGAGACCTTATTCAAATTGATTATATGACTAGAGAAAAATCCATAATGGTGTTTGCAAGATTATGTGTAATGGAATATTTAGAAGCAGATCTCACTTCTTCAATAAATATTACCTCATACTTGGGTACTTGGGCCCAACTCATTGTATATGAAAATAAATCAATGGTTTTCTTTGGATGTGGAAATTTTGGTCATCTGATGGACCAGTGCCCTCAAACAATTCAAGAAAATACAGGTAAATTTTCTCAAGAGGATCCCTAGAATAATGTGGCCAATAGCTAAGTTTTTGAGCCCAATGAGTTCTAGAAAGTTGAGGTATTTGATATTTTAGGATCTAAGGTTATTATAGACCCTCCCCTCTAGGGTGAGAAGCCACCCCTAGTTGAATACCATGTTGTTCCTCCCCCTGAGTATAATATGCCACCCTTAGTTGAAGGTCAAGATATGCATTTTTCTAATTTTAAATCTAAGATTCATAAAAGCTTTGAGTAGTTCAGTACCCCTCCTCCACTGGCCCCACTGATTTTGCAAAACTCATTTGATTACCTCTATCTCTTTGGACTGGATATTTTGGTAAACTCGGTTAATACCTCTCATCCACTTCTTTGGAGAGGGTGATGAAATTGAAGAAGGATTCCCTAGACCTTAAAACAAAAAGTCATAAATGTTCTCCAATACCCTTTTTGGAGAAGGTATTCCTTGGCTCTAGATAAAGGTCTTAAAAAAGGGTTGTGTAGATGTTGGGGTAGAGTGTAATGTTGGGATATCATCATTTAAATTTTTTAGGAATAAGATGATAGAGATAGATATAGCCAATGGATCTCAATATTTGTTGAATATGGATATTGGAAATTGTCAACCTTCCCAACCCTTTGCTAGGGGAAAGAGACCTTATCTTAATTTTTTTAATGGATGAAATTTTTTTCTGGGACCTTCCTTCTAGATTCTCTGGTGCAATTTAGTTGTGTCTTCTATTTCAATTAGAGCCCACAAAGGTATTATAAGTAAGGTTTCTAGTTTGAGCAATATTTTTCAACTTTGAATCAAGTAGAAGTTTATTTTGGTCCCTCAAGATTCGATGTTGGTTTTGGATCATGTTGATGCAAGTTTCTAGAGTTTCCAAAATATAGAGCTCTTGGTTTGAGTGAGAATATTTTGGTGATAGATTACCAATCTTCTATAATTGGTATTCTTAATGTTGCTTTTGCTTGTGTGGATGATATAAAGGTTATGCTCTTGTGGTACCAAGGTCTAAATTTTGATAGGCATGATGGATCCCAAGGGCATGAGGTCACCTGTTGTGAATTTTATCGTACCCGTCTAGTGGTTCTCTTGGCTTGTTTTAGGGTTTGTGTTTCATTCCGTCCCTGGCTATGTTGTTTTATCTCTTGTACCTATTTTTTAAGATGGTGCTAGTTTGCTTGGTTTTGGGTGTCCAACAATTGTGTTTTGTACTTGTTCTTGTCTTTGCAAAGTTAGTTTTTGACCAACTCTTGCAAGACTTCTTCTAATGTATAAGTTTCAATGATCCTTTCAAAACCCCTTCTATATCTAATAAAAAATGAATTGATGTAAGGATAGGATTATAAATAATATTTTTTGTACAATTAATAAAAGAGGGTTTTGAAAGGAACCCCTCAACATTTTATATCACCTCTAGAAAAGGAGAGAACCAAACAAAATAACAACACAAAGCCAAAGACAACCATCCGACTCAATGAGAAAAAACAAAAAAAGAATAAGACAACCAAATATAGAAATATAACTAAAACAGAAGGAAATAAAACTAGAGTAGGTAGAAATAATAGAACCAAGCTAGTTCTTAATCAACAAATCCACCTCCTAGATAATTTCTCCCACCATTCAATTCACTTCCTTCATGTAGTCAACTACAATCTTCAGCGATCGCATAATTACACGTTGCTTTATTTCCACCATCTTGATATTATGGATAGTGATACTCTTTCCCTTAATAGCATAATTAAGGACATAAACCTCCTTAACTAATTTTTCCTTATAAATATCTCTAGGAAAAAAATTAGAATCAAAATAAAAAATAATGGGAATATAATTTTCCTCAATGGACTTCTTACCCAAAACTCACTTAGACGTCCTCGTAGTACCTCCTCCATCAATATTGGAGGACATAGACACTCCACCAGACCTGGCATTGGTATAAGTATCCATGAGAGATATTTCAAGAAAGTCAATTATGTTAGTCTCACAATGACACTGAGAGGGGGGGTGAATCGGTGTAGCTCTTAAAAACTTAAATCTTCAATTCTTAATGCCTAAACAATGAAAGCTTAAAACTCAATAAAGCAAATATACCAAAAGAGCATCACACAACACAAGATGTACCGAGGTTCACCAGTTTTGGCTACTCCTCAAAATTGACTGTTTGGACTCCCATCCAAATCTAGCCTTTGCAAAATACCAATTTTACAATCAATTTACCAGCACACACTGGAAGGAGCACCAACCCTTGATTTATCTGCAACAACAAAAAGGAGCACCAACCCCTGATTTATCTGCACCGACAGAAAGGAGCACCAACCCCTGATTTATCTGCACCAATAGAAAGGAGCACCAACCCCTAATTTACCAGCACCAACTGGAAGGAGCACCAACCCCTAATTTACTAGCACCAACTGGAAGGAGCACCAACCCCTAATGCCAAGCACCAACTTGGACTTTTGTTCTAAAACTAGAAGATTGACATAAAGATGCCTTCACTTTTACAAGACCCTGACTGGTCTATTGCTTTCTCAACATCGCCCATTCTTCACACAACACATGCCCTGCTCGCTCTCCTCTTGCTATCTTCATAAGATTAAATCTGCCTCGCTTTAATCCCGAGCGCTTTCACTCTTTTTCAGTAGCACTTTAATTCTCCATGTAGACCTCCTTTTATAACAAAGTTTTGACTCTATTTTTAACTTCCATATTTTCACATGCAACCCGTAACTGGCCTTGTAACTGTTGTTCTGACTTCTGTTCACTGTTCTTATTTTAGCTGCATGATTTTTCTCTGTAACTACACCTGTAACTGTCGTACTGACTTTAGTTCACTGTTCTTATTCTAGTTGCATGATTTTTCTCTATAATTGCACCTATAACTGTCGTACTAATTCAGTTAACTATCACATATCTTATTTTGGTTGGGTTCTCTTCTTAGCTCACACCAAAGTGACCTGTCGCAAAATCGTGACACTTTTGCCTCTTTGTCCTCTTCTCGTCTTTTGCCCGCGAAAACACATATCATGATATCGTGAGACTTTCGTCTCCTTGATTATTTTCTTGGCTTGTATCCACAAAACACATGTCATGATATCACGACACTTTCACCTCCGTACTCTTCCTCTTTACTTTTGTCACGATATCGCGACACTTCTGCCTTCTTACTTTCTCTCTCCTCCTTTAGTCGCAAAAATGTGACATGTCACGATATCATGACACTTTTTCTCCTTTGCTCTTTCTCTTGCCTTCGGGTCACGAAAATGTGACATGTCGCGATATCGCAACACTTTTTCTCCTTTGCACTTTCTCTTGCCTTCGGGTCACGAAAACGTGACATGTCACGATATCGCAACACTTTTTCATTCTCTTCCTTCCTGCCCTTTCCAAGTCACAAAAATGCGACATGTCGCGATATCGCGACACTTTTCCTTCTCGGCCTTCCTGCCCTTTCCGAGTTGCAAAAATGCGACATGTCGCGATATCGCGACACTTTTCCTTCTCGGCCTTCCTACTCTTTTCAAGTTACGAAAATACGACATGTCACGATATCCCGACACTTTTCCTTCTCTGCCTTCCTCTTCACTTTGGACCGCAAAAATGCTACATGTCGCGATATCGCGACACTTTTTCCTCCTTGCATTTTCTCTTCGCTTTAGACTGCAAAAATGCAACATGTCACGATATCGTGATACTTTTTCTCTCGGACTCTCTCTCTTGCAATATGTCATGAAATCGCGACACTTTTTCTTCCGTACAATATCTCTTGCAATATGTCACGAAATCGTGACACTTTTTCTTTCGGACTCTCTCTCTTGCAATATGTCGTGAAATTGTGACACTTTTTCTACTTGTCTTTTTCTCTTCCAACATGTCGCAAAATCGCAACAGTTTTTCCTGCTTGTGCTTTCTCTTTGAACATGTCACGAAATCATGATAGTTTTTCTTGCTTGCGCTTTCTCTTCGAACATATCACAAAATTATGATAGTTTTTCTTGCTTGCGCTTTCTCTTCGAACATGTCACGAAATCGCGACAGTTTTTCCTACTTGTGCTTTCTTTTCAAACATGTCACAAAATCGTGATAGTTTCTCTTTCTTCTCAAAATGTGATATCGCGAAAATTTTTATTTCTTTCTCAACATGTCGTGATATCATGACAGTTTTTCTTTCTTTCTCAACATGTCGCGATATCGCGATAGTTTTTCTTTCTTTCTCAACATGTCGTGATATCACGACAGTTTTCTTCCTTGTGATTTTCTTTTGATTTTTAGCATATGGGCCACTTCGATATTTTGGAAAATCACTGTACATACTCTGAAGAACCTCTTAACTCCTATCCACTACATCAACCGATATTTTTGAAACTCCTGTCCACTGTATCAACTGATCTGTTTGACTATGTTGACAACAATGACAATACTGTTGCTGCACCTTGCTCAACAATCTCCCCCTTTGGAATTTTTGGCAACACACATGCAATTTCCTATAATTCTTCTCCCACTTTGACAATAATACCAAAGGGCTACTGCAGACTCCCCCTGAGTCCATGCACAACATTCTCAGGCACAAGTTATTACAGTTAGCAAAAATTACAAACATGAGCAAAAAGATAAACAAATTGACCACTCCCAATTTATTGCGAATGTACTCAACGACTTCCTTGGGAAATGGTTTTGAGAAGATATCCACTACTTGCTCTATTTTTGGAATGAAATCCAACTTAACCTCGCCTTTCACAACTTTCTCCTATGTACAGCATGTTGTCGCTGCAATATATTCTCCCTCTACTGTGAATAAGGAGACTGACTCTTCTTTCTTACTGTTCCACGCGACCAACCTGTCTCCAAGATGGAATGCACCTCCACTGGTACTCTTTCTGTCATCTACACATCCTTGCTCAACTTGCAACCTATCATCATGGGAGTGCTAACTAGCTTACAATCCTCCATTGTGAACTTTTTAGCATAGTTTGATCAACATGCAACTCTTAGCTGTGCAAAAGTTACTCCCAAATAAAAAATGACTAACGAATTTGCCTTGCATCCGTTGTGCAGTTCAATGTCTCTGGTTTCTAAATACTGTCATGAATGTTTTCATCACCTATGTAGGTATTGACAGTGGACCCTTACCTCTAGCATTGGAACCTCAATCTGCGCGTAGTCATCAACACTCAATATTATGCTTCTTGCTAGGGCATATGTCAGGGCTACTCAATGTCTTAGGCAAACGTTCTTCATGTGATTCCAGGGAGCATTTCTCCTTTCTGCGATCAAGGGATTCCTCGGGAAATATCTTTCATTCCTCAAATAATGCAAGACTTTCTTAGGTGCATAGGCATCTTGCCCTCCTTGGCGCTTCACCACCTGGGCGCTATTCTCTCAACGTGTTTGCCTTGCATGTGCCACTTGGCACTCTTGATGAACTGGGTGCTAGTGCTATTGTTTTCTTTGACTCTAGCATCTCTTTGATAATGGCTACTTCTTTAGAGAAAATTAATGCTCTCTTATACCAAATGATGTGTTGTATTTTTGGTTAAGAAACGCACGCCTTCCCAGCTACATGTTGGCAGTAATTTTCATAATGATCATGAAGAGCTTTACCATAGTCCTCCCTCGATATTGGTAGATGAATCGAGACGTACTCACAACATGGATTCTATGTTATCTATAGATTGGGAATGTTACAGGCTTCAAAACTAGCACCTGCAAGCTTATGCTTCCATGACACGACGACCTGTGCTACATGTTCTATCTTAGATAATGCCTATCAGCTACTGCATCGAAAACCTAGTTGTTCACCATGTTGTTCTGCTAAAGTGCATCAGTTTGACACTATCTACTATTATAACTGCCATCACCAGAGAGATTTCACAATAATAAAAAAACTAGCTCTGTCAATCCAACGTCTCATGCTCCTGCTTATTACCTCCACAAACAACTACATGAACTGAAACACATTTTGAAAACTATACGAAAACTCCCCCTGACTACTTTCCTTTCATCCTTAGATAACAAAACAACATAGGAGCGTTAAAATAAAACTTTAAGATTACTCCCCCTGAGGATGTGCTATTGAAAGCATGAGATTTCGGAAGAAAAATAGTACTAAGATGCAATATAAACAAAACTAACTCGATGCATGAAATAGGACGAACGTAATCAAATCAAGACCAAACATAAAGAGAAAGCAGGAGCACAGACCCTTTTATATTAATGTGATTCCAAACTCGGTTACAATCCATCTCCTCCCCTTTTAGGGGCTAGGAGTGTTAGCATGTTTTGGTTACAATCGTGATCAATAATCCTTCTTCCGCATGCCCACATTTGAAATGGGCGGGCCAAAGTGTTGCCGCCGCTTATGCTGATGAATCCTCACTTCTCGCTGCTTATCCTGCGTTCAGAGACACAACGACATTGTTAGTAGCACCTGTTGCAAAGAAGAAGCACTTGTTCTCTAAAAATGATAAAAGATGCATGCATAAAACCTAATAAAATGATGACTAAACTGATTCCAAATGACTTGCAATTTGAACATGAACCAGGAAACATTACCAGAGGGCCACTGCCATCGAAACAGTCGGCCAATCTGCATTCAACTAAAATTCATCCCTGGTCAGGACGAATTTTGCTGTAATTCATCCCCGGGTAGGACGAATTCGCCTGTGATGAAAAGCCGAAGTGATGCCGTCTAAATGTCGAACCTCGGGACCTCCAGAAGATCTGCAAACATAGGGGTTAACCAATTGGGGGCATTTTGGGACGACCCAGATGGTCGGATTCTCCCAATTTGGCCTCTATCCATGGGAATTCGACGTCGTTACCTGCAAGTTAGTGAGGGCCACAAAATCGACAAAGCATGATAATATTTAATCAAAATCTTATGGAATCGAAATCAGAAACTACCTAAACAACATAGCATGTAATAGAAGATAAACAAGTGATAACATAATAGATTAAAATGAAACTTAAAAGAAAAGTGCGGGGCGCCCAAGTGGGCCGCCCACCATTGGAACTTGATTTTGGCACCAATCCACTTGGGATGGGCCCAAAATCTCTTAGGATGGGGTGTCGGCAAATTGGTAGATTGATGTGGTGAAATGTCGGGTTTGGGTCCGGATCCACACTTCCAAAAGCCACCCACTAACCTCTCTTGCGAAAGAGATTAAGGATGTGGAAGAAATGAATCGAAAAGGGGTGCAATAGGGTGTTCAATTTGGCAGCACTTCGTTGCTTGAAAATGCCTCCAACTTGTCTCCTTTTGGGTGGGAAAGTCCACCAATTTATAGACCCAGGGGGTCTCTTTTGGATGGGCATGCAGGGATGCCATGTGGCGGCCATGCCTTCCCAAGAGGGAGGAGACTCCTCCCTGACTTGGGCTTCCATGACTGCCCTTGTGATAGTCTTCCAACGGCCAATCTACCCACCTACACGCGCATGCACGGCAGGAGGCAATAAATGACTGTCTTCGGCTGCCACTTGGCGGCATTCTTCTTTTTGCCCGTTAAACCTGGAATTCGTCCTGACCAAAGACGAATTTAGAATTCGTCCCTGGGTGAGACGGATCCCAGTTAGAATTCGTCCCTGGGTGAGACGAATACTGAGCAAAGTGCTTGAATGTGCCAAATTGCCTTTTGACCTTCCAAAATTGCTACAAAAGTGGTTAGGACCACTGTTTAACCTCTGAGGGCTGCCCCGGGGGCTGTGTGTGTCAAAGCGATCAGTGTTTGCAATCACATAATCGGATTGGTGTTGTTTTGGTGTCTACGAGATGCCCCTTTTTGGGATGCGCTGTGCATGGCGCAACGATCGAGCAAAAATAGATAACCAAAGCACTAATGATTAGGGTTCTTGGTAACCTAACCAACTTTTGATGCCCCAAGTATGGAAAGGGCATGCATTCTTGAATCCTTGCTTCTGACGAGCTAAGGAATTTGATTTCAAGTATTAACCTATTTTGGTGAGGTGTGACTTGAGCTTGGACATTGATCAGTCATGATTAGGCAAAGGGCGCAACCTTTTGTCCATAGGGGAACCTTGTGTTCATGCTTCGAGAATGCCAAGTGTTTGATCAATTTGTGATAATTGCTTGTTTACTGCCCCAAGCAGGAGCGTAATTGTCTTTGTCAATGATTCTTTGAATGCATGTCATTTTCTTTAATTGGGTGTGTGCTTGTTGATTGGTGACTAAGTGTGACTACCCCCTCAAGCGACGAATCGATGAGGGAATGACCTTCGTGAGAAAAGCGACGAGTCGCTTGACCCAAGATGACTTGTGCAAGGGTGCCTTCGGAGATTTAGCATTAAGCATGTGCAATTTTTCCGACATTTAGACCTATTTTTGGTGGGTAAAAACCCTTTTTTGCGACGCTTTTTGGAGCTGAAATTGGCGAAAATCCGTCTTCCCGTGGAGCAGTCCGGCTAAGATAGCCTTCTTAGGGAGTAGGATAGTGACAATTTATGACCCCAACGTCTATTTTGTATGCCCGGGATGTCTAGTGCAACAGCACTCTCATCGGGCAAGTTTATTGTCTGTTTTTAGTGCATTTTTGTTCAATTTTTAATGTTTTTTGAATTTTTGGCCTGAATTCGTCCCAGGGTGGGATGAATTCTAGCTTTAGAATTCGTCCCTGGGTGGGACGAGTGCTAACCAGAGCGCTCATCCCAGGGAAGGATGAATTCAAGCTCAAAAGGCCTATTTAAGGGCCAAAACTTGAGTTTGGGCTCATTTGCATCTGATTTTTCTTGCGATTTGGAGCTCTAGGGAGGAGGAGGTAAATTCTGCAAAGCGAAGCACTGCTGAGATTTTCCCTGCCATCATGAGTACACAAACTGGTTCGAGCGGCGGAGCCGAAGCCAGACCAGTAAGTGCTTCCTAGAGTTTATTTTTGTTTTAAAACTGTAAGTGTGTTGTTTTTCTGTACAGTTCTTTTCCATGATTTTAATTTTTTTGAGTTATTTTCTTTTGCAGGTTGTTAGGAGCCGATACCGTGTACCCACTACTTTTACTGAGGTGCGGGGGGCACTGACTGATGCTGACTGGGAGTGGCTTGATGCCCTTGGGCTCAAGCAGGTGGCTCGACTGGAGCCTATGGTCACGGATCAGGCCTATCTGATGGCCCTGATCAATCTTTGGGATCCACGGACCAACACTTTCCATCTCCCCAAGGGAGATGACTGTGACTTTGGAGGATATCTATCAGCTTCTTCGATTTTGATAGATGGACTGCCCATCAAGACATCATCGCGTGATCAGCGGACAGTTGTACTGACGAGATGCTTCGGGCATGGGGAGCGGTTGGGCGTAGAGAGCCCAGTGGAGACGAGCGAGGTGGACTTCCAGGTTGGCGAGATTTTGGTTGGATGGTGGCAGGGAGAGGGGGTGTTAGGAGTGAGGCACGCATTCCTTATGGGCCTCATTTCCAACATGCTATTACCTGACTCGTCGGGCGGAAGGTTCCCATGGAACCTGTTGGATTTGGTGTGGCAGTTGGTAGAGTGCCCGATAGAGGCATCGTTGATCCTGAGATGGGGATAGACACTATTGGCATAGCTCTACGGGGAGTTGTATGGGGTCCATTGTCGGTAGCGGAAGGGGATCAGCTATAGTTATCTATTGCAGTGCTGGGGTTGGCAGCACATAGCAGTTGAGAGGCCAACCGGGTTACCATGGATGACTCGGGTGGTGATGGAGGATAAGGAGATAGGGTATGCAGTTTTGTGGCGATGGTCCGGAGAGCAGGGGAGAGTCGCGGTGGGCAGGTGTCGTAGGGCACTATGCTGATGCCTTCTCTCGGCTCACTCTAGGGGATGTGGTTTGGCACCCTTATCGGGATTTCGGCTTGGCCGGAGGCTAGAGAGTGGCTCTGATGGGTACGTAGGAGCGGTGGCTGATTGGGCGACATGGGACCGAGCATGAGTTCTTCTCATATAGCCGGGTTACATGATAGTTTGGGGTGTGCCAAGGGTTTCCTGGTGAGCCCGTGGTCTATCGACGTCGGGGAGATGAGAGGACTCTAGACCGATCGGTCATCGTGCCACTGGGCGAGGATTCGGATGTGGTGATCGACGTCTCGGATGTGGATGACGTCGGGACTACCACTGAGTATGACTCGTGGTGGGTACTACGACGATGGCGAGGAGAGGGGCCATTGGGAGGCACGAAGGCAGCAGTGGAGGGTTGAGGCACCAGGGGATGATTGGGGAGCTCCTTTGGAGGATGCAGAGATGGTAGAGGTGGAGGGTGAGGATGTAGATTTGGGGGCTTCGGATCAGCCGGAGATGCAGGACATGGCGGAGCAGTGGGAGCCAGGGCAGTTGTTTCGGAGAGTCCCATGCCTCAGGCGGGTGCGGAGGAGATGGAGTCTGGGGTACACGCTGAGAATGCATGTTTGGTGGAGCTATTGGAGGTGAGACCAAGAGTTGGGGGATGCGCTGCGGGAGAGGGATCTCCTGCGGGCTCAGTTAGTAGAGCGGGATAGGGTTTTGGCGTAGCATGATGATGCAGTAGCTTACTACCATCGACGGGAGGCAGAGTGGGATAACGAGTCAGATTTGGAGATGGAGGGAGAGATTATCCGCCTCGGTGGGCGGCTACCTGAGCCATCGGGAGGTGGATCTTCGCGTCGGATGAGAGACAGTGGTACTGAGCAGTCAGCATCATCTCGTCGTAGGCGATTGGATGAGGGAGGGGGTAGCAGGCGTGATGTGGGGGCTAGTAGTAGCTGCTATGAGGGGTCCCATAGGACCCACACCATGGGGGGTAGTTCCCATCGCACCGATCCTGCGTGATCATGGTGGTCGACGCCTTAGGTTGGGTGGTTTTGTTAGATGATTACGGGGTCAGATGACCAGTTTTGTAGCCTACGGGCATTTGTTTGATGATATATATATATATATATATATATATATATATTGTGAATTATGCATTATGGTTATGCATATGTGATGATTTGATATTATGCATGTTTATTTATTTTGATGGATGCATATGTTATGATGAATGCAAATGTTTTTTATTTATATGTGATATGCAAAATGAAATGGATGAATGGAATTTGTGATGGTTGGTTATGGCACCATAGACTGTTTAGGACTCTGTTTATTTTTTAGGCGATTGCTGTGGTAACTGACTTTGTATGTATACATGTGATTTTTGATGGTATTGTAAGGATGAAAAAGTAGCGCAGTTTGGTTTAGAAATGTAGCTAAGGTTTTCTGAGACTCAGAGGGTTTTAACTCACTAGCCATGACTGTACTTTATCTTACAAGACTTTTGAACAAGGTATGAATCGGACTTGTTTTTGACCAAGTTATTTCACATCCCTGTGTGTGCAATTGAGTTCATTTATGTGGTATTTGTCAAGATACCGCCAGTGCCAGATGGGCTTTCAACCGAACCTGTATTGAGGATCACCTAATTAGCTCCACTAACTCCTTTATTGTATTTAGTCAGATTAATCTACGGTGCTATCTAGGATACCATAAGCTAGCTCATCCACATGCAAACATTGATCTGTACACAAGTTAATGTGACAGATATATCATCATGCGAGAAGTTTACCGCCAGTGACCGATAGGCTATCAACCAAACCGGTACTGAGGCTTGCCTCATGACCTGTCGAAATGCTGAGAGTTCTAGGGATTCAAGTTCGACTCCCTTCTTTTCTTTAATTGTATTGGGATACTTGCTCCTTTGTAGTGATAAAATCACTATTTATTTTTGTTTTATTTGTTTTTCTTTTTGAGCAAGGGATTGGGATATGGAGTGACGATAATCACTATTGTTTGTGCCTTTTGATGTGTGCACTGTAGGATGTCAAATTTTGGTGTTTTGACTTTTTGCAAATTTTTGATGTTTTGCAACTATTGAGAACTTGGGATTCTTAGGGAATTGGGTAGGGAGGATGCTTGTCCTTTTGCCAACTCTCAGCATTCTTGGGGTCATTCACACAGGGGATGAGCAAGATAACCATTTCGCTTATGGTGACCTGGATTACTATGCAGGTTTCATCTTTCGTTCACACAAGTTAGGAATTTTTATGTGTTTTAATTTGTGTTGGGATGTTACGGAACAAGGCGTATCTCAAGTATGACTCTACCTTTGTAAAATCTATCTGACTTGGTACATTACATGACTAGAGATCAAAATGATGACTGAATTATGAAAACTCTTGATACATTAGAAGACCACTGACTCTTAGTGTGGTAAAAAGCGGTAAATGGCATTTGTTTTTTTTTGTTTTATAAGATGGAACAATGTGGAACCAGATGGACTAGCAGAGCAATTACAGCCTATGGTGCCTTTGACCTGTACGACCACAAATATGCAATGTATGGATGTAATGCTTAATGCAGCTATGTATTTTTGTATTTTTGATGGATTGATTTTTGTGAATATGAAGATGAGATGCGAGAAGAGTTCTCTATTGATGAATTTGAGCATGCCTAGAAATGAGATGCAAAATTTTTGTTGTTTTTGATGATTTTTGGATTTTGAATTTCTTTATTTTTGACCAAGCGATTGTGAGAATCCTTGGAGCATTTTTTGATTGGGATTTTTGGGATTGTTTAAGAGATTGATCATGAATCCTTGGGAGAGCATTTTTGTGAGATGGTTTTGGGATTGACCAAGCGAATATAGGAATCCTTGGAGCATTTTGGGGATTGACCAAGCGATTTTAGGAATCCTTGGAGCATTTTGGGATTGACCAAGCGATTATAGGAATCCTTGGAGCATTTTGGGGATTTGGCTCTCTTAGATATGAAATGGGCGCAAATGACTGATGTTCAAGGGTTCTGTTTCCTTGATTCCATCAAGAGAAGCTAGCCGGTATGTCCCGGGTCCTATTTTTCTATCAATGACATATGGACCTAACCAATTTGCCATGAACTTGTCCCTTAGGTGGGACGACAAACTAGAATTCTGTTGGTTTTCCTTCAAAACCAAATCACCAATCCGAAAGTCCCTCAGGTGAACTTTCATGTTGTAAGCTTTCTTAAGTCGCTCTTGATAGATACGTAAATGCTCGAGAGCATTAACGCGTCATTCGTCAAGCAACGTAAGCTGGTCTAACCGGGCCTACCGTGCAGCGTCATCATCGATGAACTCTTGCATTGATATGCGTAGGGAAGGAATTTCCAACTCTAGAGGCATGACTGCCTCGGAGCCATACACGAGCGAAAATGGAGTGGCCCCAATGGGTGTCCGAATGCTAGTGCGATAGGCCCATAGGGCAAGTGGGATTTGAATGTGCCAATCCTTATGACTGTCTACGATGGTATTTTTGAGGATGGCAACTAGCATTTTGTTTGACGCTTCTGCTTGCCCATTCGCCTACGGATAATAGGGTGTCAAAAAACTATGCTAAATTTTGTACTTTGTGGTCAAAGCACGCACGTCTTTGTTCTTGAATGGCATCCCATTATCCGAGACTATTTTGGATGGAATACCAAAATGACATATGATGTTATGCAAAATGAACTCCACAATGCGGGGTCCTGTCGTAGAGGTAAGGGGAACTGCTTCCACCCACTTGGTAAAATACTCTGTGGCCGTTATGATAAACGTGTGATGGCCTGACGATGCAGGGGAGATCTTTCCAATTAGATCGAAGCCCCACTACAAAAATGGCCAAGTGGACTGGACTGTCTGCAAGGCCTGGGAAGGTACGTGCATCAAATTGGCATGATGTTGACACTTCACGCACTTCTTGACATATGCGCAACAATCTCGCTCTAAAGATGGCCAATAATAGCCCATGCGAAGAATGCACTTTGCGATGGCCATACCACTGAAATGGCCACCACATGTACCATCGTGCGCTTGGGCGACTGCCCAAGTGGACTCTTGCTGGTCCAAGCAACGAAGGAGGATTCCTTCATAGCTACGACGATACAAAATGTCTCCTATCAAGACATACTTAGCCACTTTCTGCTTGAATGCTCGTTTTGTGGCATGCGTCAATCCAAGCGGGAGATTACCTAACTTGAGGTAGTCTCTAATGGGTAAATACCAGTCCTGTTGATCAGAAACCTCGACAGTATGAACAACCAATCCCTCTTGAAGTTCATCCCTAGCAAACGTTGAGTGGGATAGAACCTGTAAGAATAGCGTTGTGTTGCTATTAATGGGAGTAGGGGAGAACAAGGACCCCCAGTTGGCATGTTTCAGACGATCTTGGATTCGAGAGAACTTATCCGAGGATGGTTCAATCTGGATCATGTGGATTCCTGGCGTCAAGTCTGAGCTTGCACGCTCCATCATGGATTGCGATAAGGTTTTGACTTGAATGGTTGTCATATCACCGGAAAGGTCTTGCGGGATTAGTGACCCCAAGGAGGCCATTGTGTCCGCAAAATGATTCGATGACCGAGGGAGTGCCTCGATGTCATACCACTCAAGTTTTGCTAGGAATTTGTCCACAAGGGCTTTATAAGCCTGTAGAACTGGGCATTTGCATTGGAATACCCCTTTGACTTGATTGACTATTAACAGCGAATCACCAAAGATATTCAGTCATTTGATGTTCATGGCGATTGCTGTCTGAAGACCTATGAGCAAGGCTTCATACTCTACATTATTGTTGGTGCATGGGAAATTTAATTTAAATGACAGGGGCATTGGAGCGCCCTGCGGTGTGAAGAATACTATTCCCGTGCCACCACCTTGCTCACATTTAGAACCATCGAAGAATAGGGTTATGTCAGCCTGTGACTCAGGCTCATCAGAATCTGGCGATTCTGAGACATGGAAGACCCCATCATCGGGTAGTTCTATGACTAGAGGCTGATCGTCTTCAAGAGGAGCCTCTGCTAGTTGATCGGCTATGACCTGTCCTTTGATAGATTTCTATCCAATAAACTCTATGTCAAATTTCGTCAACAACATGATCCATTTCGCCATGCGACTACTATGATAAGTACGACTCATCATGTATCGCAATGGATTCTCCTTAGACACAACATACGTAGTGTTGCTCAGCATGTAGTGGCATAGCTTTTTGGTAGCAAACACCACTGCCAAGCAAAGTTTCTCAACGTATGCATAGTTAAGTTCATAACTGACCAGGGTGCGGCTAAGATAGTAAGTAGCCTATTCTTTGTGAAGTTCATTCTTCTAGGCTAGCATGGCGCCCAGTGCCACCTCAGTAGGTCGAGATGTATAAGTAGAACGACACTCCTGGTCTAGGTGGTGCCAATACTGGTGGCGAAGCCAAGTATTGTTTGATTTCATCAAAGGTTGATTGGCACTCGTCATCCCAGTGAAATGTAACCCCCTTGTGCAATAATTTGTTCATGGGTCGGCACTTGTCAGATAGCTGCGCTATGAAGCGTTTAATCGACGTGACCTTTCCCTGCAGACTTCTGAGCTGCTTAATGGTAGTTGGGGGAACCATTTCAAGGATTGCCTTGACTTTCTTTGGGTCCACCTCGATGCCTCGCTTTGAGACTATGAAACCCAAGAGTTTTCCAGATGTGATGCCAAATACGCACTTCTTGGGATTTAGTCTAACTTTATGCTCCATGAGGCGATCGAGGATCTTGCTTAAGTCATCGATATGATTTGAGCGCAAAAGAGACTTGGCTAACAAATCATCCATGTAATCTTCCAAAGTTTTATGCATGTAGTCATGGAAGATGTACGTCATGGCACGTTGGTAGGTGGCGCCAACATTTTTAAGGCCAAAAGGCATGACCTTATAACAAAATGTCCCCCAAGGCATTGTGAATGCCATTTTTAGTTGGTCTTCAGGATTGATACGAATCTGATTGTATCCTGAGAAACCATCCATGAGGGAGAGCATTTCGTGACCTGCTGTAGCGTCTACCAACGCGTCGATGCTCGGCAAGGGGAAATCATCCTTAGGACTCGCTTTGTTTAGATCTCAAAAATTAGTGCATATGCGAATCCTCCCATCGAGCTTTTTGACGGGCACCATGTTGGACAGCCATGGCGGATAATCCACGTAGATGACAAACTGTGCATCCAACAGCTTTTGCAATTCATCTTTGACCATCAAGGCCACTATTGGGTGCATCTTACGTAGTTTTTGCTTCACTGGCTTGATTTTCGGATCAAGCATTAGATTATGCGTGACTAGCTACGGATCTAGCCCCGGCATGTCTCTATATGACCATGCAAAAACCTCCTTCTTCTCTTTGAGAAGGGCAATGTAGTCGGCTTGCTCTTCAGGGGATAAGCTTACCCCCAACTTGATAATCTATGGATTCATGGGATCCATGCCGATATCTACGTCAGTCGTCTCCTCGACTGACATGTGGGATCCGTCCTCCAACTGATGTGGAGTCGGGATCAAATGGATATCATTAGCTGAATTTAAATCTACGTTGGGAACCTCGGGTTCCTCTTCAGCCTAAAAAATATCCTGAGTTGTCCCTGGGGTAAAATGAGGCATCTTACCGAAAGGCCAGTACTATGATGGTGAGATAGGTGAATTGACACGATCCCAGTCGATGGCATCTGTGTCTAGATGCAATGACCATGCTGGATCGACCGGATTGCGGATGGGTGTGGTCAAATCAATGGAGATCATGTGGATGAAATGGATTTGGTCTCCATTACCATGGGTGTGATAACTCAAACATTCTGGATGCTCCCTATTCTCTGGATCTGGCTCTAGAGGGACGGGCACGAACGGATCGGCCCTATGTGCTAATAGGAGGACAGGGTCTTCCCTCGGCATTGATGTCATTATAGGGTCTCGGGGTGGACGGTGCTCATCGTAAATTTGGAGCCATGGATCCAACACTTGGTCCCACCCCGCTGGGTCTACATACCACTCATGCCCTGGCACTATGCCCATCTGTGCAAATAATTCATTAATCCCCAAGGGACGCCGTTGTTGCACTTGTTGCCTTTGTTGCATTTGTCGCATGTGGTTGAGATAGGCCATCTCAGTCTCATCTTTCGAATCACTGTCGGAGATCCAAAAATGTTCATTTTCTTCAACAACTATTTGCGACATTAAGGGTTCACCTTGTTCCAGCAAATTAATCTGATCCCATTGCGGTTGTTCCACTCTTGGTGGGGGGACCTGATTCTCTTGACACAGCACTGGTTCCATTGGAACCTCTAAAGGGAACAGTTTCAAAAAGATCTCTGGACACTGTTTATGTTCTCCTTGAAAGTTAGTGTCCGAACTTTCACCTCTCTCTAGCAAAGGGGAGGGGTTTTTGATGTTACCAAGGGTGGTTGTTGACCATGGAAGGTAATCTCCCAAGGTATACGTTGTGTTTGGGTTGGCATAAGGATCTGATGCCAATCCACCCTTGTTGCCTATTTCTAGGCCTTGCATGTTTTCCACCAAGATGTCTAAGGGCAGGGGGTGGTTGAACCCTACTCCCGACTTATCATACGACATTTGGTATCTTGGCTGGCAAAGGACACGCACTCCTTGCTCATACCTGCCTAGCCCGTATCCATGCCAATTGCATTGGCCGAGATATCTTAGAGCGAAGTCCGGGTTTGATAGATAATTGACATTTTTGGCAAAAGGCTCTTCGTCTTCGTCCTTTTGCTTGCATGGTTCAACACCATGATCAAGGCCCCCATACACAAAATTAGTCTGGTTTGGTGGGTAACCTAAAGGAACAACTGTCCCTATGGGAAGGCGAGGTCTCCCCATGTCCTGCACGGATTCTAGTGTGGGCGTTGCTACCACATTCTGCACTAGATACTCCCCCAGGCCCGTACTGGCCATTTCAACAGTAATTGTTGACGATTGGGAGGGAGGGAATGGGAGGCCTTCCTGAGTCCATTCCATGTTGGGTGGATTAGGAGCCTCAGCTTCCATTGTGCTAGGTATCTCTTCTGTTGAGATAATTGATATCGTTGGCAACACCTCTTCTAGGGGTTGAGCCTCTTCCAAGATTTGTTTCCCTTTGTCCTTCTGTTTAGCCATGACAGGTGGCATTGGTAGTGAAGGAGCAGATGATGAAGATGCACCTGGCTGGGGTTTTGATGGATTAGTCACCAATGGTGCCCACGGCATCGGACCCTGTCTAGATGGATTTAACTGGAAATCCAAGTGCGTCGATGGGAGGGTCGATTGAGGCATCAATTGCATCGCATTGCAATATTTGAAGGGTTCTAAGTCCATCGGGACTACATGTACTTCTCCTTCAAATGCATACTTTAGACACTGGTGAGCTATCGAAGGGACACACTTCATGTCCCTGATCCATGGCCGCCCTAGCAATATGTTGTATGCCATCTCGCCTTCCAAAATATGGCACAATGTAGGTATCGTCTTTTGTCCTACCTGGATGGGTAGAACAATTGTGCCGACTGTCGAGCATATCGCATCGTTGAATGCTCGCAGTGTGTATGTGGAAGCCATGATATGAGAGGCTGGCAGCTTCAGATGTTTTAATGCTGCAGTGGTAATGATGTTACTGGACGAGCCAGTATCTACCAACACTCTCTTGTACGGGATCCCGTTGACCCACGCGATAACGTGCAGGGGTGGATCTGCCATGTCATTCGATATTGTTTTAACTTCATCCTCTCTGAAGGTAATGACCGGCTCCGTACATCGTTTCACATGTCCCACGAAGTTATTGAAGGAATTCGCTTCGTGAGGCTATAACTCGATGGCTTTCAAAATTTCCATGAGAGCTTCTCTATGGGGTGTTGACTGTTGTATAAGCTCATAAATGGAAAGCCTAGCCGATGTGGTCCGCAAACTCTGCGTGAGTTTGGTCCGTATCATGACCTCGGGTCTAGGCGGAGGCAACTGCACAGGGCATTGTTGAGGTTGCGACGTTGTTGGAACTTCTCTTGTAGCTGCCTCGGGGCAACTCCTGGGTACTTTTTGTTCCTGGTCACTATGCTGATCATTCCCACAAATCCTTGCATGGGAAGATTCTGTCGCACCTCATTGACCTGAAGAGGTTTTGCCTATGCCTCGTGGGCAGGCAAAGGGTCCTTGAAAACCCCCATCTATTGATTATTTGGCGCTATGGGGTTGTCCACTGCCAATGTTTTATTATCGATCAAATCTTGTATTAATCCCTTGAATTTCCAACATCCATTCAGGTCATGTCCCCTTCGCCTATGGAACCTACAATATAATTCCTCTCTGTATCCCTTAGGCTTGGGAGCGTTAGGATCTATGGTTTGGATTTCTGGAAGGGTGATTAAATTTGTCACTGACAAGCGGTCAAATAGGGAGTCCCGAGACTCCGTATAAGGGGTGAATTGTCGCCTAGGGCGACGCTGCTGATTTTGCTCCTATTTTTTGTTTTCTTTTTCATAATTAGGAGGCACTGCCTGATAATTAGCCTTTTGAGGCTGTATTTCTTGCACAGGCTTGGGAACATTTATCGCAACTTGATTAACCGCAGCGGGTTTTGGTTGCGTAGTGCCGGTCTTAGTGTTTTTGTTCCACTCTTTCTTTTTAGGCTTGGCGATTTTGCCTTCCTGTATTTTGATCTCTTCAATAACTCTGGCTTGCGCCAAAGCTTCTTCTAAGCTGGCATATTGCTGCAGCTGCAATAGCCTAGAGATCGATCTCAGACAACTCCGTGAAAACATTTGTGTGAGGTCAGACATAGGGGGAAGGTAAGGTAGCTTAGAAAGCAGAGCCCTCCATCGATTCCCGTAAGCTGCCATTGTCTCTTCCTCATATTGCCTGAGGCTGGCCAGATCACTCAATGATGCCTTCTTCTTGGTGTTGAAGGCAAAGCGTTCAAGGAACGCATCTACTAATTGATCCAAGTTATTTATGTTGTGCTTCGGCAACTATGTGAACCAATCCGAGGTAGGACCTACGAATGTGGTTATGAATGTCCTTAGCAACAGTGCATCATTATCCTGAATGCCAAAGCATTGGCTCAGGAATCTTGTCACATGCTCTTGAGCATCCTCTTCACCCTTAAAGACTGCCAACTGAGGCAACTTGAAATGTTTGGGGTAAAGAGGTGTGGGCACTGAGGGATGCACTGGATGACTACGGAGTTGACGTAACGTGGGCTTTTGATGCCCAGAAGCTTTTGTCTCCATAGACTCCAAACGCTCTAATAGCGCTTTGTATGCATCGAAAGATTTAATCTCTTCCTCTTTTGTTTGCTCCCGTTGTGAGTTGTGGGAGACTGGAGGCCTATGGGGGGGTGGCCGAATGGCAGCCCTCCCGCCTTGATAGGGCATTTTGGCCCATTCTATTTCTGGTTCATACTCCTCATAAACTTCTTGAGGAGTCTCTAGGCGAGACCTATGACCCTGAGTGAGTCCCCGCTGAGGGTACCCATCATTGTTTTGGGGAGTGGCCTCCCTCTCAGGTCTATGGGGTCTCGGAGGTAAAGCTTGACGAGGTCACGGAGACCTATCTTGCACCAAAGGATTATACCTCTCATATTGCTCTGCTTTTTGGGTGCGAGGGGTTGGCACCCTCTCAGGTAGTTTATAACGCAGCTCATCCGCTTCGCGCTGCATGCGCTCTTTGTTAAGGTGGTATAAGCGCTCTAACTCCTGATGACCTTGCTCAAGCCGCATGATTCGGGCTTGGCGGGCGGTATGTCTGGCGATTGCCAGGTCAATTTGGTCTGCCATATTTTGCTCAGGAGGCTTGAATGTTTCTCCTATGTATTTGCCTCGGTCTTGATGATCCGAGATTTCAATGGGTCGCTTCCCTCTGTCGAGGTCGGCGACATTTATCTGAGGCTCTGGCCTCGATGGATGACCATGATATCTAGCAGGTGCGGAAGCACAAGGCTCCCACGCTGTATGTTGTTCTCGAGGAATGCGATGGCCTTCCTCGTACTCCCTTTCATGGGTGTGAAAGGGGCGGGCGGAGTTAGCTCGCCCTATGTGGAGAGCCCTACGCTCTGGGTTTTGTCTTTCAGTTCTAATGGGAGGCAAAGGAGAGATGCCATATTCACGTTGTCTCTCCTCATGGACACTGTGCCTCTCTAGCGCTTCGTTGCATGGTGGCCACTCATATCTAGCCTCTAAAGGCGGTCCTCTATTTTCATTAAGTGCCACATGTAAAGCTTCTTCCCGAAAGGGGCTGTGTTGAACGGGCGTGTCCCCCAAGGGGGTATCCCTATAATTCCACCTTGACGTGGAATGATGCGGACTCTCTTGTGGTCCAGACCGCCAAGGCGGTATGGCCAAGTCCTCAGGACTAAAGCGAAGGCGACTTGTGCCCGCTCCTTGTATACTTTTCGTAGCTTCTGCCCTTGATTGGGCTTGGCTCCGGGTGTACACCATTGTGGTGCTCTTCTACCAGCTAAGCAAATTTTATCTCGTTTATGATGATTTTTTTTTTTGTTACACTAAGCAAAAATGAACACACACATACACAAATGGTGATTATCTCTTTTAAAGATTAATGGTGTGTCCTAAACTGGTTTAGTGCATTTTGATGATTTTGTTTTGTTTTTGCAAGTTTTGAAGAACGTTTAAATGCAGAATGTTGGCTCATATGACTCCCATAAATGGTCGCCCCTTCAATATACCATTGTCGGACCGATATACCAACCTCTCTATATACCCGCCCTTACGAGAGGGAAACTATAGGTACGTGAGAGCAGATGGTACGTGGAACATAGGCGGTACAGAAGGGGGATTGTCCTGTTAATGACACCTACCATAGAAGACTTATCCTCGTGCATTGGGAATCACCCCAACGACACTCGGTCAGCTTTCGTCAGGATTTACGCCTAACAACAGTGACAATCGGGGAAATGGATGCAAAAATCAAGCCAAGGTGGTGATGAACCCACCGTTGGTCTTGATCAAGGGCTGGGGTCTTACGACCAGCTCCTTGGTTTAAAGATACCACGTGATGTGTGTGTGGTTTATTTTAATTAAAATTGAAACATGCAAGCAACCAACTTTCCCTAAGCAAGCAAAAGTTGACAAAAAAATAGAAACAAAAAATCAAAAAAATGACAGGGATAGTTTTGGAACCTTACCTCTTTTCTGCCCAGACTTGCTGTTTCTGATCCTCGGCTCTGAAAATTTACAGACAAAAATTCGTCCCTCTGTGAGACGAATTACAGAACAGAATTCGTCCCTGTCTGAGACGAATTTGAATTCGTCTCAGGGTCAGACGAATTACAGTAAAGTATTCATCGCAGGCAAAGACGAATAACAGTCTGCTTTTGAAAAATGGTACCTGTCAAGCACCAAACACAAAAATGGATCAGTTACTTGATCTTAAAAACCAGGGGACAGAGTCCCACCGTGATCGCCACTGAAAGCATGAGATTTCGAAAGAAAAATAGTACTAAGATGCAATATAAACAAAACTAACTCGATGCATGAAATAGGACGAACGTAATCAAATCAAGACCAAACATAAAGAGAAAGCAGGAGCACAGCCCTTTTATATTAATGTGATTCCAAACTCGGTTACAATCCATCTCCTCCCCTTTTAGGGGCTAGGAGTGTTAGCATGTTTTGGTTACAATCGTGATCAATAATCCTTCTTCCGCATGCCCACATTTGAAATGGGTGGGCCAAAGTGTTGCCACCGCTTATGCTGATGAATCCTCACTTCTCGCTGCTTATCCTATGTTCAGAGACACAACGACATTGTTAGTAGCACCTGTTGCAAAGAAGAAGCACTTGTTCTCTAAAAACGATAAAAGATGCATGCATAAAACCTAATAAAATGATGACTAAACTGATTCCAAATGACTTGCAATTTGAACATGAACCAGGAAACATTACCAGAGGGCCACTGCCATCGAAATAGTCGGCCAATCTGCATTCAACTGAAATTCATCCCTGGTCAGGACGAATTCTGCTGTAATTCATCCCCGGGTAGGACGAATTCGCCTGTGATGAAAAGCCGAAGTGATGCCGTCTAAATGTCGAACCTCGGGACCTCCAGAAGATCTGCAAACATAGGGGTTAACCAATTGGGGGCATTTTGGGATGACCCAGATGGTCGGATTCTCCCAATTTGGCCTCTATCCATGGGAATTCGACGTCGTTACCTGCAAGTTAGTGAGGGCCACAAAATCGACAAAGCATGATAATATTTAATCAAAATCTTATGGAATCAAAATCAAAAACTACCTAAACAGCATAGCATGTAATAGAAGATAAACAAGTGATAATAGAATAGATTAAAATGAAACTTAAAAGAAAAGTGTGGGGCGCCCAAGTGGGCCGCCCACCGTTGGAACTTGATTTTGGCACCAATCCACTTGGGATGGGCCCAAAATCTCTTAGGATGGGGTGTCGGCAAATTGGTAGATTGATGTGGTGAAATGTCGGGTTTGGGTCCGGATCCACACTTCCAAAAGCCACCCACTAACCTCTCTTGCGAAAGAGATTAAGGATGTGGAAGAAATGAATCGAAAAAGGGGTGCAATGGGGTGTTCAATTTGGCAGCACTTCGTTGCTTGAAAATGCCTCCAACTTGTCTTCTTTTGGGTGGGAAAGTCCACCAATTTATAGACCCAGGGGGTCTCTTTTGGATGGGCATGCAGGGATGCCATGTGGCGGCCATGCCTTCCCAAGAGGGAGGAGACTCCTCCCTGACTTGGGCTTCCATGACTGCCCTTGTGACAGTCTTCCAATGGCCAATCTACCCACCTACACGCGCATGCATGGCAGGAGGCAATAAATGACTGTCTTCGGCTGCCACTTGGCGGCATTCTTCTTTTTGCCCGTTAAACCTGGAATTCGTCCTGACCAAAGATGAATTTAGAATTCATCCCTGGGTGAGACGGATCCCAGTTTGAATTCGTCCCTGGGTGAGACGAATACTGAGCAAAGTGCCTGAATGTGCCAAATTGCCTTTTGACCTTCCAAAATTGCTACAAAAGTGGTTAGGACCACTGTTTAACCTCTGAGGGCTGCCCTGGGGGCTGTGTGTGTCAAAGCGATCAGTGTTTGCAATCACATAATCGGATTGGTGCTGTTTTGGTGTCTACAGCTACCTGGAGCTTCTTAGTGCAATAGAGGAGTAATCTCCTTCAGTCCAAGGAGACATGATTTCCTCTCTTCTTTCTTTCTCCAACCTTTCTTGAACTTGGGCTTAAGCTTTTCAACTGCATCCCTATTTTGAACCTTTTTTTGAACTTGAACATTTCTCTTGGGTGGTTGTCTCTTGTGCATCCTTGATGGATGATTATTTTCTTTTCTTTGATGCACATGATTTCTTCCATGTCTGTGTTTCATTCTTTGTGTCTGATGAAATCTGTTGTCTTGCCTTAGATTAGATACAAAATTTCTTGGACAAAACCTTGCTATGTGCCCATGACCATTACATTTAAAATATTGCACATGGTGTTCAATCGAAAAAGAAGATGTATTTCTATCATCATAACTCTTTGATCTATTATTCAATCCACAATAAATTGCCTTATGACCATAATGGTTGCATCTAAAACAATAGCCATTAAAAGCATTATTATGAATAGAGTGAGAGTGATAGAACCTCTTTTGTTGTGGTTGCTTTGTTGTAGATCTCCTTTGATATTTTCTTCCTTTTGAAGATTCAGCTTCAGACTTTTCTTGCTTCGATCCTTCAACAATGAACTTCTTCTTCTCTGCATATTTGGAAGATGAAGGTTGTTCAGCTTTACATTCAAGACCAAGGTTAGACATGGGGCTTCTTTGTTTCCTTATCATTTCATCTAGCAACTTTGTGCTTTTCTCAAATTTGAGATTTGTATTGGCCTCTTCTAGTTGTTTCTTCAATAAAACAATCTCCTCTTCTTGTTTGCAGCAAACAATCTCTTTCTTATTGATCTATGAACTGAGAGTCTCTTCAATCCTTTTAGACTCTTCTTTTTGCAGCTTTAGATCACTAATAACTTTGTTAGATTCCTCTTCATGTTTGCTACATACATCGACTTTATCATCCAGGTGTGACTTCAAGGCTTCTTCTATTTTCTTGGCTTTATGAATTTGTAAGAAGAGATCTTCAATATTATCCCCGTATTCTTCCAACTTCTTGGACAGTCTTTTGTTCTTTTTCTTTTCTATATTCAACTCTTCAAGTGTAGCGATCAACTCACCTTCTAGATATACTTCACCCTCAATGTTTTCATCACATACTTTAGAATTCACTCCTAACTTTTCTAGTTCAATTTTCTCTTCTATAGGAACTAAAACTGACTGAGATGCCTTATTTGAGGAGGATCTATTCTTCTTACCCATTGCGTACTAATCCAAGATCAACCCTAGCTGATTTAGCCTAATAAGAGAATCTAGCTCTGATACCAATTGTTAGTCTCACAATGACACTGAGAGGGGGGGTGAATCAATGTAGCTCTTAAAAACAAAAATCTTCAATTCTTAATGCCTAAACAATGAAAGCTTAAAACTCAATAAAGCAAATATACCAAAAGAGCATCACACAACACAAGATGTACCGAGGTTCACAAATTTTGGCTACTCCTCAAAATTGACTGTTTGGACTCCAATCCAAATCTAGCCTTTGCAAAATACCAATTTTACAATCAATTTACCAGCACACACTGGAAGGAGCACCAACCCCTAATTTATCTGCAACAACAGAAAGGAGCACCAACCCTTGATTTATCTGCATCGACAGAAAGGAGCACCAACCCTTGATTTATCTGCACCAACAGAAAGGAGCACCAACCCTTGATTTACCAGCACCAACCGGAAGGAGCACCAACCCTTGATTTACTAGAACCAACTGGAAGGAGCACCAACCCCTGATGCCAAGCACCAACTTGGACTTCTATTCTAAAACTAGAAGATTGACATAAATATGCCTTCACTTTTACAAGACCCTGACTGGTCTATTGCTTTCTCAACATCGCCCACTCTTCACACAACACACACCCTACTCGCTCTCCTCTTGCTCTCTTCGCAAGATTAAATCTGCCTCGCTTTAATCTCAAGCACTTTCACTCTTTTTCAGTAGCACTTTAATTCTCCACGTAGAACTCCTTTTATAACAAAGTTTTGACTTTATTTTTAACTTCCATAATTTTGCATGCAACCCATAACTGGCCCTATAACTGTCGTTCTGACTTATGTTCACTGTTCTTATTTTAGCTGCATGATTTTTCTCTCAGAATCGCACTCTGTAACTATCGTACTGACTTCAGTTCACTGTTATTATTTTAGCTACATGATTTTTCTTTGTAACTGTCATACTACTTCAGTTAACTGTCACATATTTTATTTTGGCTGGGTTCTCTTCTTAGCTCGCACCAAAGCGACCTATCACAAAATCATGACACTTCTGCCTCTTTGTCCTCTTCTCGGCTTTCGCCCGCGAAAACACATGTCACGATATTGCAACACTTTTGCCTCCTTGCTTCTTTTCTTGGCTTATACCCACGAAAACACATGTCACGATATCATGACACTTTTGCCTCCGTACTCTTCCTCTTTACTTTTGTCACAATATCGCGACACTTCTGCCTTCTTACTTTCTCTCTCCTCCCTTAGTCACGAAAATGTGACATGTTGCGATATCGTGACACTTTTTCTCCTTTGCTCTTTCTCTTGCCTTCGGGTCGTGAAAACACGACATGTTGCGATATCGTGACACTTTTTCTCCTTTGCACTTTCTCTTGCCTTTGGGTTGCGAAAACGTGACATGTCACGATATCGCGACACTTTTTCATTCTCTTCCTTCCTGCCCTTTTCGAGTCACAAAAATGCGACATGTCGCAATATCGTGACACTTTTCCTTCTCAGCCTTCCTGCCCTTTTCGAGTCATGAAAATGCGACATGTCGCGATATCGCGACACTTTTCCTTCTCGGCCTTCCTGCTCTTTTCAAGTCATGAAAATGTGACATGTCGCGATATTGCGACACTTTTCCTTCTTTGCCTTCCTCTTCGCTTTGGACCATGAAAATGCTACATGTCGCGATATCATGACACTTTTCCTTCTCTTTGCCTTTTCTCTTCGCGTCAGACCACAAAAATGCAACATGTTACGATATCACGACACTGTCTCTCGGACTCTCTCTCTTGCAATATGTTGCGAAATTGTGATACTTTTTCTTCCGTACAATCTCTCTTGCAATATGTCACGAAATCACAACACTTTTTCTTTCACACTCTCTCTCTTGCAATATGTCGCGAAATCACGACACTTTTTCTACTTGTTTTTTTCTCTTCCAACATGTCGTGAAATCACGACAGTTTTTCCTACTTGTGCTTTCTCTTCGAACATGTCACGAAATCACGACAGTTTTTCTTGCTTGTGCTTTCTCTTCGAACATGTCATGAAATCATGATAGTTTTTCTTTCTTGTGCTTTCTCTTCGAACATGTCATGAAATCACGACAGTTTTTCCTACTTGCACTTTCTTTTTGAACATGTCGCGAAATCGCAATAGTTTCTCTTTCTTCTCAACATGTCGCGATATCATGACAGTTTTTCTTTCTTTCTCAATATGTCGCGATATCGTGACAATTTTTCTTTCTTTCTCAACATGTCGCAATATCGCGATAGTTTTTCTTTCTTGCTCAACATGTCGCGATATCGTGACAGTTTTCTTCCTTGTGATTTTCTTTTGATTTTTAGCATATGGGCCACTTCAATATTTTGGAAAATCACTGTACATACTCTGAAGAACCTCTTAACTCCTGTCCACTGCATCAACCGATCTGTCTGAAACTCTTGTCCACTACATCAACCGATATGTCTGACTATGTTGACAACAATGACAATATTGTTGTTGCACCTTGCTCAACAAATTCTTGGGCCCTTACTATGAAAAGCCTTCCTCCTAGCTCCTTTGGTCAAAACTTGAATTTTATTAGAAATTTTGTCTTTGCCAAAGCCCATGAAAAAGAGGTAGAGATCCTCGCTATTATTGAAATCACTCAAACGTCCTAACTCCTCCTTAAGAGAAAATGGCATTGGAATTGGTTTATCTTCAAGAGATCTCAGAATATCTTCTACTACCAGGCCATGCTCAACAACAAAATACTTAAAAAATAGTAGTACCAAACTTTTGTGAATGGGAGTCAGGCCTCTATCCCTTTGAATATCCATCATGGAATGGAAAAGAAATAAAGTAATATTCAAGTAGATCTACCTCCTAAGGTGATTCAAAAACATAGCATGAAAGCTTTGAATCACATCATAATATGGATCAAGAGTGAAATAATCCATAATCACTTTGATCACTCTATCCTAAGGAGGGGAAAGGGCCTTCACACTAAACCCGTTTTACACTATCGGTACAAATTAATCTACATTGAGGAAAAAATAATTTCCTTAAATAGGGAGTGCTTTTCCTTGTTATGGCAAGCACCATCCAAAGGAATACCAATGGTTCTACCAATTAACTCAGTCTAGATTTCAAAAGATCAATTATCCACTTTCACCCATCCACCGTTCCATGAATGGGCCATCCACCTTGAAAGGGTTCAATTGTGTCCTTGAAAATTTTAAATGCAATTTAGAAGCCTCCATTCATTAGAATCAATTTAACCTCCTCATTAACCGACACTAAAGTAGGTTCCAAACAGAGCTTAGAAGGATGAGATTTAGGGCTTGAAATCTTGGCTTTACCCATGAGGGGATACAACAAGAGACAACTAACCAAGACTTATCTCGATAGTAAGGATAAATACTTCACCTTGAATAGAATATCTAGAGTAATGCATTTCGATGAAACTAGTCTAAATAAAAATAGGGGAGGGCAAGTCCAATTTGGAAAAATCTTACAAATCCAATTCTCAAAATATACCATATATTGACACCAAAGCCTCCATCAAACCACCGTAGGCTAGTCCCCAAACAACATTATATTCCCTATATTGACCTAGGACACCCAAAAGGAAAATAAATACCAATCCTCTCTTTTCATCCACCCACCATGCCATCTTGTGAAGATAAAACACTAGAAATTTAGAAAATACACCCAAATCGACTGATTAGAAAAACCAACCTTCCTCTAAATGTAGTATTGACACATGAGTGTTAGAATTTCCCAAGAGTAGAACTACAAAGCATTACAATATTTGAAGAGACGAATAGAACTGATTGATTTATTTCATGGATCAACTTTGTATAAATAGCAAAGTTGATCATTGAGAGTCGTTGGATTACAACAACTCATCAAATCTAAACTAGGATAAACTAAGAGTTCACCTGACTCATGGAAGAGTGGTAACTCAAGTAAGTCTATCCTAGTAGAACTTAAGAGAATAATTATTTATTCTAACACCCCCCCTTAAGTGATACTAGGGGTGAATTTAACAAATGAGTCCCGACAACAGGGCCTGATGAGGTACTCATGTACAATGATTCTTTTTGAAGAGATGGTAAAACCCTATGGGAAAAAACCATCTATCAAAAAAGAAAAAGAAGAGGCATGTCTTCGTATGGCGAAGATTATCCTCAAAAAAATAAGTCCTAGAAACTGGGCCTGATGAGGTATACATGTGCTATGTCATTACATATATGAGATATGGTGAAAAAACCACATGGGAAAAACCATCTTTCAAAAAGGAAGAGGCATGTCTTCGGATGGCAAAGATTGTCCTCATTGAACAAAAAAATAAATGAGTCTCGGCAACTGGGCCTAATGAGGTACTCATGTACAATGTTATTACATATAGGAGAGATGGTAAAAAAAACCACATGGGAAAAAACCATCTTCCAAAAAAATAACCAATAAGAAGAAAATAGAGGTGAAAAACCTCTGTATACCTTCTAATGCAGTTGCCTTACCCCAAGTTTCTCTCACAACTGAATGTAACGTGGAGAAGGAAAGGATTTGGTGAAGATGTCTACAATTTGATTTTCTGTGGGAATATAGTCCAAGTGTATTTCCCCTTTTTGAATATGTTGTCGAATGAAGTGCATGTGAATTTCAATGTGCTTGGTGCGTTGATGCTCAACTGGATTGTGGGCAATATGAATTGTGCTCTGATTGTCACACCAAAGAGTAATAGGTTTGTCATGGGAAAAACCAAATTCTCTTAGTATCTGACGAAGCCAAAGAGCTTCTTGACTTGCCAAAAATGCTGCCTTGTATTCTGCCTCTATAGATGATAATGCCACTACTTGTTGGTTTTTGCATGACCAAGCAATTGGTGAAGAACCAAGACAAAAGACATAGCCAAAAGTTGAACATCTATCTTCTACTGAACCTGCCCAATCAAAATCTGTGTAACCAATGATATCCATGGATTTTCCTTCATTCATATAACCTAAATTGAGTAGTTCCTTGCAAGTAGCATAGGATTATTTTTTCTGCTTGCCAATGACTAAAATGAGGTTGATGTGAGAATATGGATATCAAGCCAACAGCATATGATATATCTGGGTGAGTATGAGTGAGGTATAATAGACTCCCTACAAGTTGTCGGTATAGAGTTGCATCACATAGAGGGGATGTGCAGGAAGTACTTAGAGTGACTCCAGACTGAAAAGGTGTTGAAGAGGGCTTGCAATAAGACATCTTAAACCGTTGAAGAAGGTCTAGAGTGTATTTTTGTTGACACAATAAAATTCCTTTTTCTATTTGATTTATTTGAATCCTAAGGAAGTAATGAGCTAAACCTAGATCAGCCATTTCAAATTTTTCAGAAAGGGAGTCTTTGATAGTCTGAATGTGAGCGATGTCACTACCAGTGAGTAGTAGATCATCAACATAGAGAACAAGTATGGTGATTTTTTCTTCATCTCTCCAAATGTAGACTGTGGCATCAGACTCACAATGAGAAAAACCTGAGGAAAGAAGGAAGGAGTCCATTTTTTCATACCAAGCTCTAGGAGCTTGTTTGAGGCCATAGAGTGACTTCCTTAGCCTACAAACAAGGGAGGAGTCTTGAGTGAATCCAGCAGGTTGTTCCATGAATATATCCTCCTTTAAGTCCCCATGTAAGAAAGCACTTTTTACATCCATCTAAAAAATAGGCCATTTTTGGGAAGCAACTAGTGCAAGTACCAGCCTAACAGAATCCATTTTGGCAACTAGTGCAAAAGTTTCAGAATAATCAATCCCTTCAATTTGTGAGAAACCTTTGGCTACCAAGCGAGCTTTGTGTTTTTCAATTTCTCCATTAGGTCCATATTTAGTTTTGTAAATCCATTTACAGCGAACTAACTTCCTTCCTTTAGGTAGAGGAACTAAATCCCAAGTTTTGTTTTTGATTAAGGAAGAGAATTCATTCTCCATGGCATCATCCCATTATTTAATACCAGTTGCTTCTTTGAAGGATTGAGGATCTGTGGAAATGGACTGATAGACAAGACCAGAGCCTTTGGATATGCCTAATCTAGATGATGGAATATTTTGGATGTACGAGTGGCTTCTTCAACAATGGTGTGGGCCCATTTTGGCATTGTGGAGGGAGTAATTGGAGTGGTAGGATTTTGAGTTGGAGTTTGGAGTATAGGATTTTCATCTTGGTCATTTTGATCATTTATCTCTAAAATGGGATCATCATTATATTGAGGCTCTAACATTGGATATGGCTCAAGAGAATCAATGTTGGAAGAGGATGGTTGAGGATCTTTATGAGGGAATTTTTCATCAAATTGAACATTCCTGTGAAAAAAGACCTCATGAGTTACAAGATCAAGGAGCCTGTATGCTTTCATTTCCTCACAATAACCAACAAAGATGAGTTGTTTGCTCTTCTTATCTAGAGCCTTCCTTTTCTTCTTTGGGATATGTGCCCAAGTAGTACACCCAAAAATATTGAAGAAAGAGACATCAGGTTTTGAGCCAATCCATGCTTCCTCGGGAGTCAAATGGCCAAGAGCTTTATGAGGTGTGCGGTTTTGAATATAGTTTACACAATTAATTGCTTCTACCCAAAAAACTATTGGAAGATCTCTTGAGTGGAGCATACAGTTTGCCATTTCCTTTAAAGTTTTGTTTTTCCTCTCTGCAATACCATTTTGTTATGGATTATGGGAGACTGAATGTTGATGAATTATGCCATGACTTGATAGAAAAATTGAGAACTCATTACTGAAGTATTCCCCCCATTATCTATACGAATTTGCTTGATTTTGCAAGAGGCTTGATTTTCAACTAAGGCTTTGAATATTTTGAAGTGGGATAGAACATCACTTTTGTATTTTAGAAAGTAGACCCAAGTTCTTCTAGAAAAATCATCAATGAAGGTTAAAGCATATTTTGCACCTTTGAAAGAAGGCTCAGGGAAGACCATCAAGTCACTATGAATTAACTCTAGAGGGGATGAGGCCTTTTGAGAACTACTTGGGTGGAAAGGATCTTGATGTTGCTTTCCAAGAGCACATCCAGGACATACTCCATCAATAGAAGAGACTTTTGGCAATCATGTTACCATATCATGGGTGTTCAATTCCTTTAGGTAGTTATAACTAAGATGTCCAAACCTTTCGTGCCAAATTTTGCTTTCAAGATCTCCATGTGCAACAAAATAGGAGGCCCCTTTTGAATTTTTGAAGCCCTTGAAGTGAAATAGGTGAGTGTTGTGATCAATATCTCCTTTTGCTATGAGAGAGTTTGGTTCTTGAACGTCTCTTATCTCAACTCCTGTTGGTGAGAAGAGAATTGTTTTACCTTTTCCAGAAGTACAAATCTGATAGACGAAGAGGATATTTGTTGCTATGTTTGGGACATAGAGAATATTATTGATATAACCACCATCAATGGGTATGTCACCTTTTCCTTTGACTAGGATAAAGGATGAGTCACCAACTTCTATGCTACAAGTTGAACTTGAGGATATTGAAGTGAATGACTCATCTGAGGAAGTCATGTGATGAGTTGCTCCTGAATATAGCACCCAATATTTTGATGAAGTTTTTATAGCCTTGCCTTGAACATTTAAGGCTTTTCCTATCTTCTTCTTAGTTTCTATATTTTGATCCTTCATTTCTACCTCTAGTTGTTGTAGCCTTTTCCAACATTTGTTCATAGAATGACCATTCTTTTTGCAGTGAGTACAAGTTATGGGACTTCTTTCTTTCTTTTTGAATTTTTCTTTAGTAGAGGTGGATGCTACTAAGGCTTTTGAGGAAGAGGAAGAGATATCATATTTTGCAAGTTTTTTTTCCTCTCTAGTTAGTCTATCACAAAATTCCTCTAAGGAGGGCATTTTAAAACTTGCACCAAGAGCATCTTTTGTAGATAGAAAGGTGGTTGCAAAATTTTGAAATACACCATTTAATTTAGAAAGAATTAGATAGATGCATTCTTCTTCTATTTTATTCTTGCCACTGCCTTTGAATTGAGTAAGGACTTATTTAAATTTGGTTAAAAAGTCAACAATATTGTTGAAGTCTTCAGGAGATAATGTTGTTAATTCTACGTCTAGCTGCATTGACCTTATTTGATCTACTTTCCCAAACAATTTCTTTAGTTTCCACAAACTCTCATATGGAGTTTTACATTCTGAAATGTGAAACCATAAACTTTCATTTATATTAGTGCTTATAATACCCATTGTTTCATACATCTTCCCTTTATGAACAAATTTTTCATATTCCTTTTCAAATTTTGGTTGCTTCTCTTCTAGCAAGTGTGTGAGCCCTTTTTGAGAAATGAGATTTAATATTTTGGGTTTCCATGTGTGATAGTTATGAGGGGTGAGAGGATCAATTGTATTCATTTTGCCAAAGAAAATTGAAGTGAACCAATAATCCCCCCTTTAACTTCAAGTGCTTTAGAGAATACAATGTAGCTTTAAAGAAGGAAACATAAGCCTTATTTTAATACCAATCTCCTCAAATTACCCACCCTAACATGAGGGAAACTATAAGTAAATGAGGAGATTTGATATATTGAATTTAGACTTATGAAGCAAGAAAAATTGGCCAGGCCTTTATACCTAATCTTCTCAATTACCCGCCCTTACGTGAGGGAAACTATAAGTAATGAGTAGAATTGATACATGGAACATAGGCTTTAGAAGTAAGGATAATCAGCCAGACCTTTATACCGGATTTCCAATTACCCGCCCTTACGTGAGGGAAACTATAAGTAATGAGAAGTCCAATACGTGGAACATAGGTGATTAAAAATTATAAGTGCCCAAATAAATTTGAGTTTCTTGCTTAAATGTTCATGATTTTTAAAGGAACAAAAAATGTATTATTATTTTATTTTTGTTGAAGATGTTGAAATGTAATGAAAGCATAGATTAAGTGGCCAAAAGTAATTGCCACACTTATGGTTTACCACCAAAAAACTCTCCTATAGTTGTGTTGTGACTATTTCACAACTAGCCCCTAAGCTTGGGGACCCACATTTTTTTGATAAATTTTTGGTGTGGTTTTTGTTTGTCTATTAATGTGTTTGTAATTCAAACATTAACTTTTGGGTTAATTCATGTTTAAAAAAATAAATAAACTAAAAAAAAAAAAAAGAATAAAAAAAAATATAATAATAATAATAAATTAATAGAACAAAAGAAAGAAAAAAGTAAAAAGTAAAAATAATATATATATATATATATATATATATATATATATATATATAAACAAATGAACAATAAAAAACAAAAAAAACAATAAAAATAAAATAGGATTATTTTTAGCTTTTTTGTTTTTTGTTAGTTTTTAATTTTTTCATGTTGGTTTAAGTAAAGTTTAGTTTTTGTTTTTTTTGCAAGGTATTGCATATGGAAGAAAGGAAGAAGGAAACGAAAAGCCATGGAGGAGAAACGAAAAGTCATGGAGGAGAAAATGAAAAGCCATGGAGGAAAATCTTTAAAATACCCATTGAAATGCATGCACAAGGAGGAACTTTTGGCATGGCCAAATGCGGCAAAATTTGATGTGTAAAAGAGGAATATAATTTGAATGGGAAAGCTTCTTTTCAGAAATTTCAGGCCTTGTTAGCAAGAAAGAATGAGAAATTTTCTGCATGCTCTATTTTAATTGTTTTATCTTTCTCCTTCCAGATTTCAGATTTGTATGTGAAATTTACGCCATGGGATGGGTTATTTCATGTGAATGTTTGCAATCTGGAAATTATTTAAAACCCTAGAAGTCAAGCACTTAGTTTACTTTGATTGTGTGTAGTACAGATCAAATAGGCTAGGTTGCATGTATGAAACTCTCACGTATTCGGTTTTGCAAGACGGGGTGCTATCAAACTGAAGGAGCTTTTGCATTGCTGCATTTCCAGCAATTATTTGATGCAAAATTTTAATTTTCTGTTGTCAAAAATTTTAATTTTCGAATTTTTTTTTCTATTTTCAGGCATTAAAATAAACATTAAAAAAATTTCAAAATCTAAAAATGATTTCACCATTGCGTAGATTATAATTCAGACTTCAAATACGCACTTTGAAATTTCATTTTCGGAGTTGTTTAGTATTTTTTAAAATTCACCGAAGTTGTTGCTTTGTCACAGATTTTAAAAATCCGAAAATAGAAATTTTCCATTTTAAGGTCAAATTTCATTTTTTCAGTTTTGTTTTGCATTCATGAGCCTATGATGACATTCCCTTCATGGAAATTCCAATTTCATTGAAGGAGTGATGTTTTATGGCATTTACATAAATTTCCATTTTTGGCCTAAAATTACCCTTTCTTCATAAAAACTCCAATTTTACGAAAGAGGGGTAATTTGAGCATCAAACTGAAGGAGCTTTTGCATTGCTGCATTTCCAGAAATTATTTTGATGCAAAATTTGAATTTTCTGTTTTCAGAAATTTTAATTTCAGAATTTTTTCCTATTTTCAGGCATTAAAATAAACATCAAAAAAATTTCAAAATCCAAAAATAATTTCACCATTGCGTAGATTATAATCCAGAATTCCATTACGCACTTTGAAATTTCATTTTCGGAGTTGTTTAGTATTTTTAAAAATTCACCGAAGTTGTTGTTTTGTCACAGATTTTAAAAATCCGAAAATAGAAATTTTCCATTTTAAGGTCAAATTTCATTTTTCCAGTTTTGTTTTGCATTCATGAGCCTATGATGACATTCCCTTCATGAAAATTCCAATTTCATTGAAGGAGTTATGTTTTACGACATTTTCGCAAATTTCCATTTCGGGCCTAAAATTATCTTTTCTTCATAAAAATTCCAATTTTACGAAAGGGGGATAATTTGAGTATTATATTGAAGGTCTTTGCCTTAAAGCACTTAATTGTTCATCTTGATGAAAATTTGATTTCATTTAAGAGGGATAAGTTAAAGTGACATTTTGAAGATTCTATTCATCATTGAGGATTTAATGCAAGATAAAATCCATTTTAAAACCATCAAGATAAAAGGAATTAAAGCACTACATCGTGGTCATATGAGGGCCAACTCACATTTGATTTATTTTGGTTCAATGAACAATCACTAAAGTTTCATGGTAAAATAAACCAACATTGCCCCTTGTTTACAATTACTTGCAATCACTAAGGTGTTCCAAGCATTTAAATTGAATATCTTTATTTGAGATTACTAATGCACATATGCAAATGCTAATATAACGGAGACCTTGGAGAAGTTGTTTGTTTAACTTCTTTGCAAGAGGGGATTTGGAATCCAAATCCTAAGGGAGAGTGTACTTTCACAATTGGGTGAAAATACCACTCAACATTTTGGCGCTAGAAGGAGGGCCCGAATTGGTTTATTTTAGTATGATTTAAATGCTATAGGGATTTAAATTTTGAATATTTCATGCCCTATTGATTATTATCTGTAGCCCTCTTTTAATATTACAACTTGGTACTATTAAAAGGAGGACATGAATTGCTATGCATTGTTCTAACGCTTTGATTGTTCATACAAGAATAATGGGATTTGATTTGATGTTAAAAAAATAAAAAAAAATAAAAAATAAAAATAAAAAAAAATTTGGGTATTAAAGTTATATTCTTTAAGATTCACTAATGGCTATGTTTTCACCATGGATGACGGGTAGCCCATTGAACACACCAGGAGTTCAACATTATTTGCCCGTCGGTTGGGAGAGTTGTCTTCCTCGATTTTTGTCTAATGGGACAAATACTGCAGGAGAACACATTCGAGCATTCAAATTTGTTGTGAATCACTTAACAATTTGGCATGATGATGTTGTTTGTAAAATGTTCCCTTACACCTTGGACAAAGTGGCATTTGATTGGTTTACAAGTCTACCTTTAGGGTCTATCACTTCTTGGGCTCAACTAGAGGCAGCATTTCTTAATCAATTCAACAAAAAGCAAGTTGACCCAATCCGCATATATGAGCAATTTTTCACCATCAGAAAGGACCAAGTGAAAATGTGAAGTCATTTTCTGAAAGGTTCTTTGGATTATATGCTCAATTAGTGACATGTTATGTTTTGCAAGAAGAAGTGGCTCTCCAAATATATGTCAATGCTCTTGACCCACTTATTTCCACATATTTGCGAGGGATGCCTGGGATGCCCTTAATCACTTCTTTGTCTCAAGCCTATGCTCAAGCAATGGCAATTGAGCAACAATTGAGTTGTCAAAATTATGGTGTGGGTTTTGGATCATGTAATCTTCAATCATTTAATACTTCCTTTACCCACCCAATGATTTATCCACCTCAACCAAATTCGAATGTGAATCAATTTCAGAATCAACAATCATTCCCAAGCTTCAATCAATTTCAAAATCCTCAACTTACTATGCAAGATCAACCATCTTTCTTAAGTATGAATCAACTTCAAAGTACTCATCTTGATTCAAAAGATGGTTCTAAAATCGATTTTAATGATTTTCATAAGAAGATGATTTTAAGCAAGGGAGGAGTGCTAGATCCAACTAGTATTGAAACATGTGACAAATTGGAAACCCTTGACTCACCAAAAGATGAATTCTATGAGGATGAATTTGTTTCGGATGACATTGTTGAAAATGATGGCCAAGAAAATTCACACCTTCCAAATTGTGATAAAATTGAATCATGGGTTACAAATTTGGATTATGATAGCCTTATCAATTTGAATACAAGCAATAACCCAATTTTGGAAGTAATTGAACCATCTAAGGAAGGTGAAGATAAATTTGATGAGAAACATGTTGATGAATTAAAAGATGAAGAAGAAATAGTTGAGCATCACAATTTAATTTTGAAAGATGATCATTATGATTCTTGGGAAGAGTATGCTCACTCCAAAATTGCTAATGAAATTTGTATGCCTATTGATATGCAGGATGATACAATTGCCCTTTCACATGAGGATATTACAAGTCTTGTGCAATCTGAAAATGTTTTGGAAGAAGGATTGGAATCTCATCAAAGGTTTGAGAAGGATAATGTTGTTACTACCATGGATCAAGAAGGAGAATCAATTGTTTTTGTTCCCCTTGAGGGGCAAGAAATAGAAAATCTTGATCCACCTATTGTTTCTACAATGTCCATGCCATCTCAAAATCATGAAATTACAAAACCTAAGTGGTGTGGGTTTGATAATGTTGATGATCCTAATGAAAATATGAATTTTGAGGCAACTCAAGCCATTGATCATGGAAAGGTGTCACGTGACACATATCTTGAAAAATTAGGCTCTTGTTTTGAAAAGGATGGATGCATGTTTGATTGGGTGCCTAACTTTGGTGTTTTTGAACAGGTGTTGGATGATGAAGAAGACAATGAGGAAGAAGAAAAAGCTACTAACACTCATCAAGTTGTGGTAAATTCTAACCATGATGGGTTGAGTATGGATGACAAGGTGAAATCTTTACCTTTGGTAGTAGCTATAAAAATTTCAAGTGATAGATTACATGATGTCCCTTTGGATGCTAATGTCATTAATGATGAAATGTCAAATCTTGGTGATGTTTTGATGGATTTTGATGGCTTTAAATTCTTGAAGAATTTGAATGCAAGACTTTTAGAAATAGGCTCTTGTTTGCAATATCTCACATTTGAAAAGGAAAGCCTACTTCTAAATTATGAATGGAATGATGAAATTTGCACTTTAAAGAATAGACATGATAAAATTGAAAATCAATCATTGTCTGATCAATTTAAAATTTTGAATCTCACCTATATGAATACTAATGAAACTAAATTTAATTGGTGGGGTGAGAGAGGGAAGTTGAAGTTTGTTGCATTGCTTGGTATGATCTTATTGTTGTTGGATTCCTACAACATTTGGCATGTGTATTGTGACATATGCCTTTTGAAATGTTCTAATCATGTTTGGGATCCAGGAAAGTGATAATCCAAGCTTTGCATCATCTTGTACTATATTGTATATAAATTTTGATTTTGGTTTGAGTTTGTGTTTTCAAGTTTCATTTTGGGATTGCTATTTGGATTAGGATTTAAGTCGTGTGTTTGATTTTATTGAACGTGTTTCGATAAATTTGAGATGTCAACTTATGCCTAAGATCAGGAGAATATGAAACATTGGAATTGTGTTGTAAAAGCTCCACATGTAATACAAACAGCTTAATTTATATCATTTGAAACTTGTGATGCATGAAAGAGTCAGCTTTGCATGACAAATCATTTCATTTGCAATTCAAGAAGTAATACATTCATTTTCCATCTCACTTTTCATACATTTCATCTTAGTGGCATATGCATCTTAGGTGCAAATTATTTAAGTATGTCAAATCCTCTTAGGGTTATGTTATAACATAAATCTAAGTAAATCCTAAGGTTGGAAACTGAGTCTTGAAATGTCTAGAACCAAGCACGTCTCATACATTAAAAAGGATCTTGAGCAAAATGATCAAAACCTAACTTGGAGGAAAAGGTTGGGCGAAAGAAGTTTTTGTCTATCCTATTATGCAACATGATCCTTAAAACAATGGTTGTCACCACTTCCATAGAGCTTAAAGCCTAAAATCAAAGTAGTAAGGATAGGATTAAATCCTCATCAAACTTAGGTTGAGGATCCAATTCCCCAAAGCTTTGATTTGACCCACATAGAGTAGTAAGGATAGGGTATAAATTCTCATCTCGGTTGGTTGAGAATCTGATTCCCCAAAGCTCTTATGTCTCATTTCATAATAAGTCTTGGATTGTAAGGATCGTACTATTTGTCCTCTGCAAAGGATGGGTAGTCATCCCCAAGGTCTAAGTAACAAAATTAATATTTTCCATTTACATTTAAATCTTGGATTGTAAGGATCGTACTATTTGTCCCTAACCAGGATGGGTAGTCATCCCCAAGGTCCAAGAAGTAAAAATAAATTTTTTCCATCTCATATTTATATCGGATTGTAAGGATCGTACTACTTGTCCTCTGCAAAGGATGGATAGTCATCCCCAAGGTCCAAAGAAATGAAGATAAGTTTTGGATTGTGGGGTTAGATATGCCCATGCATGGCATCATGTCTTGCCTAAAAACAAGACCACTGATTGTTTAGAGGGTTAGACTAGCATGACCATTTCTTCCATAATTGGTTTAATTATTTTGCTCAAAGTGAGGTAAAGAATTCTAAATCAAAATAGTAAGGATAGGGTTAAACTCTCATCTCGGTTGGTTGGGAGTCTGATTCCCCAAAGTTCTGATTTCACATCCACTCGCACATGGGTTCAAGATAGTAGGGACTCACAACCAACTTTGGGATATAATGAACCATTCACTAGTGGATCCTAAGAGGGTTTGGCAGTCTTGAATGTTTGTACATAATACTAGAAGAGTGACTATGCATTTTATAAAAGCAAAATCTCATGGCATATTCATTAGGGTACACAAATCATTCACAATCTCGCATATGCATTCATGCAAAACTGACAATGGAATGTTGATCAATTTCAAACGATGAGGAAAGAAATTCATTGCACACACTGAGCTAATGCTTAGCGATTCTGATGTTTCATGTATTTTTGATCTATTGGCATTCTTTGGATATTTGTTGATGCTTGTGTTAAATTTTTGAAGTGTGTTTTTAGGTGTTCTTTTTGGGTTCTCATCGAAATGCTCAGGAGCATTTCCCAGCAGAGTCGCCATTTGTTGTGACTATTTCACAACTAGCCCCTAAGCTTGGGGACCCACATTTTTTTGATAAATTTTTGGTGTGGTTTTTTTTGTCTATTAATGTGTTTGTAATTCAAACATTAACTTTTGGGTTAATTCATGTTTAAAAAAATAAATAAACTAAAAAAAAAAAAAGGAATAAAAAAAAATAATAATAATAAATAAATTAATAGAACAAAAGAAAGAAAAAAGAAAAAAGAAAAAAGTAAAAATATATATATATATATATATATATATATATATATATATATATATATAAACAAATGAACATAAAAAAAAAACAAAAAACAAAAAATAATAATAAAAATAAAATAGGATTATTTTTAGCTTTTTTGTTTTTTTGTTAGTTTTTAATTTTTTCATGTTGGTTTAAGTAAAGTTTAGTTTTTGTTTTTTTTTGCAAGGTATTGCATATGGAAGAAAGGAAGAAGGAAACGAAAAGCCATGGAGGAGAAACGAAAAGTCATGGAGGAGAAAATGAAAAGCCATGGAGGAAAATCTTTAAAATACCCATTGAAATGCATGCACAAGAGGAACTTTTGGCATGGCCAAATGCGGCAAAATTTGATGTGTAAAAGAGGAATATAATTTGAATGGGAAAGCTTCTTTTCAGAAATTTCAGGCCTTGTTAGCAAGAAAGAATGAGAAATTTTCCGCATGCTCTATTTTAATTGTTTTATCTTTCTCCTTCCGTATTTCAGATTTGTATGTGAAATTTACGCCATGGGATGGGTTATTTCATGTGAATGTTTGCAATCTGGAAATTATTTAAAACCCTAGAAGTCAAGCACTTAGTTTACTTTGATTGTGTGTAGTACAGATCAAATAGGCTAGGTTGCATGTATGAAACTCTCACGTATTCGGTTTTGCAGGACGGGGTGCTATCAAACTGAAGGAGCTTTTGCATTGCTGCATTTCCAGCAATTATTTGATGCAAAATTTTAATTTTCTGTTGTCAAAAATTTTAATTTTCGGAATTTTTTTTTCTATTTTCGGGCATTAAAATAAACATTAAAAAAATTTCAAAATCTAAAAATGATTTCACCATTGCGTAGATTATAATTCAGACTTCAAATACGCACTTTGAAATTTCATTTTCGGAGTTGTTTAGTATTTTTTAAAATTCACCGAAGTTGTCGCTTTGTCACATATTTTAAAAATCCGAAAATAGAAATTTTCCATTTTAAGGTCAAATTTCATTTTTTCAGTTTTGTTTTGCATTCATGAGCCTATGATGACATTCCCTTCATGGAAATTCCAATTTCATTGAAGGAGTGATGTTTTATGGCATTTACATAAATTTCCATTTTTGGCCTAAAATTACCCTTTCTTCATAAAAACTCCAATTTTACGAAAGAGGGGTAATTTGAGCATCAAACTGAAGGAGCTTTTGCATTGCTGCATTTCCAGAAATTATTTTGATGCAAAATTTGAATTTTCTCGTTTTCAGAAATTTTAATTTCAGAATTTTTTCCTATTTTCATGCATTAAAATAAACATCAAAAAAATTTCAAAATCCAAAAATAATTTCACCATTGCGTAGATTATAATCCAGACTTCCATTACGCACTTTGAAATTTCATTTTCGGAGTTTTTTAGTATTTTTAAAAATTCACCGAAGTTGTTGTTTTGTCACAGATTTTAAAAATCCGAAAATAGAAATTTTCCATTTTAAGGTCAAATTTCATTTTTCCAGTTTTGTTTTGCATTCATGAGCCTATGATGACATTCCCTTCATGAAAATTCCAATTTCATTGAAGGAGTTATGTTTTACGACATTTTCGCAAATTTCCATTTTCGGCCTAAAATTATCCTTTCTTCATAAAAATTCCAATTTTACGAAAGGGGGATAATTTGAGTATTATATTGAAGGTCTTTGCCTTAAAGCACTTAATTGTTCATCTTGATGAAAATTTGATTTCATTTAAGAGGGATAAGTTAAAGTGACATTTTGAAGATTCTATTCATCATTGAGGATTTAATGCAAGATAAAATCCATTTTAAAACCATCAAGATAAAAGGAATTAAAGCACTACATCGTGGTCATATGAGGGCCAACTCACATTTGATTTATTTTGGTTCAATGAACAATCACTAAAGTTTCATGGTAAAATAAACCAACATTGCCCCTTGTTTACAATACTTGCAATCACTAAGGTGTTCCAAGCATTTAAATTGAATATCTTTATTTGAGATTACTAATGCACATATGCAAATGCTAATATAACGGAGACCTTGGAGAAGTTGTTTGTTTAACTTCTTTGCAAGAGGGGATTTGGAATCCAAATCCTAAGGGAGAGTGTACTTTCACAATTGGGTGAAAATACCACTCAACACTTATGGTTTACCACCAAAAAACCTCCTATAGTTGTTATTTTTAAGGAACTTAGAAGAAGGAATTTGAGAACAAAGGTAAGGATAAAAATAAATAAAGATGCAAGAACCCCCATCCCTAAAAAAAAAAATATTTATGAGGTTACAAACTTACTTGTCACTCTTTTTAGTGGCCAAAAAAAGACACTAAATAAGCAAAATATGATAGTAGACTATGAATACAATGAGTAGATTTCTTCTTTAGGACTGGTTAAAAAAACCAATTTTTTTTTTGGAAATTGAAGATCTCAAATTAAAGTATATGTTTGATGAGCTTTCCTTATGGTTGAGATGCTCCTTGATTATCCAACTTTGAACAGGAGAGATGATCTTCACAAAAGATGTCAACGAGCTTATATGTCTCGAAAGGCTCAAAGGAGCACTGCGTACATGCTTTTTGTTGCACCTCTAATGAGATTAGATAATATCAAGAAAAAAAAATTAAAAATAATATACCTGATGTCTTTCGATGTGAGTTAATCATCTAGGTAGACGTATTTGAGCATCTATCAGGCTTGATGTATTGATAGAGAATGTCGTTAGAACTTCACTATAAATATTTTGATATGGAAAGATGGTAGGAGGATGTAGATAGTTCGTCAAATATGGTGTATCGAGGAGCCTATCACAACAAGGAAAGAGTGCAGATATTGAGGAGCTCATAAATCATTGGTCACTGCATCATAAATCATGCCCAATGGAACCCTCACATCAAACAAAGAAAGTAAAAAAGGAGGTTGCAAGCGCTTACAGAGCAAATCAGAAATTATGCCCAATGGAGCCCTTCACATCAAACAAAGAACACAAAATCACAAAGAGCAAATGAAAACAAAATTTATCACAATGGTGAATTTATAAGCTTTGAAACTGCATCCTTGAAGCGCCAAAGAAAGACTCAATTTATGAAGGCTAGAGAAAACTGCAGAGGGAAGATACAAAATTGATTTTCTTCATCGAGTAGAAAGCACCAAGGACATGGAGATGCTCGAGCGAGGTAAGATGAGAATCTATAACGTTGTGCTCCAATATTATAACGTTGGCAAAGTTTGTTGAAAAAACTTGCCACATTTTAATAAAATATAATGCACTATGGTCTTTAAAATAAATGACCAAAGGTCTCTTGAAATGAGACGCGAAAAATATGCACTATAAATATTTAAATATCTCACAAAAATTTACTTTGGATTTTAATTAAAATACCAAATATTTGTGAGATAAAAAAGGCCACGAAACTCTACGTTCTCCATGAAAATAATGGCATGCCCATGAAGTTACTCTTCCATGAAGATAATGTAATGCAACGATTATGAAGGTGGAACAAAGGCAAAAGCATTGTAAGGAGAGGTGAACCAACGTTTTCTAAATTATCTGTGGAGAAAAATAAAATAAATTGCAGGAACAAGGGAAAATATGATATGCCTATATTGCATTAGCAATTAGGCAAAACAATTTCTAAATACTTGTTCCTATATCATTGCAAGTGTAGAAAATATCAATATCTTTTGAAAAATAAGGAGAATATATTTATTTTATGGTAAAACAAACTTGTAAAACAATATTAGATAGAACCATAAATAAATTTTTCAAAAAAAGTTGTAGATGAAATATGAGCAGTCTACAAGAGATATGAAAAAAACTCCTTTAAAAAAAAAACAAAAGATAAAAGATAATGAACTAGTTCATGGATCTGCCTTCAAGAGAGAATTTCTAGTGAAATCTATCCTGCTCTGGTACCATTTTAGAATTTCCCAAGAGTAGAACTACAAATAATTACAAGATTTGAAGAGACGAATAGAACTGATTGATTTATTTCATGGATCAACTTTTTATAAATAGCAAAGTTGATCATTAAGAGTCGTTGGATTATAAAAACTCATAAAATTTGAACTAGGATAAATTGAGAGTTCACCTGACTCATGGAAGAGTGGTAACTCAAGTAAGTATATCCTAGTATAACTTGAGAGAATAATTATTTATTCTAACAATGAGAACCACTCCTCCCTCAAGATTGCAACAAAACAAAGAGAGAAAAAGGTGTCACTAGTTGAGCCCTCCAAGACAAGGAGGAAAAATTTCCACTAGAGGATAAAATCAACTTCACCATAGAACTTAGCAAAAAGCCAACTCAATGATCCATGAGGGATCCACAAATTAAGGGAAAACACCTAAAAATTACGAAAAACAATGACTACCCAACCTAATATCCCCAAGAAGCAATTTGAATTTGAATTAGGAGCATTGAAGGTTGATAGAGACAACGCCAACTACCACAAGCTAAATAGGAAGGTACATTGGTTACCTAATGACCCCCAACAAACATTGAGGTCCTCATGCTTAAAAAGAATGCTAAGTAGGTGCTTCACTTTTAAAAACTGGATGACTCTAACAATCATAAAGAGATTTCTTCATTGATGTGATTTAAGAGATCCTCAAGGAAATCACTTTTCTATAATATAATCATGGATGGATAGTACCAAGATTTACCATAAAATTAGTAATAAAATTTCCTTCTCTCAAAACAATATTTATCATGGTTTGGCTTAGAATATGAAGGCTTCTTATCGATTCTTCCATCATATTTACCACCTACAAACTGGGTGAAATTATACCTTTGAGTATATTAATTACGTTCAACGAATAACCTTAAATAATAGTAGTCAAAATCCCTAATTCTAATGATAACATAATGCCTTGGAATGTGGCTCTAGATTCCACAAACTAAAATTATTGAGAGGATAAATATTTATCATAGGCTACCCCCAGCTCTTCCTTACTATTTCTAATTACACCTCCTACCCCATCGATCCTAGGATTACCTTTAGAGGCACCATCAAAATTCAATTTAAGCCGACCATTGGTAAGGAAGGAATGCTTAATCCTACTCCTAGGATTTGGAGCAATAGGGCTAGGAACAATTAGTGAAAATCTCAACTCCTCCTCCAATAGAGCTTCATTAAGAGAGCTATTAAATCTAATGTTTGAAGAACACAAGCTTATACTAAAAGGGAGGGTGAACAATATAAGATCACTTTTTTCTTTTCTTTACTCGAACTATATAATCCAATATATCAATGTCAATAGCAATAATGAAAGCAATGCATAAATCACCACACACAATAGTGGCACCAATTTAATGTGGTTCACCCAATGTGGGCTACTCCACGAAGAAAATGTTTCACTAATATTTTTTCAATAAATCTCTTGGGAATCCTTTCCCTATTAAAAAGTTTATGAACCTATGTCCAAAGGAGACACCAATCTCCTAATTGAGTTTGTAGATATATATCCATAGGAGACACCAATCCCCTTAGCTGGTTCATGAATATCTATCCACAGGAGAACTCCTTCTCCTCTACTTTGGCTAGTGATCCTCTAGAAGACTACTACCTCCACTGCTCTGGCTTGTGGATCTATATCCACGAAAGACTCTATTCTCACTCAAAATATCTTTGTCCTCATTGCCCTGGCTAATGGATCTCTATCCACTGGATACTACTGTCCTCTACTCTATCACCTCCAAAGCTTGCTCTCAGCTCTATATCAAATTTGCACTAAACACAATCCTTCGATCTAGCACATATCTACTCAATCTCTGTCTCAAATCTACACTAAACATAGTCCTTTGGTCTAGCATAAATTTGCTCAATATCTATCTCAAATCTACATTAAACACAGTTCTTTGGTCTAGCATAAATTTTCTCAATCTCTATCTCAAATCTGTACTAAACATAGTCCTTTAGTCTATCATAAATCTACTCAATCTCTATCTCTATTCTAGCACAAAAATATCCTCAAATCTACACCAAAATCTATCCTCAAATCTATCTTCAAACCTTAACACAAAGCTTGACTCAATCACAAATCGCATCTACTAGATATGCCCCAAACCTTAACTCAAGTTTTTAACTAATAAATCAATCAAATCTACTCACAGTTCTTCTCAAATACTTACCTCAAATCTGCTCTACAAGTCCTCACTATAACTTGTCCAATCTGCTCTACAAGTCCTCACTATAATTTGTCCAATTTGCTCAACAAGTCTTCACCAAGACTTATCTCAAATCTGCTCTAAAAGTCCTCACTAGAACTTGTCTAATCTTCTCAACAAGTCTTCACAAAGACTTGTCTCAAATAGACTTAATAAGTCCACACTAGAACTTGTCCAATATACTCAACAAGTCTTCACCAAGACTTGCCTCAAATCTGCATTGTAATATTCCATAAAATCTCACACATATCTGTTCAACAAGTCTTCACCAAGACTTACCTCAACTCTATTAAATCTTATTGTAAGATTCCATAAAAGCTTACTCAACTCAACTCACTCTATTACAAAAAACCTCTTCAATCACACAAAAAAGCTTCACACAGAATATTGTTTTAATCTCACATAAACATATAGAGAATGGTTAGAGACTCAATATGCTTCACACTCAGAAAAATACTCAATCACTTTCAATCTCTCTTGTTTTACCACAGAAATATATAGATAATGGTTAGAGACTCAATATGTTTCACTCTCACACAATACTAAATTACTTTCAAACTCTCTTCAAATCAATTAATAATAAAGAACAATTTGTTTCACAGAACTTGAACTATCACTCCAACACTTCCAATCAACTAAGCCCAATCAACTCCACTCAACCAATCACTCAATGAAATCTTAGTCAACAATTCTTATAAAAAAAAACTCACATAACAATGATACTCATGATCTTTCACAAACCCTAGTTCAATATAGTTCTCAACTTCACATAACAATGATACTCATGATCTTTCACAAACCTTAGTTCAAGATAGTTCTCAACTTCACATAACAATGATACTCAATATTTCCAACAATGTTTATCAAACAAGGTTTTTCATATCAAATTTAATTCTAGAAAATCCACATCAATCAACATTGGATTTATCAACAATGCTTATCAAACAATCCTTTTCACTCAAACTTAGCATTCACAATATCCAATAATATTCACTCACAAGGAATATATGCCCATACCTTTGTTTTGAAGAAGATTTAATTCTCAAAACCCGTCTCAATCACACTCACTCTTTTGCAAATATCAAAAGTTAGATAGCAAAAATTTATCCTTAATATTTTCTTTCAAAAATATTTCACCAAGTCAAACTATCAAAAATCAACTATACCTTATTTCTCCTTTCAAATCAATTTTTATAACATAAATTTATTTCAACAAAAATATCTAACACCCTTGGCACACCTTATTACTCCTTTTAACCACTTAAAAATCAAACACCCAAATTAAAACTTTGCATACCCTTTTATCTCCTTTTATAACTCATAAACCCTTTTAAATATGCAATTTTGAATAATAAAAACCTTTAGGAAATTAAAAATTTAATTTCCACCTTTATACATTTCGTGTGCAATGTCAAACCTTAGCAAATGAGTGCATACCTTTTAATTCCAATAAAAAGGGTCTCGGAGGGTTTTGACCTCATGATCCCCTTCTCCCAAGTGCCTCCGCATAGTGCATGCCCACCAAGTGGGCTACATACCCACACACAATGAATGAGGCTCACACCTCCCTCTTAAGCTTCCTTCGATGGTGTGAACAAAATGAAAATCAACTCTACCTTGCCCAACACACTATCGCGTGGATTCAATCCTACAACCTATCACCTATGAGTGACTTACCACTGCCCTCACTTCCAACTGCACTACTAGCACTTCACATTTGAGAAGTGCACTCCGATAATACTTATGCCTTAGTTTACCTCCTTAAAGCTAACACATGCGATTCCCTTCAGACCTTTGGTGCACGAATTCGTTTTTCATTTACTCGATCGCATGGATGATTTTTCTAAGGTGGGTTCTTACCCCCTTTTATATGCATGGTAATATCTTCAAACACATCGATGGATGAAATAATTTGATTTCAAATTTAATTTGAATTATGGCCCTTTAAATTAATTTAAATTTAAATTTTACCTTTAGGTAAAATATTTAAATTTAAATAATTTAAAACTTAGGGCATTATAAACTTTCACATGGGTCTTTTGGAAAATAATAAATTTATCACTCCACAACCTTTGTTTCTCTTCACACCAAACTATAACTAGAAAATATTATAATATTATATATTATAATATTATTATTTTTATCAACCTGCTTCTTGCCTTGCTGGAAAATCCAATGGAGGAAATTTATAACACCAAAATTTGAACATCAACCTTTTGACATAAATGCATGGATGACATTGAAACTTGGTCATCATCCTCATGATATTAATGATGACAAACCTTGCTTTCTTCTTGACATCAATAACAACAAACCTTGCTCATATTTCCAACAATCTCCCCCTTTATCATTGATGGCAACCCATTTTTCTTTTACCATTTCCTTTACCTTTTTTTGTTCTATTTCCCTTGAGAAACTACTCTCGCTAACTGAATGCTCTCCCCCTATCTCAAATATCTCCCCCTTTGACATCAATGGCAAAGGGTCACCTTTGGAGCTTGGGGATAGGAATGAGACTCTTAGATTAGCATCTCCCCCACCTCCTCTTGAGGTGGTTAATTCTACAGTGGGAGTATTTCTACTCCCATTAAACATTGATCTTTACCTTTGTCCACTTTATTTCTCAACTGATCCTTCTGATTCCTCTAACTATTCTTGTTCCTAGTTGCCTCTGGAATTTTTGCTCTACACCACTTTGTTGTATGCCCATAATTATTGCACTTGTAACACTTAATTTTGTTATTCCTTGGAGGTGCAACTATCTTAAATTTTCTTCTGGTGAAGCCATATCCATTTTTATCATGGACCCTACAATTTACTGCCTTGTGACCAAATTGATTACAAGAGTAGCATTACCCTTGAAAAATATTCTTGTTTTTGAAATTTCCATATTCTTGTCTTCCATGTGTCCTGCATTGTGAAGCCTTGTTCCCAAAGCTATGACATGAGAAGCATCATCCATTGAAACTACCTTGCCTTTACCGCATTGGTATCTTAGTCTCTTTTACCATGTGTTGATTCCTGTTCTATTTGTTCCTCGTTTGTGCATTTTTCTTTTCCTTGTTGAAATTTCTTAGTTCTTAGGTGTGACCTAAGATATTAGAGATAGATTTTAGACATTGGAGATAGATATAGAGATACAAAAGAGATAGAGAAGCATATAAGCTTCCTAAGTATAAATATTGTGAAGAATATAGAGAAGCATTTAAGCTTCTTGAGTATAGATATTAGGAAGTAGTCTAAGATTCCATATAATAGATAAGAATAGTATTGAGAAGTATAGAGAATAATTCTCCAGAGATAAGGACAGGTAGAGGCATAGATAATTTATGTTTTTTCAAAAGACCAGAAGCATCAATATAAAGGTATAGAAGAGTTTTAGTTATTAATAAAAAAATATATGGTTGACTAGAATACTACAGTCTTGGCCTTGGATTAGTTCTTTTGAAGAAGTATTTCTTGAAGAACCATTTCTACATAAGGAAGGAAGAATATATAAAGTGTCATCAAGAGAATTTCTCCATAGAGAATCATACAAAAATCACCATATAGATTCTATGTGAGAAGGAAGTGATTTATAAGCTTGAATACATAATAACAATAAGCCAAGTATATAAGATCTATAAGTGTAGTTGTATCAATTGTTATCTAAGAACTAAGAGTACCCTTACATGAAATCTATAACAACAGGTATCTCAGTTCTATGAGTACAATCACTTGAGATTTATAAGAGCCATTATAAAATGACTACCTGATACATTGTCATAAACATGTTTCAAGAGATAATAGGATACTATCATACAAAGGAAATCATAAAGACATAAATGCTAACTTTGTGCATAAATTAAAAGTAAATTAAGAAGCAACCAATGATAATTGAAAAGTTTTAATAGAACTACTAAAGTGCTACTAGTTGAAGAGTGCTCCTAGCTGAAGGAGATCATAGTTTTAATACCACTAGCGAAGGAGTTCATATAACTGAGCTCTATTTGAGAGCCATTCTACACCAAAGTCATTGGAACCTAAAATATCTTCATTTTTAAGATATTTCCACCTAAGATATAGGTACTTGATATGTCCCCACTAAATATGTAGACACCTAGACATTATCACTTGAGATATAAGCACCTCGAACATCTCAACCAAATACATAGACACTTGTACATCGCTATATAAGATAGGCACCTAAGATATCTCCACAAAATACATAGATACCATGAGCATCATCACCATTTGGAGTGCTAAGCTATAGAAAAAGAGAATGTTAGGTATCACCACCATTTAAACAAGCAAGCAATAGCATCAATGAACATTGAGTATCACCATCATTTATATAATTGAGCGATAGTAATATAGCAAAGAAAATGAGGAATGCAAATGGAATACCAAGCATTCTAAGTCTTGGAAAATTGAAACACGTAGCCTAGTATAAATATTGAAATGGTATATTTACATATTATCTAATAGAGAAAGTATTGCAGCACGAATTGAGCCGGTTTACATAGGTAGCATTTTAACGTTACTTTCTCCAAAATTAATGCATCATTTAATTTTTGGAGGGAAGTCAATTTTTTAATTGGTTTGAAATTATTAGATGGTCTTATGAGGTTTCTTCTTTGATAGTTATGAATATTACTTATCTGATGTTTGAATTTATTTATAAGTTATAGAATGATAAGGAATACTACTAGGATTTGATTTTTTAAGGTTTGAAATATATAATAGTTATTTTTTTAAAAAATAAGTGCTTTAAATATTTATGTTTTAGAGATTTTATTTTTTGAAGGTGAGGAGATTTGATTTGTCGAGTTAAAAGGTTTTAATATTTAAGTTTTTAAAATTTGAAGACTTGTACTTTTAGAAAATTAAAAGACAAATGAAATGTGAAATTTTGCAAATTTAGTTCAATAGGGAGTTAAAAGAATTTCTACTTAAAAATTTTATAATATTTGTAAATTTCTTATTTGAGTTATAATTATTACAACTTCAAAGGAATTAAATCATCAAATTGAATCATTTATTATCATGGAAGAAATTATTAGAAATGCATTCAATGAATATAGTGAAGAAATGGTGAACAAGCTAAAGTTTTATTCTCAAAACTTGATAGATGATTTTGATAAGAAGAATAAAATACCAAAATGGCTTAGATATACACTTGAGGACTCAAATATAGATCTTATTACTACAAAATCACAAACTAGTAGTTTAACAAAAATAAATTCTATAATAGAATCTACAACTACTTAGAGTACCATGGATTTCAAAAACATGTGAGTTATTTATAAAGAAAATAAAGGAAGAATGACCTTAATAGTTCATTGATGGTTATGTTGTTTTATTAAGAAAACAGATGAACACAAAGTATTAGCATAGAAGCATAGATCAAAGAAAGGACATTGTACTCAATTGAAGTGTAATTACTGCAATAGAATTGGACATGAAGAAGCTAATTTTTGGAATCTTTATCCATGAAAATATTGTGGAAGAAAGCTCATTATTGAGCATTTTTTTGGTACAAAAGAAAATACTATGATATATTTGAAAGAATTCTATTATTCAAATTAGACAATTTTCTTCAAAAACGTATTTCTAAAAGCAACTCCTAATAATAGGGCAAAATGTTCTATTTTAGTGATGTAGGATAAAATTGAAACGTAATAAATCAAAGAATTTTTTTTTTAGGAACATACTATTAAAAATAATCCCACTCACACACAATATTGTAAATAAATAGAAATACATCAAATAATAAAATAAAATTATGCATAAAGTAATTGCAGAATTGAAAAAATCTCACAAATAACTCAGTATCATAGGCCTCTTCGAGGGGGAAACCTCCTTCAATATTTCATTAACTTGCAAAAAGATACATTCATACATGGCTCCATATATTGTAAATAAAATACTTCATGCAACCCTAAACCTAAGCTCAATATTTGGCTTACATTCAAAATGCCACTCGAGCTAAAATATTTTACCAAACATTAGTTACATTCTTTATAATGATTACATGAAATGGCCCCACTTGTTTAGGTGCCTTACTTGCCACATATCATTACAAAAGTATTACAAAATAATATTTTAAGTGGGTTCCCACGTTGGACATGGGTCATTACATAAGCAATTGAGAGTTACAAAAAAAATGTTAGGATGCGGTTCTAAATGTCCTTCTCCTTAAAAGAGCTTTTTCCGTAAATTTGTAGATGAGGAAATTGGTGCTAGAGCTAGGGGAGAGACTCTCATATAGCATTTTCTAGTTGGGGACCATGCCACTAAACAAGGACCTTGGTAATGTTTTTTTTGCAAACTGTGCACATCCTACGATCCAATAATTGTTCTATCTCGAGTAAGATACAATCTTCTTCATCCAATTTTGGGAGAGAAGATTGAACCTGTACCTAATTTTCTACAACCTTCTTGAGAGAGGAGACATGAAAAATAGAGTGAAGCTTGGACTATAGTACTTGGCCATAAGTTTTTTGCACCTACGAAGCTAGAGGGATGATTATTTGTATGGCTATAGGTGAAGGAAGACCATATCACCAACATCTAAACTATATTTACAATTATGTTGATCAACTTTTTATCGCATCCAATTTTGGGCCATTTCCAAATTCATCTTTAGTTGATAGAGGACTTCGACATTTTGGCTGAGTGTAGTGTCAATTGCATGGACCTTAGACTTGCCTGTAATTTAGGAGGGCATTCATGAAGGTTGATCATAAACTACTTCAATAAGAATGACCTTTGTCACCATGTGATAATAAGTATTATGCCACCACTCAGCCAAGGGAAGTCACTTCACCCATTGTATAGGATGATCAGAGGTAAAGCAATGAAGATAGGTCTCTAAGCACTTGTTGATAATCTTAGTCTAGCCATCTATATATGGATGGTAATTTGAACTCATCTTGATCTGAGTTCCCTGTAACTTCAATATTTCTTACAAAAAATTACTAGTGAATGTGGTATCATGATAAAACACAATGGAGACAGGCATGCCATGAAGGCAAAAAATAGAATCAAGAAAAATTTGAACAATGGTGGTGGTTGTGGAAGTATGAGAGAGAACAAAAATGATATTACTTTGAAATATTATACACTACCATAAAAATAATGGATTTTCCCCTAGACTTAGGTAACCCTTCAATGAAATCCATTGAAATGTCTATCCAAACATGTTCAGGAATTATCAATGGTTGTAGAGTGCTCAGATAATGCATTTTTTCACCTTTCATCCATTGATAGGTTTCACATGCTACCATAAAATTATGTATTTCCTTCTTCATACCCTTCTAATAAAAGGTATGCTTAATCCTTTCACAGGTTTTAAGGAATCCTAAATTATCGACAATGGGAGATGCATGTATTCCCTTCATAAGAGGTTATTAAATTGGATATGTGTGAGGAATAACAAGGCATTGATGGTAGCATAAATCATATCCATTCTAGGTGTATCCAGGACATGAGGTAGGATCTGATAGAAGAGAATCAACAAAATTTTGTAAGCTTGAATTTTTAAGCACCTCCTCACGAAGAGAAGCTATCCATTTGGGAATATGAGAAGATATGGCACATAGCATACTATGAGTCTCAAATTGATGAGATAGAGCATCCACCACAATGTTCTCCTTATCCGTTTTATAAGTAATATCATAATCATAACCCATAAGCTTAGATACCCACTTCTGTTGTTCAAGGGTAGAAACCCGTTGCTCTTAGACATATTTGAGACATTGATGATCTAATTTTATAGAAAAGTGATGCCCAATGAGATAAGGTCATCAATGAGTAACTGTATGCAAAATGGCAAGCATTTCTTTAGCAAAAGTGGATTTTTCTATATTGTGACTAGACAACACCTTACTAGTTAAAGCTAAAGGTCATCCTTACTACATCAAAACCATGCCAATACCATTGCCTGAAGAATTACTTTCAATTACAAAAGTCTTATAAAAATAAGGCACTGCTAAAACCAACAATGTTGTCATAGCATACTTCAAATCTAAGAAGGTCTATTCAACTAGATCTATCCGAGTAAAATAATCTTTTTTTAACATGGATGTTAAGGGAGTGGTAATTTTTCCATAATTAGAGATAATTTTTTGGTAATATCTAGTAAGCCCCAAAAATCCTTGAAGACCCTTGAGAGTGCGATGTGTTGACCACTCTTGAATTGCTTGAATCTTTAGAGGGTTAACTTTAACTCCATATTATGAGATAAGGTATCCCAAATATTCTACTTATATCAACCCAAAAAATGCTTGGATCGCTTGGCATAAAGTTGGTGTTGTGCCAACAATTGTAGGGTCTAATCAACATGGACGAGGTGCTCTTCCTAAGAGTGACTATAAACCAAAATGTCATCAAAGAAAACATGAATAAATTTTTAAATAAATAGATAAAAAATGTTGTTCATGAGACTTTAAAATGTGAAAGGTGCATTTGTCAATCCAAATGACATTACCAAGAACTCATAATGGCCCTCATGAGTATGGAATGTAATTTTAAGAATATATTATTCCTTGATCCGGATATGATGGTACCCATAGCGAAGATCTATTTTAGAGAAAAACATATTCACATGTAGCTCGTCCAACAATTCATCCATGACTAGAATAGGAAACTTATCCTTAATGGTGAATTTATTGAGATCACAAAAAATAAATACATAATTACCATGAACTATATTTATTTCTTACTAATAAGACAATCAAAGAGTATAGATTGTTATTGGGTGAATGACTCTAGCTTCTAACAATTCTTGCACTAGCTTCTCGATCTTTGACTTAAGAGCATGAGGGTAGAAGTACAACCTAATGTTAGGTGGTACACTCCAAGGGCCAATGTAATGGCATGATCATGTGATCGATGCAATGGAAATTGGGTTGGTTTTGAAAAAATGCATTATGCTTTGTCAAAACAAGTTGTAAATCATTAATAATTTGATCCACTATGGTAGTATGAGGCTGAATTGCAAAAAAAATTGCAATGAACCCATGAGATATTTTTTTAGAAACTTCTCCATACGGTTGGAACTGATAATATGAGGAGGTCCTACTTTGAACCATGAAGGGTGTACAACTATCAATTCTATGAATATTGCATCTAAAGTTCTACAAAGTTTCATGAAATGGTGTCAAAGGTAACCAACCACTGAGCACCTAACACAATATCACATCTCCCTAATTTAAGGGTAAACATATATTGTTTGAGCTCATAATACTCAATTTTTAATTTGACATTATGGAATTTACCTGTGCAAGGTAAAGTTCCTCCATTTTCTAGCATTACCTCAAAGGAATTATAAGTGTGTATATTTCAATTGGTCTACTTGTAAATTCGAGGATCAATAAAATTATGTGTGCTACCTGAATCAATAAATATTGTAAGGTGTTGGCCTTTCAAGAAACCCATAACTTTCATGGTTTTTTGAGTAATAATTCTTGCAAGAGCATGGATCGAAATTTATGCCTGGGGTTCTTCATGTGTGTCCTCTTCATTGTGAGGTTGGTCATCGGTTGTGCCCTCTTCATCATCATTGTGGTCACTATTGTCGAGGTCCTCTACATATACTAGGAACAACTTCTTTTGGCCACACCTATAACCCCTAAGATATTTTTCATCATAATTATAATACAACCCTTGGGCTCACCGATCATCCATTTCCTTGGTGGTCAAGTGTTTGGAGGGAATAAATGTCCTTCTTCCCTAGTCATTCTTGGGTTAATAATATTGGTTGGAAATGGATTGACCATTGTAAAATATTTAGGTTTCTTAAAACCCCCTTTGCATTCCAATATTTTTCCTTTTCTATTTGGAAATTAATAATAGCTATAGTTGAGAAGAAGTTATAGCAATGGATTTCAAAATTATTGTCTTTAGTAGGTAAATTCCATGTTTACTCCAAGGTTCTCACTATAATCCTTATGTATAATTGCTCTTGTTGGGCTCCCTCCAAAGCTTCCTAATAGAAGTTTGAAAAACTTATCAAACTTTTAATGGGCTTCCTCGAAGCAAGGAAAAGCTTCCATTATGTCACATGGATTTATTTGTCTCCCACATTATTATGGAGGTATTCGACTATTGGACATTCATTGCCAAGGGATTTTTATCTACGCAAAATGGGTCGATCAAGCCCTGGAAGGCAATTAAGCTTAGAAAATTTTGCTACATTATTTCATTCCTTTATTAACTCCATGTGGCTAATAATATTAGAAGTAACTTGGCCTCTAGACCATCCTTACTTTCAATATGCACATCCAAATCCAAGGAACGTTTATGACAAAAAACATTTGGAAATCTTGGGAAACCATTAAACCTTGGCTAAATTGGATTGGAAATAAATTTAGTACTAGAGTTTCAATTAACTAATGGTATTTTTTATGGTCATTTCTAATCACTCACTAGGATCGATCCCTTTCCAAAGTCACAGGGATTAATGCTTTAAAATTATTTCATCAATGGATTTGAGTGGTTTTAAACCTCTTTTCTAGAGTGATAGGAAATTGACTTTCCTATCCTAAAGCTAAAGCCAAATATAAATTATGTAATTAGAATATGGAATCCTTCCAAGTAGTTGTGGACTCTATTCCTCCACAAATGCTTCATAAAATTAGCATTAGAGCCTTCGAACCTATGGATAGATTGGAAATGATTCCTAGATACCCCATTTTGTAGGTACAAGCTCAAAAAAGGATATGAATAGATTGTATCTCATATCTGGATGGTGTAAAAGCTCAATGAAAAATGGAGGCTACAGTCTACTAACAAATTTTGGCATACAAAATTCAAATTATCTAGTCCACCATTAGGAAACCCAAGATTGTCTATTTTGTTTGGTGTATCCTTTATCAGGGTCTCTCTATTGGCAATAAATTGGTTCATTTAGGGGTTACCAACTTACGAAGCCCATTTTGTGGGCAACGAGAAAATATCAAACATCTCTTTTAGTTTTGTACCAGAGCTCAAATTGCATGGACATTGATCCATGATTTCTTTAGGCCTTTGAGACCATGCCTTTCTCTTGGCTCATAATTATTTTGGGTGACTAGCCCAACATGCAATCCAAATAATTCTTTTTATCACCCACTTTATTTTAAATAACCTACTATATTTATTTTCTAGAATAATATAAGTATTATATTTTCCATTTAAAAAAATCTATTATCTAATTAAATATGTAATTATTTTACTTATACATAGGGGAGTTGGTTACGTCCACACTATATTTAGTAATTGCCAAGTGGAGGGTTCAAACCAGTTGCTCTCAACAAGCCTATACCACCTCATTGTTGTTAATCTAGAGTGAGGGGGAACACTGGTTGCTCGAAATTTATATCATCGTCAATCTAATGTGCACTCAGAAGATTCAGATCAAACTACTACATTTGCAACAAACATGCCTCTAATATTTGAACCTAAATCTCTTCTTGGTAAGTGCTTGGCCAAAAACTACCCGTCCACCTAATAAAATACCTTTTAAAATATATCAAACTCAGTCCCAACATCCATGAACCACCTATGCCTTTGTTTTATAAGTTATAAACAAAAAATGTTGTGTCCCCTTTTGTAAAGCAAGTTAAGGCCAGGTGAGGTCCACGGTTGGAACCTCTCCCAATGCAAAGGGAACACAAAAAAAAAATATCCTTTGGCTTTCCTTTTGATAGTTCTATTCTAAAAAGAGAGGTTGTGGAGGTTTTCTTTCTACCCTGAAAAGACTCCTAAAAATTTTATCCATGGGGGAGTGCAACCATTTAGGCTTTGGCTTTTCTTGGGGAGGTCATGGTTTAAACCTCGGCGTGGGAGGAGGTCAAGGTTTAAACCAGAGTGAGTGAGGGGATGGGTGTGTGTTTGGTCCCTATGCTCCCTTTATGAGAGATCATGATTGGAATGGGGATACCCAACTGAATTTTTCACATTAACCTTATTAAAAAATATAAACCGAATATGTTATGGAAAGTTAGTTGTATTGGTTTTGGTGGACAAATAACTTCCTAAAATTGGAGGATACTATCATGTTCAATGGCTGAATTGCAATGCAATTGAAGGGATAACGAATTATGTGAAACGTTTGTAATATTTTATTTATAATTTGCTCTAACGGTGGATATAAGGGATAAGTCTTAGAATATATTTATCTGTTTTTCAGTTTCGAATAATTGAATGTTCCCTACAATTTCTCCCTGTCCTCGTATTTGTTTATGGAATTTAAACGGACATGAATTCCAACATTTGTTTATGGAATTTAAACGGACATGAATTCCAACAGACATACGCAGCTTTAATATGATCTCAAGATCAAGATCGATCGTTCAGAAATAATCGCTTCAGGACGTTGAGGGCAACCTTGTGGCCATTCCAATGGATAACTCAGATGCAAAGCCACTTCAATCCTTGGCGCCTAACGTAGAGGAAGCTGAGCAAGTTAGCGAAGGCCCATTTGGAGAATCTGCATTTCACAATCCTACACATAATTCTGGATCGCTTGAGCCTGAAGCCCATAGCCTTCCAGCTGGTCAAGCTGAAGTTACACCTCCAATGCTTAAAGAATTTAAAAGGCGATCAAAAGCAATGTTGGAGGAATTTTTGATTATCAAGGATTTTGAGGAAGCTAAGCTTTATTTCCATTACTTGAATTGTGCTAAATATTACCCTCAGTTTGTCCAGGTGGCAGTGACGGTGGCTATGGAGAAGGCCAAGAGCGACGCCCACGAGGAATTGGTGGTACATTTTGTGCAGTACCTGTATGTGGAGAACGAGCTATCCAGAAAAGATATCAAGGCTGGAATGTTGCTGGTGGCAGATAGATTCCATGACCTGGTAATTGACGTACCCAAGGCACCCAAACATATTGCGCAGATATTGGCGAGATTCACTTTGTCAGGAACAATATACCTGAAAACGGTAAAGAAAGCCTTGGGAAAGATGAAAGATAAAAAGATTCGCAAATTTATATTTGATGAAGTTGTTCGGCTCATTAAATTGTGTGCATTTCCAGATATGGTGTTGGTTCCTCAAAGAGCTGAGCTTGAAGAGTGCAAGAAATTGATCTCTTAAACCAGACACTGGTTTCCTATGTGTTACAGTTGAAATCTTTATCTATTAAAATCTAATCGCTGATTGGATTGAATAACGAAAAAAAATCAATGAAATATCACTTCTCCAAAATTTTAGAATATTGATGTTTTTGAGGGTTTGTAAATTATAACTATCACTAGAAGTGATTATCAAGAATGAGATGAATGACCTTCTTAAGATTAAAAATTTAATTCATAAGCTCTACAAAAGTGAATTAAATGGAAGTAGGAATTGAATTTGAATTATTCTATGATTACCTTTAGATGGAGGATGTGCTGAGTTTCATAATTATTGGTCAAGTTTTCAGTAGACTAAATGGAAGTGGAAATTGAATTCAAACTATTCCATAATTTACCTTTCAAATGAGTTTTCTTCATCTTCTTTACTTAGAAAACAAGGATAAAATAATAGGTGGTGACTCAAATTGAGAAGGTAGAAATGACTTGTATTTAAGACCATGGAGTAAGAATTGTTTTGTGGCAAAAAAAACTATTGAAAGAATTACAAAGTGAGATAGTATTTTTTTATTTCGATTTTACCTTGTTAATAAGAAGGTTTTGAAGAATATTGGCAATGCTTTAATGGAGTTCATTAAGGAAGGATCAACTATTAACGAGTAAAATCATGTTGTGTATAGCCAAATATGTGTTGTCATAGATATTTCAAAACTATTACTAAAATCCATTTAGACTACATTTGAATTAAGAGAATGAGATCATTAAGTTGGTCAAGACACTAAAATATTTGATATCATAAATATTAAAGAGATTGTAAAATGAAAATGAGGAAGAAAGAGATTGCAAGTTTAATTATAAAATAAACTTAAATATCTATTTTAGTTTAGGATAAGCTAACATAGATAAATGATTTATCACTTGTGAAAAGTGATAAAGATAATGGGAATGATCTTAATAGTTCACTTGGACTTTGCTGAAATTATAAAATTGCCTTAAAACTGTCAAGCTCTAGCTATGTATCTTGATGAATGTTCACAAGTTGAAAGGCTATGGGGTCTTGGTAGAGTGAGAGGGAGCATTCATTACTAAAGAGGTCCAAATTAACCTCCTTTAACCTCATATCTTTCTTTATACGTATTTCATTAGGAAAATAAAATATTATCAAGTTGTAAATCTATCATTTTCTTTTTATACATTCTATTTTTAATTTGAATTCCCTTCTCATCAATGCTCATAATTTAAATTTCATAATAAAGTTTATTGGTTCTTTTAAATATCAATATTTTAATAGAGGTTTCACTCAAAGACACCATGTCATCACATGATTTTATCCTTGCATTTAATCCATCAAATAAATGTGAAATTATTACATTGTTAAAAAAAGAAATACGTTTTGATAAATTTTCTACTTCCTTTATGGCAAGTTATGTAATCCATGTAGAAACAAATATGTAAATTATATATGTTTTTTGGAGTTCATTGAACTTATCAAGACCATTGATGTAAGTATGAATGTAAAGAACTATATCTATTTTATAAATAGTGTATTTAATTTATGAAGTCATTATACATATACATAGATAAGACCAGAATGATACAAGAAGATAAGATTAAATGTTAGATGATGAAAAAATATTTACAAAAAATATACTTCTTTTTCATAGGAACTAAAATTATTATCTTTCAATATTTGGGATTTGGGATTCTCTTTGTTAATATGTAAGGTAGAGTAATTACTAAGAACAAGAGTGGTCATTTGTTAATAAAATATATGCTATAGTGATCCAATTCCATCAAAATATTAAAATATGATGTATCTACTATTAACTTAATTAGATTATATCTATCTTACCTTTCTATCAAAGATATTTTTTTGTTTCCCTCAAAAACATAATTTTTCTCTATCAAATATTTGATACCATCTTCCTCAAGTAGTTGCTTTTCAAATTTTGAATTTTAATAAGATAAAAATTCAACATTGTAGTTGATTAAATTATTTGCTACCATGTTTCCTTCTTTCCTTCTATGTATATGCTAGCATTTCCAAGATAATATATCCAATAATTGGTGGGAGTAAAAATAATGCTATTATTTTCTCCATTCCTCATAACCATTTTATTGATAGCATTAATAATATGTGGACTACAATAATTAAATATAATTTTACCATTTTTGCATGGTTGTATTGATCCCTATAGAAGTGCCCTAGCCTATATGTAGTTTTTTGTTTATGTTTTATATGATTTTGAATAGGTAATAAGAAGTATATCTTTCTTAACCTTGTAAAAGAGCACATACCACCTTCACTAGCCTTAGTATGGTTTCCTTTGGAGAGACCATCAACATTAATTTTATCAGTTCAACTTTTACATATTTTTCAATTTACCATGGATCAATGTAGATCCTTTACATTAAATTTATTTTCATTTATCAACCCCATGCATATATTATACTTCTCATTTGGGATTCATACATGTAGGTATTTTTTAAAGAGGAAACAATATGAAACTAAACTTGGATTGATTCTAGGATTATTTTTAAAATTTCTATTAATTTTTGTTAAAAATTTCCAACAAACAGTTTCAAGATCAATCCTCCATAGAATAATTCAAGTGATCAAATACTCTTCCAAAGAGAATATTTTTTTTTGAATAAAATAAGGTATATTATATTAAAAATGCAACTTAATCATACTGAAAGTGGGTGGATACACACACCCTAGTAGGGTTCCAAAAATTCCATTACGAGAATCCAAATATTAAATACAAAGACTTACATTACGAGAATCCAAATATTAAATACAAATACTTTAGCTGGCTAACATAAAAAGAGAGAATTAAAGTCATCCTCTTAGCCAAAAATCAAATAAAAGCATGCGTCGGTAGAACATCGGTTAAAAAAAAATCATTTTCAGACATTGGGAAGGATAAAATTGTCCACATTGTCATCATGAGGCTAGGGAGAGGTGGCAACAAGAGCATCCCAACCATTATCATCAGTGTTAGTACCACCCATATCAGTAATGTCATTAATATTTTATGCATTTATATCCTGGGGACGGGGGGTTTGGCCATCACCGTGCAAGCCCAGAACATTAATTAGCACTGCCATTACCGCATATCCCCAACCCACAACCTGATGTGAAGGTTCTAGATAAATATCCCATCCACTCATCAACTATGAATTAACAACACCATCATAGTAATGATGTTTGGTCACCGATGGAGGTTGAAACCACTGTCTTCCTGCCTGCAGAAATGCATTACATCCCCAACGAGATCGACAATGATAGTCAAAATGGCACTATGATATCAAATATGAGGGGACTTGATTGATAGTGCACAGCACATTGGCCCAATGGTCCAAGAGAGTCCTCAAATACTGAATTTCAATATGAATTTTCAATTCCATTTCAAAGGGAATATTTGAATCTAGGTACTTTTGATTGTTTCAATATCTTATACCCTTAATTTTTTGAGCACTACTATAATTTGATAAATTTAAAACAAACTCATTTTCATGAAAATAAAAAATTTATCACGAAGAGTATATTTTGGAGTTCATCCATAACTTTTTTGAGGGCTTCTATTTTCAGCAAAATAGTTAATAGAAATGAAAGGATAACCAAGTCAGTGCCTCTCATTTTGGATAAAAAGTAATAAGTTAAGGCTTCAATGAACCATAATCCTAAAAATTTATAGAATACTCATTGATTGATTGAACTAAACAATTCCTAGAATGTCAAAAATAGATAAAGATAGTAACTTCATGAAGTTTTCATTTAGGTTCGTGTTATAACATATCCCTTCATGCAAAAATATTTAGTATAGAGTTCCTTGCTATTAGGATTATTGAGACCCTAGGAAATATTTATTTCTTTATAATTTATAAAGTCCATAAAACCAATATATTTTTCAAGTAATATATATATATATATATATATAAAGAATATCAAATAAATTTGTTCCCTTAATATCAAAATTTTAAACTTAAATGTTGTAGAACCACCCCTTAAAATTCTTTCCAATGCAAACCATATCCCATTTGCAAGGAGAAAAACTAAATTTCTTCTTCCAACTAGCTAAACAAATTTTATTCTATCTAAAATTGAGTCCCAAAGCTCCTTCCTCTTTCTTTTCTCAAATAAGTTAATACTTAGAAATGTTGAAGGTCGTTTTAAAAAATGAATCCCTATGTATCCTTACTAATAAATCATAAATCAAGGGTAGCATTGATAAAAAGAAAAAAAAAAACTTAGATTTTTAGCATATATATACCAATTGTCCAAAAATATTGCAATATTCATTGAAATTATGTAGCCTTATTAAAGGAGTAATGACCTAAAATAATGGTCTTCAACAAATTGAAGGTAATATTTAAATTATACATTCATTATAATCCAAATATCATTGATGTTTCCTTCCATTGTATCGTAGAGATAACTCTTCCCTATACTTCAACAAGCATAATGAAAAGAAAAGTAAATAGTGGGTCATCATCGGTGACATAATAAAATCATTAAAAATATTCAATAAATGACCAATTGATCCAAATGGATTATGTTGTAATGCTATAATAACATATCATATCTTCACACCATTTTTTTAATTTACATGGTGGAATTGGTAGCTGCCACGAATATGGGTAGACTGTATGGATTTTTATGACCGCCACAGTATTTTGCGTTGTTCACCCCAAAATTCGCCACACAGATCTGCTCACAATCCACCCCTATAACAACCATACAACAATAATTTTAAACTTTTTACGTCGTTGAAAGCACCAGGAAAGGGACAAACATTCACTCTCACAAGCACACCATTTTTTATTCACATGTATTATATTTTAGATTATTATATAGAAAACTCCTACAAACCCTACCACATATTTTTTCAAATCTAAATTTATAAGAATACTTAGTCTTATAATAATACTTGGTCATAGATTGAAGAGTACTCATAAAAACACCCAAACTATGCAACAAAAAATACCAATGAAACTATAAAATTTTTAAATAATGATAACAAAAAAATATTAATTAATTTATTCTTATAATGTTAATATAAACATCTATCAAGTGGCATTAGCTCAACCAGTTAGATTACTCAACATTTAAATACGAGACCAAAGTTCAACTCTTGTTGAGTAATACATGGATCATATTCAAGCCTTGTTGTAATACCACTATATAGTGTGAATGTAATACGGATGGGGCCTGTTTCAATCCCATATAATCAATTGAAAAAAATATAGACATATTATTTATATTACTAATAAAGCAATATATCACTTTTGTATTTAATAATAATATACTGTACTATTTTGTATATCTTTGTTAAATTCAGGAAAATTTATCAATTACCTCTCCTAGGATCCTATGGATAATGAGGGATGGGGTCTGTTTCAATCCCATATAATCAATTGAAAAAAATATAGACATATTATTTATATTACTAATAAAGCAATATATGAATTTTTTATTTAATAATAATATACTTTACTATTTTGTATATCTTTGTTAAATTCAATAAAATTTATCAATTACCTCTTCATCCTATGGATAATGAGGGCTAGTCTTATATATCTATGAACAATGAAAAACCATGGCAACCTAAGACAGAACATTATAGAAGCATATGGAACTTTAATAGACATATATTTAATTTGATATATATATAGGGTGAGCTATACTTATCAATAGGGAATTTAACACAAAGCCATCACACACCCACCCCCTCACACACTCGCCCACACCACTGTTTGAACCTTGGACCTCCCAAAGAAGAACCAAATCCCAAACCATTGCGTTGCACCCCTAGGTACAATATATATATTTTGATAATATGGAAAGAAGAGGTTTTAAAAGGGTCCCCAAACCTTTTACGTAATTATATCATTGTGTTTTCGAAAGAGAGGACAAATCCAAACATGAGCTGAACATAAACCAAGTCAAAAAAAAATAAGAGAACACTCTTATACAAACCACAAAGACCCAAAAACCAATCATAAGAACCATAATATAAGTGCCCTAGAAGCACACACAAGCCACAAAGACTCGAAAACCAACTATAAGAACAATAAGCAAAATATCTCAGAAGCAAATGAGATGGGAGAAAGCTCACAAAAAAAAAAAACACATGTAGAGAAAACAAAAAAATATTTAATATGATATTTTTTATTTATTTGACCATCAATTTTCAACATGGTCTCGTGTTTATTAAATTCAATTTATCTATTTAGTTTTTATATTGTTAAATTATATATATAGGAGAGTTGGTTACAACCATACTATATTTAGTAACTCTCAAATGCGGGTTTAAACCATAGGGGCTACTTCCACAAAACATATTTCACCTCGTTGTTGTTGAATCAATGTTAGGGGTACTACCAGTCACTTGGAATTTGTACCATCATCATCTGGCACACACTTAAAAGATTCAGGTCATACTACTACCTTACCAGTCACTTAGGATTTGTACCATCATCATCTGGCACACACTTAAAAGATTCAGGTCATACTACTACCTTTGAAAATAGGTTGCCCCCAAGGTAGGTTTGAACTTGAGTGTATTCTTGATAAATGCCTTGCCAGACAACAACTACCAATCCACCTAGCCCTTGGGGACTAAAATTATGTTAAGGTAAACCATTCCTCATATCCCTGGAGGCCAGGACTTTCCATTCCATGGGGCTTGTTCCATCAGGGTGTACCTCTCAAGCTAGCTGAGGGTTTTTTTTGTATCCAAAATAGGTCACCAGGCTTGAACCCTAAATATCCTTTGGAGGATTGGGAAACTTGTCAGTGATACCTAATGTGGATAAAAACCTTTGTTAAAGAAAACCATTCTTCATATCCATTGATGGTAAAATAATTTGTTAAAAAAATGTTTCCCATATACTATGGGGGCCATAAATTTTTGTTCTATGAGGTCTATCCCATACAGATGTAACCATTAAGTTAACAGGAGCTTTTTTTGTATTCCAAACAATCTGCCAGACTTAAACCCTAAACCTACTTTGAAGGATTGGAAAAACTTACCAATAAAAAATAATGCAATAATATTTTATAAATACTTTATGGGTTTGCTCATGATTATATCCCACTTACAAAATAAGTAAGATAACAAAAAGTATAATTTCTTCCAACATAAGGGTTTTTAATTCCACTTCGAGTGGTTCAATGTGTAACCTTCACAAATAATGACTTGAAGGTCGATATTTACTAAATGTACTCATAACGTCTCCTTAAGTTCTAATGATTATCTTAAATGTGTAAAGGCATGAAATTTAAACAATCACTTCCATTTTTTTTAACATAGTAATGTCTACTATGCAATTTATTGAGTCAATTAGAGGATCTCTAGTATAATTCAAATAATTAATTTCTAATTTATTCTATTTCTTTTTCTATGAAGCTTCTTTACTTTCTAATTTGATTTTATTATATTTAATTATTTTTTGTTTTTGGTAAATAAAAGTCTTCATTAATTATCGGGTTTTGCAGGTTAACCCAAAACCTGTTACAATATCCAGTCTTCTACTGAGATTGTAGATCCTAGTCATCCTTGAAACTTTATTATCATAACTTGTGTTGAATCCCCTACAACACCCTCTTAACAAGGCACAACCATACCTAAACATAACTGTAAACATTACTTACATTGACAGGAAATTGAAGTTTGGAACTTTGCACTTGTGAAACCTGTTGCTTGCCCATTTCCTATTCTCTGTTGGAATCTTCCAAGGCTTACACCCTGTTACCTTCATTTCCAATTTGGTATGATTTAGAGGGAAACCCCATAGTTATTACGAGCTCCATGGGGAAAGAAAACCCATTCATCTTTCTCCTTAACGGGTAGGTTTCACTTCATGACTAATAATATTTTCCACTTCACGTGGCACACCTTGTGTCCATGTCACCAAACTACCAACATCAACACCTATGTTGGCTAATTTTTCAGCTGACATGTTGGCCTCACGGTACACGTGATGAGCCCTCCTATTCTGTCTTGCCGCAAAAAGGATCCTCACTTCATGGATGACTCCCTTGATTATCCATGGAGGTTTTTTGCCATTGGTTAATAGGTTGATGATGTTCATAGAATCACCTTCAATCATCAAGTTACCTTGATTTTCTTGGGCTACTTGCAACCCTCTCCAAAGGGCTCTAGCTTATGCTTCATTATTAGTTCTGATTCCCAATGGTTCAGCGAAGGCCTTGACCAGATTTCCTTGATGATCCTTGATTATTCCTCCAGCTCCAGCTCTTCCCGAGTTCTCCTTGGCTGCACCATCAAAATTTATTTTAAACCAACCCTGGGGGGGTGGCTCCCAAGAAATCCCATTTTTGGGATTGGGCAAAGAAATGGAAGGTTTATCCTCAATGCCTAAGGCCCAAGCTAATTGTTTTTATTGGGGAGGAATTGAGTGGTTCTCATCCACTAAGGTGCTAAGGTTTTCTTTCGTAAAGACAATAATCCTATTGAGGATAGTTTTTGGGTTGTGAATGGTATCCTTAAAGGCTCTATGGTTCCTTTCTAGCCAAATCTGCTAGAGAAAATTATGCCAACAGATTTTCCATAGGTACTTAAGTTTTAGGCTAACAAAGGGTTGAGGACATTGATGGAACACTTCGGATATAAGAGCAGGCTTAACCCACGAGATCCTTAAGGCTTGGAAAAGTTCATCCAGGATGGACTCTGCTACCGGACACTCCAGAAACAAGTGTTGGGTAGTCTCCCACCCTGCCCTGCACATGTAGCAATGGTTAGCAATAACCATACCTTTGGATAACATATTGTTCATAGTGAAGATTTTTTCTTGAATCACCAGCCATGAAAAAAAAGATATTTTAGGAATTAAGCCTTTGATCCAAATCAAACTCAGTTGAAATTTTTGATCTACCACATTGAGAAGCAAATTATAGGCAGACTTAACTGTGAATTCACCACTTTCAGTCTTAGCCCAAACAATGTGATCTTCATCCTCTCCAGAGGAAATAATTTGCTGAGTTAAAATGTTATAAAGCTCTTCAGACTTCGCTTCAAAACCTCGTACTACGATGTGTTTCCACCTGTTGATATTTATATCCTACCACATATAATTTGCAACCTTCTTCCCAATATGCTGCTCCATATGCTCATGAATCCTAGCCAAACGAGGATTCTGGTATAACTCCTTAGCTCTCACCCATCGATCCTTCCAAAAGTCTATTGTTTGCCCATTTCCTAGAATCCATCTAAGACCTTTCTTGACAAGATCCCTGATCGTGAAGATTTCCTTCCAAAAAGCAGACCCCCTTCTTGCTAAGTTGTCATTAAGGAAGTTAACACCTTGGAGGTATTTCCTCATAACTATGGCAGTCTATTCATTATCGACCTTAGTCAATAACCGCCACGCTTGTTTGGCTAACAGAGCTGTATTGAGATGAGTAACTCTCCTCAATCCTAACCCCCCATCAGCTTTAGGTTTGCAAACCTTGTTCCAACCTACTAAATGGATCCTTTTATTATCCTCAGTCCCTGACCAAAGAATTTTTTTTTGAAGTTGCTCAATTTTGTGATACACCTTGGTGGGATCTCTGAAGATTGATAGGAAGTAAACAGGTATACTTTGAAGTGAAGCCATAGTTAAAACTGCTTTGCCTACTTGAGATAACAGATGTCCTTTCCAACCTGCTAGATTTTTTTGGATACTCTCCAGAACTATGTTCCACATTGATCCTTCAGGTTTCCCTATAAATAGGGGAAGACCTAAATAGGAGGTAGGAAGGGATGCAATATGACATTCCATGATCCTTGCTATGTTGTTTTGCCTAGGAATGGGGGTATTGATGAAATAAATTTTTCTCTTATCAAAATTCACTTTCTGTCTAACCACTTCTTCATACATTATGAGAATATTTTTAATCCTTCTTGCCTCAACCACAGAAGTCGAAGTCAGTAGAAATGTATCATCAAAAAATTATTGATGTGTCATCGGGGTAGTTAGCGACGTGGCCTTGATACCTGATATGAGTCCAGCTACCGTTGATGCCTTAATGGTTCTTCCCAAGGCCTCAGCTACAATGATGAATAGCATAGGACTTATGGGATATCCTTGTCTTAGACCACATTTGCTTTGAAAAAAACCTACAGTAGACCCTAAAAGCATGAGATTTCGGGCGAAGGAAACACTACTTGCGATGTATTCAAAATCAAATACGCTTAAGTCCTAAAAATGTAGAATGCATGAAATGAAAGAGACGCATTGAAATGAGATACAAGAAAATGGAGAAAACACAGTCCTTTTATTAAACTCTCCCGATCTCGGTTACAAAGACGCCTCCTCCCTTTTCAGGGGCTAGGAGCGTTAAAAGAATTTGATTACAATCAAGACTTAATGTTCCTCTTTTTGTGTGCCCACATTTGAAATGAGCGGGCCAAGACGTTGCCGCCGCTAGTGTTGATGAGTCCTTAACTTTTGCTGCTCCCCCTGTGAACGAAGAAACAACAGATTCGTTAGTAGTGCCTGTGTTACGATAAAGACATTTGATCCTTAAAACATGCATGCAAAAACAGCATATCGGGGATCCGACAAAATCACCTGCACGTTAGGGAGGGCAAAACATAATACAAACATGATGAAAGATGCTAAGAACCATCTGAAACTTGACATGTTACTTATTCAACAATCATGAAATCATTATACAAAGCAATGATAACAAACTATCGAGCGTCGTCGACGAATTGATGAATCTTTGGATCCGGTTTCATGTTTTCCATAAACACCCGATGACCTCCCTTGCAGAAGAGATCACGGATGCGGAAGAAATGAATCAAAGGAAGAAAGTGTCTCGTAGCAAATTGGCAGGGCTCCACTGCTTCAAAAACGTTTCTTCTCTCCCCTCCTGTTGGGTGGAAAAATCCACTATTTTATAGACCCAGGGGTCTCTTTGGATAGGCGTGCATAAGCGCCATGTGTTTGTCATAGGTGACATGTGTTGGTCATAAGTGTCATGTGGCGGTCATGTCTCCCCATGAGAGAGGAAAGTCCTCCATGACTCGGGCTTTCATGAATGCCACTACGACAGTCCTCCAACGGCCCACGCACCTGAATGACCTCCACTTCCAGTTGTTTAAATTCCACCTTTATATGTTTGATGTCCGCTTTTAATGTTTTAATGTTTGCTTTTATATGTTTGAAATCTGCTTTTAATGGTTTAATGCCCGCTTTCGATGGTTCACGTCTGCCAGGCGCAAATGCAGGAGTCTGTCGCGATATTACGACGTCGCGATATCGCGACGTCGCGATATCATGACACTAAAATGCAAACAGGGTGTAGGGTGGTAGTTGTCGCGATATCGCGATAGTCGTGATATCATGACAGCGCGATGTCGCAATAGTCACGATGTCGCGACAATCTCGATGTCGCGACTGTCGTGATATCGTGACAGTGTGACGTCATGACTGTCGTGATATCGTGACAGCACGATGTCGTGACTATCGCAATATCGCGACAGCACCTGTCACGATATCGCTATAGCGCGACGTCGTGACTGTCGCGATATCGTGACTGTCATGATATCTTGACAGCACGACGTCGCGATATCGCGACAGGAAACATTTGCCTAGGTGCAGTTTTTGCTCAAGTGTGGCATTTGCTTAAGTGTTGCAAGCAATTTTTGCCTAAGTGTTTGAAAGCAATTTTTGCCTAAGTGTTTGAAAGCAATTTTTGCCTAAGTGTTAAAAGCTTGAACCGGACTTGGAGGATATGTAACCCGATTGGTACCTTCCAAAACTGCTATGTAAGTGGCTAGGACCACTTTTTGACCTCTGAGGGCTGCCTTGAAGGCTGTGTGTCAATGCAATCAGTGTTTGTAGTCACATAATCGGATTGGTGCTATTTCTGTGTCTATAGATGCCCCTTTTTGGGAAGCGCTGCGGGTGACGCAGTGCTGAGCAAAAATAGATAACCAAAGCACTAATGATTAGGGTTTCTTGGTAACCTAACCAACTTGTGATGCCCCAAGCATAGAAAGGGCATGCATTCTTGAATCCTTGCTTCTGAAGAGCTAAGGAATTCAATTCCAAGTGTTAACCTATTTTGGTGAGGTGTGACTTGAGCTTGGACATTGATCAGTCATGATTAGGCAAAGGGCGTAACCTTTTGTCCACAGGGGAACCTTGTGTTCATGCTTCGGGAATGCCAAGTGTTTGATCAATTTAATGATTGCTTGTTTATCGCCCCAAGCAGGAGCGTGATTGTCTTTGTCAATGATTCTTTGAATGCATGTCATTGCTTTTATTGGGTGTGTGCTTGTTGATTGGTGACTAAGTGTGACTACCCCCTCAAGCGACGAATCGATGAGGGAATGACCTTCATGAGAAAAGTAACGAGTCGCTTGACCCAAGATGACTATTGCAAGGGTGGCTTTAGATGTTTTACCGTTTAAGCATGTGCAATTTCCTGACATTTGGACCTATTTTTAGTGGGTGTTAACCCTTTTGGTGATGTCATAATGGGGTTAAATCATCAAAAACCCGTCTTCCCGTGGAGCGGTCCGGCTATGGTAGCCTTCTTGGGGAAGTAGGAGAGTGAAAATTTGAACCTCAACATCGATTTTTTATGCCAAGAGGTTAAGTGCAAGAGCACTTGTGTCCGGCAATGCTTATTGCTATGTTTTTGTGTTGTTTTTGTTGTTTTGATTTTCTTGCTTTGTGTATATGTCATGATTTTATGTTATGCATAATGATTGATGTTGATGGATGCATGCTACTGTATATTGATGTATGCATATGGTACGATAAATGTGATTGTTGTATGTTGATTTATTTTGATGGATGCATATGTTATGATGAATGCAAATGTTTTTTATTTATATGTGATATGCATAAATGAAATGGATGAATGGATTTTGTGATGTTTGGCTATGGCACCATAGACTGTTTATGACTTTGTTATTTTTTCTTTAGGCGATTGCTGTAGTGGATGACTTTTTATGTATGCATGTGGTTTTTCTTTTTTTGTATTTTCTTATGGTATTGTAAGGATGAAAAGTAGCACAGTTGATTTAGAAATGTAGCTAGGGTTTTCTGAGACTCAGACGGTTTTAACTCACTAGCCACGACTATACTTTATCTTACAATACTTTTGAACAAGGTATGAATTGGACTTGTTTTTGACCAAGCTATTTCACATCCTTGTGTGTGTAATTGAGTTCATTTATGTGGTATTTGTCAGGATACCACCAGTGCCAGATGGGCTTTCTACCGAACCTGTACTGAGGATCACCTAATTAGCTCCACTAACTCCTTTGTTGTATTTAGTTAGATTAATCTGCGGTGTTATCCAGGATACCATAAGCTAGCTCATCCTTATGCAAACATTGGTCCGCACATATGCAAAGCGAATGTGACGGACATATCGTCATGCGGGTAGGATACCACCATTGCCAGATAAGCTATCAACCAAACCTGTAATGAGGATCACCTAGATGGTTTTCGAATGCTGAGAATTCTAGGGATTCAAGTTCAAGATATTTGTTGGCTGAATGATTTAGAAAGTTGCTCGTTTATATAGTTATGAAAATCATTGTTTATTTTCTATTAATTCTTTTTGAGCAAGGATTTTGAATAGTAGTGATAACCACTATTATTTGATTTTTTGTTTTGAGTATTGTGAGCTTGAGCTTGTGAGTGGTCTTGATCCTTGTGGCCTTGGGGATGACTACGCATCCTTTGTAGGGACATGTAGTATGAATCCTTACGACGTTGGGAACCAAGGGGGTGATGGAGATTATGGAGTAAGGGCATTGATCTTTTAGGCCTTGGGGATGACTACCCATCCTGGTTAGGGGCGGATAGTACGAATCCTTACAACTTGGAGACCAAAGGTGAATGGAAAATGTTGGGATGATTATTTGTTGGAATGTTGTTTCTGAATGGCGTTGATCCTTTTAGGTCTTGGGGATGACTACCCATCCTTGGCAGGGACGTGTAGTACGAATCCTTACAACTTTGGGAACCAACTATGATTTGTATTTGGTAGTGGTGAAAACCATTGTATATGGAGGTGAATGAATGGGGAAGAGCTCATCCTTTTTTCAATTCTCAGCATTCTAGAACCATTCGCACGGGGGGATGAGCAAGATAACCGTTTCACTTATGGTGACCTGGATTACCGTGCAGGTTTCATATTTCGTTCACACAACTTGGGAATTTTTATGTGTTTTAATTTGTGTTGGGATGTTACGTAACAAGGTGTATTTCAAGTGTAACTCTACCTTCATAAAATTTGTTTGACTTGATACATTACATGGCTAAAGAGCAAAATGATGACCGAATCACGAAAACTCTTGATACATTAAAAGACCACTGACTCTAGTGTGGTAAAAGCAATGCATGGTGTTTTTGTTGTTTTTGTAAAATGGAACAGTGTGGAACAAGATGGACTAGCAGAGCAATTACTGCCTATGGTGCCTTTGACCTGTACGACCACAAATATGCAATGTATGGATGCAATGCTTTAATGCAGCTATGTATTTTTGTATTTTTGATGGATTGATTTTTGTGAATATGAAGATGAGATGCGAGAAAAACTCTCTATTGATGAATTTGAGCATGCCTAGAAATGAGATGCAAATTTTTGTTGTTTTTGATGATTTTTGTTGTTTTTGAAATTTCTTGATTTTTGACCAAGCGATTATGGAAATCCTTGGAGCATTTTGGGATTGACCAAGCAATTTTAGAGATCCTTGGAGCATTTTTGGGATTGACTAAGCGATTTTAGGGATACTTGGAGCATTTTTGGGATTTGACCAAGCGATTCTAGAATCCTTGGAGCATTTTTGGGATTGACCAAGCGATTGTGATAATCCTTGGAGCATTTTGGGATTGACCAAGCGATTACGATAATCCTTGGAACATTTTTGGGATTGACCAAGCGATTTGCGATAATCCTTGGAGCATTTTTGGGATTTGACCCAGCGATTACGATAATCCTTGGAGCTTTTTGGGGTGACCAAGCTATTGCGATAATCCTTGGAGCATTTTGGGGTGACCAAGCAATTTCAGGAATCCTTGGAGCATTTTGGTTTGACCAAGCGATTACGGGAATCCTTGGAGCATTTTGGTTTGACCAAGCGATTGCGGGAATCCTTGGAGCATTTTGGTTTGACCAAGCGATTGCGGGAATCCTTGGAGCATTTTGGTTTGACCAAGCGATTGCGAGAATCCTTGGAGCATTATTTTTGGATATGGTGCTCTTAGATATAGAATGGTCGCAAATGACTGATATTCAAGGGTTCAGTTTCCTTGATTCCGTTAAGAGAGGCTAGCCGGTATGTCCCGGGTCCTATTTTGTTATCAATGACATATGGACCTAACCAATTTGCCATGAACTTGTCCCTTAGGTGGGACGGAAAATTAGAGTTCTATTGGTTTTCCTTCAAAACCAAATCACCAACCCGAAAGTCCCTTAGGTGAACTTTCATGTTGTAAGCTTTCTTGAGCTGCTCTTGATAGATACGTAAGTGCTCGAGAGCATTAACACGTCGTTTGTCAAGCAACGTAAGTTGGTCTAACCAGGCCTGCCACGCAGCGTCATCATCGATGAACTCCTGCATTGATATGCGTAGGGAAGGAATTTCCAATTCGAGGGGCATTACTGCCTCGGAGCCATACACGAGCAAAAATGGAGTGGCCCCAGTTGGCGTCCGAATGCTAGTGCGATAAGCCCAAAGGGCAAGTGGAATTTGGATGTGCCAATCCTTATGACTATCTGCGACCATATTTTTAAGGATAGCAACTAGCGTTTTGTTTGACGCCTCTGCTTGCCAATTTGCCTACGGATAATAGGGTGTCGAAAAACTATGCTGAATCTTGTACTTTGTGGTCAAAGCACGCACGTATTTGTTCTTGAATGATGGCCCATTATTCGAGATTATTTTGGATGGAATACCAAAACGACATATGATGTTATGCAAAATGAACTCCACAATGCGGGGTCCTGTCGTAGAGGTCAGTGGAATTGCTTCCACCCACTTGGTAAAATACTCTGTGGCCGTTATGATAAACGTGTGACGGCCTGATGATGTAGGGGAGATCTTTTCAATTAGATCGAAGCCCCACTGCAAAAATTGCCAAGAAGACTGGACTGTCTGCAAGGCCTGGGAAGGTACGTGCATCAAATTGGCATGATGTTGACATTTCATGCACTTCTTGACATATGCGCAATAATCTCGCTCTAAAGATGGCCAATAATAGCCCATGCAAATAATGCGCTTTGCAATGGCCATACCACTAAAATGGCCACCACATGTACCATCATGTGCTTGGGCGACTGCCCAAGTGGACTCTTGCTGGTCCAAGCAATGAAGTAGGATTCCTTCATAGCTACGACGATACAAAATGTCTCCTATCAAGACATACTTAGCCGCTTTCTGCTTGAATGTTCATTTTGCGGCATGCGTCAATCCAAGCGGGATATTACCTAACTTGAGGTAGTCTCTAATGGGTAAATACCAGTCCTATTGATCAGAAACCTCGATGGTATGAACAGTCAATCCCTTTTGAAGTTCTTCCCTAACAAATACTGAGCGGGATAGAACTTGTAAGAACAACGTTGTGTTGCTATTAATGGGAGTAGGGGAGAACAAGGACCCCCAGTTGGCATGTTTCAGACGATCGCGGATTCGAGAGAACTTATCTGAGGATGGTTCAATCTGGATCATGTGGATTCCTGACGTCAAGTCAGAGCTTGCACGCTCCATCACGGATTGCGATAATTTTTTGACTTGAATGGTTGTCATATCACCGGAAAGGTCTTGCGGAATTAGTGACCCCAAGGAGGCCATTGTGTCCGCAAAATGATTCGATGATCGAGGGAGTGCCTCGATGTCATACCACTCAAGTTTTGCTAGGAATTTGTCCACAAGGGCTTTATAAGCCTGTAAAATTGGGCATTTGCATTTATATACCCCTTTGACTTGATTGACTATTTGTCCCACTGTGATCGCCATTGAAAGCACGAGATTCCGGGCAAAGGAAACACTACTTGCGATGTATTCAAAATCAAATACGCTTAAGTCCTAAAAATGTAGAATGCATGAAATGAAAGAGACGCATTGAAATGAGATACAAGAAAATGGAGAAAACACAGCCCTTTTATTAAACTCTCCTGATCTCGGTTACAAAGATGCCTCCTCCCTTTTCAGGGGCTAGGAGCGTTAATAGAATTTGATTACAATCAAGACTTAATGTTCCTCTTTCTGTGTGCCCACATTTGAAATGAGTGGGCCAAGACGTTGTCGCCACTAGTGTTGATGAGTCCTTAACTTCTGTTGCTCCCTCTGCAAATGAAGAAACAACAAATTTGTTAGTAGCGCCTGTGTTACGATAAAGACATTTTATCCTTAAAACATGCATGCAAAAATAGCAGATCAAGGATCCGACAAAATCACCTGCATATTAGGGAGGGCAAAACATAATACAAACATGATGAAATATGCTAAGAACCATCTGAAACTTGACATGTTACTTATTCAAAAATCATGAAATCATTATACAAAAGCGATGATAACAAACTATTGAGCGTCGTCGGCGAATTGATGAATCTTTGGATCCGATTTCATGTTTTCCATAAACACCCGATGACCTCCCTTGCAGAAGAGATCATGGATGCGAAATAAATGAATCAAAGGAAGAAAGCGTCTCGTAGAAAATTGGCAGGGCTCCGCTACTTCAAAAACATATCTTCTCTCCCCTCCTGTTGGGTGGAAAAATCCACTATTTTATAGACCCAGGGGGTCTCTTTTGATAGGCGTGCATAAGCGCCATGTGTTGGTCATAGGTGCCATGTGGCGGTCATGTCTCCCCATGAGAGAGGAAAGTCCTCCATGACTCGGGCTTTCATGAATGCCACTGCGACAATCCTCCAATGGCCCACGCACCTGACTGACCTCCACTTCCAGTTGTTTAAAGTCCACCTTTATCTATTTGATGTCCGCTTTTAATGGTTTAATGTTTGCTTTTATATGTTTGAAATCTGCTTTTAATGGTTTAATGCCCACTTTCGATGGTTCACATCCGCCAGGTGCAAATGCAGGAGTCTGTCGTGATATCACAACATCGTGATATCATGATGTCGCGATATCACGACACTAAAATGCAAATAGGGCGCAGGGTGGTAGCTGTCGCGATATCGTGATAGTCGCGACATTGTGACTGTCGCGACGTCACGACAGTCACGATGTCACAACAGTCACGATATCATGATAGCACGATGTCGCGACTGTTGCAACGTCATGACTATCGTGATATCGTGACAACGCGACATCGTGACAGTCGTGACTATCATGATATCGTGACAGCGTGACATCGCGACGTTTGCAACATCGTGACCATCGTGATATCGCGATGGCACGACATCACGACGTTGCGACCGTCATGACATCGCGACCGCCGCGATATCATGACAGCACGACGTCATGACGGTCACGACGTCACGATCGTCGTGATATCGCGACAGGCAACATTTGCCTAGGTGCAATTTTTGCTCAAGTGTGGCATTTACTTAAGTGTTGCAAGCAATTTTTGCCTAAGTGTTTGAAAGCAATTTTTGCCTAAGTGTTTGAAAGCAATTTTTGCCTAAGTGTTAAAAGCTTGAACCGGACTTGGAGGATATGTAACCGGATTGGTACCTTCCAAAATCATCGTGTAAGTGGCTAGGACCACTGTTTGACCTCTGAGGGCTACCTTGAAGGCTGTGTGTCAATGCAATCAATGTTTGTAGTCACATAATCGAATTGGTGTTGTTTCGGTGTCTACAATAAGAACAAGCAAAACATTAATTTTGAAACTCTTTGTCTAAGGTTTGGCTTGTTTGAAAATCCTTGGAATAAGTGCCATAATTGAAATGTTTGCAAGAAGCTATTTTTAGTAAAAGAGAATCATGTACATAACATCCAGGAGGAAGAAGCACCACTTAGAAGCATGTGAAGATATTGAATGCCACATGTCCTCATGGAAGGAGGAGCACCAACCATCACTTAGAAGCATACGAAGATATTGAATGCCACATGTTCTCATGGAATGAGGAGTGCCAACCATCAAATGAGTAAGGTGAAACGTCTTCTTATATGTAGTAAATTCATGGAATAAGACTAAACCTAGCACATCTAAGAAGCAAAAAAGTTTTTGAATGAGTTCTACATCAAGTGGGGCTTTCAAGAAGGAACAAATATTGAGGATGAGGTCAACTACCATTGACCACAATTTACATGCACCTATTCTATGTTAGCATATATCATAGTTTAGCATAGTTTGGTTTTATTCCATTATTTTATTGTTAAGTTGTTAACTAATAGTTGAGAAGAATATTTTTGGGATCCGCTTCTCCTGGGCTAATTGAAGCATACGCTATATTATTTAAATTATCAATACACAGCATAATCTAATTGATTGCTCTACATGGTATCAGAGCCACGTAAAAAAAAAAAATTCATCTACACGTATTTTTCACTAGTCCCTGAGTGAGTCGTGGATCGATGTAGACGTCATTCAAGGAGCCGCGTTCAATATAGTGAATGCCCTGTGAGAATGCATGATGTAGTCATAGTATGGCCAATGTAGTTGCAGGGTGGATCGTAGTTGTATATGATTAAAAACATGTATTTTTTTCTTCTCGTCACTGCCAGGTGAGCGTCACTGAGACCAAAGGGGTCGTAAATTTTCTCGACGCACTAGGCATCCTTGTTTTCCTTGAAAACATAGATGTTATAGGTATCGTCGATGGGATTTTCTTCCACTACGAGTCTGCACTCCATGTAGATGACCACTGAGGCGTCCACATGTATTGTTGTCTCCTTGCAGTCAGAGCAGTAACACATTTCCAATGCCATGCCGAAGGATCGAAGACGGAGGATTTAGAAGATATAATTGTTTGTGATCGTTATATAAAATGAGAAGATTATATGGTTTAAATTTAGATAGCCAAAGATGCAAAGAGTATCCTATTTCAAATTCTTATAATCAAATACGTAGATAAAAAAAAAAATTGTATCTTGAATCAATTGTGCAGCGGAAGATTGTGGTGGTTGCCTATACCAGATCATGTCGCGACCACCACCCAAGAGTCATCGCCTTCCTGAGCCAACCATCGTTGCGTCGAGCTTCGGGCTCGTGGCTCCTCTATAAGGAGGAGGGCACCCCCTGATCCTTTCAGATTAGCCCACTAGCCCACCTGGTTGTGGGTTGAGCGATAGGGATCTAGGAGCCCTGAGGTCACAGGGTCAAAACCCATCAACCCCCCCCAAAATGTAAATTTAAAAAAAAAAAAAATGCTTTAAAGAGTTTTTTTTTTAAGGGGGGATTATTTTTTTAAAATAAAGGGGGTGTTGAGCAAAGTGCAGCAAACAGTATTGTCATTGTTGTCAACACAGTCAGACAGATTTATTGATGCAATGGACAAGAGTTTATTGAACAACAAGGTGCAGCCAAAGTACAATGGATAGGAGTTCAGTGTTGAGCAAGGTGTTGCAGGAGGATTGTCATTGTTGTCAATACGATCGGTTAGATCTAATGATGCAATGGACAGGTAGTTCGAAGTCACTCGGATGCAGAGGATAAAGTTCAAAAGTTAGTCGGATCATGAGTCCTTAAATGATAGATGCACGTAAATAGAAAACATAATTCGGAATGAGGAGAAGAAGTCTTCAGAACCTGAGATGTCAAGAAGCGGAAAAGGTTTTTTGTGAAAACCAAGGCAATCAAAATAAAAAGTTTTATTTAAAATCATGGATAACAGATTTGAAATGGGTTTTTCTTAAAACCCAAGTTGGCTCTTCGTTTCGTTGAAAAAGATGCCTCGGTGATGAAGATATTTAATTAGGCAGTCAAAATAAAAAGTTTTATTTAAAATCATGGATAACATATTTGAAATGGGTTTTTCTTAAAACCCAAGTTGGCTCTTCGTTTCATTGAAAAAGATGCCCCGGTGATGAAGATATTTAATTTTAAATATTTAGTTTAAATTTTATTTTATTTAAAATTTAAATTAAAATATTAAATTAAATTAAAAGGGCCGACGTGTTACTATTTCGCGGCAATAAGCTACAGGAAGGTGACGAAGGTGGTAGAAGAGTTTGAGGCCGACAAAGTTAAATCTGGGCCGACGGATTTTAGGGTTTGGCAGCCGACAATTTCTAGGGTTTTGCAGCCGACATTCTTAGGGTTACGAATGGATTTTAGGGTTTGGTAGCTGACAAATTCTAGGGTTTCTCAGCTGACGTTCTTCTAGGGTTTGTTCCTAAAATTTCTTCTATAAAAGGAGGGCTTCTTCGAGTTTGAAATATGGGGTGTTAAGATAAAGTGCAAATGCGAGCATAGTGTTTGTGAAAGTGAAGTTCGTGTTGAGCAGAGAGCAAGTCGTTTCGATTCAGAATGAGAGCGAAGTGATAGTTCTTCGGAGTTGCAGTAAGGTGTGCGTTGCGATGAGATAATGTGCGAAGAGCGAGTAGAGTGACTTGTGCGAAGATAAGAGCGCGATGTGCAGAAGTTGTGTTCTAAGTCTGAAGTGACAGTGCCAAGTTTATAGAAGTGATTGATCATCTGAATGCAGCAGAGAGTGCAAAGAAGTACAGAGAAGAGGTGGAATAGTGCGACTCATTTTGCGTAGAAGCAGCAGAATGCAGAAAAATAGCAGACCATGAAAATTGAGGTGAAAGTTTTATTCTGTAATTTTTATTATTGTCTTCCAAGTTGTTGCTTGGATTAAGGGGTTGGTGCCTCTTTCCAGTAGGTGCTGGTAAAATAGGAGTTGGTGCTCCATTCTGTTGAAGCGAGATAAAGTTAAGGGGTTGGTGCTCCTTCCAGTTGGTGCTGGTAAAGGATTATGTAAAGTTGTAGCTTTGCATTGACTGGATTTGGATGGTAGTCCAAGCAGTCTTTTTGAGGAGTAGCCACATTGGTGAACCTCGTTAAAATGTTGTGTTATGTGTGATGCTTTCTTGATGCATTTAGTATCTCTTTTATCTGCTTTAAACTGTTGCTGGTTTTAAAATCATATGTTTTAGAAATTTTAAAGAACACACTGATTCACCCCCCCTCTCAGTGTCATTGTGATTACAACAATTGGTATCAGAGCCAGGTTCCCAATTTTGGCTAAATCAGTCAGGGTTGATCTTGGATTAGTACACAATGGCTAAGAAGAATAGATCCTCATCCAAAAAGGCATCCCAGTCAGTTTCAGTTCTTGTAGAAGAGAAATTTGAACCGAAAAAGGTAGAAGAAGTGAATCCTGAAGTCTGTGATGAAAATCTTGAGGCTGAAGTAGATTTTGAAGGAGAGTTGATATCTGCACTTGAAGAGTGGAGTATAGAAAAGAAAAAGAACAAAAGACTGTCCAAGAAGTTAGAAGAATATGAGGATGAGATTGAAGATCTCTTCCTACAAGTTCAAAAGGCCAAGAAATCCGAAGAAGCCTTGAAGACACACCTGGATAATAAGAATGATGTATACAACACAAGTGAAGAGGAATATAAAAAGGTTATTGTTGATCTAAAGCTGCAAGTAGAACAGAACAAAAGGATTGAAAATATTCTTAGGTCTCAGATCAATGAGAAAGAGACTGTATGTTGCCAACAAGAAGAAGAGATTGTTTCATTGAAGAAACAACTAAAAGAGGCCAATATAAATCTCAAATTTGAGAAGAGCACAGAGTTGCTAGATACAATGATAAATCAACAAAGAAGCCCCACAGCTAAGTTTGGTCTTGGATATGAAGTTGAACAACCTTCATCCTCCAAATATGCAGAGAAGAAGAAGTCCTCGGTTGAAGGATTGAAACAAGAAAAGTCTGAAGTTGAATCCTCAAAAGGAAGAAAATATCAAAGAAGATCTACAGCAAAGCAACCACAGCAAAAGAGGTTCTCTCACTCTCACTCTTTTAATAATAATGCTTTTTATGGCTATTGTTCTAAATGCAACCACTTTGGTCATAAGGCAATTTATTGTGGACTTGAACAATAGATCAAAGAGTTATGCTGATAAAAATACTTCTATTTTTTTGAGTGAACACCCTGTGCAATGTTTTAAATGTAATGGCCATGGGCACATAGCAAGGTTTTGTTCAAGCACTTCTGTATCCAATCTAAGGCAATACCATAGATTTCATCATACACATAGAATGCAATACAGACAGGGAATAAAACATGTGCAATGTTTTAAATGCAACGGTCAAGGGCACATAGCAAGGTTCTGTCCAAGCACTTCTATATCTAATCTAAGGCAAAACCCTAGATTTCATCGGACACAAAGAGGACAACACCGACAAGGAACATATCATGTGCATAAAAGAAAAGAAAATAATCATCCATCAAGAATGCACAAGAGACAACCCCACAAGAGAAATGTTCAAGTTCACGAACAGGAGCAAAATAGGGATGTTGTTGAAAAACCCAAGCCCAAGTTCAGGAAAGTCCAGAGGAAGACAGAAGAAAGGAAATTGTGTCTCCTTGGACTGAAGGAGGCTACTCTGCCATTGCTCTAAGCAACTCCGGGTGGCACATCCTCGGGAGGAGCAATATTAAAGTTTTATTTTAATGCTCCTATGTATTTGTCTAGGTATCCGAGGATGAAAGGTAAGCAGTTGGGTTAATGTTGTATAGTTGTTAAAGTGTGTTTTTCAGTTTATATAGTGGTTTGTGGAAATGCCGTGAAGTGTGGTGTTTAATTTGAGAGTCTGTCACCATTGGTAGTTTCGAGATATGTCACTGTTGTACTGTTGATGATTCTTAATACCACTATTCAAAATTACGAATCATAATAGTCCAGATAATTTGCTCAATGAAAGAATGCTTGCCCTAGCTGTGTATTTGTGTTTCGAGCAACATGTATTTGTTTTTACTCTTTGATGTGAAGATTGCCAGATCTTTCATGACACCTTGGTGAATATATTTAATTCACGAGACAGTTTTGTTTTAACTATTGATTTAATGCCAGTCCAAGGATAAGAAGCTTGAGGTTGAGTAAGGTGCACTACGGTTGGCCATAAAGTGTTTGACAAAATGTCTTCTTCCGACATGCATAGTTGAAAGTAAGAGTTGGCAGTAAAATTGCAGTGCTGGACAAAAATTGGTACAGATGTGAGTCACTTGTCAATTCTGTTGACAAAAGTGAAATCAACATGTTGAATGGGAAGATTGAAGAAAAAGTTTTTTAATGAGCAGCCAGATGATTTCCAGCCTGGTGATGAATAGTTGAGTTGCTTTCATAGTGGTTGTTTTGATCAAGTTAATGCTTTTCTTGATACATGATTTGGGCTTACTCCATTGAGTTTGATTTGAGCAAGTTATTCTTTGCCTTGGTGATTTATGTTGGTGGTTGTCTTGTTCAAATACCTTTGGAAGGAAAAGGATGTCTACTAGTTTCCTTTTCATGTAGTGATTGGTTGAATGCTTCAAGGTTAATCTTGAGTTGAATGATGTTGGTTAAACCTTGTCTATAAGCATTGTTGCTAAAGCCCTAATTGGTTGAGAAAAAGATGTTGGTTGTGTTGTGGTACAGTGTTTGGTACTTGCATAGAGTTGAAAGTGGATTGAGGTAGCCTGCTGGATTCTCACTGCAGAGAGAGACAAACAACTGTCATTAGGTTCAAGCTTGTTGAGAATATATCCAAGATGCATGGTGAAGTTGTATGCAGATGTTGTTGGCATTGCAGAACAAAAATTTGGCTATATAAGATTATTGTATGCCTTCACTAACAGTGGACAAGTTTGAGTTTGCAAAGCAACAGAGGGTAGTTGCACAGAAGACAGTGGTTCAGTCATGTTCTTACACATGTTATATTGGTGAAGTTGACGGTGATGGTGTCATTCACTGGTTATTGCTGCTATTCACATTGTTGATTTTATTGATGCCTATTATGCTTATCATGATGTTGTCAATCAGTGAAATGAAGTGGTCTTGGACTCAGGGGGAGCATTTGTGTATTTGTTTTTCTTCTTGTTCATGCTTGGAATATTTGCTAATTGTAATAATTTGTGTCTAAGAATATTGTGCATAGACTCAGGGGGAGTCTGCAGTAGCCCTTTGGTATTATTGTCAAAGGGGGAGAAGATTTACAAGAAAATTGCACATGTGTTGCCAACAATTCCAAAGGGGGAGATTGTTGAGCAAAGTGCAACAAACAATATTGTCATTGTTGTCAACACAGTCAGACAGATTTATTGATGCAATGGACAAGAGTTTATTGAACAATAAGGTGCAGCCAAAGTACAATGGATAGGAGTTCAGTGTTGAGCAAGGTGTTGCAGGAGGATTGTCATTGTTGTCAATACAGTCAGTTAGATCTAATGATGCAATGGACAGGTAGTTCGAAGTCACTCAGATGCAGAGGATAAAGTTCAAAAGTTAGTCGGATCATGAGTCCTTAAATGATAGATGCACATAAATAGAAAACATAATTCAGAATGAGAAGAAGAAGTCTTCAGAACTTGAGATGTCAAGAAGCAAAAAGGTTTTTGTGAAAACCAAGGCAGTCAAAATAAAAAGTTTTATTTAAAATCATGGATAACAGATTTGAAATGGGTTTTTCTTAAAACCCAAGTTGGCTCTTCGTTTCGTTGAAAAAGATGCCCCGGTGATGAAGATATTTAAATTTAATATTTTTTTTTAATTTTAAAGGTTTTTTGTGAAAACCAAGGCAGTCAAAATAAAAAGTTTTATTTAAAATCATGGATAACAGATTTGAAATGGGTTTTTCTTAAAACCCAAGTTGGCTCTTCGTTTCATTGAAAAAGATGCCCCGGTGATGAAGATATTTAATTTTAAATATTTAGTTTAAATTTTATTTTATTTAAAATTTAAATTAAAATATTAAATTAAATTAAAAGGGCCGACGTGTTACTATTTCGCGGCAATAAGCTACAGGAAGGTGACGAAGGTGGTAGAAGAGTTTGAGGCCGACAAAGTTAAATCTGGTCGACGGATTTTAGGGTTTGGCAACGACAATTTCTAGGGTTTTGCAATCGACATTCTTAGGGTTAATGAGGATTTTAGGGTTTGGATGACAAATTCTAGGGTTTCTCGATCGACGTTCTTCTAGGGTTTGTTCCTAAAATTTCTTCTATAAAAGGAGGGCTTCTTCGAGTTTGAAAGATGGGGTGTTAAGATAAAGTGCAAATGCGAGCATAGTGTTTGTGAAAGTGAAGTTCGTGTTGAGCAGAGAGCAAGTCGTTTCGATTCAGAATGAGAGCGAAGTGATAGTTCTTCGGAGTTGCAGTAAGGTGTGCGTTGCGATGAGATAATGTGCGAAGAGCGAGTAGAGTGACTTGTGCGAAGATAAGAGCGCGATGTGCAGAAGTTGTGTTCTAAGTCTGAAGTGACAGTGCGCAGTTTATAGAAGTGATTGATCATCTGAATGCAGAAGAGAGTGCAAAGAAGTACAGAGAAGAGGTGGAATAGTGCGACTCATTTTGCGCAGAAGCAGCAGAATGCAAAAAAATAGCAGACCGTGAAAATTGAGGTGAAAGTTTTATTCTGTAATTTTTATTATTGTCTTCCAAGTTGTTGCTTGGATTAAGGGGTTGGTGCCTCTTTCCAGTAGGTGCTGGTAAAATAGGAGTTGGTGCTCCATTCTGTTGAAGCAGATAAAGTTAAGGGGTTGGTGCTCCTTCCAGTTGGTGCTGGTAAAGGATTATGTAAAGTTGTAGCTTTGCATTGACTGGATTTGGATGGTAGTCCAAGCAGTCTTTTTGAGGAGTAGCCACATTGGTGAACCTCGTTAAAATGTTGTGTTATGTGTGATGCTTTCTTGATGCATTTAGTATCTCTTTTATCTGCTTTAAACTGCTGCTGGTTTTAAAATCATATGTTTTAGAAATTTTAAAGAACACACTGATTCACCCCCCCCTCTCAGTGTCATTGTGATTACAACAAAATCAAAGGGGGATAGAGAGTAATTTTTGAAAAAGCAATTTTTGGCATTATTGTAAAGGTGCATTTTTGACAACGCCCGAAACCTAGAGGTTTATTTTTGTGGGCACTTTTATGTTGTATGTTGCATTTTTTTGCTTTGCACTACATTAAAAGTTAAAATCAAATACACTCCCTAAGTCCCCAAAATAATTAAAACCCATCCATGCAATTTATTGCACTGCAACATTCGGTATTTGTGATACCTTTGGCCAGCACTTATAGGTAAAGTTGTCATGATTGTGCTACTGTATATGCCACCTGATATAGCTACCAAAAAAGATGTCTGATCTTGTTCTCTATCAATCGTCGGGGAGATATGAGTTTACTAGTTTGCTATTTTTTCTTACTCCATCCACTACCCTAATCATTCTTGTGTTTAGGCATAAATCCTGACGAGAGTTCTGACATCCACAGTTTTTAGGGGAAGTTACGCCCCATGCATGAGAATTGATGACTTTCTATGTTAGGTGCCATCAATAAAATGATTCCCTTTTAGTATCGCTAAAGTTCCATATATCGTATAATCTTTAAAATTACCTATAGTTTCCCTCATGTAAGGGCGGGTAATTTTTTTGATTTTTCAAAATACCTATAGTCTCCCTCATGTAAGGGCGGGTATTTTGTACGGTATAAAGGCCTAGCATTAAGGTATAAATAAAGGAGGACCAATTGGTGATATAAGGAACCCTCACTATGGCTTCTTCTACAAATATAATGACTAATGCTCATCAGTTATTGAAAGGTCCTAATTATACACCATGGAAAAATAATATGAAGGCAGTCCTTATCATAGAATATTTATGGGATGTTGTTTCTGGAGCAACAACACAACCTTCACCAGCAACTGGATCCACAGCTGCTACAACTCCAACTACTAATCAGATAGCATTTGACAAGAAAGACAATCGAGCAAATGTGTTCATTTTATTCACTGTTTCAGATGAATTTCAACCTCATATAACTGAAAAAGAGCATGCTAAAGAGGCATGGGATGCCCTTAACACTATTTATGAGGGGAAGAATGATTCCACCATTCTTCATATTACAAAACAAATTCATAATCTGAGTTTTAAACAGGGTGAGACAGTTGAACTCTTTCTTTACAGAGTATCTAAATTGAAAGGAAAATTGAATTCTTTGGGAGAAATTATAGATGACAAGCTTCTAACTTCAGTGGTAATTAGAGCTTTGCCTTATTCCTTCGATACATTGATCACCTCCATTTAGGTTTCACAGAGAGAATTTACCTTTATTGAGTTGGTCAATTTTCTTCAACAACAAGAGGCACGCCAACTTCACAGGGATGATTCTTCTAATACAACCCTATAATCCACCAGGAAGGGTTCACAGAAGAAGGGTAATTTTTAGAAGGGATGAAATTCTCAACAAGATTCAAAAGGAAAAGGGAAACAACCTCAAAAAAAGAAGAGATATTGCAAAATTTGTAAAAAAGACAACCATGACACCAATAGGTGTTGGCATAAGAATAAGCAAAAAGGCCAGAACAAACCACAAAATAACAACAAGAAACCCCAGGTGAATGTTGTTGTTGAATAATCTGACTCAAATTCTGAATGAGCACACAAGGTGCTCATGACTACCACAACCTCCAAATAGAGGGATCATGTATGGTATGTCAATTCCAGCACTAGTAAACACATGACTGGCAACAAATCATGGTTTGAATAATTTGTGGCCAAAGAGGGCAGATCTGTCACTATTGTTGATGACAAAACATACAAGTTTCATGGAGAGGGTACAATTTTAGTCACTCTTTTTGATGGCAAGTGTCAGATTGACAAAGTCCTCTATGTTCCAAGATTGGCTAAAAATTTTTTGTCAGTCACACAAATCCTGGATAAAAATATGATTGTCAACTTTCGTGTTGATGATGGAAAGAAGTGTTGTACAATTACTAGGAAGGGTAAGCAGATTGTAATAGCTTTAAATAAGCATGGCTTATTTGCCTTAGATGCTATCTCTACTCCCCATGTTACCATGACGGTCTCTACCAAGGAGGAAACTTCCCTATGGCACAAGAGATACGTGCATCTTAGTTCTGGCTACTTACTTGAGCTTAGTAAGTATGAGATGGTAAAGGGTCTTCCTTCCCTTTCTACCACATGTCCAGTGTGCTCTGAATGCTTGGCCGAAAAGTAGCATACAGTACCTTTCGAGAAGATCTCAACAAGAGCATAGAAACCTCTAGAGTTGATTCACATCGATATGTGCGGTCCTTTCACACCCAACAGTTGTGGGGGGGAGAGGTATTTTTAGTTATTTGTAGATGACTACTCATGAAAGATGTGGGTTTTCTTTCTTTGACTAAAATCTGAGGCTTTTGATTTCTTCCAACAATTCAAGAAATATGTTGAGAAGGAGTAAGGGACTTCTATTAAAACTCTTTGCTCAGATCGATGGGGGGAGTTTACCTCTAAAGAATTTTTAGCATTCTTAACTGAGCATGGAATCTCGAGAGAGTTAACAACTTCCTACACTCCTTAGAAAAATGGAGTTGCTAATAGAAGGAACCGTTCTATTATGGAAATGGTTCATTGTATTCTCAGAGGAGCTACTCTTGGGCAACAATATTGGGCAGAAGCTGTCACCACCTCAGTATATCTGTTTAATAGGGCACCCATAAAGGCCCTACAAGGAATGACTCCACGAGAAGCATGGAGTAGCCGCAAACCCTCCATATCTCATCTTTGTATTTTTGGATGTCATGCTTTCATGCACATACTGAAAGAGAAAAGGAAAAAGCTAGATGAGAAAATATTGAGATGCATTTTTCTTGGTTATGATGAGCACTCTAAACGTTATCATTTTATAGATCCTTTGACCAAGAAAATTTATGTCAGTAGATATGTTTTTGATGAGGCTTTCACATCACAAAACACATTTGATGTATACCTAGATCTTGTGGAATTGAATGATGAGAAGTTCCCTTCGACAACACGGACATGGGGTTCTTCTACCTCTTCTTCAACACCACAGTAGAAGAATCCTAAATGGTATACAAGTACAATTAGGGACACAAAGTTATCCACTCCACCAGATTTGACTTTGGATAGACCTCATACTCGCAGTATGGCTCGACAGGAAAGAGTAGCAGCAGAGACTACTAAGGTTGATGATATTTGTCAATATTTTGGGAAAATTTCTATATATCCAAATAAAGAAATAGAGGATATGGATATAGTTGATGACAGGGTGTTATGTATTCAATGAATGAACATGAACCTATTTCTGTACAAGATGCACTTAGCAAGCCACAATAGAAGGATGCTATGGATGCTGAGTATACGTCTCTGAAAAAGAAGCCCATTGGCTGCAAATGGGTGTATAAATTCAAGTACAAGTTAGATGGGACAATTGATAAGCGTAAGGCCCATATTTTTGCAAAGGGCTATGCACAAAAGGAAGGTATTGACTATGAAGAAACTTTTGCACCTATTGCTCGGATTACCACAATTTGAGTTATTTGTGCTATGGTAGCACATTATGGGTGGAAATTTCACCAAATGTATGTCAAGAGTGCTTTTCTAAATGGTGATCTCCAAGAAGAAGTATACATGACTCAGCCTAAAGGGTTTGTACAGGAAGGCCAAAAGCAGAAAGTGTGCAAATTTGTCAAATCCTTATATGGCTTGAAACAAGCTCCTCGAGCTTGGTATATAAAAATGGATAATCACCTCCTGCAGCATGGATTTGAGAGATGTCCATCAGATGCAAACATCTATTTCAAAAAACAAGGTTCTAAAATAGTGTTGCTTGTACTCTACGTTGATGATCTGTTCATTACAGGGAGTTCAGAAACTATGATCTCTACTGTCAAAAGAGACTTGTGTCAATATTTTGAGATGTCAGATCTTGGACTTCTCCATTATTTTCTTGGTCTAGAAGTCATCCAGAAGGAGCACTACATCAAAATGTCTCAGAAAAAATATGCCAAGACACTGTTGGAAAAATATCGCATGACTGATTGTAAGCCAATGGCAACTTCGATGGAAACATGAATTCAGTTATCATGATATGATGATTCACCTCAGGTAGATGGTACTCTCTATCACCAGTTTATTGGGAGTCTCATATATCTAACCAATATTAGGCCAGATATTGTATTTGTTGTCAACTATATTTTGAGGTTCATGTAGGAGCCTAAGACCACTCACTGGAAAGTAGCAAAGCATATTCTTCACTATGTCTGTGGTACTATGGAATATGGCCTAGAATACAAGAAGAACAATAAATTCTTCTTACAAGGATACATGGACTTTGACTATGCCGGATCATATGATGATCGTAAGTCAACATCAAGATATATATTTCATCTTGGATCCAGTCCTATCTCTTGGTACATTAAGAAGCAATAGGTGGTTGATCTCTTATCAACAGAGGTAGAATATCGTGTTGCATGTGAAGCTATGTGTGAAGTGATATGGTTGCATCGCATTCTGACAAATATGGGTCATCCATCAAAATATCCAATTCATTTATTCTATGACAACCAGGGTGTTTTGAACCTTGTTAAGAATCTAGTGCATCATGAGAAAACGAAACACATTGACACACAATGTCATTTCATTCGAGACGAAGTTTCCAAGCACCGAATTCAGCTTCAGTACATTCTCACTGATGCTCAATTTGCAGACATTTTCACTAAGGCACTTTCACATGTCAAATTTGAATTGTTTCACAGCTCTCTTTGTATTGCTAAATGATGTAATTAGGGGGGATGTTAGTATAGCTAGTAGTTATCCTATTACCCAAATAATGTAATAAGGGGGGATGTTAGCATATATCATAGTTTATCATAATTTGGTTTTATTACATTATTTTATTGTTAATTTGTTAGCTAGTTGTTGAGCAGAATATTGTTGGATCCGCTTCTCCCAGGCTAATTGAAGCATACGCTATATTATTTAAATGATCAATAAAAAGCATAATCTGATTTATTGCTCTACATTGTAGAGGTAAAAGTTATTTTAATTGATTTTTAAACTTTTCCCTAAGTTAGGAGATATAAGAAAAATAGAATTATTTTTATTTGTTAAGAAATTAATCTAATTAATTATAGATTAATTTAATTGATGGAGAAATAAGGTGTAGAAGAGAAATTAGAAACCTTAGAAATTTGAATTATTATTTTTGGAAAGTTTTGAGAAGCCTTAAAATTATTTTGGAAAATTTTGGAAATCAATTTCAAGTTTTGAGAAGATTTTGTAAAGTTTTGAAATTGAATTATAAAGTTTTGTAAAGCATTTTTATATTTGCAAATATTTTGAATTTTGGAGAAATAAGGTTTCCTACATCAAATTAGGAATATAAAATTTGCAAATACCCTTTTAATAGATTTTTAAATTGCTAATTTTGAACTTATAAGGAATTCAACACCAACGTAGGTTTGTGAAATTTAGAAACCATATTATTAAATTTTGGGAGATAAAATTTATTCAACCTAGAATCTTGAAGAGTTTTCAAGGATTGAAATTGTGTCAAAATTATTGATTGATAAATCAAACCAGAAAGATACAAGACATTCATCTAAACTAAGTAGAAGTTGAAATTCTTTAATTAAGAAAGACAATATATTCAAAACTGGAGAGACATAAGATAGTCAACCTCAAAGGTTTAGAGATTTAAAAAATCTTATCAAAATTGTCTTTCATTTTTTAGACTAGGGAGTTACAAGGAAGTCTACTTCAGAAGAATCATGGATGAAATAGTGAAGAAAGTATTTAATGAAGATAGTGAAGAAATGTTACAAGCACTTAGGTTTTATTCACATGGGATGATACCCAACACTGATGGAGATCAAATATTTGATGTTCTAAAAGATAAAATGATTTTATTTTTCAAAGAAGCTAAAGAAGGAAAATTTACTTCCTTTATGGGATATATTCATGAAAAACTATTTAAGTCTTGTTGGGAATCTCAAGACATCATTGTACTTACTTCAGAAGAGTGTCTAATGATGTATCTTTTGTTAATTATTTTTAAAAGATACAAGTTGAAAGAAATAATTCATATGATTATCTCAAGGAAGAATCATTGAATCCAAGTCAATATTATTGTGATGATATACTAACTCACCACATTGAAGATGCATCACTAATAAAGGTGCAGGAACAAAGAAGGAAAAGAAACAAGAAAATAAGACAGATCAAGACTAAACCAAAAGAAGATACTTATTTGAAGAATCCAAGATCAAATTTGTATTGTTGTGATGATTTGCTAACATAATTCTTATAAGGAGAATCATCAATGAAGGTACAAAAGAAAGGAATTAAAAATAAGAATAGAAGGACCCACATCATAAAGGTTAAGCAAAAACTATTTTTTGCAAGTTCAGGAATTGATATTAAAGATATTGATTGAATATAAAATACGAAGACCATATTGAAGACTAATGTCTTCAATAACCAAATAATGTAATATAGGGGGTGTTGAAGAATATTATATTATTTGGTACATGCTAATGTACTACCTTTGGTACACCTTTATATTATTAGTGTGTTTTATATTAGAGTGTGAGTATTTGCTTTATGCAATGTAATAAATGCATAAGTATTATTATAATGTATAAAATATTTAGTAATGTAAATATGCATAATTTTCCGTGTGCACATGTGTCCTTAGAATAGGAAAGTGAAGAGTCTAAAGAAGAGTGAAGGCCAAGAGTTCTCCATACAAGGAGTCACATTCTATTATATATATATATATATATATATATATATATATATATATATATATATAGTATGTGTGCAAGATATACAATGGAGAGATAATGTAACACAATGTAGAGGGAGTGTGTATGTACTTGAGATATTTATTCTATATCAAATTACTATTTTCATGAGTATTTGTTAATGGTAATTTTATGAGTTGTTGCATAAGTTATTTATGAGATTTATATGTTTAGACTATTGCCATTATATTATGTTTGATATAGTATATTTATTCTATATCTTGAGGTTATTTTTCTTTATGTATTTAGTATCAAAAGCTATCATATGTAAGGTGTAGGTATCCCAGGCAAGTTGGTTCAGTACCCCAATAGGCAAAAATATCTAGAGGTAACAATAATTTAGAGTAAGCTTTGGCAAAATAAATTTTAATAAACAAATATTTCAATTGAGAGTTTTAATCCTATTCCATGCCTTCCCATACAACAATTATGTTATCTATAATATACTTGTTTTTTATGAATCATGTTTGTTTAGGATAAACAATTAGCAGAAGCAAGTTTCATAAACGAAGTACCAAAGCCTTAGCCATGTTTTTACAAGAAAAGTTTAAAATGGAAATAGTCCTCCAATTGTTTATTTCCTTTGGATCTAAGGTTTTAGGGATGAGTTTCATATTGTACTTGTTTATGAGATTGCCTAACATATTGGTATGGAAACTTCTAAATAGAACTAAAAAAATCCTAACTAATAGTGTCTCATGCATATTTATAAAAATCATAAGGAAAACCATCATAGCTAGGGGCGTTATCATTGGCCATGGAGAATAGGACCTCCTATAATTTATCTTTAGTGGTCATTTTATCACATAATACCCACTATGAAGTGGATGGCTTATAGGGGACTGCATTTGTACATTTTTGGAGAGCAATATCCTACTAAAGTGAAGGGGTTTGAGCTTTGAAAACTAGTTGATAATGTCAAATAATGTCTTGCAAGATATTAGGGATTTTTGATAAAACATGTTGAACTTCACTAATATGTTTGACCTCGTAGGAGACATAAAAATATTTCAAGTATTGAAATAATCTTTGAAAACTTTATATCCAACCTTACGTTAGTGAAGGAAGGCCTTGGTTTGAGCCTCCCAAGTTGTGTATAGTTAACAATTTATTTTTATTGGTGAAGCTTGGATACACATAGTTGTAGAGTGGGAAATAATAGCAAAGTTTCTTGCGTAGCCATAGCTCAAGTCAAATCCAATATAATAGCCTCATAGAAGTGGCAATGGAGAAGCACCGACTAGAGGCCATAAATTCAAAGAAAACGTACTATATTTTATCACATTGTTCCACCACAAGATCCAACCAATATTGTTTCCAAGGTGAATCTTGAGATTCAAGATGTGTTAGATGTGGCTCAACATGGCTATGTATTCCAAAAATGATATGTTTAGAATAAACTAATATTTTTTCTTATTGGTGGTGCCACTTGGTCATTCATGTGAAAGTGAATAGGAGAAGTTTGAAGAGGATAATATTTGGCATGGGCTTCATTAGTAGAAAAAAATAGTTAGAGAAGGAGAAAATGGGTTGAGTAGCCAACATGTCTCTTTCAAGCTATTTGAGAATTTATTTTGAGCCTAAACACATGTTATTCCTTGTGTACCAAATGGAATTAGAATGGCGATGTATAGTATTGGGATCCAAAATGCCTAAATTATTATGAATGTAGTACTAGGAAACCCTTTTATCAATTATCCAATGAATTGAAAGGTCGTTGCATTTGCTTAACACACATTCAATCATATTAAAATATCTACACAATACCCAAGATGTAATAGGTAGTACATCCATGATCAAATGCTAGATATGAGATTGTTTAATAGTATCATTAAAGGTATAAATATTAATAATCTCAAATGAATGATTAGTAATATTGAAAAGTAGTTATAAGGCTTAATCACATTTATAGTCAAATAAATGGGTTGCAACTTGGTAGACATGGGGATCTAAATTTTACCACATCCTCAATAATGATCATCCTAGAAGAAAAAATTATCAATCATATAACACAACAAACTACAAAGAGCAAAAAAAGGAAGATCTTTAATTCTTGTAAACAAAAAATATCAAGATTGAGATACATATACTAATTTTTCTAGACAATATACTTCCTTTTGGATTATGTTAGATCCCTAAAATTCCATGAAATTAAATTCATGAAATACATTGATCGAGAAATATATCCTCACTATTGAACTCAACCAAAAATCCATAGTTGCTTTGTGTCTCCATTGACTCCTAGCCAGTTCTATAACTAATAAACTACACAATTTGTGTGAAATATGGACATTTATCTAGCACAAAACCAATAACCTCCTCCTTATTTATTGGGATATGTGATCACCTATAATTCATTGGAGGAGATAGTGGGGAAATTTTTTTAGTAACTACTTGGACAAAGATTACAGTAGCAAGCTAGAGAGTCTTGATGTAACAAATTTGAGTTATTTTTCAAAGGAGGTGGTTGAGAAACTTCCTTTCCCTTGCTATATTCCTTGGTAGCTTGGATGGGAAATTCGGACTAAGCCCTAGTTGGTGTAGATACCATGGAATATTTATTTTAGTTGTTCCTCTAGTTACTCATAGTTATCCTTCCCTCCTCATCTAACTAAGAAGTGGTTTTGTTGTTAGGTTTTAGAGCCAGTTTAGCTCTCTCAATGCCAAAGAAAAATATTTGGTCTTATGTTCTTAGGATTGATACTTTAAGAACATATTTAGAATATTAAATTATAAATCCCTCTAATATATGCATTGGGTACCAATTTGGATATTAATGGTATCCTTGAGATCCATGAATATATTTATTACAACACAAACCCTTTTTTGAGGGTGAGATACAATTATTTTTTGGCTCAATGCAAACAACATTACTAAGGGATGCCACAATATATCTAATATAAGGCCACAAGGTAACTAAATTCTAAGGATATCAACCCAACTTGGGACCTATTTGGTGCATTCCTCAAAAATATCAAAATATTGGGTCCAAGGAAAAACGACAAGGATGGAGTTACAAACATACCATGGGGTATGTTGATAAATATCCAAGGTATGCTTTTGTTCAATGAAATGGAATAATAAAAAATATATATTAAGTTTTTGAATGGATTCTAGCAAAACTCCATGGAGGACCTAGGTGGAATGGACTCAACCTTTTAGAACACTTTTTGACGGTATTCTACCCATAAAATACCCAATTGGGTATAATTCTTAAGCCACTTGCATGTAGTGTTAAAATTATGAATGAGGATAATAATATCTAGAGAGGAGGGTTTACCTTATGAACAATTTTTGATATGAATATTCTCGATCACTTGAAAGGTATAATTTGCATGTGTCCATGCCAATGATAAGAACATAAATTGTAAGCTTGTTAGGGCTAGAGGTCATCATAAGGAAACTACCCAAAGGCAATGGAAATACCTATAAGAGGGTCATGAAGTGTACAACCTAAGTAGCCTAATAATGGAGACTTTGGAACTATAAATTGAGGTCCAAGGTTCAAATCATGTGGTTAATAGGGTTGTATACCATTATTTAGCAACCAGAGTATGGTTGGATAATAACATCCTTCTTGAGGGTAGTCTCATATGGTCTATGGCCTCATGAACATTAAACACTACCATTATTCATGAAATGTACAACTTAAGTAGCCTAATGATGGAGACTTTAGAACTTTGAATAGAGGTCCAAGGTTCAAATTCTTAAGGGATAGGGTTGTACATCATGATTTGATAACCAGAGTATGGTCGGGGATAACAATGTATTAGATACAAAATATATATCTCGTATGGCCTTGCCAACGCCAAAAACTAATTTTCCCTTTTACCCTTTTAAATATAATATATTTATCATTTTAAATATTGGTAATATTATTATATTTAATAACATTTTTAGAGAAAAATATTTATTTTTAATATAATACTTTAACAAGTTGATTTTGGAATCAAGCGAGAAGCATGAGAAGGAAGTAGGAAGCAAAATGTGAGCAATTATGGGGCATCACTTGTACCTTTTCTGTATATTAGGAGAAACTTAAAAACTAAAGGATTCATATGAATAAAATCTGGGTAACATGGCAAGAAAGTAAATTTCAGAAGTCCTTACAAAAATTAAGGATGTCCTAGTTAGAAGTATGAATGACCCAATTAATGATAATAAGAAGATAAAATCTATGGTAAAACATATCCAGCTTGTAGAAATTATAAGTGATAATAAAGTATGATATGAATAGGCATGATATAATTATTCTTAAAACTAGAGGATTAATATGTAAGTTCCATGGATACTTGCCAAGTTGTATGAGATTAAAAATTGGATCAAGTGAAAGTGGGGGTTGAATTCATATTACTCCATAACTTTTCTTCCAAAAATAATTATCCTCACTATATTCACGAGTGGTTTATTGGTAAAGATACATTATATTTAATACCATGGAGCGATAATTTTTCTTTGGAGATAAAAACTATTAAACGTCTTCCAATGTGGATAAGGATTTTTGGACTTCCTTATCAACTCATAAATATGGAGGTTTCAAAGAGTATTGGCTATACTCTAGGGGATTTTATCCAAGAGGGGCCAATACTAGGGAGTGAAGGCATTCCATATACACTCAAATATTTGTTTCCATGGATATATAAAAATCCTTATTAGAGTCCATTAGGATTAATTTAAATTAGAGAATGGGATCGTGAAGGGGATTATGAAAATATTGCATTTCAATGTTACTAATGTCATGATACCTAACACATTGTAAGAGATTTCAAAGTGAAAATAATTAAGAAAGAGATGGAAAATCTTCGACATGAGACAAACTCCAATATGAAACAAGGAGATTATATCATAGTAGAAGTTGGGTCAAATAAATGATTTTCCACTCCTAAGAAAGTTATAAGAAAACCCTTTTGCATAATCACTTGGAAAAGGCCATTATAATTCATGTAAATCAACCATTAGAATAAAAAATTACATAAGGTATAAGTACAATGAATAAGCTTAAATATAGGAGTTAAATATGTAAAGGAATATGGGGATGAAAATTTTAAAGTGAATGAGATTATTTAGGTCAACATTAATCCAGGTAAATCATCTTCATTTTCCTTAAGTAGCATAATATCTCTTTTAAATAAAATTGAAAGTAGTACAAAGTGTATCTAATACACTTTAAGGTTTCTAGAGTAGCATAATAAAGAAGTATATATGGAGGATATCCATGAATATTTAAGGTTTTCAGGGTAGCATTAGAAATTAATTACTGTAAAGGATTATCCTTACACTTTAAGGTTTCTAGGGTAACATAAAGAAAAATTGTTTATGAGGCTATCTTATGGGAGTGCAGAAAATAATGTATGCCTACACTCAAAATTTAGAAGGCTTGTAGTGTGTCGCCTACCAGTATAATTTTAATGTGTTAATTGCAATACATCTTGGATTTTTGCAAACACTAAGTCCTATCCTAAAATGAAAAATAATAATAGGTGCAATGCAAGTGCATACAAAATGCATACCACAAATTCTAAGACAAATGTTTTTCATTTTTTATGCTCATAGAAAATAAATATTCCTCATTTATTTCTTATAGTACAAGATTAAAAGCAATGCAAATGCAAGCCATTTATCCTAAATGCTACTATATGCTTGTAGCTTTGGTGTCTATAAATACAATAAAATCATTTTTACAATAATATCTTTAGTTCAATTGTTTCATTCACCCTATTAATTATAAATGAAATAGAGAATGATTGGATTGGTAATTCAAATATTACCCCCAAGGGCTATGTGGATTTGTAAGTGCAGGTGTGGCTAGAAACTTACCAAGAAGAGACCTAGGTTCAAATCTTGGGGAGGAGTCCAACCCTTTGCAAAGGTAATAGTCTGCTCTGCATCATCTGAGTGCACGTCAGATCAACGATGATGGTACAAACCCCGAGGGATCGGTGGTCCCATCTCACGTTGAGTCAACAAGAATGAGATGTATAATTTTGTACTATGGTTTGAACTTTGCGTTGGCTAGAAACTAAAAATAGTGGTCGTAACCAACTCTCCTATGTAATAATAATATAAAATAAGTAATCCACATTTATATATTTGAGTACTTAATTTAATTATAATATTTATTTATTAAGTCTACTAAAATTGAAAAAATAATTATATGGATAGATATTTCTATTATAAATAGGTATTTATTATTCTATTACTAGGTAAGAGATTGCTATTTATGGTTTGTCTACATTGTTAATAATACATTTACAATCATTTATTATTTATTTGGGATATAATTCCCTATGGTTAATTTAATATTAAAAAAATCCTCAAATAAATATTAGCATAGCAATATATCTCTTATTGATTCTAATCCTGAGTCCTTCTTGGATCCTCCTCACTTGGAGTAAAATTTTACCAAGGCGGGGCAAGTGGTTATAGTGGTAGCTTTTCGAAGGAGATGTTTATTTCCTTGTATATAAAAAAAACAAAAAAAAATAATAATATTTTATTAAGAGGATGTTTAATGCTCATTCCAATCCTCTTGCACAAAATATAAATGTTATGAATCATGGGAAATTTATAATAGGTTATCTTTAACATTGATTTAAAAACATGGAGAATATACATTTTCACCGAAGAGGCCACTAAAATAGCTTTTGATCCTAAATTATATCATTGCTTTTGACATGATTTAGCACTCTCTATGCACATATAAAGGTATTATTTAAGAATATTATACAAAATTACATTATCATATTTCATTGATAAAAGTGACAAAACCATGGTATTTTAAATCTAAGACATAATAAAAGCTTTTAAGAAGCTAAAAAATATGTAATGATTGCAATAACTAGACATGGTTTAAACCCAAAAATAATTATTCAATGTTTAACTATAAAGAAATAGAAAAATTAGTGTTATAGTTTACTACTTAATAATTTGTGGTAGGTTTTTTAAATGCAAGCTTGATCTTTTAATTTCCACCTAGAGGGGCCCTTTAGGGTAAATTTCTAGGATTTACATTGAATTTCTATTTTTGAATATGATCCTTACACCTTTTTAGAAAAACATTACTTCTAGATTAGGTAATATAACCTATTGTAAAGACAAGCATGAAAAGTTATTGATATTCTAAGTGTACCCACATGCATGAATGGATATGAACTTAGATGACAAACTTCTATAATCCATCAAGTTGGTCAAGATAGGGTTTACATGTGAGGAATGCAAATGGAATACCAAGCATTCTAAGTCTTGAAAAATTAAAACACGAAGCCTAATATAAATATTGAAATGGTATACCAAGAATTCTAAGCATTCTAATTTCTTATTTGAGTTAATATTTAACTTTGGAGCTATAAGTATTAAAACTTCAAAGGAATTAAATCATCAAATTGAATCATTTACTAATCATGGAATAAATTATTAGAAATGCATTCAATGAAGATAGTGAATAAATGGTAAACAAACTAAAAATTTTATTCTCAAAACTTGGTAGATGATTTTGATAAGAATAATAAAATACCAAAATGGCTCAGAGATATACTTGAGTATTAAAATCTAGATCTTATTACTACAAAATCACAAACTAGTAGTTTAACAAAAATAAATTCTATAATAGAATCTACAACTACTTAGATAACCATGGATTCTAAAAACATGTGACTTGTTTATAAATAAAATAAAGGAAGAATAACTTCAATAGTTCATTGATGGTTACATTTTTTATTAAGAAAACAAATTAACAAACATTATTAGCATGGAAGTATAGATCAAAGAAAGGACATTGTACTCAATTGAAGTGTAATTATTGCAATAGAATTGGACATGAAGAACATAATTATTGGAATTTTGTGGAAGAAAAGCTCATTCTTTAGCATTTTTTTGGTACAAAAAAAAATACTATGAGAGATTTTAAAGAAACCTATTATTCAAATTAGACAATTTTCTTCAAAAACATATTTCTAAAGCAACTCCTAATAATAGGGAAAATGTTCTATTTTAGTGATTTAGGATAAAATTGAAATAGAATAAATCAAAGGAAAAATGTTAGGAATAAACTATTAAAAATAAGCTCACTCACACAAAATATTGTAAATAAATAGAAATGCATCAAATAATAAAATAAACTATGCATAAAGTAATTGTAGAATTGAAACAATATCACAAATAACTCAATATCACAGGCCTCTTCGAGGGGACAACCTCCTTCAATATTTCATTAACTTGCAAAAAAATACATTTGTACATGGTTCCATATCTTGTAAAGAAAATACTTCATGCAACCCTAAACCTAAGCTCAAGAGTTAGCTTACATGCAAAATTTCTCTCAAGTTAAAATATTCTACCAATCATTAGTTACATTCTTGATAATGATTACATGAAATGGCCCCATTTGTTTAGGTGCCTTACTTGCCACATATCATTACAAAAGTATTACAAAATAATATTTTATGTGGGTTACCACGTTGGACATGGGTCATTATGTAAGTAATTAAGAATTACAAAAATAATGTTAGGATGGGGTACTAAATGACTTCTCCTTTAAAAATATTTGTTCTTAAAGTTGTAGATGAGGAAATTGGTGCTGGAGCTAGTGGAGAGACTCTCATGTAGCATATTCTAGCTGGGGCCATGCCACTAAACAAGGACCTCAGTAATGGTTTGGTTGCAAAGTGTGCATATCCTACGATCTAATAATTGTTCTAGCTCAAGTAAGATAGAATATTCTTCATCCAATTTTGGAAGAGGATATTGAACCTGTACCTAATTTTCCATAACCTTCTTGAGAGAGGAGACATAAAAAATAGAGTGAAGCTTGGACCATAGTACTTGGCCATAAGTTTTTGGCACCTACGAAGCTATAGTGATGATTATTTGTATGGATATAGGTGAAGGAAGACCATATTACCAACATCTAAACTATGTTTAGAATTATGCTGATCAACTTGTTATCGCATCTACTTTCGGGTCATTTCCAAACTTATCTTTAGTTGACAGAAGACTTCGATATTTTGGCTAAGTGTAGTGTCAATTGCATGGATCTTAGAGCTTCCTAGAATTTAGGAGGGCATGCATGGAGGTTGATTATAAACTAATTCAATAAGAGTGACCTTTGTCACCATGTGATAAGAAGTATTATATAACCACTCAACCAAGGGAAGCCACTTCACCCATTGTGTAGTATGATCAAAGGTAAAGCAATGAAGACAGGTCTCTAAACACTTTTTGATAATCTTAGTCTAGCCATCCATTTATGGATGGTAAGCTGAACTCATCTTGATCTGAGTTCCCTGTAACTTAAACAATTCTTACCAAAAATTACTAGTGAATGTGGAATCATGATAAAACACAATGGAGACAGGCATGCCACGAAGGCAAAAAATAGAATCAAGGAAAATTTGAACAATGGTGGTGGTTGTATAAGTATGAGAGAGAAAACAAATGGATATACTTTGAAATATCATCCACTACCACAAAAATAATGGATTTACCCCTAGACTTAGGTAACCCTTCAATGAAATCCACTGAAATGTTTATCCAAACCTGTTTAGTAATTAGCAATGGTTATAGAGTGCTAAGAGAATGCATTGTTTCACCTTCCATCCATTGAAAAGTGTTACATGCTACCATAATATTGTGTATTTCCTTATTCATACCTTTCCAAGAAAAGGTATGATTAATCCTTTAATAGGTTTTAGATAATCCTATAAGATCGACAGTGGAAGATGCATGCATTTCCTTCATAAGAAATTATTAAAGTGGAGATGTGTGAGGAACAACAAGGCACTGATGGTAGCATAAATCCTATCCATTCTAGGTGTATCCAGGATAGGAGATAGGATCTGATTGAAGAGAATCAACCAAAGTTTGTAAGCTTGAATTTTTAAGCACCTCCTCATGAAGAGAAGTTATCCATTGGGGAATAGGATAAGAGATGTCACATAGCATACTATGAGTCTCAAATTGATGAGATAGAGCATCCACCATAATGTTCTCCTTGACCGTTTTATAAGTAATATTATAATCATATCCCATAAGCTTAGAGACCCACTTATGTTGTTCAAGGGTGGCAACTTGTTGATCTTAGAAATATTTGAGATATTTATGATATAGTTTTATGGAAAAGTGATGCTCAATGAGATAAGGTCATTGTTGGAACAAAATATACCTTCGGTTAATTTGTGCCTTAGACTTTGTCAACATTGAATAGACAGATCTTGCTTGAGATCATCTGTCTAGTCTCTAGAGAAGGCTGGTTCCTTTGAGTTTTTTAGAGAAAAGGGGAACAAGAGATAAGGGAAATATAGCCTAAGCTAGAAATTTTCTCATGGTACAGATTAGACAACAACAAACATTGATGATGCATATTACTACTTTCAGAGTTTTCTTTATATCTTCTTATAGAAAACATGAATTCCTGAGTGCGACTTTTAGATATTCGTCTAAAAGCATGTAACTATATTTTAATGTTCAACTCTAGAAACAAGATTTATATGTGCACAGTCCAGATTTCAAAATAGATACATTATAAAACTTAGAATGAATAAAATTTAAAACACCAGATACATACAAGCACACAAAAGTTTCAGAAGCCAGAGGAAGAAATATTTTATTTCTTGTAATCCTGTACATGTACATCAAGCTTGTAAACGTCCAAGATCCGACCTCTTTTCATGGTCGACTCACTCCTATTTATACCTTAAAAAGAGTATCTTCTACTATGTACATTTAATTTCTTCAATCAATTACAAGTAATTTTCTACAGTTTCTAATAATATACAAAGGATTTCCCGTAGATTGGATAAATTTCCTTCTGGTTAATTTTAGGTGAGCCTGTTATTCTGCAAGCATCTAGCGGACCTGCCAGGTTATAATCAATAGACCATTCTTTAGAAATTAGCACCTGATGTCAGTGCATGTCCCCAGTTGCCAAAAATATACTCTATTCCTTTATAGCTGGTGTGTCGTGAAATCGCTACATTCTTTCCTTTCTTTGCTCTTTTGCCGCCTCCAACCGTGAAAATGAGACATGTCGCGAAATCGCGACATTCGTCTCTTGTTTTGCTCTTCTGTCGCTTCTAGCCGTGAAAATGAGACATGTCGTGAAATCGTGACATTCGTCTCTTACTTTGTTCTTCTGCCACCTCCCATCGCGAAAATGAGACATGTTGTAAAATCATGACATTCATCTCTTGCTTTGCTCTTCTTCCGCTTCCAACCGTGAAAATGAGACATGTCACGAAATCACGACATTCTTTCCTTGCTTTTCTTTTCTGCTACTTCCAGCCGCATAAAATGAGACATGTCATGAAATCGTGACATTCGTCTCTTGCTTTGCTCTTCTGCCGCTTCCAGCCGCGAAAATGAGACATGTCGCGAAATCGCGACATTCTTTCCTTCGCGTTGCTCTTTTGCTACCTTCAGCCGCAAAAATGCGACATGTCGTGATATCGTGACACTTTTGCCTCCTTGCTCCCTTTTGTTGCTCTTAGCCGTGAAAATGCAACATGTCACGATTTCGTGACACTTTTTCCTCTTCGCTCTTTCTCTTTGCTTTTGCCCGCAAAAATGCAACATGTCGCGATATCGCGACACTTTTTCCTCCTCGCTCTTTCTCCTTGCTTTGGGCCATGAAAATGCAACATGTCGCGATATCGCGACACTTTTTCCTCTTTGCTATTTCTCTTTGCTTTTTCCCACAAAAATGCAACATGTCGCGATATCGCGACACTTTTTCCTCCTTGCTCTTTCTCTTTGCTTTTGCCCGCAAAAATGCAACATGTCGCGATATCGCGACACTTTTTCCTCCTTGCTCTTTCTCTTCTCTTTAACCACGAAAATACAACATGTCATGATATCGCGACACTTTTTCCCCCTTGCTCCCTTTTGTTGCTCTTAGCTACGAAAATACAACATGTCGTGATATCACGACACTTTTACCTCCTTGCTCCTTTTTGTTGCTCTTAGCCGCGAAAATACAACATGTCGCGATATCGCGACACTTTTACCCCCTTGCCCCTCTTTGCTTTGAACCGCGAAAATGCAACATGTCACGATATCATGACACTTTTTCCTCCTTGCTCTTTCTCTTCGCTTTGGACCGCAAAAATGCAACATGTCGCGATATCGCGACACTTTTTCCTCCTTGCGGTGTTTTGCTTTTTCTTTGATCTTTAGCATATGGGCCACTTTGGTCTTCTTGGAAAATATGCAAAAAAGTGCATCAGCTTTTTTTTGTAGTTAGTCACTTTTTTACTAATATTCTTGGCACCTTCTGGGGGAATTTTTGCTAGCAAAAATAGAGACCAGGCCTTCATCCATTGGGAAACGAAGTCACCAGCACATTTGTGAAAAGTAAATTCCAAATCTACTGACGAATTCGATCATCTTTGCACTAGTGAAATGGGATCCATTGTCTGTAACCAAATAATTTGGTATGCCAAACCTTGTGATTAGATTTTCGATGAATTCTATCACCACTTCTGAATCAGCTTTCTTCGTAGGCACTGCTTCTGCCCACTTGGTGAAGTAGTCCGTGGCAGTGAGAATGTATTTGTGGCCTGATGATGAGTTTGGCTCTATTATCCCTACGAAATCCAACCCCACTGTTGGAATGGTTCCTCGACTTGAATAGATTTTAAGGGCATAGGTGCATTCCTGTTTCTTCCCACATACCTTTGACACTGTTCACACCTCTGGGTCACTTTGTACGCATCTAGGAAGATGGAAGGCCAATAACATCCAGCTCTAAGGATCTTCAAAGTTGTAGTTCGGCCTGCATAATGTCCCCCTGAAAAACCCTCGTGAAATTCATCTAACACTTTTTGCTTTTCATTATCGAGAACGCATTTTAACAATACACCATCGATGTTAATCTTGTACAACCCCTCTGTTCGAAGGGTATATTTCAATGCTTGGGTTCTAAATCTCCTTCTCTGGGAAGCGTTCATATCTTCAGGACATGACCCAGTCTAAAAATACCTCACAAAGTCATCGATCCAACCCGAACTTACTCTGTCTTGGTGTTGCTCTGTGTTTGCCATGACGGGGTGGCTCTCCCCATATCCACTTGCAGCTTGCTTGGCCAATTCTTGGCACAAAGCTCTCCCTCACGACTATTTTAGTAGGATGTATTTCTACATCATACTCTTGGATGCGAGTCACCCATCCGGCTCTTTTTTCACCCAATTCTCCTTGAATTATGAAGTTCCTTACATCGGGATGAATAACATACACCATCGTCCGACTCTGGGATAAGAAGTGTTTTAGCTTATTCAAGGATTTCATAATTGCATATACTTGTTTTTCTATGAAGTTGTACCTTTCCTCATGTTTGTGCATGGTGGAACTTAGAAAGGCTATGGGTCTTTCTTCGTCATCTGCTCCTTTCTAAGTGAGAACTATAGCATAACTATTTTGCTCTCCGACAGCATATAGTATGAAACCTCGGGAATAGTCAGGGTTGACTAGCACAGGAGCTTGAGCGATGGCTTCTAGAATTTTTTGGAAAGCTTCTTTCCTTGGCTCTGTCCATTTGAAAGGAGCGTCCTTTTTCAATAATTCAGTCATTGGCTTAATTGTTTGGGCAAAATCCGCAATGAATTTTTTGACAAAATTTATTTTCCCAAAGAAAGACTGCAAACCTTTCTTGTTAACTGGGAGGGACAACTCAAGAAGTGCCTTTACTCTATCAGGATCAATTGACAGCCCAACTTTAGAAATAACATGCCCAAGGAGTATTCCTTCTTCCACAGCAAAAATAGATTTTTTAGGATTTAGTGATATCCCAAATTCTCTACATTTCTCAAATACTTGCTGCAGATGAGTGGCATGGTCCTTTTTGTTGTGAGAAAAAATAGTCATGTCATCTAAATAGACGACAATAATTTTGTTCGCAAGCTCCCCAAAAGCTACGTCCATGGCTCTTTGGAAAGTTGCTCCTGCGTTGGATAATCCAAAGGGCATCCTTTGGTATGCAAATGTTCCCCACTTAGTGGTGAACGCAGTCTTGTATTGATCTTCATTTCTCACCCAAACTTGATTGTAACCAGAGAAGCCATCTAACAAAGAAAACCTTTCTGCTCCCGCCACAGTATGAAGGATTGGGTCAATCTGGGGTAAAGGATAGTGATCCTTTAAAGAGGCTCTATTCAAATTTTTGAAATCGACGCATAGTCGTATTTCTCCATTTTTCTTGCGGATTGGAACTAAATTTGCCACCCAGGTAGAGTGCTTGATTGGGTATATTATCTTAGCCTGCAGGAGTTTTAACAACTCTTGTTTCATTAAGGCTTCAATTTTAGGATTCACAGGCCTCTGCCTCTGCCTAAAAGGTTTAGCTCCTTCCTCTAGTTCGATGGTATGCTGAATGACCTCTTTCCTGTACACTTTCAGATCACTATAAGTCCAGGCTATTATATCTGGATACTCTCTACATAACTGTTTTATTTTCTCTAGTTCTACTTCTGTACAATCGGTCCCTACTTTGATCATTTTGCCCGGTTCTAGTTCTATTTCTTTATACCGGCGTTCATCTACCTTGATCCTTCGACCTACAGCTCTGTCGCTATTGTCGAAAAGGCTCTCCAGGGTGATCAGTCCCTTGGGGATATGATTATTTTTCAGTTGAATAAGGCTCTCTTCGTCCTCTTCTTGTAACGCTCTTTCTGTAGAGCAATTCATCTCATGAATCAAAAAATCTAGGATCTGCTCATCGTTTTCAAATACTTGCCAGAAAATGTCCTTGTCGGGCATAGAAGGCCTGTATATAAGTCTAACTATTTTAGACTTCTGAATAACATTGTTGATTGGGCAAAAATTTGATCCTACTGATGCTAACAGTCTGCATGTGTGTTCTTCTCTCTGGAAATGGATTTCATGTTTAGTGCTTCAAAATTTTCCAATAGATCTAACACTTTGTTTTTGTAAGCCCTTAGGTAATGTTGCTTACAAATGCACTTGCCAGTAACCTTTTTAACGATCAGCTCTGAATCTCCATAGATCAGCAGTTGTTTTACACCCAGTTTTTCAGCTTTCCTGAGTCCCAAACACAAGGCTTCGTATTCAGCTGCGTTATTGGTGCAACTCCATGTCAACCTATATGAAAAGACTTTTTCTTTTCCAGTGGGTGAAATCAGGACGATTCCAGCTCTTGCTCCATTTTTGCACCTTGACCCATCAAAGTACAATTTCCATAACTGGTTGGCTGAATCATCTGTTTTAGGGACAACAATAGGGAGATTTTTTGGTTTCTCAATGGAATAGCTTCCCATTTCTGTCTCTATCATAGCATTGAAGTCTTTCATTGAAAACTGATCTTCAGATTGGAGTTCCTCCAGGGTTTCTTCCATTAAATTGATATTCTCCAATTCCTCGGACATCATGTTGATGGTAGCTATTTCTTCTAGTCTTTCCACATGAAAAGTAGATGGTTTTTCATTGTAGATCTTGACTCTTTTACCTTTGAAAGGTACCTCCAAATGCGAATAATCTAGTGATAGATAACCTCCCAGTTTGGTTGTGAACTCTCTGGATAAACACATACCGAAATATGGTTCTAAGTCTACAACGACTACTTCTTGTATGACGACTACTTCTGGCATTCTGTGGAGTTGAATAGGGATATCTTTGATCACCCCGACAGTTTTTACTGGAGTACCATCCAATTGCAACACACCAGGATGACTTCGAGTATATTCCATCCCCATTATGTCACATACGGCTTTTGGCATCACCGTAGTTGCGGCCCCTGAATCAATCATGCAATTGTGAACTATCCACCCCTCCATTTGCAAAGATAAATAGAATGGGGGTGGTCTATTTTTCCCAGAGGTTGGCACCACATTTGCTTGTACGACATTTGAGAAGGAGGCATTATTTTTTAAATTTAGGGACTCTTGGAGGAGGTCAATCTGACCAGGAATTTGCAGTGCATCATACATGCTTATCTTGGAAGGAGTCCTCTTCATTTCTTCTGCAATGTTGAACGAAAGGGTTGCAGCTGGGGATACCTCAGTACTCTTTTCCCTTCCACTAGTAGATGCATCGTATCTGTCTCTATAGACTTGCGTAGCTTCTCTTCTTTGCCTTTTTGTCAATGAAGGAAATCTGAGTCTTTCCTTCGCTTGCTCTTGAGCCTCGCTCCCTTTTCTAGGAGGAAAATATTTTCTCGGTGTAGCCGCAGAAGTCTGAGGAGGGTCAGAACGTCCTTTCTCATTCGACTGGTTTTTCTGTGGAGTTGCCCTAGGGGCAGGAGGAAAACCTAGTGGTTGGAGTTCCTTAGGGTCGGCTTGTAACGACTTTTTTCCCGACCTTGTCAGGACTGAGACTTGTTCCACGGATGGCATTGCCAAATTGTGGTGGACTTCTCTGATTATGTTCACCTGTCCCTTGCCGGTTTCTTTGACTCTCTCATTGATAACCGCTTGCACATGATGTTGATGAATCATGCATGAATCCTCTCCATGAGGATCATTGCAAGTGGTACACCAGTAGTCGAAATTAGTGGGTTCTCCATTATCTCCTATCTCATTCGCATACACCACATTTTTTTATCTTGTCCTCTTCCACTTGTTGAAGCACCTTCCTTTTGTATCTGTGGAAATCTTCTTGCTTGGATATTCCATTTCGCCTCTCTCTTTTTCATGGACGCCATTTCATTTGACAATGTCTTCATTGTATCAATTATGGTCGTGTATTGATCATTGGGGGGAGCTGATGCAAGGGGTGTGGTTGGTAATGCAAGGAATGTAGGAGGTGCAGCTATAGCTGGGAGGGCCTGCGTTGATGGGAGTACAGGCAGTTTAGAGATTGATGCTTGGGAAAGCTCTGGTACAATTGGCAATAGACTCTTTGATGGATATCTTTTTGTAGCGATGAGATCAGCTTCGCCCTTTGTTGCCTCTAGATAGATCCCAGGAAAAGTGGTTACACGGGATTGCCTTATTATCATACTGAGATCTGAATCAAAAGCCCTTAAATAATAGCATATAGCTTGTTCTTCCATGGGCTTTAGGCCTTGCGGTACTCTATCACGAGTTCTAGTAAATCTGATGTTGAAATCTTGGATTTCTTCTTGTGGATGCCTCTCAATGACAGTGAATTGATTCAACAATGTGAAAGGATCCGCATGTATATTAAATTCATCGACCAGACGATCGGCCAGTACTGCCCAAGAAGTAATGGATCCAATGGGAAGCGCTCTGTACCAATAGAGCATCTTTCCTTTCAAAGATATAATCAACAATCTGACCATTACATCTTCTTGAGTGATGTTGTAAATAGATGCTAGCGATGATACATCTAAACAGTGCTCATCTGCTGTTTTGCCTATTCCGTCAAAGGTCGGTAATGCTTTTAGTGCAGCTTGTGGAATTTGGTGGTGTGTTCCCAAGTTCAAAGGGCCAGTTTGATTCCACACAAGATGCGCTAGGGCAGGGGCGGATGCCATGATTGCTAAAGGAGTTACAACCGCTATGGGATTGCTTGCAGATGCTCCTACAACGGGTGTTAAAGAGGTGCTAATGGTGTCGGGTGGATTTGATCGTGCGGCTAGCACAGGGTGTGCTTTTAGGCTTTCGAGATGTAGTTCAAAGAACTCGATAGGTTCTTCAGAGTTTCTAGCTCGGGATCTGGTTATCATATGGCTATATAACCAGAAGGTTTTTAGACAAGGTCTTTCTTTTATGGTCTAAATTGCAACGGAGTCGCCGGGTGGTTTTTCTTGAGATTTTTAAACAAAAAGGCTCTTAAGGTAAAACACCAAAACTTATACAATACTGTGGGATTGCTTTGGTCCCACCGGGCATGCCAAAAACTGTTGGAACAAAATCTGCCTTCGGTTAATAGTGTTGCGCCTTAGACTTTGCCAACATTGAATAGACAGATCTTGCTTGAGATCATCTGTCTAGTCTCCAGAGAAGGTTGGTTCCTTTGAGTTTTTTAGAGAAAAGGGGAACAAGAGATAAGGGAAATATAGCCTAAGCTAGAACTTTTCTCATGGTACAGATTAGACAACAACAAACATTGATGATGCAGATTACTACTTTCAGAGTTTTCTTTATATCTTCTTTATAGAAAACACGAATTCTTGAGTGTGACTTTTAGATGTTCGTCTAAAAGCATGTAAATATCTTTTAATGTTCAACTCTAGAAACAAGATTTATACGTGCACAGTCCAGATTTCAGAACAGATACATTATAAAACTTAGAGTGAATAAAAGTTAAAACACCAAGATACATACACTTGCACACAAAGTTTTAGAAGCCAGAGGAAGAAATCTTTTATTGCTTGTAATCCAGTACATGTACATCAAGCTTGTAAACGTCCAAGAGCCGACCTCTTTTCATGGTCGACTCACTCCTATTTATACCCTAAAAAGAGTATCTTCTACTATGTACATTTAATTTCTTCAATCAATTACAAGTAATTGTCTACAGTTTCTAATAATATACAACGGATTTCTCGTAGATTGGATAGATTTCCTTCTGGCTAATTTTAGATGAGTCTGTTATTCTGCAATCATCTAGCGGACCTGCCAGGTTATAATCAATAGACCATTCTTCAAAAATCAGCACCTGATGTCAGTGCATGTCCCCAATTGCCAAAAATATACTCTATTCCTTTACAGCTGGCGTGTCACAAAATCGCGACATTCTTTCCTTGCTTTGCTCTTTTGCCGCCTCCAACTATGAAAATGAGACATGTCACGAAATCATGACATTCGTCTCTTGTTTTGCTCTTCTACCGCTTCCAACCATGAAAATGAGACATGTCATGAAATCGTGACATTCGTCTCTTACTTTGCTCTTTCGCTTCCACCGCAAAAATGAGACATGTCATGAAATCATGACATTCGTCTCTTGCTTTGCTCTTCTGCCGCTTCCAGCTGTGAAAATGAGACATGTCACGAAATCGCGACATTCGTCCCTTGCTTTGCTCTTCTGCCCTCCAGCCACAAAAATGAGACATGTCACGAAATCGCGACATCCGTCTCTTGCTTTGCTCTTCCGCTCCATGCAAAAATGAGACATGTCACGATATCGTGACATTCTTTCCTCTTTGCTCTTTTGCTGCTTCCGAAAATGCGACATGTCACGATATCGCGACACTTTTGCCTCCTTGCTCCTTTTCTTGCTCTTAGCCGCGAAAATGCAACATGTCGCGATATCGTGACACTTTTGCCTCTTTGCTCTTTCTCTTTGCTTTTGCCCGAAAATGCAACATGTCACGATATCACGACACTTTTTCCTCCTTGCTCTTTCTCTTTCCTTTGGCCACGAAAATGCAACATGTCGCGATATCACGACACTTTTTCCTCTTTGCTCTTTCTCTTTGCTTTTGCCCATAAAAATGCAACATGTCGTGATATCGCGACACTTTTTCCTCTTTGCTCTTTCTCTTTGCTTTTGCCCGTGAAAATGCAACATGTCACGATATCGCGACACTTTTTCCTCCTTGCTCTTTCTCTTCTCTTTAGCCGCAAAAATACAACATGTCATGATATCGCGACACTTTTCCCCCTTGCTCCCTTTTTTTGCTCTTAGCCACGAAAATACATGTCACGATATCACGACACTTTTACCTCCTTGCTCCTTTTTGTTGCTCTTAGCCGCGAAAATGCAACATGTCGCGATATCGTGACACTTTTTCCCCCTTGCTCTTTCTCTTCGCTTTGAACCGTGAAAATGCAACATGTCGCGATATCGCGACACTTTTTCCTCCTTGCTCTTTCTCTTCTCTTTGGACCACGAAAATGCAACATGTCGCGATATCGCGACACTTTTTCCTCCTTGCGGTGTTTTGCTTTTTCTTTGATCTTTAGCATATGGGCCACTTTGGTCTTCTTGGAAAATATGCAAAAAGGTGCATCAGCTGTTTTTCGTAGTTAGTCACTTTTTGACTAACAGTCATCAATGAGTAACTACATGCAAAATGATAAGCATTTCTTTAGCATAAGTGGATTTTCCTAGACTGTGACTAGATAAGACCATACTAGTTAAAGCTAAAGGTCATCCTTCCTACATCAATACCATGCCAATACCATTTCCTAAAGCATCACTTTCAATTATAAAAAGTCTTAGAAAAATAAGGCATTGCTAAGATCGACGTTGTTGCCATAGCATGCTTCAAATCTAAGAAGGAATATTTAGCTAGACCTATCCAAGTAAAATAATCATTTTTTAACATGGATGTTAAGGGAGCGATAATTTTTCTATAATTGTAGATGAATTTTTGGTAATAGCCAGTAAGCCCCAAAAATCCTTGAAGACCCTTGAGAGTGTGAGGTTTTGACCACTCTTGAATTGCTTGAATATTTCTAGGGTTAACTTTAACTCCATCTTTGGAGATAAGGTGTCCTAAATATTCTACTTATATCAACCTAAATGAATGCTTGGATCGCTTGGCATAAAGTGTATGTTGTGACAACAGTTGTAGGGTCTAATCCATATGGATGAGGTTCTCTTCCTAAGAGTGACTATAAACCAAAATGTCATCAAAGAAAACCTAAATAAATTTACAAAGAAATAGATAAAAAATGTTGTTCATGAGACTTTAAAATGTGAAAGGTGCATTTGTCAAGCCAAATGATATTACCAAGAACTCATAATAGCCCTCATGAGTATGGAATGCAATTTTAATAATATCTTCTTCCTTAAGTCAGATCTAATGGAACCCATAGCGAAGATCTAATTTAGATAAATTATATTCCCATGTAGCTCATCCAACAATTCATCCATTACTAGAATAGTAAACTTATCCTTAATGGTGAATTTATTGAGATCACAAAAAATCAATACATTTTCCATGAACTATCTTTCTTTATTACTAATAATACAAGCAAAGAGTATAAACTGTTATTGAGGTGAATGACTCTAGCTTCTAATAATTCTTGCACTAGCTTCTCGATCTCTGACTTAAGGGCATGAGGCTAGCAGTACAACCTAATATTATATGGTACACTCCTAGGGGCCAATGGAATAACATGATCATATGAATTATGCAGTGGCAATTTGGTTGGTTTTGCAAAAACTACATTATGCTTTGTCAAAACAAGTTACAAATCATTAATAATTTGATCCACTATGGTAGTATGAGGTTGGATTACAAAAATCTATGCAATGAACCCGTGAGATAATTTTTTAGCAACTTCTCCATACGGTTGGAACTGATAATATAAGGAGGTCCTACTTTGAACCATTAAGGGTGTACGACTATCCATTCTATGAAAATTGCATCCAAAGTTTTACAAAGTTCCATGAAATGGTGTCAACGGTACCCAACCACTTAGCACATAACACAATATCACATATCCCTAATTGAAGGGTAAACATATCTTGTTTGACCTTATAATCCTCAATTTTCAATTTGACATTATGGCATTTACCTGTGCAAGGTAAGGTTCCTCCATTTTCCAACATGACCTCAAAGGAATTACAAGCATGTATGTATCAATTGGCCTGCTTGGTAATTTGAGAATCAATAAAATTATGTGTGCTACCCGAATCTATAAGGATTATAAGGTGTTGGCCTTTCAAGAAACTCATAACTTTCATGGTTTATGGAGTAGTAATTCTTGCAAGAGCATGGATCAAAATTTATTCTTGGGGTTCTTCATGTGTGTCCTCTTCATTGTGAGGTTGGTCATCGGTTTTTCCCTCTTCATCATCACTACGGTCACTATTGGCAAGGTCCTCTACATCTACTAGAAACAACTTCTTTTGGCCACACCTATACCTGCTAACATATTTTTCATCATAATTATAACACAACCTTTGGGACCATCGATCATCCATTTCCTCAGTGGTCAAGTGTTTGGAGGGAATAAATTTCCTTCTTCACAAGGCATTCTTGGGTTAATAATTTTGGTTGGAAATGGATTGACCATTGTAAAATGTTTAGGTTTCTTAAAACCCCCTTTGCATTTCAATATTTTTCCTTTGCTATTTAGAAATTTATAATAGCCATAGTTGAGAAGAAGTTATAGCAATGGATTTCAAAATCTATTATCTAACTAAATACATAATTTTTTTACTAAATAGTTTTTTTATACATAAGGGAGTTGGTTACGTCCACACTATTTTTAGTAATTACCAAGTCGAGGGTTCAAACCATAGGGTTGCTCCCAACAAGCCTATACCACCTCATTGTTGTTAATATGGAGTGAGGGGGACCACTGGTTGCTCAAAATTTGTATCATTGTCAATCTGATGTGCACTCAGAATATTCAGATCAGACTACTACATTTGCAATAAGCATACCTCCAAGGTTTAAATATATGTGAATATTCACATTGCTATGGATATATTATGGAGACAAAGCTCCATACAATGTAATATGAGAAAAAGAGAAAATGGTCTATTATTTTTTTTGTAGATAAGATACTATAGCATTAATATCGGGTTTTACAGGTTAACCCAAAACCTTTTACAAAAATTAGCCTAGGGTTGTTGATGAACATATCCTTACTAAGGATCTTATATATGTAAAATATACATGCCGCCAAAGCCATTACATCCAGTAAGGCACATAGCCTGTTATCAAAAAAAAAAATTCCATACAAAATTTTGGGTATACCTCGATAAAACACACATGCATCATAATTACAAAAAAGAAACAGACACAAATCCCTTCCTTAAGACAATGGAGAAATAAAAAGTTGTAGACACACATAGCATAGTACTGAAAAAAACTTCCACAAGCTCTGTATTAAAAGTTACTCTTAATAATTATTTGGTAATTGCTTTCTTTCGTATATGACATGCTTTGGTACCACATACTATCTTGGCCAATCAGCCTTGGAGAAGTGAACCTGTTGGCTAGATTTATGGCGGTGGCTATCTGGTGGTCCACGTGGCTTTGGTTTGAAGTCTTATATTATCTTTTCTTTCCTTCCCTGTGATTATCAACCAACCTCAAATTACTAAGATGACTAGGAGCCATGTTATCTCATATGTGATTGTCTCCATTAGTCTTTGTGGTATTTCCAAGCAGCATCCACGAAGACTGACAGCTCAGATAATTTTTATTGTGAGTCCAATTCTAAAAAGAGACGAGAATATTCCTAGCCTTCGAACTTACAGTGCCTTACTTGTTGGTAAATTCAACTATAATTCTTGGAATTCTTGTTGAATAAGCTCCTCTACTTCACTTGGGACACCATGTTCCCATTTGAAAATTTCGTCACCATCGACACCTAAATTGGCCAGCTTATAAGAAATTTTGTTAGCTTCTCGAAAGACATGTTGGGATTTTTTATCCTGTCTTCCCTGGAAAAGGATCCTAACCTCTTCAATAATTGTTTTAATCCTCCAAGGAGGTGTTTTCCAATTATTGAGGAGATTTATAACATGCATAGAGTCTCCTTCTATGATCAAATTGCCTTCTAAGTCTTGAGTCATTTGAAGGCCTCTCCACATAGCTCTAGCTTCAACTTCGTTGTTCGTCCTTATTCCTAAATATTTGGAAAATGCAAGCATCATATTCACATTATGATCTTGCACAATGCCACCAGTGCCTGCTCTACTAGGATTGTCCTTAGCTACTCCATATTCTATAATTATCACACATAGAAAGCATTGATAATAAATCTTGTATACAATTTTTGGGAAATTTAAATTGTAAGTATTCTTCACGCATGTACATGAATTATTTTGACCATTTACATTCATATTTAATATAATAAGTTAATTTTATTTCATTATTAAATTGGCTTATATATATTTTATTGCTCACATATATAATTCTACTCTTGATATTGATATTTTGACCTATAATATGGTTAGATTTTTGAGCTGGAATTCTACTCTTGATAGTGATATTTTGACCTATAATATGGTTAGATTTTTGACCTATAATTCTACTCTTGATAGTGATATTTTGAGATAGTTAAGCTTAAAATCCAAATGGTATCAGAGCTACCACTTAACTTTATCTATTTTTTATAGAGTTATATTTTTAGCCACCATTACATTGGAGTTTGTCCACTTTGAAAGTAGTGAATACTTGCACTCTATTTTTAAAGGTTTTATTGAGTAGAGATAGAGGATATAATGATAAGTCACTCTAATTTGTATGTTAGGGTATTTCCACTTGGTTCAAGGAAAACTAGTGAAGGCTAGGGCCCAGCTAAGATTTATTATGGTCCAACTCAAAAGAAAGTTAGAAATTGAGAGAAATCCAATATAGAATAAATTTGGAAGGTTGGGGATATTCATAGTCACCCTTATATTTATTTGTATTCTCTATAAAATAAGAGAATAATTTCTAGTTCTTAGGTGTGACTCAAGACATTAGAGATATATTTTAGACATTAGGGGTAGATATAGAGATATAAAAGAGATAGAGAAGCATATAAGCTTCCTAAGTATAGATATTGAGAATAAGATAGAGAAGCATTTAAGCTTCTTGAGTATAGAGATTAGGAAGTAGCCTAAGCTTCCATATAATAGATAATAATAGTACTAAGAAGTATAGAGAAGAATCCTCTAGAGATAAGGATAGGTAAAGGCATAGAGAATTTATGTTTTTTCAAAAAACTGAAAGCATCAAAATAAAGGCATAGAAGAGTTCTAGTTATTAATAAAAATATAAGGTTGACTAGAATACTACAGTCTTGACCTTGGATTATTTCTTTTGAAGAAGCATTACATGAAGAACCATTTCTACATAATGAAGGAAGAATATGTAAAGTTTCATCAAGAGAATTTCTCTATAGAGAATCATATAGAAATCACCATATAGAGTCTATGTGAGAAGGAAGATATTTATAAGCTTGGATACGTAAGAACTATAAGCCAAGTATATAAGAGTTATAAGTGTAGTTTTACCAATTGTTATCTAACAACTATGAGTGCACTTACATGAAAGCTATAACAACAGGTATCTCAGTGCTATGAGTGCAATCACTTAAGAGTTATAAGAGCCATTATAAAATGACTATCTGATACATTGTAATCAACATGTTTCAAGAGCTAACAGGGTGCTAGCATACAAAGGAAATCATAAAGACATAAATGCTAACATAGCGCTAAGAGTCAAAGGAAATAAAGATACAACCAATGATAATTTAAATATGTTAAGAGCACTACTAGAGTGCTACTAGCTAAAGGAGATCAGATTTTTAATACCACTATCGAAGTATTTCATATAACTAAGCTCTATCTGAGTGTCATTCTACACCAGAGTCATTGGCACCTAAAATATCTCTATTTTGAGATATTTCCACCTAAGATATAGGTACCTGATATGTTTCCACAAAATATGTAGACACCTAGATATTTTCACTTGAGATATAGGCACCTCATACATCTCCACCAGAGACATAGAAACTTGTACATCACCATTTAAGATATGCACCTAAGATATCTCCACCAAAGACATAGATACCATGAGCATCATCACCATTTGGATTAGTAAGCTATAGATAAAGAGAATGTTGGGAATCACCACCATTTAAACAAGCAAGCAATAGCATAAAATAAAATTGAGTATCACCATCATGTATATAACTATGCAATAGTAATAGAGCAAAGAAAATGAGGAATGCAAATGGAATACCAAGCATTCTAAGTCTTGAAAAAATTAAACGTGTAGCCTAGTATAAATATTGAAATGGTATACCAAGCATTCTAAGGATTCTAATTTCTTATTTGAGTTAATATTTAACTTTGGAGTTATAAGTATTACAACTTAAAAGGAATTAAATCATCAAATTGAATCATTGACTAATCATGAAAGAAATTATTATAAATGCATTTAGTGAATATAGTGAAGAAATGGTGAACAAGCTAAAGTTTTATTCTCAAAACTTGATAGATGATTTTGATAAGAAGAATAAAATACCAAAATGGCTTAGAGATACACTTAAGGATACAAATCTAGATCATATTACTACAACATCACAAACTAGTAGGTTAACAAAAATAAATTCTATAATAGAATCTACAACTACTTAGAGTACCATGGATTTTAAAAACATGTGACTTGTTTATAAAGAAAATAAAGGAATAATAACCTCAATAGTTCATTTATGGTTATGTTGTTTTATTAAGAAAATAAATTAACAAAAATTATTAGCATGGAAGCATAGATCAAAGAAAGGACACTATACTCAATTGAAGTGTAATTATTGCAATAGAATTGGACATGAAGAAGCTAATTATTGGAATCTTTATCCATGTAAATTTTGTGGAAGAAAATCTCATTCTCCAGCATTTTTTTGGTACAAAATAAAATATTATGAGATATTTGAAAGAATGCTATTATTCAAATTAGACAATTTTCTTCAAAAACATATCTCTGAAGAAACTCCTAATAATAGGGTAAAATATTCTATTTTAGTGATGTAGGATAAAATTTAAATAGAATAAATCAAATAAAAAATTGATAGGAACATACTATTAAAAATAATCTCACTCACACAAAATATTATAAATAAATAGAAATGCATCAAATAATAAAATAAACTATGCATAAAGTAATTGCATAATTGAAACAATCTCACAAATAACTCAGTATCACAGGCCTCTTCGAGGGGGAAACCTCCTTCAATATTTCATTAACTTGAAATAAGATACATTCGTACATGGTTCCATATCTTGTAAAGAAAATACTTCATGCAACCCTAACCCTAAGATCAAGATTTGGCTTACATGCAAAATTCCACTCAAGCTAAAATATTCTACCAAACATTAGTTACATTCTTGCTAATGATTACATGAAATGCCCCAACTTTTGTAGGTGCCTTGCTTGCCACATATCATTACAAAAGTATTACAAAATAATATTTAAGTTGGTTCCCACGTTGGACATGGGTCATTACGTAAGAAATTGATAATTACAAAAATAATGTTAGGATGGGGTCCACACACATTTGTCAATGTTATCTTCACATTGCTCTTGCATTATTTTTAAATATGATCATGGTGAGTATGTGTTGTAAAATATTGTGAAATTCAATATTTTCTCAAAGCAAAGAATGAAGTTGCATCAATAAAAAAATAGAAAATACTTTTTATCCTTCAATGCACTAGAAGAAGACTTCAAGGTAATGGAGGGAACCATTTTCTTGGGTATTGTCTTTTTTGAAATTTAAACTTTTTTAAATTTATAAATTTAGGTGCTAATCCATTTTTCTCTCCATATATCATTTCCTCCCTTCATCCATTATTTGTTTCATGCATTCATGCATCCTTGCATGCACTATATTGAATTTTCTATGCTTAATGTCTATTCTTGGTTTGTGTAGACCTCCATTATGCTTAGAGGAACTCACTTGCCCACTTAATGTCATCGGTTCAAAACCTACTAAAATTCATGTTATCCTTCTCCTCTCATTGTTACCCCATCTATACCTAGAACTATCTCCATGATATCCAAGAGAGTAGGGTGGTTGTAATACACTCTATTGGCAAGAAAATAGTTGCAAGTTCAAACATTTAAAGGGTATTTGTTTTTATGCATAGTATTGAAGAGGGAATTCCCTATAGGTGACTTGGTATTTTACATAAGGACCCTCCATGACACTCAATATGATGATCACTTGATCAAGAAATCAAATTAAAGCTATGGTTTAGTGGTTGAAATTCTACTTTAATCACCAAAGGTCCTTATTTCAAAAATAGGAACTGTAAGCACTTCAATATTTCTATAGGATATCAATATCTCAAGATAAAATTTTCACATAATGTACAATAACTCACATAAAATGTTATTAATAACTATTAACTTAAGCAATGCAAATACAATGTATTTTCAAGCTTCTTTGAGCCCATATAACATTGCTTTGTCTTCAATATATACACATCAGATATAATAATTTTCATATTCATAAGACTCTTGACCTTTACACTTACACAAACCTTTGATCTCCTCAAACACATAGGAGATATAACATTTCATATTTCTCAGATGATAAATATCACATATTAATGAATTTCTCCACATATCCATATATGACCAAAGACTCTTATCATTGCACATAATAAATGATAAACTCTTATTCAAATCAGACTCTAAACTCATTAACATGACCCATCACTTACATAACTTGCTTATTAACTTGACAGCTCACTTACTTAACTCCACGCTTATTTTACATGACACCTACTATATACTCAAATATTAAACACACTCTAATCTAAGTTATTTATAAAATACTTGCAATAATATTGCAAGGTACTAAATAAATACTTCCAACACCCTCCTGTATTACATTATTTGGTATGAAGTCCCTTTCCATTCACGTGCTTTTAATTATTTATCTTTCTGCTCTGAATCTGGTACTGATTTTCTTTCTTCTAGATCAATTGTTAAAGTTTATATCTTTTTGTTCGCCATAATTAGAATTAGAAAAACTTTCCTGGAGAAATATTTTTAGTCCTATTATTTTTATCATTTCTTTCATCTTATCCTATTTGTGCATGCTTATCCATCCATAATTCATATTCATATTATTATTTCCTTTGTATTAACAATACTTTTGATAATTATTGTTACCTCCATAGATTTCACAACAATGAATATTCTAACACTTTTCTACCTTGTGTCCATGCCTACCGCAATTTTCATATTTGTTACCTAATTGTTTGAGGTCTTCATTTTTTCTTTTACAATACTCTCTTACAAACAATTTCCAAATTTTGTGCCACTGTATCCTATTAAAAAATCTATACCAATCTTTCTATCACTATTATTGATATCATTACAATGTTTGTTGTCACATATACTTTTTGCACATCCTTTTTCTTCATGGACAATGCTCAAGCCCTTTGTGTCACATAATATATCTATTCTTGGAACAAGTTCTCTTGTATTTGTTGTCATGGGTCCCAAATCATAAGTATCACAACTTGCATAGGCCTTTATGGACTTCAAATCACAATTATTATTTTTCTTTTGATTAATATCACTAGTGTCACAACATGCATCTATCATCATGGGTCTTAAATATATGGTATCACAACTTATATTTATCTTTTGACGTAGGTCACTACTATCACAACATATACTTGTGGAGAACATAAACCACACCAGAGCCGAGTTATAATTCGCTGAAAATGGGCAATATAAATGATAGCCAAAGAAGGTACCATATGTAGAAGTAAATGAGCACCATCAAATTTTAAACACCATTGAAAGGTGAAGCCACTAAATTAAGGAGGAAATAAGTACCACTAAAGTGCAATGGATTACTATAGCTTGAGTAAAAGCCACCAACATGCAAGAAGGAATTGCTAAAGCACCACTACAAGTGAATATTTGGAGAATGTAGAGGCTCAAGTGTCATTATAAGGACAAAAATAGTCATTTGCATTCACTCTATTGAAGATTCACTCTCAAGAAGTCAACAACTAAAGAAATGTGATTGTGCAATGTAAGAACAAGCAAAACATTACTTTTGAAACTCTTTGTCTAAGGTTTGACTTGTTTTAAAATCCTTGGAAGAAGTGCCATAATTGAAATGTTTGCAAGAAGCAATTTTTAGTAAAAGATAATCATGTACATAACATCCAAGAGGAAGAAGCACCACTTAGAAGTATGTGAAGATATTTAATGCCACATGTCCTCATGGAATGAGGAGCACCAACCATCACTTAGAAGCATATGAAGATATTGAATGCCACATGTTCTCATGGAAGGAGGAGTGCCAACCATCATATGAGTAAGGTGAAACGTCTTCTTACATGTAGTAAATTCATGGAATAAGACTAAACCTAGCACATCTAAGAAGCCAAAAAGTTTTTGAATGAGTTCTACATCAAGTGGGGCTTTCAAGAAGGAACAAATATTGAGGATGAGGTCAACTACCATTGACCAAAATTTACATGCACCTATTCTATGTTAGCAAAAAAACAATTGATTGAGTTCTACATCAAGTGGGGCTTTCAAGAAGGAACAAATATTGAGGAGGAGGTCAACTACCATTGACCACAATTTACATGCACCTATTGTAGAGGTAAAAGTTATTTTAATTGCTTTTTAAACTTTTCCCTAAGTTAGGAGATATAAGAAAAAATAGAATTATTTTTATTTGTTAAGAAATTAATCTAATTAATTATAGATTAATTTAATTGATGGAGAAATAAGGTGTAGAAGAGAAATTAGAAACCTTAGAAAGTTGAATTATTATTTTTGGAAAGTTTTGAGAAGCATTAAAATTATTTTGGAAAATTTTGGAAATCAATTTCAAGTTTTGAGAAGATTTTGTAATGTTTTGAAATTGAATTATAAAGTTTTGTAAAACATTTTTATATGTACAAATATTTTGAATTTTTAAGAATAAAGGTTTCCTACATAAAATTAGGAATATAAAATTTGCAAATACCCTTTTACTAGATTTTTAAATTGCTAATTTTGAACTTATAAGGAATTCAACACCAACATAGGTTTGTGAAATTTAGAAACCATATTATTGAATTTTGGGAGATAAAATTTATTCAACCTAGAATCTTGAAGAGTTTTGAAGGATTGAAATTGTGTCAAAATTATTGATTGATAAATCAAACAAGAAAGATACAAGGTATTCATCTTAAATATTTAGAAGTTGAAAAGTTTTTATTAAGAAAGACAATATATTCAAAACTAGAGAGACATAATATAGTCAACCTCAAAGGTTTAGAGATTTAAAAAATCTTATCAAAATTGTATTTCATTTTTTAGAGTAGGGAGTTACAAGGAAGTCTACTTCATAAGAATCATGGATGAAATAGTGAAGAAAGTATTTAATGAAGATATTGAAGAAATTTTACAAGCACTTAGAAATTATTCACATGGGATGATACCCGACACTGATGGAGATGAAATATTTGATGTTCTAAAACACAAAATGATTTTATTTTTTAAAGAAGCTAAATAAGGAAAATTTACTTCCTTTACGGAATATATTCATGAAAAACCCTTTAAGTCTTGTTGGGAATCTCAAGACATCATTTTACTTACTTCAGAAGAGTATCTAATGATGTATCTTTTGTTAATTATTTTTAAAAGATACAAGTTGAAAGAAATAATTCATATGATTATCTCAAGGAAGAATCATTGAATCCAAGTCAATATTATTGTGATGATATACTAACTCACCACATTGAAGAAGCATCACTAATAAAGGTGTAGGAACAAAGAAGGAAAAGAAATAAGAACATAATACAAATCAAGACTAAATCAAAAGAAAATACTTATTTGAAGAATCCAATATTAAAGTTGTATTATGATGATTTGCTGACATAATGCTTAGAAGGAGAATCATCAATGAAGGTACAAAAGAAAAGAATTAAAAATAAGAATAGAAGGAGCCACATCAGAAAGGTTAAGTAGAAACTATTTTTTGCAAGTTTAGGAATTGATATTAAAGAGATTGATTGAATATAAAATACGAAGACCATATTGAAGACTAATGTCTTCAATAACCAAATAATGTAATATAGGGGCTGTTGGAGAATATTACATTATTTGGTACATGCTAATGTAATACCTTGGGTACACATTTATATTATTAGTGTGTTTTAGATTAGAGTGTGAGTATTTGCTTTATGCAATGTAATAAATGCACAAGTATTATTATAATGTATAAAATATTTAGTAATGTAAATATGCATAATTGTCCGTGTGCACATGTGTCATTAGAATAGGAAAGTGAGGAGTCTAAAGAAGAGTGAATGCCAAGAGTTCTCCATACAAGGAGTCGCATTCTATTATATATATGTGTGTGTGTGTGTGTGTGTGTGTGTGTGTGTGTGTGTGTGTGTGTGTGCAAGATATACAATGGAGAGATAATGTAACGCAATGTAGAGGGAGTGTGTATGTACTTCAGATATTTATTCTATATCAAATTACTATTTTCGTGAGTATTTGCTAATGGTAATTTTATGAGTTATTGCAGAATTTATTTATAAGATTTATATGTTTAGAATATTGCCATTATATTATGTTTGATATAGTATATTTATTTTAGATCTTGAGGTTGTTTTTCTTTACGTATTTCGTATCAAAAGCTAACATATGTAAGGTGTAGGTATCCCAGGCAAGTTGGTTCAGTACCCCAATAGGCCAAAATATCTAGAGGTAACAATAATTTAGAGTAAGCTTTGGCAAAATCAATTTTAATAAACAAACCTTTCAATTGAGATTTTTAATCCTATTCCATGCCTACCCATAAAAAAAATTATGTTATGTATAATATACTTGTTTTTTATGAATCATGTTTGTTTAGGATAAACAATTAGCAGAAGCAAGTTTCATAAACAGAGTACCAAAGCCTTAGCAATGTTTTTACAAGAAAATTTTAAAAAGGAAATAGTCCTCCAATTGTTTATTCCTTTGGATCTAAGGTTTTAGGGATGAGTTTCATATTGTACTTGTTTATGAGATTCCTTAACATATTGGTATGGAAACTTCAAAATAGAACTAAAAAAATTCTAACTAATAATGTCCCATACATATTTATAAAAATCTTAAGGAAAACCATCATAGCTAGGGGCATTATCATTGGCCATGGAGAATAGGACCTCCTATAATTTATCTTTAGTGGTCATTTGGTCACATAATACCCACTATGAATTGGATTGCCTATAGGGGACTGCATTTGTACATTGTTGAAGAGCAATATCCTACTAAAGTGAAGGGGTTTGAGCCTTGAAAACTAGTTGATAATGTCAAATAATGTCTTGTAATATATTAGGGATTTTTGATAAAACATGTTGAAGTTCACTAATATGTTTGACCTCTTAGGATACATAAAAATCTTTCAAGTATTTAAAAAATCTTTGGAAACTTTATATCCAACCTTACATTAGTGAAGGACGGCCTTGGTTTGAGCCTCCCAAGTTGTGTATAGTTAGCAATTTATTTTTAATGGTGAAACTTGGATACTCATAGTTGTAGAGTGGGAAAGAATAGCAAAGTTTCTTGCATAGCCATAGCTCAATTCAAATCCAAGATAATAGCCTCATAGAAGTGGCAATGGAGAAGCACCGACTGGGGCCATAAATTCAAAGAAAACGTAATATATTTTATGACATTGTTCCACCACAAGATCCAACCAATCTTGTTTCCAAGGTGAATCTTGAGATTCAAGATGTGTTAGATGTGGCTCAACATGGCTATGTTTTCCAAAAATGATGTGTCTAGAATAAACTAATATTTTTTCTTATTGGTGGTGCCACTTGGTCATTCATGTGAAAGTGAATAGGAGAAGTTTCGAAGAGGATAATATTTGGCATGGGCTTCATTAGTAAAAAAAATAGTTAGAGAAGGATAAAATGGGTTGAGTAGCCAGCATGTCTCTTTCAATATATTTAAGAATTTATTTTGAGCTTAAACACATTATATTCCTTGTGTACCAAATGGAATTAGAATGGCGATGGACAGTATTGGGATCCAAAATGCCTAAATTATTATGAATGTAGTACTAGGAAACCCTTTTATCAATTATACAATGAATTGAAAGGTCGTTGCATTTGCTTAACACACATTCAATCATATTAAAATATCTACACAATACCCAAGATGTAATAGGTAGTACATCCATGATCAAATGCTAGATATGAGATTGTTTAATAGTATCATTAAAGGTATAAATATTAATAATATCAAATGAATGATTAGTAATGTTGAAAAGTAGTTATAAGGCTTAATCACATTTATAGTCAAATAAATGTGGTTGCAACCTGGTAGACATGAGGATCTAAATTTTACCACATCCTCAATAATGATCATCCTAGAACAAAAAATTATCAATCATATAGCACAACAAACTACAAAGACCAAAAAATGGAAGATCTTTAATTCTTGTAAACAAAAAATATCAAGATTGAAATACATATACTAATTTTTCTAGACAATATACTTCCTTTTGGATTATGCTAGATCCCTAAAATTCCATGAAATTAAATTCATGAAATACATTGATCGAGAAATATATCCTCACTATTGAACTCAACCTAAAATCCATAATTGCTTTGTGTCTCCATTGACTCCTAGTAAGTGTTATAACTAATAAACTACACAATTTGTGTGAAATATGGACATTTATCTAGCACAAAACCAATAACCTCATCCTTATTTATTGGGATATGTGATCACCTATAAGTCATTGGAGGAGATAGTGGGGAAATTGTTTGAGTAAGTACATGGACAAAGATTACACTAGCGGGCTAGGGATTCTTGATGTAACAAATTTGAGTTATTTTTCAAAGGAGGTGGTTGATAAACTTCCTTCCTCTTGCTATATTCCTTGGTAGCTTGGATGGGAAATTTGGACTAAGCCCTAGTTGGTGTAGATACCATGGAATATTTATTTTAGTTGTTCCTCTAGTTACTCATAGTTATCCTTCCCTACTCATCTAACTAAGAAGTGGTTTTATTGTTAGGTTTTAGAGCCAGTTTAGCTCTCTTGATGCCAAAGAAAAATATTTGGTCTTATGTTCTTAGGATTGATACTTTAAGAACATATTTAGAATATTAAATTATAAATCCCTCTAATATATGCATTGGGTACCAATTTGGATATTAATGGTAGCCTTGAGATCCATGAATATATCTATTACAACACAAACCCTTTTCTGAGGGTGAGATACAATTATTTTTTGGCTCAATGCAAACAACATTACTAAGTTATGCCAAAATATATCTAATATAATGCCATAAAGGTAACTACATTCTAAGTATACCAACCCAAACTAGGACCTATTTGGTGCATTCCTCAAAAATATCAAAATATTGGGTCCAAGGAAAAACGACAAGGATGGAGTTACAAACATACCATGGGGTATGTTGATAAATATCCAAGGCATGTTCAATGAAATGGAATAATAAGAAATCTATATTAAGGTTTTAGAACTCAACCAAACTCCATGGAGGACCTAGGTGGAATGGACTCAACCTTTTAGAACATTTTTTGATGGCATTCTACCCATAAAATACCCAGTTGGGTATAATTCTTAAGCCACTTGCATGTAGTGTCAAAATCATGATGGAGGATAATAATATCTAGAGAGGAGGATTTACCTTATGAAACACTTTTGATATGAACATTATCGATCACTTGAAAGGTATAATTTGCATGTGTCCATGCCAATGATAAGAACATAAATTGTAAGCTTGTTAGGGCTAGAGGTCATAATAAGGAAACTACTCGAAGGCAAAGGAAAGACCTATAAGAGGGTCACAAAAAATGTGGGGGGCTAATTTGTTCTACTAAAATGTGGTGTGAAAAGGTGATTCCGACCATGTGAACACTCAATAGGGTTTCACCAAAGCTCTCCCAATGCAATATCTAGATCTAGATCAAGTCTCCAAAATAACCTTTAATTTCATCCAATAGATATTATTATTTATTATAATAATTTAATATTTTAAGTAGTATGTTGAGTTATTTTAGATTTATGAAGTATTTTTAGTATCGAATGTGTATGTGTCCCTTTAACTCTTATGTGGGCTTAATGGTGAAGACCTCCTAAAATTAAAGTTTTAAGGTTCAAAATCTATAATACAATCTATTGACCTAATGGTAGAGACTTTGGAACTTTGAATAAAGGTCTAATTCCTAAATCCTATGGGTAGTAGGGTTGTATACAATGCTTTATCAACCAAAGAATGGTTGGACAACTTGAGTAAATAACATCATCCTTGAGGGTCATTTGATATGGCCTATGACCTTGCAGATGTTAAAAACTAATTTTATTCATGAAATATAGATCTTGAGTAGCTTAATGGTAGGGTCTTTAAAACTCTAAATAGATATCCATAGTTCAAATTCTATGGTCAATAGGGTTGTACACCATGCTTCATCAACCGAAGTATGGTTGGATAAATTGGGTAAATAAAATCCTCTTTGATGGTCATCTCATATGGCCTATGGTCTCATGGACAATAAAAACTACTTTTATTCATGAAGTGTACAACCTAAGTAGCCTAATAATGGAGACTTTGGAACTATAAATGGAGGTCCAAGGTTCAAATCATGTGGTTAATAGGGTTGTATACCATTATTTAGCAACTAGAGTATGGTTGGATAATAACATCCTCCTTGAGGGTAGTCTCATATGGTCTATGGCCTCATGAACATTAAACACTACCCTTATTCATGAAATGTACAACTTAAGTAGCCTAATAATGGAGAATTTAGAACTTTGAATAGATGTCCAAGGTTCAAATTCTTAAGGGATAGGGTTGTACATCATGATTTGATAACCAGAGTATGGTTGGGGATAACAATGTATTAGATACAAAATATCTATCTCTTATGGCCTATGGCCTTGCCAATGCCAAAAGCTAATTTACCCTTTTACCCTTTTAAATATAATATAGTTATCATTTTAAATATTGGTAATATTATTATCTTTAATAATATTTTTAGAGAAAAAAATTATTTTTAATATAATACTTTAACAAGTTAATTTTAGAATCAAGCTAGAAGCATGAGAAGGAAGTAGGAAGCAAAATATGAGCAATGATGGGGCACCACTTGTACCTTTTCTAGATATTAGGAGAAACTTAAAAACTAAAGGATTCATATGAATAAAATCTAGGTAACATGGCAATAAAATAAATTTTAGAAGTCCTTACAAAAATTAAGGATGTCCAAGTTAGAAGTATGAATGACCCAATTAATGATAATAAGAAGATAAAATCTATGGTAAAACATATCCAACTTGTAGACATTATAAGTGATAATAAAGTATGATATGAACAGGCATGATATAATTATTCTTAAAACTAGAGGATTAATATGTAAGTTCCATGGATACTTGCCAAGTTGTATGAGATTAAAAATTGGATCAAGTGAAAGTGGGGGTTTATCCAATGTGGAGAAGGATTTTTGGACTTCCTTATGAACTCATCAATATAGAGGTTTCAAAGAGTATTGGCTATACTCTAGGGGAGTTTATCCAAGAGGGGATAGTACTAGGGAGTGAAGGCATTCCATATACACTCAAATATTTTTTTCCATGGATATATAAAAATCCTTATCATAGTCCATTAGGATTAATTTAAATTAGAGAATGGGATCATGAAGGGGATTATGAAAATATTGCATTTCGATGTTACAAATGTCATGATACCTAACACATTGTAAGATATTGCAAAGTGAAAATAATAAAGAAAGATATGGAAAATATTGGGCATGATACAAAGTCCAATATGAAACAAGGAGATTATATCATAGTAGAAGTTGGGTCAAATAAATGATTTTCCACTCCTAATAAAGTGATAAGAAAACACTTTTGCATAATCAAATGGAAAAGCCATAATAATTCATGTAAATCAACCATTAGAATAAAAAATGACATAAGGTATGAGTAAGTACAATGAATAAGCTTAAATATAGGAGTTAAAGATGTAAAATAATATGGGGATGAAAATATTAAAGTGAATGAGATAATGTAGGTCAACTTTAATCCAGGTAAATCATCTTCATTTTCCTTAAGTAGCATAATATCTCCTTTAAATAAAATTGAAAGTAGTACAAAGTGTATCTAATACACTTTAAGGTTTCTAGAGTAGCATAATAAAGAAGTATATATGGAGGATATCCATGAACATTTAAGGTTTTCAGGGTAGCATAAGAAATTAATTACTGTAAAGGATTATCCTTACACTTTAGGGTTTCTAGGGTAACATAAAGAAAAATTGTTTCTGAGGCTATCTTATGGGAGTGCAGAAAATAATGTATGCCTACACTCAAAATTTAGAAGGCTTGTAGTGTGTCGTCTACCAGTATAATTTTAATGTGTTAATTGCAATACATCTTGGATTTTTGCAAACACTAAGCCCTATCCTAAAATGAAAAAGAATAATAGGTGCAATGCAAGTGCATACAAAATGCATAACATAAATTCTAAGACAAATGCTTTTCATTTTTTATGCTTATAGAAAATAAATATTCCTCATTTTTTCTTATAGTACAAGATTAAAAGCAATGCAAATGCAAGCCAGTTATCCTAAATGCTACTATGTGCTTGTATCTTTGGTGTCTATAAATACAATAAAATCACTTTTACAAGAATATATTTAGTTCAATTGTTTCATTCACCCTATTAATTATAAATGAAATAGAGAATGACAATATCACCCCAACCTAGAATGCAATTACATACATATTTAATTCTTTTTTTTTTTAGAGTTTGATGATGTGAATGCTATTAAACCCAATGAGGAATGGCACAAATGGAAAAGAAAAATAAGTTTAAATTTTAAATGAATGATATGCATTGAGACATGTAGCAAGCAAAAAAATTGGAGGTAATGTTTAAAGTGCTTGGTTAAACTTATTTACATGAAAGCATAATGATGTGATAATTGGAAAGAAAATTATTTATTTATTAAGAGGATAGACATTTGATTTAGAGAGCATAGGAATTTGATTTTTTCAAATAATTTTATTCAAAGAGGAAACTAAAATAAAAAAAGGAAGATAAAAGAGAAAAGAAGATTTTATAAAATAAAAGGAAATTAATTTGTTGCCTTAGTAAATGAATTTGAAGAAGATGTGATTTTTTCTAGTTTTTAAAGGGATGTTTGATTTAAAACTAATAAGAAGGGTATATGAAAAAAAAATCAAGGTAGAAATAAAATTATTTTATGGAAGAATTACAAATAGGACAAATTATAAAAGGAGATTCATGCAAAAGAAATTTTCTTGAAAGCGCTTTCTTTAAAATAATTAAAATTAATGGAAATTAAAAGGGACTATTAGCTTTCTCTTCAAGAAGGAAAATCCATTCAAATATACTTTTTAAAAGAGAGGATACTATATTCAAATATTTAAGTCCGTTTGATTTTATAAAAGTGCATTTAATTTGCAAAGGAAATTTTAAAGAGAAGAACTAAGAGGAGAATTGTCAAATGGTCAAAGTGTTGGAAAATATTATATTATTTGGTACATGCAAATGTACCCCCATGGTACCTTCATGGTAAAAATATAAATATGTAATATATTAGGGTTTGTATATTTAGTTTAGATGAGTGATTTATAATTTCCCTTTCATGTAAGTGTCAATGTGCAAGAAATGCACAAGTTTCATAAAGTCAAGTATGCATGTAAGAAGAGAGTGAATAGTCTAGTATAAAATTGGTAAGATGATAATCCCAAGGTCATGAGAACTATCATATGGGGATAAATAGTCAATTATGTGAAGATTCACATTGCTATGGATATATTATGGATACAAAGCTCCATACAATGTAATATGAGAAAAATAGAAAATGGTCTATAATTATCACACATAGTAAGCATTGATAATAAAACGTATACAATTTTTGGGTAATTTAAATTGTAAGTATTCTTCATGCATGTACATGAATTATTTTGACCATTTACATTCATATTTAATATTATAAGTGAATTTTATTTCATTATTAAACTGGCCTATGTATGTATTTGATTGCTCACATATATAATTCTACTCTTGATATTGATATTTTGACCTATAATATGGTTAGATTTTTTACCTATAATTTTATTCTTGATAGTTATATTTTGACCTATAATATGGTTAGATTTTTTACCTATAATTCTACTCTTTATAGTGATATTTTGAGATAGTTAAGCTTAAAATCCAAATGGTATCAGAGCTACCACTTAACTTTATCTATTTTTTATAGAGTTGTATTTTTAGCCACCATTACATTGGAGTTTGTCCACTTTGAAAGTAGTGAATACTTGCACTCTATTTTTAAAGGTTTTATTGAGTAGAGATAGAGGGTACAATGATAAGTCACTCTAATTTGTACGTTAGGGTATTTCCACTTGGTTCAAGGAAAACTAGTGAAGGCTAGGGCCCAGCTAAGATTTATTATGGTCCAACTCAAAAGAAAGTTAGAAATTGAGAGAAATCCAACATAGAAGAAATTTGGAAGGTTAGGGACATTCATAGCCACCCTTATATTGATTTGGATTAAAATAAGAGAATAATTTTTAGTTCTTAGGTGTGACTTAAGACATTAGAGATAGATTTTAAACATTGGAGATAGATATAGAGATACAAAAGAGATAGACAAGCATATAAGCTTCCTAAGTAATGAGATTGAGAAGAATATAGAGAAGCATTTAAGCTTCTTGAGTATAGATATTAGGAAGTAGTCTAAGCTTCTATAGAATAGATAAGAATAGTACTAAGAAGTATAGAGAAGAAGCCTCCAGAGATAAGGATAGGTAGAGGCATAGAGAATTTATGTTTTTTCAAAAAACCAGAAGCATCAAGATAAAGGCATAGAAGAGTTCTAGTTATTAATAAAAAATATAAGGTTAACTAGAATACTACAGTCTTGGTCTTGGATTATTTCTTTTGACGAAGAATTACGTGAAGAATCATTTCTACATAATGAAGGAACAATATATAAAGTGTCATCAAGAGAATTTCTCTATAGAGAATCGTATAGAAATAACCATATAGATTCTATGTGAGAAGGAAGATATTTATAAGCTTGAATACGTAAGAACTATAAGCCAAGTATATAAGAGCTATAAGTGTAGTTGTATCAATTGTTATCTAAGAACTATGAGTGCACTTACATGAAAGCTATAACAACAGGTATCTCAGTGTTATGAGTGCAATCACTTGAGAGTTATAAGAGCCATTATAAAATGACTACCTGATACATTGTAATCAACATATTTCAAGAGCTAACAGGGTGCTAGCATACAAATAAAATCATAGACATAAATTCTAACATAGCGCTAAGATTCAAAGGAAATCAAGATGCAACCAATGATAATTGAAAAGTATTAAGAGCATTACTAGAGTGCTACTAACTAAATTTAATACCATTATCGAAGGATTTTATATAACTAAGCTCTATCTGAGAGCCATTCTACACTAGAGTCATTGGCACCTAAAATATCTCTATTTTTTAGATATTTCCACCTAAGATATAGGTACTCGATATGTCTCCACAAAATATATAGACACCTAGACATTGATACTTGAGATATAGGCACCTTAGACATCTCCACCAGATACATAGAAACTTGTACATTGCCATCTAAGATATGCACCTAAGATATCTCCACCAGATACATAGATACCATGATCATCATCACCATTTGGATTAGCAAGCTATAAAGAAAGAGAATGTTGGGAATCACCACCATTTAAACAAGCAAGAAATAGCATAAAATAAAATTGAGTATCACCATCATTTATATAACTAAGCTATAGTAATAGAGCAAAGAAAATGATGAATGCAAATGGAATACCAAGCATTCTAAGTCTTTAAAAATTGAAACACTTAGCCTAGTATAAATATTGAAATGGTATACCAAGAATTCTAAGCATTCTAATTTCTTATTTGAGTTAATATTTAACTTTGGAGTTATAAGTATTAAAACTTCAAAGGAATTATATCATCAAATTGAATCAGTGAATAATCATGGAAGAAATTATTAGAAATGCATTCAGTGAAGATAGTGAAGAAATGGTGAAAAAGCTAAAGTTTTATTCTCAAAACTTGATAGATGATTTTGATAAGAAGAATAAAATACCAAAATGGCTTAGAGATACACTTGAGGACTCAAATCTAGATCTTATTACTACAAATCACAAACTAGTAGTTTAACAAAAATAAATTCTATAATAGAATCTACAACTACTTAGAGGACCATGGATTCTAAAAACATGTGACTTGTTTATAAAGAAAATAAAGGAATAATAACATCAATAGTTCATTGATGGTTATGTTATTTTATTAAGAAAATAAATTAACAAAAATTATTGGCATGGAAGCATAGATCAAAGAAATGACATTGTACTCAATTGAAGTGTAATTATTGCAATAGAATTGGACATGAAGAAGCTAATTATTGGAATCTTTATCCATGTGGATTTTGTGGAAGAAAAGCTCATTGTTTAACATTTTTTTGGTAAAAATTAAAATACTATGAGAGATTTGAAAGAATGTTATTATTCTATTTAGACAATTTTCTTCAAAAGTATATTACTAAAGCAACTCCTAATAATATGGCAAAATGTTCTATTTTAGTGATGTAGGATAAAATTGAAACAAAATAAATCAAAGGAAAAATTGTTAGGAACATACTATTAAAAATAAGCTCGCTCACATAAAATATTTTAAATAAATAGAAATACATCAAATAATAAAATAAACTATGCATAAAGTAATTACAGAATTGAAACAATATCACAAATAACTCAGTATCACAGGCCTCTTCGAGATGGCAACCTCCTTCAATATTTCATTAACTTGCAAAAAGATACATTTGTACATGGTTCCATATCTTGTAAAGAAAATATATCACGCAATCCTAACCCTAAGCTCAAGAGTTGGCTTACATGCAAAATGTCACTCAAGCTAAAATATTCTACCAAACATTAGTTACATTCTTGATAATGATTACATGAAATGGCCCCACTTGTTTAGGTGCCTTACTTGCCACATATCATTACAAAAGTATTAAAAAATAATATTTTAAGTGGGTTCCCATGTTGGACATGGTTCATTACATAAGAAATTGAGAATTAAAAAAATAATATTAGGATGGGATCCTAAATGTCCTTCTCCTTAAAAAATATTTGTCCTTAAAGTTGTAGATGAGGAAATTGGTGTTGGATCTAGTGGAGAGACTCTCACGTAGCATATTCTAGCTAGGGATCATGCCACTAAACAAGGACCTCGGTAATGGTTTGGTTTCAAAGTGTGAGCATCCTATGATCCAATAATTATTCTAGCTCAAGTAAGATAGAATATTCTTCATCCAATTTTGGGAGAGGAGATTGAACCTGTACCTAATTTTCCACAACCTTCTTGATAGAGGATACATGAAAAATATAGTGAAGCTTGGACCATAATTCTTGGCCATAAGTTGCTGGCACCTACGAAGCTAGAGAGATGATTATTTGTATGGATATAGGTGAAGGACTACCATGTCATCAACATCTCAACTATATTTAGAATTATGTTGATCAGCTTGTTATCGCATCTAGTTCTAGGCCATTTCCAAATTCATCTTTAGTTGATAAAGGACTTTGACTTTTTGACTAAGTGTAGTGCATGGACCTTAGAGCTGCCTAGAATTTAGGAGGGCATGCATGGAGTTTGATTATAAACTACTTCAATAGGAGTGACCTTTGTCACCATGTGATAAGAAGTATTATATCACCACTCATCCAAGGGAAGCCACTTCACCCATTGTGTAGGATGATTAGAGGTAAAGCAATGAAGATATGTCTCTAAAAACTTGTTGACAATCTTAGTCTAGCCATTTTTTTATGTATGGTAAGCTAAACTCATCTTGATCTGAGTTCCCTACAACTTAAACAATTCTTACCAAAAATTAGTAGTGAATGTGGGATCATGATAAAACACAATGGAGACAAACATGCCATGAAGGCAAATAATAGAATCAAGGAAAAATTGAACAATGGTGGAGGTTGTGTAAGTATGAGAGAGATAAAAAAATGAGCATACTTTGAAATATGATCCGCTCCCACAAAAATAATGGATTTACCCCTAGACTTAGGTAACCCTTAAATGAAATCCATTGAAATGTCTATCCAAACCTGTTTAGGAATTAGAAATGGTTGTAGAGTTCTTAGAGAATGCATTATTTTACCTTTCATCCATTGAAAGGTTCCACATGCTACCATAAAATTATGTATTTCCTTCTTCATACCTTTCCAAGAAAAGGTATGCTTAATCCTTTAATAGTTTTAGGGAATCCTGAATGATCGATAGTGGGAGATGCATGCATTTCCTTCATAATAAGTTATTGAAGTGGAGATGTGTGAGGAACAACAAGGAACTGATGGTAGTATAAATCCTATCCATTATATGTGAATCCAGGACATGAAGTAGGATCTGATTTAAGAGAATCAACCAAATTTTGCAATATTAAAATGTAAAGCACCTCCTCACGAAGAGAAGTTATCCATTGGAGAATAGGAGAAGAGATGGCACATAGCATACTATGAGTCTCAAATTGATGAGAGAGAGAATCCACCACAATTTTCTCCTTGACCATTTTATAAGTAATAATATAATCATAGGCCATAATCTTAGAGAACCAGTTTTGTTGTTCAATGGTGGCAACTTGTTGCTCTTAGAAATATTTGAGATATTGATGAACTATTTTATGGAAAAGTGATGCCCAATGAGATAAGGTCATCAATGAGTAACTAAATGCAAAATGGTAAGAATTTCTTTAGCATAAGTGGATTTTCCTAGATTGTGACTAGACAACACCTTACTAGATAAAGCTAAAGGTCATCCTTCCTACATCAATACCATGCCAATACCATTTCCTGAAGTATCACTTTAAATTACAAAATTCTTAGAAAAATAAGGCATTGCTAATATCGACGTTGTTGTCATAGCGTGCTTCAAATATAAGAAGGAATGTTTAGCTAGACCTATCCAAGTAAAATAATCATTTTTTTAACATGGATGTTAAGGGAGCAGTAATTTTTCCATAATTGCAGAAGAATTTTTGGTAATAGCCAGTAATCCACAAAAATCCTTGAAAACCCTTGAGAGTGTGAGGTTTTGACCACTCTTGAATTGCTTGAATCTTTCTAGGGTTACTTTAACTCCATCTTTGGAGACAAGGTGTCCTATATATTCTACTTATTTCAACCCAAAAAATGCTTGGATCGCTTGGCATGAAGTTGGTGTTGTGCCAACAGTTTTAGGGTCTAATCCACATGGATGAGGTGCTCTTCCTAAGAGTGACTATAAACCCAAATGTCATCAAATAAAACATAAATAAATTTACAAAGAAATAGACAAAAAATGTTGTTCATGAGACTTTAAAATGTGAAAGGTGCATTTGTCAAGCCAAATGACATTACCAAGAACTCATAATGGCCCTCATGAGTACAGAATGCAATTTTAATAATATATTCTTCCTTGATTCGAATATGATGGTACCCATAGTGAAGATCTAATTTAGAGAAAAACATATTCCCATGTAGCTCGTCCAACAATTCATACATGACTAGAATAGGAAACTTATCCTTAATGGTAAATTTATTGAGATCACAAAAAATCAATACATAATTGTCATAAACTATCTTTCTTTCTTACTAATAAGACAAGCAAAGAGTATAGATTGTTATTGGGGTGAATGACTCTAGCTTCTAACAATTCTTGCACTAGCTTCTCAAAGTCTAACTTCATGGTATGAGGTTAGTGGTACAACTCAATGTTAGGTGGTACACTCCTAGGAGCAAATGGAATGGCATGATCATGTGAGCGATGCAGTGGCAATTTCGTTGGTTTTGTAAAAACTGCATTATGCTTTGTCAAAACAAGTTGTAAATCATTAAGAATTTGATCCACTATGGTAGTATGAGGCTAGATTAAAAAATATATGCAATTAGCCCATGAGATGATTTTTTAGCAACTTCTCCATACGGTTGGAACTGATAATCTAAGGAGGTCCTACTTTGAACCATGAAGGGTGTACGACTATCCATTCTATGAAAATTGCATTTAAAGTTCTACAAAAGTCCCATGAAATGGTTTCAAAGGTACCCAACCACTCAACACATAACATAATATCACATCTACCTAATTTAAGGGTAAGCATATCTTGTTTGAGCTTATAATCCTTAATTTTCAATTTGACATTATGGCATTTACCTATGCAAGGTAAGTTTCCTCTATTTTCCAGCATGACCTCAAAGGAATTACAAGTGTGTATGTATCAATTGGCCTGTTTGGCAATTCGAGGATCAATAAAATTATGTGTGCTACCTGAATCAATAAGGATTGTAAGGTGTTGGCCTTTAAATAAACTCATAACTTTCATGGTTTGTGGAGTAGTAATTCCTTCAAGAGCATAAATCAAAATTTATGCTTAGGATTCTTCATGCATGTCCTCTTCATTGTGAAGTTGGTCATCGGTTGTGCCCTCTTCATCATCACTATGGTCACTATTGGCAAGGTCCTCTACATCTACTAGGAACAAGTTCTTTTGGCCACATCTATACCCCCTAACATTTTTTCATCATAATTATAATACAATCCTTGGGCTCACCAATCATCCATTTCCTCGGTGGTCAAGTGTTTGGATGGAATAAATATCCTTCTTCCCCAGGCATTCTTGGGTTAATCATGTTGGTTGGAAATGGATTGACCATTGTAAAATGTTTAGGTTTCTTAAAACCCCCTTTGCATTTCAATATTTTTCCCCTTGCTATTTAGAAATTTATAATAGTCATAGTTGAGAAGAAGTTATAGCAATGGATTTCAAAATTGTTATCTTTAGTAGGTAAATTCTATGTTTACTCCAAGGTTCTCACTGCAACCCATGTGTATAATTGCTTTTATTGGGCTCCCTATAAAGCTTCCTAACAGAAGTTTGAAAAACTTTTGAGACTTTTAATGGGCTTCCTCGGAGCAAGGAAAATCTTCCATTATGTCACATGGATTTTTTTGTCTCCCACATGATTATGGAGGTCTTCAAATATTGGATATTCACTGCCAAGGGATTTTCAGCTACACAGAATGGGTCAATCAAGCCCTGGAAGGAAATTAAGCTTGGAAAATTTTGCTACATCATTTCATTCCATTATAAAATCTATGTGGCTAATAAGATTCGAAGGAACTTGGCCTCTAGACCATCCTTACTTTCAATATGCACATCCAAATCCAAGGCACATTTATGGCAAAAACCATTTGGAAATCTTAGGAAACCATTAAACCTTGACTAAATTGAATTGGAAATAAATTTAGTATTGGAGTTTCAGTTAACTAATGGTATTTTTGGTGGTCATTTATAATCACTCACTAGGATCGATCCCTTTCCACAGTCCCAGGGATTCATGCTTTAAAATTATTTCATCAATGGATTTGAGTGGTTTTAAACCTCTTTTCTATAGTGATAGGAAATTGAATTTCCTATCCTAAAGCTAAAGCCAAATTCAAATCGTCTAATTAGGATATGGAATCCTTCCAAGTAGTTGTGGACTCTATTCCTCCAAAAATTATTTATAAAATTAGAATTAGAGCCTTCAAACCTATGGATAGATTGGAAATGATTCTTAGATACCCCATTTTGTGGGTACAAGCTCAAAAAAGGATACGAATAGATTTTATCTCATATCTGGATGGTGTAAAAACTCAATGATAAATGGAGGCTACAGTCTACTAACAAATTTTGGCAATATAAAATTCAAATTATCTAGTCCACCATTATGAAACCCAAGCTTGTCTATTTTGTTTGTTTAGTGTATCCTTTATCAGGGTCTTTCTATTGGCAATAAATTGGTTCATTTAGGGGTTAGCAAATTATGAAGCCCATTTTGTGGGCAACGAGAAAACAACAAACATCTCTTTTAGTTTTGTACCAAAGCTCAAATTGCATGGATATTGATCCATGATTTCTTTAGGCCTTTGAGACCAAGCCTTTCTATTGGCTCATAATTCTTTTGGGTTACTAGCCCAACATGCAAGCCAAATACACCCAACTATGGCATACTTTCAAAGTGAAAAAATGTTATTTGATATTTAGAAAGACAAAAATACTACTATTTTTTCGAGAGCATCTATTGACACCTGTTTGTCATTGATTTTTAATTCTAGAATTTGTTCCAATGTACTTTTATAGTTCAAGGTATAGGTGAACAAGGTGGCATTATACGAGGCTCATTTACAAACTCTTGTGGACAAATAGGTTAACATCACATGCATAGTGGCTTGCAGCCTACCGACCTCTCCTCCCCATAAGAGTTGGTCTTGAGAGCATAAGCATGACCACATTTAGGCTTTACAAGCTTCTCACTAGAGTCCTCAACATAAAGCTTGAGAATAAAATTGCCTACCACCTCTCAGCCCTATGATTGGAAAGCCTAGGAATAGCACAACAAGGATAAGTTTCCCCATCTTAACCTCTCCATCTCCTTGAGGAGGGATGCAAAAGATAACCAAGTGGATAAACAAAATAAGAAATGTAACAACTCGACTAAAATCCTCTATGGAACACTTAATATCCACCTTCTGGATGGGAAGGCCCCTTAGACCGTGAACCACAACCTCCTTCTAGCTCCATATTTGTTGATACAAAAAATAGCTTGCGATTGATTGCTATGTTTAATTTTATTTGATAATTCTAGTTTAATGATTGTACCTAACATTGGGGTGTAATTATCTTGATAAAAACACCACAATGACAAAAGTCATTGGACTCTCCTAAAGGAGATTTAAGTTCAATTCATGGGAAAGATGACCCTTTGATATACCTCCACCTTTTCAACCTATTTCCAAAAAATATTAGATGTAATTTTTTATCACCCACTTTATTTTAAATAACATACTATATTTATTTTCTAGAATAATATAATTATTATATTTTCCATTTAAAAAAATCTATTATCTAACTAAATACGTAATTATGTTTTTAAATTGTTTTTTTTATACATAGGAGAGTTGGTTACGTCCACACTATTTTTAGTAATTGTCAAGTGGAGGGTTCAAACCATAGGATTGCTCGCAACAAGCCTATACCACCTCATTATTATTAATCTGGAGTGAGGGGGATTAGTGGTTGCTCGCAATTCATATCATTGTCAATCTAATGTACACTCACAAGATTCAGATCAGACTATTACATTTGCAACAAGCATGCCTCCAGGGTTTGAATCTAAGTCTCTTCTTAGTAAGTGCTTGGCCGACAACTACCAATCCACCTAATAAAATACATTTTAAAAATATATCACCATGTGCCTTTGTTTTATAAGTTATAAACCAAAAAATTTGTGTCCCTCTTTGTAGGGCAAGTGAAGACCCCATTTTTGAACCGAAGGTCCACGGTTAGAACCTCTACGATGCAAAGGGGACACAAAAAAATATCCTTTGGCTTCCTCTAGATAGTTCTACCCTAAAAAAAGAGGCTCTCGAGGTTTTCTTTCTACCCTAGAAAGACTACTAAAAATTTTGTCCCTGGAGACAATACAACCATTCAGGTTTTGGCTCTTCTTGAGGAGGTCATGGGTGAGTGGGTGGGTGTGTGTTTGGTCCCTATACTCTAACATTTGTGAGAGGTCATAGTTAAGATGTGATGAGATGAGAGATCATGGCCCTATGCTCTCACCTTTATGAAAGGTAATGATTGAGATGGGATGAGAGATCATAGCTGGAATGAGGATGCCCAACCCCGATAGTAGGGGGTTTCACATTAACCCTAATAAAAAAAAATATAAACGGAAAATGTTATGGAAAGTTGCGCTGTTTCCATTATAGTTGTATTGGTTTTCGTGGACAAATAACTTCCTAAAATTGGAGGATACTATCATGTTCAATGATTGAAGGCATAACGAATTATGTAAAACGGTGTTAATATTTTATTTATAATTTGCTCTAATACAAGGGATAAGTCTTAAAATATATTTATCTATTTTTCAGTTTCGAGCCTTGCATTCAATAACTGAATGTTTATGGAATTTAAACGGACATGAATTCCAACATTTGTTTATGGAATTTAAACGGACATGAATTCCAACAGACATACGCAGCTTTAATATGATCTCAAGATCAAGATCGATCGTTAAGAAATAATCGCTTCAGGACGTTGAGGGCAACCTTGTGGCCATTCCAATGGATAACTCAGATGTAAAGCCACTTCAATCCTTGGCGCCTAACGTAGAGGAAGCTGAACAAGTTATCGAAGGCCCATTTGGAGAATCTGCATCTCACAATCCTACACATAATTCTGGATCGCTTGAGCCTGAAGCCCATAGCCTTCCAGCATCCCAGAGGGCTGGGGAAACCCAACTTGTTAGGGAGACACCTCATGAAACTCAACATGTTACACCTCATGAAGGAGCTGGTCAAGCTGAAGTTACACCTCCAATGCTTAAAGATTTTAAAAGGCGATCAAAAGCAATGTTGGAGGAATTTTTGATTGTCAAGGATTTTGAGGAAGCTAAGCTTTATTTCCATTACTTGAATTGTGCTAAATATTACCCTCAGTTTGTCCAGGTGGCAGTGACGGTGGCTATGGAGAAGGCCAAGAGCGACGCCCACGAGGAATTGGCGGTACATTTTGTGCAGTACCTGTATGTGGAGAACGAGCTATCCAGAAAAGATATCAAGGCTGGAATGTTGCTGGTGGCAGATAGATTCCATGACCTGGTAATTGACGTACCCAAGGCACCCAAACATATTGCGCAGATATTGGCGAGATTCACTTTGTCAGGAACAATATACCTGAAAACGGTAAAGAAAGCCTTGGGAAAGATGAAAGATAAAAAGATTCGCAAATTTATATTTGATGAAGTTGTTCGGCTCATTAAATTGTGTGCATTTCCAGATATGGTGTTGGTTCCTCAAAGAGCTGAGCTTGAAGAGTGCAAGAAATTGATCTCTTAAACCACACACTGGTTTCCTATGTGTTACAGTTGAAATGTTTATCTATTAAAATCTAATCGCTGATTGGATTGAATAACGCGTTTGATTAGTTTCGAAAAAAAATCAATGAAATATCACTTCTCAAAATTTTAGAATATTGATGTTTTTCAGGGTTTGTAAAATATAACTATAACTATTATCAAGAATGAGATGAATGACCTTTTTTAAGATTAAATAGTTAATGCATAAGTTCTACAAAAGTGAATTAAATGGAAGTGGGGATTGAATTTGAATTATTCTATGATTACATTTAGATGGAGGATGTGTGAGTTTCATAATTATTGGCCAAGTTTTCAGTAAACTAAATGGAAGTGGAAATTGAATTCAAACTATTCCATAATTTACCTTTCAAATGAGTTTTCTTCATCTTCTTTACTTAGAAAACAAGGATAAAATAATAGGTGGTGACTCAAATTGAGGAGGTAGAAATGACTTGTATTTAAGACCATGGAGTGAGAATTGTTTTGTAGCGACAAAAACTATTGAAAGAATTACAAAGTGAGATAGTATTTTATTTTATTTCGATGTTACCTTGTTAATAAGAAGGTTTTGAAGAATATTAGCAATGCTTTAATGGAGTTCATTAAGGAAGGATCAACTATTAACGAGTAAAATTATGTTGTGTATAGCCAAACATGTGTCATAGATATTTCAAAACTATTACTAAAATCCATTTAGACTACATTTGAATTAAGAGAATGGGATCATTAAGTTGGTCAAGACACTAAAATATTTGATATCATAAATATTACGAGACTAGACATATTAAAAAGATTGTAAAATGAAAATGGGGAAGAAAGAGATAGCAAGTTTAATTATAAAATAAACTTAAATATCAAGTTTAGTTTAGGATAAGCTAACATAGATAAATGATTTATCACTTGTAAAAAGTGATAAAGATAATGGGAATGATCTTAATAGTTCACTTGGACTTTGCTGAAATTAGAAAATTGCCCTATAACTGTCAATCTCTAGCTATGTATCTTGATGAATGTTCACAAGTTGAAAGGTTATGGGGTCTTGGTAGAGTGATAGGGAGCATTCATTACTAAGAGGCCCATATTAACCTCCTTTAACCTCATATCTTTCTTTGTATGTATTTCATTAGGAAAATAAAATATTATCAAGTTGTAAATCTATCATTTTCTTTTTATACATTCTATTTTTAATTTGAAATTTCCTTCTCATCAATGCTCATAATTTAAATTTCATAATGAAGTTTATTGGTTCTTTTAAATATCAATATTTTAATAGAGGTCCCACTCAAAGACACCGTGTCATCACATGATTTTATTCTTGCATTTACTCCATAAAAGAAATGTGAAACTATTACATTGTGAAAAAAAATATATGTTTTGATAAATTTTCTACTTCCTTTATGGCAAGTTATGTAATCCATGTAGAAAACAAATATGTAAAGTATATATGTTTTTGGAAGTTCGTTGAACTTATCAATACCATTGATGTAAGTATGAATGTAAAGAGCTATATCTATTTTTTAAAGAGTGTATTAAATTTATGAAGTCATCATACATATACATGGAGACCAGAATGACACAAGAAGATAAGATTAAATGTTAGATGATGAAAAAATATTTACAAAAATTATACTTCTTTAATAGGAACTAAAATTATTATCTTTCAATATTTGGAATTCTCTTTGTTAATATGTAAGGTAGAGTAATTACTATGAACAAGAGTTATCATTTGTTAATAAACTATATGCTATAATGATCCAATTCCATCAAAATATTAAAATATGATGTATTTACTATTAACTTAATTAGATTATATCTATCTTACTTTTCTATCAAAAAAAAAAAATTGTTTCCCTCAAAAACATAATTTTTCTCTATCAAATCTTTAATACCATCTTCCTCAAGTAGTTGCTTTTCAAATTTTGAATTTTAATAAGATAAAATTCAACATTGTAGTTGATTAAATTATTTGCTACCATGTTTCCTTCTTCCCTTCTATGTATATGCTAGCACTTCCAAGATAATATATCCAAAAATTGGTGGGAGTAAAAATAATTCTATTCTTTTCTCCATTCCTCATAACCATTTTCTTGATAGCATTAATAATATGTGGACTACAATTAATTAAATATAATTTTACCATTTTTGCATGGTTGTATTGATCCCTATAGAAGTGCGCTAGCCTATATGTAGTTGTTTGTTTATTTTTTATATGATTTTGAGTAGGTAAGAAGAATTATATATTTCTTAACCTTGTAAAAGAGCACATACCACCTTCACTAGCCTTAGTATGGTTTCCTTTGGAGACACCATGAGCATTAATTTTATCAATTCAACTTTTACATATTTTTTAATTTACCATGGATCAATGTAGATCATTTACATTAAATTTATTTCCATCTATCAACCCCATACATATATTATACTTATCATTGTGGGATTCATACCTGTAGTTATTTTTCAAAGAGGAAACAATATGAAACTAAACTTCGATGTGATTCTAAGATTATTTTTAAAATTTCTATTATTTTTTGTTAAAAAAATTCAAGATCAATGCTCCATAGAATAATTCAAATGACCAAATACTCTCCCAGAGTGAACATTTTATTTTGAATTAAATAAGCTATATTATATTAAAAATACAACTTAATTATATAAAAAGTGAGTGGATATGCACATCGCATTAGGGTCCCAAAATCACACGAACCGCATACGGTTAGGAGAAACCAAATAGCAAATACAAAGACTTTAGTTGGCTAACACAAAAAAGAGAATTAAAATCATCCTCTTAGCCAAAAATCAAATAAAACATGCATTCATAGAACAAAAATTATTTTCAGACATCGGGAGGGATAAAATTGTCCACATTGTCATCATGACGCCAGGGAGAAATGGCAACAGGAACATCCCAACCATTATAATCAGTATCAGTACCACCTATATCAGCAATGTCATTAACCTCTTATGCATTTATATCCTGGGGACGGGGGATTTGGCCATCACCATTCCAGCCTAGAGCATTAACTTGCACCACCATGACGGCATCTCCCCAACCAGCAACCTGGTGTGAAGGTTCTATATAAACATACCATCCACTCACCAGCCATGAATTACCAACACCATCAGAGTAATGATGTGTGGTCACCGACGAAGGTTGAGACCAGTGTCTCCCTACCTGCGGTAATACCTTGCATCCCCAACAAGATCAAGAATGAGAGCTAGCACGATGTTGTGAAATCAAATTCGAGGGGACTTTACTGATAGTGCATGGCACATTGACCCAATGGTCCAAGATTCGTTAGGTAGTAAATTTCCATATGAATTTTTAATTCCTTTTCAAAAGAAATATTTAGAAGTAGGTATTTTTGATTATTTCAATGTCTTATACCCCAAATTGTTTGAGCACTACTATAATTTAATAAATTTAAAACAAACTCATCTGATTATGAAAATAAAATATATATCACAGAGAGTATATTTTGGAGATCATCCATAACTTTTTTGAGGGCTTCTATTTTCAACAAAATAGTTAATAGAAATGAAAGGATAACCAAGTCAATGCCTATCATTTTGGATAAAAAGTAATAGGCTAAGCTTCAACTAACCATAATCCTAAACATTTATAGAATACTCATTGGTTGATTGAACTAAAAAATTCCCAAAATGTCAAAAATAGATAAAGATGGTGACTTCATGAAGTTTTCATTGAGGTTCATGCTATAACATATCCCTTTGTACAAAAATATTTAGTATGGATTTCCTTGCTATTGAGCCCCTAGGAAATATTTATTTCTTCATAATTTATAACATCCATCAAACCCATATATTTTTCAAGTAACATATATATATATATATATATATATATATATATATATATATATATATATATATATATATATATTTATTTATTTATTTATTTATTTATTTATTTATTTATTTATTGAGGAATATCCAACAAATTTGTTCCTTTAATATCAAAATTTTAAACTTGAAATATTGTAGAACTACCCCTTAAAATTCTTTCCACTCCAAACCCTATCCCATTTATAAGGAGAAAAACTAAATTTCTTCTTCCAACTAGCTAAAAAAGTTTTATTCTATCTAAAATTGAGTCCCAAAGCTCCTTCCTCTTTCTTTTCTCAAATAAGGATATACCTATAAATGTTGATGGTAGTTTTACAAATTAAAACCCTATGTATCCTTACTAATAAATCATAAATCAAGGGTAGCATTGATAAAAAAATAAAATCTTAGATTTTTGTTATATATACCAATTATCCAAAAATATTCTTATAGAATAGCAATATTCATTGAAATTCCATAGCCTCATTAAAATAGTAATGACCTAAAAGAATAGTCTTTAAAAATTGAAGGCAATATTTAAATTATACATTCATTATAATCCAAATATCTTTGATGCAAGGTTATGCATAAGGGGTCGGACCCGAAATATCCTTGTAAAAAAATTGTGAATCCATTGCGAATCCCTAGCGAATCCAGGTCAACCTCATGTCGGAGGACATGGCGAATTATCTTAATTTTTGAAAAAAATTGAAAAAATTGGTGAACTGAGGGAAAACACAGTCCGAGAATGGACCGGGTGAAAACACAACCCGATTTTGCACCGGGTAATAAACAAATCTAGGAAACGGATCGGGTGTAAAACATGGACCGATGACCGATCAGGTGGAAAGCAAGAAACGGTGATACGGGTCAGGTGAAAATCAAAGTATGACCAATGGCCCGGGTGGAAATCGAGGACCGGGTAATGGACCGAGTGGAAATCCAGGATCGACTAATGGCTCGGGTGGAATTCGAGGACCAGCTAATGGGTCGGGTGAAAAATGAGGTCCGGATAGTGGATCGGGTGTAAATCATAGACCGACCAATGACCCGGATGGAAACCATTGATCGATAGATGTCCCGGATGGTAACCATAGTCCGGCTAATGGATCGGGTGAATTTTGAGGTCCTACAAATGGACCGGGTGAAAATGAAGTCCGACATACCGATCGGGTGGAATGCAAGATCCATCACTGGACCAATGTTTACTCTACCATGTGTCAGTCGATCGATCAACCTCATTGAATATCGAATGACATTCTACCACGTGTCCAAATCCTATCATTTCTATCTATAAATAGACATCGAGAAGTCATTTTTTTGGTTACATTTCTATGATTGCTCTCGAACTCTTCCCGATACACCATCACCCCACACTCTTTGCAATCCAGTTTCTCCTTTTACTTTATCAATGAACAATGGCCAATCCTACCACCTCTACTCAAACTGCCATTGGAAATTTGGTTTTCAAGAATGCTACTTGCACCGCCATGATAGATTTGTCAACCACCCCTGGTTATGACAATACGTGGCTATCTGCATCAGGTTTGCAACACTTGCTAACAATGTCACAGTTCAAGACCGACAAGCACCTTTTGTAGAGTATCATTGATGGTTACGACCATGACCGTGCAATAGTGAATGTCATATTTTAGAATAAACAAGTGTCATTCACCATCACACCTTCGGACATACAGAGGTTAATAGAACTTCCACACAAGAGTTTCCCTGTCGTGTCTCCAAGGTTCTCGATGGGTAAGCATGATAAAAAATACTTGGAGGATGAATACGATCTTCCCTGGAAAGTGGTTGAAGGTATAATTCCCATCAATTATTTCTATTATTGTTCAAAATTTAACATTTTTTATTTTTCATCTATTTTTTTTATGCAGCTTCCGTGGCTAAGTCTAAGAGAGGCTTAACAAACAACTACGTTGAAAATAAATCTCTGAAGGCCATTATTGAGTTCTTCCAAGCAAGACTATTTTTGCTTGGAAGAATAGAACTTCCATTATGGGCATTGACCTATATCATTCACACTGTTCAAGGCATGCAGTTTGACTGGTGCACGTACATTTTAGAATGCATCAGAATAGAGTTGCACGACGTTGGGATAGAGGAAGTCAAAATGGTGGTGACCGTTAACTTTATTTTAGCTCTTTTTTATGAAAGTTTTCATGATTTAAAAAATACTGAAATACCAACAATATTGCATCCCACACTACTGAACTTGGGTATGAGTTCAGAGGAATTGAGGGTAAGTCCATGTTTCACATCCATTTTTTTAATATATTTTAGCTCTATTTTTAGTTTTAATTTTTTTTGCACCTGATTGCAGAGAAAGGCAGTGACAAAAACTAAAAAATAGGATGTTGGTGTAAGGGGTCACATGCATGAGGTATGTGGTGATTCTGAAGAAAATGAATCAGAATCATCACCATTGTCGAGGCCAACAAAATGTACACGACAGGTTACTCCTCCTTCTCATCGACCTGAATCTAGTCAGATCAACCATCCTACACGTAAGTTTCACTTTCAATATTTTATCAGTATATTTCTTAGTGTGTTACATAAAATTATAATAAGTTTTATTAAAATTTTCATGTTTTCAGAATTGCGCACAACCCCCGACCGCAACATTGTACATGAGATCCAATCGTCGTCAGGTAAATCATTCTCTTTACTTGAAATTAATTTTTTTTTTGTTTTTTGAAAATAATTTTGGCAATTTCTTATTTGAATGTCAGTGGCTCTCAAGATCAAATCGTGAGAAGCTAGGAGCAGCAAGTCATGAGGCCACCGCCAACACGACAACAACCATAGGTGCAACAAATGAGAGGCCAAATCAATATGGCCCGTGGAAGGGGTAAAACACTTATGCAGCCAAGATCGTAGGGTGTTTTCCCCACTTTTTCATTTAACACAAGTCAAGTACTAGAGGTGTCAACCGCAAATGTTGGATTAGATAATATTCCGCTTGATGATGAATTTTTTTGCAAGGAAACATTGAGGGCTTTCAGGCGATAGATGTGCTTGAAGATCCACATGCAGAGGTAGAAGAACCAACACCCCCAACAGCTGAGCAAATAGTATCCGCTCCTGCTATGGAAGCCCACTGTCATCCTCAATCCGAGGATGACAAAGTTAAATTTGATATTCAGTCGTCTATGAGTGATGGTATTGAAGCAACCCTCCAAGAGAGGGTGCTTAAAGATTTACAATTTATGAAACAGTGGGAAATTCGGGCTAAAGTGCTTATTAAGCAAATAAATACCCGTTATAAAAATTTTAATAGAAGGGAGACTCTTTTTTCTCGATATGAGAATGAACCAGAGAAGCTTAGTGGTCTGCTACAGTAGGCCAATTCAGGATTAGTGATGTGTAGGACTTCATCCGATGATGAAGTTTTAAATATTATGTTGAATAGAATTGAGAACATCAATGTTGAAGCCCAAGCGTACTATAACCAATGGGCTTTCAACAAGAAAATTGTTGAAGTTGCTTTAGTTGCAAGAGATGTGGCCGAGGTGAGAATTTAGATGCATATTTTTCTTTTGCTAACTCTACTAACTTATGTCATAAAACTGTTGAAGTTGCTTAAATTATGTCATATAACTCTACTAACTTATGTTTTTTTCTTTTGCAGTCAAATTTTGAAAATTTGAAATTACAGGTTCAGAGCATGCAAGTCAACATAGAGGCTGCAAAGAAATTTTTGGAAACGACCATTATTATGAAGAGAACAACCCAACAGAAAGTAAGAGATAATAACATTCTCAAAAAATATTTGTAGGATAAACTTAAAGTGGATCCAGATCTCCTGATAAGGGAAGGACTAGAGAAAAATCTTGGTTTGAAAGTGCTTCAAGATCCCACCAAAGAAGAAGTTGGGCTGTTGGAAAATTTTAAGAAAGGAGAAGAAAGTTTAGTCAGATCCGGAGCACTACCAACGCCTGGTGTAGAAGATGTAGAAAAATTAATAGAACATGCAGGTCCAGGAGAAACCTCAGGTCTAGGACAATCATCGGTAGAACATCCGGAATGTCAAAAGTAGTTTGAAAAATTTTCATGTTGAATGAAAATTTTGTTGTTTTTCAGAACAGTTAAAGACATTGTAATATATTTTAAATCTATATATGAAAAATGTAATTTACAAATTTTGTATCCTCTTTAATTTTGTGGTTCTTCTTGTTTATAATATTTTGATGCATTTTTCGTCTATGACAATATGAATATGAATATAGTATTATACTATTTTAAATAAGAATATAATAATAATCTCAACTATGAATATGAATAGTTTGAAAATCAATATGAATGAAATTAAAAATTTGGAATATGAATGCAGTTAAAATCATTTCAAAAACAACAATACTCATACATTTATAATCGGTTATGAAAGACAATGCTATGTTATAAATCATAAAACATATAATTTGAAAGATAATGTTGTGTTATAAATCATAGTTACAATTTAGATAGATGAAACAATCTTGTGATGACAAATAAACACAAATTCATATTGAAAATGAAAATGATAACTAACAAATTCATATTGATCAATGTTGTAAATACTTGTAAAAATTTACAATTCAGGTAATTGAAACAAACAAATACTATGATATAAAGGCAATTAAAACTATTTCAAAAACAACAAAGGGTAGAACATGAAAACTTCTTAATAATCAAATTTTGTGAAATCTAACAAATCTGATACAATATTGTGAAATCTGATATCAAATCAATTCCAATTTATTGTGAAATATTAGAAAAATCACAATACTAGTTAAATCACAAATCAGGTAGTTGAAACAAACAATGCTCAACTTGTCCAGAATCTCTATTGTGAAATCTGATGTCAAATGAATTCAAATTGTGAAATACTTGAAAAATTATAATACTAAAAAAATCACAAATCAGGTAGCTTAAACAAATATTTTTCAGCTTGTTCAACATCACTATGAAGCATAGTGGATATATGTGTCTCCACAATCTGATCATTGAAAGCATCATTATCTTCCATATCGGTAATATTCAACACACTCCTTCTATCTACAAGGGAATTCCATAATGCAATTGCTCTATCATAGGGAAAATTTTCCAACTGATAGGATGATACATAAATTCTCAAACAATTTTCTAAATTTTTGTCCAACCTATTGTGAAGCTTAGATTTCACAAAATATAGTGCACTGAAAACCCTCTCGTCTTCCACTGATCCCAAAATCATTGTTTGACATAATTCATATAAACAGAAGTATTCACTTATAGTATCTTGTAGGATAGTACTTGGATACAATTTTTGCCATAAACGTGCAATGGAACTAGTCTCATGGATGTTACTCAAAAGTGATGTTTGCCCAACCATTGTTCTTCCAAAATGTGTTGATTGTTCTTTCAAAATATTTTTGTTGAGTATACCATTGATTTTAACACCATTCATTTCCATAATTTTATTGAAATGTTGAATAAGTATCATCATATATTTAACAAACAACTCATTTGTAGAATTGAAGTCACTATTAGAAGCCCAAAACATGGGGTTAACCACACCCATGGCCTCAAGCAACTCATCTCTCTGAAACCGATCTCTTATCTCACTTGTCAAAGATTTTGCTATATTGGACAAATTTGTTCTAGTTTTCTGTAATACAACATGAAATCTATTGTGTGTTACAGGAACTTGTTCAACACCATCCATACCTATACTTGATTGCCTTTCAAAACAATAAAGAGGTATCAACTTTCCATGATTGTTAATACAAAGATGATCATTGATGTCAAACTTCAAATAGCTTTCTGGATCGTTCACGTTTGTCAATGTATTCCAACTATGAAACAAGGGATCTTTAAAATCTGCTTTGAACACATAAATTTTCAATAACAATACATATTTGTTTTCTCATCCTTATGAAATCAATGATATAGATGGATCTCTCTTGTGCAAATTTAATCAATCTACTCATTTCTTGTAACATTGGAAGAATACCACATAACGTCATTAGGGTTTCAAAGTTAGTCAAATGAAACAACAAATATTTTGCCTTATCAACTCCCCGACTACTTGCATACATAAACCTTGTTAATGATTGATATTCTATAAAAACTCTATGTGCAGGTTGATACAATGAAATCCACCTTGTATCTACATCTTTTAACATTTTTTTCCTTCTGTAACTCCTAGTGCAAACTGTTGAAACTCTGAAAACCTTTTTGGACTGCAAGAAAAATAAGAATGTATTTCATGAATGAGGTCTTCCACTCTCGCAACATTTTCAAAAGTGCTCATGATTTTATATGCAAGATTCACTCTATGAGCCATGCAATGAATGGGTATCATATATGGTGCAATTGTGGTTTGCAGTCGAACATAGAGACCACTCCTATGCCCTTGCATTATAGCAGCTCCATCAGCTCCAACGCATATTAACTTTGAGGCTATGTCTATGTCATTCATTCCCGCAATATCTTTTAAACTAGTCACAACAACATTATAAATATTTTCTGCATTTGAATTTTCAACCATCTTATGTAATCCTAGCAAACTAGGTTGCTTGACATTGTTTTGAAAAGTATACACATGCATACAAATCCAGGATGTGTTGTCCACAACCATCACCTCATCAATAGATAGTGAAATGAATCTAGAAAGTTTTACTTTCTCCCTCAGGTCCTCCTTCTCTACTAATGATAGACATTTTACCATTTCCCAACCACTTCGATCAGACCAATGGCAACTCAAAATTTTTTGCAAACCAACCAGCTGAAATAGGTGCTTATAATCAATAAAATCGGACATGGGTCTACCCTTCTTGAGAATACTAAGTACAACAACAAACTGTAAACCTTTTACCCCTAAGGTGATCTTTTTTATTTTTTGAAAATGGGCTTCAATCGTTGCACCTTTCTCAACAAGAGATTGTTGTTCCTTTAAGTGATTGTCATATTCTATTGCATATCTGACATGCATACATTCTGATGCATCCTTCCACCTAACTATTTTATTAATTTCACCATCACTTCCTTTAACTTTTACATAAACTTTGCCAACATGTTTTTCTATTGTATCTATCTTATTTTGCAACCTATGCTCCTTGCCCAGTTTCCAACTACAAATTTTGCATCTACATACTTTATCATCGACTTGGTTGTCATTAGTTAGGATAGGCTCTATCCATGGAAATTTTTCTGCCCATTCATTCTTAAATGCCCTTCCAATAGCCCAGTTAGATGCCTTCCACTTTTTATTTTTTCGCTTGTAGATTCAAAAGAAGTTTGTAATGTATTTGATTTATCGCTTTCATTTTCAACTGACATGTTATTTTGAGGATTATCTTCAAGTGCTTGTTGGATGTCATTGTTAAGAGAATTTTCATTAGAAGTCATCTCTTGGTGATGAATATCTTCAAGCGGAGGCATATCAAGGTCCACATGGTATTCTGCATAGTAGCATACAATACTATTCTTAATTATTTTTTAATTTAACAAAATAAACTAACAAACAAAAATATGATTTATATCATCATGCAATATGGCTAGAGGCACCCTAACCATTTGAGGAAGAAAGCATTATTTAAACTAACAAATACACCTAACTGTTAAGTAGTCAAAAATCATTTGTACCTTGAATTTGCACAGATGTCGATGGCTCACTCGATTTCAACATATGGCTAAAATAATTCAGGATACTCTTTTCAGATTTGGCCCCCTTCTTTGCATCGCCAGTAGGTGACATTTTACTTGTAAAGAAAATATTTTTCAATTTAGAAAAGTAATAAAATGTTGAAGACATCTTACTTCTGTGAAGCCTTAAGATAATATTGTAATTAGAATAAACGTATAGATGGTTGGTAGAAAATAAATACCTATTTCCAATCATTCTTTATTGTGATTTTTTTAGAGTATTCAAATACTCTATTTTCTGGAGATAGTACCTATAACTAATAAGAGCAAAAAACCAATCAATATAAAATTTGAAAAAAGTGTAAGAATTTTTTTTGTTTATGCGATATTTAATCAGAGATACAAATGTTGAAAAATATAAAATTCTAGTACAAAATGGACAAGAAGTAGAGCATCACTATGTCCATAGAGAACCAAAGTATTTACCTATTTAAAAATATTGTAACAGAAAAGGAGATCTTAATGGAAATAGAGAATCAAAGAGTTTTAACATAGATAGAAAATAGGAGGAAAAATGGAGAACAGAGCATTGACTTATTTTTAGTAAATGATAAAAAAATAGCAAAAGAAAAACCAACAATTAGATGACAAAAAAATAGATCTTATTATTACAAGTGCTTCAACTATTATTCTCTATAAAACCAAAAAACATAGGATCACAGATTCAAATGTCTAAAGAGAAATAAAGTACCTATTGTAGGAAAAGGTCTATCTGAAAAGAGACCCACTAGGTGGTTCGTGTAGGAAATGAGGATCGATAGTTAGTTTAGGTGGAAAAAAGGTCCAATGGGTGGTCGGTCTGAGTGAACGATCGATTCGACTTGCGGTCCGCTAGAACCAACAATCGGTCCAGGTGGAACTAGAAGACCGGTAATCGATCTGGGTAAAAATAATGGTTGGTCATCGAAATGTGCTTAATAAGAAGTTTGACAACCGGTTCGAGTGGAAGAAGCGAACCGACCAATGGTCCGGGTGGAATAGGTAGTCTGATAGATGGCCCGGTTGGAACTAGCTATCCAGGTGGAACAAGTAGACCGACTATCGATCTGGGTGGATATAATATCCGGTCATCGGGTCGGGTGGAGAACTATGTCGTGTCGATCCATGTACAGAACTCAAGTTTTAGTCCGAGTATAGTTTTGATCCGAATCGATTGGTTTCTACACAAGGCTGAAGTTCGGTGGAATCTGCAATAGATCGAATGTTTCAGTTCATCTTTTCGCTTTAGAGTTTTACTTTTCGAATGTTATAAATGAAAACTATCTCTGGCTTGTTACTTATATATAGTGGTATAGTTAGCGAATTTGGTGGGATAATTTAAAAATTTAAAAAAAATTGGTAAAAATGGTCCACGACTTAGGCGGGAGTGTCGGCGAATTTAAAAAAAATACGTAATACTATTATCAATGCACGACGAATCGACACTTCAAAATTTTTTGACCCAAAAATTTTGGGCGAAATGGCCGACGTCCAGGGTCCCCCAAAATATTTTTCGCTATGCAAAACATTGCTTTGATGTTTCCTTCCATTGTCTCTTTGAGAAAACTCTTCCCTATATTTCAACAAGCATAATGAAAAGATAAGTAAACAGTGGGTCATCATTGATGACATAATAAAATGATTAAAAATATCTAATAGAGGACCAATTGATCCAAATAGACTATGTTGTAATGCTATAGTAACATTTCATATCTTCACACCATTTTTTTTATTTTAATTTACATGGTGGAAATGGTGCCTGCCATGAATCTGGGCAGATTGTATGGCTTTTTATGGCTGGCACAAAATTTTGCGCTATTCGCCCTGAAAGTTGTCACACATATCTTCTTGTAGTCCACCCCTAACCCAAATATTTGTCTTTATTTCCCTTTACCAAAATTGAAAAGGTGACCTATGTTTAGAAAATAAATTACCCCCTTTTTACCCATTGAAGTGTTATTAAGGTGGCTTGTGGCTCATAGGCAATGGATACTATTTGGGTGTCTCAAAAGCAAACATATTTCTAATACTTCATACCCCACAAATTCTATGGATGATTGACCCAAAAGAAATATTTTTTTCTCAATTTAGAATACTTCAATGCAACACATTTTTATGTGGCACAAACATTCAACTTACATGACTTTACAAGAATTAACTATATGTGATCATTCAATGTAATGCTTCCAATTTAGTGCAAAATAAAATATGTCTAATATGCAAATATAATTTAATGGGAGTGTATGCATGAATTCTAACTTTGATGATATTGTTATTTAGCATATAAAGTCATCTCCTTTATGATACCCTCCCTCTTGTTCTTGGTAAAGGGGAACCTCTATCAAGGCACTTAAATCATTGTGTAGTTAGTATTATTTCATGATTGTAATTAAATAGAATTGAATGATTATTAAAAATATAATTATTAAATTGGTATTAGCATTCATACTTAATTAACATAAATGTGATGTCATTCATATTGCCACAATTTTTTATGATTATTTTAAATAAATAAATTTAATTTAACATTAAATATTTTTAAAATTTTAAGGCTCTGACATCCTTACCCTCTATAAAGAGTTATCATCTAGATTAAAATATAATATTATTTAAGACATAACATAATCATGACCAAAATATCAAACTATCAAGATAGAACACACATAGTCAAATAGAAATTTAGTTTCATATATTGTCAACAATATTGTTTTGGCAAGAAAAATATCAATCCAATAAGATATAACACTCAATGTTCTCAAATAGAATTTTAGTTTCCTATATGATATCAACAATATTATTTTAGGAGAAAGAAAACAAATATCAATCTCATAGAATAGAATACACATATTTTGAAATTCAATTTCATATATTATCAGCGATTTTGTTTTAGTGAAAAGAAAAGACATATGAATCCAATAACACAGAATAAGCATAGTTGTCAAATAGAAATTTAGTTTTATAAACAATCATCAAAAAAAATTTAGTGGAAATAAAAGACATATCAATCCAATAAGATATAATACATATAATAATCAAAAATAAATTTAGTTTCATATTCTATTGTCGATATTGATTTAGTGGAAAAAAGTACATCTCAGTCTACATATGCAAATAAATGAGAAGAAGAGCCTTGAAATTATATAACATCCTTCCATGTGGTACGATATTTAGTGTATTGGTCCCATTGAACCTTGCATTAAGCAATCCCTCTATTATTTTAATGAATTTTATGTATCTCCAAGATACTTGTTGGCTAGACTTGAACCACGTAACGCTTACACAAATATTCATGCTAAAATTGGAGTACCTTCCTTAATTTTTCTAATAATAAAATGTGCTACTTTGGATAGTTTATTAACTACCATAAGGATGATATAATACTTGTTCTTGGATGTTGGAAAAACTTACATGAAATCCATGTTTTTCCCTTTCCACTTCCACTCTAACACATTATGTGGATATAACAATCCAACTAGATGTGCATGCTTAGCCTTGACTCACTAACACTTGAGGCATTTTACCACAAATCCACTAAATCCATTTTAAGTCCTAGTCAAATTATAATGATCTTAGGTCAACTACTAGCTTTGTCACCCTAGAATTATAGAATATGGAGCATAGTGTACCTCCTCAAGGACTATGGGTCTTAGGTCATCATGATCATGCATATGTATATGACCTTTGAAACATAAATTCTATATCTTTCTAGTTGATAACTATCATAATAGGGGTCATGAGCATTTATTTCCAAAGTAGTCCTCAGTTTCTAGTAGTGTTCATTCTTATCCAAGTGTCTAAATATCCTAATTTAAAGTTGCTTTAAGAGCATCATGGCAATGACATACCTTCTATGACTAAGTGCATATGTTACAAGATTTTTTTCCCTTCATGTAGATGATGTAAAAGTTATATTCACATAGGGACTCCATCCATTATCATTATCAGGCATTCAATTTTGGTTATATACAAATATAATTGGTCTTTGGTGATCAGTATTCAACTCAAAGGGTTTTTCTTGAAGGTAGTGTCTTCACATCTACAAAGCATGAACAATCGCTACCAACTTTAGATTGTATAGCACATAATTCTTTAGATACAATTTTAATTTTTGAGACTCATAGGCACTACTTAACCCTCTTGCATTAACACTCTGTATTCTTCATTTGAGGTATCAGTGGTCATGATGAATTCCTCATTAGGATTAGATATCTTGAGTATGGGATCTATTGTAAGTTTTTCTTTTAACAACAAGAATGCTTCCTCACACTTCTCATATGAAACACACTTCTTTTATTTCATTTAGAGTGAGGTTATTACGTAATTTTTCTTGGAGAATTCTTCTACATATATCCTATAGTAGCCTACTAGTCCCATAAAACTATGAACTTCGTGGGTATTCCAAGGTGTTAGCCAATCTATGATGGATTTAATTTTTATCTGGTCTATAGAGATACATTCTATATAAAGGATATACCAAATTCCACTAAATCCATTTCAATTCCTAGCCAAATTATAGTGACCTTAGGTCAACTACTAACTTTGTCACCCTAGCTATATAGAATATGGAGCATATTGTGCCTCCTCAAAGACTATGGTTCATAGGTCATCATGATCAGGCATATATTGTTGGTGATATTGCATTATTTGGTCATGTAATAGTTTTAGGGAGTGTTTAATATTTTAGGGTATGATTAATATTTAGGAGTGAGTTAATTACTTTAGGTCTATAATATGTGTCAACATGTGAAGATTTTTTGGGTGTCAAGTGTGAAAGTGTGAGTTGTGTGAGTTAGTGAAGAGTCATGTAAGGCATCATGTGTAATATTTATGTAATTATGAGGTAATTTTTCATTATGAGATAAGAGAGAAGGTCAAGATACATGCATATGAAGATTCTTATAAAATTATATATGATGACAAAGCATTGCAAAACTTATCAAACTAGCATAGCTTTATCATAGATTTTTTATCAATAATATTATAGTATTTTGTGTGTGCAATATTGTGAGCATTATTTTGTGATCTTGTGGAATTTATCTTGTGATACCACTATAATTATTTGGTATTATTTTATAAAATGATATTAGATCCACATTGAGTGGACTTCCTAATAGCCACTTTGAGTGAAAGAGTTATAGTGAGAGACTGCAAAATTTTAAGAGATTATGAAGATAGTGTTTTTGAAGGAGCCAAGTCTTGATTAAGGAAGGCTCATACTTATGGAAGACAAGCAATGAGAATACCATACTTATAATAATCTATACCTTAAAAAAGGAAGGTTCATGGTGAGAATATAGTAAGTGTATGAGGCCAAGCCTTGAAGAAGGAAGGTTGGTTGCACTAAATTTATCTATGATAATTCAAAGACGTTGTTTTAAAGATTGAAGATTGAATCTTGGAGATTTAAGAAGATAAATAAATGAAGGAAGAAGAAATAGTATTTAAGTAGAGAAGAAATAAGAAGAGAAGGGTTGAGGTTTTCTAAATTGTTGAAGATTGAAGACAAATTGCCAGGTAAGGTAGATTTAATTTAAAGGAAATATTTTTATTAAAGAGAAGAATATTTTGGAGGAAGTAAAAACTAATAGTGTTGGAGGTATAAGAAGAAATATTGTTGTAAGAAATATTATGGAGTGATAAGAAGAATTGCATTTTGAATGAAAAAATAAGTTATTTTTGGAAAAATGTTGATTTAAAAGGTTTTATTATTGGAGGAATGTTGCATTCAGAGAATATAAATTTGGAGGGAAAAAAAATTAATAAGGATCCAGATAGTATGGAAAGGAAGCTTTACATTTCCAACAGAGAAAAAGATAGCAAAATAACATCAAAAATAGAAAGAAAATAAGTGCATTATTTATTTTTGGATTGGATGTTACTTTACATGGAATTATTCAAGAGAGAGAAAGAGAGAGATAAATAAGGTATTTGAAAAAAAATTCAAAATTCATAAGCAAGCCAAGGGTACTAAGAAGGCAAAAGAGTTCCTTGGGCTCTCCATGGCTGATAATAGATAGAGGGTTAAATAAATCAAGAAGGAAAAAGTTTACATTCATGAAAGAAATTTGGTGATAGATTGAAGATTTGGAAAAACAATCAAGTATGGTTTTGTTATATTACAACGTGGAAAAAGGGACTAACATTATTAGCATTAAGTATTCCAAATTCATGAAATGTGATTTTGTTGTGAAAGATATTAATAGATAAGCAATTGTTGTGATTGTTGCAGGAAGGTTGACTCTAGTTGATCCTGATTTAGGTGATGGATAAGGTCCTTTAAAGTCAATAGAGCTAATGGAAATTGTAAAAGGAAAACTTCTAGTAGTTAGTAATGATTTGGTAATTCATTAATATAAGATTTTAGAATCAAGAAAATATATTGATTCTGTGTCTACTTGCTTGCACAAGATATGGTTTGGAATGATAGGATTAGAATATTTTATTGGGGGAATCATTGTATATGGTTTATCAAATCATGGTTTGTAAATTTTTTTATGATGATGTTTTATGTGAGCAATTTGTGTGGCAAAAGATAACTTTAAATGTTGAGGCTCACATGGGTGAAATCATGGAACATTTAAATAACCTTATTGTAGGCCTCAATGAGGCTACAAATATATTTGAAGAAATACAAAGTGCAATTGCTAAAATTATATTGAAAATAGATAATAGATACATTGTATTCAATTCTATTATCAGAGTTTCATCAATAGTCTAAATATTTTTTGTTGTTAATGCATATTGATTTTATAACTTTTTCAAAAAAAGTAGACATAAGAATGAACCACTATCTTTCATCACCTATAGGAATGGCACCACAAAAGGTCACACTATAATTAATTCAAGTTGAAATGATTATTTTGCTAGGAGACTTTAATTATTTGTTGGCGATATGTTCCAATGATTTTATATGTTTCTATGATTAGGTTGAATTATGTGTAGTTTGAAGGATTAATATCAATATGAAAAATATCTACTAGACTGATAGTGGAAATTTGATTCACAACAATTCATTCTGTATTCTAAACTACAATCATGAATTTTATGCATGTCTAGAAAGTAGTAACCATAATGAGGAGAATAACGACGTCATGGCTAAAATATTTCTTTCCAATCAACAAATTACAAAATGATATTTTATTGTGCTACATCATGTATCACTAGTAGTCACATTGAGCAAGTTAACAAGTATGGTAATATATAACATAAAGTTCATGTATAACTCAAGTTCTTATAGGCCATTTAGTTGTTATTTATTTTTCTCCAAAAATTGTGTATTTTGTATGGAAAACCATGAGGTTGTATTGCAGATGCTTTATTATCTACTAGAAAACACAAGTGCGTCACTTGATCTGGTAGGAAATACTTGCATATTAGAAAATACAGAGTATAGGAGTTGTTTTACAAGAATCTTGAGTCATTTTCATCTATTTATAGAAAAAGAGCAAATAATCATGAAGTGAGCAATTTTATTTTTTGAATTTTTTTACCAAATAATGTAATATAGATGGGGAGTGTTGGTGATATTACATAATTTGGTCATATAATACTTTTAGGGAGTATTTAATATTTTAGGGTGTGATTAATATTTAGGAGTGAGTTTAATATTTTAGGTCTATAGTATGTGTCAAGGTCTAAAGAGTGTTTAAGTGTCAAGTGCTCAATTGTGAGTTGTGTAAGTTGTGTGAGTCGGTGAAGAGTCATGTAAGGTGTCATGTGTGAGAGTTATATAAATATGAGATGCTTTTTCATTATGAGAGAAGAGATAAGGTCAATGTGAAGAGTCTCATGAAACTATATATTGATGACAAAGCATTGTAAAAAGTATCAAACTAGCATAGCTTCATGCATGCTATTGTAGATTTTTATCAATAATATTATAGTATTTTGTGTGTGAAATATTATGAGCATTATTTTTTGATCTTGCATAATTTATCTTATGATAACACTATAAGGATTTGGGCCTATTTGCTAACATATATGTGACCTTTGAACCTTAAATTCCATATCTTTCTAGTTGATAACCATTATAATAGGGGTCATGAGCATCTGTCTCCAAAGTAGTCCTCACTTTCTAGTAGTGCTCATTCTTATCTAGGTGTCAAAAGATCCTTCTATTTAAAGTTGACTTAAGAGCATCATAGCAATGATGTGACTTCTATAACTAAATGTATATGTTACAAAATTTTATTTTCCCTTCATGTAGATGATGTCAAAGTTGTATTTGCATGGTAACCCCATCCATTTTCATTGTCAGGCATTCAATTCTGGTTGTGTAAAATTGTATGGTCTCTTGGTGATCATTCTTCAACTCAAAGGGTTTCTCTAGAAGGTAGTGTCTTCACAAATACAAATCATGAACAACTGCTGCCAAGTTTAGATTGTGTAGCATATAATTTTGCTCAAGTAATTTTAATTTTTTAGACTCATTGGACACTATTTAATGCTCTTGCATTACTGCTTTTCATCCTTCACTCAAGGTATTTATGATTATGATGAATTCCCCATTAGGATTAGGTGTCTTGAGTATGGGAGCTATTTTAAGTTTCTCTTTTAGCAACTAGAATGCTTCCTTATGTTTCTAATAAAAAATACACTTATTTTGTTTCCTTTGCAGTGAGGTGAATAGGTAAGCTATCTTGGAGAATCCTTCTACAAATATCCTATAGTAGTCTGTTAGTCCCATAAAACTATGAATTTCATGGATATTCTTAGGTTTTGGCAAATCTATAATGAATTTAATTTGTATTGGGTCTATAGATATACCTTCTGTATAAATGATATACCCTAAATGATGTAGTTTTTATGAAAAATACACATTTAGATAAATTTCCATATAGATCATGATCCCTTAATCTGTGCATTAACATGTGAAGATGCTCTTTATGTTCTTCCCAATTATAGGAGTAATCAATATATCATTGAAAAATACCAATATGGATTTTCTAAGAATATAAAAACACATTGTTTATGAGGTTCGTGAAAGTAGTCAATGCATTCATGAGTCCAAATGAGACTATAATAAACTCATAATACTTGTATTAAGTTCTAAATTTTATCTTCAAAATATCTTCTTCCTTGATCCTAAACTAATGATATCCTTATCGAATATCAATTTTCAAAAATATAGTAGACTCTTACATCTAATTAAACAAGTATCAATTCTTGGAAGAGGGTATTGGTTCTTAGTTGTTTTTCTCAACATCCAATAGTTGATGAACAAACTCATGGTGCCATATTTCATTTTTAAGAAAATTATCGGTGCACTTCAATGTGATAGACTTGAACAAATGATCCCTTTTGATAATAGTTCATTCAAATGTATCTTGAGTTTGAATAGCTCAATTGTTATCATTCAATAGGAATCCTTGGATAATGCATAAATTCTTGGAAGAATACCTATAAAAAATTCAAACTCCCTTTGTTGAAGTAGTCCTAGGAGTTCTTTAGGATACACATCCTAAAACTCATTCAAAAAAGAGATATGCTCTAAAAGTAGGCTCCTTTTTTTCTTCCATGTTATTGATGTGCACTAAATATAATATGCATCTTTTCATTGAGCTTTTCTTAGTTGCATAATTAAAATTAGCCTTAAGCTTATAGGTTTTAGTATTTCTTAGATGATGGTATTGTATCCTTGATCATTGAGTCATTTAACCATCTTAGCATAGAATTCAACCTTGAATCTATGTTGCCACAACCATTCAACTCCAATAATCACATCATATTATCCTTAAGAGGCCACATTTAGGTTTACCTCTATGGTAAATTTTGGAAATTTCAACCCAACGATGACAAGGCATTGTTCTACTCTCTTCTTTAACCAGTTTCCATACTATATTATCCATATATTCTCCATAAAACTAGCTTTTAATTTAATCTTCTCTTGCACATATGGATTTACAAAATATTTTGTTTATCTAGGATCTATTAAAATACTTACATGAAATTTGTAAAACTTACCTATTGTCTAAATAGGATCATTCTAATTTCCAACTTGGAGTTTACCCACTTGTGCATGAATATGATATTAGGGTTGGTTAGGGTGTTGTGATTGCTTGGTAGTAGTTTTGTTTCCCCACTAAGGGAATTGATTGGCATAATGGTCTCCTCCATAAATGAATCATTCATCTGTATGTCTTTTATTGACCCGATTACCTCCATTATTATATAGATGTTCTTTTTGCTAGATTTATTATTGTTAGCTCATTTTTTTGAAGTCTTTCTTTCTAATTTGTTTCTTACTTCCATTGGTAGGTTTTCCCTTTAATTTTTTTAATCAAAAGTAGAAAATGATCATTGAGATATTTTACCCTTATCTTGTTCTCTTTGTTATAAGTAGTTATCACTTGTAATTTTTGCTCACTCTTAATTACTTTCTCAAAGACCTATTTCATGGTCATCAGGTCATGAACATCCACTTTATACCCTATACAAGGATTCAAACCCCATGATAATCTTTTGATTTAGAATTTCTCATCCAGTTGGTACTAAGGCACACACTTTAGGAGTCTCATGAAAGTCTCCTAGTACAAAGTCATCATATTCTTGTAGACACCCAAAAAGTATCAATTTATTGTTTACCTAAAGGTTGATTTAATGATTTTATAAAATCCTAAATAATTTCCAAATAATCCCTAAAAATCCCAAAATCCCATATTTGCACCATAAAACCTTACAAAAATTACTAATAATTATCCCTAGCCCCCTTTCCCCCACTAAGAACTATCCTACACTAAGCCCTTAGTCACCATGTGACTTCTCATTCCTTCCTATCCTAGGTGCACATCTCACCCTCCCCTAACTTACCTTCATTTGTCACATATCCCTTGATCAATCTAACACCTCACTTGTCATATCTACTCTCACTTTCCACATCTCTCTTGATCACTCTAACACCTCACTTGCCACATATCCTCTAATTATTCCAAGTGGAGTACTTCAAACTCTCTATTCCACCTACCCAAGCCACTTGGATGCCACACCATGTCAGTCATCTTCATTCCACCAACCCTTTCTACCTTCCAATTAGTTTATAAAAAATTCCCCACTCCTTCATTGGTAGAAGAGAGTAATCTAATATATATCGAAACTTTATTGATAATTTAGTAGAACCCTATTGACCTACTTTCATTCCTTGTTGCGACCACTCTCTTTTGTATGCAAATATCAATCATGGTGACCCTCAAAGGCTTTTTTATGCATACATTTTGTTTTTAAATCTGATCATGATTTAAGAATCATATCAACTTCAAATTACTACCAGAGATCATTCACACCTTGTCGAATACCCTTAGCAAATTTCATTCAAATATGAGCACCAGAGGTCGAGATCGTCAACCCCCATAGAAATCTACAATCAAGGTCTTCAACCCCCTGGTGGTTAACAGTAGAGGTTTTCAAACCCTTAGCGGTCTACAGTCAAGGTTGTCAAACCCTTAGCAGTCTACAATCAAGGTTATCAAACCCTTAGCGGTTGAGATCGTCAACCCCCTAATAGTTTCATCTCAAATCCTAAGTCAGATAAAATATTAGTAGCAAACAATTATGGAAGGTGAGCAATTTATTTTTCTTAATGTTTTACAATATTTTGTGAGATATTATTACTTCAATTAAGTTGAATATTTTTTATATTTTCTTGCATATTTCCTAGATTTGGGCCTAACCAAGGTAGGTCCATTTTATGCTATTGATCCTTTTCATTTGATTGTGTGTAGGTCTTATGAGAGCGCATGCAATCAGGATGGTCAAACCTTCAAGTAAATTACAAAATCACTTACACCTTGAGGTGGGTTAGAAGATATTTTTATTAAAAAGGGTTCTTTTTGCTTTGAAAATCCTCAATTGTAAACCCATAGCAGCAATTTGTAAAATATTGTAATCATTTGTAACATATTTTGGTAAATTAATGCAAATTATGTTTTTCTCTCTACAATTCTCTCCTTGAGTGAGGTTTTGAAACTCCAACATACTCTTATCTAAGTAGAATTATGGTACCCACTGTTATCAAAATAGAGCAATGAATTATTGCTAAATGACATTTCCTACCACTATGCCTCTCTAAATTTAAATTTCTCCACTATGGCATGACTTCTTTAGAGATTTGGCATGCAACCCATATTACCTTGGTCTCTTTGGAAAAGTTTAAAAGTCTAAAATACTTTGGCATCTCAATAATTCATGCCTTGACTCCATCTATAAGGGCCTTTCATTCATATTTTGGTAGTACAATATCCTTGACATCCTTAGTTAATTTGTTTTCCATATGGGTTTTTAACTCATTCACCTTCCCCTATGGTCCAAATATACTTTTCTAAACTCTTGATCATTGCTTCTTGTATTTTGAATACTTTTTGGGGTCTCAAAATGGTGATCATTGGCATCACCATTCTCTTCCTGACCATTTTCTCATTCTTACTCTTTTTGTTCAAGGGAAATCACTAAGTCCCTTGATTAACCTAGTAGGGCCAAATTTTAATTTAGGTTATTTTCCATCTCTTCACTAGGGCCTCTACCATTAAAGTGTATCATATCTTCAAATTTAACCATTTTCTTTGTTATAAAACAAATACACACTATTTAGAAATGATATACCCAATGAGTCCCTAGTATTAAACTAGGATCTAATATAACATGTCACAAGCCATTTACTAAGGTTGGTCCAAAATAATAATATTTTTAATACTATTATTGCATAATCATCATAGCTCATAAATGACTCATCACATAATAAATTTGAGTCATGAATATCAATAAGGTTAATCATTTATCATGTAAAAGATATCATTTGATACCAAACCTTGAATAATCATTCATTGTCTGCATTAACATAGATATAGTCTACCTAGCTAACAAGTCATGCTAATATTTAAGCTTCTACTATGAAAGCCCTAAAATATCCATCTAAGTCCAAATGAAGACATGTCATTATTGATTCTAAAATGATGGTGACTATGATTCTAACTAAATTAGAGTTGAAAATCATTTTCAACTCACATTGATCACTCATGACATAAAATCTTATTTATATCTCTCAAAGCTTTTGGCTATTTGGAACAAGTGTCCTTCTAGGATTTTATGAACCCATTCCTCTTGTGAAGACATTTTGGAGGTATATGTTCGTATGATTATCATCTTTGGTTTAACATACCTTCATCCAATTAGGAACCAATATAATGATCAAGGGGATAAGTGAGAGGAATTCCAAATGACTCTTGGATCCATAAACTTTTCTAAGGTCATTACTTGGTTAGGAGTTCTTCTTCCCTTATGTGTAATCCATTGAATTTTTTAGAATGATTGGATAATTGTTTAATATTATAGGTCATACTTATGCAATCAATTTTTTTTTCTCATATCTATTTAGGTTCACCTAGCTATTAAGATAGCCCTACTTGATTAGGACAACATACATTGACCGCTCTTCACAAGTATCTCACCTAATACTAAGTTGGGAGCTACATAGTCACATAGTAATATGGTTTAAGTCATTTAAACAATGTTGAAGATCTTTCGACATAATGACTCATTTATCCATGTGTGTACAAGCCTAATAAAAGCATTCATAGAGTCATATTTAGCCCAATAAAAGCATAGGTATATAAATAAGACATGTATCCAGTCTGGCATGTTTAATTTCTTATATTTTTAGAATCTTAAAATCAGGTGTAAATTCTATACAACCAAGTTAAAGTACACCAACAACCATAATTTCCACAAATGAATGGAAGTAATAAATATGCCATTAACTATACTAACAAACTGTTAGACATAGTAACTAGGAGGAGTGAGTATTCCACAAAATGAGTTTCCAGTGTTCTATCCTATGGTTATTCATTATGTAATAAGAAGGCAAGTACAACCATGTTTCCTTCACAAAATTACATTCAATATATTTGATTGCTATAACATAAAAGGATTGTATAATTCATTTTATTTATATACATGTATGGCAAGAGGATCAATCTTTAGCTTTAAGAAACACTTACACCTATCATAATTTATATTATTGTATATATGTGTCAATGTACCTATAAATAATAACATACATACATATGCATGTATGTATATGTGTATATGTATGTATATGTCCAAAAATAACAAGTCTCATTACCACATAATATCAAATTTAATTCATATTACTTTAGTTGATGATAGATAATTATAAACTTGGAAATTTTTTTACCACATGCATTAATAGTATAATATTAGTACTATCAAATTCCACAAGCAAGTTCTCGGTCAATTGGAAATTTCATTTTACACTTTTATAAATAATATATTTATTGGTAGACTAATGGAGATGTCTAGTAAGCATTAAGCATTATGAATAATTGTTAAAGCAATATATGAAAGTTATTGTGATAGTCCAAGTTTATTGAAAGTGTACCACTCTACCAATGAGTGGCGTATACATACTATTAATCAATCATATAAAATAATTTAGAATAATTAGTCCCTCCATTATTACACAACCATCAATTTCAATGTTTATAGATATTTTCAAGTATTTTTGTTATATTTAAATCTCTTTCACATGGCATCAAAAAAAATTCATTACTTCTATTGGAAGGATTGATACATGAATATATGATATATGCTTCAACAAATATAAGAAATATCACTCATTTCTCTTATATTATTTGGATTAAAATAATTTATTTTTGAATAACAACATTTGGAAGTATGATAACAATTCTAATGAGTGATATTTACAAGGTGTAAGTAAGATTTAATGTTCCTTTCCTTGACAATGCAATGCTATCCTCCCTTCCCAGGATTGCTTCAGATCATAATCCACTTCTCCTTGAAGCAACATGGCTTGGGCCTATCCACAAACCTCCCTTTATATTGAAACCATGTGCTTTCAACACCCAAATTTCATATCAAATATTGTTGAATGGTGGTGATAGACTTTTAGAGGGTCACGTGCTTTTCAGGTCAGCATGAAACTCGAATTCCTCAAGACCCAGCTCAAGAAGTGGAACAAAGAGGTTTTTGGTAATATTTTTGGATCACACTAGATAATATGCTCCCAGCTAAAATAAATATAAGAGCAGGTTCAAATCAAGAATTCTAATAGTAGCCTCAAAGTCAAGGAAAAAGAATATTCTAGCTGAGTTTCATAATTTGCTTTCCAAGGAGGAGATATTTTGGTGATAAAAGTCCAGGGTGATTTGGCTTAAAAGAGATTCTAACTCCAATTTTTTTCATGCGATAACAATTTGACACAAAGGTACAAATATTATCAGAGCCCCAAAAATGATGGAACCAACACTGATAACATTGAAGAAATCATATTGGAGACCGTTGAACATTTCTGTAAATATTATTGGATCATCCCAACCTTGACTGGGCAATATCTCAAAATCCTTGCTTCATCATATTTCACCTCTTTTGAGTCAAGATGATAATTATTTCTTGCTCTAACATTTATCCCATGAAGATATTAAGGAATCCCTATTCTCCATGACAATTGATAAGGCATCGAGCTCAGACGGGTTCCCACCAAGGTTTTTTCAAACCTTCTAGGACTGTATCGATGAGGAAGTATATGTGGCCATTAAAGAAATCCAGAGGACCAAGTTTATCCCTAGAGACCTTAACTCCACCTTACTCACCCTAATTCCTAAAAACCATAAGGTCCATACCATGTCTGATTATAACCCTATTAGCCTTTACAATGTGTTTTATAAGATTCTCACTTAGACCATGCCCAATAAGATGAAATGTGTCATACCTTGCATTATCAATCCATGTTAAGGAAGCTCTTTGCAAGGTAGGGTCATCACTAACAACATGATTACTATTTATGAGTTGATCCATTCTGTAACAGTCAACAAGATGTCAATATTTTTCTTGAAATTGGATATTAGCAAAGCTTTTGATAGAATTTCTTGGAACTTTCTCTTTGTTGTTCTTACCCACTTTGGCTTCCACTCTAAATGGGTTCATATTACCAAAGCTTTCACATCTTCTACATGGTTTTTTGTCTTAGTCAATGGAACAGCAGTAATATATTTCAAAATCAGATGGAGAATAGGGCAGGGGGACCCTTTATCACATTTTTTGTTTATCATAATTACTGATTCTCTAGGGAGAGCCCTCAAGGTTGTCTGTTCTTTTAGGAATATATCTAGTATTAAAGTATATTCTAGGCTCCACCCAGTGTCCCACCAATAATTCGTGGATGACACCATTATGGCCAACCACTCTAGTATCCCTGAGACTAGAAAAATCAAATCAATTTTGGGTGATTATGAGAGGGTTGCTGGTCAGAAAGTCAATTACCTCAAGAGCAAAATTTTCTTTACTAATACTCCGAATCAAAAATAGCTAAAAATTACCAATATTCTGGAATATACCATCACCAAATTCCCTACGAGTTATCTAGGTCTTCTCCTTTTCCAAGGCAGTCCAACAAAAAGGATGCGGTATAGTGTGCTTCAATGGATAATTAAGAAGCATATTGTATGGAATGGAGCTCTCCTCAATAGTGTAGGTAAAGCAACTCCTGTCCAATCTTATCTCTAGAGTGTGCCCATCTACTTCCTATATTTTTTTAGGGCTCCAATAACAGTGTGCAATAAAATTGAGCAAGTTCAAAGAAACTTCCTTTGGTCCAAAATGGAGAATAGATTCAGATTTTCTCTCATTGCTTGTGATAAAGTCTATCTCCTAAATTTTAACGGAGGATTAGGAATTTATAAAATCCAAAAAATGAATGTGGAAATGATATGCAAGGAAGGGTGTAGAATTATCACAAATTCTCCTATTCTGTGGGTAGAAATTGTTAAAAATAAATATCTCAGGCAAGGCTTCCTCTTGGATGATTCTCCTATTCCACATGATTCTACCTTCTATAATTCTATATGCCAAAACAAACATATCTTACAGAAAGGAAGCATATGGAAACTAGGCGATGGATCCTAAATTAGGTTCTGGGAATATCCCTGGATAACTGCTCAACCTTTGAGTCTTGACCAGTCTGTGAACAGCTTCAAAATCATCTTTGACCAGTTGTTCAAAAGTAAGATTTGTAATTTTATATATTTTTAATCTCTTGTCATGATAAGGATCACTCTGCTCTAGATATAGGAAATCCATAACAACATGTTGCCAACCAGTCTTTGAGATGCTTCACCTTGTGGTCATCCCAAATTTCCCATATTAGGATGCTCCTTTTTGGCAGTTGTACAAGTCTGGGATGTTCTTGATCAAGTCAGCATCTTCCTCCATGGTTGAGCCCCAGAGTTACTGATTCCCCATTCAAAGAATTTGGTTAAAGCATATCATACCTAAATTTACCCAGAACATATTCCTCACCATAGATGATATTTTATCTCAAGGTATGGTCCTCCCTAATAGTTGCTTCCTTTGTAAGTCTACTTTAGAACCAGTTTACCACATCTTTTTGGAATATTCCTTCTCTGTTAGAGTCCTTTTATCTCTACTTCCATTGGCTTTCATTGTCTACGTTACCTCCAAGTCCTTAGAATATTTTCCTCTCCAGTGGCCCAACCCTTTCTACTCCACCCACCTTAAGTCTTGGTGGTCCTTCATCTTACCCCATTTCCTATGGTAGGTTTGGCTTGAGAGGAACAATAGAGCTTTTTGTGATTCTAGTAGAGATGCTAATTTTTTCCTCCTTAGGATTGTCTTACATGCATCTAAGAATGCTAACTTGATCTCTTTCAATGATTGTCCCAAGTCCCAATCTGAAGTTCAGCTGGCCAAGTTCGTCAACTTATCCTTTGAGACCAATAGTTAACCCTACCTTGTTGTGGATAGATCCTTAGTGTCTTGGATTCCTCTACCTCCTCAATGGCTAAAACTCAATTTTTATGGAGCCACAAAAGATAATACTAGTAAAGCCAGCTATGGAGGAGTTATCTATGATGAAAATACCAAAGTCATCCTGGTATACATTGAGAATTTAGGGGTTCATTCCAACAAATTTGTGGAAGCCAGAGCTATATTCTAAGGTGTTTAGGTCATGTTGGAACTCAAATTCCATAGTTCTAATCATCGAGGGTGACTCTCTAAATATGATCAACTACATTAAAGTTAAGGCCAAACCCCCTTGGAATGTTGCCCCTTTAATTCAGGATACCACCCTCTGCCTTCAATTATTAAGCAACCTGTCGATTCACCATGTGTATTGAGAAGGTAATAGATTTGCTGACATAATGGTAAACTTCGGGTTGATACTGGATTCCTTCATGATATGGCATACAGATTTACCCTAGTGCCTATTATACATCTATCATGGGAATGATGTATCCACATTTGTGTAGTTCAAGCTCTTTTATGACTGGGATTTACCACCAATACCCGAGGAGAGGTCCCACTACATATGCTTCGATGTTTGAACCTCACCATTAATACCGGGTCAGAGCTTGTTATTTTTCCCTAATGAGTAGGCTTGTTTCTTCATACCGAGGATACACGAGCCAGAGTATTGTGTTTCATCTTCCAAGGAGACCAACCAATTTTTTGGAAGACTATAATGCTCTTCACCTTTTGCATTGCAATGATTGGTATAATTTTAAGGTCCAGTAGAACATAAATTTCTATATCAAAGTCAGCAAACATCAGGTTCACACTAGTTGTGGTTATCAACCCAATGCCCATGTCAACCATGGTGATCATCGTTGGAAAGGAGGTAATTTTGAAGTGATTGGAATTTTGTGTCAAATAAGAAAATTGGACATGGATGGTGTTGTCAGTATCGATCATATGTTCCTCACTTCAAATGAACATAGTGTCATTTCCAATTATAACATGATTAGTGTGTTGTGCCAAATTCACAATTCTTCTAATCTGATGGTAGAATCAGCATGCTTGTCATCCACATGAATGGTAATGTGGGTTGTCTTTAGTCAAGTGGTAATATTTAGAGAAATATTGGGTGTGAGGCATGCCCTCATTGGTCCAATTTTGATGGTACCCACCAACACCCTAATCATCCTACTCCTAAATACACTTCCATTTCTAAAGACCTTTGCCAACTTTTCACTCCACATTCAATGCCTTTCTTTCTGGTTAATGCTCGACTAGCGAACCCAATCACCCTTGGGCATGGCATGGCTCATGTGGTGAGATTTTTTAGGGTGAGGCATATCCATCAATGGCTCACATCAAGCACTTGGCCCAAGTGTGGCAGCATGAACCCTTCGTGGCACATGGAGGAATGTTTTTTAAGCAAAATTATTCTTAGTTGTGTGAAATAGGAGAACCAATGCAATCAAGAAATGTATTGTAAGTTGAATTACACCTGGTCTATGAGCAATTATGTGTCTAGTGAGAGTAGGAATATGGAATTTATTGAACCTAAAAACTTGCAACTTGACTTGATGGTTGAAGAAATATTTGTGTCCCATGGGTTATTGAACTTCCTGAAAAAATTTCAAGGACATGATCTAGAGCTTTTGAATGATTTCATTCATACATGGGATAGCGACACTATATCCTTGAATAAACTTATGTTTTTAGTCACAATCAACCTACTGTTTGATATTACGAAGCTTTCCAATGATTGGGAGATCATCTGTAGTGACAATCATTCGATGGCGAGAGAACTGGCTCATTTCCATGACAAAGGGAAGTTCCTATCCAAGAAGGACAATGGTTTCATCTTGGAGAACCTCCCTCCACCATGGAATCGGTTCCTAGTGTCAATTATGCAGTACCTAATGATTTATGAACTGTCTTCCCATTTTTGGAGCAAGAAAAGCATATGCTCACAACTGGATATTATTGTTGTTAATCCTAACAACACCTGAAGAACAATGACAAAGTAGCACCTATATGAAAGAAAAGAGTTACTTGAAATAGAAGAGGACTATTGACCATCAAAGAAGCCGTTACATTTCATCATCGTTACTTAACAACCTATTTTCGACTATGAGGAGCAAGCGTTACAAGATTTGGAGCATAAATGCTACAATGCAATCGTTGAAGACATTTGAGTGCCAAGGTAGATAGTTGTTATGATAATGCGTGGATGATATTCTCATAGCCATGTGAGAAGAATCTAATAATATTTTCTTGTAATGCATGGATAAAAGACATTCATTAAATTTATAACTTGCATAGACAGTGACCATCGTAAACTATTGTTTCGAGGTACGCTAACGATCGTCAATCAAGAAGGCGTTACTTTAAAGGAGCCGTTATAGAAAAGGTGGTACTAACACAATATTAAAAGTTGTTGCACATCATCTTTAGAAGCCCTAATAGAAAAGCTATCATGCACATGCATCAGTAGGAACGTGGTAGAGAAACATCGAAGGTGTGTCATTGAGAATTACATAAGAACCGCACACAAGGAAGTCTTGGTAATTAACTCGATGGAGGTTGTCATTGACAATCCACAAGCATTTAACCAATGCGTACATCAAGGTTTTAGGAATATAGCTAACTATGCATACTTCAAAAATTCAGGAGGACATCATTGAATCAACTAGACATTAAAGGAGGAGATCATGTCACCTAAAGACAACGGCTAACTAGGGTTTACATCCAGAAAAGATACATTGGCAGCAATTCCATTGAAGAAGCGAATATAGCACGATCAAACATTACCTAGAATTCAATGTCCAATTGGTGCAGAGATGTAATTAAATATTTGTTTTATATAAAATGCAAGGAGTTATAAGGTGCAGTTCAATTATTAGTTACAACCTTACGACAAAGAACAATTAAATCAAGGCGTTTGAAAACTTAAATAATTCAAGGAGCATTTGATCAAATATTTAAGCTAGAATATATAAGGTCTCCTACATTAGAGAGATTGAAACAATATTTTACAAATATTAATTAATTTCTAAAATTCCAAATTAAGGAGATATAAGGTATACTACTTCAAACATAGGTTATTGCAATTTAGAAAATTAATCTATGATGCAGGAGCATCCGGAGGTGGAAGAGCAATCTTGCATCATCCAAAAATATTTTTTTTCTAAGTACCAAAGCTGTCGCGATATCGCGACACTTTTTGAGAAAAGGCGCCAAGGGCCAAAACTGTCGCGATATCGCGACACTTTTTGAGAAAAGGCGCCAAGGGCCGAAACTATCGCGATATCGTGACACTTTTTGAGAAAAGGCGCCAAGGGCCAAAACTGTCGCGATATCGCGACACTTCTTGAGAAAAGGCGCCAAGGGCCGAAACTGTCACGATTTCGTGACACCTTTTTGAGAAAAGGCGCAAAGGGGCGAAGCTGTCGCGATATCGCGACACTTTTGAAGAATGGGCTCCAAGGAGAAGAATCGTCGCGATTTCGCGACACTTTTTGAGCAGAGGTGCCAAGGAGAAAAGTTGTCACGATTTCGTGACACATTTTGCAGATAAGTGCCGAGGAGAAAAGTTGTCACGATTTCGTGACACATTTTGCGGAGGAGCGCCGAGGGGAAAAGTTGTCGCGATTTCGCGACACATTTTGAGCAAAGGCGCCAGGAGGAAGAGTTGTCGCGATTTCGCGACACATTTTGAGCAAAGGCGCCAGGGGGAAGAGTTGTCACGATTTCGTGACACATTTTGAGCAAAGGCGCCAGGGGGAAGAGTTGTCACGATTTCGTGACACATTTTGAGCAAAGGCGCCAGGGGGAAGAGTTGTCATGATTTCGCGACACATTTTGAGCAAAGGCGCCAAGGGGAAGAGTTGTGATTTTGTGACACATTTTGAGCGAAGGCGCCAGGGGGAAGAGTTGTCGCGATTTCGTGACACATTTTGAGCGAAGGCGCTAGGGGGAAGAGTCGTCGCGATTTCGCGACGCATTTTGCGGATAGACGTCCAGGAGAAAAGACGTCGTGAAATCGTGACATGTCACGGTTTCGCGGCCCGAAGGCAGAAGCCGAGTGCGAAAGGCAAGGACGTCATGAAATCGTGACATGTCACGGTTTCACGGCCCGAAGGCGGAAAGCGAGTGCGGAAGGCGGAGGCGTCATGATTTCGTGACGTGTCACGAAATCATGGCCCGAAGGAGAAAATAGAGGCCGAACGCCAAAACGTCATGATATCACGACCGAAGAGGAGAGAGAGCGTAAGGAAGCAAAAATGTCGTGATATCGCGACAGAACGCTCACGACTCCAGACAAGCCGACGGTTACAGAGGCCATTGCAGAAGGGCACGTGACAGCGAATTACAGGTGGCCATGGAGTACTAGGCGGTTACAGAGGCCATTGCAGGAGGGCACGTGGCAACAAACTACAGATGGCTATAGAGCACTCCTATGAATGATGACTCGATGGGTTGATGGACAGGCGGCTGCAGCGCACTCCGCCATTACATGCCATGATGATTCGAGGCACCTGGCAGCATCTTGCAGGTGGCGACAGAACATTCATGTGGGCGGTTAGAAACAAACTTTGCAGTCTATGTAATGATGTCCGAAGGGGGGTCGGGTCCATTATAAAAGGCAGTGCTTACATTGTAAAAGGGGTTGGCCATTTTGTATCTTCTGTAATTCAAATTTTAAAGCTCTATGAATGAAATATTGGTGATTTTTCTGCTTGTATTTCTAGTCCTGCTTCAAGTGGTATCAGAGCCAGAAGGTTCTGAGTGCGCGAACCGATCGTCGACAGTGAGGCAGTTTGCGCCAGGATTGTGGTTGTGGGTTGTGAGAAAGTGAGCAGGATGCCTCCACGTAGGAACCATGGTGGTGCGAGGAATAGGGGAGCAGAGGTCGATCTCAGGGCCTTGCAGAGGCAAGTGCAAGCCCTGCAGGAGGAAATCAGAAGAGGAGTTGAGCCAAGAAGAGAGGAACCCAGTGAAGATGAAGTTTGGGAAGACGAGGTTCCATCTGATGAGGAAGAAGCGTTGGATCCAGCAGAAGCTAGGCTGTATAGGGCCATATCCCAGATCGGGAAGAAGCCAAAGTTTGACGTCTCCACTTATTCTGGGAATCTCAATCCCGAGGAGTTGATAGATTGGATCAACGACATGGAGGAATATTTTGAGTATGAGGAGATCTCAGATCCAAATCGGATCAGGTTCACAAAAACAAAGTTGAAGGGACATGCTAGCATCTGGTGGAAAGGAGTGCAGCTAGAAAGGAACAGGAGGGGAAAGGAAAAGATCACCAGGTGGGATAGGATGGTGGAGAAATTGAAGAGGCAATTCATCCCCACGGATTATGAGTTGGATCTGTTGAGGAAGATGCAGAGTCTTAGACAGGCAAGTAAATCTGTCAAGGAGTACACGGAGGAGTTCTATCAGATCTCGATTAGAACCGGCCATTCTGAGGCAAATAAGGAGAAGGTTGCCCGCTACATCAATGGATTGAGAACCAGCATTCAAGAAGAGCTGAGTCTGGTTCGGATGAGCACGGTTGAGGATGCATACCAGTTTGCATTAAAAGTGGAAGAGAAACTGAATAGGAGATTTGATGGTAAGCAGAGAGGAAAGGATCATGGTGGAAGAGCTGGTGGAAGGACCAGTGGAGGAAGATACAGAGATTTGAGGAAGACTGGTGAAGCAAGCAGTAGCCAGAACCAGAAAGAAGAGAAGGAGGAGAATACCCAACGCCCACGCAATCAAAACAACAACTACCCGAGAGGAAGAGGTAGGCCTGGGCGTGGGTTTGGGAGAGGTGTCTTTCGAGGAACCTGCTTCAACTACGGAGAAGAAGGACATCGGGCATACAACTGCCCGCAGCGACAAGAAAGGCCAAATCGAAGACCTGAGGGTCAGGCCAGAGCTGTTGTAGCAGACGAAGGTGTCGAATCTGAGCACTCTGAGGAGGCAGAACGAGGGGAAGCGATGGTCATCAGGAGAGTCTTGTTGAATGAGGAAAAGAAGGCAGACCAGAGGAACAACCTATTTCGCACAAGATGCAAGTGCTCAGGCAAGGTCTGTAACATCATCATCGATAATGGAAGCACTGATAACTTGGTCTCTGAGGAGATGGTTGCCAAGTTGCAGCTGGAGAGAAGAAGACACCCGCATCCTTATCGGATTGCATGGTTACAAAAGGACCATAGGGTGCTGGTCAGTGAGCAATGCCTGGTGAAGTTTAACATTGGAACTTACCGTGATGAGGTCCTTTGTGACATCTTGCCCATGGATGCATGTCACATGTTGCTTGGGAGACCATGGCAGTTTGATCGGAGTGTTGTACATGATGGTCGAGCCAATACATATTCCTTGTCAAAAAATGGAGTTCGCCATAAGTTGAAACCCCCGAAGGAGGCGGATGAGAAGGTATGCAGCAGTGCACGAGTCTGTCTAGTTGATGGAAGAAGATTTTTAGATGGCCTGAAGCCAGATCATATGTGCTATGCAATAATCCCTAGGGTTAGGGAAGAAGAATGCAAGGAAACCCCAGTGGAAGTCATGGGTCTGTTAGAGGAGTTTCCAGATATCATTTCTGATAATGTTCCCGAGGGTTTACCACCTGTAAGGAAGATCAGCCACCACATAGATTTGGTGCCTGGATCGAGCTTGCCGAATAAGGCCGCACACAGAATGACTCCTATGGAAACTGAGGAGCTGAATAGACAAGTTCAAGAGCTGCTAAAGAAGGGATTGATTAGGGAGAGTCTTAGCCCATGTGCAGTACCTACAGTACTAGCACCCAAGAAGGATGGAGAGTGGAGAATGTGCACAGACTCTCGGGCAATTAACAAGATCACTATCAAATACAGATTCCCATTGCCAAGGATGGATGATATCATGGACTGTTTGAGTGGAGCTGAGTACTTCACGAAGATTGACCTAAAAAGTGGTTACCATCAGATCCGCATTAGAGAAGGGGATGAGTGGAAGACAGCCTTCAAAACCAGAGAGGGGTCGTATGAGTGGTTGGTCATGCCATTTGGGCTAACCAATGCACCGAGTACCTTCATGCGGTTAATGAATGAAGTCCTGAAGGAATTTCTAGGCAAATTTGTTATTGTCTACTTGGATGATATCTTGATTTTTAGCAAAACCCTGGAGGAACACCTGATGCACATCAGGAGGGTTTTTGAGAAACTGTGGGAGGAGCAGTTGCTGATAAATCTGAAGAAGTGTAACTTCGTGAAGAGGGAGTTAGTATACCTGGGATTTGTTATCTCAGCAGATGGTCTCAAAATGGACCCAGAAAAGGTGAGGGCTATCATAGAATGGCCTGCTCCAAGAAGTGTGACTGAGGTAAGATCGTTTCATGGTCTAGCCAGTTTTTATAGGAAGTTCATTAGAAATTTCAGCAGTATTTGCGCATCCCTTACGGAGACAATGAGGGGGAACAAGAAGGAATTCAAGTGGACAGCCGGAGCAGACAAAAGCTTTGCCATGTTAAAGAAGAAGGTCACAGAACAACCTGTCTTAGCACTTCCAGATTTCAACAAGGTGTTTCAGGTAGACTGTGATGCGAGTGGTAGTGCCATAGGGGCCGTATTGAGTCAAGAGGGTAAGCCTGTTGCTTATTTTAGCGAGAAGCTCAATGATGCCAGGAAGAAGTATTCGGTATATGATCAGGAGTTCTATGCCATAGTTCAGGCTCTAAAGAAATGGAGGCATTATTTGTTGCCAAAGGAGTTTGTTCTTTATACTGATCATCAGGCACTACAATATATTAACAGTCAAGGAAAGTTAAATCAGAGGCACCTGAAATGGGTTGAGTTCCTGCAGAGCTATACCTTTGTGCTGAAGCATCAGAGCGGAAGGTCCAATAGAGTGGCAGATGCCTTGAGTAGGAGGCAATGTCTATTGATGGAAATGAAAGTGGAAGTTGTAGGGTTTGCTGAGCTCAAGGGTTTATACCCTGCAGACCCCGACTTCGCAGAAGCTTGGAAAGCTCGCACTGCGCTCGTTACTTTGGACAGGACTAAGTGGTTAAATTTTTTGATTCAAGATGGAATGTTGTTCAGGGGGAACCAATTATGCATTTCGAGGAGCTCAATGAGGGAGAATCTCATCAAGGAAAAGCACAGTGGAGGTTTAGTTGGACACTTTGGTCGAGACAAGACCATTTCCCTTGTTAGTGAAAATTACTATTGGCCGCAATTGCAACAAGATGTGGCAAAATTCATGCAAAGTTGTAGGATATGCCAGATGGCAAAAGGTGTGAGGCAGCCTACTGGTTTATATCAACCACTACCTGTACCCGAAAGGCCATGGGAGGATATTAGTATGGATTTTGTTCTTGGTTTACCCAGGACGCAGAGGGGACACGACTCCATATTTGTGGTAGTGGACAGGTTTTCAAAAATGGCTCATTTTATTCCCTGCCAGAAGACTAGCGATGCGGTCCATGTGGCTGGTTTATTCTTCAAGGAAGTGGTACGCCTTCATGGTCTGCCAAGGAGCATTGTGTCGGACAGGGATACCAAGTTTGTAGGGTATTTCTGGAGAACCCTATGGAAGAAACTGAAGACGGATTTAAAATTCAGTTCTGCATACCACCCCCAAACAGATGGCCAAACAGAGGTGGTAAATAGGAGTTTGGGCAATCTACTGAGATGCTTGGTCGGAGACAAGCCCAAGGGATGGGATTTAGTTTTGCCACAGGCAGAATTCGCTTACAACAGCTCTATCAATAGGAGTACCAATAAATCGCCATTCCAGATAATCTATGGGAGCAGCCCAAGAAACGCTTCAGAGTTGAGAAGGATGGATACAAGAGAAAAATGCAGTGCTGAGGCTGAAGACTTTGTTGAACACCTGAAGGGAGTGCATGAGGAGGTGACAAGGCACATTGCTAAGATGAATACTCGAGATAAGGCCAGGGCAGACCAGAAGCGTCGGGTTAAGGAGTTTGAAGTAGGAGATTCCGTCATGGTCCATCTAAGAAAAGAAAGGTTTCCTGCCAAGACCTATAACAAGTTGAAGATGAAGAAGTTTGGGCCATGCAGAATCATTGGAAAATGGGATTCGGGTAATGCATACGAGGTGGAGTTGCCGAGTGAACTTAACATCTCACCCATTTTTAACATTTCAGATTTGGTTGAGTATCATGAAGGAGATAGCAGTGCAACACCAAGCCCGGATTTGTGGAGCATTCCCACGGCCACTCCAGTCGCAGATGAGATAGAAGAAGTCCTTGATACGCGTGAGGGCCGAAGTACTCGAAATAGGTGTTATTCTGAATATTTGATCAAGTGGAAAGGCAGGCCCATAGAAGATGCGACTTGGTTGTCGAAGGCAGAGGTTGACCGCCTGGGTCTACCTCAGATAGATCAGAAGTGAAGGTCACTTCTCAAATTCACCCCGGTGTCTGATGCAAGAGCATCCGGAGGTGGAAGAGCAATCTTGCATCATCCAAAAATATTTTTTTCTCTAAGTACCAAAGCTGTCGCGATATCGCGACACTTTTTGAGAAAGGGCGCCAAGGGCCGAAACTGTCGCGATATCGCGACACTTTTTGAGAAAAGGCGCCAAGGGCCGAAACTGTCGCGATATCATGACACTTTTTGAGAAAAGGCGCCAAGGGCCAAAACTGTTGCGATATCGCAACACTTTTTGATAAAATGCGCCAAGGGCCGAAACTGTCGTGTTTTCACGACACCTTTTGAGAAAAGGTGCAAAGGGGCGAAGTTGTCGTGATATCGCGACACTTTTGAAGAATGGGCTCCAAGGAGAAGAATCGTCACGATTTCACGACACTTTTTGAGCAGAGGTGCCAAGGAGAAAAGTTGTCACGATTTCGTGACACATTTTGCAGATAAGTGCCGAGGAGAAAAGTTGTCGCGATTTCACGACACATTTTGCGAAGGAGAGCCGAGGGGAAAAGTTGTCGCGATTTCGTGACACATTTTGAGCAAAGGCGCCAGGAGGAAGAGTTGTCACGATTTCGTGACACATTTTGAGCAAAGGTGCCAGGAGGAAGAGTTGTCACGATTTTGTGACACATTTTGAGCAAAGGCGCCGGGGGAAGAGTTGTCACGATTTCGTGACACATTTTGAGCAAAGGCACCAGGAGGAAGAGTTGTCGCGATTTCGTGACACATTTTGAGCAAAGGCGCCAGGGGGAAGAGTTGTCATGATTTCGTGACACATTTTGAGCGAAGGCGCCAGGGGGAAGAGTTGTCACGATTTCGTGACACATTTTGAGCGAAGGCGCCAGGGGGAAGAGTCATCACGATTTCGTGACGCATTTTGCGGATAGACGTCCAGGAGAAAAGACGTCACGAAATCGTGACATGTCACGGTTTCGCGGCCCGAAGGCAGAAGCCGAGTGCGAAAGGCAAGGACGTCATGAAATTATGACATGTCACGGTTTCGTGGCCCGAAGGCGAAAAGTGAGTGTGGAAGGTGGAGGCATCACGATTTCGTGACGTGTCATGAAATCACGGCCCGAAGGAGAAAATAGAGGCCGAACGCCAAAACGTCATGATATCACGATCGAAGAGGAGAGAGAGCGTAAGGAAGCAAAAACATCGTGATATCATGACAGAACGCTCATGACTCCAGACAGGCCGACGGTTACAGAGGCCATTGCAGAAGGGCACGTGACAACGAATTACAGGTGGCCATGGAGTACTAGGCGGTTACAGAGGCCATTGCAGAAGGGCACGTGGCAACAAACTACAGATGGCTATAGAGCACTCCTATGAATGATGACTCGACGGGTTGATGGACAAGCGGTTGCAACGCACTCCGCCATTACATGCCATGATGATTCGAGGCACCTGGCAGCATCTTGCAGGCGACGACAGAACATTCATGTGGGCGGTTAGAAACAAACTTCGCAGTCTGTGTAATGATGTCCGAAGGGGGGTCGGGTCCGTTATAAAAGGCAGTGCTTACATTGTAAAAGGGGTTGGCCATTTTGTATCTTCTGTAATTCAAATTTTAAAGCTCTGTGAATGAAATATTGGTGATTTTTTTGCTTGTATTTCCAGTCCTGCGTCAATCTATTGGAGCAAAACAATTGCCTACATATAGAGTTGGAATTAATTGATTAAATTATCTCATACTTATTCTAAGGAGACAAAAATAAATTCAACCATTGAAGCATACTTCATTAGGAGAGATAAGGTAATATTAAAAGTTGATTATTCTCAAAACATTGCAAAATCAACTTAGAAGGTGAACTAAGCATATCCTAAACTACTAGGGAGATATAAGGAAGCCTACAAAACCTATTCCAAGAAAGGTTTCATCAAATTAGTTCACAATACTTAAACTAGGGAGTCAAAAGGGATTCTACTAAAACCAAGAAAGCTAAACTCATATTGCATCTAAACACTTGCTAGATAGAAGGCATCTTAGCAAGATTGATTATATACTCTTATCTAGGGAGTCATAAGGTAGCCTACATCATAGGAACCTATTGCACTTAAAAACCAAGTATAATGGAGAATCAAAGTGTATTGAATGGAAAGAATGGTACTAATATTATCATGCAGGAATATGAAATCAATGATTATGATCCCAGCATAGCTTAGGAGGTAACCTATAGTGATGATCCTATAGAAGCAATACCCTTATGGGTATTCTAATGGATGATCCAGAGATAGTGATTATCTGAGGTGACCCAGAGGCAGAGTTCTAGAGGTAATGACCCTGAGACAGTGATACCAGTGGTAATGATCCAGAGACAATGACCTAGAGTCAGTGACCTAAAGGTAGTGATCTCGAGGCAGTGACCCAAAAGCAATACTAGTGGCAACATTTTAGAGGCAGTGACCTACAGAATGAAAGCCAAAGGTAATTCATTGATCCTGAGATAGACAAATTACTTATCCATCCATGACAGAGTTAGAGCTAAAGAATATTTTCTATTGAGATCTATATTATCATCTTCTATTATTTTGTTGTAAAAATGTAATTCTCAAAGTATTGGGACTCCTACAATAGAAAGCTAGGAGACTCCAACTTCATTGCCCGAAGGTTAGCGTACCTTCATAGTGCAAATATTAGTTCTTTGTTGTATATTAATAGGGATTGAAGACTCCAAGATAGACCTAATGGCCAAGGAAGCCACATTGGAGCATCTAGCTAGAGTTTTTCCACAGAGTTACAAGAACTTGTGAAGACTAGAACTCAACATTGCAACCACTAGTTTGATAATCAACTAGTGAAGATTCATCAGTTCTAGATTCATATTTTAGCACTAATACTTTGTTGCAAGGAAAGGATATTCAGTGATTTAGGAAGCTTCCTACAAGAAATTTAAGAAGAATATCTTCTTCAAAATAAATCCAGTACCTGAAGCAAAATTAAAGGAAGAGGGAAGATTCGGAGATGACTAGTCACCTGTGGAAGAAATGGAAGCCCCTTACAAAAATACTTAGAGGAATCCAAGTGGTAGAACAAGCCACCAAAAATTAATATTTCTATAATTGATCCAAACATCATTGCTATGATTTTTCTAATCGAATGTGCCTACATTGCCCCATTGCAAGCAAATTTCGTTGCTTTGAGATTGGTTGATAGAATACCTTATATAAGGAATGGAATATTCTAGATTTGGAGACCTAAGAAGAGATCCCATTGCTAGAGACTATAGACCTACAAGATTGTAGAAGGAGAAAAGGCCCTAGAAGCCTTGTAGCAGATTCAAGAAGAGACTCTAGGAGAGGAGTCCTTACAAAGATTGGAGATTGGAGATCTCCATTGAAGATTGAACCAGATCAAGATCCAAATTGAAGACTAAAGTCTTCAATACCTAAATAATGTAATATAGGGGGTGTTAGAGTTAGAGTCTATTACATTATTTAGGTACATGTCTATGTACCACCTTAGGTAGATTATTAGAGTAGGAGTTACTTGAGGAAGAAGTAACCTATGCACAAGTGTTAGAATATGCAAAGGAATAAATGGACAAGTGTCCATATGCATGTTGTATATGTGCAATGATGTAAAAGGACATGTGTCCCTCATGCACTTAGGAAGAGTGAGGCCCAAGTAACTTATCTTCTTATATATAGAGCTCATTGTAATGAAGGAGGTATCCACTAATAGAGAGCTTCATATGTTGTATTCTCCATTTTTGTGAGCCTCCATTAATGGCTATTACGTGAGCTATTTCTGAAGTATCTTGTCTTAGTTTCATGCTCGTTTAGCTTCCATTATCATAGTTGTTAGATTGCTTGCTTATTTCCATTACTTGTGGCTTCATTTCCTTTTAGCATATAGCTCAAAAAGCTAACATAATTTTTGTTAAAAAAATAAAACTCTTTTAATGCTTGTATTTGATCAATTTGTTGGTTTTATATTTTTTGTCAATTTTGGCCCTATTACAATTTTTTTGGTCATCCCAAGTGATAACACTACTTCTTGATAGGAAAAATTCTTAATGAAGATAGCATAGAGGTTGAAAAGGTGCCACTATTGACCAACACAATCAACTAATCAAGTCTTTTTTATTAACAAAATTATAAAATTAGGTACTATTAGTCAATATAGTTCCAAAATAGGTGTTTTTCATTGATGTTGTTGACTCATAGAGTGGTGCTCTTGTAAAAAATTAAAATTTAATCAACTTTTTACATGATTTTGTTGATTTTAATTGATACTTGACCAAATTTCATCGTTGGAGGTATAACTATGGCAAAGGAAGGTGACAATACTTTTATGATAGTGCTCATAAGGGATATGTTATTTTTATTATATGTTGGTGTTACAAATTATTAGCATGGGCTACACGTAACTGAATGTCTATTGTTTGAGATATTATATTATAATGATTTGGATGATGGTTTAATATTTGGTTAGGGTTAGGATTATATCTCCCTAAAGTAGTAATAAATGATTGGTATATAGATAAGGGATCTTGTCATTGTAATCATTAATCATCATGTCATGTATTGCTTTGTAATTGTCCGTAAATGAAGTGACCCTCCTGGAGATATTATGGAGATATTCCTTCCTTGAGTATTATTGGTATTTCTCTACCTTAAGGATACTATATATCCATGCATTTTTTGTGTTGATTATTACATTGTGGATGATATATTTGATATTTTAATATAATTTGAATGGTTTATGTTCATGAAAATAATGTTTTTAACACAATCCTCTTATGGTAGTTCTCATAAGGGTGGAGGATCAATTGTAAAGATCTAGGGATGCCTTTTGGCTTAGAGATATGTCAAGATGTTTATCCTAAGAGGACTAGGATGCATTGAAAGACTATGGCCTAGGCAAGGTAGTGTGGAGGCAATATGTGAGGCCCCATAGCCATTTTATTAAAAAGGTACTTTAGGATTGGTAAATTGTGTTGAACACATATTATTGGAAGTATCATGGTGTAACATATAAGATATGCATTACACTTAAGGATGTGAATGTCTTAATTAGGGTGCCACTTGTGGGATAGTCTTGATACTATGTTGATTTTACAAATGATATGGTTAGGATGTCTGTAGTCTACCTCATTGTTGGGGAAAAGCATATAAACAAGGTAATGAGATTATTGGACATGGGTTCTTTATGAAATCCAAATATTCAAAAAGTTTATCGCAAGATTTGTTTAGGGTAGACTATTTTATAATTAAATAATCTATTACTTTCCATTCTATATTGTGAGGTTTATACATAGTGTTGGAGTAGATATTTTGCTTCAATGAGAGGGAGGTAATATTGAAAAACCTCCCAATTATGTGGATTTATAAATGGTTCCATAGATATGAGATTGCATGGATTACTCTAATACATCAATGATCTATAGCTATTGGTTCATATATGGGTTACGAGAAAATTTATAGAGGTACACAACTCTTGAAGGCTTACAACGAGGTTTCTCACATTACTTATAGTCCTGAATTAGGTACATGAAGTGACCAAATGTTCTTCTAGTTCAATGGGACTCTACAAGAGAAGGATTGGACTTTCTTGATAAAATCCTCCAAGGTCAAGGGAAAAATCATTTGAGATTTGAATGCTTCTCCTTTAACAAGTCACTTTAGATTTATCAAAACTTATTAGAAGGTTCATTTTCTTGAAAAGGAATAAAGGTTGCTATAAAATAGTTTGTCATAGAAAGTGAAGTGTACCGATACAAAAAGGGTGAAATGGTCAAGCCCCTAGGTTTGTTATAGCCACTTTTAATACTAGAATAACAATGAGAGTATATTTTAATGGATTTCATTGAAGGACTTCTTAAAGGTAAAACAATGATTTTTCTAGTGGAGGATCATCTTTTCAAGTATACTTATTTAAGTGTTTTGTAGCATACATTCATAGCAAGTGGAGTGGCCAGGTTTTTATTAGTCTACATTTTCAAATTAGACAGTATGCTAAAGACTTCTATGTGTGATTATGATCTAAATTCAAAAATAATTTTTTGAGGATCTCTTCACACTTAGTGATAACTATCTTAACATGAGCTCTTTCATGATTAAATAGACAAGCAAACAAAATTGTGAATAAATGTTTTATTAATTATTTAAAATACTTTACCTAGGACAATATCAGTGGGTCAAGTGGCTTCCTTTGCTTGAGTTATGGTATAACACTTAATATTATATCTTCACTAAGATATCCCCATTTGAGGCATTGAATATTTAAAAAGCCCCATCTTTGACAAATTATTTTTTTTAGTTATTTTGTGTTGGTCCAATTGATGCTTTCCTCCAACAAGGACAATCTATTTTCAAGGTACTTAAGGATAATATTTTCAAGCACAAAATTGTATGAATCAATAGTAGGATTTACATAATTCAAAACAACAATTTATGGTTGGAGATATAGTTTTCTTAATATTCCACTCATATAAGAAAATTTCTCTTAGGATCAAAACCAATTGAAAGCTAACACCTTAGTTTTATGGACTATATAAGGTAGTTTTCTAGGATGGGAATGTGGTGCACTAGTTGGATATTTTTCCTACATTGAAAACCCACCTTTTCATGTTTTTAAAATCTTAAACAAGTATACAATCCTATCAAGTTAATTAAACCATATCCAACTTGCCTTTCTATCAAAAATATTTGTCATATTCTTCAAACTGCTAAGTTTTTACAATCAACTCCTTGATATCATTTTTATTAAGAGATAAAATCTCACTCATACAGTTGCCTTATAAATTTTATATTTTTTTAAGATGAATTTCAACACCACAAATGACTAAAATAATTGTTACCTGGTTTTTATATCTATAAATATATTATCTATAACAACTTGACCATTTCTTAATACTTTTTCTTGGGCTTCTTGTTCATGTTCCTAATATTCCAAGATATTATTTTCATCGTCATTTTTATTTTTATTTGTGGGTTTAAACCCTCTTCTTGATAACACTTGTGATATTTGCTTTTGTTTTTCTATATCAATATCTCTGAAAAAAATTCTCTTTTTTTTTGCTTATTTGGTCTTCCTCTCCTTTTTCCATTCCCATCAATACTTCATCTTCATCAATCGCTTCAATCTTCTCATACTACTTATAGTAAGACTTATCATCTATAGCTTTGTCTTGCTCTAAAGGATCCGAAGTGTAAGTAATAACCTCAAAAGTGCATTCTTTTTTATGTTACCCTAAAAACCCTAAAGTGCAAGGACACTCTTTCATAACAATTATCTTCGTATGCTGCCCTAGAAACCCTAAATTTCTAAGTATTTCCTCCATCCTCATTTTTTTATTATGCTACTCTTAAAACCCTAAAGTGCAAGGGATAACCTCTACACCACTTTCACTTTTATTTCCATGAGAGGAATATGTACTATTTGAGAAAAATGAAGATGATTTACATAGAATAAAATTGATCTCTTTTATTGTCTTTGTTTTAGTATTTTCCTCCACCTGTTCCTTTACACCTTTAATTCCTTTTAAACTTGAACTTACATATTATACTTTCTCATCTCTTATATTATTCGGTTTTTCTTCTAATGGTTGATCCAAGTGAGCTATAGTGGCCTTTGCCATATGATGTTGTAGATAGATTCTCTTTGCATCTTTTTTTGAAGTGGAATATACTTGATCTAATCTAAGCTTCTAGTATAGCATGATTTCCGTGCTTCATCTTGAAGTCTATCTCATGATAAAATTTCTCAATTTCTTCATAGTTTTCACTATGCAAAATCTTACCATGTGTCTAGTCTCATAAAAATTACGGTATTAAAATGTGGTATTTTCATAATCCTATTATGAAAATTACATTCTTTGATTCAAATTTAATCTTAATGGATTGTGGCAAAGGTTTTGAAATATCCATAGCAATACATGTTCAAGTATATATAGCATGCTTTTGCTCCTTAATAGTTAGTCCTTCCTTGATGAATTCCCTTAAGGATATTTCCAATATTTTTCAAAAAAAATATATTAATAAGTTGATATGAAGGTATAAAAATTTTAACCCACACTAAAAGCTTCTTAATAGTTTTTGTCTCAACATTCATTTTGCTACATATGTTAACTTGTGTTCTTTAACTACGATCGAAAGCAAGTGTGAGTGCAGCCAAAATCAAGTGCAAGTGCAGTCGAGAGTGAGTACAAGAATAGTTGAGAGTGAGTGCAGCAAAAATCAAGTGCGAGCATGAGCTGAGAGTGAGTCCAGCTAAAAGCAAGTGCTAGCATGAGAGTGTAAGTGCAGTTGGAAGAGAGTGTGAGTGCAGTCATAAGCGAGTGCGAGTGCATCCATAAGTGAGTGTGAATGGAGTCGAGAGTAAGTGTGGCTAAAGAGGGTGTGACCACAAGTCGGAATTGAGTGCAACAAAAAATACTCAAGCTGGAAGTGAGGAGTGTTGGACATTTTGAGTCAAATTTGTCATTGATGTCAAGGAATGAAGTCATCATTAATGTCAAGGAATAAAGTTATAATTGATGTCAAGGAATATGTCAAGGAACAATGCAAAGGTTAATGGCAAAAGAGCTTCATAATATTTTTAATATTATGTGGAAGCATATGAAGGTGGGTTTTTATTAAAACCATGGATGAGCAAAATAAAAGGTTTTTCATAAAAACCCAAGGAAGCTTTTTGAAAAGCTAAAGGAGGTTTTAATATTTATTTTATAAAATATTTAAATTCAAATTGAATTTAAATTTTATAAATAAATATTATTTATACAAAGTGGTAAAATCAAGGAGGCTTTAAATTTTCATAAAAGCCAAAGGTTATAAAATTAATTTATAAAATTTAAATTCTAATTAGAATTTAAATATTTTATAAATTAATAAAGCATATTATAAGGCGCCGACGTCAAATTCTAATGCACCCATCGACGTGCATGAAATGGAGGCAAAAAGGTATTTAAACCTTTGCCCAAGCCAAACATTAGGTATTCGATTAAAAACTCCAAAATTTCGTGGTGAGATAGTGCAAGGTTCGTGCGAAAGAAAGCAGTGAAGAGGGAGCACATCGTTTAGGGCACATGGCAAAAGGAGAAGAGCCAAGGGCTCTAAAGAGCTTAGCAAGGAAGTCAAAGCACCTTTTGCACTTTTACATTGCATGTGGAGCGCTTGGCTCACATGGCTAGCAAGCCGCGACCAAGGCGCTAGCAAGGGAGAGAGCGCAGGATCGAATCCCGCAAATTGCGGAAGGGGACTTTTGCCAAGGTTTTTATAAATTTGATTTTTAATTTTTCAATGTGCTAAGGTTTAAGGAGTGATAAGGGTGGTTAAATTAAAATTGATTTGTTTCTTTGCTTTTCTAAGGTTAGGGAGATATAAGGGAAAAGTGGTTATGATATTTACCTAGGTGGTAAATGAAAGATTACTAGGGTAAATATCCTTTTTACCTTAGGAAATTAAAATTGGTTTATTGCATTAATTTTTGCAATATTGAGAAGTAGAAAGTGTCATTTTGAAAGGGTCATTTGATGAAATTATTATTGTTGAATATTGATATTGAGATGGAGAAATAAGGTGTATTATGAAATTGAGTTATCTTTGTATTTTGAAGAGTAACACTTGTTATCTAACCCTTGGTACTTGGCAAAGAAGGAAGTGTTTGTGGTTGTGGTAGATATTAGAGGTTCCTTCATCATCAAGAAAAAGGTATGAGCACATTCTTCCATAGTTGAGTTGATTGGTTGGTTTTCTAGAAAATAAGTTTGGAGTGAAAAGGACTTGATTAGGGTTTCCTTATTGAGTGTGTTGAGTTAATGCTTCAAGGTTTTCTAGAATAAAGAGTTGTAGTTAAAACCTTGTTTTATAAGCATTGTTGTTGAAGCCATTGGTTGTGTGAAGAACTTGAACTAGGGTTTGAAAAGAACATGAGTATCATTGTTATGTGAATATTGTCTTATAAGCATTGTTTTTGAAGTGAGTTGTTGAGTGAAGAACTTGAACTAGGGTTTGAAAATAACATGAGTATCATTGTTATGTGAGAGTGGTTGATAAGCATTGTTGGAAACATTTTGAGTGAAGAGTCATATACTTGGACTAGGGATTGCAAGCAAGGATTGTTTCATTGAGTGATTGGTTGAGTAGAGTTGGTTGAGCCTAGTCAAGTGGGTGTGTGAAGTGATTGTTCAAGTTCCATAAAACAAACTATTCTATATTCTAAATTGATTTGAGAAAGTGATTGAGTATTGAGGTGTGAAGCATATTGAGTCTCTAACAATTCTCTGTATGTTTCTAAAAGAGTGATTGAAAGTGATTGAGCATTGTGATGAGTATAGAGCATATTGAGTCTCTAACAATTCTCTTTATGTTTCTATGAGATTGGACAAGTTCTAGTGTGGACTTGTTGAGCATATTTGAGGTAAGTCTTTGAGAAGACTTGTGGATAGATTTGGGTAAGCTTTTGTGGAAGCTTACAATATATATTGAGAGCAGATTTGGATAAGTTCTTGTGAGGACTTATTGAGTAGATTGGACAAGTTCTAGAGAGGACTTGTGGATAGATTAGTGTGAGATTTTGTGGAAGCTTACAAGGCAGATTTGAGACAAGTCTTTGAGAAGACTTGAGAGCAAAGTTGATTGATTGATTTGTTCAAACCTTGAGTTAAGGTTTGGGGTAGATCCAGCAGAGTTGATTTGAGATTGAGTCAAGCTTTGAGTTAAGGCTTGAGGACAGAGATTGAGGATAGATTTGTGCTAGATCGAAGGATTGTGTTTAGTATAGATTTAAGGATAGATTTTGGTGTATATTTGAGGATAGGTTTGTGCTAGACTAGAGATAGATATTGAGGATAGATTTGTGCTAGACCAAAGGACTATTTTTAGTATAGATTCAAGGATAGATTTTGGTGCATATTTGAGGACTATGTTTAGTGTAGATCCAGAGACAGATATTGAGGATAGATTTGTGCTAGACCAATGGACTATGTTTAGTACAAATTTTAGACAAGAGCTTTGGAGGTGATAGAGTTGAGGACAGAGATCTCCAGCCAGAGTAGGGAAGACAGGTGTCTTCTATGGATAGAGTTCCATTTGCTAAGGGTAGTGGAGGCAGAGGTCTTCTAGAGGATCACCAACCAGAGCAAAGTTAGGATATTGGTGTCTCCTGTGGATAGAGATCCATGAACTTGATTTAGGGGATTGGTGTCTCCTTTGGACAGAGATCCATAAACATTGTAATAGGGAAAGGATTCCCAAGAGATTGATTGAGAAAATTTTAGTGAAATATTTTCTCCATGGAGTAGCCCACATTGGGTGAACCACGTTAAATTGGTGTCTCTATTGTGTGTGATGATTTGTGCATTGCTTTGGTTATTGCTATTGATATTGCCATTGATTATATTGGATAATACTGTTTGGGAAAGAAAAGTAAAAAGTGATCTTATACTGTTCACCCCCCTCTCAGTATAAGCTTGTGTTCTTCAATTGGTATCAGAGCTGGTTCCTTTGGAAAAGGTTTAACAACTTGAAGGAAGATCTTACAAGAACACAAATGGCAAAGAAAGGCAAAGGCAAAACCATGAGACACAAGAATAAAAGAACACACATGGTCATGAAAGAAAAGGAAGATGAATTTGATATTGTTGTTTTGGGAGGAAAATGGAAATAGATTCAAGAGATGAATCAAGTAGTGAAGAGATAACTAGATTGATAAAGTTTTGTACCAGATGTAGGAATACAGGTCACCATGCAGCTTATTGTCCACAAGAAGGTGAAGAATATTTTGTTTGTGGTCAACTCGGTCATGATGCAGGTTATTGCAATGGGTTTAGTAGTAGTGAAGATGAAGATGATATTCTAGCAAATGAAATAGAGGGATAATAGGGATAATCAAAATAGGTATGAAGAAGAAACTCTACTTTCAGTATTAGAAGAAATTCTCCTATTGAAGATCAAATAAAGAAAGAGAGAAGATTTAGAAAAATAAAAAGAGGAAGCCACTCTTAAGGAACTTGTTAAGTTGAAAAATGAGAACTTAGAATTAAAGGCTCAAATACAAGAGGATGAGAAATGTAAGACAAAGCTTCTACAAGATCTCTCTAACTTGAAAGATAAGATTGAAGAGGTAAGGAAAGTTGAAAAAGGTATGGTTGAACAATCAAAGGTAAAAGAGATAGAATGTGAAAGACTTATGGTTACTCTTGAAGAATTAAAAATGGAGAACTCAGGATTAAGGGTTCAAGCTCAAGAAGATGAGAAAGCAAAAGCAAAGTTTCTACAGGAACTCACCAACTTCAAAATCAAGGTTGAAGAGGCAAGAAAAATTGAAGAAGGTATGGCCAAAAAATTAAAGACAAAAGATCTAGAGTGTGAAATATTAGAGCATGAGATAGTTTCACTAAGGATGGAAGTAAAAGGCTCTAAGGAAAAGCTACACAAGTTTGAGGAAAATCCAAAGACTTTGGACAGGATTATCAATGCACAAAAATCATCAATCACCAAAAAAGGACTTAGTTCTAAAGAAGAACAAGAAGCAGAAAAAGGAGAGTCAAGCTCAAACGCCAAAAAGGAATAAGCTTCAGAAAATAATAATGAAATAGAAAGTGAGACTTAAGTTGGACAATAGAAAGTTCAACAAGGAAAGGAACAATGCACAAATAAGAAATAGATGGAACAAGAAACAACATAGGTCAAGAGAGACTAAGAGACCAATGAGGTCAAGACAAGGAAGTTTCAATGGAAGATGTTTTTCATGTCACAGGTTTGGGCACATGGCTTCACAGTGTAGGACACATGAAAGACAGGAATATGGGAATAGACAACTTTTCCATGGGTATTGCTACTCATGTAATCAGTTTGGTCACAAGGCAATGAATTGCAGGGTTCATGATAGAAAAGGATATGGCTTCACTAGGAGAAATCCTAAGATATTTGCACCTCCAAGGAATAATAACATTAAGTGTTATAAGTGCAATAATGATGGTCACACAACAAAGTGGTGTAGAGCAGATATTCTAGAATCAAGTATGAACAGGAACATGAACAAGAAAAGGGATATGGATATGAACAGGAACATGAACAAGAATAGGATGAACAAAAATAGGAACAAGAATATGGACATGGACAAGAACATGGACATGGAAAGGAACAATCAGAGGAATTAGAAGGATCAGATAAGAAGAAAATAGGATAAAGGTAAAGACCAGTGCTTGTTAGGAGTAGAAATACTCCCACCCCCGAATTAACCACCTCAAGAGGAGGTGGGGGAGGGGCTAAGCTAAGAGGCTCATTCTTAGCCCCGAGCCCCAAAGGTGACCCTTTGCCATTGATGTCAAAGGGGGGAGATTTGAGTAAGGGGAAGAGATTTGGTATTTGAGTAAAGAGGAGAGATTTGAAAAAATCATTGAGCCAGGGGGAGCAATGTCCCGTGGGGAGCACCCCGAGAAGGTTTTTTTTTTGGTAAAAATATTTGGGGTTCCCTTCATGGCAAAGGGGGAGATTGTTGGACATTTTGAGTCAAAGTTGTCATTGATGTCAAGGAACAAAGTCGTCATTGATGTCAAGGAATATGTCAAGGAACAATGCAAAGGTTAATGGCAAAAGAGCTTCATAATATTTTTAATATTATGTGGAAGCATATGAAGGTGGGTTTTTATTAAAACCATGGATGAGCAAAATAAAAGGTTTTTCATAAAAACCCAAGGAAGATTTTTGAAAAGCTAAAGGAGGTTTTAATATTTATTTTATAAAATATTTAAATTCAAATTGAATTTAAATTTTATAAATAAATATTATTTATACAAAGTGGTAAAATCAAGGAGGCTTTAAATTTTCATAAAAGCCAAAGGTTATAAAATTAATTTATAAAATTTAAATTCTAATTAGAATTTAAATATTTTATAAATTAATAAAGCATATTATAAGGCGTCGACGTCAAATTCTAATGCACCCACCGATGTGCATGAAATGGAGGCAAAAAGGTATTTAAACCTTTGCCCAAGCCAAACATTAGGTATTCGATTAAAAACTCCAAAATTTTTGTGGTGAGATAGCACAAGGTTCATGCAAAAGAAAGCAGTGAAGAGGGAGCGCGTCGTTTAGGGCACGTGGCAAAAGGAGAAGAGCCAAGGGCTCTAAAGAGCTTAGCAAGGAAGTCAAAGCACCTTTTGCGCTTTTATTGCACGTGGAGCGCTTGGCTCACATGGCTAGCTAGCCACGACCAAGGCGCTAGCAAGGGAGAGAGCGCAGGATCGAATCCTGCAAATTGCGAAAGGGGACTTTTGCCAAGGTTTTTATAAATTTGATTTTTAATTTTTCAATGTGCTAAGGTTAAGGAGTAATAAGGGTGGTAAATGAAAATTTAATTATTTCCTTGCTTTGCTAAGGTTAGGGAGATATAAGGGAAAAGTGGTTATGATATTTACCTAGGTGGTAAATGAATGTTTACTAGGGTAATATCCTTTTTACCTTAGGAAATTAAAATTGGTTTATTGCATTAATTTTTGCAATATTGAGAAGTAGAAAGTGTCATTTTGAAAGGGTCATTTGATGAAATTATTATTGTTGAATATTGATATTGAGATGGAGAAATAAGGTGTATTATGAAATTGAGTTATCTTTGTATTTTGAAGAGTAACACTTGTTATCTAACCCTTGGTACTTGGCAAAGAAGGAAGTGTTTGTGGTTGTGGCAGATATTAGAGGTTCCTTCATCATCAAGAAAAAGGTATGAGCACATTCTTCCATAAGTTGAGTTGATTGGTTGGTTTTCTGGAAAATAAGTTTGGAGTGAAAAGGACTTGATTAGGGTTTCCTTATTGAGTGTGTTGAGTTAATGCTTCAAGGTTTTCTGGAATAAAGAGTTGTAGTTAAAACCTTGTTTTTATAAGCATTGTTGTTGAAGCCATTGGTGGTGTGAAGAACTTGAACTAGGGTTTGAAAAGAACATGAGTATCATTGTTATGTGAAGATTGTCTTATAAGCATTATTGTTGAAGCGAGTTGGTTGTGTGAAGAACTTGAACTAGGGTTTGAAAATAACATGAGTATCATTGTTATGTGAGAGTGTTTGATAAGCATTGTTGGAAATATTTTGAGTGAAGGGTCATATACTTGGACTAGGGATTGCAAGCAAGGATTGTTTCATTGAGTGATTGGTTGAGTAGAGTTGGTTGAGCCTAGTCAAGTGGGTGTGTGAAGTGATTGTTCAAGTTCCATAAAATAAACTATTCTATATTCTGAATTGATTTGAGAAAGTGATTGAGTATTGAGTTGAAGCATATTGAGTCTCTAACAATTCTCTGTATGTTTCTAAAAGAGTGATTGAAAGTGATTGAGCATTGTGATGAGTATAGAGCATATTGAGTCTCTAACAATTCTCTTTATGTTTCTATGAGATTGGACAAGTTCTAGTGTGGACTTGTTGTGCAGATTTTAGGTAAGTCTTTGAGAAGACTTGTGGATAGATTTTGGTAAGCTTTTGTGGAAGCTTACAATATAGATTGAGAGTAGATTTGGATAAGTTCTTGTGAGGACTTATTGAGCATATTGGACAAGTTCTAGAGAGGACTTGTGGATAGATTGGTGTGAGCTTTTGTGGAAGCTTACAAGGTAGATTTGAGACAAGTCTTTGAGAAGACTTGAGAGTAGAGTTGATTGATTGATTTGTTCAAACCTTGAGTTAAGGTTTGGTGCAGATCCAACAGAGTTGATTTGAGATTGAGTCAAGCTTTGAGTTAAGGCTTGAGGATAGAGATTGAGGACAGATTTGTGCTAGACCGAAGGATTGTGTTTAGTACAGATTCGAGGATAGAGTTTGGTGTAGATTTGAGGATATGTTTGTGCTAGACCAGAGATAGATATTGAGGATAGATTTGTGCTAGACCAAAGGACTATGTTTAGTGCAGATTCAAGGATAGAGTTTGGTGTAGATTTGAGAAGTATGTTTATGCCAGACCAAAGATAGATATTGAGGATAGATTTGTGCTAGACCGATGGACTATGTTTAGTGCAGATTTTAGATAGAGATTTGGAGGTGATAGAGTTGAGGATAGAGATCTCCAGCCATAGCAAGGAAGATAGGTATCTTCTGTGGATAGAGTTCCATTTTCTAAGGGTAGTGGAGGCAGAGGTCTTCTAGAGGATCACTAGCTAGAGCAAAGTTAGGAGATTGGTGTCTCTTGTGGATAGAGATCCATAAACTTGATTTAGGGGATTGATGTCTCCTTTGGATAGAGGTCCATAAACATTGTAATAGGGAAAGGATTCCCAAGAGATTGATTGAGAAAATTTTAGTGAAATATTTTCTCCGTGGAGTAGCCCACATTGGGTGAACCATGTTAAATTGGTGTCTCTATTGTGTGTGATGATTTGTGCATTGCTTTGGTTATTGCTATTGATATTGCCATTGATTATATTGGATAATACTATTTGGGAAAGAAAAGTAAAAAGTGGTCTTATATTGTTCACCCCCCCTCTTAGTATAAGCTTGTGTTCTTCAAGGAGGAAGTGTGATCAGAGAAGTAAAAAGTAGAAAGCAAAGTGTGATCGGGAACAAGTACCACTTCTTGTTTCAAATAATTTAAAGGATTTATTTAAGAATATTTAGGTAACATGAAAATAAAGTCATTTGTGAAAATTCTTATTGAAAGTATGAATGTTCAATTTGAAAGTATGGATGTCCTATCTAGCATTAAAATGAAGAGCAAATCTATGGAAAATCTAGTCCAGTTAGAATATTTTGCACCAGAAGTGATTTTCAAGGATGAGATCATTGAGCCTGATATAATGGTTCTTAAAACCAAAGTATTAATATGTAAACTTCATGGATATTGGTTAGGTTTTTTTAAAGATTTAAAATTGGATCAAGTGGAAGTGGGGTTTGAATTCAAATTACTCCATGAGATTTCTTCCAAAAGGATTTTTCTTGTTATTTTCCAAAGTTCGTAAATAAGGAATAAAATAATGGATGGAGGCATGTGGTTTAGGGGTAAAGATGCATTATATTTAAGACCTTAGAGTGAAAAAAAAATTGTGGATCTAAAAACTATTAAAAGGCTTCTGGTATGGATTAGGCATTTTGTACTTCCCTGTGAACTCATAAATAAGGAGGTTTTCAAGAATATTGGTAATACTCTAGGTGAATTCATCCAAGAGGGACCAACTACTAAGAAGAGAAGGCATGTTGTATACACTCGAATATGTGTTGCCATTGATATTTCTAAACCTTTACCATAATCAATTAGGATTAAATTTGAATCAAGAGAATGGGATCAAGAATTGAATTATGAAAACATTGCATTCTGATATCACAAATATCATGAAACTAGGCACATGGCAATAGAATGCAAAGTGAAAATGGAGGAAGAGATGAAATTTTTTGGGCATGAGGGTAGCTTCAATTTGAAACAAGGATACCATATTACAGTAGAATCTATATCAAATCAAGTATTTTCCACTCCTATAAAAGTGGCTAGAAAAATTCCTCTACATCATCAAATAACAAAGGCCATTACGGTTCACTAGAATCACCATTAGAATAAAAATGATATGGGGATGAGGAAGTACAATTCGTAAGTTCAAATATAGGAGCTAAAGGTGTGAAGGAAGAGGGAAAGGCAAATTTTAAAATAAAGGAATATAGGGAGACAAATTTTAAATCAAATGAGGTGAAGGAGGTCAAGCTTAATCTAGGTAAATCACCTTTATTATCCTCAAGTAGCTTAAAATCTTCTCCTTACAATAAAAATGATAGTATGGAGTGTATTCCGTGCAATTTAGGATATCAAGAGTGGTATATTAAATAAAATATTATGGATTATATCCAAGGAAATTTAGGGTTTTCAGACCAACATAATAAAGTGATGACTTTGGAGGATCATCTATGCAGTTTAGAGTTTTCAAGGCAACATAAAGAAGAAAATGTTAATGAGGCTATTCCTTGCACTTTCAACTCTTTAGAGCAACATAAATATTTAGGAGATAAGTCTCATTTTGAACAATATAAAAAAATAGAAGATATTGATGAAGATGAGAGTGTTCGTGGGAATGGAATAAGGAAAGGAAGGCCATCAAAGCAGAAACAAAGAGAAAAATATCACAGGTGTTAACAAGAAGTGGGGCTAATTCCACTAATAAAAATAAAAAGTGTTTATGATTAAAATGATATCATGGAATATTAAGGATATGAATAAAATCCCTAAAAAAAGAGGTATTAAGGAATTAATAGGTTGTTATAGCCTTGAGTTTATTTTAATACAAGAAATAAAATTAAGCATTGAGGAATGTAAGGATACTTTTATGAATATTTGGAAGATAAATTATTGTTTAGCAATTTCTTCTATAGAAGCTTCAAGTGGTATTGAATAATATAGGACAAATTCAAATGGTATGGACAACTACTAGAAGCAAAAAGTAACTGGGTTGCTGGATTATTTTTCAGGAAAGAGAAAAACATCAAAGTTCGAGTTATAAATGTATATGCTCCAACTATAGTTACTCCTTGTGAAATATGTTGGAAGGAACTATTGGATCCTCAAAATCCAACTTAACAATTACCCCTAATTTCAAATTTTGACAAGTCTTGCAAAGTCCTAGGTCTAGGGTATTTTTGTCAAGGTGTGTGGTTTTCAAATTTTTGCAAACAAATACAGTCAACATAATTCAAAGAGCTCCTTTTTTTTAGTAGTCCTTAACAAATTTTTGTGTTGGTCAAAAGTATGTCTGTCCCTAAAATATCCAAGAAATTTTATTTTTGAGAAGGCATAAGTTCATATGTCTTGGTCCTCAAATTTCACAATTTTTGGTCTCCAAGATCCTCCCTTGAAAATCCCTAACCATTGATCTCCATTTTATTTTCTCCCTTTATAAGCCTCCTAAGTCCAAGGTTTTTCAAATATCATTCCTAAGCCCTAAACCTTAGGTCAACTGCATATCATTTTTTTCCTCATTACTCATTTCACACTACCATAAAAGAGTCACATCTAAGTCTCCAAAAAATAATGTTTCCCACCACCATTAGTTCATGAGTCATTAACACATAGGAGGAAAATCCCCCTTTACATCCTAGCCTTTAGTTTTGAAAGATAGATCCCTAAATTATAAAATCTATCCCATTTACTAAGGTCTAAAGTATCACCCCCTTACAAATAAATGTATGTATAATACAAATAATCAAACTTCACCTAAAGTTTTATCAAAGAGAGACATGTGGTGCATATTGAAGTCGGCGAGCTCAAGCACTCAATTTTGATTGGCTCAAAAATATGTGGCACAGGTGTGAATAGGCGACTTCGAGCACTCAATTTTCATTGACTCAAAAATATGTGGCACGGATGCGAGTGGGCAAATTCTAGCACTCCATTCTCATTGGTCAGAAGATTATGTGGACCAGGTTTAAGCAAGCAATATGAGCCCTCTTCTGATTAGTAGAAAAATAAATTTCTCATTTATTAAGGTTTGAGGGTCCCATATTGCATGAAAATAATGTTCTTCCTTTGGCCTAAAAATAATAATGTTTTATAAAGTCTTACCATGGAAAAACCCCTCTTCTATACTGATGAAAGTCAATGACTTATGTGCCAAAAATTCCCTTGTCATAGGCCATAGTAATAAATTTGAGATTCATTCGATGTTTTTTCCTAAAATCCCTAAGGATAAGGCTTATGTCACATGAGAAAAATCTCAAGTCCATAAGTCAGCCCGTTTGTTATCATTCTCTAAAAAACCTTAGGTTTTTCATATGCCTTCCTCTCCCTACACATTCCATAATTTCCATTGCCAAGGAGTTTCCCGTAAATAACGTTCTCATCATATAGTCTCAAGGGTCACTAACACATACCCCCCTTTTTTACCTTAACCTTATGTGTTAAAGTCTAATATCATGGCCTCCAAATAAAATAAAATAAAGTGTCCTACATAATTAAACCCTACCTAAGATTTTATTAAAGAAATATGTGTGGCCCAAATTGAAGCAGGTGAGATTGTGCAAATCAGATTGAAAGTGGGTGAAGTCAAGTACTCAAATCCAAATTGGTTTAATATTGTGTGAACCAGATCAAAGCGAGTGAGATTGTGTGGACCATATAGAAAGCAAGTGAAGTCAAGCGCTCAAATCCTAATTGGTTTAATATTGTAAGGACCAAATTCAAGCAGGTAAAGTCAAGTGTTCCTCTATGGTTGGTCAAAAATGCATAGTGCAGATTGGAACAGATGAACTAAAGCATCTCATTCCTATTGGTCAAAATTCAAATCACTTTACTCCCTAAAGTCTAAGGGTCCCAACCACAGATTCAAATTTACCCTTTTTTTAACACGAATTGAGATCGCTATATAATATCTTCTCCTAAGAAAAATCCCACCCTGCATGATGTTAATGACCAATACCCATGAACCAAAGTGAAGAATCTAGGATGCACTTGTATTTCTTATAAGGTCATAAATCACACATATACATAAGTTTATTGAGTTAGTCATCCATCATTTTTTCTAAGCCTCTCAAATTCATATGCATTTGACCTCCACCATTTATTATATGCCTAAACCTAAGGTCATAACCTTAGATAATTGACACCACCTCTAATACCAAAAAGACATACCAAGATAAACCTAAGATACATCAAGCTCCATGGAACATAAAAGGGCTAGACATGGAAACACTCAGGCCAAATCCAAGAGCTTTGTTCTCACCAAAATAAAAGTTGTGTTATTTGATCCAAATGATGAGAGATAGATTCAGGATATTGAGGAAAGGGAAAATCCGAGTAAAATATAGTATAAAGTGGAAAATTTAGATGATTAGAGCTCCCAACTCCCCAACAGTACCTCTTGTGACAATGGAGGCAACAATACCCATGGACAAGGTCACATCCCTACAACTGGATAAGACTATAGGGTAGGCAATTATTCATTACCAATAAGAACCTCTAACCTTAGCCAAAATATAGGCTCAAGCCCATGTGGCAATAATAGAAAACCTTTATAAAAAAACAAGCCTTGATAGTGAGATTGAATCGGTTACAAGCTGAGAACAAGAAGTTACAAGCACAGGTCAATAGACTTCAAGGGAAGACATCACAAATGCATATAGAAGAATATTTCGACATCACTTGTATTGTTAAAAATTACAAGTAAGAAATGATATTAAAATTGAAAATAGGGGTGAAAACATTGGCCAAAATACTCAGACCTTGTTGATATCATGGCTATGACTCAAAGTATGAGAGCATTATTGCAAGATGCAGATCAGAGAGTCGTAGCTCTAAAGCCTATTTACAAAAAGTGAAAGAGTACAGCTAGATAGATAACAAACAAGTGACTCTCTTAAATGGCAACAGTTATGAGTGCCAAGCAAAATTTCTCAAGTTAAATACCTATCTCCATGAGAAGCCATACTAGGAAAATTTCCTCCAGGACATGGAAACTTAGGCGAGTGAAATGGATAAGAAAATGAAATAATTTGACATCCTACTTGAAGAACTCTTGTTAGTAGATAAAGTTGATGATCTGATCTCTAAAAGAATATGGTCGTTCAAGTGTGATAAAAAATATAAGCAAAAATTATCTCAACAATTTAATGACTTGTCGAAAATAGTTCAACCAATAGTCATATTTGCTAAGGAAAATTAATTTTCAACCAAAGACTATGCTAACAAGTCATTAAACATGAAATACACAATTACATCTGCAGCCTCATTTTGTGATGAAGCATGGGGACAAATTGCAAAACTACTAAGAAAGAGTCAACCAAAGATAGATAAAGACAAAGTAGAGCCCAATGTAGAAAAGGATAAAACTCCAAAGGAATATAATAAGAAAATACAAGAAAATCCCACAAAGGACTATGACTGACATAGTTGTACCCCACAAAAGAGGATCAAGGCCTTGGAACAGATAGGTGTCAATAAAATAGCTCAAGACAATTGTAATTTTTTTGTGGTGCGCTAGGAAATTAAAACAGCAGAGATAATACCACATGTGAGAATATGCTAAGCACAACTATAACTGGAACAAGGAACTCATAATCTATAAGAAGAGTCACCACAACTAATAAAAGGATCAAGCTTTTTGTATAGCCATTTTTCTAGAGGTATATTGAGAGTGCCCTTTCCTTCTTGTGTCTTGTCATCCATCCCTAATTCCTCCCCTTAATTGTGTAGGCATTTTTCAAGATATACCAGTTAGCTAAGATCATTTTCAATGATTGGATTGAAAGTTTGGAGATTCTTTGTCACTACTCTTAGGATGAAGAATGGAGTTCCTCTGTTACATTATTTGAATGGAGAGAACCCTTTGTATTTGATCAATATGATTTGAGCATTCTGCCAAACTCTGAATTGTAAAATATTTGAAGAAATTAATACAAATCCAGCTTCCTCTTAGATATTTCTTTGGCCAATTGTGTATATGTGTGTCTCTTTTGCATGTTACATTATTTGAACATGTAATTGATTATTTTTTATTGGTAATCAATTATGCTTGTTAAATTATTTGAATGAACATAATTAACCCAATATCTTCTTTCCCCTTCTTTCTTTCTCATTAATGGTTTTAAATATCTACTACAATTAATAATGGATAAGGCACCGATCATATGTTAAGGCACAATTAAAGAGTTTATGTAAAATCTTGGTCAAACAATATCAACTTTTATATTTTCTTTATCTGGATGAACATGAGCATGCAAAGAAACATTATAAGCTCACTTCAAGGGTATCCTAACCTAATTTGATTTGTTTAGAGTCAATGTGAATCTTTTCCCGAATCAAAGTGGCAGATTCACCAAAATCTGTAATACTACTTGTGATAGTATTATATGGTATGACAACCAAAATTAAGGGACACAAAATAATTCCACAACAAATTTTGGTGTCGTTGTCGGGGATAGAATTTTTAAGATTTTAAACCTGGAAATTTGTTTACATATATTTGTGTGGCAACAGTCAACCAAAAATTATAAGTACTATTTCCAGGGAATATTCAAGTTTTATTTTTTATTTTTTATTTTTTGCAGTCTTCCCTATTTTAATATTTTAAAATTCAAATACAACGATCATGGGTCATGTTGGTTTTTAAATTTTCTTTTATTTTACCAAATTTCCCAAATCCCTTAGTGCATAACATTTTGTGAGGCTAAGAGTATCAAGTTTGAGCAATCTTGACTAGAACATCTTGTTCTTTTTTCACATATCGTGCTAGCGATTTTGACTGATTAAAACCCAAAAATCAAGAAACTAAAGAAAGAAGGAGCAAATTGTCCAAGCATCAACAAGAAGAACCGCTCGAGAGCTGCTTCCAAAATTTTCAAAGCTAGAGATATTTTTTTGGACTTGTACTTCCAGTCCCTCATCTAAAATTCTTGTTTCTAGAGATAATTCAAATTCTATTGCTGAAGATAAAAAATTGGTTGTTATTCCCCTTGTTATTATTACTGTAAATCTTATTAAAACTACCCCAATAGTTAACATGGCCAACCCACCACCCAATTTGCATCAATGGAGAACCAATAGTTATCTTCCTTTTGTCTTACCCCTTGTATTACATCTCCTTCCTAGAAAAGCTCATAAATACCTACCTAAGTTTCAAGGGAATAATGTTGTCTCTGGTGAAGATCATGTTAGAGATTTTTTGTATGCCATGGATAGTCTGGAAGTAAATGATGAAGATGTAGTTCTTATGTTGTTCTTACAAACACTGGAAAAATATGTCAGAGAATGGTTTAACAGTATTCCAACTAGTACTATTCACAATTTCCATGAAATGCAAGATATCTTTCTTGAGAAATATGGTGAAAAGAATAATGAACAATCCCTTTTGATAGAACTGGCTACAAGGAAGAAAAAGAAGAATGAGTCAGTAGAAGATTCTAATAGAAGGTTCATTAAGATCAAAAATAAAATTCCTACTGATTTAAGACCCAACAATATATAGTCAATATGCTTTTACAAGAATGCATTCCCAATAAAGTTTAATTATGAATTAAAACAATAACAAGTAAATACTATCAATGCATATATGGATAAAGCAATTCAGATTGAAAATAATGTGATAGATAGTGGTAAAATGAAGCCTTATTCCTTAGAGTTAAATTAGCCCGATAAGAAACCCAAAAAAGTTAGAAAACATATCAAGACCCTATGGAAAAACTGGCTAATCAGATGACAAAGATATTTTGTACAATGAATAACATATTAGCAAGAATACAAAGGGGGAAAGAGAATAATGGTGAATCTTCACTCTCTCAAGCTGAAAAATAATAGGGAGATAATAAGCCTCCATTTAAAAGAAAAACCAATAGAAATTTGAGTAATAACAACATAGAATAAGGAAATAAAAATAGAAACAACGCAAATGGTTGGAAAAAGAGAGAAACTAAAAAATATGTAGATGTTATCCCAAATCCCATTCCTTCTATTAATGTAGCAATAGAATTTTTTTTATTGCTTTGCTTGTGATGCTCCTCACAATTCAGTTGATTGTGAAATCTATTTAAGCATGCATAATAATGTAGATCTTAAAGATGAATCTACGAAAGATATAAGAATTAATGTATGTTGGACTCAAGAAGATAAGTCTAAAGAAAAATATTTAAAGAAAATATGGATTTATATGCTTCAAATCATCGTCCTAAGATTCTAGTAGCTGATAATGTAAAAATCATGCAAAAGTCGCAAGATTCTAGATATAACAGGATGAAACAAGGGAAATTGGTCCCAAAAATAGAAGAGGTAGAGGAATTGAAAAAAATGCATGCCATAAATTTAAGGGATAGAACAAAGGCAGAAAAGACATCTACTAGTGAAAATAAAGGGCAGGTAGGCCTGAATAAATTTTCCTATTAAGATAAACAACAAAAAGATAAAAGAATCATTCCTAAAGTAGTTGAAGTGGATGAAGGTCTACAAAAAGAAAAAAAGAGGACTATGTAAAGACATTAGATGTCAAGAAAATTGAGTTTGATGTTGGTTAAGAGATAACCAGACAAAAGGTCAATATAACTTTTAGTGAACTAATGACAATGTTGAAATACAGAGATCAAGTCTACAAAGTCTTCGGGTTAATAGAATAGATAGGAAATTAGTCATGTGCCATCAGACTAGAAAATCATGAGACTAGAACATTGTCCTCAATCAAACCCTTTTATGTGTTCCTCAGGTACAAATTAGAACTAGGGGACCAATATGTAATTCACAACTGTATGCTTGATAGTGGTGCTTCGCATAATATTATGCCTAAATAAATAGCATATGTTTCATTACATATATATCATATGAGGATAGCGGCATGGGAGCCTCAAGTGAACACTTGTAGATAGTTGATGCAAGATAGAGATTTGATAGAGATCACAATCACCTTTGAGGATGAATACTATATCTTGGGATAGTGAATCAAGGGTTGCATGCTAGAGATAGATATATTATATGTACCATGTGTTGCCCCACATATAGATATTTATAATGAAGAGATGAATAAATTATGTTGATGTGGTAAAGTCCAAGAGACACCAATAGGAGGAATCACATGAGGCAAGATCATTTGGATGTATTGTGAGGAAAACCCAATAGATTCAAGGATCGAATAGACAAGGAAATAATTACCTCACTTATATATGTATTAAACCACCAAATTGATATATCAAAAATACATGTGATATGGTAAGTAATTGGACAACTAGGAGCAGCAAACCTTAAGCAACCTTTATTGAGGTTGATATAGAAAAGACTTACTAAGAGCAAAACCACATGCCCTATCATCAAGGCCACATCAAGTTGGCAACAACGTAGTGATAAAGGAGATAATTAGGAGAGACATGTAGAAAAACCCCATCAATTATCCCTCCACCAACACCACGATGATTGCCCAGTACATATTAGACCACTAATATTATGGAAGGTCTTAAATATTACATTGAAACAATGATATGAGGAGACTCATATATCTATAAGAATATTTCAAAACCAGCACAATAGAGCTAGTGAGATGGTTCTTGAGATAAATGGTTCCTTTTAAACTCTTTCCCACAGTGGATATAATGACTTGCTTTAACTGGCGTGTATGATGGCATGGATTGGCTTTGTAGTTTTTGTCTTCATTTGCATGAATTGATCTCTTATTACAAGTGTAATGCAATCTCAATTCAACTCTGCAAGCTCAAGTCATTGTGATGTTCATGGTTACCAGGTTTGGGTAGTTCAGTTCCAATAGAAGGCTAAAAAGGTTTGGAGGTTTAGTTATTTTCAAAAGGGTTTGATTTGATTTGGTAGGTTTGTGTTTCTGTTATATGATATTAAAAATATTTTAAAATATAAAAACTAAAATTGATATATATTATATATATATATGTAATTAAAATACTTTTTTTTGTTAACTGGTTACATGGTATTGTAGTTGGATAAGAAAATTGTGTAGTGGTCTATGCAAGAAACAATGGTGATTGTAGACGTAGATGCAGAAGTTCATACTATAGTCGATGCGGTGGAAGCATCACCATCATTGGATTGAGCACTTACAAGAGCAAACTTTATTGGTGATGTTTCAATGTGGGTGGATAATGTTGATACACTAGAAAGTTACAACACCACACTGTTAGGGCAATATGCATACACTATGGATAGATGTGGATCACCTTTACTAGACAAGGGATCACCAAGGGATTTTGCATTTACAATAACATAGACCATGACACCAAGTTTTGTAGTGCCGGAGGAGAGTTGATAAAAAGAGAAATATGTATCAAAGTACAAAATATGGCAAGAAGGCCAAGCAAGTGAATCACCAAAAGAAGAATGGGGGAATATTATTGATACAACAAGAGAGAAAAATCAAGAGGCAAAGGCAAAGAAATAGAAAATTAACCTGACAAGTCATGATGGGATGTGAAGGGGACTACCACCGAGGACAATACATAATAGAACTGGAAAAGGAGGAAACAAGCAAGCAATTCATCACAGAAGTGCCAAACTTGAAGAGACCACCAGTTTTGGGAGAAAATATTAATGAATAGGCTGATACATTCTTTGAAAAAATGAGTGGATTGTTTGATAGAGTTTGAAGTGAGTTTAGAATTGGATATGTTGGAGATTGGTGACTATGGCAGTTGTGAATGGAATGTGAATTGAGCAAATTGGTGTATTGGGCTTGTGATGATGAGCACATGAAGAAGTTTATCTAAATTTACCATATGCATCTATGGGAGTTAAGAGTTGGCAATAGCAGAATCGATTTGATGTTGCAAATTAGACACTTACTAGAAAGAACTTGAGCATTATTTCGATATCCACCATGGGTATATGTTGATAAAGGAAATATGGCACCTTACTCTAAAATTCTAGGTGTTAAATATGTGAAGTTGACACCTAAATTGGTGAAATCATATGCTAGGATGAATTTTTTGGCATATTTGATTTAATGGTTAGTAGTAGGATTGGATATGTTTTAGCAAATGGCTTATAGCTTGAAGTTGAAGTAAGATCTAACTAAGCAAGTGTAGATGGTGGAAGATAAAATTTGATAAGTGCAAGATAAAATTTGATAAGTGCAAATGGTGGAAGGTCAACTTGGACAAGTGCAGATGGTGGAAGGTCAACTTCGACAAGTGCAGATGGATGCCAAAGCGAAACTAGTAGAGAAAAGAAAAGAGATAGAGGACATGAGGCAGTTACACAAACAACAAGATTAGTTGATAGGACAATTAAAGTCCAAATTATACTAAGGGAACAAACTCTTGAAGGCAAGATGAAGGAGCTTGATCATAAAGAGCATTTGATCTAGATTTTACCTGAAAGCATAAAACACAATAATAGAGAACAAAATAGTAACACGGAGATTTTACGTGGAAATCTGCAATGTGCAGGAAGAACCATGGGACAATGGTAGATTCTTTATTTTATTGATTTTAGCAACATTTACATTCACACTTGCTTAGGTACATGCAAGGGATCATTCCCCTTTTATAGAAAATGAAAGAAAGGCTCCGAAAATTGTTTGTTTCATCTTTCGTAGCTACCCGTCTTGAGCTACATGTCTGGTGACTACCTGTCTAGAGCTAGATGTCTGGCAAGTTATCCATCTAGAGCTAGACATCTGGCAGCTATCCATCTAGAGCTAGACGTCTGGAAGTTTACCTATTTGGATCTAGACATCTGGAAACTACCTTTCTGGAGCTAGACGGTTGGCAGCTACCCATCTGGCAGGTTACCCATTTAGAGCTAGACATTTGGCAGCTACCCATCTAGCAGGTTACCCATTTGGAGCTAGATGTCTGGTAGCTACCCATCTGGAGATAGACATCTGGCAGGTTACTCGTTTGGAGCTAGACATCTGGAAACAACCCATATGACAGGTTACCCATCTAGAGCTAGACATCTAGCAGCTACCTATCTGGCAAGTTACCCATATGGAGCTAGACGTCTGGTAACTACCTATCTGGCAAGTTACCCATCTAGATAGTGACTTCACCTCCTAAAATTCTCCCACTTGAATTCAGTATACAAGATTTATTTACCTATGTTTTTCCATCCAGTGCCAATTTTCCAATGTTGCCCTTAATACATTTTCAACAAGCCCAGAGAATTTTGCACCAGTCAAACTTCTCTGTCTTGATCGGCTTTGTAATAATATCTGCAAGATTCACTTCAGTATTTATTTTTTGCAATAGGATCCTACCTTCTTCCACCACATTTCTTATAAAATGGTACTTAACATCAATATGTTTCATGCAATCATGGAATGTTGGGTTCTTCACTAGCTGAATAGCACTTTGGCTATCACAATGCAATGTAATTTTCTCCTGCATTATCTTGAAGTCACCCAACAGTCGCTCTAGCCAAATTACCTCTTTTTTGGCCTGAGTCACTGCAATATATTCTACTTCAGTGGTTGATAAAGCCACAATAGATTGCAACTTAGAAGCCCAACTCACAGCTCCACAAGCAAGAGTGAAAAGTATATCCTATAGTGGACTTTCTCCCATCTCTATCTCCACCATAATCAGAATCCACAAAAACTATAACTTGAAAATTATCCAATCCGTAGTAAATAGCAGCATCTAAAGTGCCTCTTAAATATCTAAGTATCCACTTCACTGCATTCCAATGCTCCTTACCAGGATTTTCCATGTATCGAATGACTACTCCCACTGCTTGGGCAATATTCGGTCTAGTGCTCACCATGGCATACATGAGGCTTCCTACTGCTGATGAATACGGTACATGAGAAATGTTTGTCTTCTCTACTTCTGTTCTAGGAAATTGATTGGAAGACAATTTTAAGTGTGATAGAAGTGGGGTACTAACAGGTTTTGCATTTTGTATATTGAAGTGCTACAAAATCTTTTCTATGACTTTTGACTTAACCAGATGTTTCTTCCTTTTTTGTCCTTGTGTATCTTCATCCCTAACATTTGGTTTGTTGCTCCTAAATCCTTCATTTCAAATTTCCTAGCCAAATAAGCCTTAAGATCAATGATTTTCTTCATTTTTGGGCCTGCAACCAGAATATCATCAACATACATAATAAAATTGCCATCATCAAACCTCTTATAGTATGCACAATGGTCAGCTTCACTCCTACTAAAACCTTGAAGGTGTCAATTTTTTTGTACCACATCCTTGGCACCTGTTTCAACCCATACAGATATTTCTTCAGTCTGCAAACCAAATGCTCTTTGCCTCTTTCTTCATAGCCCTCAGGTTGATCCATATAAATCTCCTCCTTGAGATCACCATGTAGGAAAGTAGTCTTTACATCAAGCTACTCTAGTTCTAAATCCTGTGCTACTACAAGTGCAAGTAAAAGTCTAAAAATAGTCATCTTCATAACTGGAGAGAAATTTTCATTAAAGTCTATACCTGATTTTTGCACATAGCCTTTTGCCACAAGCAAGCTTTATAGCATTCCAACAACCCATAGTTGTTCTTTTGTACTTTGTACACCCACTTGTTTCCAACAACCTTTCTTCCAGGTGGGAGATCCACAAGTTCTCATGTTTTATTCTTGCGAAGTGCCTTGATTTCCTCCTCCATGGCTTTCCTCCATTTAATTGCATTCTCAGACTCTAGCTTCATGAAATGAACTAGGCTCACCATCATCAATTAACAAAGCAAAAGAGGGATGATAAACAAGAGAATACCTTTCCAAAAACTTTTGTGGATGTGTATATCTTCTAACCCAATGATCTATTGATTGTGGCTCTTAATCTTGTGACTGTTGTGGCTGCTTTACTTGTTCTACTTGTTGTTCTGTATGTTGATCAAAAACTTCAACATGCTGATTTTCATATTCATATTTGTTCATATTTTATTTCAATTGGTACAACATTAGGAGTTTGCTATACCACCTTCCTTTGCATGGATTTTTCATCAACAATAACATAGCGGCTAAAAAATACCTTTGGGCAGTAGGATCCCATAGTCTATACCCTTTTATTGTATCTCCATAGCCGGGAAAAACACATTTTCTTGACTTTGGGTCAAGTTTGGACCTTTTTTCTTTAGGCACGTGAGCAAATGCATCACAACCAAAGGTACACAAATGAGAGTAATCAACTGGTTTACAACACCAAACCTCCTCCGAAATTTATCCATCCAACACAATTGTAGGTGACCTGTTAATAAGGTAAACAGTTGTATTAACAGCCTCTGCCCATAACTTTTTATCCAACATGGCTACGCTGAGCATGCTTCTTGCATGTTCCATGATTGTGTGATTCATCCGCTCAGCCACACCATTTTGTTGTGGAGTATATGGTACAGTATTCAGGTGCTTAATACCTTCCTACGTACCAAATTTATCAAATTCCTTGGAGCAATATTCACCTCCATTATTTGACTTGAGACATAAAATAGGCTTACCCAAACTTTTCTCTACTCGTTCTTTGAACTCTTAATTTTTGCAAAGCTTTCGACTTCTTCTTCACAAAATAAACCCACTCTCCTAGAATAATCATCTATAAAATTCAAAAAATAGATAGCACCATTTAAGGACTGAGTGGGGACTAGTCCAAATATATTCAAATGTATAAGTTGTAGAAAATCAAAACTCTTACCAGGGCTTGCAGTAAACCGAACCCTCTTTTGTTTACCAAAAATATAGTGTTCACACAAATCTAAATTGTAAGACTTAATCCCAAAAATCATACCTCTATCATGCAGAATTTTTAGATCTTTTTCACTCATATGGCCTAGGCGTTGATGCCATAGCATTACTGCATCCTGAACAAAAGTTGTTGCTACTACATGGCAACATGTCGTACATCGCATAACATCCTTTCTCTACCATCGTCCAGCCTGATCCTTATGTCCCCTCTTCCCATAATTTATAAAGGGTGATCATCACCCAAGTAGACCATCCCACCATAGTATGGTTGATATTTGTCAAACCAATATCTATGAGAAGACATGTGGAAATATGCACCTAAGTCCAAAACCCAGGTATATAAAATATATATGTTGTTGATGATACAAAAAGCCTCACATGTTGTCATCTCTCCTAAATCTACTATACTGGCTTCAACTAATTGCTTCATTTGCTTTTCACCATTCTTTTCTTTTTTAAATTACTAACAGTCCTTTGAGTGTCTTGGCTTCCCACAATGTCAACATTTCCCTTTTTTCTTGCGTCCTTTAGAATTAGATCTGGATTGTGATCTACCTTGTTTACTCTCGAAATATTGACCTCTCACATATAGGGCTTCATTGGTTGAGGGTTCCAGAGATGTTTTTCGCCTCAACTCTTGTACCAACAAAGTGGCTACCACATCATCAAATTTTAGAACTCCTGATGATGCATTACTGATGGTCATCACCATATGATCCCAGGTGTTTAGGAGGGAACAAAGTAGGGTGATAGCTTTGTCCTCATCCTCCATCTTCACACTAACTGAAACCAATTTACTGATAAGGGTATTAAACTCATTCAAATGATCTACCATAGATGAAACCTCCTTCATCCTCAGGCTATAAAGTTGTTTTTCCAAAAAAACCTTATTTGTTGTTGATTTTATTTCATACAACTTTTCAAGCTTATGCTAAAGGGCTTATGTGGTCTTTTCTTCAGCAACATTAAATAAGATAGTCTGCTAGGCAGAGACGAATTGTAGAAACCACCTTCCTATCCAGAATTTCTCACTCTTCATCTTTCATGTTGCTTAGTTTACTCACAACCCCTTTCAAGGCTAGGGCTTGGTTATTTTGAACCAGCAAATCCTCCACCTTCATCTTCCATAGAGAAAATATCCTGCCATCAAATTTCTCGATATCGAACTTGGTTACACCTCCTTTCATTGTTTTATCTCCCACTCGCACGAAACCTTAGGCTCTGACACCATATGTTAGTTAAAACTCTAAATTTTACCTGCAAGCAAAAAATACAATAACAGAGAACAAAATAGTAACATGAATATTTTACGTGGAAACCTGCAATGTGTAGGAAAAACCACAAGGCAATGGCAACTTTATTTTATTGATTTTAGCAACATTTACATTCACACTTTCTTAGGTACATGCAAGGGGTCATTCCCCTTTTATAAAAAATGAAGGAAGGCTCCGAAAACTATTTGTTTCCTCTCCAAAATGAAGACTCCAAAAACTATTCATTTTGTCTTCCACAGCTACCTATTTGGAGTTACACGTCTAGCGACTACTCTTCTGGATCTAGATGTCTGGTAGATTACCCGTCTAGAGCTAGATGTTTGGTAGCTACCCATTTGGAGCTAGACGTCTGGAAGCTACCTGTTTTGTAGGTTACCTATCTAGAGCTAGACGTCTAGCAGCTACCCATCTAGTGAGTTGTTTGTCTGGAGCTGAACGTCTAGTAGCTACCTTTCTAGCAGGTTACCCGTCTAGAGCTAGACGTTTGGTAGCTACCCATATAGAAGGTTACCCATTTGGAGCTAGACGTTTGGATAGTGACTTCACCCCCTAACACAAGGAAGGAAGCAGAGGTAGCAAAGAAAGATTCAAAGCTAAAATCTAGGTTGGTGATCGAGCAAAAGTTGCATAATTATGGCTTTCAATGATCTCGTTACTAGGCTTATGATAAGAGGCTCAAGGAAGAGAACAAAGCTTTGAAGTTGTAGATTCAGAAAGTTGGAGATATAATTGTTCCATTGCCTCAACCTCAATAGAGCTAGATTCCCTGGGAGTAGCAAAAATCGTCGACAAGGATGTTGACCAATCTAGAGGGGAGGGCAGATGTGGGCACTAGTTCTGACATGCCAATTTGAAAAAGGAAATGTTAGGAAACACTTTAGATTTTACACCTGCAATAGGAAGCACAATAAAAAAAATAGAAAACACGAAAACAACAACACAAGTGACACAAATATTTACGTAGAAATCTGCAACGTGCAAGAAAAACCATGGGGAAATGGCAACTTCACCTTTTATTATTTTCAGCAAAGTTTACATTCATGTTTATCAACGTTTTCAACAACCATCTATCATATGCAAGGGATCACATCCCTTTTATAGAGCAGAGTAAGACTCCAAACTGTTTGATTCCTCTCCTTACGGAATCCTCCTGAAAATGTTTGTTTTAGTTCCCAAAGACTATTAATTTCCACTCCCCAAGATTGTTCGTCTTCTGCATTCTGATGTCTATCTCATACGTCTACTACTGACATTTTGTACTATTGCCGACATATGATGTCTCGTACTGCTGCTGACATCTCAAAATACAGCCGATGTCTCGAACTGTTGTTGATGTCTGACATCTCATACTGCAATCAACGTCTAACGTCTCATACTGCAATCGACGTCTCGTACTACAGTTGACGTCTCGAACTACTATCAATGTCTGACGTCTCATACTGCAGTCGACATCTAACATCTCGTACTGCAGTCGACATCTCATCCTACCTTGACGTCTAGCAGGTTTGTTGCCTAGACGTCTAGCAGCCCTGTTGCCTTGACGTCTAACCTAAACGTCTAGCAACCCTACTGCCTAAACGTCTAACCTAGACGTCTAGCAGCCCTGCTGCCTAAACGTCTAACCTAGACGTCTAGCAGCCCTGCTGCCTAAACGTCTGGTCTAGACATCTAGCAAGTCCGACATCAATTGACTTGCTTCTTGTATACTATCTTCACACCTAACAGGAAATAGGTAAGTTGGAAATAGAATATGCATTGGTGTCAACTATGCATATGTTAAGTTTTGTAATTTGAATTAAAGATGTATGTTATAATAATGCATGTATCTATCACTCAAGTTTGAGGTATGTTCAAGGGTAGTTATCACCCAATTTGTCTTGTAGTTTGTAACTTGCGTCTCCATAGTTTAAATAGAACCCCTCATTTATTTGAGAGGGTACATGCTATAAATTTTCCTAACCCTAGATAACTGATGTCCTATGTTATTTTAGAATAAATCATATCTGAAAAGAATTTATTCAAACATGCAAAAGTCACACAGATGGCTGGAAAAATAAACAGTGTGAACAATGGAAGTTAAATATATTTTTGAACCTAAAATATTACAAAATAAAGGAGGCTACAGCTACAACAGGACACCCTACTCTCTTGCTACCTTTCTGGCCAGCAATTTCATTGTTCTTCTCCTCCTAAGCTTGTAGTTTTTCCTTCAACAATATGTTCTCCTTCTCTTCTTTCTATGTGTATAAAACACTCTTTGACCTTCTCCTTTTATACCTGAAAAAAGTAACCCTAATATTTCTAACCCTATGATTAGATCTCATCTCATCTTGAGATGTAAGGTTAAAAATAGAAAATCACTTAAGTGAATTTCAAAATAGAATCACTCAAGTGAATTACAAAATAGAATCACTTAAGTGAACTTAAAAATAGAAAATCACTTAAGTGAATTTCAAAATAGAATCACTTAAGTGAACTTGAAAATAGAAAATCACTTAAGTGAATTTCAAAATAGAATTAGAAATGTCTGGAACCACTTCTAGCACATTCATACTAAATCTTGTGTAAGAACTTCATGTCTGAACTACATTTCTCAACACTCCCTCTTAGTGAGGAAGGAATTTTGCACCAATCCAAGTTTGTCTCTAAATGCTTCAAACTTCCCTTTCACTAAGGGCTTGGTCATAATATCAGCTACCTATTGATCTGTGGTAATATACTGGAGCTTTACGGCTTCCTTCTGCATCTTGTCTTGAATGAAGTGATATTTGATGTCTATGTGTTTGGACTTGTCATGAAATATTGGATTCTCAGAGAGTTTGATACAACTCTGATTATCATAGTATATCACCGTGGGATCCAACTCCTGGTAAATCAAATACTGTAAGCAACTTACGAAGCTAGATGGCCTCACAAATTGCAATATTGGCTGCCATGTATTTGGCCTCTGTTGAGTTAAGTGCCACAGAATTCTGCTTCCTACTGAACCAAGGTATCATGCTTGATCCCAAGCTAAAGCAGCACCCTGAGGTGTTTTTCCTCTCTGCTACACTGCCTGCCCAATTTGGGTTTGTATACCCCTACAACCTCACTTCACCATCTCTAATATATATCAAAACATACTCCACCATGCCCCTCAAGTATTTGAGCACGTGTTTTGTTGCTACCCAATGCTCTTGCCTTGGCTCCACCATGAACTGACTCAAGGTGTTCACTGCAAAACAAATATTTGGTCTAGTGTTGACCAAATACATCAAGGATCCTATCAACTACCTGTACAACATAGGGTCCACCAATTCTGAATTTGAAGTTGTCACCTTCTTTAGATTAGTGATCATGGGTGTGGCCATAGTTTTGCAGTCCTCCATCCGAAACCTCTTTAGGATCTCAATTGCATACTTACCCTGCCCAAGGAATATCTCCCATGGTCTCTACCAAACCTCCAAACCCAAGAAGTAATGCATCATGTCCATGTCCTTCATCTCAAACTCAGTTGCCATATCTGCTATGCACCCTACAATGAGTTTCTTTGCACCTGTAAGAAACAAGTCATCTACATATAGCACCAAAATGAGTAGATCAGTCCCAACAAATATGTAATATAGAGTAGGATCTGCATCACTTTTCGCGAAGCCCACACTCTGCAAGTATCCATGTATCCTGGAATACCATTCTCTCAGTGCCTGTTTGAGTCCATATAAGGCTTTATTCAGTCTACAAGCATGGGACTCCTTCCTATTTACCTTGAATCCCTGAGGTTGCTCTATGTACACTTCTTCCTCAATGATCCCTTTAAGGAAAGTTGTCTTCACATCCATTTGATGAATCCACCATCCCATAGATGAAGCTAAAGATATAACTGCTTTAATGGAAGTGTATCTAGCGACTAGAGCAAAAATTATCCTCATAGTCCACTCCCTCTTTCTGGGAGAACCCTCTTGCCACAAACCTTGACTTGAACTTCTCGATGCTGCAATTTGTAGCATGCTTAATTTTGTAGAGCCACCTGGAACTCACAACTAACTTCTCCTTCGGTCTTGGAACTATGTCCCAAACATCATTCTTCATGATGGAGGTGTACTCCACCATGGCATCTCGCCAAACCTACTGGTCTGTTGCCTCCTAAAAACTGGAAGGCTCTAAATTTATGAGGTTATTCATCAATGCCATGTAGTTTGAAAACTTCATTGGAGGTTTTCTCTCCCTAATCATGCTGCTAGGAGCCTCAACATACTCCTGAGCATCCCTCAATGTTTGTATAAGCCATCGAGGTCTCCTAATAAAACTGGAAGAGGCAAATGTCTCTGCCTCCTCACCTGAAGGTTGTTGTCTTAAACTAGAAACCACTGGTGTCTTTGGTGGCCCCGGCTCAACCTTCGAAGCTTCCTGCTCCTCATTCTCTATCACTGGAATAGGCTCATGGGACTTCTTGGATGCAACGTCCTCCTCAAACTTTACATCCCTGCTCACTATTGTCTTCCTCTTCTCTGGAATATAAACCCTGTAAGATTTTGAAGTCTCACTGTAACCTACAAATAAACCCTTCCTTCTGGAGGGCTCCAACTTGGTCCTCTTCTCTATCGAAACATGGATATAAACTGGACATCCAAAGATGCAGAAATGACTCACCTCTGGTTTCACACCAATGAATGCCTCCTCTGGTGTCTTGTCCTCCAATATCCTATGAGGACACTTGTTTTGGATGTAGATTGTTGTGTTGCGTGCTTCTGCCCAAAGAAACATTGGCAAGCCCTGGCCATGAATCATGGCCCTAGCAACCTCTATGATGGATCAATTATTTCGCTCTGCAACCCCATTTTGTTGTGGATTGTATGGAATAGTCAACTCCCTATTGATTCTTGTCTGCTTACAAAAACCATCAAACTCCTTGGAGGTATATTCACCCCCATTGTCTGATCTCAAGACCTTGATCTTATTCTCTGTTTGGTTCTCAACTAGAGCTTTGAACTCCTAAAACCTACTAAAGACTTCATCCTTGGTCTTTAAGAAGTAGATCCATGTCTTGTGAGAGAAATCATCAATAAAGGAAACATAGTACATGCTACATGAAATTGATGCTATTGACATCTGTCCACAAACATCCGAATGTACTAGATCTAGTATCTCCTTAGACCTATGCTCATTGTTTGGGAAAACAACCTTGGCATGCTTTCCAAGCGTGCACCCTTTGCATACTCCCTGTTGCTCAATGCTAAACTCTGGAAGACCTGTGACTATCTCCCTCAGAATAGACAACGCTCTATGATGCAAGTGCCCCATCCTCTTGTGCCACAACTCACACAAGTTGTTACTGCTATGAACTAGGGCTCGAACAGGTTCACCCTGCAACCTGTATAGACTGCCTTCTCTAACCCCTATTACTTGTGTTGTTTTTGGGCTAGATTCTTTTGGTCTAATAAGGACATGCTGGTTCTTGAACTCCACTACATAACCCTTATCCTCCATAACCGAAACTAAAAGCAAGTTCTTCCTGAGACCTGGAACAAACAAAACATCATCATCGTCTAAATAGTTCCCTAACTTGAGTCGAAAAAGAATGGTACCAATTCCTGCAACTGGATATTTGGTATCATCACCAAGCTCAACCTGAATTCCTAAGTCCTGCTCTTGTAGACTGGTAAAACACTATCATGTTGATGTCATGTGCCGAGATGCCCCACTATCCACATACCAAGCATTTCTTGGAACCGTGCTGGTAGAAAGGCAAGAAAATAATGAGAAATCCTTCTCAAATTTGGTAACAAGCTCGCTTATCTGAGTTTCTGTAGAGGCTGCTACTTGTGTCTATTGTTGTTTCCCTTTGCAATTCTTGTCTAGACACTGTGATGCATAATGGTCATGCTTATGACAAATGAAGCACTTGATCTTGCTCAAGTCCTTCCCTAACTGTGAGGTTGACTCCTCATTCTTTACCTTACCCTTGTTGGGTCCTTTACCTTTGCCCTTCTTGGTTTACCCAAAGAGAGCTAGGTTATCATCACCACCTTTCTTGTTGGCCTTTGACTCCATCCGAGTCTCCTCCTAGATGAAATCATCCCACAGTTTCTCAAAGTTGGGAAGGTTCTCACAAGCACATATGCCTTTGACAAATGGTTCCCATGAAGTTGAGAAACCATTAAGTGCCATGTTCACCAACTCTGTGTCTTCAACCTTCTCCCCAACTGCTTCTAGTTGATCGCGAATCTACATGATCTTCATCAGGTAATTGGTAATGGTGTCAGATCCGATCATCTCCATATATCTGAGTTTGTTCTGCAATATCATCTTCCTATTTATGTTCTCGCTCTAGTAGAGGCTAACTAGGACATCGAACATCTCCTTTGCATTTGTCTTCTCGGATATGTGAGGAATAAGGTGATCCTTCACTGCATCCAATATCATCCGCTTGGCCTTCACTTCCTTATTTTTGTGAGTTGCCAATTGATGTGGATCTGTAGGCAGAATCACATCATCCTTTGACAATATCCCAGAGATCATTCTCTTCCAATAAAAACATTACCCTAACTTTCTAAGGCAAGAAATTGGAGGCACCTTCCAATCTATCCTCAAATCTGAGGCTAGATGTTGCCATTTCTGATATCTACTGCACAAACTTTCAGATCTGATATGAATGACTCAAAAACTTGTCCTACAAATAAGCTTAGTCCTTCAAGAAAAAAATATGAAACCCTCTAATTGTTGTTTTTTTTAATATCCAACAGTGATCTACTGTTGTAAACCCTTGAGGATCTCAATCACATAACCTAGCTCTGATACCATGTAAATTTTTCTAACCCTAGATAACTGTTGTCCTATGTTATTTTAGAATAAATCATATCTGAAAAGAATTTATTCAAACATGCAATAGTCACATAGATGGTTGGAAAAATAAACAGCGTGAACAACGGAAGTTAAATATATTTCTGAACTTGAAATATTACAAAATAAAGGAGGCTACAACTACAACAGGACACCCTACTCTCTTGTTGCCTTTCTGGCCAACAATTTCACTGTTCTTCTCCTTCTAAGCTTGCAGTTTTTCCTTCAACAATCTGTTCTCCTTCTCTTCTTTTTGTGTGTATAAAACACTCTTGACCAACTTTTATCTTTGAAAAAGGTAACCCTAATCTCTCTAACCCTAAGATTAGATCTCATCTCATCTTGAGATGTAAGGTTAAAAATAGAAAATCACTTAAGTGAATAGAATTAGAAATGTCTCGAACCACTTCTAGCATGTTCATACTGAAGCCTGTGCAAGACGTTCTTGTTCGAGCTACATTTCTCAACAAAAAGAGTACATTGTAGACATAAAGAGTAGATACATTTGCATAAGCATTCCATTGTGTATGCCAATAAGAGAGTATAGTGTACTAGAGGTATTCTACATAGGATTAGGTTCAAACCGCAGCATACGTGTGTACAATTTTGTGTGGTTCAAGCTTTGGTTCTCGTGTAAATCATGGAGAATTACTCATTCCAGCATGATGGTGTGTAGTGTGTTAGCAAAAAAAATGTTGTACACAGTTCACTATATAGGCTATCATTAATATAATACATGTTCATACTTGTATCATTTGCTATTGCTATTGTGTGTGATTTGTATGTATTGCTATTGATTGATTGTTGCAATAGATTTAGATTCAACCTTGTTATTTGTATTCTTTTCTAAGTTATGCCGTATAGGGTTGTCTAGGCAATTACCAAGCTATCCAACATAGTTGCCAAGCCATACAGTGTAGTTGCCAGGCCATGGAGTGCATTGCCAGGCTGTCAAGATTGAAGACAAGCCATCTAGGTCCGGTGCCAACTATCTAGAAAATGCATAGGCCATTTGATTCTTAGATTAGGTTGTTTGTAGCAATGAACAAGGTCATCAAAGACAAGGAGATGATGTAGGTCATACAACTGCATCATTGCAAGTTGTGAATAGTTAATTTGTCAATCCAAATTTTTCCTTCAAGGGTGGAATACCACCACTATGCTACGTATATTCTCTAGGAATATGGTGTTGAGCTTCAATCCATAGCTGGTGGGGGCATACCCCCTTCCGATCTAGGGAAATTCTAGGGCCATGGAACTCGTTAAGATATAGTCTAGATGAGTGACGATGCCTTCAAAATTTGCATGAAATGCTTGACATAGAAGGTCATATTAGGACTGAGAGGTGGTGGAGGAGAGATCCAAATGACTTGAGTGTATTGTTGATAAATGTCCTTCCTAATTGCTTTATTAATCATCTCCTTTTTAAGAAGGAGACGAGGGAGGATCATGCCATCAATCTAATGAGGTACTCAAGGGGGAGTGGATCTATGAAAATCCTAATAGATTGCAGAAGGAAGTTAGTCCCCAAGTACTAAGATCACCTTTGATCAACCTTTGAAGGAAGGATTCAAAGAAGCAACCGTCTTTGCAAAGCAAAGGGCTAGGTATGGACTTGTGTCAACTTCTTGTACAATCCCCCATGCATCTAAGCCTATCGAGATGGGTGGTAGTATGAAGATGTTTTTGATGTGGAGCAAGTGGGCCATCAACTCAGCCTAGTTAGTGCATCGATGATCCATTCACTTACGACAAATCGTAAATTGATTGAGGTAGTTTAAACACTTACTGCAGACCCATGCACCGAGCATGCAACTTGTGCCCAAAATGCATGGGAGAGGAAGTTGCATTTGGCCGTATGTGTAGCTTTTGAATAGACTCTTGATGGGCTGTGGTTTCAGCCTTTAGGTTCTAGTGTTGGACAAGAATTGTAATTGGCTTTTGTTGAATTTGAGACACCTCCTGCAAGTGGTGGAGGCCATTAGTAGGATGTGCTTCATCTTGTTTGATGATACGTTAAAAGAGTTAAATATTGTAGGGGATACTCTGAAAATGCTTTTGAAAATATTTGTGTTCCAAGACAAAGAGGGTCATAATCCCTTGCAAAGTCATGAAGGAGAGGTAAGCTTGGGGTTAAGAAGCACGCTCAAATCAAACACACAAATAAGTTTTAGGATGTTGTGGCCCTAACATACTCCCCCTTGTCTGAAAATTTGAAATTTGATTTATGGAGGTGTTACAGATCACAACCTACGTCTTTCTAAGATATAGACTCTAAGTTGTTGGAAATCACAAAATTGGCCAAGCACAACCAAATGTCTTCGCAAATCAGGAGATCACAATATTGTTTAAGTGTATCAAAACATCTTTTCACACACTCGGAAGATTGAGCATGGAGAATCACATCATCAACAAAGATTAATTTAACAATCAAAATCAAGGCATAATGTAAGAATCAGATGCCCTTTGCCTGAATGTCACTGAATGAAATCCTCAAGCTCATCAATGTATCCACCAGAGAGATTCTGTGAGAGAGGGCATTAGCGCTCATAGTGTGGATATTCTCCTTGGGTCCGTGAGTACCATCTAGTTAACGAGCTAACCCTGACTGAGTAATTTTGATCCCAGTAGATTCTCTTCTATAAAAACTTTTGTATTTTATGTTTTTTCTTATTTGTCGAGCCATTGTTAGGTTTTTCCTAGTATTTTGCTTGGAATCAGAGCCCTTTCTGTAAAACCTACTGTATTGTATGTCTTTTTTATTTATTTAGACAGCCATTGTCAGGTTTTGCCACGAGTTTTGGCCTGGAAAAACCAAAAAAGAAAATCTTGCCAAGTCTGAAATGAATCTGACTTGCAATACTATGCAGCCCTGCTTGACATTGTTTGTAACTTTGTACCATTGACCTTATTAAAGAGCATGCAATATGCAGAACTGAACAAACTACTTGCTCATAAAACTTCATTATAGCTACGATAATGAGCTTACAGATGCAAATATCTTGTAAAGTTTGGAATAATAAGGTGTTGGTTACCATATCAAAAGGTGTTAATAAATCCTACAAAACAACAGAAGACTTTAGAGGACATTGTGTGGGCCTCTTTAATGATAATGAAGACTAAAATCATGGTCAACAGCTTTGAAACCTATCTTGAAACTTGCTTGTCCTCTTCCTTTAGAACACCTTGATCCAACTGTTCAAAGAGCTTCATGTACAAGGCTTTTGGATATAGCTTTTGTGCCTAATCGTAATGGTCTTGTAAGTATTTGGCTACGAACTATTTCCAACCGAGTGAATGGGAGCCTTTGGAAGGAGGGTACATTAAAAGGCTATTTCCAACTGAGTGAATGGGAGCCTTTGGAAGGAGGGTATATTTAAAAAGCTTACATGAATTATGCAGAACATTGAAGATTTCGTCTCTCCTAAAGGCAAGAGACTCCTGTTTCATGCATCTTAGGAGACAATGATGCTCTCAATATGTGGAGGGATGGGAATAGGAGGCCTGGTGGTTTGTGTCTAAAAAAAAACTGGGGCCAACATCTTACAAAATTCTTAGTTCACATGACTAAAGTGGTTGGAGAATGCCCAACCATGAATTAGCTTCATGGCCCATTTACAACAAATCCGAGACATTTACTCTTTGAGAAACAAGACTCTGCTTCTTCTCAAGTGTGTAGACTGTAGAGTGCACAGGTTTTTTGGAAAATGATCTCCTAGGTAGTGGTTGAGTATCGTGCATAGAAGGTGTTTTTCCTTGGTTTGCATCTTATGATTTTCAGGTAGAGGGGCAGCAGTGAAAAAAAATTCTTGGGACATGGTTCAAGAGAAAATAAGTTACTACCATGCAAGAAGGACAATTTTGTAAGAAATGCCCTCAAGTCTTAAAGGGGAAATACTTGCAAGTATGCTCCAATTAGAGGAAAATATGGCAATATGTCTCAACATTGCTTGTTTATCTTAGAGCAAGACAACATGACAAGCAAATGCTTCAGGTTGTGGCAGGTAGGTCATGGTTGGGCATCTGCAAATTCTTTAGGTCAGAGCAGGTAGGTCTAGAATGTTAGATGGTCTAGTAAAAACAGAGATGATGGATATACCTTGGATACCCATGGAAAAATGACTCTGGGTTGTGACCACATGACTTCATAGATCTGACGGGTTAGAGAGATTCCACAACATTGCATAGCCATAATCAGAGTGGTAACATTTATATGGATCAGAAGAAGAGAGAAACCTTTGCCAAGACTATAGGACTACGTTGGGATGCAAAATGTTTTTCAAGCTTTATCAGATCTACTATAAACATAGTGAGATTTTACTATGTTTAGAGAACACTCACAATTATAAGCGAAACATCAATTTGTTTTAGATGTTGATGCAGAGTCATAGACTGTAAGATTGCAACAACCAAGACACATTGAAATCAGAACCTCCGAGAAATTTAATGAGAGGATTTTGTAAGATAATATTTATTGTCTGTTAGTTAGGTGGCTTAGATGTTGTTAGGACTCATGATGTTATATTTCATATATCTAGTATCTTGAGTCATTAATAATGAAGAGTCTGATGTTGTAATGTCAACCAGAGTTACAGAGTTATGAGACTTGAGTTTTTTTTTTTTTCTTTTTTTTTTTAAATAGTTAAAAGACATGGCAATGACAGATTTGTTATCAACATTTTTTTCAGAAGAGTAGTAAATGAAAGGTGATGTGCAATAAAAGAATAATTGTTAAAGCAAATTACATAATTTATTTGTAGAGTTCTTGGCTGAGTCTTTGTCCTGCCCAAGTCTCATTACTTGATGTAAACTATATATGAATAGTCAAATGCAGGTCTAAGAGAGGAAACCCAGGAGTCATACGTAGCTTTGTGAGAGAATTAAAAGGCCGTTAATTATGGAAGTTTACAAAGACTATAATTAAATTGGCATGTATATGAGACATTGTTCTACCAATTTTACTCCCAGTGACCAAAAGAAACTTTGACTCATTTCTTCCCAGCAAAACCTTTTTGGTCATATTATTTATGCGTGGTATGTTGTTTTTGTCGCATAAGCATTTAGGTTTTAACAGCTGTATGCATTCCCCTGAACCACACCATTGCATGCAATTCAACACACTTTAAACTAAAAGAAAAGCCTGCAACTTGGCCCAAACTATTTCGAATTGACTGTCTTATATTTGGCTGAACCATAATTACTGGGTTTGGTTTGGAAGGTTTGGAGGGCAAAAATAATTTCAGAGGTTTGGTTTTTCCAGCAAGAGATAGTTCTGTTAAAAAAACTACGAAAATTTGACTACACACACCAAAAACAAACATGAAAACATGTAAGTAGATGCAATATTCATAGATGCAAATACAGCTGGGTGTAAGATTAGATTAGATTAGGTAGATTAAGTTAGATTAGATAAAATTGAATTGAATAAAGTAGGAGCTATAGAATTTGGTTTTTAGAACTTAAGTTTTTCAATTATATGAGAGATCGCAAATATAATTATCTAAAAAACATGTCTGAACTGCACCAGACCAAATCCGTTTGGTCCTGTCTGAAAAATATGGATCAGATAGATTGGCCCAGGTTGGTGGAACTTGGTAGCTATGGCTGAAACTAATCTTATCTCAGAACTAAATCTGTTCAAACAATCGGTTTCTGTCTTAGCTCAAACCAGCCTTTGGCTTGGACATATGAACTTGGAAAGTCAATTTTTTACTCAACATAAGTTGGCCCTCAATATGACACTGAAACGTAGGCAAGCATGGGCAACTTATCAAATTCAATGGTTTCACTTATTGATGTAGGGTGAACTTCTGTCGATGCCTCAATGGCAAAATTCTTGCAAGATAGGTGTAACAGCTAGGCTATTACCTTCTAATTCCAAGGAATTAGCCATAGAAAATATGGATTTTGCAAACCCATGGACAACATTGCAAAACAACAAAAGTTTGCAAAATTGACAACATTTGGTTAAGTTTCCAAGGTTTAAGTTTCCAAGGTGGGCCGATTTGCTCAAGTGTAGATTCTCTCAAATGTTGATTTGCTCAAGTGCCGATTCGCTTATAAGTGCCAATTGGCTCCAAAGCTATCCACTTGCAAAGTGGATCGATTAGCTTGCAGGAGCGATTTGCTAGGAAAGTCAAGTGATTCGTTCACTTTATGGAGCAAATCGCTTGCAGGCCTATGAGACACAGGGGGGGGGAGGAAGAGCGCGTGAGAGGGTAAAAAGAGAAGCATGGATCTTGAGTAGAATCATTGGAAAGCGACTTTTTGTCTTTTAGTGGCACACTAACTCATTTTGGAATCCTTCTAAGCATATTAGAGGCATATTTAGAGGCATGTAACATTTGGAGGTGCATCATTTTGTTAGAGATGCCCTCAAATATTTACTTTTACTAGGAGTAATAGTTTCTCACCCCAGGTAACTCAGGGGTAAACTCCAACTATAAATAGGATCCATGGGTTCCATTGTAAACATCTTTAGCCATGAGAATTCAGAGCTACACTCTTTGAAACCCACATTGTGCTTTGACCTCATAAGATTGTTGAGAAATTGGCAAGTCCTTATACATTCCATTAGTGGCACCGCCCTCCTGGTTTGCTAAGTGCCTGGTGATTGAGGCATTGCCCTTTTGCCCATCTTGTCATTTGCTTATCAATTTCATACTTAATGAATGGGAGAACATTGATGTTATTTGAATTCTCATGTGTTGATTGATCACTTGCACTCCCTTGCTATGGCTAAACACCGTATTACATTTAAATCACTCGCACCCTTAATCTTTTATGCATGTTTATTTTCCACACTTTATTTTTCATGCAATTAGTGTAGGTTAGCATAGGAGTATTTCTATGAGGAGAGTGGGGAGCCAGCCTCAATCCGGAGGTTGGGAGGAGCCATTGGCCCTTCCTTCCAACTTTGTTGAAACTAGAATTGGGGTGCATCATTAAAATAAAAGTTAGGACAATTCCCCGGATCAAAAGTAGGCTAAGTGAATTGGATATCCTGTAAATCTTCTGCAAAGTAAGATATGCATTCTAACCCTCATTGTCACATAGGAATAGGTTTGTTGCTTAGTATCTTTGAGCATATTTATACCCTTCTTTATTGGACCTTCTTTCCTAATCCATGCTTGTTTGCTTCTTCCTATGGGGCTTTTGTGTTTATCAATAATCAAAGTGGATTTTCTTTATTGGCCCTTCTTTCCTAATCCATGTTTGCCCGGGGGATTTTGTTTATATCAAGCAGCAACATGGATTTTCTCAAGATTTTGTGGGCTCTTTTTTTTAAGTCCAATCTGTTGGTTATTAATTTGAATACTTCGTTTATTAATTGAGGTTTTAAGAGACTTTATTTAATATTTGAGGTCATAACAAAGTTCTTTTAGGTTTGATTGCTGTGACAGTAGCTCACAACAAAATTTTATACAGGATGGCTCTGCTTAAATTTGGGTCTTTGTGTCTATTTTGCATGACATTGCTAAAGAAGAAACTCTAGAGTACGTACTTGCTCTTATCGATGAAATGCTTACAGGAAAAGTAAAATAATTATTTTCTTCATCTACTATTGACATTCTATGCCAGATGGAATCGATATATGTAACTATGATATTTTTATTGTTGTTTGTGTTAGGAAAAAACTCCAGATTTATCACCTGCAAGAGGAAGCACAATAACAAAAATATAGAACACGGAAACAATAACACAAGTGACACAGAGATTTACGTGGAAACCTGCAATGTGCAGGAAAAACCACGGGGCAATGGCAACTTCTCTTTCTTATTATTTTCAACAAAATTTACATCCACATCTTTCAATGTTTTCAACTACTTCAATTACATATGCAAGGGGTCAAGTCCATTTTACAGAGCAGAAGGAAGAGTCCAAAACTATTCATTTCCTCTTCCAACAGAAGCCTCCAAAAGACTGTTTTTTTCCGCTCCCAATACTGTTCGTCTTCTGCATTCTTGTCGTCTACCTAGACGTCTGCTTGGCTTGACGTCAGGCTAGACGTCTACCAGCCTAGACGTTTGGCTGCCCAGACGTCAGGCCCAAACGTCTACCAGCCTAGACGTCTGGCAGCCCAGACGTCAGGCCCAAACGTCTGCCAGCCTAGACGTCTAGCGTCTGGCAGCCCAGACGTCAGGCCCAAACGTCTACCAGCCTAGACGTCTGGCGTCTGGCAGCCCAGACGTCTAGCCTAGACATCTAGCGGGTCATACGTCTAGCCTGTTGCCTAGACGTCTGGCCCAGACGTCTAGCAGGTCAGACGTTTAGCTGACCTGCTTGTTGCATACTATCTTCATACCTAACATTCTCCCACTTGAAGTCAGTATTCAGGAATTCTTCTGCTCAAAAAATTTTCATCCAGTGCCAATTGCCCAATGCTGCCCTTGTTACTTTTTCAGCAAGCCCAGAGAAGTTCTGCACCATTCAGACTTCTCTACCTTGACCGGCTTTGTAAGCATATCTACAGGATTCACTTCAGTGTCGATTCTTTGCAACAGGATCCTACCTTCTTCCACCACATTTCTGATAAAGTGGTACTTGACATCAATGTATTTCGTGCGATCATGGAATGTTGGATTCTTCACTAGTTGAATAGCACTACGGCTATCACAATGCAAGCGTAATTTTCTCCTCGCATTACATTGAAGTCACCCAACAATCGCTCTAGCCAAATTGCCTCTTTGCTAGCATGAGTTGCTACAATGTATTCTGCTTCGATGGTTGATAAAGCCACAACAGATTGCAACTTAGAATCCCAACTCACCGCTCCTCCAACAAGAGTGAAGGTATATCCTGTAGTGGATTTTCTCCCATCTCTATCTCCACCATAATCAGAATCCACAAAACCTATAACTTGCAAATCTGCTGATCCAAAGTAAATGGCAACATCTGAAGTGGCTCTTAAATATTTGAATATCCACTTCACCGCATTCCAATGCTCCTTACCAAGATTTGCCATGTACCAGCTGACTACTCCCACTGCTTGGGCAATATTCGGTCCGGTGCTCATCATGGCATACATGAGGCTTACTACTGCTAATGAATACGGTACACGAGACATGCTTGTCTTCTCTGCTTCGGTTCTAGGACACTGGTTGGAAGACTACTTTAAGTGTGGAAGAAGTGGGGTACTAACTGGTTTAGCATTCTACATATTGAAGCGCTGCAGAATCTTTTCCACATATGACTTTTGACTTAACCAGATCTTTCTTCCTTTTCTGTCCTTGTGTATCTTCATCCCTAAAATTTGGTTTGCTGCTCCTAAATCCTTCATTTCAAATGTCCTAGCCAATTGAGCCTTAAGATCAATGATTTTCTTCATGTTGGGGCCTGCAACCAACATATCATCAACATACAACAACAAAATAATAAAACTGCCATCGTCAAACCTCTTATAGTATGCACAATGGTCAGCTTCACTCCTGCTGAAACCTTGGCTCTTCATGAAGGTGTCAAATTTCCTGTACCACATCCTTGGTGCCTGTTTCAACCCGTACAATGATTTCTTCAATCTGCAAACCAAATGCTCTTTGCCTCTTTCTTCATAGCCCTCAGGCTGATCCATATATATCTCTTCCTTGATATCACCATGCAAGAAAGCAGTGTTTACATCAAGCTGCTCCAGTTCCAAATCATGTGCAGCTACAAGTGCAAGTAGAACTCTAATAGTAGTCATCTTCACAATTGGAGAGAAAATTTCATTAAAGTCAACACCTGACTTCTGCACATAGCCCTTTGCCACCAATCGAGCTTTATAGCATTCCAACAGCCAATCGCTGTTCTTCTTCACTTTGTACACCCACTTGTTTCCAACAGTCTTTTTTCCAGGTGGGAGATCCACAAGTTCCCAAGTTTTATTTTTGCGAAGTGCCTCATTTCCTACTCCATGGATTTCCTCCACTTTTCTGCATTCTCAGACTCTCTAGCTTCCTAAAATGAACTAGGTTCAACATCATCAGTTAACAAAGCAAAATAGGACTGATACACATGAGAATACCTTTTCGGACACTTTTGTGGACGTGTAGATCTTCTAACCCAATTATCTGTCGATTGTGGCTCTTGGTCTTGTGACCATTGTGGCTACTCTACTTCCTGTTCTACTTGTTGTTCTACATGCTGATCAAAAACTTCAGCATGTTCATATTCACTCAATTCTACTTCAACAGGTGCAACATTAGGATTTTGTTGTACCTCCTTCCTTTACATGGATTTTTCATCAACAATTACATCCCGGCTAATAATTATCTTGTGGGCAGTAGGATCCCACAGTCTATACCCCTTCACTATATCTCCATAGCCGAGAAAAACACATTTGCTTGACTTCGGGTCAAGCTTGGACCTTTTTTCTTTGGGTACATGGGCAAACGCGTCACAGCCAAAAATGCGCAAATGAGAGTAATCAACTGGCTTACAACACCAAACCTCCTCCGGAATCTGTCCATCCAATGCAGCTGTAGGTGACCTATTAATAAGATAAACAGCTGTATTAACATCCTCCGCCCAGAACTTTTTCTCCAACATAGCTGCGTTAAGCATGCTTCTTGCACATTCCATGATTGTGCGACTCATCCGCTCAGCCACACCATTTTGCTGTGGAGTGTATGGTACAGTCTTCTGGTGCTTAATACCTTCCCGCATACAAAATTTATCAAATTCCTTGGAGCAATATTCACCCCCATTATCTGAGCTGAGACATAAAATCGACTTGCCCAAACTCTTCTCTACCCGTGCTTTGAACTCCTTAAATTTCTGCAAAGCTTCCGACTTCTTCTTCATAAAATAAACCCACACTCTCCTAGAATAATCATCTATAAAAGTCAGAAAATAGATGGCGCCATTCAAGGACTGAGTGGGGACTGGTCCAAATATATCCGAATGTATAAGTTGCAGAAAATCAGAACTCTTACCAGGACTTGCAATAAACCAAATCCTCTTTTGTTTACCAAAAATACAGTGCTCACATAATTCTAAATTGCAAGACTTAATCCCAGAAAGCATACCTCTGTCATGCAGAATTTTCAGGCCTTTTTCACTCATATGGCCTAGGCGTTGATGCCATAGCATTACTGCATCCTGAACAGAAGTTGTTGCTGCTGCATGGTTTATCACCGTATCACAGCATAAATGGTACAAGGTCCCATAAGATTCTCCCTTTGCTACTACAAGAGCTCCTCTGGTAATCTTGCAATAATTGTTACTGAAGGTGACAGAATACCCTAGCTTATCCATAATTTTGATTGACAGCAAATTTTTCCTCAAATCAGGCACATGTTGCACATCACATAACATCCTTTCTCTACCATTTTCCAGCCTGATCCTTATATCCCCTCTTCCCACAATTTCTAAAGGATGATCATCACCCAAATAGACCTTTCCACCACAGTATGGTTGATATTTGTCAAACCAGTCTCTGAGGGGAGACATGTGGAAGGATGCACCTAAGTCCCAAACCTAGGTATATAAAACTGATCTGCTGTTACTGATACAAAAGGCTTCACATGTTGCCGTCTCTCCTAAATATGCTGCACTGGCCTCAGCTAATGGTTGATTTTGCTTTTCACCATTCTTCAATTGCCAACAGTCCTTCTTGGAGTGTCCTGGATTCCCACAATGCTAGCACTTCCCTTTCTGCTTATGTCCTTTAGACTTAGATCTGGACTGCTTTCTACCTTGTTTACTCCCCTCGAACGATCGACCTCTCACAAATAGGGCTTCATTGGTTGAGGGTTCCAGAGACGTTTTTGCCTCAACTCTTCTGCCAACAAAGCGGCTACCACATTATCAAAATTGAGAGTTCCTGATGATGAATTACTGACGGTCATCACCATATGATCCCAAGTGTCCGGGAGGGAACAAATTAGGGTGATAGCTCTATCTTCATCCTCCATCTTCACATTAACTGAAACCAGTTTACTGATCATAGTATTAAACTCATTCAAATGATCTACCACGGATGAACATTCCTTCATCCTCAAGCTATAAAGTTGCTTTTTCAAAAAAACCTTGTTAGTTGTTGATTTTGTTCCATACAACTTTTCAAGCTTTTGCCAAAGGGCTTCCGCGGTCTTTTCTTCAGCTACATTGAACAAGACGGAGTCCGCTAGGCAGAGACGGATTGTAGAAATCACCTTCCTGTCAAGCGTTACCCACTCCTCATCTTTCATGCTGCTCGGTTTACTCGCCACCCCTTTCAAGGCTTGCGACGGGGCAATGGCAACTTCTCTTTCTTATTATTTTCAGCAAAATTTACATCCACGTCTTTCAATGTTTTCAACTACTTCAATTACATATGCAAGGGGCCAAGTCCCTTTTATAGAGCAGAAGGAAGACTCCAAAACTGTTTGTTTCCTCTTCCAATGGAAGCCTCCAAAAGACTGTTTGTTTCGGCTCCCAAGGTTGTCCGTCTTTCGCATTCCTGTCGTCTACCTAGACGTCTGCTTGGCTTGACGTCAGGCTGGACGTCTGCCAACCTTGACGTCTGGCAGCCCAGACGTTTGCCAGCCTAGACGTCTGCCAGCCTAGACGTCTAACAGCCCAGACGTTTGGCCTAGACGTCTAGCAGGTCAAACGTCTGGCCTGTTGCCTAGACGTCTGACCCAGACGTCTAGCAAGTCAGACGTCTAGCTGACCTGCTTGCTGCATACTGTCTTCATACTTAACAGTTGGGAAGCAAATCCAAAGCAAGCAAGGCTTTTCAATAACAATTCACTGTCAAATGAAGGTATGTACCAACCTTTTTTGAGGTAATCATGACATATGGCAAAATGCATGTTTATGTGGTCCTTTGTTTGGAGGATCATTTGTAGGATTGTAAAGTGATCTTGTGAATTTTCACTGTAGTAGTTTTGTCATTAATATTCATGATAATTACACTTCAATGGTTGTTGATCAACGTAGATCAGAAACTGCCCTGAACTGTTTTTGGTCGTAGTGCAAAAGGGAAAAATTATGCTGCCAGAAAAGAAGTATGCATTATATTAGCAGGATGAGATAATCTACTAATGCTTACAGGTCAAGTAAAATAACATTTTTCTTCATCTACTGTTGTACATTCTATGCCATATGGAATCGATATATGTAACTATGATATTCTTTATCATTGTTTGGAAGCAAATCCAAAGCAAGCAAGGCTTTTCCATGCTAATTCACTGTCAAATGAAGGTATCTACCAGCCTTTTTTAGGTAATCATGATATATAGCAAAATGCATATGTTTATGTGGTCCTTTGTTTGGAGGATCATTTGTAGGATTGTAAAGTGATCTTGTGAATTTTCACTATAGTAGGTTTATCGTTAATATTCATAATAATTACACTTCAATAGTTGTTGATCAATGTAGATCCAAAACGGCCCTGAACGTTTTTTGGTCGTAGTGCAAAAGGGAAAAATTATGCTGCCAGAAATGAATTATGCGTTATATTAGCACGATGAGATAATCTACTAATGCTTAGTCACACAAACATAGTGGGTAAAGTGCCCACTCTTTTATACATCATCAAATTACTGCCATTGTATTACCACTACAAACGTTATCTTTGTCCTGCTGAGGACTCCTTGAAATGTATATGTCTGTTATGTTTATCATCAGCATGCCAATGGATTTGCAAGATAACTATATTTCTACTTTTGTGTTTGTGCTATAACACATATATCATGTAATCTATGTTAATATTATTTCTTGTCTACAGGCGACACTGATTCTTTATCTTCCCCCCTCCCCCTCTAGTTGGGGACATCCTTGCCACACTTAAGTTAGGAGGACCAAATCCCCCTATTTGTCTTTGGTAGAACGTAGTAAAGATAGACTCAAAAGGAATTTTCAAAAAGTTGACTTTGAAACTGTTTATGGTATGTAGGTCCTTGAAACAAATAGATCCATAATGTGTACATTCTAATTCATATGCATTGATGGCCTCCTTCATTTACCTTATGGGAGCTGCAACTGACACTTGTTTTTTGTTCTTTGGCTACTGTTTTGCTGTTGACACTATCTGCATTTATGAGAGGGTGACATAGCATTTCAAAAGAGAATCCAGGAGTTATCACCCAGTTTTGACCATGGCAATCCCATATTTCGGCAAAATGCATATTTTTAAAGGTTTATATCATAGTTACCATATACGGCACTCCTCCAGCCAGGATATCCATATCTGCATAAGAGATATTGATATGGATACGATATTTCTTGGATATCATATTTACACATATCTGAATACATGGAAATCTTATACAAACTTATTGGAATAAGTGCTCTATTTGGTGCAGATGTAATACATTATGACCATATCCAAAGGAAGGGGATGTGTTACAACCAAATTGAGTAGTAGTGCCAAATCCAAACATAGAAGCACCACTCCCACCAAAAGAGGTACCAGTGGATCCTAATAAAGGGCTGCTTAAAGCACCAAGCGTGGTTGTGATGGCAGACCCACTTGCTGGACTACTACCAGAAGCAAATTGCACAGATGTTCCTGTGCTGAATGTACTATTACTGATGCCAAAAGAAGGGAAAGTAGCAGAACTGAAAGAACTAAGTGCACTCACCCCAAATAAGCTAATTGAAGCACTAGAAGCAGAGGCAGCCAAAGCTGATCGAAACAATGAAGGGCTTGTGTCACCAAATGAAGCAGCTGAGCTACTTGAAAACAGAGAGGCCGAAGGTGCAGAACTCGAAAGTGAAGCCTAGAATGCAGAACTCCCAAACACAAGTGAAGCTGAAGTATTGGCTGGACCAGAACTCGATGCCTGCCCAAGAAGGGATCCTGCAAAAGTTGAATGAGTATTAGAAAAAAGGCTACTCGTGGCAATTGATTGCCTGCTTGTGTTCAATGGGGTGCTTTAAGGAGCATTGGCTAGTCCACAAAGAGATGGAGAGTTAGAGAAGATTCTGGCTTTCACTTCATTTCCGGATTTCACCAGGTTTTGACCCCCAGTGGTAGAGCCTGTCACAAAGTTATCTTTAGTTACAATAGATGATGCTTCACCTTGACTGCTAGAGCTTGAAGCTGACAAGTTACTAGGATTGTTTGCCAGAGTAATTGTAAAGGTGCTCACTCCAGAAGATGAAAATGATACCGAGGTTATATCATCATTCTTGAAAGCAGGCTCACCAAATAGTGGGATGCCACAGGAAGGTGTTGCAACAGTTGTCAGTGTAGACAGTATTTGAACTTGGTACAGAAAGCAAATTTCCTGCCAACATACAACATATAAGAAGGAATTGCTGGAGATAAATTCATTCTAATGCCTCAAAGTAAACAAAACAATAATGCAACAATCTAGTGCAGTACAATACACCAACACCCAGGACAATAAAAATACACCCAGTTGACAGAAAAAGAAACTGCAGACTCCAACATAGGCAGTACTACGGAAGACTATTATATTAAAACAGAAGTTTCATTTGAATCATCCAGCTCCTCTAACTGCATGTTAAAATCTCATCACAAAGTTTCAAAAAAGTAGCTATAAAATCTACATCCGTCAAGAAGTGGAGCAGCTACACCCAAATTGGAAATGCAACAGAAGATCCAGTTTTCTTGCTCGAAAATGGCCTGCTAGTAGATGCAATAGGTATTAACAGCATTACATGGGCGAGTCCATGAAATATGCATTGTCATGTTGCTCCTTTGTCAAAGTTTGCAGAACCTTGGGAAGCATCTAACTGCAAAGGAGGAGATCAACTGGTTGGTTTAGCAACATTGACAAGTTTACTCCTAGTCCTGGGGCTCTCAACAAGCATTGCTCTCCAGGACTATTCTTTTTGCACTGAATATACTGATGTTCCACAGCATGTACAGAAAAAGGCCATAAATATTATGATTTGAATAGAAATGCTGTTGTTTCAACTCTAGACTATTTTATGTATAAGATTCGTGAAACACTGAAAAGAATTTGCTGGTCTCTAGCACAAGATCTTCTAATGTCTTCCTTAGAAGAAATACTTTCTTCTTCAGCTAAAAGAGTTCAGATCGTCCATGAAAAACAGTAGCTTCATAGTGTCAAATTTGAAAATACAAGCAAAGTTTCTCTTTTTTACCTGATATTCCCAAGGCAGATGCACCTTTAAATGTCAATGCTGAAGATTCTAACGATCCCAATGTTGTTTGAAAAGGCAAAGTGGAAGTTGTGACGGCTGCAGCAGCAGTTACAGCAGTACTGCTGCAACAAGACTCAAATTATAAGAAACGCTCAAACATGTAGAATAAGAAATATACATGGCTGACATACAAAAATCAAACAAATAACATCTATTACTAACATAATTTGCAAATGTCAGATAATGGAGAACAAAGAATTGGTTTAATTACCAGCCAACATATTTGTAGATCAAAAGCAATTAACAGATTACAGTATGCAACTTCACTATATGCAAACGAGAAAGATGATTCCAGCTTGCTCTCAAATTTGAAATCGAACTCTGGCTTAGTAGTATCCCCATCAGTACATCCACTCGTTGAAAATTAGAAAACAGGTCCTTTGCTGGCACTGGCTGACCCAAAGTTAAACATTGGAGTGATACTGTTCATTGCAGGCTGAGTGCCACCTTTATTCATAGGAGATGGCATAGGCATCCTAGTAAGTAGTTCTGGGATATTACCAGTGTTTGGACCACCTGGAAAACTAAAACCTAAACTAAAATTGTAGATGACTCAACAATAACAGAAGTTGCACCATTAAGGGCATTTGCAGCTTTCATCATCATTATGGTACTTGTAGATGTTACAGCTTTATCTCCTTTCAAATATTTACCATCATCAATATTGCCATGAGATGTAAATGTTATTTACCTGGCCTGGGAATGAACTACCATTGTAGCATTTCTGCTTACATGGCCCTCACCATCAGACTCCTATGGCCTAAATGTCCAAAGACAATTAGAAGAATGTTCAACAACTAGTCGCACTTCAGAATATTTCAATTACCCACAAGTTACCTAACAAGATCAAGCATCACAGTTATGGAACATACCAAGCACATGGATTTCAGCAAATTTTGGATTGCCATAATCAACCAAAAGACAACATACCTCAAGTGCACTCATCCTAAAACCTTTATTCTTCTTTGGAACAATAACAGCATCATCTAAGACTTGCAATTTGTTGCCCACCTTTGAAGAACTTACATCATGACTCTGGTGAGCTACATCTCCAGTATGAGATGTAGGTGCTTCCCCACAAGTTGGCACAGAATTGAACAGAGGAGATTTGCCCTTACCTTCATGTTTTTGCTCAGAATCAGAGGGTCCTTGAGCACCTGACTGGTTATTTTCCTGAAGAGAAGAGGATCTAGAAGCATGCATATTAAGAAAGTGATTTGCATCTATAGTCTCTGTACTTCTGTGTGTACGTCCATTAAGCATGCCAATGCTCAAAGGGGTAGGGGACTTCACCCTTGCAATTGCCAGTTGTGCCTCAGCAGACTTTTCTTTGCAAGAGAGCACCATTCGATCCAGATGCTCCAAAATTTTCCGAGCTGTCTCACTTGATTGTTGGGGCACATATACAAGGCTTGCACTCAAATTATTTGGTTCTTCTTGGGATTGAACTGCTGAAAGAATATCATTTTGTTTCTCGTATTCCATAGGCTTCCCGAAAGCTGCTGCCAATGCATTTTGCCCAGGATCATTTCTTCAGAATAGCATAGAACTTGGTTGATTACTGTTTGAACATGATGGATCAGATTTCCTAAAAGGGGTGCAAAATGGATCATATTTTCAAAAAGGAAATAGTTGAAAGTTGAAAGAAATAGTGTCAATAGCATTGCATGCGCCAAAATCAGTTGAAAGTAATCATTCAGTTTGTAACCACAAAATTTTATGAAACAAGAATTGTTCCAATCTGTTATGAGGTGAAGTCAATATCCAGATCTCCAATGTTCTTCAGCGCAGAGGTGCATGGTGGTGCAGCTTATAAAGAGGAAACAAACAGTATTCTGTAGTCTTCCTTTGGGAGAGGAAACAAACAGTTTTTGGACTCTTCCTTTGGAAGAGGAAACGAACAGTTTTTGGACTCTTCCTTTGGAAACAAACAGTTTTTGGACTCTTCCTTTGGAAGAGGAAACGAACAGCTTTTGTTTTTTCTATAAAAGGGAAATGACCCCTTGCATGTAAATTATGATTGAATGTAATTCTGCCGAAATCAATAAAAGATCAAGTTGCCATTGCCCCGTGGTTTTTCCTGCACATTGCAGGTTTTCCACGTAAAATCTGTGTTACTGTTTTTTTCTGTGTTATTGTGTTTTTCTGCTTGCACATAATTTTGCTATATTTTCTAACACAATCGAACTTCAAATATCACTTGTCATCCACCTGTAAGTGAAGATTGTATTGGTGTCCACCTAGATGTTGGTGTGCTTATTTGTGATCCCTCACCTATATACTGCAAGCACAAAAAGGCTAGTCATGGCCCTACCAAAAAAGACCAAAATCTTAAGAGTTGTACAATTTAGAAATACCACAGGATACCTCAGCACAAGCCTGCTGATGAGGATTTCTGCTATAGGGGGTACAATTGACACCCAAAAGTTTGTTCCTTGCAGATTGAGGGCTCTTGAATCTATCATATGGGGTCTTCATTCTATCTTCTATCTGTCCATTCCCAAACACCCAACCTTCTGTCTTTCGAGGCACAAGTTGGTAAACATTTGGTCTATTTGGAGTGCGTTCATCTCGAAACAGTCTATTTTTTGTACTTTCATCTGTGAAAGGTCTATGCTGCAAAGCTAAGGTAGATGATGGTGTTCTATGAGACCGCACACCCATAAATGCTTTTGCTATATCTGCTGGAGTAGAGCCAGCATTGTCACAAACCTGCAAAATATGCCACTTAAAGTGAAATCAATAAAGAAGACAAACATGCAAAATTCAGTCAGAGAAATAAATATACATATATCAAAACCTCACTGTTGCAATAAAAAATCAGCATTGTCACAAACCTGCAAAATATGCCACTTACAGTGAAATCAATAAAGAAGACAACAACATGCAAAATTTAGTCAAGAAATAAAAAACCTCACTAAAACCTAAATGTTGCAATAAAAAAGATCAAATCATCAAAGTGGCCTAAAATCAGCATTGTCACAAACCTGCAAAATATGCCACTTACAGTGAAATCAATAAAGAAGACAACAACATGCAAAATTCAGTCAAAGAAATAAATATACATATATCAAAACCTCACTGTTGCAATAAAAAATCAGCTTTGTCACAAACCTGCAAAATATGCCACTTACAGTGAAATCAATAAAGAAGACAACAACATGCAAAATTCAGTCAAGAAATAAAAAACCTCACTGTTGCAATAAAAACCTCAAAACCTAAATGTTGCAATAAAAAAGATCAAATCATCAAAGTGGCCTGCATGACCGAATTGAATCCATGAATCTTGACGTAAAGCTATTAAGTCATATACAACCAGTGCTAATACAATGGCCTAGCATTTGAAAAAATGGCTAGCCAGAAAATCACACTCATCAAAAGAACATTAGTAAACTCAAAAGCTGAAGTATCAACTTACAATTTGAGAAGCAGAAAGAGACAAGGCATTGTAAAACAAGGTATTGTCCCACAAACAGTTGTTTTTTTCTTCCCTTGCCTTTTTCCTCTCTTCAAGCCATCTTTGAGCCCCTACATTTGCAACATTAACTGGCTCCTTTCCACCATTAAATTCTTCTATCGTTTTTCCTTCATAGCCTTCCATGCCAGATGGAGTATCTACTACTCGTGTTTGCAATACTTTCATCAAACGATTGAACTCTTCCTTAGATATTACAAGATCAAGGCTTGTCAATATTTTTTTTTAAGATATGCATAAGCCATAAAATAAAATACAGTTCTTACACCAGAGCTGGCTACAGCTAAATATGCCTCCTATGGCAAATAAAACATCCCTAGCACAAGTCACCTAGAAAAATATGCATTGCTTATCAGAGGACTAGATTTCTCTTCAGTGCCACACAGCAGACAGACAAAATGTCTGAGACTATTGGAATCTTCACATTTAGACATAAATCATGAATATTTTCCAGAAAAAACATTTGTAGCAAACTATCAGCCTAAAACCAATACAAACTGACATAAAAATGTAACCTAAGTTTCTGTAGAAATGCAATAAAGAATTAATAATGTTGTACAACAAAATATAAGCATGTCTGCATTTAAGATTAATTTCTGGTATACAGCACATTCACATTATAGTTGCATAAGTGCATCACCTCCTTAGCATTGCAAAAGTGCTGACAGAAGGCACAAGACACAAAAGCAAATGATGAAAAATAGTAAAACAAGGAATGCGAATAATAAATAAATGATAGAAGAGTAGATATTATAAAAATATTGAAATCAAAACAAAAAGTTAATTGTAATCAATGAATTAAAAAAACCACAAGGACAATATCATGCAAGTTGGGAGTAAGTATGAACCGTGAGGAAGTGCAAGCCCCACTATAGCTAGTATGGAAAGAAAATCATATTTGAAAGCCCTAATGGGAATTCAGGATGTCGTAGCTAGAAATGGTGTTATATACCCAACACTTGTAATACATTGGGATATATATTATTGCAAGGTTCCACGAGCCTGGGGGACGGGGGGACGGGGGGACGGTGGGGGACGGCAGGCCGATTTTAGGGGACGGCTCGGGGACGGCTAGTATAATACTATAAAAATTGAATTTTTTTAGAAATTTAGAATAATCTACACATTCAGAATTCTACACCCAACAAAAATGATATTTCATATTACTAATCAATTATGTAAGTGCAGCCATTCATATTCAGATTAGTTACTAACACATAAGTGCAGCCATTCATATTCAGATTAGTTACTAACACATAAGTGCAGCCATAATTGAGTCATTTAACATTTTCATATTCATATTAGTTACTAATTTGCAGCCATTTAATTGTTTCAAGTTCAACAACTATAACTTGAAGGTTCAGCCAAGGATATCAAGTGCAAACAATGTTCAAACAGTCATCATTTTTTCAGCCACCAATGTTCAAACAAAGACTGTCATTTTTAAAAAATTTCAGTCACTAACTGTCACTAATTGTTCAAATTTTCAGTCACTATACCAAAAGAATTGGTATTGTTTAAATAAACCTCCTTTTAGTCTTGTAATGATGGCATTATAGCATAATTCCAAAGACCCTTACCATAGGTCCTTGGGGATTAGACCCCACAAGTGAATTAGTTTAGTGTTGGCTTTGGTGGGGAAATTTTGTAAGCATGAAAGTTGATTTTAAGTAAGGGACAAGAACCAAATTAGGGCTAACCTTATACAAATCAATATAAAACAACTCTTTTCTTGCACGCCTTCATATTGGAACCCTAAGTTTTGGTGAAAGAGAGAGTGGAGGTCTGAACCATCACCGCAAACTAGCAAGAGGATGCAATGACACTGCCTCATGGAAGCCATGCCCTAATCAAACCTCTGATTTTGCCGACTTCTTGCAAAACCCATTTGTGGATTCCGATTGAAATGAGAGGGGTACATGGAATGAGATGGATTTGGTCCTGGAAATGCACCATTTTTGGTCTTATAACAGTAAATTTTTTAAGTTAATTTTTTTTTTTTTTCCCCTTGGGTGAGGACGCCTAGCCGTGGGGGACGGTTGGGCCCCATGGGGGACGCTCAGGCCGTCCCCGGGGACTCTGGGGCCCAGCCGTCCTCGGGGACGCCCCAAAAAGGGGGACGTCCCGGGGACGGGAGGCCAGCCGTCCCCGAGGACGGTCTGAGCGTCCCCCATGGGGCCCGGCCGTCCTCGGGGACGGCTCAGGCGTCCCCGAGGATGCCCCAAAAAGGGGACGTCCCGGGGACGGGAGGCCACGAGCCTCGGCCGTCCGGGGGCGTTTCCGGCCGTCCTCCAAAAAGGGGGACGGGGGGAAACGTCCCCCTTGCCGTCCCCCCGTGCTGGGGGACGCGGGAAACGGGGGGACGCGTCCCCGTGGAACACTGTATTATTGTAATAAGGTGGACCATGTATTTAGTTAGAAATGGGCCACGTGTTAAGTTAGGAGAGTGTGTTGTCATAGAATTATGAATGTAACCATCGGTATTATGAATGTAACTGTCATAAATTAGGTAAGTCAGGAATATTGTCATAGAATACTATCATAGCAGGATGTCATAGAATATTGTCATAAGATGTCAAGAAATATTCTTGTAAATGTTATAAAATGAGAAGGATGTAACTCTCATGGGTTAGAGAAGAATTTGCATATTTTGTAAGGAGGTTGCCCCCTCGAAGAGGCCTACGATAGTAACATTTCTCATTCCAAATTCCTATAATTATTGTTCTTATGTTTCATGCATGTATGTTTTTGTTATCGAAATGAATGTTGCTTTCATTAATATTCTGTGAATCATGGTTATATTATCCTTGGCATTGAATTTCTTATCTCAGTTCAGCTCTGCGCTAAGGATTTGAAGGGAAATATTGGCACGAGCAAAAGAGGTGCATTGCAAGTGGTATCAGAGCCCTTTTCGGGGCTTGGTAAGCTTCTGTTATGAGCAATTTTTTTTCTGTTTATCCTAGGTCTATAGGTTAGAAATGATGTTCCGGATCGTTTTAAAATAATACGGAGGAGTTGTCGTTATTGGCTAAGCTAGATTGCCCATAAAGCATCTAGTGAAGTGAGGGGCGATCAGGCTCCAATACCCAGGCCTCAAACAACACCCGTACACGGATTTGAGCTCCCACGTATCTTCGGGTATCTTGAGAGACCCCTATAGGAACCCCTAGCCAAACCTTCATATATAGGAAACCAGTTGGCCATGTAAAATCCATAGTGCACCGAGCACAACACTCGGCAAGATTACCCTCCCATACTATCAAAGAGGTAGGTAGTGCGCTCAAGGGTATGTGTGGAATCCTCCTTGGGTAGTGGCCTAAAATATTGGTCCAAGCACTATCGTTCGTCACTACGGTATAATAGAGGGCTATGGAGATTACACAAACCCTAACCTAGAATCCATCCCTTCCCTACTCACCATATCAGTAGCAAAGCTCACAAGATAGAAAAAGTGAAATTCAAAGAGTTTGGGAGCAGATACGCAACCTGAAAACCCCTGCAAAAAAAAGTATAGATTATCCAAAAACATCATTTTGGGATATAGCTCATTGCGATCCTCTCACTGAGCTGATCATTTTGATATATAGCACCCAAACACTTTTTTGGACCCTTACTAAAAATAGTAGTCTAGGTTGCCAAAAAAATTGTCATTTTGGGATATAGCCCATTACGATCGTCTCATCGAGCTGATCGTATTGGTATATAGCACCCATACACTTTTTGGGACCCTTACTAAAAATAGTAACTTCTAAAAATAGCATTTCTATTTTTGGTGCCGTTCCCTCTACCATGCTAGCAGATTGCCAACATAAGCAGGATCAGATGAGTCAGGACATTGAGGTGCTCAAGATTAGAAATCCAAATTTTAATGGGTCTACTGAGAACAGTCCAAATGCTCAAAGGGAAAAACTATTGACCGCCCTGACTATTCCAGAGTCTTTAATGAAGAGAACACTTAGCGGTATTCAAGCAATAGAGGCATGACTCCACGACTCCCTAAAATAGATTTTCCAAGGTTTGATGGAACAGAGCCACAAAGTTGGTTGATTAAGGCTGAGCAATGGTATGAGCTACATGAAACTCCCTTTGACCAAAGGATTTTTATAGCTGCATTTCATTTTGACTTGGAAGCACTGCATTGGTACCAATGGTTGAGAAAACAACTTCCCAATATTGGTTGGACACAGTTCAAGAGAGAACTCCTTAGTCGGTTTGGGCCATCTGAGTTTGAAGACTTTACTGGAGCACTCACTAAGTTGAGACAAACAAGCACGGTGCCCGAGTATATCACTGCTTTTGAGAAGTTGGCCAATAGAACTGAAGCCCTTCCTGATGAATTTTTCAAGAGTTGTTTTATTAGTGGCCTTAAGGAAGAGATAAGGACTGAGGTGCAAATGCTTAAGCCAACCACTTATATGACGGCCACGGGGCTAGCCAAACTTGTAGAGAACAAATGGAATGCTCAAAGGAAGGCTTCTAGACCCCCTACATTTCAAAATAGAACTTTTGCATCCACCAATAACAATGCTCCAAAAGCTCCAGTGGTTAAGAGGTTAACACCTGAGGAGATGGCCAATCACAGAGCCAAGGGACTCTACTATAACTGTGATGAAAAATGGGCCATGGGACACAAATGCAAAACCCAACGCCTCTACCTCTTGGACATGAGCAATCCTTCAGATTCTTCTACAAACATAGGGGAAGACTTTGTGGATTCAGTGGAAGAACACCTAGATTCAGTGGATGTAGAACCTCCAACTGAGAGAAATTCCTATAAATGCCATCATCGGAATATCCACCCCACAATGTATGATAGTCCAAGGATTTCTCAAAGGGCATAAGGTTTTGATCCTATTGGACTCTGGTAGCATTGATAATTTTATTGATCCAACTGTGGCAAAATGGGCAGATTGCTTCATTTATGGTCATGAACGAGTCCAAGTGAAAATTGCCAATGGGGACATCATGACTTGTATTGGGAAGTGTCATAATGCTCACCTATCCATTGGTGACTATCACTGTCAGACTGATCTCTATGCAGTCCCATTGGGTGGAGTCGATATGGTATTGGGGTGCCCTTGGTTACGAACATTGGGAATGATGTCTTGGAATTTTTTAGAACTTTGGATGTAGTTCACTGTCAACAATAGAACCCATACCATTCAGGGTGTGAAAACTGGCAATCCCAAGCTTGTAACATCCCACCAGATGCAACGACTAATTAAGAAGGGCCATCGGCCAGTTATGGGAAGATTTTGTCAGATGCAGTTGTGTGTTATTCAGGATGAGCAGGTGTCCTCAAAATTGTCAATGGTCCTAATTAAGAATCAGTAGGTCTTCCTTGAACCCAAACAGCTACCACCCAATCGATAGGAAGATCACAGAATCAATTTAATTCTTGGGAGTCAACCTCCAAACATTCGGCCATATAGGTACCCCTATCACTAAAAGAATGAGATTGAGCAATTGGTAAAGGAATTATTGGATGCAGGATTCATCCATCCAAGCACAAGCCCATTTTCAGCTCTAGTCTTACTGGTCAGGAAGAAGGATGGGTCATGGTGAATGTGTGTAGACTTTCATGAACTCAATCATATCACCATCAAGGATAAGTTTCCCATTCCAGTGATTGATGACTTGTTGGATGAGTTGCATGGTGCTCAGTATTTCACCAAGTTGGACCTCAGATCGGGCTATCACCAAATTCGGGTTCACAAGGATGACATCCCTAAAACAACTTTCAGGACCCATGAGGGGCATTATGAGTTCTTGGTCATGCCTTTTGGCCTCACCAATGCACCATCAACTTTCCAAGGCTTGATGAATCGGGTTTTAAAACCCTACCTCCAAAAATTTGCATTGGTCTTTTTTGATGACATACTGATCTACAACAAAACATGGGAAGAGCACCTACAACATGTCGATCAGGTTTTGAAGCTCCTACAACAGAACCAGTTGTATGTCAAGCAATCTAAATGCACCTTTGGGGCAACTGAAGTAGAATATTTGGGGCATGTCGTGGGCTGAGATGGTGTCTGAGTAGATCCAAGTAAAATTGAGGCAATGAAGGAGTGGCCCAAGCCCAAAATATTGAAGAGCCTTTGGGATTTCTTGGCCTTACTAGATATTACCGAAAGTTTGTCAAGGACTATGGGAAGATAGCAGCTCCTTTAACAGCTATGCTTAAGAAGGATGCATTCACATGGAACAGTGTAGCTGAGCAAGCTTTTCTGACTTTGAAGGATGCCATGTGTCGTACACCAATCCTAGCTATACCAGATTTTTCCAAAATATTTATCATTGAAAGTGATGCCTCAGGAGTTGGATTGGGGGCAGTACTTATGCAAGAAGGTCGACCACTTGCTTTCATAAGCAAGGCCCTCTCAAGGCGGAACCTTGCCAAATCAACTTATGAGAAGGAGATGATGGCCATCGTCTTCGTCATCCTCCATTGGCGACCATACTTATTGGGGTGACACTTCATCATCAAGACCGATCATCACAGCCTTAAGTATCTCTTGGAGTAGAGAATTTCTTCCCCTGAGTAACAGAAATGGGTCACTAAGCTCTTGGGATATGACTATGAGATAGTCTATCGTAAAGGGAAGGAAAATATCATTGTTGATGCTCTTTCTAGGTTGCCTGAAACATAGGATATCCTATATGCAGTGTCCATCATTAAGGCTGATTGGTTAGATACACTTAAGTCTGAATGGCAGGCAGACCCCACACTTGCAAAGATTATTCAGGATTTACAGACAACAGCAAGGGACCATCCCAATTATTCCTGGAAACAAGGGGAGCTACGCTATAAGCATCGGATTGTTGTTCCACCTTCCTCCAAACTTAAATCTCAGATTCTCCAAGAGCTCCATTCCTCTCCGATAGGGGGACACACAGGTTTCTTACGAACCTATGAACAGGTAAAGCGTAGTTTCTATTGGCCAGGGTTGAAATCAGATATCAAGCAGTTTGTGGATAGTTGTGACACTTGTCAACGCCAAAAGGGAGAAATAGTTAGTACACTAGGATTACTTCAACCTTTACCCATTCTAGAGTCCCCATGGATAGATATCTCCATGGACTTCATTGAAGGCCTTCCTCTCTCAGGAGGTAAATCAGTCATAATGGTAATCATGGATCGATTGACCAAATATGCTCATTTTTTGTCCCTCAGTCATCCTTATACTTCCAAGACAATAGCATAAATTTTCATGGATCAGATATTTCGACTCCATGGGAGCCCACATTCCATCATCAATGATTGTGATAAGATATTCACTAGTAAATTCTGGGAGGAGCTACATCGCATTCAAGGGACTCAGTTGAAAAGAAGCACATCATATCACCCCCAGACAGATGGCCAGACAAAGGTGGTGAATAAATGTCTTGAGACCTATCTCCATTGTTTTGTTTCAGATAATCAATCCAAGTGGATTCAATGGCTTCCCTTAGCCGAATGGTGGTATAATACCACTTTTCACACTGCCACAAGGATGACACCATATGAAGTTGTGTATGGTCAACCACCCCCAACACTCACCTCTTACTTGCCAGGTAGTTTGAAGGTAGACATAGTGGACACAATCTTTAGTCGCAGGTAGGAAGTCTTAGCAGCTCTTAAGCAGAATTTGACCACCACCCAGAATCGCATGAAACAACAAGCAGACAAACACAAAACTGAGAGGGAGTTTGCAGAAGGCGACATGGTTTTCCTTCGTCTTCAACCTTATAAACAATTGTCCCTCAAACAAAAGGGTTGACATAAGTTGGCACCCAAGTTTTATGGGCCCTACAAGATACTACATCAGATAGGGGAGGTTGCTTACAAGTTGGAACTGCCAACCACATCCAAGATTCACCCAATCTTCCATGTATCTTGCTTGAAGAAGGTGGTAGGCACACATACTCAAGTACAGACTGTCCTTCCTGAATTGGATGAAGAGGGATCCATTCTTTTGCAGCCTGCAACCATTTTGGATCGTTGAACCCGACATCTCCGCTCATGGGATATCACTGAGGTGTTGGTGCAGTGGCAAGGGTTACCACTAGAAGATGCCACATGGGAGCCATTGCAGGACTTTCAGCAGCAGTTTCCCACCTTTCAGCTTTGAGGACAAAGCTTCTTTAAGGGGGTGGCATGTTACATACCCGACACTTGTAATACATTGGGGTATATGTTATTGTAATAAGGTGGACCATGTATTTAGTTAGAAATGGGCCAGGTGTTAAGTTAGGAGAGTGTGTTGTCATAGAATCTTTTTGTTGTCATAGAATTATGAATGTAACCGTCAGTATTATGAATGTAACCGCCAGTATTATGAATGTAACTGTCATAAATTAGGTAAGTCAGGAATATTGTCATAGAATACTATCATAGTAGGATGTCATAGAATATTGTCATAAGATGTCAGGAAATATTCTTGTAAATGTTATAAAATGAGAAGGATGTAACTCTCACGGGTTAGAGAAGAATTTGCATATTTTGTAAGGAGGTTGCCCCCTCGAAGAGGCCTGCGATAGTAACATTTCTCATTCTGAATTCCTGCAATTACTGTTCTTATGTTTCATGCATGTATGTTTTTGTTATCGAAATGAATGTTGCTTTCATTAATATTCTGTGAATCATGGTTATATTATCCTTGGCATTGAATTTCTTATCTCAGTTTAGCTCTACATTAAGGATTTGAAGGGAAATATTGGCACGAGCAGAAGAGGTGCATTGCATCAAGATGCCTTGTCTAGAAGTATGGATGCCTAAGTTGGAGATAAGTAGAAGAGCGAATACATGGCAAGTTTCATCCAAGTAGTAAATGATACACCAAAAGTGATTATCAAGGATAAGATGATAGGGCATCATATAATGGTTCTTAAAAGTAGAGGGTTAATATATAAGTTCCATGGATAATGCTTATGATTTTCAGATATTCCAAATTGGATCAAATAGAAGTGGGGATTTAATTCAAATTACTTTGTGACTTTTCTTCCTAAGGGTATTTTCCTCATCGTCTTTTTTAGTTCGAAAATTAGGGATCAAGTAGTGGGTGGTGGTCCATGGTTTAGGGGGAGGGATACCCTTTATTTAAGACCATGGAATGAAAAAAATTCTATTGAGACAAACTATTAAGAAGCTTATGGTGTGGGTTAGGCTTTTTGGACTTCCACATCAGCTTATCAATAACAACGTTTTGGAGAATATTGGAAATACCCTAAGAGAATTCATCAAGGAGGGACTAACTAAGATTAAATCTGAATCAAAAGAATGGGATCAAATTGTTATGAGACTGGACAAATGGCAAGAGATTGCAAAGTGAAAACTATGAAGAAAGAGAAAAAATTGGTCATGAGATAAACTTCAAGACAAAGCAAAGAAATCATACTATAATAGAAGCTAGATCAGAAGCATATTCCATTACAAAATAAGAGGCAAAGAAAGCCTATCTACAACATCAAATGGCAAAGGCCACTATAGCTCACATGGATCAACCATGAGAAACAAAGAAGGATATAAGGGATGAGAAAGTAGAATGTGTAAGATCAAGTTTAGAAGGCATTAAAGATGCAAAGGAAGATGTGGAGGAAAATCCTAAAACAAAGACGATAGACATGGCCAAGTTTATTCCAAGTAAATCATCTTCATTTTCCTCAAGTAGTATAGAATCCTCTCCTAGTAATAAAAGTGAAAGTGGCGTAGACATTATCCCTTGCACTTTAGGGTTTCAAAAGCAGCATAAAAAAGAAATGAGGGTGGAGGAAATACTTGGCAATTTAGGGTTTTTAAGGCAGTATAAGAAGGTAATTGCCATGGAAGAGCATCCTTGCACTTTAGGGTTTTCAGGGCAACGTAAAGAAAAATGTGCTTTTGAGGTTATTCCTTGCATTTTGGAACATTTAGAGCAAGACAAACCTATAGATGATAACTTTTACTATGAACAATATGATAAGTTTGAAGAGATTGATGAAGATGAAAGTACTATTGGGAATGAAAGAAAATAGAGGAAGGCCCAAGATGCAAAAACAAAGAGAAAAACAAACACAAAGGGATATTGATATGGGAAAACAGAAGCAAATATCGTAAGTGTTAACAAGAAGACAATGAAAATAATATCTTGGAATGTTAGGGGCATGAATAAGAACCCTAAAAAAGGTATTAAGAAATTGTTAGGTTGTTATAGACAATATATTTATAGGTATGGGAACCGAGCAACAAATATAAAAGTCATTCACGGTATTGAATTTCATCTTTAAAAAATTTAAATTTCATAAGGCAACTGTATGAGTGAGATTTTATCTCTTAATAAAAATGATATCAAGGAGTTGATTGCAGAAACTTAACAGTTTGAGGAAGATGGCGAATATCTTTGATAGAAAGGCAAATGAAGAATATCTTTGATAGAAAGGCAAGTTGGATATGGTTTAATTAACTTGATAGCAATGTAATGTTTTGTTATTTTAATGGGAGTGGCCCCCAATAGAAGCCACACATAACTTATTAAAAAAAATAAGGAACCACAGAGACATCTCTTCTATTAAAAACAAGAAAACATTAATAAAACATATTAAAACCATTCAAAATCATAGTCAAAATAAAAGACATATGTAACATTCACTATATCCACTTCATAGTCAAAATAAAAGACCTACATAACATCCACTATATCCACTTCATTGACTGACTGTGAAATAATTTTATCTTTCAAAACCTCCTCGAATCCAGAAACTTCAGGTCCATTTCTTTGATTTTCATCTGGGGTGGTGTAACTCTGTGGATCAGTCATTTCTGTTACCATCACATTCTGCAAACAGATATCAGGTTATAAAATACTTGAGAATTTAACAAAAAAACAAAAGCAAGCACAAAAAATCCATTTATCAAGGCATCATAGTAGTGCAGCTAGCAATACAGTTATCAACTGAACAAATGCGGGTGATGCGCTGTATTTGTTAGGTATTTGGACTTCTATCCATTTATGCAACCTATTAATCATTTAAAACTCATTCAATAGTTAACTCAAAGACCATCAGCTGCCGGCACTGAGAATTCCAGTCCCATGTAGTATGTGTTAGCTAGTTAAAAATGCATACCACCATGCCAATATAAAAATCTAAGACTTCAAAGTGATTAAAGAAATCTTTTAGGTGGAGGGGTCAGGTTCATTTTCTACTTTAAGAACCTCGATGGGGTGGGTAGGTTTACCTTCAAGTTAGCAACTACATTTTTTATATTTCCTTATCAACTGGAGACATCATTTCACACCAACAGTAAATATTCAATGAATGCAAATATTTTTCAAAAGAGTTTGTTATACATTCAACATTGGCAGAACACAGCTTGGTTCAAAGGTGGTTTGTCAAACAAACTGAGAGTATTCAGGTCAGAAGCATAACACTTCATCCTGACAGCAACATCAATTTCCAGCAAACCATCACAGTCAACTGAGAAATAATTGCTATGTATACATCTTCTTGCTCATGCCTCCCAATCCAGTCAACTCATAAAATCTTTGATACAGTAATAAGAGTTCAACCTTACAATAAACAAGTATTCTAAAAGAGGAATTCATTTGAAATGTATTGAACATGAATCGAAGTTTTGTCCTCAAGATTACAGGATCATTCTGTTAATAATGGTCATGGAACACTTGTACGTAAGTGAAAAAACATGTCAAGACATAAAGAATTCCCTGGTGTATTATATGCTAACGAAACTACAATTTTATGATCTTGCATGCCATATATACTCCTTGGCATGTTGAAATGTATAATCTGCCCTCACTGGCCAAGGCATAATGCAATCTCTTGTGTACCCCTATGGGCCTCAAGTATTTAAATGCCTCTTATACCAATCAATTGCATCAATGTGATCTTTATGTTAATCGTTCATATTAGGTGTCTAAGAGCATCCTCTAATATTTATGTCTTATTGGTCTTTCCTTTTGCTCTCTATTCATCTTTGCTATGAGATTTGAGTAATAATTGTTTTTGTTCATTCCAACAAATTATTGTGAAACCCAACATGGTATCAGAGGAAGTATGAAGCAGCATCACTTGGTCATGTAGAGGATTCTTCTGTGGAGCCTCTATCTCTTCTTCCCCTCATAAGGGTGAATTAACATCCGTCGGATCATAAGTCAAAACAGCATACAAAACAATGGATGGTTACTTTCATAGAGAAATTCATGTCCTTTTCCCTTTTGTCTTAAAAAAGGCCAAATATGTGGGTTCCTCTTTAGAGGGAAATTTTCAAATTTTCAAAAATTTAAAAGAAGGGTGTCGTCTCCCCATTTCCCCTCTAATCAAACAGGCAATGTTCTTTTTCGCCTTCACAAGCTATGCATTTGAATTTATCGTCGTGAAGGATGTCTTTGCCAAGGAGGGGCTCTTCCCATCCTTCTTCCAGTTGTGGCAGATGAGTTGGTTAGCATGTGGACATGCTGGAATGAGGTTGGAGACCAGTTCAATCTGCATTCCTCCATATTTTGCAGGGACCAAGTGAGGCCGCATGCATGCATTGGGACTGTGGGCCAAGGCAGCCTTCTTCAAGGAAGGGCTTCTCTCCCCTTCCTGACAGTAGTGGCAGCTATGTTGGTCAGCGTATGCATGCTAAGTTTGTTGCTTGAATGGTCACAGGTTCAATTCGCAAATAATCTATGGTAACTAGTGTAGGTTATAGGATTCAACTAAATAAGTGCAACTAATTAAGTGTTTCTTTTTTTAAATACATTGCAGCTATGCAACTAATTTGCCCATACATGCTCGTTTTTCTAGCTCGTCCATCTCTCTCTCCAATTTCAGAACATGATACTATCCAACCTCCAGCCCATTTTGAACCAAAGCTTCAAACTTATGAATATCCAATCCCTACACCCTGGCACAGAGGAGAGAAACTGGATAAAGATGCTGAGCAATCTCATATGAAAAGGACAAATATGCATGTTGCTCAACATTGGAAATTTCATGATTCTCTGAGTTACTTTGCTGAACTACACATTTACAGTCTAATTTAAGTCAATGCTGCTATTCCAATCCTGGAGATTCCGTTCTCTTAAATAACCTGTACACATTGATTTTAAAACTAGGTGAACCACCAGCATCAGTTGAAAATTCAATCTCAGAAAACTGAATTGGGGACAATTGATTAAAATGACTACAAATCTTAAAATTTACTAGCATTCTAATTTTAACTTATTCAAAAGAATATTTAATGGCATTAGCTCAACTGGTTAAATTCCTCAATCTTCAAGGACACCCAGGTTCAAATCTTGCCAAGTGATACATGGATAATATCCAAGCTGTTGTAAACCACTACGTGGTGACAATGTAATATGGGCGGGACCATTTCAATCCCATATAACCAATTGAAAAAAACTTGTTCAAAAGACTAATTGATATACGTTTTTGATGTTCAATGCAACGATGTTTGATGTTTGATGTTTAATGCACAGACATAATATTCTCTCATCCCATTTGTCAATCACATTAAATGCATGCCAAAACAATCCTTATTTATAAAACTGTAAATTAAAGCTATAGAATTAAGAATTTCTGCTACATAATTTATGACATATAAAGGGAAGAAAAAAAAAATTTCAAAGTTCAGATGACATTATCTTGAATGATAAGAAAATAAGAGCACACCATATAAATCAAAACCTCATAGACAAAATAGGATTATAGCCATTGGATTGAACTGACTACTACACATTACCCTGAAAGGAAAGATTATATAAAAGCACATTAAATAATGCAATATCTCAGATTAAAAAGGAAGCTACCAGATTGAAGTGACCAGTATACCACAAGATATTTGTTTGTACTACATGATTTATGCCATAGCCATATGCAACACAAAAGAAGATATTTCACAATTCAGAAGAGATGATCTTTAATACAGAGAATATTAGTGAACCAAGAATAGTAATGCAAAACCTAATCATGACTGGAAGAAGAAAAAGGAAATGGACAGAGTGCCTAGCAGGTCAAGATAACGACGGATCAAAGGAAGCAAAAATTTTCCAGGTCAACCAATGTGTAGTTAATACACACAACAATTATAGCCATAAAAGTACTTTAAGTCCACTGACATATATTAACTTAATTTAATGAGTATGTACTACTGGATAAGGTAAACAAGCATCAAACTACATCAACAGCATTCATTTACATATAATATCATCCTACTTTAATGAGACAATAGCATGTATAATTGGGTAAGGTAAATAAGCATCAACTTACTTCACCGCCATCCTATGTAACTTCTTTAAGGCTATCTTCTTGAACTCCTCTATAAAATAGATATCAATATTTAATCAGTAAATTTTGGAAAACAAACATAACATATCTATGTAAACTTGAAATAAAAGCACAGAATATTCACCCAAATAATGTATGAACTATGACATGTTCAACCAAGATTGATCAATCCTTCTTGCAGCCAAAATGATCAAGAAGAATTTCTCCCAAAATATTTCTTCAGGTGAGGTCAAAGACCAAACCCAGCACTCCAACAATCCATATCTTAAACCCTGATAGTAACACCACAATAGTTTACAAAAATTGATCTCACATGTGAACACTAAAATAGAAACACATTTTTATGAATGATCTTCCTGCACTCACACTTCCTTTTTTTTTATTAATCTTTATTGCCCACACAATAATCATGACTTATTTTGAAATTCCATGCATATCCTATCACACTAAGATTTTCTATTTTCTATTTAATTTTATTGACCACACAATAATCATGACGTGTCTTAAAATTCCATGCATCTCCCATCCTAATAACATTTTTATTATATCTGTTATCACCTTACTCATCAAACTCTACAAGGAAAGAGCAAGACATAACAATGCAACCTACAAAAAGCAAGGGAATAAACAATAAAAATCCACTTTAAGATCTAGGCAGACTAGAGATTGACGAAGTGCAAGTGAAGGTTATTTCCACAAAATAGAAAGCTAGGGATTTCAAAAACACAAAGATATTTAAAAAGAAGAACCTAAGTTGACCAGCTCAAATTTGTGTTAAAGTTTGGTAAGGATTTTTTTTTTATCATCATTGAAATAATCAGCTACGAAACTTGACATTAAGTTGAAAGAATGGAAATAATTATTTTTCATAATTTAAATGTCTAAGATATATATATATATACATGAAGAGATTTAAAAAACACAAAGATCTCTTGAAAGAAGAACCTAAGTTGACCAGTTCAAATTCGTGTTAAAGTTTGGCAAGGATTTTTTTTAATCAAGCTACAAAACTTGACATTAAGTTGAAAGAATGGAAATAAATATTTTTAATAATTTAAATTTATAACACATATATATATATAGACCTTCACATTTAATGCGATATGGGGGTAGTGTTGCGAACACCTTTCTAAACAAGTTGCCTGATCATTTTAAATCTTTCAAAGGTCATTTTGTTTTGGCCTTTGGTTGTTCTAGATGCAAAAGGGAGTGCAGCAGATGAATAAATATTTAATGAATTGTAAAGGGTAAAAAGTTGCCAAACTTCTTATCGCATCCATTCGTTCTCAAGAACGTTTGTTATGCTTTGTATTGTTTTCATCTATTTGTCAGAAATAATATATTTGTTCTCTTTCTAGGTTTTTGTATAGAGGAGAAAAGGGCGTCTCTTGTCCCATGCAAAAGTCAAATATTTCCAGAGTCTTTATATGTCAGTTTAGAGTTTCAGCTGCAATAGTTCAATTTGGGTATTGACCATTTCATAGTTGAAAAAATCGGAATCGGATTGGGAAAAAATCGGATCGTCTCAGGAATCGGCAAAAAAAAAACCGAAGAAAATGCAAACGTTTTTTTGAATTTTTTTTTTCATCCAATCACAACAAATTAACACTGAAATTGCCGATTAAATTGGAATTGAGATTTTTTGAAAAAAACAGGATTTTTTTACAAAAAATTCCCAATTTTTTCACCAAAAAATCCCAATTCCAATTTGAAAAATGCCAATTTTGATCCGATTTTAATCGGATTTGGTCAGAATCACGATTTTCCGATACGAATCACGATTCTGATCCGATTTTCGTAACAAGGGACCATAGTGTTAGAGCTCATAAATCAAGTTTTACATATATCAACAATTATCTTTTATTTACAGCAATCGGTCATTTTCAGGTCTGGAAGATAATAGTGTTATCAAAACAGATTTTTAGATCAGATACTGCCAATTAGTAGCAGGTTTCAAGTTTCAGATGTGGAACACAACAGTTCACTCTGGCTTCTTATCACCAATCTATTCATGGATAACTTTAAACAATCAGCTATCACTTCGTACCCACTCCAATTCCAGTCAAAATAGTATAATAGAGCACTCCATATTTTGAGGGTATCCAGATAAAATTGTCAAAATCTTAAATATGAAGAACCAAAGTTGCGTAGATCGTGTTCTTGTTCGAGCTTCTTAAGGACTTTTTTCCCCATAAATTAATCAAATGGCATGAGTTCAACCAGTTAAATGCCTTGATTTTTAAGGAGTTGACCCAGCTTTTGATCTTGCCCGGTGATGCATGCACAAATGCCAAAATACCATACACAATGACAATGTCATAGAGGTGGGGCCCTTTTCAATCCCATATAATCAATTGTAATTAACATAAAATAAATACCTAAAACAATAAATAGAAAACCAGCTATGAAATTTGCTATTAACTAGGGGAAGAAAAGGAAATAGATATATTAATTAAATATAAAAATCCAAATAAGAATTAAATATTAATATCTATAAAGACCTTCACATCATGCAAAAGTAAGGTACAGTTGCAAAGACCTTTCAATACAAGTTGCCCTAATCATTTTAGCATTTTCCATAGTCATTTTGTTTCAGCTTTCTGTTGTTGCAGATGCAAAAGGGAGTTGACCTGGTGCATTAATGAAATGCAAGGTAAAGAATTGTTTGCATGGGGCAAAATATTGCCAAACTTAAAATATATTTGTTTGAGAGTTTGACAAAACAGGCAACAAGGGGAGAAGCATTGATTCATGCTTTAAGCCTGTGAAATCTATTTAGGAAAAAGCTCCCGACTTTAAATAGTCCATATGGACCCAAAGTTCAATAGTCATGTGCTCATGTGGTAAGAGCATAAATTGGTGAGACTAGAGATGTATAATAGTCTGGCATCAACAAGTCAGCTCTAGCAGTTTAATCAACTATCTATTTAGTTTGGCAGAAGCAACGACATGCTTGATAAGAAAAATGAGAGGCTATTGACATTAAGAAACACTCATATGACAATAACAATGAAGATAGAATGAGGCTCAACATGTCCTAGAGAGCAGTTATTAAACATATTTAAAATTTGACCCATAGATGCTAACTTTGATAAGTGTATTTTTATCCCAATTCGAAGGAATGTAATAATCCGGCCACATTAAATTTTACTATCTTCACTCTCTAGTATGCCTGTTTTTCTCATGAAGCATGCTGATGATGAATTATGCAAGATGATTTGAAACTACGATGTATTCTTTTGTTTTGTTAACATATTAATCTTGAGGATATTCCCAGAAAAACAGAAACTAAACAAGAGCGTAAATAATTTTTAATCATCGGCAAGTGCAAGTCGGGGACAAGTGCGAGCCAAGAGCAAGCCTCACTGGGTAGCACGGAAGAAAAGCCATATTTGAAAGCCCTAATTGGAAGTCAAGATGCCTTGGCTGGAAGTATAGATGCCCAGGATGGAGATAAGAGGAAAAATAAATATATGGCAAGTTCGATCCAGAAGTGATTGTCAAGGATGAGATGATTGATGGTTCTTAAAAGCAGAGGGTTAGTATGTAAGTTCCATGGATACTGGCAGATTTAAAATTGGATCAAAAGTTAGTGAAGATTGAATTCAAGTTACTTCGTGACTTTTCTTCCTAAAGGATTTTTCCTCGTCATCTTTTCCAGTTTGGAACTTAGGGAAAAAATAATGGGCGATATGGGCGATGGCCCTTGGTTTAGGGGGGAGAGATGCCCTTTATTTAAGACGGTGGAATTTTTCTATCAAGACAGAAACTATTAAAAAGCTTTCAATGTCAGATTAGGCTTCTTAGACTTAAGAACTTGTCAATAAGGATGTTTTGAAGAATATTGGAAATACCTTAGGGAAGTTCATCAAGGAGAGACCAACTACTAACGAGTGAAAGCATGCTATATATACCCAGATATGTGTTGCTATAGATATTTCAAACCTCTGCCACAATCCATTAAAATTAAATCTGAATCAAGAGAATGGGATCAACAAGTGGATTATGAAAACATTACATTTCAATGTCACAATTGTTATGAGACTGGACACATGGCAAGAGATTGCAAAGTGAAAATGATGAAGAAAGAGACAAAATTTTGGTCATGAGACAAACTTCAAGATGAAGCAAGGAAATCATACCATAAGAGGCAAGGATATTCCACTCCCACAGTAGAGGCAAAGAAAGCCCATCTGCAGCATAAGATGGCAAAAGTCACCATAGTTCACTTGGATCAACCCTTAGAAGAAACAAAGAAGGATTCAAGGGATGAGAAAGTACAATGTGCAAGTTCAAATTTAGAAGGATTAAAGGTGCAAATGAAGATGTGGAGGAAAATATTAAAACAAAGGAGGTAGAAGGGGTCAAGTTTAATGCAAGTAAATCGTCTTCATTTTTGTCAAGTAGTATAAAATCCTCTCCTGGCAATAGAAATGATAGTGTAGAGGTTATCCTTTTCATTTTAGGGTTTAAAGAGCAACATAATAAAAAATGAGGATGGAGGGTATCCATAACAATTTAGGATTTTTAGGACAACATAAAAAGGTAATCAATATGGAGGAGCATCCTTGCACTTTAGGGCTTTCAAGGAAACGTAAAGAAGAAAGTAATTTTGTGGTTATTTCTTGAACTTTAGATTCTTCAAAGCATGAGAAACTTATAGATGATAAGTCACACTATGAATAGTGTGAAAAAATTGAAGAGTTGATGAAGATGAAAGTGTTGATAGGAAAGAAAGAAAGAGAGGAGAACCAAAAGGAAACTCAAAGGGATATTGATATGAAACAAAAGTAAATACCACAGATGTTAACAAGACGTAGGGTTAAGCGCACCAAAAAAAAATAGAACTAATGATGAAAATGATATCTTGTTAGGGGCATGAATAAGACCCCTAAAAAAAGAGGTATTAGGGAATTGACAGGGTGTTATAACCAGCATATTTATATACATGGAAACTGGGTAGCATTAATTTGAACCATTCGTGGTTTTAATTTTTATCTTCAAAAATTCAAATTTTAGAAAGCAATTCGACAATTGAGATTTTATCTCAATAAAAACGATATCAAGGAGTTGATAGAAGAAACATAGCAGTTGGAGGAAGATGACAAATATCTTTGATAGAAAGGCAAATGACAAATATCTTTGATAAAAAGGCAAGTTGGATATGGTTTAATTAACCTGATAGCAATGTAATGTTTTGTTAGATGATAAGTCACACTATGAATAGTGTGAAAAAATTAAAGAGATTGATGAAGATGAAGGTGTTGATAGGAATGAAAGAAAGAAAGGAAGAACCAAAAGGAAACTCAAAGGGATGTTGATATGAAACAAAAGCAAATATCGCAGCTCTTAACAAGACGTAGGATTAAGCGCACGAAAAAAACAAAACTGATGATCAAAATGATATCTTGTTAAGGGCATAAATAAGACCTCTAAAAAAAGAGGTATTAGGGAATTGATACGTTGTTATAACCAGCATATTTATATATATAGAAACCAGGTAGCAAATATTTTAACCATTCGTGGTTTTAATTTTTATTTTGGCAAAGTTCAAGTTTTTAAAGGCAATTCGACAATTGATATTTTATCTCAATAAAAATGATATCAAGGAGTTGCTTGAGGAAACATAGCAGTTTGAGGGAGATGATAAATATGTTTAATAGAAAGAAAAATGACAAATATCTTTGATAAAAAGGCAAAGGCAACTTGGATATGGCTTAATTAACTTGATAGCAATGTAATGTTTTGTTATTTTAGTGGGGGTGGCCCTGAAGCCACACACAGCTTATCAAAAAAATAATAATAAAATGATAGGAGAGAAATACAATTAACAAGTTCGCTGCTTCATCACCAAATCACATTAGTTCAACCGGTTTGATTCTTCAACTTTCAAGGAGGAGACGAAGGTTCGAATCTTGCAATCAATACATGCATAATCGGCAAGCTTGTTGGAATACCACCATGCGGTCATGATGTAATATGGATGAAGCCTGTTTCAATCCCATACAATTGATTAGAAAAAAACAAGTTCAATGCTTTCACTTTCCCTTTCCTAGAACTTGTATATCATTTCATGAACTGAGTTCCAAAGATATTTAGATTAGCCTTGTGAATACTAATTTCTAATGTGGTTGCAGTCATCTTGGCAGAAGAGAAGACTCTTATTTCTGTGAAACTTGAAAAAATATTGGAGGACAAAGATATGTAGACTTTTGTAAACAGATTAACATGTAAATAGTAAATTTGAACCGTCTCTAGGTAAAACAATGGCAGTAATCCTGTAGAAAGCAGGTTATAAATATATAAAAGCTGCAAGACAGCAATCTTGGTAGCTATGATTCTGGACTGGATCTGAAGCTAAACGCACTCGAGACTTGACTTCATTTAATATCAACGTCTACTCATTAACAGCTTTGGAGTCAATCCTGCCATCATTCTCCTAACATAAATCCATTACCAGGCCTTGTCTTTGGCAGTACTAAAACAGTGCATGTTACTGAACGACAATACTTGGGAGGAATTGGGTAAACTCGCAGAAATTTTTAATCTCTACCATGATGTGAACAAAGTTATCTGACCTATCAAAAATAAAATTTCAGCTTGCTTGGACAGGGAAAAAGGAAGGGCTTCCTCTCTTCATTCTAAAACAATACTTTGTTGTTATGTTATACGCATCTTGAGACCACAGAACAATTAAACGTGCATATTTATTATAATATGAATGCTAGCAAACCTATTTTAAAAACATATGAATGCCAGCAAATTCGTCATTTCGCAGTTTTGAAGTCAATCTTGCCATCGTTCTCCTAACATATATCCATTACCAGGCCTTGTCTTTGGCAGTACTAAAACAGTATATGTTACTGAACAAAAATGCTTGGGAAGAATTGGATAAACTCACAAAAAAATTTCACCTCTACTATGATGTGAAGAAAATTATCTGACCTATCAAAAATTAAATTTCAGCTTGCTTGGACAGGAAAAAAGGAAGGTCTTCCTCTCTTGATTCTAAAACAAGACTGTATTGTTATGTTGTACGAATCTCGAGACCACATAACAATTTTTTTTGTTCTTTTTTTTTGTTTAACATAAGGGAATCGGTTACATCCACAGTCACTTTTTACTAGACGAGATTTGGATTTATACCCTCGTCGTCAATCTGTAGCATCACTCAGAGGAGTCACATCAGACTACTTCCTTTGCCAACAAGTCCCACTTGAAGGAAACTTTTAAATTTTTATTTTCCCGAAGTCCGACAGTTCGGACTGCGCAGGACGCACGACCAGCTCCAAGCTTCGGGAGCGAAGTGCGGACGGCGCCGAACCACGGGCGAAGTCCGTCACTCGCGAGCGCAGTGCGGACTGCGCTGGGAAATGGGCGAAGTCCGTCACTCGCGAGCGCAGTGCGGACTGCGCTGGTAAATCGGCGAAGTGCGGACTTCGCACTTTCAATATGCGAATTGCGGATTGCGCAGCGAAGTACGAACTTCGTCGGATGACGAACTTCGCCGAATGCAGGAGGAAAGTCGGCAGTCGGTGGTAGTGTGCGAACAGCGCAAGCTGACAAGCTTCGCTTGCGCACTCGGGCTGCGCTCGGATCTCGGGCGCAGTCGGACTTCGGCAGCGAAGTTGGAAAGGCTTCTCTGAGACTTCCCCAACTTTGGCCTTACAGTCTTTTCTTGACTTCTTCGACTTGTGCGGCTGCCGCTGGGTTTGCCTGGCTTGGCAAGACCCGTATGAGAGGAGAGAAACACCGAAACAGAGAACAACAAACGTTAGCACATAAACTACTGCAAACCCTAAAGATGCCACAAACAATAGCAAAGTTTATTTATATGAAACTAGGGTTACAGTATTCCTCAACCGAGGAAATAACATCTGCAGACTACGCTGCAGGATAAAATAACAGACAAAATGTCAAGTCGGCTGCTCGGACATTAATCAGCTAAGCCACACTGCTCACTGAGATACTCTTCTTCTCCTGACTCCTCTTTGCTCTCTGCCTTCTGCCTGTCTTGTCTGAAATACCCGAGACGCCTTATATAGCCGCGGGAAGAGGAGGATTAGGGTTTGTCCTCTGACAAGTTCTGACAGGCCCTCAACTAGGGTTTTTGACCAATCGCCGAACTAGCATTAAATCGCCGAACTGGCATTAACTTCTGCGGCGATCGGATCTGTCAGACGTCACATCTGTCAGAGGGTAGGTGCGACGTCATGTCAGCCCTTTTTGTCGGGATCCCGAACTGCGGGAGCGCAGTCCGACTTCGCCCATGTCTGGAGCGCAATCCGGTTTCGCCCAGGGTTCGGAGCACAGTTGGGCGGAGGCGTGAAATCTGGGTTAATATTTCTAACACCCTCCTTTAAGCCTGATTTCACGAAAGCTTTTACTCCAAGCTGCTCTCGCAATCTGCTAAAGTCTTCCTCTTTCAAAGGCTTCGTGAAGATGTCAGCCAGCTGCTCCTTGGTCCTGTAAAACTGCAGTTGTACTTCACCGAATTTCACCAGCTCTCTGATGAAATGATAACGGATGTCGATGTGCTTCATTCGGCCGTGGAATACGGGATCCTTTGAGAGCGCGATTGCAGAGTTATTGTCATAGAATATTGTTGTTGCTGCTTCGAGCGGATGATGTAGTTCACACAGAACTCTTCTCAACCAGATCGCTCGGCAGCGGCCGAGGTGGCAGCAACGTACTCTGCTTCAGCTGTGGACAACGCAACGATGGGTTGTTTCTTGGATGCCAATGAGACTACCTCTGATCCGAGATGGAAAGCATACCCGGAGGTGCTCTTCCGATCGTTGGTGCTGCCAGCCCAGCCACTATCTGTGAAGCCGACCAGTTCCAGTTGGTCCTGTCTAGCGTAAAATAGGCCATGGTTCCGCGTCCCGTTGACATAGCGCAAGATCCTCTTGCTTGCTTGCCAGTGCGTGTCCTTCGGAGTCTCCATGAAATGGCTGATCGACCGACTCCGAACATCGGATCCGGCCGAGTTGCAGTCAAATACATCGATCGCCAACTAGCCTCTTGAACGAGGTTGGGTCGACATTCCTCCCTGAATCCAATTTGCTCAGCTTCAAACCTGTGGCTACAGGTGTGATGGCAGGTTTGTTTTCCTCCATCTTGAAGCGCTTCAGGACATCCTTCGCATACTTGCCCTGAGAAATGAAGATGCCATCTACTGATTGGTCAACTTCAATGCCGAGAAAAAATTTCATCAGCCCCATGTTAGTCATTTCAAACTCGGACTTCATGGTTGTTCTAAACTGCGCAAATAGGCTACTGCTATTGCCAGTATATATCAGATCGTCTACGTACAAGCAGACGATGATGAGCTCACCTGCTGCATTTGTCTTCATGTACAATGAGTGCTCATATGGGCATTTCTGAAACCCATTCTCCTGAAAATAGCCGTCAAAACGGCTGTACCATGCCCGGGGTGCTTGCTTCAACCCATACAGGGCCTTGTTTAGCTTCAGGATTTTGCCTTCTTGCCCTTGTATTTCATAATCGGGCAGCTGGTCTATGTAGACCTCTTCTTCCAACACTCGGTTGAGGAAGGCAGACTTGACATCCATCCGGTACACGCTCCATCCTTTCCGAGCTGCCAGTGCCAGAATCATTCTAACTGTGTCAAGTCGGGCTACAGGTGCATACACCTCATGATAGTCAACTCCCGACTTCGCTTGTAGCCTTTCGCCACTAATCCGGCCTTATGCCTCGTCAACTTCTCCTTGGGCATTAAACTTCGTTTTATATACCCACTTGACGCCAATGGTCTTCTTTCGTGCTCGGAAGATCCGTTAGTCGCCATGTCTCATTCTTCTCAATGGCTGCTATCTCCTCATCCATCGCATTCACCCATTTGCGATTCTGACTTGCCTCTTCAAACTCCACTGGACCACATTCAGTAAAGAGAGCAAAATCAGAATAATCTTCATCTAACTGATTTCGGGTTACCTCATAAATGTCTTGCAAGCTCCGAGTCTTCGCAGGAGGTCCTCAGGTTTTGAATTCTGCTTGCAAGTGGAGGTGACCGGGATGATGAGGCTGTGTTGCAGCTGGCACCACTGTTGCTACTTGAAGGCACAGGTGGTTGGACACTGTCTTCCTCCAAGTCTACAGATTCAACAGTTGCTGGTTCAGACTGACCAATCTTTGACTTCCAGTTCCGTGCTTCATCCTCTAGGAACTTCACATCTCGGCCGATGACAAGTTTCTTTGTCACAGGATTGTACAGCTTGTATGCCTTTGCTGGTTCGTTGTACCCTGTGAAGATGCATCTTTCAGCTTTGTCATCCAACTTCTGCCTTTTCTCATCTGGAACATGTGCATATGCTATGCACTCGAAAACTCACAAATGAGCCACACTTGGCTTCAACTTGCTCCAGGCTTCCTCTGGAATTTTGTCCCTCACACTCTTGGTGGGACATCGGTTCAGCAGATAAACTGCACAACTTACAGCTTCTGCCCAGAACTCATGTGGCAAACTTTTTGCCTTCAGTATGCTCCGTGCCATCTCCATGATAGTTTTGTTCTTTCTCTCAGCTACACCATTCTGCTGTGGTGTATATCTGGCAGTGAACTGCCTCCGAATTCCATGCTGCTTGCAGAAATTGTGGAATTCGTTGGAGATGTACTCTCCACCTCCATCAGTTCTGAGAGTCTTCACATAATGACCGCTCTGTTTCTCAACCAGAGCCTTGAACTCCTTAAACCTTGCAAACGCCTCCGACTTCAACTTGATTGGATAAATCCAAGTCTTCCGGCTAAAGTCGTCAATGAAAGTCAGGAAGAACTTGTTGTCGGCAAGTGTGGTGGTCTGCATGGGACCACAGATGTCTGAGTGCACCAGCTCCAATGGCCGTGATGCTCTCCAAGACTGTCCTACAGGGAATGCGTCCCTGTGCTGTTTGCCGACCAGGCAACCTTCAGAAACTTGGTTCGGTTGCTCAATAAGGGGTAAACCCTTCACCATCTGCTTCTTGTGCAGTAAATTCAGGCCACTGAAACTCAGGTGACCGAATCTGAGATGCCACAGCCAGGTAGCATCCTTTTCAACTGCACTCAGAGACATCAAAGATTCATTTTGAATCTGCAGCGGAAACATTTTGTTTTTCGTCATGGACACTGTTGCGATTTGTCCATGCACTTTGTCTCTAATGGAACATACACCATCTTTGAACAGTACAGTGCCCCTTCTGCACAAGCTGTCCAACACTTAGCAGATTGTGCTTCAACCCAAGCACATAAAAAACATCTTGAATTGTTTTTCTTTCACCGTGTCGGGTGCGGATGAGGATCTTTCCTTTCCCCATCACAGGAACTTTGTTGTTGTTCCCCATCTTGACTTCGGACTAGATCTGTTTCATCCAGTTGTGAGAACATCTCTCTGTTCCCAGTCATGTGGTTGCTGCAACCACTGTCAAGATACCAGATGTTTTTCTTGCTCTCCTCTTCAATACTGCAAGTCAGCAACACATTTCCTCCTACCGCATTTTCGGGTTCCTCCGTATAATGGGCTTGTTGCTGATTCTCGTTCGCCATCTTCTTCCCGCACCGTGAGGCATAATGGCCGAACTTGCTGCAGTAGTAACATTGGACCTTTGACACGTCCTTCTTCTCGCCGAGAGCTTCCTTGCTAATTTCTGCCAGTGCCTCTTCCTCCTTGCCGATGAAAGTTGCAACTTGGCTCAACGTCATGAGGGTTTGATCTCCCTCCTTGCTTGTTACTTCTCCCACGCCTGCTTCTGCCTCTTCCTCCTTGAGAACTAGAAGCGCCGTGGTGGGAGTCTTGTCTGTCGCTGTCTCGGACTGAGACTTGCGCTTTGAAGGCTTGCTCCAAAGAAGATTAAGTTGAGCGGCTCAGCCTCTGTTCATGGGTCTGCAGGGAACCCATGAGTTTGTCTGTCGAGAGGGTTGTCAAATCCCTCGACTCTTCGATTGCTATCACAACCGAGTCGAACTTGGCAGGCAGACTTCTAAGAATCTTCTCCACGATTCTCTGGCTCTGCACATTTTCTCCGTTCAACCGCATCTGGTTGATAATGTCCGTCGTTCGGGTGAAGAAATCACTTATGGACTCGGACTCAGTCATCTGCAGATTTTCAAACTCTCTCCTGAGCATCTGCAGTTTCACCAACTTCACTTTGTTGGTGCCCTGATACGAACTTGCCAGGGTTTCCCGTGCCCGCTGGCCTTGGTGGTCGATGCAATCCGCAGGAAGATGGTTTCCTCAACCGCTTGCATAATGTAGAAGAGGGCCTTATGGTCCTTCTTCTTGTGCTCTTTCAAGAGATCCTTGTCCGCTCGAGAGAGGGCGGCCGTGCTCGCCGCATCCGTCGGTTCCGGGTAGCCGTTCTCGACTAACTCCCATAGCTCCTGAGATCCGAATAGGATCTTCATCTGGATGCTCCAGTAATCGTAGTTATTGCCATTAAATCGCGGGATCTGCAACTACAGGGAATTCTTTCCGGAATCCATCTTCTATCTCCGCGTCACGGCTCAATCAGCTCTGATACCAATTTGAAGGAAACTTTTAAATTTTTATTTTCCCGAAGTCCGATAGTTTGTACTGCGCAGGACGCACGACCAGCTCCAAGCTTCGGGAGCGAAGTGCGGACGGCGCCGAACCACGGGCGAAGTCCGTCACTCACGAGCGCAGTGCGGATTGCGCTGGGAAATGGGCGAAGTCCGTCACTCGCGAGCGCAGTGCGGACTGTGCTGGTAAATCGGCGAAGTGCGGACTTCGCACTTTCAATATGCGAAGTGCGGATTGCGCAGCGAAGTACGAACTTCGCCGGATGACGAACTTCGCCGAATGCAGGAGGAAAGTCGACAATCGGTGGTAGTGTGCGAACAGCGCAAGCTGACAAGCTTCGCTTGCGCACTCGGGCTGCGCTCGAATCTCGGGCGCAGTCGGACTTCGGCAGCGAAGTTGGAAAGGCTTCTCTGAGACTTCCCCAACATCGGCCTTACAGTCTTTTCTTGACTTCTTCGACTTGTGCGACTGCCGCTGGGTTTGCCTGGCTTGGCAAGACCCGTATGAGAGGAGAGAAACACCGGAACAGAGAACAACAAACGTTAGCACATAAACTACTGCAAACCCTAAAGATGCCACAAACAATAGCAAAGTTTATTTATATGAAACTAGGGTTACAGTATTCCTCAACCGAGGAAATAACAACATCTGCAGACTACGCTGCAGGATAAAATAACAGACAAAATGTCAAGTCGGCTGCTCGGACATTAATCAGCTGAGCCACACTGCTCACTGAGATACTCTTCTTCTCCTGACTCCTCTTTGCTCTCGCTTCTCGCTCGTCTTGTCCGAAATACCCGAGACGCCTTATATAGCCGCGGGAAGAGGAGGATTAGGGTTTGTCCTCTGACAGGTTTTGACAGGCCCTCAACTAGGGTTTCTGACCAATCGCCGAACTAGCATTAAATCGCCGAACTGGCATTAACTTCTACGGCGATCGGATCTATCAGACGTCACATCTGTCAGAGGGTAGGTGCGACGTCATGTCAGCCCTTTTTGTCGGGATCCCGGACTGCGAAAGCGCAGTCCGACTTCGCCCATATCTAGAGCGCAATCCGGTTTCGCCCAAGGTTCGGAGCACAGTTGGGCGGAGGCGTGAAATCTGGGTTAATATTTCTAACACCACCAAAGTTTGAACCTAGGTCTTTTTTTGGCCTCACTAACACTTACCAATCCAACTAGCCTTTAAAGCTATTATAATATGAATGTTAGCAAATACTTCTCAAGCTGTTGATGACCAGGGCTACAATGCAAGCCCATATTTATTGAGAAGAGGCAATACGCATTGCTTGTTCTTTGCTATTTGCTTTCTATTGTGTACTGGACTTCAGTTATTTAGAGCTGTATTGCAAATTGTCTTCACTGACAATTAACTCATCTTCAGAACTCGCACAGAGACATAAAGAGAAGATAAATCTTCCTAATCAGCTATCTAGAGAAAGAAGGTCAAACGAATAAAGCCTTCAATTAAGGAATTTCGTTTGAGCCTAGGAATATCAGATCACAAAAATACAGCATTGATAAGGAATAGGTTGGGTTGGAAAAAACCCTAAATCCATACCCGAAACGAAAACCTAGCCTGCAACTAAGAAAAGAAAAGGAAACAAGGAGGGCTCACACTAAGTCTGCGTCAGAGTCAGCTTCCGCGTCGGCGTCGGAATAATGGATCGCTAGAAGGCGTGTCTGAGAAAGAGAGGAAAACCATCTCAAAGTGCCGTTGGTGATAATATGCCAGGCCGATCCAGCCAGCCACAATCCTCTACAGCCAGCCAACTGCTTCCATGGTTATTATTATTCTTGTTATGTATTGAAAAGGTTTTCCTCCCTTTTCCGGAAACGCCTTCTGGATCCGGTACCATGCTCTAGCTCCTGTCCAAATCTCGCCAAAAATACCTGAACACTACGAATGCCTTTGGATTCGATGGCATGCTCCAGCTTCTGTTCAAATCTTGCTATGAGTAATATATAATACGGGTATCCCGATTTGCTATATATATATAATATAATTTAATTTAGTTTCAAAGAATAATAATAATAATAATAAAATTTCAATTTACTTTTTACATAATTAATTTTAAAAAATTAGAAAAAAATGACATTAGTGTAATTTGATAAATTTGTAAAAGATTCAAATTCAAATTTTATTAAGCAGTACATATATAATATTTAAATTATTGTAATACTGCACCATACATATTTAAATTATTGTAGTACTACTAAGATAATAATGATTCCTTTCAATTCCACATAAATAATTTTTAAAAAAAATCATAATTCCACATAAATAATTAAAAAAACCATAAAAATCAAATCTTGCTATGAATAATATATAATACGGTCGATTTCCTATGTATAATATATAATATAATATAATATGTTTAATATGGCTGAGATTTAATTTATCTCAAACAAAAACAATAATAATAAATTTTTAATTTACTTTTAGGAAAAAAATAATATTAGTGTAATTTGATAAAAATTTAAGAAAGATTTAGGTTCACGTTTTATTAAGCAATACACATATAATATTTAAATTATTACGTCGATAGGCGTCCTACAATGGTAGTCAGGAAGGTCAGCCATGTCGTAAACAATATTAATATTTTATTAAAAAAGTCGAAATTAAGAAAATTATCCGTCGACATTAAGGGGTGCGATGGATTTAAAATATTTAAAAATATTTAAACTATGAGATAGGCGCCTCGAAATTGATAACTCTCTACGTTTATAGATATATATTTTATATATCTAAGCTAGTTGTAATACTGCTCGGTGGTGATATAGATGAGACCCGTTTCAATTTCATATAACTAATTGAAAAAAATTATAAAAATCAATTCAATCTCATACAATCAATTTAAAAATAATAATAACAAAAAGCTTAATATGGATGAATTTCAATTTAATTTCATACAACCAAATAAAAAATAATAATAATAATAAAAATTAATACGGGTGGAATTTTTTTTTTATTTGGTTAGTGTGAGAAACCTCTACAACCAACGCACACGCTGAGCAGTCTTCTCCCAACCATGACCCCTCGTAAAGCCGAGAGCTATGCTTATTAATAGTATGCTTATCAATAGGGAATTTACCACACAACCACCCCCTCACACACTCACCCATTCTGCGGTTTGAACCTTGGACCTCTCAAAGAAGAGCCAAAGCTATAATTGTTGTGTTGTCCCTCCTAGAACAATAAAAATATCATAGGTGTTAACAAGAAGTGGGGCTAAGCCCATTAATAAAAATAGAAAGTGTTGATGAAAATGATTTCATGGAATATTAGGGGTATGAATAAAACCCCTAAAAAAGATTTATTAAGGAATTAATATGTTGTTATAGCCTTGAGTTTATTTTGAAACAAGAAACAAAATTAAGCAGTGAAGAATGTAAGGATACTTTTAAGAATATTTGGAAGACGGGTGATTGTTTAGCAGTTTCTTCTATAGGAGCTTCAAGCGATATTGCAATAATATGGGACAAATACAAATGGGATGGACAACTATTAGAAGCAAAAAGTAATTGGGTTGTTGGATTATTTTGCAAGAAAGAGGAAAACATCAAAGTTGGGGTTATAAATGTATATGCTCCAATTATACGTACTCCTCGTGAAAGATATTAGAAGGACCTTAGTATATTTTTGTCAAATACAATGATGATTCATTATGATCTATGGATTCTTGGGGTGAATTTAATACTATTATATCACCTTTGGAAAAGAAGGGTGGCATTCTAGGATGGTCTAAATCAATGCAAGATTTTGCTTCATTTGTCAATTCAAATGACCTTTGGGATGTTAATCCCTCAAGATTTCAATACACATGGGATAATAGATGATTTGGAAAAATTCATATAGCAGAAAGACAAGATAGATTCTTGTTATCCAATAAGTGGTTACAAATAAAGTATATAGATTCTTGTTATCTAATAAATGGTTACAAATAAAGTATACAATCTCTTAAGATATTTTATTGCGATAAAGATCAGATCATAAACCCATTATTTTGATTTGTGAGTCACCTAACAATGGTCATCCAAAGCCATTTCACTTTCAATCTATGTGGCTCCAAGATCTTGATTTTTTCCATATGGTTATGTTATGATGGGATGAATCAAAATTTGAAGGATTGTGTATGTATAGATTTGTTCAAAAGTTGAAATATTTAAAAGGAGCAAATGAAAATATGGAATACCAAATCTTTTGGTAACATTTTTATAGAAAAAAAGAAATTGAATCCAAGCTCAAAAATTTACAAAAGATAGTAGAAATTAATGGAATGGACCAAAATTCTTATGTGAAAGAAAAATAATTATTTTCTGATTATCATAATACATTGAAAAAATCGGAGTGTTATTGGTTTCAAAAATCTAGAGGAGTCATATTGGGATGAATCAAAATTTGAAGGATCATGTATGCATAGGTTTGTTCAAAAGTTGAAATATTTAAAGGAGCAAATGAAGATATGGAATGCCAAGTCTTTTGGTAACATTTTTAAAGAAAAATAAATAAATAAATTGAACCCAAGCTCAAATATTTACAAGAGATAGTAGAAATTAATGGAATGGACCAGGATTCTTATGTGAAAGAAAAACAATTACTTTGTGATTATCATAATGCATTGAAAAAGGAGTCATATTGGTTCCAAAAATCTAGAGAGAAATGGCTCAAGGAAGGAGATAGAAATACAATTTTTTCATGCTATAGCAAAAATAAATTTTTATTTTTGTCATATAAAAATATTATAATTCCATATGGGAGAAATATTGAGGACGAAGAAGATATAAGGAAGCAAAAAATAATTTTAAAAATATTTTGTTAGATTCTAGGCAAGATAAGGAGGCACAAGAAAAACTTTTGTAAAATATTCCATCAATTATCACTCAAGGACAAAATGAAAGCTTGATGAAGAAGATATCTATGGAGGAGCTCCATGAAGCAATTTTCTCTTTTCATCCTAACAAGGCACTTGGCCCCGATGGATTTCTTGCAAATTTCTTTCAAAAAAATTAGGATTTATTGAAGAGTGATATGTTAGATGCGGTTGAAGAGGCCCAAAAAAGGAAGGCTATACTAAGTGATATCAATGGTACTTTTATTACTTTGGTTCCCAAGAAATGCGACACAAATAATTTTGATAATTTTCATCTAATAAGCCTTTGTAATATGATTTATAAGATCATTTCAAAAATTATGGCAAACAGGTTGAAGGGCATTCTCGGGTGTCTTATCTTAGAGGAACAAGGTGGTTTTGTTCAGGATAAACAAATTCTTGATGATATAATTATTGCACAAGAGGCCATAAATTCTTTTCATTCCATGAAAAACTGGGTATGCTTTTGAAATTAGATATGAACAAAGCATATGATAGGGTTTCCTAGAATTTTCTACATGCCATTCTAAAAAAATTTGGCTTTGATTATAGTTGGTGTGAGTGGATTAAATGTTGTTATAAAACTACAAAATTTTCTATTTTGATCAATGGTTCTCCTGGTGCGTACTTCAGGTCATCTTGTGGATTTCGTCAAGGTGATCCTCTTTCTCCTTATCTATTCATTATTCTAGTGGAAGCATTAGGCAGAGCCTTTTCAAAGGCAAAAATGGAAGGAAAAATCAAGGGTATTCAAGTTGCAAAAATGGTCCCTTTGAATCTTATCTCAAATTTATTGATGATACTTTTCTTTTGGACCATCCCTCAGTCAATGAGGCCATGGAGTTTAAATCAATATTATCATGTCATGAGAAGGCTACTGGACAGTTGGTAAATACTTCAAAATCCAGGTTTTTTCATTAATATTGCCCTAGATTTATAACAAATTATTATGAATATTTTAGGGTTTAAAATTGGAAATTTTCCATCAACCTACTTGGGTATTTCTTTGTCTGATAAAAGAAATAAAAAGGAACTTTGGATACATTTTTTGATTAAAGTGAAAGCTTGCTTGGCAAGTTGGAAAGGTAAGTTCTTAACCATGGCAAGAATACTACAATTCATAAATACTACTGTGCAATCCATTCCTAATTATATGTTGTCACTTTCAAGACCACTTTCAAGACTGCCAATAGGTATTACATTAGAAATTGATAAAATTCAAAGAGACTTTCTATGAAAATTTTGTGAGGAAAAGTTTAAGTTTCTTCTTTGTAAGTGGGATAGGGTTTGCAAAGGAAAGAATATTTGAGGAGCAGGCTTGTGGAATTGTAGACTTATGAATTTGGCATTAGGAGCAAAGCTTAGGTGGAGATTATTCAAAGATCAAGGAAATAATTGGGCAAAAATATTACTTAAAAAATATATAGGTTCTCTTGATGCAATGAAATTGGTTAGAAAAATAACTCTACCCAAAGGATCATCAATATCAAACTTAATATGAAAGAGTTTGCAATTGATAAAAAAACATATTAGATGGTCATTCAATGAGGGGAGTTATGCAAATTTTTGGTTTGATGCTTGGTTGAAGTTGTATCCTCTTATATTTGACTCAAAATGGAAACCATTGGCTCAAGTATGCCTAGCATGTAAAGGTCCAAAGGTCAAAAATTATATTATTATGAGCAAAAACTCTAGATCATGGATTTATTTGATTAACCTGGTTGAAGGAGAGGAACTCAAACAAATTGCATATGAACTTCAAAAAATGCTTTGATAGTTTTATTTGCCATTTTTTACACGAAAGGATGATTTGGTTTAGAATTTATCAAAGGATGGTGGATACTCGGTCAAGTTGGTATATGAGGATTTAGAACAATCAAAATTTCCTTCTTCCAAATATTTTTCTTGGAAGAACATTTGGTCATTAGAGGCTCTCTTTAAGGCCTCAACATTTCTTTGGTTAGAAGGTCAATGTAATATTCTTACGAGATAGAGAGAGAGCCTACAAATAAGAGGATATTATGAACCCTTCAAATGTGCTATATTCGAGAAGGATTTAGAAACATCAAACCATTTACTTCTTCATTGTCCGTTTGCTCACACCATTTGGGATTATTTTTCAAAAAATCTGAAATTGTATTGGGTAGCTTCATCAACATTGAAAGAGTTGATAAATTATTGGATATATTATTTCAAAGCTAAAACATTATGTATTCTTTGGAGGATTGCATTATTTGTTGGAATTTATGGCTTGAAAGGAATAATAGAATTTAAAAATATATATCAAAACAATGCCTAAGTTTGGAACCATATTAGTGCCTCTCTTGCAGAATGTCTACAAATATGATGCTCATTATGGGAAGTCTCAATTGCAAAAAAATATGTGTTGATAACTTGGTTACATAATTTGAACATACATAGAAGAGTCATTTGCGACATTGGAATTAAAACAAATTATCTATTTCGATCTATGGTAAAATGGAAATGTCCAAAAATTGGGTTTATCATGGTGCTTCTAAAGTAAAAATTGGTGGAGGTGGTGTTTTTAGAAATAGTGAAGGCAAATTTCTTCTCACTTATTCAGAATCATATGGAACTTCAACTAACAACTATGCAAAGGCTAGGGCACTTCATACAGGAATTAAAATTGCAGCAGAAAAATGATGAAAATATATTTCAATTGAGAGGGCTTTAAAATTTATCATCAATGCTATTAACAAAAATGGATGTGGAGACTAGATAAAAAATAATATTATCGTTGATGTTCATCATCTATTACTAGAGGCAATCTCCTAGCAGTGCGAGCATATTTTTAAAGAAGGAAATCAAGTAGCAGATAAATTAGCGAATTATATTGTTGATCTTCATCCCGATGAAATTTAAATTTTAGAAGGCAACTAGCCAAGTGAGATTTTATGTCTTAATAAAAATAATGTCATGGAGTTGATTGTGGAAACATAACACTTCGAAAAATTTGAAGAATATATTTAAGAGAAAAAGAAATGAAAAAATCGTGATAAAAATGTATGATACAACAAATGTAATATTTTGGTATTTTGATGGGAGTGGCCCCCAATAGAAGCGACATATAACCTATTAAAAAATATATAGGTGGGATTCAAATCAATTTCATATAACCAATTAAAAAATAATAATAATAATCACTTTGTCCACTAGTTTTGGGGTAAATGGGAAGAAGGAGTTTTAGATTATTCTTAGGTTCAAACCACGATAGGGTATGTGTGATTTTAACCAAAAAATATTCTTTTTAATAACATCAACTTAACCATAATGTAAAAATCTCTCCAAGTGAGAGGGTGTGAAGTTAAAAGAGAAGATTATTTGCAAGAGAAGGTCAAGGGCAAGAGGATATTTGTAGAAGAGGAGATTACCAGAGGAGAAAATTACTGACAAGATTATTAGAAAAGAGAGAAATTTGAAGATTATCGACAAAGAGAAGTGATGTGAGTTTCAGCGACAATATCTTGTTTACCCATAAAATAATTTACTAGCATTATCGTTGCCACCATCAAGAAGAACCGCACCACCATCGAAGTCATCCAAGCTTCTTTACAATAACAACAAGAGTTTGTGTGATAATGTTGAACCCTTTGAAGGAAGCTTGGTAATGGATTAATGCAAAGTTCTAATAGATGGTTGCATTCCTTTTCTATGTCAATTATATAGTATTTAAATTGTTTTGTTGGTGATATCAAGGATTAGAGAATAAATTAAAAAAATGAAAACCCTATTTTTTTTTCAAAACCCTAGCTGCTTTTGGAATTTTTTTGGGTTGAGATCATGGAATTACCAAGTATCTTTGGAAATGATGACATAAATGGTGGAGAATGGTGAATGAAGTTTAGATCTCTATATTCTAGTGAGATTTTTTAGAATTGCAAACTTTTTTATCTTTTAAAAGAGGAAGCTCATGATTGGTGGGATATTCTTACTAAGGAAAGGATTGCTAAGGAATTTTTTTTGACATGGGATGAAATGGAGCATTCATTCTTGAGTTAGTGGAACCCTTATAAAAAGATAGCTAGTTTGAAGGTCACCATCAAAGGATATGAAGAAAAAATAAAAAGGCTTTAGAGAGAACTGAAAAAATAAAAATAAAGAGGATATATAGAAGGAAAAATACAAATGATAACGTGTAAGTTCATAGTCACATTCAAAAGGAAAATATTAAGAAGCAAGGATTCAAGAAGAAGCAAGCATTTTGGTAAGGGAACAAGTTGAACCATTAAAAACTCAAGTTGAATTTACAGTAGTAGCATCAATAGAATCTATGGAAGAGGCAACAACAAAGTCTAAGGAAGTATTGTCAGAAGTGCACAAGGATGCACCAAAAGAAAGGTATAAGAGAGAAGATTGTGAAGAAGATTTTAAAATTAAAAAAAAAACAATATTTTTGGAGAATCAAAGGAAACAAAATGTCATATTAATGTTGTACCATATCAACACCCACACCACCTTAAGCGATAACAATATTGGAGGTATGGCTTAAGGCATCAATATTTCAGATCTACATGGAGTAAAAAATACATCAAGTATGACAATGTTTAGCAAAAAAAACATAATGTTTCTAGATTTCAAAGGGATGCAACTATAATGGAGATCTCTAAGCAAAAGCCTACAGAGTTGGAGCTTGCAAGAGTTCATGAAACTATAAATCTTAAATCCGAAGAGGTAAGAGTTCATAGATTTCATGATTCTAAGGCCAAAGAGATAGGTTCAGACCCTCCTCTTGGATGCCAAGGGCTCCATATCCCTTTTGATCCAGGAGCTATTTCCTTTGCTTAGGTGATGATTGGTCATCGTTGTGCTTTTATATTGCCCTTCTCCAGTCAGATTATTATTGAATTTATATTATGTTGGAGCTACTAAATAGTACCTTGGATGAAGGGGAGTTCAACATCATTGGAAAATTTTTGGGTTCATGACCTAATCTAGATTTAATTAGAAAATGGGATTTTATGAAATGGACTCCTCGTAGTCTTCTGGATATAGTGGCTTTTCCTAATGACTTCTTCCTCATTAAGTTATCTAAGAAATATTATATGCTCTGAATCTTGGGTAGATGTCCTTAGTTCTTTGGTAAGAGGAGCTTGTTTCTTAGAAGGTGAAGAATTGACTTTGACCTAGATCTACAAAAAAAAAAAAAAATGCTCTAGTTTGGGTAGGACTTCTTGGGTTACCTCTACATTTTTGGTACATTGATATTCTAAGAGGTATAGCTAAAATATTTGGAGATCTAATCATGATTGATGGTCCAAATCATTCCTAATCAAGGATGGTTGTTGTGAGGATGTGTGTGAACATCAATCTAGACTTAGATTTACCCAATGTTATTGATTTGATTTTGGATTTCGGTATTCAAAAGCAACCAATTGAGTTTGAAAATATCCCTTTCAGAATGTGTGATTCCCATCCTCGAGACCAGGTTGGGATTTTTGCATCCAAAATAGTCCCCCACAAAGAGGTATCAAAACCACCTACTTTGAACAATTCCAATTTGGATAATCCTCTTGCAAATATTTTGAATAGAGATAACAATTTCCAACAAAATGTTGGAGATCGCAATACGGGAGATGCGAGAGATTGTGGAGTTGGAGATTCTAATATTAAAGGGGTGAGCTCTACCTCTGAGGATGATTTTAAGAAAACCCCCCATGGAATTCAGTCATGTCTACTTACAGCAGAGCTTTATTGAAAAAGGTATATGTGGGACAGAAAAACCTAGGAGGCCTTACAAGCAAGATGCTAGAAATCAATAAATAAGAGAAGATGTTGATGATGGGAAGTAAACCACCTTGGATATTATGAGAGGAAATCTTGTGAATTTTTTCTCAAGTTCTAAACTTCATGGTCCTCTCCCTAAGGGGGTGGTGGATTCTGTGGAAAATATTATTTTGAACTCTATGGAGCTACCTTTGAGAGGAGGTTCTAGAGATCATATTGTGGAATATCTTGTGATATCTTCTATTAAAATATCTGATTTTAAGAGTGGTGGTGACAAGTACCAAAAAATACCCTATCCTTCTTGAGGGGACTTGTGATTGATTTTTTTCTTATGTTCAAGATTTAGTTTTTTTGTTTTCACAGGGTTTGGATCGAGCTAAGCGATTTTGGATCTACAATTTTTTCTATTGGATATTGTTGCTTGGTTCCTCTTTTTTATAGGTAGGAAAGTCTTTGACAGTTCAATTTTGAAGTGGAAATTAATTCCTATGGATGACAATTGGATGCAGGGTGATCCTTGAGTGGTTGGGTGGGAAATTTTGGTTTTAAAATTTCAAGCGAGTTTTTATTTTTAAATTTTAATTTTAGCACTAGTTTGTTTGGGTTGTTGTTGAATCTCTCCTCGATATATGTTCTCCTTTCTTCTATTGGTGTTTGATTCATCTGGATCCTGGGAGATCCTACCCTTTATCTTGGAGATTGGCCTCTTCATCATGTTGTCGGATCACTTTGTTTTTTTTATCCTCATCCTTGTGTTGTTTGGCTAAGATCCATTTTTGCTGTAAATAGGTTTGGGATCCTCAAAATCCCTTTGTAAAAGGTTCGGGGTCCTTTCAATAGCCTATTTTCCAACCAATCAAAAAAATGGATGCAACAGCATTAGGGAACAATAGGACCAACCGTTCAAAATATTAGAGTAGAGCAAGAGAAGCATGAAGCCAACATAGTAGTTATGAATATTCAAGTGGCATAATGGCAACTTGACATTATCAAAGACTGTCACTATTCAAGATTTCATTAGGAGGAATGTTGGGTGGTAACTTTGTATCTCAATGGATATGGGGATAAGAATGAAAGAATATGTATGTGAGATGATAGGTCGAGTCAGAGGGGTTTACGCGGGCGCAGGATGAGGATCTCGATTGGGATCCAATGTTGTGCTTGATCTAGGAGGTGAAGGAGTAGATTTTTCATCAACAAGTTCGATGATAAATATTTCTTGTATGATTTCAAGCTAAAGGAAACTGGGGATATTGAATCATTGAGAGGAGGGTTTTGCATGAAAGGTCACGTGAGGATTTACTGTCATTAAATCACGAGCAATCTACATTAGGGATTGTTAATCCCTTTTTAAGAGATTCAAAATATAACCTCGAACATGACTTTGGCATTGAGTCGAAGCTGCATGGCATTGGAAATAATAATGATTCGATTGGTGGCATCTCTTCGTAGGATGAGAAAGACAAAGAAAATGGTGTCGAGGTGTTTGAAAATAATGCAAAGGCGATTGAATGCCAGACAAATGGGAGCTCGACAGGTGAAAACATTTCAAAGGGTATTTTTTTAGTCTCCAATGTAGTAGCAATGTGAGGTACTAAATGGGCCGATAGTGGGAGTAAAGAGGATGTTAATCATCCTGAAGGAACACGGGTTAGCGCAGATTCCCAAAGGTTTTTCAATCATGATTTGGCCATGCAAGGGTTGGCAAAACATTTTACGGAGGTAACAAAAAATGGAGGACTGAGAAAAGAATTGCATGTAAATATGAATTTATACAATGAAGATTTTTTGGAGGATGAGGCTATTAGATTAGACAGAATGGACTCCATGTTGGTATATTTAGGTGAGGATGAGTTTACTTTTATGGAAAATGAACATGAAGAGTATTTGGCAACAAGTAATAACCTCTTGAGAAATGGAGTTATTCTATTTTTTCTTCGCAAAATACCCTCGAAAGTTGATTTTCAAAAATGGGTGCAACTAAATTGGGAGGCTAAAGGATTTCATGTGCAATTCTACTGGGGTTTGGGAGGAAACTATATTTCTATTTTTTGTATTCTCCAAAAGCTACCAAATTTGTGTTAAAAATTGGGGCATGGACTATTGCGGGTTCGGTTGTGTTTGCTCAATCATGGCGGCCAAATTTTGACCTTAAAAATGTTTTGCATGCTAGATATCCTATCTAAATTGAATTTTTTGCCATGAAATCAAAATTTCGAGGTATGATCCGTTCCATGGCTCAAAGATTTGGACAGATTCTTATTGAACCCTCTTCAGGTATGTCTTTTCGATTTAGCCCATGGATGTGTGTAGAATTTGACCTGCAAAGGAAGTTGCTAAAATGTTTTAAAATCATCACACAATAAGGGGTAATCTCGTAGGAGGTTTGTTATTTAAATTTACCTGATACCTGCTTTTTTTGCCAGTTTCAGGATCACTTAATCCGTGACTTTCATTTGAGAAAACTTTGAAAGGCAAAAAATGAGAAGGGTGTGATAGGACCTAACTCTTCTATAACTAGTGGGAAGGTTCATCCCAACAAGGATACTAATGAGGAGACTCAAGAAATGGAGATGGTGTAGGAAACTAGGAAATGGGTAACAAAGAAGACACTGGTTGGAAGTTGGTTCAAAAGAGGCGAGAGGTAGAGGATTCACCAGATAGGCCCTCTAAATTTAAGAAGGGCTCCTCTTCCTCTAGGGGGAGATCTAGAGAGGTTAATGTTGGCTCCAAGGATACTCCTCAGGCTAACAAAATATCAGAGATTGGTAGGAACCTCAATAAAGACTTGGAGGCTACAAAGGGTAGAAAGAATAGCAGAAGCTCAACTTTAAAAAGAAGTGGATCTCCAGCTAGTAGGTCTATTCAGGTCAACAATCTGTTTGAATTCCTTAATACTGAGGTTTCTCAATGAAAGTGTACTTCAATTCATGGAATGATAAGGAAATGTCTATTCCCACTAGGAGAAGTTTGGTTAGTAACTTTTTGTGTTCTGTTAGTGATGATGTAGTTTATCTTTAGGAGGTTAATGTGGATGGATTTGCTCTCTACAATTGTATGGATAACAGTTGGTCTAGGGCATGGTGGGCTTTTTCTCATGACAGAGGTTATGGGGGGTGGTCCTTGTTGTTAGGTCTTGGCTAGCTGCACTATTGATTGATCAGGGGGAGGGCCCGTTTGGTAGGATTTGTTGGGCTACTTTCATGATTGTTGCCTAGGTAATTGGTATTTGTTCTATTTATGATCCTAATTCTTCTAGTGAGAGGACTACCTTGTGGGATTGGATGTAGCTAAATTTACCCGATGTTGATTGGATCATAGGGGGAGATTTTAATATGGTGGAATGGGATGGAGATCGTGAAGGGGGGCATAGTGGTTGTATTGCAGGTGCTGAGAAGGACTCTTGGTGCAACTTGAAGGCTTATTTACAAATCTTTGATTCTAATTTCAAGCAAAAGTCTCTAGAATCTAGAGGATGGTTCTCTTGGTCTAATAAGAGAAGAGGGGGAGACAGAATCATGGCTCATTTGGATAGGATTTATGTGGACATAAATGTGTTTACATGTATTTGTCGAGGGTGTTAGCCTATGATATCATATTCTAGCTTAAGTAGGATTTATTACATTATTTAAAATTAGTGCTATGTTTCATGCACTCTCCAAGTTAGTTGGTGGATGGTTATTTTGTGGTTACTTCAACCACCTTAGACATTGTATATAACATTTCCCTCAATGCAATTTATGTTGTTCATTCACGTTCTCAATATGGTATCAAAGCTTGGGCAAGGTGAAATGTTTTGGGCAAGGTGGTAAGGTGGTTACCATTCCAATATGCACGCTCAACGTAGTAGCCTGATCCTAGGAGACAGCACATGGACCGAGATATTCTCAAGGTGAATATTCACATAGACTAAGGCAAGAAGACAAGGCACATTTTTTGAGACATTTTGTCTATATGTGGATCAAGATAGGATCAAACCTAGAGGTATTTGAACATGTGGCAGTGTAGAGGACGACTGATGTGGAACCCTATTGGTGTGGACGTGGCAGTGTAGAGGATGGTTGACGTGGAACCCTATTGGCATGGATGTGGTATTTGTTTTGGCTGATGTGGCGACAAGTGTTGGGCTGACATGGTGACAAGTGTTGGGCAGGGAATTTTCCAAGTGGTAGGTAAAAGGTTGGCTTTGAAGGGATGACTACCCAAAGGCAGTCACTCTCCTACCTATCGATTACGATTTTTCAACTATGTTGAATGCGCCTGTGTGGTGCATGGGGGATAAAAGCCCAATTTATTTTCTTGTTGACAAGCAGGGCCAACAATAAAGGAAAATTCTTTCCTTTATTTCCTCGTCAAGCGCTGCAGCTTGACTGGTAGCCCCACCCGGTGGTAAGACTTTACTGTAGACATTGACAGTTTTATTCCCGCGGAGTAATAAGGGTTTAATTTTTTTCCCTTCGACACCGGTGGAGTTGGTTAAGAAGAAGCGTCTACTTCTTTGTCTTGTCGGTGGCTATGGTTGGAATGGTCGAGGGCAACCCTTCAAGGCACTTGGGTGAATGAAGGTTTGGGGTTCCAACCCCACCAACTCCCCAAATCCATCTTTTGCCAACAAGAAACTTATTATGGTATTTTTTGATATCAATACCTTAGGTTTAATTTTTTGCATAGTGGCAATTTTTTTTTCAAACACAAAACAAGACAAGTTTTTGGAGGGATAAGGCATTTTTTTTTTTGTTTTTCCTTCACAGTAAATTTTTTGTTTGTTTCCACTAAAACCTAAAGCAAAGAAACTCATAATTTTGTTTGTTTGTTTTTTCCATAGAGGGATAAGAAAATATAGTTTCTTTTTCCAATTTGAAAGGGTATCTCATAATTTTTCATCCTTGTTTATTTTGCAATAAAAAGGGGGGGATCACTAGTATTTTTCTCTTGCAAATTTCTAAGACAAGGGGGGGAAGAAAATTGTGGATTTGAAAAGAACATTTGGATTTGAATATCATTTTTGCAAACCAAAACCTCAAATATTTTGCAAAAATCATTATAACAAAATTGGCATTGTAATAGGTGCATTTTCGATGGAAACCGACGCCTAAGTATTTAAATTTGTGGGATATTGTGGTTGTTTTTGCATTTAAATTTCCTATTTTTGTGCATTTCAATCATAAGGTAAAATATACATAACAAAGAAAAGACCCCAAATTTTACACCTATTTGTGCAATTTATTGCACTGTAGTGTTCGATATATACGGTACCTATGGCACACACTTACAGGTAATGATGTCATGCTTTGGGCTACTATATCTAACACCTAATATAGCTACAACAAATACGTCTGAGCTATTGTTCTCTATAAATCATTGGGGAGAAATAAGGAAAACCAATTTTGATATTCACTTCATTTCATACCCTAATTCTTTCTGATTGTTTGGCTCAAACTCTTCCAACTCATCATCCTTTTTTTGAAGGGTTTTGATTCAAGTGCCATCAATTTTATTGAATTACTTTTCACATACTCTTTGTAAGTATAAATAAATAGGGACCATTTGGTGTTATAAGGAACCTTCACAATGGCCACTATTCACAAATATCTGTCAGATTCATAGTTGCTCAAAGGTTCTAATTTTACACCATGGAAGACAAATATGAGAGCTATCCTTCAAGTTGAAGATTTATGGGATGTAGTGACTGGAACTATAAAACGTCCTACAACAACAATACCAGATCAAGAGGTATTTGATAAGAAGGATAGAAGGTGTCTCATGTTTATTCTTCTTGCTACTATAAATGAGGTCTAGCCTCATATTTGTGATGCAAAATTTGGTAAAGAAGCTTGGGATGCTTTGATTACCATTTATGAAGGGAAGAATCAGTCCACAATTTGTAACCTTCGATATCAACTACATACACTGAGTATGAAATCTGGTGAGACAGTTGAATTTTTCCTATGTAGACTAGTGGAATTGAAAGCCAAATTGAATGTTATGGGAGAGACAGTGGCAGATACTCTCTTGACCTCAATCATCTTGAGAGATTTACCAGAATCCTTTAAGGTGTTGATCACATCTCTACAAGTTTCTAGTAGACAAGTTACCTTTGTGGAATTGGTCAATTTACTTTAAATTGAGGAGGCAAATCAACTTCAGAGAGATGAAGTGCAAGACAATGCACTTTACTCAAAACAAGGGGGAAAAAAGCAAGGTAACTTTCATAATGGAGTATCTTCATCAAAATGAAAAGGGAAAGAACCTCAGCAAAAAGAAAAGCAATATTGCAAAATATATGACATGAATAACCATGACACCAATAGGTGTTGGTTTAAGAATAAACAACCCAATGACAAATATTATAAGAAAAATGGAAAAGGGAAATACAAACCATATAAGAATAATAAGCAACCCAATGGACATGTTGCTTATGAGGAATCTGAATCTGAATTTGAGAGAGCACACAAGGTGCTCATGATCCACACATCTTCTCAATAGAAGGATGCAGTGCGATATATTGATTCTGGTGCCAGTAAACACATGACTGGTGATAGAGCATGGTTTGAGATATTTGAGGCAAAGGAAGGCAAGCCATTGACAATAATTTATGATAATATCTACCGAGTCCAGGGTGAAGAAGATTTTTTTATCACTCTTCCAAATGGTAAATATCATATTGAGAAGGTTCTCTATGTTCCTGGATTGGTAAACAATTTGTTGTTCGTCCCTCAGATCTTGGATAGAAACATGGATGTTATTTTCGGTGGTGAGGATGGTAGAAAGAGATGTTTCATCACCATAAAGGGAAAACATGTAGCAACAGGTTCATACAAGCATGCCTTGTTCATATTAGATGTCGTTTCTACACCTCATGTTTCCATGGCAACAAACACAAAGGAGGCCACTTCTCTTTGGCACAAGAGATATGGGCATCTGATTTTAGGATATTTGCTCGAGTTGAGTAAATATGAGATGGTGAAAGGCCTTCCCAACCTTTCATCTACATTGCCAATTTTCTCGGATTGCTTTGTAGAGAAGCAACACCGGGTAATTTTTGAGGTTATTTCTTCACAAGCTAAGAAACCTTTGAAGTTGGTAAACACTGATCTGTGTAGTCCTATGCCAAACAATTATGGTGGCAAGAGGTATTTTCAATTATTTTTTGATGATTACTCATGAAATATGTGGGTTTTCTTTTTACAATTGAAATTTGAGGTGCTTTTGTAGTTTTAGCAGTTCAAGAAGTGTGTTGAGAAAGAGTTTGGATGTTCCATTAAGACCCTCCACTCAGATCGAGGGGGAATATACCTCCAATGAATTTTCATCATTTTTGAATGCACATGTGATTAAGATACAGTTGACAATAGCCTATACTCCACAACAAAATGGATTTGTTGAGAGGAGGAACTATTCCATCATGGAAATGGTTCACTGTATGCTTAAGGGAGTACATCTTGAGTAGTAGTATTGGGCAGAAGCAGTGAATACAATAGCGTACCTCCAGAATAGAGCACCCACAAATTCTCTACAAGGCATTACTCCACAAGAAGCATGGAGTGGTAGGAAACCATCCATTTCTTATCTAAGGATTTTTGTATGTAAGGCATTCATGCACATTCCAAAATAGAAGAGGAAGAAGTTAGATGATAAAACCTTGCAATGTATTTTTCTTGGTTACAATGAGCATTCAAAGGGATATCGATTGATAGATCCTATGACCAAGAAAACACACAATAGTAGATATGTGGTATTTGATAAATCTTTCACATCAGATAACACATCTACAGTTGTATACCTGGAGGAAGAGGAGCCTAAGAAAGAGAGTCCACCCCCATAGAACAAGGTTTCAAAATGGTATACTAGCACATTGAGAGATTCAAAGTTGACTTCACTTCCAGATCTAACTCTAGATTGACCTTATACTCGTAGCATGACTCAGCAGATGAGAGCAGAGGCATCAACTTCAAAGTTTGACGACCTTTACCAATAGTTTGATGAACTATCTATAGATGCAAAGGAAGACAAAAAAGTAGATATGGATGATGAAAGGGTTTATATGTCTGCATTAGATGAGAATGAACCCATAACAATTCAAGATGCACTTAGTGAGCCTTAGTGGAAGGTTGTTATGGATGCTAAACATACATCTCTCATGAAAAATAACACATGGAAGCTAGTTAATCTGCCTTTAGGAAAGAAGCCCATTGGCTGCAAATGGATGTTCAAAGTGAAGTATAAGATAGATGGTACTATTGATAAGCATAAGGCCCATCTTGTTGCAAAGGGCTATGTGTAGAAAGAAGGCATAGATTATGAAGATACTTTTGCCCCAACTTCAAAAATGACTACCATTTGAGTACTTTGTGCCATGGCAGCTCAGTTTGAGTGGAAGCTACATCAGATGGATGTAAAAAGTGCTTTCTTGAATGGTGACCTGCAAGAAGAAGTGTACATGACCCAAACAAAAGGATTTGTGGTTGAATGGCAGGAAAATAAAGTTTGCAAGTTGGTCAAATGCCTGTATGGGTTAAAATAAGCTCCACAAGCTTGGTACATCAAAATAGACAATCACCTATTGCAGCATGGATTCAAAAGAAGTCCTTCAGATGTAAATCTCTATATCAAGAACAATGGTTTTGACATAGTGATTTTGGTACTCTATGTGGATAATATGATCATCACTAGTAGTTCAGAGAACATGATTGATGCAGTGAAATATGATTTGAAATGATATTTTGAAATGACAGATCTAGGACTTATTCTCTATTGTCTTTTTTAGAAGCGACTCAGAAAAAGAATCATATCAGAGTAACACAAAATAAATATGCCAAGACATTGTTTAAAAAATATCGTATGACTGATTGTAAGTCTAAAGCATCTCCAATAGATCCAAGACTTAAGTTATCACGATATAATAAATCTCCATAGGTATATGGTACTCTCTATCGCTAGCTAATTGGGAGTCTCATATATTACACAAACACCAGGCTAGATATTAGTTTTGTTGTGGGTTATCTTTCATGGTTCATGCTGAAACCTAAGGTAAGTCATTGGAAAGTAGCAAAAAGAGTTCTTCATTATGTCTGTGGTAGTACAGACTATGGCCTGGAGTACAAGAAGAATGACCATTTCTTCTTACAGGGTTACATGGACTCGGATTATGTCGAATCCATTGATGATCAAAAATCAACTTCTAGATACATATTTCATCTTGGCTCTAGACCTGTCTCTTGGCACAGTAAGAAGCAGCAGGTGGATGATTTATCTTCTATAGAGGTAGAATATCGCATAGCAAGTGGAGCAGTCTATGAGATAATATGGTTAAGTCGTATTCTTACAAACAGGGGTCTTCCAAAAAATCTTGCACTTCATTTGTTTTACGACAATCAAGGTGTTTTGAATCTTGTCAAGAATCCAGTCTTTCATGAGTGTACCAAACACATTGACACTCGATGTCATTTCATTCAATATGAAGTTCCAAAGCACAACATACAACTCCAATACATTCGCACTGATGAGGAAGTTGCAGATATTTTCACCAAGGCACTTGAACGTGTCAAATTTGAATTATTTCGCAATGCTCTTTGTATTCCTAATAATGTAATAAGGGGGGATGTTAGCCTAGGACATCATATTCTAGCCTAAGTAGGATTTATTATATTATTTAAAATTAGCGCTATGTTTCATGTGCTCTCCAAGTTAGTTGGTGGGTGGTTATTTGGTGGTTACTTCAACCACCTTATACATTGCATATAATATTTCTCTCAATGCAATTTATGTTGTTCGTTCATGTTCTCAATAGATGGAGCAGAGCTATTTTTGTGGATCTTTCGATCTTTGATTCTAATCATTTCCCTATTAGATCTTCCATTTTAGTTGGTGGAGTTGTTGTGGTGGATAAGAAACTTCCCTTCAAACTTAATATTTCTCATCTAGATTCTAAAGCCTGTAGGGAGCTGATTCATTGTGTTTCGAATTTGGAGCCACACCCGGTTGGATTTGGCTGGATTGGTTGGTGGGAAGTGGCTATCAAGTGCATTATCAAATTTGTGAGGGACTGGGATAGATTGGTAGCTAGGAGAAGGAAGGGAAGATTAAAACAGCTCAGGAAGGACTTGGAGCTATCCAGAAGAGACATTGAAGGTGATTCTTTTAATGTTCAGCTTCAAGAGAAAGCATCTAAGTGTGAACATGAAATCAGGTGCTATGAGAATTATGTTAGTAGACGCGCCCATATTAGAAGCAGGATTCATTGGCTTCAGCTAGGATATGCCCCCTCTCATTTTTTCTTCAATCACATTAAAAATAAAATTGCTACTGAGAGAATCACTGCTCTTCACACTGTTGATGATAGATTGGTGGAAGATGATGATAATATCCGAGCCACTATTGAAGATCATTTTTGTAAGATATTTTTTGTTTATCCTTTGAGTCCTGAGGTTTTGGAGGCTAGAGAAGAGTTTAAGAAGTGTGTTCCTAAGAAGGTATATAGTTATGAAAATGATCGTCTAGCTTATTTCTTTTCAAAATATGAATTGTTTGAAGCACTTAAGAAAATGAAGGATGGCAAATCTCTGGGCCTTGATGGCATTCATGTTGAATTCTACAAAGTTTGTTGGGATACTATGGGTAATGACTATACTAAGATGATTCAAGAAGTGTTTGAGAAAGGCTCCTTTTCTGATATGCTTAATCAAGGTCTGATTAATCTTATCCTGAAGGCTAACAAAAAAGATACTATGGGGGGATGGAGACCTATCACTCTTTTAAATGTTTCCTATAAGATTGTGGCTAAGGCATTGGCTCTTCACTTCAGATATGTTGTTGCTAGGATTGTGAGATGGGAGAAAACATGTTTTATCAAGGGTAGGTTCATTCTTGATACGGTCCTAACTGCTTGGGAGACTTTGGAATGGGCACAGGAAAGTGGGCAGAAAGCCATTATGCTTAAGATTGACTTTGACAAAGCCTATGATCGGGTGGATTGGATATGATGGAATGGCTTGTATTCAACAAATGGATAGTGGATAAAATCAAGGTCTTATTCACCTATGCCTCTGCTCAAGTTGTATTTAATTGTAAGCTCACTAATAAAATAAGTATTTTCAAGTCCATTAGACAAGGGTGCCCTCTTGCTCCCCTTATATTTGTTATCACTACTAATGCTCTGGGTTATATGTTGGAATCAAAGAGAGGTGCGAGTTTAATCAAAGGGATTGATACTCTTGGAGGTCTTGTTCTGAATAATCATTTTGTGGATGATTCCCTTATTTCTTTTTAGTTGGATGTCTTGTCACTGCAGAATGTCAAAGGTTGCTTGGAGCAGTTTTGCAAAGCCTCTGGAGCCATCATTAGTGAAGAAAAATCAAACTATTGGCTGATTGGCAGTGACACTCTTCCAGATAATTTCTCTCCTGGTTGGCGACGGGTGAAGGATGGAAAAATTGTTAGATACCTTGGAATCCCGTTTGGCAAGGCCCTTTCTTTGAAGGGCATGTGGGATTGGTGTCTTGAGATATTTGCAAAGAAAATTCAGTTCTGGAAAAATAAGCTCATATCCTTTGCTGGTAGAATAATTATTGTTGGAAAAATATTACAAGCTTGTCATATTTATTATTCTTCGTGTTGGTTGCCCAATGCTTCTCAGTTTGGAAGATTGGAAAGGCTTATTAGAGGCTTTCTTTGGTCTAATTTTGATGGCTCCAAGAGAATGCCCTCTATCTCTTGGAACTATTGCATTATTCCTAAGGAGGAAGGTGGTCTGGGTCTTTTGGATATTCAAATGCAAGGTAAGGTGTTGGCATCCAAATGGGTGGTCAGAGCATTGGAAGGGGTTGATCCTTGGAAAAGGCTCTTGAGATATAGAATTTAGAATTGTCTTCATGTTGATGGTGTTAAGGGAGATTTTCATATTGAGGATATTGTGGGTCATCCTATTCAATTTAAAATACGAGGTTGTATCCTTATTAAGAGGATCTGGGAGGCATGGAAGACGGTTGGCTCTACGGTTTATTGGGCCTATATGGAAGAGCGTAGAGGTTGGGTGCTTCCATATAGGTCTATTTGGTTATGGAAATATAATGGGATGTATGCCTCGAACCTTCCTCATCTTAGATGCAAGAGGTTGGTTAAGAGGGGAATTAAGAAATGGGTAGATCTGTGGGATTTAGGAGCCATTGATTGGATTAAGTGGGAGGATCTTTGCAATAAGTTTAAGTTGAAATCTTTTGATAGGGATGCTATTGTTCAGATTCATTCTCTTCTTCCCTTTGAACAACAATATAAGTTAAATGGTGGTTTGCCTGGCCCTATCTGGTGTGATTGGAGGTGGAAATTTTAGGGGAGCATCATTTCTTACAAATCCACTAAGATTTACAAAACTCTATTGCATAAGACTTCTTTGCATATCCTGTTAAATAGACGTTGGGACATTGTCTGTCTAGAGAAGAAGTGGAAGAAGAGGCTAAAGCAAGTTTGGAAATTCAAATTATCTGCTCAGCTCAAGGTTTTTCTTTGGTTGCTTATTTTCCAAGGTATCCATTGCAAGGTAAGGTTGGCAAGGTGGATGAATATCTCAGACCTCTGCAGTAGTTGTGGCAGAAAAAAAACTATTAAACATATCTTTTGGGATTGTAGTGTAGCAAGGAATGTTTGGAAAATATTGAAGTGGACCTATTATCCTATCCTAGGTGATAGGTGGAGTTGGAAATTGGTTCTCTTGGGAGATGCCTTTGGCTGCCCTCAGCATCTTAGGGGGGTGTGGACTGTTATCAGAGCAACAACTTTGTATGCTATTTGGAAGGCGAGATGCAGTTTAGTTTTTTGAGATGAAGTTATTCCTACTTCTGGGATTGTGTCCAATGTTGTTATTGATATTCAGTTCCAATGTAGAGCCTTTAAGAGGCTTATAATCAAAGATCTCAAAGACTGCTCTGCTCAAGACAAGTCAGATGGTTGGATGTCCTTGAGCAGATTTTTGTAATCTGCTGCGATGTCTTGTATTTTGATTTTTTTGTATTAATATAAGCAATATTTTTTCAAAAAAAAAATTCATTAGGATGGAGGGCTGAAATTTTTTGAAAATTCTCAAGAAAAAAGATGTTGAATATTTGTATTTAAATAAAATAAATATTAAAAAAGATCCAAAAAAAAGAAAATAAAAAATTTAAATTTCTTATGAAAAAAGATGTAGGTATCTTGTTATAGCATCTCAATTGAGATGAGAATTGGATATGTTTGTAAACTCTCAAGCTTTACAGAAGAGAGTTATGATTTATCAAAGGGTGGGGGACCCAAGTACAACCCATTTTCTCAATAAAAAAAAACATCAACTCAATCAGTTAAATATCTCAATTTTCAAGAAAAATACTCAAATTCAAATCTCATTAAGCAATAAAGGCATGCATGTCTATGATCACAATATAGTACAAGTGAAACTCATTTCAATTCCACATAACTAATTAAAAAAATACAATTTACTTCTATTGACGAAAAGATTCATATATATTAAATGACATTAGTTCAACTCGTTTAATTCCTCAACTTTTAAGGAGGAGACTTAGATTTAAATCTTACCAAAAAAAAATATTTTTTTTTTGTCTTAAATAAGAGGAGCTTATTGACTTTGAAGAAAAAGACCAAGATTTAAACCTTATCAATCAAATATGTGTAATAGTCCAAAATATTATTGTAATGTCATTATAACCAAGTTATTAAAAAATAAAAAATAAACTTTTGATAAAAGATAATACAATTTAGATCTTATTAGGTTATATAGTATATAATATTGTTATAATATCATTATAACTAAGATTAAAAAAAACTTTAATAAAAATATTTCTAAAATAGTACATTTTTTAGTGAGTGTGAGTTAGGAGGGAATGCAAGCCATGAGCAAGCCCCACTAGCTAGGATGGAAGGAAAATCATATTTGAAATTGCTAATGGAAAGTTAGGATGCCCTAGCTAGAAGTGTGGATGCCCAAGTTGGATATAAGTGAAAGAGTGAATATATGACAAGTTTGATCCTGGTAACAAATGTTGCACCAAAAGTGATTATCAAGGATGAGATGATCAAGCATGATATAATGGTTCTCAAAAGTAAAGGGTTAATACGTAAGTTCCATGGATCCTAGTTAGGTTTTTTAGATTCAAAATTGGATTAAGTGGAAGTGGGTTTGAATTAAAATTACTTTGTGACTTTTCTTTCTAAAGGTTTTTTCTCATCTTTTCTAGTTTGGAAATTAGGGACAAAATAATGGATGGTGGCCCATGGTTTAGGGGAAGAGATGCCAGTGAAATTTTTTTTGTTGAGACGGATTTTTTTTAATAGGTTATATGTGGCTTCTATTGGGGGCCACTCCCATCAAAATACCAAAATATTACATTTGTTGCAGCATACCTTTTTATCATAGTTTTTTATTTCTTTTTTCTCTTAAATATATTCTTCAACTTCCTCGAAGTGTTATATTTCCACAATCAACTCCTTGACATCATTTTTATTAAGACATAAAATCTTACTTGGCCAATTGCCTTTTAAAATTTAAATTTCATCAAGATGAAGATCAACATCACAAGTCGCTAATTTATCTTCTACCCAATTTCCTTCTCTATAAATATGCTCACACTGTCGGGAGATTGCTTCTAGTAATAGATGATGAACAATATTATAATAATCCCGAAGATAATATTAAGAGAATGCCATCCTTTTTTTCTAAAGGAGATAGAAGAGTATTGAAATCATCCCCAAGAATCCATAGAACACAATGAATCATTGTTGTCTTTGATAATAATATGCTAGGGTCCAGTTGTGGAATTATTTTGTATCCCTTAATTCAGGTTGTCACGTCGTAGAATACTTCTTGATCATAAGCAGTATTACAGACTCAGGTGAATCTGCCACTTCAATTAGGAAAAATATTATCACATTGACTCTAAATAAACCGAATCGGGTTATGCTACCCGAGAAGTGAGCTTACAATGTTTCTTCACATGCTCATGTTCATCCAGATAAATAAAATGTAAAAGTTAATATTTTTTGACCAAGATCTTGCATAAACTCTTTAGTTGTGCCTTAACATATGACCAATGCCTGATTAATTATTAATTTATCACAGATATTTAAAACCATTAATGTGAAAGAAATAAGGGGAAAGGAGATATTGGGTCAATTGTGTCCACTCAAATAATGTAACAATAATAATTGATTACCAACGAAAGAAAGCATCAATTACACGTTCAAATAATGTAACATGCAAAAGAGACACACAAATACACAATTGACCAAAGAAATATCTAGGAGGAATTTGGATTTGTATTAATTTCTTGAAATATTTTACAATTCAGAGTCTGAGTCTGGTAGAATGCTCAGATCTCATTGATAAAATACAAAGGGTTCTCTCCGTTCAAATAATGTAACAAAGGAACTCCATTCTTCATATTAAGAGTAGTGACAAAGAATATTCAAACTTTCAATCCAATCACTGGAATGATCGCAACTAACTGGTATATCTTGAACAAGACCTGCACAAGTAAGGGGAGGAACTAGGGATGGAAGACAAGACACAAGAAGGAAATACTATAAAAAAGATAAGGGCACTCTCAATATACCTATGACAAAAATGACTATGCAAAAAGCTTGATCCTTTTATTGGTTGCAATGATTATTCTTATAGATTATGAGTGCCATATTTTAATTACAATTGTGCTCAGCAGATTCTCACACGTGGTATTATCTCTGTCATTTAATTTCCTGAGTACACCACAACAAAATTACAATTGCCTTGAGCTATTTTATTGACACCTGTCTATCCAAGGCCTTGATCTTCTTTTGTGGGGTACAACTACGTTAGGCGTGATCCTTTTTGGGATTTGATTGTATTTTCTTATTCTATTCCTTTGGAGTTTTTTTCTTTTCTACATTGGATCCTACTTTATCTTTATCTATCTTTGGTTGATTTATTCCTAGTAGTTTTACAATTTATCCTCATGCTTCATCACAAAATAAAATTGCAGATGTAATTGTGTATTTCATGTTTAATAATTTGTTAGCATAGTCTTTGGTTGAAAATTCATTTTCCTTAGCAAATCAAACTATTGGTTGAGCTATTTTCAACAAGTCATTAAGCTATTGGGCTAATTTTTGCTGATATTTTTCATCACCCTTGAACCCATGTATTCTTTTAGACATCAACTCATCGAATTTCTATGCTGCCAAGAGTTCTTCAAATAGGATACCAACTTCTTTCCTTTTCTTATCCATTTCACTTTCCCAAGCCTCCATGTCCTGGAGAAATTTTTTCTAGTGTGGTTTCTCATGGAGATAGATATTTAACTTGAGGAATTATGCTTGGCACTCATAGCTTCTACCATCTTAGAGAGTCACTTGTTTATTTTCTATCTAGTTGTACTCTTCCTTTCACTTTTGTAAATAGGCTTTAGAGCTACGACTCTTTGATCTGCATCTTGCAATAATGCTCTCATACTTTGAGTCATAGCCATGATATCAACAAGGTCTTTGAGTATTTTGGCCAATGCTTTCACCCCTATTTTTAATTTTAATATCATTTATTCCTTGTAATTTTTAACAAAAAAAGTGATGTTGAAATGTTTTTCTATTTGCATCTATGATGTCTACCCTTGAAGCCTATTAACCTCTTCATGTAACTTCTTGTTCTCAACCTGCAACCAATTCAATCTCACTATCAAGGCTTGGTTGTTTTTATAAAGGTTTTCTATTATTGCCATATGGACTTGAGCCTGTATTTTGGCTAAGGTTAGAAGTTCTTCTTGGTACTAAGCAATTGCCTACCCTTGAGTCTTATCCAATTGCAAGGATGTGACCTTGTCCATGAGTATTGTTACCTCCACTATCACAAGAAGTATTGTTGGGAGTTGGGAGCTCTAATCATCTAGATTTTCCACTTTGTATTATATTTAACTTGGATTTTCCCTTTCCTTGATATCCTAACTCTATCTCTCATCATTTGGATCAAATAACACTTCTTTTGTCTTGGTGAGAACAAATCTCTTGGATTTTGCCTAGGTGTTTCCATGTCTAGCCCTCTTATGTTCCAGGGAGCTTGATGGATATTTATCTTTCACCTGAAGTTCTCGTAGCAGATTGGCCAATCCTCCAACTTCTTGTATTTTCTTGATCATAACTAAGGAAATGCCAATATCCTCATTATTCACTACTATAGATCTGGGTATGACCTTGGGCAACTCTACTACCAATTGGATTTTATGTTTGGAATTCATAACAATTTAGGATAGATCTAGGATTTTCGATTGAGTTGATGCAGAGGCAATAGTGATAATTTCTTTACCTTTCCCTATATTTTTAACATTGCTAGTGACAGGCTCAATTTTTGAAGACATTTTATTTTTGCCACGGTTGAATGAATGACTTCCATGACTATATCCATCTTCGTAGGCTCTTACTTTATAACTTTAAGGATTAGATCCTACAACTCTTCAAGGCATATGGAGGGGACCAATGGAGAAAAGGCTTCTACTGAGGCCCTTATCAACATTCTTAGTTCATCTAGGTAATTATCTACCATTTCTATTTGAGTGTGGGGCATATTTCCCAAATAGTTTAGGTAAATATCTACCATTTCTATTACAAGAAGGATTGTCCCTTCATTATAGTGAGTTGTATTGCATCTTAAAACTCGTCTCCCTTATGGATCACTAAGGTGTTTGACAGCTTATTAATAACATCATCTTTATAATAGTTGAAAGGATCATAAGGTCACCAAGTGATTTCAAATAAACCATGTGAGTCCATTTTCCATAGGGCATCTAATACATTGTATTGTCCTTTATATGTGTAATTCCCAATTCTACAAGGGAAAGCTAGCTAGGTGATCTTGGCCGTCTTTTTGACAACTCTAATTTTAGTTTCCTTAGCTATTTGCCTTATGATTTCTAGTGCTGCAATGCACTTGGGACAAAACTTGGGTAATACCTTTGGTGGAATTTTGGACCCATATATTCTGATGTATGTAAATTCTTCAGTGAAGAAGAAGAAATCTTCAGCTCTCCTCTCATGCAAAAAAGCAACTATTCTTGTACCAATTTTGTTAGGATGGTGATTACAAAGCCTATGATGTATCTCTAGGAGAAACCTATCAGATATTTGGGAATGGCTAGAGCATCCTTCTTGGATCTACAAAAGTCTTTCCTAGATGAGTTCCTCATGTACCCCTCATGAAGATGGTGGCATTACTTCTTTCTACTATGTGATGACCTTTTGTAACTCTTTGAATTCTTTGTCATAGCGTTACTAATGAACTCCTACCATCTATACATGGTGGGTTGTCTTTTTCTATTATAGTATACTCCTAGGTATAGAACTTCTTTGTGAACCCGTTTTAATTCTTTTTCTCCCAACACTATATTAATCATGTTCACATAATCTCTTACCCAAGGGTGAAGGTCAGATTTATGAATAATAAAATCATAAGATACAGTTGCATTGTGATTAAAAAAACTATGTAAAATGAAGTGCCAATCATATTGAGACTGAGAAGTTAGCACCTTTTTGTTCAGCACCAACATAGTTGTACTCAATACGAAGACCTTTCTGATTTTCTCGAGGGTGATTTTGTATGTTGGTCAGTTTGCAAAATCTTTTATTGCTCTAGTTTATGAGTCATAGGTGGCCGCAAACCATGAGAGGAGGTCTAAGGAATAATACACCTTGGTACATATCAATTTTCCTAGGTTGTAGATCCATTTATTGTAGAAATAGTTGGGCTGGTGTCATGCTCTCCATGCTCTTTTGAAGAGTCCCGTAAGTAGCCATGGGTAGCATTAATAATCTTCATGTGTATTATTATAGGTAAAAATGATATTATACTCTACTTTCCACAGTTGAGCAGGAGTGATTTCTAGGTTTAGCTCTAATTGCTTGGTGAATTTTATTTTTGTCTATAGTGGTAGCCTTCACTTTCAATTCTCTATATGGTATGCCATTCATGAGGCTCTCTATCTTGGCTACAACAACTAGAAGAGGAAATTGTAGGGTGACAGTTGAGGATGCCATGGTAGAGTTGTTCTCAACTATTTTTATCATTTTTTGTATGCACTCTAGCTCCTTTGATTCTGATTTATTCTCTACTACTCCCCTGTACTTGCAAATTTGACTGTGAATGCTTTTTATGAGTGGATTTTAAATAATTCATGTGGATATTAATAGCAATCTTTGCATGCTAAAACTTTTATTGTCCCCAACTACACTCTTTTAATTTACCAGTTAAGTTTTTCCACCTTTTTTTTGGATAACCACCTTAATAGTCATGTAATAGCATTCATGTTTTGTAATTGGCCAGTGAATTGTATCTTCATTTAAATTTTTATCGTTGGTTCTTTGGAGATCAATTTTGAGCCATCTGTCAAATTTTAGGCATGTATGCCAAAAGATCTTGATGTTATATTTTTTACCATAGATATTAGTTCAAGTAAAGCAATTCAGATTAAATGAACTTACAATTATCTTGTCCATGGTATAATTCCTTCGTTACGATTTGATAATGAATCTGAGCCATGCACTATTTTCCAACAAGGTCATCCGTACCATCTATTTTAGACCAATTAGGAGCCTTCACCTCATCTTGAGTGAGAAAATTTGGACCGTGTGATTCCCTTATAGAGAGGTCATTTGTGTCATCCATTTTTCTTCTAATTGGAAGCCAACACTTCATTTCAAGTGTTGAAATACCAAGGTTTCATGTGGCTTCAAGGAAAAGTCAAAGTGGGTTGAAAAGTGATGCATAGACTTGAGGGAACTTTGGACCTTAGGCAGATGTAATTAATTTTATGAAGATGTCTTTTTGGCATTATAGGTGGTGGTAATTATCTAAGGTTATGACCTTAGGTTTAGGTATATAATAAATGGTGGGGTCGAATGCATATGAATTTTAGAGGCTTAGAAAAAATGTTGGATGACTAACTCGACAACCTTATGTATATGTGCAACTTAGGACCTTGGTAGAAATACAAGTACATCCTGTATTCTTCACTTTGGTTCATGGGTTTCTGGCCCTTAATATCATGCGAGGTGGATTTTTTTAGGAGAAGACCTCATATAACGATATCAATTCGGGTAAAAAAAAAGAGGAAATTTAAATCTATGTGATTGGGACCCTTAGAATTTAGAGAGTGGAGTGAATTAAATATTGACCAATATGAATGGGGTGCTTCAGTTCACCGACTCCAATCTATGCTATGCATTTTTGACCAACAATGAAGGAGCACTTGACTTCGTTTGCTTGAATTTGGTCTATACAATCTTAAACCAATCAGGATTTGAGCTCTTGACTTCACCCGCTTTCAATTTGGTTTGCACAATCTCACCCACTTCGATCTAGTTTACACAATCTTAAACCAAATAGTATTTGATCGCTTGACTTCACCCACTTTCATTCTAGACCGCATAATCTCACCCGCTTCGATTTGGGCCACACATCTTTCTTTAATAAAACCCTAGGAAGGCTTTGATTAAATAGGACACATTTTTTATTTTTTTTGGAGGCCATGATTTTAAACTTTAATACATAAGGTTAAGGTGAAAAAGGGGGAGTATGTGTTAGCGACCCTTGAGACTATATGATGAGAACATTATTTATAAGGAATTCTTGGCAATGGAAATTATGGAATGTGTAGGGGGAGGAAGACATATGAAAAACATAAGGTTTTTAAGAGAATGATAACAAAGGGGCTTAGACTTAGTGACTTGAGATTTTTCTCATGTGAGATAAGCCTTATACTTAGGGATTTCAGGGAAATATCGAATGAATCTCGGATTTATTAATGTGGCCTATGACAAGGGAATTGTTGGCACATAAGTCATTGAATTTCATCAGTATAGAAGAAGGGTTTTCTTATGGTAATATTTTATGGACCATTGTTATTTTGAGGCTGAAGGGGGAACATTATTTTCATGCAATATGGGACCCTTGGGCCTTAAGAAATGAGAAATTTATTTTTTGCCAATCAAGAGAGAGCACTCATCTTCACCTGCTTAAACCTGGTCCACATAATATTTTGACCATTGAGAATGGATCGCTCGAAGTTGTCAACTCGCATTTGTGCCACATATTTTTGAGCTAATAAAAATTAAACGCTCGAAGTTGCTCGCTCGCACCTGTGCCACATTTTTTTGAGCCTATCAAAATTGAGTGCTTGAGCTCATTCACTTCAATCTACATCACATGTCTCTTTTTGATAAAACTTTTGATGAAGTTTAATTATTTGTATTATACATACATTTCTTTGTAAAATGGGGTAATACTTTAGACATTAGTAAATGGGATATATTTTAAAATTTAGGGATCTATCTTTTAGAACTAAAGGCTAGGGTGAAAAGGGGGATTTTCCTCCTATGTGCTAATGACTCGTGAACTAATGGTGAGGGAAAATATTATTTTTCAAAGGTGCTAATGACTCGTGAACTAATGTTGAGGGGAAACATTATTTTTTGAAGACTTAGGCATGAATATTTTTATGGTAGTGTGAAATGATTAATGGGGAGAAAAATGATATGCGGATGACCTAAGGTTTAAGACTTAGAAATGATATTTGGAAGACCTTGGACTTAGAAGGCTTATGAAGGGAGAAAATAAAATGGAGGTCAATGGTTAGGGATTTTCAAGGGAGGATCTTAGAGACCAAAACATTGTGAAATTAGTGGACCAAGACATGAACTTATGCCTTCTCAAAAATAAAACTTCTTGGACATTTTAGGGACAAACATAATTTTGACCAACACAAATTTTTTTTAAGAACTACTAGACATGACCATACACAAAAGGTACTCTTTAAATTATGTTGACTGCCCTTGTTTACAAAAATTTTAAAACCACTGACCTTGAAAAAAATACCATAGACCTAGGGCTTTGCAAGACTTATCAAAATTTGAAAATAGGGGTAACTCTTAAGTTGGATTTTGAGGATCCAACATAGGCTCCAACTAGGACAAGTGGTGAAAACTTGAAGCACTTGAGAACCTTAGAATCTCTGGTTACACTTTTCCTAAAATCACCTAAAACAAACTAAAATGACCTTGAAAAATATATATTCTCCTACCTAGTCACCTAAGACCATAAAATGAAAAAATGAAATTAAATTTGCTACAATAGATGATCTCAAGACATAATAATAAAAACAAACATTTCTCTGCCTAATCACCTAAAAAAACAGTGAATTAATTGAAACACAATCTCTTTTTCGTCTTCATATCCACCTTTTCTTTTGGAATAAGTACAACTTCATTCTCTTCTAACCCTAAAACATGGTTGATATAGCTTCAGATGTTTGCCATTGATAGAAATATGTATTTTTTCTCCTTACATAGTCTACAACCTGTAAGTGTGATATTCAATAGTTTGAATTGTATAATATGGCCTAAGCCATTTGGGCTCTAATTTACCTTTTTCACCATGCTTATCATTTTTGGGATCCCAGTATATAACTATATCTCCTTAAAGAAATGGTTTACCTCTTGCTTTTTTATTGAAAAGCTACATTGTTTTATGTGTCTGCTCTATCATTATGTTAAGGGCTTCTCTTATATCTTCCTATAACTATGCAATTTGATCTAATATTCTTTATAGAGTGTTTGGATTTTCATGATATTAGAGAAGTAAAGATAAGGCATTTCTCTCAATTTGAGGAGGCAACATGGCATTTTCTCCAAATACTAGCTCATGTAGAAATTTTCCTATGTTTATGTTAGCTTTTGAAGATATAAACTAAAAGGAAATGAAGCCAAAAGTAATGAAATAAGCAAGCAATCATATAACTATGATAATGGCTAACTAATAAGCATGATAATGACAAGAAAATATTTAGGAATAACACATGCAACAACCATTAATGAAGGCTCACAAAAATGGAGAATACAACATATGGAGCTCTCTATTAGTGCATACATAGAGGATACATCCTTCATTACAATGAGCCCTATATATAATAAGATGAGTTACTTGGGCCTTACTCTTCCTAACTGCATGAAGGACACTTCCTAACTGCATGAAGGACACATGTCCTTTTACATCATTGTATATTATTACACTTGTGCATATATTCCTTCTTCCCCAAGTAACTTCTAATCTAATAATGCACCTAAGGTGGTACATAGTCATGTATATAAATAATGTAAAATAATATAACTCTAACATCCCCCTGTATTACATTATTTAGGTATTGAAGACTTTATATCAATCTTCAGATCTGACTCTATCATGGCTAGATAAATAATCTGTGTATGTCTTTGGATCACTGCATATGAGTTACCTTTGGGTTTTATTCTCTAGGTCACTACCATTGGTTCTGCCTTTAGGTCACTACCTCTAGGTCTCTACCTTTAAGTCACTACCTCTAGGTCACTGCCCTTGGGTCACTACCACTAGATCATTACCTCTAAGTCACTACCTCTGGAACTCTACCTCTGGAACATCTCTAGATAATCACTATATTTGGGTTATTCACTATAATACTCATAAGGTTATTGCCTCTATAATATCATCACCATAAATGCTTCCGCTACTTTTGCTATTGGTTACCTCCCAAGCTGTGCTTGGATCACGATCACTTATATCCTCTTTCTGCATGATAAGATTAGTAACATTATTTTCATTCAATGTACTTTGATTCTTTATCACGCTTGGTTTTCTTTTATAGAAACCATACAACATTATTTTCATCTTATTCTATTCATCTATACTTATCCATCTGAAATCCATTTTCAATTTTTGGCTTTCCTTCTCTTTATATAGACAAGTTTTCTGAGAATGATTATGTCCTCCACAAGTCTTACAACTATGTAGATTCCAACATCTCTCTACTATATGTCCATGTCTACCACAATGATTGCATCTAAAATTATTTTTACCATTCTATCCTTTACTACAACTGATTCTATCAAACCCTATCACTGATTTGATGGTACTATTTTCTATTATGGATTTAGTTCCTTGTTCATTGCTACTAGTTTGACCTGTATATCCAAGACCTTCATGTTTTGGTCTTACTTTTAGTTGTAATATGTACAAAATATCTAACACCTACAGATGTACTACAATATAAAATTGAAAATGTGAATTATGTAACCATTATGATAAGAAGATAGAGAAAATAAAGTGTTCTTCTTATTGATATTTGCAAAATATATTTAGAAGAGGTTACAAAAGATCCTCTTAGGGATTCACCAAATGATACAATATTACAAATGAAAACCCACAAGGGTAGGTGTCTTCACAAGATCCTTGTAATCTCTTAAATTTGATTATGGAGGGTTTTCTTAGTGACCTTCGCTTGATGATGCCAAGATTGAGTAATCTTGAGGTGATTTACTCCTAAGGAAACCTGAGATCTGCATACATACACACCTACAAAGCATCAATAGCAAGTGTAAAGCCTCTAAATATGAGGCCTATTTCATGATAGTGTAAATGAAAATAATTTACATAAAACAGTAAAGAAATACATAAAAGATTGAAATTTTTTATGCTAAACTGTGTTAGAAACATAATTAAAAGCTACTAAAACTGATCTAGTTAAGAAAATAAGGGAAATAAGACATCATAGCATGGTCATCATTGGCTAGAACGGTTGGCTCTGTTAGTCATCATCGGGTCTTATGACTCCGCTTGTGGGCTGCTATGGGGTATAGCAACCTCTAGATAGAGGCTTTATTCTTTGCGCTCAATGTGTAGCAACATCCAAAATGCCTATCAAATGGATTGAAATTCTTGGTATATTCTTAAATAATGAATTACAGTGGGATTTGAGACAAATACCAAATGAAGAAGTATCAAAACCCTCAAATCTGTAGAGACAAGAACTATGATCAACAACCCCTATAGCAATAACTATGTCTGGCTCCAAAAAATATCTAATCTCAACTCCATGTGGGGTAAAGAGTATTGTCTTTCCATTGCCTAAATAGCAAGTCTGATAGATGGAAAGAAGGTTGGTGGTTATCTTGGGTACATATAAAACATTTTGGATGCACCCACCATCCAACTCAATAGTGCCTGAGCCCAAAACTGAAATACAAGTAGAGTTGCCAACCTCAATGTTGGAAGTAGAGCAATCACTAAGGCCAAAAATATGCTCTCTAGAAGGAGTCATATGATGTGATGCTCCAAAATCTAAGATCCAACTCTCAAAATATGTACCAACTGCTTGTGCTAAAAGGACATTTTTTTATCCTTGGAATAATTTGAAAGGAAAAGGTGATGCTTAGGTGATGCTTCTGCATGGCTTCCTCTAAGGCTTTCATTTTCTTAAAACACCTAGACTCAAGATGGCCTTCTTTACTACAAAATCCACAAGTTTTCTTAGACTTTTTCTTACTTTTAGAGTGAGTCTCATTGGGTTTGGAAAAAGAGGAATTAGAAGGGTTTTGAGTATTTTTGGGAAGTGGGGGAGAAGGCTCTTGCTTTTTAGGCTTATTTTTTCCTTTACTTTTTGAAGTGGATGCAAATAGAGCTTGATTTTTAGAAGGCAAGGCATCTAAGGTTACAAGCTTGGATTGCTCTCTAACAAGTCTTTCACAAAATTGCTCAAGTGAAGGCATGACAAAGGCATCTCCTAAGGCATCCATGCTAGAATGAAAGGTTGAGGAAAAAATTGATATGGGCCTTTTAACTTGGAAAATATGAGGAAAACACACTCCTCATATTTCTTCTCTTTACCACTCCCTTTTAGTTGAGTTAGAAGGGACTTGAACTTGGAGAGATAGTCTTCAATAGTAGGAAATTCCTCAGGAGAAAGAGCACTCAATTCTACATCTAACTGCAAAGTCTTGAATTGGTTGACTTTCCCAAACATTTATTTTAACTTATCCCACATTTCCATTGGTGTTTCACAATCAATAATGTGAAATAGCAGCCCATCACTGATATTTAGACTTATCAAACCCTTAGCTTCATCCAACTTATTAGTGAAAATAAACTTCTCATATTCTTTTGCAAAAGTGGGAGGATTTTGAGTTAACATTTGTCATAATCCTTTAGAATTTAGGAGTACTTGCATTTTATATTTCTAGATATGATAGTTGTGAGGAGTTAATAATTCAATAGAAGACATTGTAACTCAAAGCACAACAAAAACTAAAAAAAGTAAGAGGCACACCAAAAGGTGCCTTACACAAACCCTCCAAAAATATTTATCAAATTTTGATCCCCCCAAGAAGCTTGGCACTTTATTTCAGTGCATGTACAATATTTAACAGATCAGAATGAAGAAAACTAAAGGTATTGAAAGTACAAAATTCAGCCAAAATACTGAATATATGTAGTTTTTGATAAATACCCAAAGAAATCACGAGCGATTGTACAAATTGCGTGTGATTGGGTAAATGCTTACAATTCTGGAAAGTGCCTACAATTCTAGAAAGTGACTGTAATTTTTTGTTAGCAACTCCCAATTGTGGATTTTTCCTGTGTAAAAAAAACTGTGAAAAAAACAAAATTTTCCTAGGTAAAAAAACTATGAAAAACAAGAGATTTTTCCTAGGTAAAAAAGCTATGAAAAAAGGAGATTTTTCCTATGTAAAAAAACATCTTTGAAGTCCTTAAGAACCTATGGCCATGAATCTTAAAAAAAAAAACCACATCTCTAATACCATGAAAGGAACAACAATAAGGTTGAACCTATAACAGGATCTTGAATGTTTAATGTAGATCACAAAAGCAATAACAAAGGTTCAACAATGGAGGATTAGCAATACTCAATAACATGCAAAGACAATATTACAATAATGAGAAAAAACTCCAATATGCTCCAATAACATGTATACAATCTCTCATATTTGTAGAAGAAGAAACCCTTGCATATATAGGCAAGGGTGAGGATCATAAACAATGAGTGCACAATTAGTTAACAAGGAAAGTAACTAATTGTGGACATGAGATCCAAAAAATAAAAAGCTAATCACTCAAATCAAGGAAATAAATCTAGAGAAAGCTAGAAGAAATATCCTATGAGTGGATTATTCTTATTTAATAAATAAGAATAATATAATTATTAGCTAAGTCTACCTAGTAAACTAAATACTAAGGTGTATTTAATAATATTACACCAAAAATCAACTAAATATTATACATTTAAAATATTTAAATAGTAAACAGTTTATCTAAAACTAGGAATTGCCCTTGTAAGCTTAAACCAACTACGGTTTAGTAAATTAATTTACCAAAAAAATCTCCCTTTCGAAAACATGAAAGAATTGTTATCTAAGTATTAGAAACATGTTTGCAATTGATAGGGTTCAAACATAATCATAGTTAAGTATTGCATAAGTAATTGTTCTTGTCAAAATACTAATTTGGGGATCTATAAATCAAATGCAAAAACATGCTTAGAGTAAAATTCATTGTCATTATAGATTTTGATGCTAACACTTTAGCATGATAAGGTCCTACCACGAGCTTCTTCCATTGCATTAGACATATATAATTTTCTAATACAAAAAACTTTACAATGGTAGAGTCTTGTTGTTACACAACACTTATTTAGAAAAAGTTGTAATCACGATTGAGATTAGAGAGATTTAAGCTTTTATTTTAGTTGATGATATAAAATTTGTATAGTCCATCATAATAAGCAAAGTTTTCTAATTTTAGTTTCTTTATAAATTTAAAAATTTCTATTTGAATTTGTATATATATATATTAATAAGCTATGTGTAGCCTCTATTGGGGGCCATTCCCATTGCAAAAATAAAACATTACATTTCCTTCATAATATTTCTATTAAATTAATTAAACCATATCCAACCTGCATTTCTATAAAAAATAATCTTCATCTGCCTTTCTTATCAAATAGATTCACCATCTTCCTCATTGTTGAGTTTCCACAATCAACTCCTATATATAATTTTATATAGATGTCTTCCAATATTTTTATTTTATCAAGATCGTGAATGGCTAAAATATTTATTGTCCAGTTTCCATATCAATAAATATATTGTCTATACAATTTGAGAGTTTCTTAATACCTTATTTCTAGAGTTCTTATTCATGCCCCTAATATTCTAGGATATTATTTTCATTGTAATTTTTTGTTTTTATTTGTGGGTTTAGCCCCACTTCTTATTAAAACTTGTGATATTTGGTTTTATTTTTCTGATATCAATATCCCTTTGGATTTTTTTTTCTATTTGTTTTTGCTTCTTGGGTCTTCCTCTCTTTTTTCAATTCCCACCAATACTTTCATCTTCATCAATCTCTTCAATCTTCTCACACTTCTCAAAGTAAGACTTATCATTTATAGGTTTGTCTTATTGTGAAGGACATGTAGAGCAAGGAATAACCTCAAAAGCACATTCTTCTTTATATTGCCCTAGAAACCCTAAAGTGCAAGGATGCTCTTCCAAAGCAATTGCCTTCTTATTTTTCCCTAAAAACCCTAAATTGTTACAAAATTCCTCCATCATCATTTCTTTATTATGTTTCTCTTGAAACCATAAAGTGCAAGGACTAACCTTTATACCACTTTCACTTTTATTATCAGGAGAGGATTCTATACTACTTGAGAAAAATGAAGATGATTTACTTGGAAAGATCTTAACCTCTTTTATCATCTTTGTGTTAGGATTTTTCTCCTTATCTTCATTTACACCTTTAATTCCTTCTGAACTTGAACTTACATATTATACTTTCTCATCCCCTATATCCTTTTTTGTTTCTTCTAACGATTGATCCAAGTGAACTATGGTGGTCTTTTTCATAAGATGTTGTAGATAGGATTTATTTGTCCCTTCTTTAGGAGTGGAATATCCTTGATCTAATCTACCTTCTAATAATGTATGATTTCCTTGCTTTACCTTGAATTTTATCTCATGACCAAAGTTTTTTGTCTCTTTCTTCATAGTTTTTACTTTGCAAACTCTTGCTAAGTGGCTAGTCTCATAACAATTGCAACAACAAAATGTGATAATTTCATAATCCACTTGTTGATCCCATTCTCTTGATTTAGATTTAATATTGATGTATTATGGTAAAGGTTTTAAAATATCCATAGCAACACATATTCTGGTATAAATAACATGCTCTCGCTCTTTAATAGTTAGTGCTTCCTTGATGAATTCTCCTAGGGTATTTCCAATATTCTTTAGAACATCCTTATTGATAAGTTGATATGAAAGTCCAAAAAGCCTAACCTAAACCAAAAGCTTCTTAATAGTTTGTCTCAATAGAAAAATTTTCATTCCATGGTATTAAATAAAGGGTATCTCTCCCTCTAAACCATGGACCACCACTCAATATTTTATCCCTAATTTTTTAATTAGAAAATATGACAAGGAAAAAATATTTAGGAAGAAAAGTCATAGAGTAATTTGAATTCAATTCCTACTTCCACTTGATATAATATTGAATCTCCAAAAACCTTATCTAGGATCTATGGAACTTATATTTTATCCCCCTGCTTTCCAGAATTGTTAAATCATGCTCAATCATCTCATCCTTGACAATCACTTCTAGTGTAACATCTACTACTTGGATCAAACTTACCATCGATTTGTTCTTCCACTTATCTTCAAATTGGGCATCCATATTTCTAGCTAGGGCATCCTGACTTCCCATTAGAGCTTTCAAATATGAATTTCCTTCCACACTAGCTATTGGGACTCACTCTTGGCTTCCACTCCCTCCTAGCTTGAACTCCCTCTTAACAAGCACTCACTCTCGATTCACACTTCCTCCTAGTTTACACTTTCTTCCTGTTCACACTCCTTTCTGACTCAAACTCGCTCTTGTCTCTTCTTTCTCCCAGTGTTCCTTTTCTTAAAAAACAATTCATAAACAATATTCATTGCATTCATGGTAAGGATTGAAGCATTGATACACTCTGGATGAACCCAATGCTCTTTCACCATATTTGGAGATCTCAATATTACAAAAAGAATTGAATCCTTCTCCACTCTAAGCAAGGCAAAATTATCCCATGGTACTCTAAAACTCCTAAGGTTTATTATTTGTGGATTATCCTTAACTTTTGGTTTTTTACATGACATTTTGACTTTCTAGGTGGCCTTCAAATGACCAGGATCTCCAATTCACACACGATGGCTTAAGCTTCACCTGAAATCCTCCCAGCAAAAACCACACAACTTTTACATTTTGCTCTTCGCATTAGTGCAAGCACTTATTCCAGTACTAATATTTTATGGTGCATAGTGGCAAAGACTATTTCAAAAATTAAAACACAAGTTCCTCACACTCTATCCTAGATGACCAGGCTTCAACTTCACTCGTAGTTCCTTGCACTCTAGCTTCACCCTTAGTTTCCTTACCCTAGATAACCAGGATTCAACTTCACTTGCAGTTCCTTGCACTCTAGCTTCACCCATAGTTCCTTGAACTCTAGCTTCACCCGTAGTTCCTTGCACTCTAGCTTCACCCGTAGTTCCTTGTGCTTCAGCTTCACCCATAGTTCACACCCCTATTTGAAGTTGAATATTAAAAATTATGGTCTTAAAAATATTTAATGCATCCTTTTAGTATTTGTTAAATGGTTATATAGGATTGAAATGGGTGCCACTTGTATTATATCATCATCATATTACCATAGTATTTCAAAAAACCACACAATGGGGTTCTAACTATAAACCACAATCGTAATCTAATTGGCAATTATACATATATCTTCTAATAAAATTTAAATCTAGTTTTTAGGTACCAAGATAGGTATTTAATATTGAATAATTTAATATTGTATTGCATAATGGTATGAGCCATAAATTAATTATTAAGGAAGACCACATTTCAAAATAGAAATAGATATGTCATAGAATTATATTTGTAACCGTTGGGGAATATTTTCATATGTAACCGCAATGAATATTGTCATATTATTATGCACCTTGCAACTCATGGAAGGTGAACCTCTACATGTGTGATCTTATAACTCATGGAAGGTGAACCTCCACATGTGTGATCTTATAACTCATGGAAGGTGAACCATCACACTCTTGTATAAAGAGATATGTACCCCCATTGTGAAAGGTATCTATGATGTATTCTTAGAGAAGTCTTGTCTCATGGAGCTAGAGATCTTGTGGAGTGGCTTCCTTCCAAAAGGAGAATTGTATGGTGTTGCTCTACCTCAAGGGTATAATCAATCTCTATTTTATTGAGCAATTTATTGTGCAATTAATTTATTTGTGGATGCATGTTGAATATCTATGCAAATTGTTGAATGATTTATGGAATGAAAAGAGAGGCTCACAACACTAGCTCTTCACATTGGACACTCACAATCTTAACCACTTCATTATTGTTCTTGATCATCTATCAAAGTTTTAGTTTATGGAGATTAAAACTATATTTATTATTTTTTAATCAACAAAAAATAAGAATAATATGTTGATATCTAGAATAATATGCATCCCCACCCCCCCATTTGATGTCTATATTTCATTCACATTTGATTAAGAAATATTCCATGGAATGATTTGACCAAAAACTTGATCCAGTTTATGCTAGTTACACTTACATATCATTTAAAGTGACCACAATAAGATAAGATATGTGTTCATTTAATTTAGATGGAATAATTATAACTAAGGCAAACAATCATCATACATATCTCAAGAAAACATTAGGGATTTGTCATATTAAATAACTTTACCTAATAATTTTATGGCTCCTCAAAACCATCAACAAAGAGCACCATGATTATATGATAAATAGACAGAGCAAACACCATCAGGAATTGATATTGTCCCTCCCCTTTCCATTTAAAATAGGTTCTCCCACACTTACAAATTTCAATTCCATGCTAAATCACTATTGAGACCTCAATATTTAACAAAAAGATATCCAAGTATGGTACAATAATAGCAAAAATTGTAGTTGCTACTTTTAAGCCTTTAAAGCATTCTATATTCTGGCTTCAAGGATTTTAGGTTATTTTAGTATAATTTGAGTTGGTCATAGAATAATGTACTCCAATAAAGTAGTCACTGGCTATACATTTAAATTATTAGCATCTTAAGTGTGATCACCAATTTGATCTTGGTTAAGGGAGGCTTGGATAAGTACAAATTGATGATAATACTTATTGCAAATTAAACATATGGTATGTACTCAATCTTTGTAGTATGATAGATACTACAAATATCAAGTACCATGATCCATTTTTTAACTTGTTTGGTCACATTAAATTAGTTTTTCATGAAACATATTGTGAAGTAATTGATAGCATTCTAGGATGGGTTAAGAATATGGTTTTCATGTTTTATGTTTTGAAGGAGTCTTTATATATCTTAATCTATCACTTGTATTTTGCAACCATATAATGTTATTAATTTAGCAATGACACTATTTTAGAGATAGATATAAAATTGGGGAATAGAGGATGGTTTAATTAGGGGTTGATAGTATTTTTATAGCAACACAATTTTCTTTTATTATGCTATCATTTTAAATTTTACTAACGAATTTGATATAAATTGTGAATATGATTTATTCTATTTGTCAAATACTAATTATTCATTGATGCCTTAGTATCACGGATAATTATTAAAAAAAATCAACCTTTTCTTGATCACGAGTGAAATGCATATGATTTTTGGGTTATGCCAAGATGTTTATTTTGTTTAATATTAGATGGTTTATGTTTGTATAGTAAGCATTTTATGATATCCACTTTCACAAGAAGTAACCATCCTTATATAAGAAGAAAATTATAGAGTGTTTAGATTTTAATATTGAAGTGATTATAAGTTATTTATATTTGCTTTCTTTATTTTTTAAAATCTATATGTGGCTGTTATTGGAGGGCTTCTATCAAATTATTATTGGAACATAACATTATTGACAAAGAATGATAGTGTATGATTGAATTATTATGTACTATTATGCAAAATTGTTAAGCTATAAACTTTACTATGATTTAATGTAATTAAATGTAGCAACATTGGATAAACCACTACTATGGTTAACCTTCACTAAAAGAGGATGCATAATAAGCAATAATTTAGTAACTTGTAATTAATATTTTTGGCTCATGTTATGTTGACAAGGGTTAAGTAGTTGTTATTGTTGATAATTTCATATAAATACCCCTCAACCACCCAGTTTTATTATATTAGAGTTACCTCATATGGTTTTTTGTGTGGGTTCTCAAGGGGACCCTTCTAGTCTTCTATCAATTGTTTTTCTATTTCACTTCTTATTTTATCTTGCATAAGATTTGAGTGGATGTATTGGTTTTTTTTGTCTTTAAAAGTATTATAAAATCTGGTATGGTATCAAAGAAAATATGGACCAGTGTCACTCAATCGTGTGCAAAACTTACTTGAAGTGTTTATCTCCTCTTTTGATCAAAGAAAATTTTTATTTGTGTTTCATTGGATATAATTGGAGGCATAAGGATCATGAACAAACCCATTTAGAGTATCTTCTATGGATGACAAGCACTCCCAAAAATTAGGATGAGCTCATTGTGATAAGTCTATTTATCATATTACTATCTAGTATCCTCCTTTCTTCTTTAGACACTAGGTAAAAAACATCAATTTTTTAAATTTGAAATCCTTTCTCTACTGAGAAAGGCATGTATTATTTGTAAAGGGACTACGCAGGTTTATTTTTAAATTGTTCAAGGCCCTCGTGAGTAGTATCCATATGGGTCCCTTATCCTTGTGTTCAGTAGGATAACAAAAAATCTCTACTATCCTTCATATCAGTAGTTCAAATTTTGTTATTAGTATATTTTTTATGAACTATATTTATTTGGCAATTTTATTTTTTGGGCCAAATAGCATAATGCCCTATAAGGAGTAGAGATATATTCAAATAAGCATGGAATAAGATCTTTTGTAGGAGGTCATGGATTTTTTAGGCCACCTACTACTTTGTTCTTGTTTGGTGTTTATTGTTAGATGGCATTTCACTTGCTTTACATGGCCAAACTAGCCAAATAAAATCTAAGAAATAATCCCCTTTATTGGCATAGTGGCACAATGTAAAATATCACATGAAGACTTTTGACAACATGGTAAAATTTCCAATTTCCATGATCACTATTTTTTAATGAGTTATGTATTTTCCTCGAGTGTGCAAAGAGGAAATGGATATTCAAGGAGTCTCCTACATCTTTCCTGCCAACACATGGGGCAAACTAGTGGACAACTTGGATATGTCTAAGGTTTGAAACTTGACATTATCCCTTATACTACAACACTTGTGCCTTGTTTGGTTCTTAGGAGAACTTTTCATTCATCAAGTAGGAGGCTAATGATCCATTGAGCTCTTTGTTAGGTGTAAATAACACAATGTCAAAGATGATAATGATTAAGAAGTGAGTGGACACTATGACAATAATTGAAAACATGTAGATTTGGATCATTTTGCTTAACTTATTTATAACTATTATACTACAAAGTAAAACATATAAAAAAATTATTAGACATTTTTATCTAATCATAATGCAAAGATAATAAGTGAAAAATGGTAAAATTCTCCTTAATATGAATAATTATTCTTCTAGAGAAAAGAGAGGACATAGTTAAAATTACAATGCAATCCATGATGTTGTGCAAATTAATTACATTATCTTGACACTTAAATTATATATCCTACAAATCCTTAATAAAACTACCTATGCTAGGATGAAAACTTAATTGATTGTGGAAAATTATGTCAAGGCCATGAAATAAAAAATAAAATTCATACAATCGTTCCATCAACATTGATTCCTAAAATTATTTTTACATCCTAGTTCTAGTCATTCATTTTGTACACAAACTATTTTATTTAGTTATTGTTATGATGTCTAATTATTTGAATACAAATATCTACTATGCTATATATAAAGAAGAGCCTAAACTAATACACAAGATAATATAAGAGCCTAAGCTAAATATGATTTTTATTGTTCATTAATTTGGGCTTCGCATTGGCAACCATCAAATTTATTTACATCTATTGTCATTCCCAACATGATATTCCTTATAAAACATAAACAACCTACATGCTAAGCATAGAATAAACCAAATTTACAAACATCAAGGCTATATAATCAAATAGAAAATCAAATCAATATAGAAAAATATTTAGGATGGATATCATTCACTTGTCATGTCCTTAGCAACCAATATTTGTAGGCATTCTTTCAAGTAGGTCTACAACAGGAATAAGTTATATAACCTTCTGAATGTAAAGTTGTGGGGGTATTGATGATGATATTGAAGATTTAAAAAGACTTTGCACAATATTGATGAATACAATAAAATTGGTGGATGATTTTTTTAGTTAAACTAACTAATAGTGTCAAATTTTATAGAATAATATGATCACTTGCCACATTGTTAAACACTTTAATATCATAGATATAATATGCATTAAGTAAATTGAATAACAATTTTTCATTTAAATAATAATTATCTAAACGATGGATTCATTCAAATAAAATTTTATTTATCATGCCTTGAGACTTAAATGGTCAACCGACAAGCCACTAGAGAATGTAAGTTGTGGGATAACTTACTTTATAATAGTAATGATAGAAGACAAAGATAGCCAAGGAAAAACTGATGAGCAAGCATAAAACGTTCAAGTTTTTTACCCCTCACCATCTCATCAACATCTACAGGTAAGAAGAATGAGAAGAACAATACCATTGTCTTTTGTATTTTTCATACTTTTTCGTTGTGTTATTTTCACTATATTCTTCACATATATTATATCTTTATTTTCTAGGTCCATTATGAATCATGAATAATGCATATCCATTATTGTAGTCTATATTCTATGTGTGTAGGAATGAGACCACCAATATTACAAGCTCAATCCAAATGCAAATGTCCTCTTATAGTGGACCTTCTTTAAATTCAAGTTGATCCATCCTATCGTTGATATAATTGATGGCCTTATCTTTGGCATTGTCTATAAATAAGATAGTGATTGACATGCAATCCTAGCCACTTGGAGCACCAAAATCATGTTCTCCTTTATAGTAATGGTCACCAAACTAGACTCGTTTTGTAGAGATCTTCAACTTGATATCAAAATTATGAGTAATAAACTCCATACCATCCTTCTATACCTACTATCCACAATGAAAACCAATATTCACTATCATTGGTTTAATAATATATGGATGGTAGGGTATTCTCTAAAATCCTCCATGGCCATGTTAACCAAAAGAAAAATGGTCGACAAAGAGGTGTATTTCTCACAAGCACATCTCTTTAATCTTCCCTTTTTACTACCCATAGAGAGGATTAATAATTGAGTACTCATGGATTAAGAATAAGAAAATAAGTGGTTTAACTATAGGGTTTCTATTGAGGGCTGCAACGGCTATGATCTTGTCGACAAGATACTATTTTGTGGTAGGGTTCCCGTTGAGGGATGTAGGGGCTATGATATCGATGGAAGGATATTGTTCTATGGTATGGTTCCTATTGAGAGGTGCAACAACTATGGTCTAAATGATAGGATATTTTTCTATGGTAGGCTATCACAATGCAAAAAAAGATTCAAACTCTAAGAAAGGATAAAAAACAAACCACAACTAATAAAGGGGAGGAAACTAGAGAAATGGAGGATGTTGGTTTAGGTTGTAATCTATCTTAAATATTATTGAGGATAGGTTGAAATAGAGGAATCAGGTGGATTGCACGGGTGCCTCAAAAGAACACTAAGATCTAGTCAAGGAGTGTTAGGAAAGATAGATTGACCTGAGGAATTTTTCAAATCTTGTTTTGGTGAGAGATCAAAAAATCCCATTTTTTCTTGGTGGGACCTCTTAGGGGGGTTAGACTAACATTGGGAGCATATCTTGGAGGAACGTGGTTTACGACCTTGATACCCAAAAATAAAAAATTGTTGTTTTTCCACTAAGGGAGAAAGAGTTTATTTGTGTATCCCCCATTATTTGGCAATGAGATCGTTAGAGAAACGATAGAATAGCCTAGTTGGGATATTTGCAGGGCCAAGAATGGATGTGGATTCCATAAATAAATGGGCAATAGAGAAATGGAAACCCAAAAATCATCTAGAGGTGGTGATAATGCCAAACAACTTTGTGTTGTTTTCTTTTCAAAATCCTAAATATCTAATGCATGTCATGCTTAAGGGACCTTTATTTTTTAGTAGAAGGGGTTTGGCTCTTAAAATGGGATTACATTTTTGACCCATATAAGGAGGTCATAAATACAACCAATCCCTACTTCAACAAGACTACCAAGCTTACTACTTTATTTATGGGATACATATATCTTGGATGGGATTACAAGGGCCATTGGTACTCCCATAGTGGTGGATTCAGCTACCAAAGTAGGAATAAGATTGATTCATGCAAGGTTCTATGTAAATGTTAACCTAGGAAAACCATTGTTATCCTTAATAAGGTTAGTCTCAAACATGAGAACGTGGGACCAAGATATCGAATATGAAAATCCTCCAGTTTCATGTTTCATATGTAAGAAGTGTGTCCATACGAAGAAATCTTACCCTGAGACAAAGACATACATGAAATAATGGAGAAAAAGGATAATAGTTCCCAAATAAAATACCAAAGGTAGAAGTCTAAGATACCCCAAAAGGAGGGTCTAAGGGCTTGGTTCAACAGTCAAAATGCTTCTGTAGGAGTGTGGAGACCAGGGTTCCAATCCCTTGAGCCCCGTAGTACTGGTGAGCTTGTCACATCAGCATTGTCAACTATGTAAAAGGTTTACCCCTATGCAACTAGAGGTTATAGTTGATGAAAGGTAAGTGTGAATTAACCTTAGAATTAATCAAGCAAGTGTTTAAATAATACAATATGCTAAACATTAGGAGATATCACGTAATATCTACCACTAATGTAGCTAACCAACACGCTTAACATAATAAGTGCTAACCACTAACAACTAACATAGTCAAAATGACTACGACTACTAACCAAAATAATATCTAGATATTTACGTAACCAAGTTGGTTACTTACAATGGTAATAAACTAATCTACCATAAGGTAGATACTAGAGGTAAAAAGTAATAGGCTACTTTTTACCATGCGGTAAATAAATACTACTTACTGTAGGGAAAGGATAAATATCCAAATGATGGAATATTACTTTAACATCCCCCCTTATTACATTATTTGGGTAATGTATATAACTGTCCCAATACAGTAAAATATGTTGATCTACTGGTTCTTGCTCTGTCACAGTGCTCTAGCTGCTCCTAATAAAAAAGTGGGTCATTCCTCACTTTGTCTTCACACCAATGAATGTCCTTATAGTAATATTGTCATCCAACCAAATTGCATGGATAACCAACCACTACAATCACTAGGTGTAGTAGAATAGATCACTTCATACGAGGTTCATTCAGTTACAATATGAGTTTGCAAAAGATAAGGTAGCTAAGGTGTCGGTCACTACCGAAAATGCACCCTTATAAGTTCCCCCCTTCTTGTTGCAAAACATGTAATTAATTTTTGAAAGAAGTATGACTAAGGTGTCAGTCACTGCCGAAAATGCACCCTTATAAGTCTTCTTTCTTTTTTATAAAAATTTGTGAAGAAAACAAATGTATATCCCCCCTTAATTGCAAAATATGTGCAACTTAAGAAGCTTTGTGAAGGATTTTACAAATATTGCCTCCTAGGCAATTTTGCACCAAAAAATTCCCTCCTTTTATTACAATAACTTCAAACAATGATATTTTGCTCTTTATGAAGCCTAAAAAATAAGTACAAACACCCCTTTATTATAAGTAATTCAAATAAAAACTTATGCTATTTATGAAGCCTAAAAAAGAGAGAGGAAATGGTGCTTTGCTTAAGGTGACAAAATGTGTTTTCCCTCTACAATATTGTCTTAGAAATGAGCACTTTGTGTGCTTTTTCTAAACCAGAATCAGAATCAGAACTAGACACTTCACTAGCAATATTGCCTTTGTTTTTCTTCTGTGTTGTGCCTTTATCTTTCTTGTTTTGTTTGTTTTTGAACCAACATCGATTAGTGTCATGGTTTTCCTTTTTACAATGTGAGCAAAACCTCTTTTGAGATTGCTTTCCCTTACCTTTTGAGGATGATCCTCCCTTTTGAAAGTTTCCTTTCTTCTTATCACCCTTATAGTTTGAATAAAGTGCATTGTTTGACACTTCATCATTTTGGAGTTGATTTGCTTCCTCAGTTTGAAGCAAATTGACTAACTCCACAAAGGTGAAAACTCTTTGTGAAACATTAAGGGATGTAATCAACATTTTGTAGGATTAGGGAAGAGCTCTCAAGATTACTGAAGTCAAAATGGTGTCTTCAACTTTGGCCCCCAAGCATTAAGCTTAGACTTCAGATCTGGAACTCTGTAGAGGAATAATTATACTGATTCACCTAACTTCATATGGAGTGTATGAAGTTGTGTTTGAAGGTTTAGAACAGTTGATTGATTCTTGCCTTCAAAATTGGTACTAAGTTCATCCCATGCATCTTTACCATTTTTAGCTTCACTTATGTGAGGTTGGATCTCATTAGTAGTTGCAAGGAGTATCAACACGAGAAGACGATTGTTCTTTTTGTTCCATATTTTTTTATCTACTCCTGGTGATGCGGGTCTTGTTTCAGTGCCATAAACTAAATCCCACATGTCCTCTACAGTCAATATGGCTTTCATCTTAGTTTTCCATGATGAACGATTAGGACCCTTTAGCAATTGTGTATCACTTAAGTATTTTTGATAGTTTCCATGATGAAGGTCCTACAATTTATACTAAGATGATCTTTCTTTCACTCTCAAGTGGTATTTAATGGCACCTGCCTAAAAATTATCTTGAAGAGAGATAATCAGTTGGAGGAAATTAAACCAAAAAAATAAGAGATGAAAGATAACTCACTCAAAAAGATATTTAATGACACTTGCCCAAAAATCCTCTTGAAGAGGAATAATCAGTTTGAGGAAATTAAGCCAAACAAATAGAGTGAATTAGGGGTTTTTGTTTGTAGGAGAGAATATCAAGTGAATATTGGCTTTAAATCTGTGCAATGGTTAACACATATTTATTGTGAAATTTTGGAGTTGAGTGTTCTTGATTTTATGAATTATAATTGCAAAAAGAAATAATGCAATAATCAAACAAGAATACCCACAAAATTCTTATCACATAGGTGTCGAATGCAACCGAAAATGCACCTAATTTGCCAATGAAGGTGTCGAGTAAAATTAAAAATGCACCTTTTAATTTTTGCAACAAAATTTGAATTTGTTTTGTGCAAAAAATTGATATGTTTTTGTCTCCTCCTTGTCTTACAATTTTGCAAATAATGTGGCAATAAACAATTGCCTATCTTTCCTGATTTTGCAAAATAAACAAGTTTGATTTGTTTGTAAGTGCTCCTCACTTTTGTGTTACAATTTTACAAAATAAGTACAATGTTGTCTTCCCCCTTTATTTTGCAAAATTAACAAATAGAGCACTCCTTCTAAGACAAGTCAACACACGACCCGCATTTGAAAGGCTTCCAGAATAGTCGACAAACGACTTGGTTTTGATGGGCCCAAGGTTACAATTCCTTCTCAATTTTACAAAAAATAATGTGCGATTTTATGTCTTATATCCCCCCTCGAAGAAAACAAATGCACACTTTTACCTTTTGAATTAAAAAAAAAAACTTCAGTCTCCTTGTTGTCTAATTTGCAAAAAGAATTCAAGTTTGATCCTTTCTTGTTATGTAAATATCTAGATATTTACGTAACCAAGTTGGTTACTTACAATGGTAATAAACTAATCTACCATAAGGTAGATACTAGAGGTAAAAAGTAACAGGCTACTTTTTACCATGCGGTAAATAAATACTACTTACTGTAGGGAAAGGGTAAATATCCAAATGATGGAATATTACTCTAACAATAGTGGTAACAAGGAGCGAGATTCAAACCCACGAAGAGGCATAGAAAATTGTAACGAGTTACGATTCCTCTAGTATAATAATAATAAAATATATACCCCAAAAAGGAAGAGGGGAGAATTCATGTTCTATAAACTTTTAGAACAAATATAATATTTTAGAAGGGAACATAAAAAACTATGTAGAACCTGACATGGAAAAGCTAACAAAACCTCAACTAGGTATAGATAAAAGAGTTCAAGATGAAAGGTAAATATATGTTGACCAAGTGATCCAAAAAAACCTTAAAATGATGAGGGTATCCAAGAACAAGAAATAGAAGATAAGTCAAAAAGAAATATTAAAGCCAAGGAAAACTTTGAGCATAGGGAGGCCCCTCTGGAACAAGGAGGTATATCACAAATAGAGCAAAGGAAGCTGCACTAGAGAAGGAAGTTTTAGATACAATAGAATGGAGGTGGGAATGAGGATCAAACAAGGGATAAAAAGTTAGATGACCAAAGGTTTGAGAGAGAAACAAAGGCAAAAAATGTGATTTTGAACATAGTCAAGAAAAAAATACAACAGGAAGAAGCAACTCAGTCCAAAGATAAAACTATAGAGGAAGATAGTAAAGAGGAAACCCCTATGATGAGAAAAATACACAATGTAAGGAAGACTACAAATCTATGTGGTGAAACCAAAGTGGAAAGAGCTTCGAACATAAATGCAAGAGCTAAAGAAACATTGAAAGAGATTACCAACAACAACCAAAAAGTCTTGAACTTAAGTGGACGTTGCAATCCCATTTGCAACAACAAATGAAGATCATATGTTGGAATGTAAGGGGGATGAATGCCCCCAATAAGCAAAGATTTATTAAGAGCTTAAGAAAAATGAATAATCTAAATATTCTACTCTTTTAGGAGATGAAGGTAGACTCAAACAACATGTTGTGAATCAAGAATAATGTATGGAGAGAAACAGAAGTAACAACAAGTGCAATTAATGGAGCTTTAGGTGGTGTGTAGAAACTTTGGAATCCAAAGAGAGTAGAAGGAACATGCATCTAACAAAAAAATAGGTCTTTCAAAGGTTTAACTAAATGATGAAGGATACTTGGGAGGAGTTATAGACAGTGGTTCAGATAAAGAAGAACGAGAGACATGGAAATTGTTGTCATCCTATCCAAAATGAAATAGGAATAATCAAGATCATACAAACTCTTGATTTTGAATGTAGTTTCTCTGAGCTATACTTTTTGTGCTATTTAATTCATTGTATCTTGTGTTATATTTTTGTTGTTTTTTTTTAAGTTTGGTGTATATTTTTACCCTTGGGTTTATCTTGTCCTCTTTTCTTGAGGGATTTTTTCTTGTAAAAGGGTTGGGGCCCTTTCAAAAACCCATATTTTCACCTCTAATAAAAAAATAATAATAAAATAAAACACATATTTAACTTTCCTCATACCGTGTCACTAAAAGGTTGGCCATTATGGTTCAGGATAAACACTCTTTGATCAAATCATGAAGAATTTATTTATTCTTTGCTCATGGGTTCCTTACCCATATGTTAGTCCGAGTGTTGATTTATGTTATGGTTATGTGGTATATTTTTTTGTTGAAAAGTGTCTTTAATTACTTAAATAATAAATAATACCGTTTTCAAAAAAATAGGTGGGAGGCAAAAAAAGATGCATCTCAAAAATTCAAACTATGAAGCCACCTAGAGTAAAAATAAGAGAATGCTCTAGGGATTACAACAATAGTTTAAATATTATAAAAAATGAAAGAACATTCACACCTAGGTGGAAAACATTAAGTGATTAGGGAACCACCAAAAGGAGGAGGATCTTTGTCTTCATATTGCCCCACCTAGGTAGAGGGTTAGAATCTTCAAAAAATAGCCTCCCATATAGAAGGAGAAGCAATAGATAATGGTATTGGAGTTTCTTTAGAGGGCACACAACCAGTGGATAAAAAAACAATCCTTGGATCCATAGCCCTACTAATCAGTAGAAATTTTCCAATCTAAGATCTGAATAGCAATATCCCACTCCCAACCAAGCATTTGAGGGGAAGAGAACAAGGTGGCAGACTAGCCTTAAATGCAAATAGGTAAATGTCACTATTGTGGTAAGCTTATGGGTTGTCTGTCTGAATGCATGCTATGATATCATTAGGCATGGGAGTTGTGGCTCCATCAGTGCTCACTCTGAGTATATTTCCCTCTACTAGATCCCAAAGAAAGAAGGATCCTAGCCATCGAATAGGGGGTATTGGCCCAATTATTTAGGAATTTTTATAAGCGTTCCACTTCAAATGCCACCTTATTAGCCTATGCTTGAATCTATACCATAACATTAGAAAATATTTTAAATTTAGCATAAGCTAAAAAATTTATAAAAATATGTAGACTAGAGAAAATAGCATTGTTGTTATCCTTCCAAATGCTTAAAAAAGTTTATGATATAAAAAACTAAAATAGTTGGTAAATGTTAGTAAGCACGATCATCTTGTCCCCAAGTAGATCCATATGCCATGAGAAGCATTGAGGATGAAATGGTTGGAAAAAATCATGAATCTAGATAAGACTACTTGGGCTCTAGGATAGAACCAGAATAAGTGCTTGATAGTCTATCATTGTTGACAACATGGACATCTAGGATTTTGAACCCCCAAATGAACTAACCAATCCCCAATCAATAGACCTTGGAAAAGCAGGCACCAAGAGAAGTGCGCTAATTTGGGTTTTAGAGTTGGGTCCCAAATAGTGGAAATTTTGTTTTACCAGTCCTTTGGAGAGGACTAAAGATGCCAATGAGCATTGAGTGCAAGAACAATTTAGATAGATTTAAAGAAAGTAATAAATACTTCGAATACATATTAAATCACAGGTAAGGATCCGTACACGATTTGAAAATTGAATTTAAATTTAGAACATCCTACCCACCAACTAGAGAGTCATCTCAAACAGTTCGTCATCATCTTCCACCTCTAGTCTTTTGGCTGGGAGATGATTGAATGGTTTTCTTTTCTGGTTCAGAACCATTTAGTAGAGTTTTTTCTTTACTAGCTTAACCTCTTGTTGTCAGGCCAAGATTCTTTCCCCCTGAGTAGCAAAAGTGAACTTTGAATGATTGGCAACCTCTGACATACCCAAAGGCATAGAATCCTCAAAAGTTGTTGCTTCTATCATCAAATAGTCAAAAGAATTCAATAGAAGAGGTTTTGAATCTGAATTAGAAGGAGACTCCTTAGGAATCTCCAAAGGAAGGATCGTAGTCACATTCCTTTCTGGAACATAGGATTGATCGAATGGCTTTAAAACTTCATAATTCCTTTTCCTCTCCTCCACCATGACAATATCCTCACAAATATTTTCCTTTTGGGGAGCAAAATGCTTGTGATTTTGTTTTGTATATTTGAACTGCTCATGACCATGATTACTACAAAGGGAGCAAAACAAAGGTCTATTCTCATAGATCAAAGGTTGAACCCTAGATCTGATCTCTGACAAAAAATTTATATTACTTAGAAGCTCAAAATATAAATCCATCATTATACATATTCGAGAAAATACCATATGAGATCTAGATCTAGTTGAGGGATCAATAGAGACTAGATCACTCAAAAATTTTGTAATCCCTTTAAAGGCTACTTCATACCAAAAATAGAGAGGAAGGCTACGGAGACATATCCAAATAGGATCTATATTGATCTTTTGCATATCAGGATCAAAATCAGTCCTCCATTTGCACAAAGAGAGTCTTCTTCGATCCAAAAACCACGAACTACCTCCCAAAATATGTGGATAGTCCTCCCGCATGGAAATCCTAATGAGGAAGAAATATTTTGCAAAGCAACCATCTCCATATGCCCTTTAGATGACCACTTGATGACCACTCATCTCCGAATTGAGTCAAGATCTAATCTGGTGTTCCCCAAGAATTTTTCAACAAGGAAATTCTCACCTTCTTTCATGGTTAATTTTACCAACTTAGTAGGCACTCATAAAGAGTTATACACAATATTGAGCTCAAACAAGCACTCCAAAAGAAGAGTTCTCAAAAATTTCCTTGAAACAATTGTAGCATATGACTTTTTGAAAACCAAACCAATCTCCAAAGATGGAGAAGGTTCCCCAGTAGGTACTTCCAATTTTTTTTCCACACCATCTTGACTACCCAAAAATTTATCCACACCTTCTCTGCGTTCTTGATTTGAATCAGAGATGAGATCCACTTCAGCATCTAACACCTGGTCCACATTGAGACCCATGTCCACCATTGGTATCTGGCCCACAGAATTCTAAACACTTTAATTCTTGATCGTACCTATGGACTATCCACTAGAAGAGAGAGAAAAGGTAGGATTATTGTCCCTACTATGATCTAGCTTAGCATGTGGAGGTTGAAATTCCATCACAAGATCATCAATCAAATTATTTTCTAAGTTAGTGAGCATAACTTTTTTAGAACTAGACCCCTCCACAAGGGGTTTAGTATCTTATTTAGACAACCCTTTGTTAAGACATTTGATGAATGCAAACACTCTCATGAGAAGGACTAAGCACTTTAATAGGATCTCGATAAAACACACTACCAGACAAAGGACCAAACTTCAAACCAGCTTTAGAATCACCCTTCTCTAAAGGACTTACTAAAATCACTAAACTAGTAGTTGACCCTGACAGAAAAATACTATCTATAGAAGAAGGCTTAATATATATGCCAATGCTCGTTGTAACCAAACTAACTTGTAGAGACAAAGCTTTCTTACGTTGCCAAGCCTCTACACACTCATCTCGATATTTCTCCAAGTCATAATTAGGATTGACATAGGTGATTCCAATAGGCTCAATCTCCCTCATTTTTGCGTTCAATCTCCCCTGACCTCTTACACTGAAGCTACCCTTGCCTCTACGAAAACCTCTGCCTCTCCCCCTCATTGAAGCTACATATATTTAAATTTATTATTTTAGTTCATAAATTTTGTGTTATTTAATATGGTTATCTTACAACCAAACAACAACATTTTATTATAATTATGGTCACCATATATATTTTTTAATTAATATATAATGTCTATAATCCTTAGTTTTTTAGGTAAAAATGAGGGTCAATGAGACCCTTGACCATCTAGGGAATCGAATTTGGGTAGCCCACAAGCAAGTACTCGATCGCTACCAACCAGTCTATCCTTTTTGGGTTAAAATAGTAGGACAAATCGCAGGTTTTGAAAGGATCTTGGTCCCCTCCTATTGGAGTTTGAACTTGGATCTCCTAGATGAAAATCCAAAGACATACAACTATAGTATGAAAACCTAAAAATATACCACTACGATATCCCTCATAGGACAATATGTTAGGGTGAAGCACGAGTTTTTGAAAGGGGTCTTGATCCCCTTGTACAAAGGTTTGAACTTGGGTCTTCTAAATGAAAACCTAAAGATATACTACTATGATATCCTTCACAACACAAAATTTTAAGGTGAAGAGTAGGGTTTTGAAAGGGGTTTTGGTTCATTTGTACCAAGGTTTGAACTTGGGTCTTTGGATTAAATTCCAAAAACATACCACTAAAATATCCCTTCTTTTTCACAATTTTTTTAAATTAATATTTTTAATGTCTTTAAAAAGACATTATTTTGATAAATAATCGATATCTATACTGAAATACTTAAAATAAATCGTCTTCAAAATGATTGCACATCCTCTAATTAAAAAATATTAAATTTGAAAATGAACCCAACCTTTTATCTTTGCTATGAATAGGTAAAAAGCTAACCCCAAGATTCAAAAGGACATGAGTCCACTCTACTACTTAAAGAAATAAAGAGCCCTTGATCAATAAATTGAGGGAGCACTCAACCCACTAATATTGATATTGAGGAGAAATCACTTGTGTGTGTGTATGTATATGTATATGTGTGTGTGAATGATTAAAACTAACAAAATGTCGTTAAGGAGATTCTTTTAACTTTTATATAATTTTTTTAGGATGAAATAATAGTCGTAAGATCGAATGTGTGTTAAATAATTGTTTTGAAAATAAATGGAGGAAATTATTGTAAGTGATCCACCTTGAGCAAAAAAATCAAACATGTCAAAAGTTAATGTATGTAGTTACGCTTTGATGGGTTTCACATCATAAATTAAGGTTTTAGTGTTATATCTAAATAGAGGGTTGGTAACAACCAGGTGCTTATCGTTGTGGTATAAGCTAGGTTTTGTTAACTTTGTCTTTACCTAGGGTTAAGTTTTATAGAGGATCTCTATGCACAAATAATTAAATAGGTATGTAAGAAGGGTCCATGAAAGGCAAGGGGTGGATTTTCTAAAGCAGGCGATTAATTTTTTTGAAGTAGGTAGAGAGATAAAAAATTGAAGCAAGCAGTGGAGATCAAACCCTAGTGCGAGGAGGCAAGTGATGGATTTCTTCTGAGGTAGGGGGTGGATTTTCTAAAGCAGATGATGAGGCAACTAACAAATTTTATGAAGCAAGTAGAGAGAAAAAATTGAAGTAGGTGATAGAGATCAAACCCTAGTGCGAGGAGGTAGACAACAAATTTTCTAAAGCAAGTAGAGAGTTTAAAAAAAATAAAATGAAGCAAGTGGTGGAGATCAAACCCTAGTGTGAGGAGGGTCAAGAAATAGAGGGTTTTCTACTAGCGATCATAGGAGATAGGGCTTGGGAAATTATCTATAGTGAGAGTTTGAAGATAAGATGATGCCATCACCGAGTTCACAACAAACATGGTCATTTCAATAGACAATGTCATTGCCAAGTCCACAATAGATAGGGCCATTACAATAGATGATGTCATTGTTGGGTTCACAATAGAAAGGGCCATCACAATAGATGGTGCCATCACTAGCTTCACAATAGGCAACATCATCCTAGGAGACACCACCATCATCGACTTTGGATGAAGTCATAGCTCAATTAAAATTCATAAATGAGAGGAAGTAGGGGAGGCCAAGGAAGGAAGTGCCAGATGACAACATGGTATTGGTAAGGCCACTGACAATGTCGAGGATGGGGCCATCATCATCGCAAAAGCATGGTAGAGGGTGACCGTTGGGATCTAGCAAAAATAGCAATTGCTTGCACTCAAGAAAATGAGGCTCTCATCATTGGGATTTGGTCAACAGAGCCAAGAAGGAGAGGGGAGGATGGAAATTTAAAAAATAATTTGATAGGAACTCTCAACCAGTGTAGACTTAGCCCATTGATCACTAACAATGGCAAGACAACTAAGTCGATGATGAATGAAGAAGATGCAGTAGACTATAGTGAAGAGCCTGAGGAATATTCAAAGGCCTCAATTTTTTTCTCTAAGGAAGAACTTTTTGACTTGTGGCATAAGGGGGACAAAGAACATGGAGGACTCGACTCAGACCCATGCCTGATGGTCCATTCAGCTTCAAACCCTAAACCTAGGGCATACAAGGGGGGAATGAAGAAAGGGAAGTGCTACCAAATAAACCAAAGGAAACATTGAAGGGTAGTTCGACCAAATTAGGAGATAAACAAACTAAGCAAAAAGGGGAAAAAAGCAAAAACATTGTATAAAGTTGTGGAAGGAGCTAGTCCGAATGGTTGTAGGTGAGGATCTAATGCTAGAGCAAGTTTTATCACTAAAGGACAAGGCTTTGGTAGGAATATTTATGGGCCACTCCATGAAACCAAAAACTCTATGAGATTGGATAAAAAATAACTGGTTGGAAGTTCTAGGCTATACTCCTACATTTCATGTGATGATGAAGGGTTGGATGGTTTTTGTCTTCCAAAAGGTAGAAGATGCTAGAATCATAAAAAATGGAAGATGGAGTTGGGGGCTCAATATTTTGAATCTAAAATTATGGACTCTTGGGTTTGATCCATGCTCTGAGAAAACTAATACCCATCCTATCTAGGTCAAGCTACCCTCTTTGCCCCTTGAATTTTGGAATGAAAGAATGCTACGTGAGATTGGGAACTCCTTGGGAGTTTTCCTTGGAGTAGACATGGAAAACTTAAATGGTATTCATAAAATAGTAGCTCGTATCTTAGTGGAGCTTGATCTCAGTTTAGGGTTTCCAAAGACCATGGAGTTCGTATCAAGAAATTGGATGTTCTTATAGAAGCTTGACTACATCGGGGTGCCTTTTTGATGTAGTAATTATCATCATTATGGTCATCTTAAGGTAGATTATGAAATGGAAAAGAGAAGAGGGCAAGAGATTGTATAGAAGGAAGTTGAAGGTTCTTCTGGTCAAAAAAATTAGAGAAGGTAGCGATGATTAAAGCTTAGATAGAGGAGGACCCATTCAAGACTCTTGAATCACTTAAAGAAAGGTTTATTATCATCAATGTCTAGTCAAAGGAGAAAGAGTTGGTTTCCAACAACTATAATAGGGCAAATTTCTATGAGGGAAGGGAGACCACACTTATAATTGATAAAGTGTATGGAGGTATTTTATTAGGTAACCAACAAAGCCTAAACCTAAATTTTCCTTTTTTGGGGGATGGGGGATTGAATTCTAATAATGATAAACTTGATATATCATCTTGTCCTAGGTCGAGCTCCTATATGGAGGGTTTGATAGGCCATAATTTAGATAGGACATTTCAAGAGAGTGGTGCTATCAAGGGCTTAGAACAAGTAGAGGAGAAAGGTATAAAATTTTCTAAGTTCTTACCCTCTTTAGCTAGAGATATTTTAGGCCAAGGAAGCAAGCAGGGCTTAAATAACCCTAGTAGGATCTCTTCCCCACCAAGTCCTCCAAATCCCCATAATACAAGCACATATTCTAGTAAATATGCTCTAAGAGCCATGAAAAAAGGTAAAGGAGATATTGGGTATGGTCAGGTATCAAGGGGCTTGGGTCTTGAGACAAGTCAATCTTAGGAGTTTATAGTAGGAAGGAAATCCTACTTAAAAATTGCATAAGAAAAAGTTAAGAAGGAAATTTTATCTAGTAAACAAAAATCTATAGTTGGGGTTCTTAGAGCAAGATAACCCCAAGGGAAAGGGTATCAATGATCATCTTCTCTTTAAATGTTAGAGGGCTTGGGGCCCCTCATAAAAAAATAGCCCTAAAGCATTTGTTTAAACTTCATAAGCCAGATATAATTTTAATCCAGGAGACTATGTTGGATGCAAAAAAAGCAATAGCCATACTCATCTCTCTCCTACCAAATTGGAACTTTGTAGGGTTAGACTCAAAAGGAAGATCAAGGGGAAATGTAATAGGATGGAATTCCTCCTTCTAGCTAGTTGATAAGGTTTATATTGAGGTAGGTGTGGTTACAGACTTACATTCTATGGAGCTAGGTAAGTTGATTTTTGTAGTCAATTTGTATGGTCCTTATGGTAGTAGAAGGTAATTTTGGGAAGAATTATTTATACAAGACTTTTAAAAAAAGGAAATGTAGTGGTGGGAGGGGACTTAAACTTTGTAACTAAAAGAGTAAAAATATGGGGAGAGGAGGCTAGAATGGATCCCCTTGCTGAATTTTTCCTATAAAAAATCTAGAATGCAGGGTTGTGTGATGTAGAACCTATTAAATTAGTGCCCACTTGGAGGAATCAAAGAACTAGAAGATAAGGTATTTCTAAAAGGTTGGATAGATTTTTAGTGTCTGAAAACCTCATAGCTGAAGTAGAAATATTGAGGTCTTGGATAGATCAAGGTGGGGGATCTGATCATTCACCAATTTTCTTATAGTTAGAAAAGGATCAAGAGAAACTAATAGGACCTTTCAAGTTCAATGCTATCTGGTTGAAATATGAGGAATTTATAAATATAGTAAAATATGAGTGGAGACATATTGACCTAACAATAGAAGAGACAACTATGTTTCAATTTTCTAAAAATTTGAGGAGAATCAAATCTGCTACAATCGCATGGGCCAAAGGTAAATATTGGGAAGTAGAGGCAAAGATAGTGGACATAGAATCTAAATTAAATCAGTTATATAGTCACAAAGGCAATGAGGTTTTTTCAAACAAGGAGAATTTGTAGGTAAAGGAGTTGGAAAAAAAAAGAGGGAATTGTTAGAATGGGAAGATGCAAAGTGGAGGATGAAAAGTAGAGCACTTTGGTTGGAATAAGGGGATGAGAATACAAAATTCTTTCAAAAGTATGCAAAACAAAGAAAAATGATAAATACAATCTAGGATATGAAAGGGGAGGATGGAAGAAATATGAGAAGGTTTCAAGAAATAGCAGGATTAGGAGTATCCCACTTTAAGAAAATTTATCAAGAACCCAATAGAGCAAATATTGAAGAAATCATTAAGCTAGCACTTTATCTACCTAAGATGGTCAATGATGAAGTTAAAGAGACTTTGATGATAGAATTCACTAAGGAGGAGCTACAAACAATAGTTAAATCATTTTAGAAAGGGAAGAGTCTAGGACCAGATGGCTGGACCATTGACTTTTATGTGGGTTTTTATGAGTTGTTGGAAGAAGACCTTTTAAAGGTGGTTGAGGAATCAAGGACTTATGGGTAGGTACTCGGGTCTATCAATACAACTTTCTTGGCCTTGATTCCTAAGAAGGATAACCCAAAATATTTTGGGGAGTATAGGCCCATATCTTTGTGTAATACTCTCTACAAAATCATCTCCAAGATTATTGCTATGAGGTTAAAAGGGGTTTTTTTAGACACCTTCTCAGAAGAACAATTTGGTTTCTTAAGTAAAAGATAAATCCATGAAGCTATAGGTGTTTCTTAGGAAGCACTTCATTTAATCAAATCAAGGAAGCAACAAGCAATGATAATTAAGCTTGATTTGGCAAAATATTTTGATAGGGTAAGTTGGTTGTACATCAGGCTTATATTAATTCATATTGGTTGTAGTGTGCCCTTTGTAAATTGGGTAATGGGATGTATTAATTTTGCTTCCTTTGTTGTCTTAATTAATGGTTCAACTTCTAGCTTCTTCAAGCCTTCTAGAGGGCTGAGATAGGGATGCCCCCTATCACCCTTATTATTCTTACTTGTGGTTGAAGGGTTGAGTAGAATGATTAAGGAACAAAAATACTTGGCATGATCAAAGGCATTAAATTGGAAAACTCTTTGGTTGGGACTCACTTACTATTTGTAGATGATATACTCCTATTTGGAAATGGTACCTTAAGAGAAGCACTAAAATATAAAGAGTTGTTAGATTTATATTGTGCTGCCACAGGAATGGAAATAAACCTCTAAAAAATAGATATAGCTTTTAATAGACTACAACCAAGACAAGAAGAAGCAATGGTAAGGATTTTTGGCTTCAATCTAATTGAGTTTGGAAAAGGTCTAAAATATTTGGGGTTTATATTGAAGCCAAATAATTATGGATACTATGATTGGATTTGGTTATACAATAAAGTGGAAAAATGGTAACTTCATGGTGCAATAGATGGTTATCATTGGGAGGTCATTTAACATTGGTTAAATTAGTTTTGGAAGCCATTCTAGTATTTTGGCACTCTATGGCTTATATTCTTGTTAAAATAGTGGAAAAAATAAGGAAGAAATGCTTCCATTTCCTTTGGATAGGAAGAAGGGAGAAGGATTCAATGCCTTTGGTTAAATGGAGTAAGATAGCCAAACCTAAATCAATAGGAGGATGGGGGCTTAAGAATATACATAACTTTGGGAAAGCACTAGCTACCAAGAGTCTTTGGAGATTGATAACTGGTAAAGGATTATGGCATGAGGTTATCAAGGAGAAATATTTAGGTTCCATGTCATTTGAAGAGTGGATTAGACTTCCTATCAAGCTAGTGACCAATGCAACTATCATTTGGAAAGCATTAGTGAAGGCTTTTCCATTAGTGGGTAATTTTTTGGTTTGGAAAATAGGAAATGGGAAGAAAGTAAGGCTAGGAAAAGACCCTTGGCTGGGGAATGGAGGGAATTACCAACTATCTCAAAATTTAATAGAACATCTAAATAGATAGGGGCTCAAGGTATTAGTAGATGCAACCTCTATGGATAGAATAAATTTATGGAATCAGGGGTGGCTTTCAATAGAAGAATTACTTTTGGAAGGAAATGAAGTTGAGCAATGGAGCAAGTATACAAGGGATCTGACAAGGGATTTTATAATATTGAGACAAGAAGAAGACTCTTTAGTATGGTCAAAGAACCCAACTAGTGGATAATTTATAGCTAAAGAAGGATACAAGGCAATGTTTGAAGATAATAATGAGGAGGTCCTTTGGTGGTGGAGCAGGATTTGGAAGGTGAAAGCACCCTTGAAAATATAATTTTTTCTTGGTTAGCTTTAGCTAAGAAGGCATTGACATGGGATGTTCTACAAAAGAGGTCCTGGCAGGGTCCAAGTCAATGCAGTTTGTGTAAAAGGGAAGAAGAAACAATAGATCACCTACTAGTTCACTATGATTTTTCGAGAGAAGTGTGGAGGTATATTCTACCCATGACTAAGGGGAAGGGATAATGGCCAACAAGGAATCTATTGGATAATATGCAACAATGGTTCAAAGACAAAGGTTTAAAGGAATATAGGTGCATTCCATTAATAGTGGCATGGGGTCTATGGTTGGCAAGAAATTCTATGTTGTTTGAGAGCAAGGAAATTCTACCTATACAAGTTCAAGCTCAGATCAAATATACTTATGAAGGCATAAAAAAATCCCAAAATTAAAGGTTGTAAGATAGGTTGGAAGTTTAATAATGGATATTATAAAGTCTTGGGATTTTTTTGATGGAGCTTGTCAAGACAATCTAGATAGATGTGGGGCAGGAGTGTTATATCAGGATGAAAATCATAAATTCACTTTCAAAGTAGGTCTTGGTGAAGGTACCAATAATGTGGTAGAGTGGAAGGCTTTGATATTTTTGTTAAGAATGGTAGTGGAACAAGGAATAACAAAACTTCAAGTATTTGGTGACTCAAAATTGGTGGTGGATTGGGCTTTAGGTTTAGTAGGGATGCAAAATTTGATACTTAGGCCTTATTATGAGCAAGTGAAATTACTAGAAGCATCATTTATAGAGATATCTTATAAACATATTTATAGAGAACTAAATGAGGAAGTAGATGGTCTATCAAAATTTACCTTGGATATTCTAGTTGGTACTTGGTTAAAGGAAGGAGTAGTGTATGGGATTATGATTCCACCATAGTTTGTACCCTTTTGATACTTTTTTCCTTTTGATAGAAGTTGTGGTTTAGGATACCTTTCATGTTTTTTTTTGTCTTTGGATAATTAAGGTCATATCTGAAAGATGATTGATGGCTACAGGGTTGAAGTACCAAAATGGCACTCTATAAGATGATTGAAGGCTTGCAACAGGTTGTTATTATTGTAACACGTCTGATTTAGTAAGGCTTATATGAGGGTATAAAATACCCATCTCATTGTAATTTTTTCAAACTCTAAAATGAAAGTTACAGATTTTTTTTGAGGAATATATATAGTTTGTATAACTTAAATATTTTAAAACTTTAAACAAAAATTTAAAGTTCAAATCTTGTAAGAGTAAGATTGTATACCAATTTTAATTGAATAACTTTACATTATATAAAATAAATATTTTTTTGTGGAGAAAAAGCTAGATTATATTAATTCATTAACCGAAACATTACAATATTATGATGCTAACACTATTCACCAACTAAAAAACAAAATGAGGTGGATAAGGAGTAAAGCATCCATAACTGAATATACATAAGAAAATAAGCTAATAGAAACAAAAAGACTATAGTTACATCTTGTTGCAATACACCAGATACCAATACTCATATGTTGAAGAGCCTATTATATGAAGAAATTTTGGGCGTGTCTTCCGTGATATCTTCTAAAGTCTTCAAAGAAGAAATAGAAGTAATCAAATCCTGAACTTGCTCATCATTGTTAACTGCCTTCTTTTTAGTTTCATGTTGGACCTTCTGAAGTTCCCGAACCATATGAGAAATTTGATGAAGTCTGACAAACATCCCAGAGTTTGGGGCATTAATCTAGTTGAGAAAAACCAAGTAGAGAAAGCTTCCAAGATCTAGTGAAAGAGGGAAAAAGAAAAGTGTAGAAGACATCCCAAAATTGTTTAGCCATGTTACAAAACCAAAACAAGTGAATAAGAGTTTCTAAAGCATTTTAAAAATTGCATTGAAGGGAAATGTGTAAAATCGAAACCATTGACTTAGAAGTTGGAAATTTTTGATGCAAAATTCATTACCTAAGAAATTGAATTTTGAATTCAAAAAAAACTTTCCAAATTTAAACAACAAAAAAACTACCATTAAACATTAATAAAATTCACTTACCACTTAACATTAAACTTAAAATAAAAAATAAAAGCACAGAAGTTATCTTATAACTTCACATATATTAAAGATTATCTTTATAAAACCTACCTTATAATTCATGCGGTTCTTTTGATGAACAATTCATTATCTTAAAGTTCGCATAAAGTCAACTACCGAACCACCATGCACTTCTTTTGATAATTTGTATAGCCTTCATGGTAATATTTAATGGACACTTTATTACCTTAAAGTTGGCATTAAGTCAGTTTTAAAGGTTAGTGGATTGGTAAGTACTACTCTGGATGGACATTTATCAAGAAGAGATTTCGGTTTAAACTTTGGTAGTGTCAGTTTGCAAAGGTAGTAGTCTGCTCTGAATCTTCTGAGCGCACGTCAGATCGAAGACGAGGGTACGAGCCCTGAGCGTCCGACGGTCCCCATATCACGCCAATTCACCATTAACAAAACGAATAAGTTTGGTGGTTGCAGTCCCTCTAGTTTAAACCTTACACTACCAGGATCTACCATGCATTTCTTTTACTCTTATTAATTTGACTAAAAGGATCGTTTAAGGGTAGCGGGTAAGAATTAATATGTGATATACCACATGATTAGTCAAAAACTTGGGACTATGAATCATATCTTTTTTCTAAGAAAACTTGGACTATGAATCATATGCGCATGCTCAAGCTCTTCTTTTATAATACGCTACCAATAATTTTTTAATATTATATTATTATTTTATAAATATTTTATTTTTTTGTTGTGATTTAAATTTAAGTTTTTAAATTAAAAATTAAAGTTAAATGAGTATAAAGAAGTAAGAGTTCAAAGACTTTATTTAATTTAATATAATAATAATAGTTTAATCAGATAGTTTTATAAAGTAAAATAAGATTAAAGTTTTTAACATAGTAGTTCATATAAAATTGTTTTGAAAAAATATTATTTATTTAATATATAATATCATATTCTTTATAATATGAATACTTTTATTTATTTAGATAGGATTCAGATAATACGAAAACCTTTATGTATGTAACGTAGAAAACTTGATTTTGAAAGGTTTGACTGCTTTTAAATATGTGTAAGGATAAACGGTACACCTTCAATAATTAAATAATAATTATACTGCAGTATACCAATTCATTCAGATGTTATTATATTCGTCTGCACGTGGACCCATTATTGGAGGATAAAATTTAAATTACAAAATAAAAAATAAAAATAACGGTAGCTGAGCCATCAGGATTGCAAAGTGCGGGCCCACCTTACAACTCTTTTAATGCTGACAAACAAATCGTAAGGTACACTCTAATATTTTTATTCTAAATTTTTTTTTTTAAATATTGTTTATATTAATATAAAAAAATTAAAATATAAGACATTGCACTGGATTACAAAAATTTATTTACGGACATTTAATTATTGACTTATTTTGAGACGAGGAGTATTTGAGATCTTTGATTATAAGTCTCTTAAAGGCTCTACATTAGAACTGAATACCAACAATAGCATTGGACATAATCTCAGAAGTAGGAATAGCTTCATCTCGAAAAACTAAACTGCATCTCGCCTTCTAAATAGTATACAAATTCGGTGCTCTGATAACATTCCACACCCCCCTAAGATGCCTAGGGCAGCCAAAGGCATCTCCCAAGAGAACCAATTTCCAACTCCACCTATCACCTAGGATAGGATAATAGGTCCACTTCAATCTTTTCCAAACATTCCTTGCTACACTACAATCCCAAAAGATATGTTTAACAGTTTCTTTTCTGCCACAACTACTGCAGAGGTCTGAGATATTCATCCACCTTGTCAACCTTACCTTGCAATGGATACCTTGGAAAATAAGCAGCTAAAGAAAAACCTTGAGCTGAGTAGATAATTTGAATTTTCAAACCTGCTTTAGCCTCTTCTTCCACTTCTTCTCTAGACAAACAATGTCTCAACGTCTATTTAACAAAATATGCAAAGAAGTCTTATGCAATAGAGTTTTGTAAATCTTAGTGGATTTATCATAAATGATGCTCCCCTGAAATTTCCACCTCCAATCACGCCAAATAGGGCCAGACAAACCACCATTTAATTTATACTGTTGTTCAGAGGGAAGAAGAGAATGAATTTGAACAATAGCATCCTTGTCAAAAGCTTTCAACTTAAACTTATTGCAAAGATCCTCCCACTTAGTCCAAAAATTAACTCTTAAATCCCACAAATCTGCCCATTTCTTAATTCCCCTCTTAACCAACCTCTTGCATCTAGACGAGGAAGGTTCAAAGCATACACCCCATTGTCTTTCCATAACCAAATAGACTTATATGGAAGCACACAACCTCTACGCTCTTCCATATAGGCCCAATAAACCATAGAGTCAACCGTCTTCCATGCTTCCCAGATCCTCTTAATAAGGATACAACCTCATATTTTAAATTGAACAGAATGACCCACAATATCCTCAATATGAAAATCCCCCTTAACACCATCAACATGAAGATAGTTCTGAATTCTATATCTCAAGAGCCTTTGCCAAGGATCAGCGCCTTCCAATGCTCTGACCACCCATTTGGCTGCCAACACCTTACCTTGCATCTGAATGTCCAAAAAAACTAGACCACATTCCTCCTTAGGAATAATGCAATAGTTCCAAGAGATAGAGGGCATTATCTTGGAGCCATAAAAATTAGACCAAAGAAAGCCTTTAATAAGCCTTACCAATCTTCCAAATTGAGAAGCATTGGGCAGCCAACACGAAGTATAAAGTATAAAAGATACTTGAAATCAATTTCATGTTATTGGTATATACTTTTGGATAGTTTAATTCAAACATGACTACAAGTTTTACAAATTTGTAAATTTAATAAACACATCAACCCTTTAAAGAATGCTATGTACTTTTATCTAGCAAATTCAATGTGATTGAAAGTATTTTCAAAAAAAATATTTAAAATATTAAAGGTTTGGTATATTAGGTGAAAGTTGTGCTTCAAATAATGTTTTATCTAGGTAACCTTGGAGGGTACTAGAATATTCTATCACAAATGTCAAATAATATTTTTTGAAGTTGAGTGAAATACAAAATTAATATAGTTGACATTAGCTCACATTATTTTCAGCTTAAAATCCCATAATTTTCCCTCGAGAGTAATTTAAAATAATTCAAATTTAAAAACAAAGATTTTGTCATTAGTTGATAAAAAAAATTGGACATGAGTGATTATTTTTCTAGATTAAAGATACTTCAAGATATTAGACATACACAAATGCAAATACTATGTTTATAGAAAAATACATCCAGTTGATGTCTTGAGATAATAAAATCAAACTTGATATATAGACATAACATCTCTCATATAAGGTCAAAGTGGGCTAAATTTTTATATTGAATATTTCTTACATCATAGTCCATGTGTTGATAAATAGTCTAGCCATGATCTATTTGTTTGTTATTCTAAAGGTAAAAAATAGTTCAAACTAGAGTTTGAAATTTGCATACAGGCTCAACAAAATTGGAGTGCTAACTAAAATGAAATGCTATACAAATCCTAAAGGTCCAATCTCACATATATAACAAGGAATATATTAAATTTTTGTATGATTTTTTCATCTAGGAGGACAAAGATTAAGGAAAATGGAACCATAAGAGAAAAAAAAGTAGATCAATGCTAAGGAAACATATGTTATAAGAAAGAAAATGAAAAAAGAAGGATATAACAAGAAGATTTGAGAAGTTAAGAGCAATTCAAGAAGGCCTCATAAGGACGAAGTTTAAGGAAAAGGAAACCACAAGGAAAAAACATATCAATGTTAAGGGGAAACATACTGTATAAGAAAGAAAATGAAAAAAAGGAGGATATAACAACAAGATCTAAGAAGTTTGAAAGTAATTCAAGAAGACCTTAGAAAAACATTGAAAAGCATAACATGTACAAGATGATCTAAATTCAATAAGTATTATTTTAATTTGAATTATCATGTAAAATTTATTTCAAGAAAATCAATTATTATTAAAATAAAGTATTAAGTTATTTATATTATTTAAATTTTATTATCAAAAATAATTTATATCAATTATTATTAAAATAAAGTAATATGTTATTTATATTGTTCAAATTTTATTATCAAAAATAATTTATATTTATATTTATTTTATTTTATTTATTGTAAACATGTGTAATTGTGGTTTTAAATAATTAAAAAAAAAACATGCTTAATGTATTATTTATAAGACTTATAAATTATATTAATATCATACAAAAATTTATTAATATGCAGTGGAAAAATATTGGTTTAAATTCTTTAGAACATGGACAACTTGATATTGAAAACAAAAGGTGGGAAAACGTTTGTATAAGAACCATGGAAGATTTATTTTATTTTATATTTTATTTTCATTTTCAAATCCAGACCATCTGTATGGGGAACAAATAAATATACGATTCGTGTACGGTAAAAGAAAGGGTGCTCACTCTTATGTCTAATTTTGAAAGTTTTGTCTTGATTATAAAATTTAAGGATTTTGTGCGGCACTATAAGGTTAAACCTTAAAAATATATAATAATTATTATTATACTGTACGGCATATAACTATTCATTCATAGATATTATTGTACAGCTTGCACCCATTATCAAGGCGGAATTTTAAATTAATAACCGAGTCATAATGGTTGATCAAGTGGGCCACCATACAACTCTTTTAATACCGGGGATCAGTTGAGGAATGCGATTTTAGCTGATGTTAGGTATGCATGTATGACAACTTTAAAAAATTTGAAAATTTTGGCGGAATTAAATAGCAAAACTTGACTAAAGAGTATTTAAGGTTATAAAAAACAAACCTTTTATATAGTATGATTTTTTTTTTATATTAAAAAATTAATTTAATATGTTTTTACAAACCAAAAAAAAAGGTTGGTAGTATCTTTATGTGTGGTTGGCTACTCATAATCAATATTTTACTCGGGATAATATTCAAAAGCGTGGTTTTGTTGGCCCCTCTTTATGCTATAACTGTGGGAAGGATGAGGAGTATGTTGGGCATTTACTTCTCCAATACGACTTTGCTCGTTAACTCTGGCATTATTGGTGGGGAGTGTGGAATCAACCTTGTTTGCATGTTTTATCCGTAGTTGATTTTTCGAAGAGTATGGGGCGTAGTTGATTTTTCGAGGAGTATGGGGCAGCCTCAGGCAGGGGCTTTCTTTTTAAAAGTTGGGTGGAGCATTGGTCCTTCGTGCATTTTTTGGCAGATTTGGCTTGAACGGAACCGTCGGATTTTCCAAGGGAAAGAGTTAACTGCTTCTCAGGTCTGACAAAGAATTTTGCGAATGATCCAAGAAACTGTCTGCAAAATGTCAGATTATTTCTCCTGTGGACCAAGCGGAACGTCAAATCATGGAAAGATTAGGTTTGATGGTTAATGGTTCTGATCCTAATGTCTCTTGTAGACGAATGGGTCAAAGTAATCAGGTGCAGAGGGCTAGTAACTGGAATTTGCCTCCTCTGAGAGTGCTGAATATTAATATGGATGGATCTTCTCGAGGTAATCTGGGTAATGTTGGTATTGGTGGGGTGGGGCGGGATAGTAGTGGTACTGTCCGATTTTTTTTCTCTTGCTTTAAGGGATATCATTTTAATTTCATGGAAGCCCTTGCGATTTTCTACACTTTGGAGCAAGGATATGCTTTGGGTTGGCGTCGGATTGTTTGTGAATATGATTCTCAAATTGTTATAAATTTGTTGAATTATGGGGATAGTCTTCATGGGAGTTGGCGGTTGAGTTGGATTGCTCGGCAAATTCTCAATATCTCTGCTCACTTGGAGTTCATTTCTTTTGTGCATATTTCTCGGGAGTGGAATGGGGTAGCGGATTTGTTAGCTAAATGGGCTTCTGAGTTGAAAGGTGACCATAATGGAAATGCTTCTTGATAGTGTTCATGTGTTGTCTCACTCTTAATGAGAAATTTAAATAAAGATTCATAGGTATCACAAATGATTTGGGTTGGATGTTGGGTCATCATTGAGTCCAAATGACCATTTAAGACCTTAAGTTTTGACACTTGGAGATACTTATTTGGATACATATAAGACACTATAAAATGCTTCCTTGTTGTTTGTATACAATTTTAATTAGTTGCAACTCAAACATGTTTACAAGCTTCATATAAGTGTAGTTTTGACAAGCACATCCACCATTCTAAGACCACTATAAGATCACCATGCAATTTTACCTAGCAAAATCAATTTCATTAGAAACAATTCTAATAGATGGTTCTAACCTATATGCTATAATGATATTGGGTATACAAGTTGATAGTTATGTTTAGTTAAATAAAGTTCAATCTAGTCAATCATCGAAGGATACTAGAATATTCCATCACCATTATATCAAACAATGTTGAAATTGAGTGAAATTTAAATTTATTATAATTAACATCAAAACCTTGTTTTAGCTTCAAATCCCATCATTTGACCCTTCAAATATAATGCTAAATAAATCAAACTTGAATATATATATATATATATATATATATATATATATATATATATATATATATATATATATATATATATATATATATATATATATATAATGATATTTTGTCATAACTTGTTCAAGGAATTTGCATCATACATATGGGAAGAAAGTAAGGTTAGAAAAATACCCTTGACTAGGGAATGGAGGGAATTACCAACCATCTCAAAATTTAATAAAACATCTAAATAGACAAGGGCTCAAAGTATTAGCAGATGCAACCTCTATGGATAGAACAAATTTATGGAATTAGGGGTGGCTTTCAGTAGAAGAATTACTTTTGGAAGGAAATGAAGCTAAGAAATGGAGCAAGTATACAAGGGATCTAACAAGGGCTTTTATAATATTGAGACAAGAAGAAGACTCTTTAGTATGATCAAAGAACCCAACTAGTGGACAATTTACAGCTAAAAAAGGATACAAGGCAATGTTTAAAGATAATAATGAGGTCTTTTGGTCATGGAGCAGTATTTAGAAGGTGAAAACACCCTTGAAAATCAAAATTTTTCTTGGTTAGCTTTAGCTATAAAGACATTAACATGGGATGTTCGACAAAAGAGATCTTGGCATGGTCTAAGTCAATCTAGTTTGTGTAAAAGGGAATAAGAAACAATAGATAGCCTACTAGTTCACTCTGATTTTTCAAGAGAAGTGTGGAAGTATATTCTACCCATGACTAAGGGGAAGGGACAGTGGCTAGCAAGGAATCTGTTAGATAATATGCAACAATGGTTCAAAGACAAAGGTTTAAAGAAATTTAAGTGAATTTCATTAATAGTGGCATGGGGTCTATGATTGACAAGAGATTCTATGTTGTTTGAGAGCAAATAAATTCTACCTATACAAGTTCAAGCTCAGATCAAATATACTTATGAAGGCATAAAAAAGCCCTAAAATTAAAGGTTGTAAGATAGGTTGGAAGTTTAATAGTGGATATTACAAAGTCTTGGGCCTTTTTTGATGGAGTTTATCAAGACAATCCATATAGATGTTGGGAGGAGTTTTATAACAGGATGAAAACCATAAATTCACTTTCAAAGCAAGTCTTGGTGAAGGTACCAATAATGTGACAGAGTGGAAGGCTTTGATCTTTTTTGTTAAGAATGACACTGGAGCAGGGTTTACAAAACTTCAAGTATTTGGTGACTCAAAATTGGTGGTGGATTAGGCTTTAGGTTTAGTAAGGATGCAAAATTTGATACTTTAGCTTTATATGAGCAAGTGAACTTTATATGAGCAAGTGAAATTACTAGAAGCATCATTTACAGAGATATCTTATAAATATATTTATAGAGAATTAAACGAGGAAGTAGACGGTCTATCAAAAACAACCTTTAATATTCTAGTTAGTACTTGGTTGAAGGAAGGAGTAGCGTATGAGACTGTGATTCCACCATAGTTTGTACCTTTTTGATACTTTTTTCTTTTGATAGAAGTGGTTTATGATTAGCTTTCATGTTTTCTTTTTTGTCTTTAAATTATTAAAATCATGTCTAGAAGATGACTTATAACTATAAGGTTTAAGTACCAATTTAACATTTTATAAGATGACTGAAGGCTTACAACAAATTATTATTATTATAATAAGTAAATTTAATAAAACTTATAAAAAAATATAAAATACCTGTCTAAAAAAATTATATAAATAAATATATATTCTTAAAAAAATTGTAACTTTCATATATAAAATAAATGTTATCTTATGAATTTACATATATTAAAAATTATCTTATCTTCATAAGGTAGGCTTTATGATTATATTTAATGAAAAATTAATTAACTTAAAGGTCGCATTAAGTCAACTACTCCAACTAACATGCACTTCTTTTGATCATTTTTATACGCTTCATCATTATATTTAATGAACACTTTATTATATTAAAGTTCGCATTAACTCTATTACTATGCATTTCTCTTAATCTTATTAAGACTAAAGGGATTGTTTGGAGGTAGCCTATTAGAGTCATTAGATAAATATGTGATGTACAACATGATAATAGAGCTCCTTCCTTTTTCTAACTACTTGAAAGAAAACTTGATTTACATGTTCAACTTATCTTATTTTATAATAAATAATCGATGATTTTTTAATATTATATTATATATTTTTTACATATTTAATTTTTTAATTTAAATTTAAAATTTTAAAATAAAAAATTAAATTCATACTATTTAATGAGTTTAGGAGTCCAAGGACATTATTTTATTTAATATAATAATAATAATTTAATTTAATTTATTTTTTAAATAAAATAAAAATAAAGTTTTAATATAAATAAAAGTTATATAAAATTTATATCTATATTAAATTATTTAGTTTTCAACGAGATCACGTGTATTTGGGAAACAAATAGACAGATACGATTGCAGATAATACCTTTCTGTACTTAACGGAGAAAACTTGTTTTAAATATGTGTAAGGATAAACGGTAGACCTTTAATAATTAAATAATAATTATACTGTGCAGTGTGACAGTTCATGGATGTTGTTCACAACCATATTATTATTTTTAGTTGATAAGTAAAGGTCTAAATCACATGGCCTGCTTGAATATTGTTGACCCGACATGAAGGGAATACGAGTAACTCGGGGAGGGAATACGAGTAACTCGGGGATCATACCATTATTGTCAATCTGGTACGTACTTAGAGGAAACAGGCTACCCTGAGTTTTGAATTTAGGTGTCTTCTTAATAAGTACCTGCCAAACAACAAATGGTAAGGCACTCTCTAATATTTATATTCTTAAATTTTTTTTAAGTTTTTTTTTTTTTTAAATGATGTTATGGACTTGAGATTATAAAGTTACTCTAAATGACTTGAGACTATATATATATATATATATATATATATATATATATAACTAAAAATTATTTAATTTTTTTTCTAAAGTACAAGTATAATTAGGAGTATAATTGGGGTTACATTTTTTGGGTACAATTAAAGTCTTATTTGTCCGGATTTGATTTTAGGTAACTTAAATAATAGTCTATCAATATACTACTAAAGTGTTTCTACAAAACATTATTTTAAATATGAAATTATTTTTTAATAAAAATTATATTATTATAATAAAAATTAGTGTATATTAACCTTAAAAAAAAAGTCAAGAAAATTGTTTTAAATTGTTATTTTTCTTTATGGGTGATACCAACAATAATAGTTTCATAGAAGTCAAAGTTGGGTGGTTTTAGGAAGATTATATAAGAAAGAAATCACAAGGGAATTCTTCCAATAGTGTATGAAGGTCCAACGATACAAACACCTAATGGAATAAGTGATTCAACAAGAAAGAAATAACATAAAAAATCTTTCAATAGTGTATGAAGGTCCCCACCATGGAATATAAATTGAAAGTTTTATTTAATTATTCTTTTATCACTTATTTGGATAGTGTATTTATAAAAAACCTTGGAAATGAATGTGTTCCATATGTAACAAAGATCAAAGGTCAAATCTACTAAAATTACATCCCATGGAGAAGAAAAATCAATAAACACCTTTTTGCATAGCGTTTGAGAACATCCCAGAGTTTGGGGCATTAATCCAGTTGAGAAAAACCAAGCAAAAAAAGCTTCCAAGATTTTGGGGCATTAATCCAGATCAAAGGTCAAATCTACTAAAATTACATCCCATGGAGAAGCAAAATCAATAAACACCTTTTTGCATAGCGTTTGAGAACATCCCAGAGTTTGGGGCATTAATCCAGCTGAGAAAAACCAAGCAAAAAAAGCTTCCAAGATCTAGTGAAAGAGGGAAAAAGAAAAGTGTAGAAGACATCCCAAAATTGTTTAGCCATGTCACAAAACCAAAACAAGTGAATAAAAGTTTCTAAAGCATTATAAAAATTGCATTGAGGAGAAATGTGTAAAAACGAAACCAAACACTTAAAAGTTGAAATTTTTTTATCCGAAATTTGTCAGCTAAGAAGCTAAGTTTTGGATTCAACAAAAACTTTCCAAATTTAAAACAACTAAACAACAAAAAAAACTACCATTAAACATTGGTAAAATTCACTTAACATTAAACTTAAAAAAACACAAATATTATCTTATAACATCAAATAATTAAATATTATCTTTATAAAACCTTTATAAGGTAGACTTCATAATTCATGGAGTTCTTTTGATGAACAATTCATTATCTTAAAGTTCGCATAAAGTCAACTATCCAACTACCATGCAGTTCTTTTGATAATTTTTATAGGCTTCACGGTTATATTTAATGAACACTTTATAACCATAAATTTCGCATTAAGGCAACTACCATGCATTTCTTTTACTCTCATTAGTTTGACTAAAGGGATCGTTTAGAATTAATATGTGATGTACCACATGATTAGTCATGTAGAGCTCCTTTGTTTTTCCTAAGAAAACTTGGAGCGCATGTTCAACTTGATAAATAAGAAGCTACCAATTATAGATATATATATATTTTTAAAATACTTTTTATTCATAATAAATAAAAGAATATAGCGAAATTATTATATAAACTTGTGCAGTAATAATAAACACTTTGATCATATAAATTTGTTTATTTTAATGTAATCTTTATATTATTTATTTATTTTAATAAATAATATGAACACCTTTCTGTTTGTAACGTAAAAAAAACTTGATTTTTTATTTTTAAAATATATGTAAGGATAAACGGCACACCTTCAATAAATAGATAAATAGTAATTATTCTGTGCCGTATACCAGTTTTTACAAAATAAATAAAATAAAAAGAACAGTAGCTGAGCCATCAGGATTGCTAAGTGCGGGCCCACCTTACGACTCTTTTGATGCTGGCAAACAAATGGTAAGGTACTCTGTAATATTTTTATTCTTAAATTTATTTTAAGTTTTTTTAATTTGATGTATATGGATTTGAAATTATAAAGTTATTATAAATGATTTGAGAGAATAAAATTACAATAAAATATCAAAAATTATTTAAGTTTTTATCTTTCAATTAAAGTAAAGTATAAGTATAACAAAGTATAATTGGGGTCATATTTTTTTTTGGGGTATAATTAAAGTTTTTTTTTTTTTTTTTTTTTGATTTGAACTTAAGTAATTCAAATAATAGTTTAACAATATATTATTAAGATGTATCTACAAAATACTATTTTAAATTTGAAATTATCTTTTTAATAAGATTTTATTATTATAATAAAAAAATATTATATATTTAATTTTAAAAGAAGTTAAGAGCATAATTTTGTTGTCAAGAAAATTGTTTTATATTGTTATCTTTCTATACCAACAATAATAATTTCACAGAAGTCAAAGTTGAGTGGTTTTAGGGAGATTAAACAAGGAAGATATCAAGAGAATTCTTCCAATAGTGTATGAAGGTCCAACGAAACAAACATCTAATGGAATAAGGATTAAACAAAGAAGAAACAAGAGAGAAAGCTTTCAATAGTGTATGAAGGTCCCCATGGTGGATGTGTATGTGTATAAGAAGTATTTACTATATAAAAAAAATAGTGTATAAAGGTCCCCATCATGGAATATAAATTGAAAGTTCTATGTAACTATTCCTTTATCACTTATTTGGATATTGTATTCACAAAAAAGGAAATGAGCTTTAAATTTAAGGGATAAGAAGAGTAATCTTGTTAAGGTGGTTGTATTTGTAGGATAGAGAATAAATTTCAAGTCTAAGAGATAAAAGGTATAAACTTATACAAGTGGTTACAAAATAATTTTTAGTTTGTTAAATTATTGTTGGTTTGGAAGGAAATGGTAAATTCTCTTTGAAGTGTATACATGTTATTGAAAATTTTCAATAGAAAATATTTATAAATATTATATATAATTTAGGTTTGATGTTGGGTCATTATTAGGTGTACATGAATATCTAAGGACACAAAGTTTTTAGCCTTGACATACTTTTTGTGAAGTATGAAGTATAAAAGACACTTGAAATCAATTTCATGTTATTGGTATATACTTTTGGATAGTTTAATTCAAACATGATTACAAGTTTTACAAATTTGTAAATTTCATAAGCACATCAACCATTTAAAGAATACCATGTACTTTTATCTAGCAGATTCAATGTAACTGAAAGTATTTTTTAAAAAAATATTTAATATATTAATGTTTGGTATATTAGGTGAAAGTTATGCTTTAAATAATGTTTAATCTAGAGGGCTTCCTCCGGCCTGAGCCTCACCATGGCAGAGAGGGCCTGAGCCACACCGTGGCAAAGAGGGCTCGTGAGGGTTTCCTCTGTGAGGGTTTCTTTTACGAGGCTTTCACTCTTGCTTCGGCTTCGACGCTCTAAAACCCTTTGAGTGAGAGGTCCCCTTTCTCCCATTCTGGATCTGGCTACTAGTCATGCTTAGTTTCTCTGTTGTGGTTCGTGACCAAGGTGTTTTGCTTGTTGGGGGTCTTGTTGGTATGTTCTGCTCTCTTATGGGTTTGACATTATCACTCTTATTTGGGGTAAAGGGTCGAATGTTGACCCAAACTTGTAGGGGTGATCCTAGGCCATTATAATGCAGTGGAAAATTATGGTTGTTGACCCCTTGAATAGATCTTGCCATGGTTGGTGGGTGTGTTGGGTGGCTGCATTTCTTGAGTTGTTTGCTAGTTTCGGTGACTTAATTAGATTGTGAGCATTTCTTCTGGGTTCGGTAGTTTCATATTTTTTATGGCTTTTTAGGGAGAGGAAAGGGCCATCCATCGAACCAAAAATGTTGGGGTGAGCTTGGTATAGTGTTTGGCTGTAACTGATAGTGTTTCCTTAGTTGGATTTGGATCTAATGGCTTGGCTACTCTGGTTGGATGGTGCTTGGATGGCTCTGTTGCTAGGGTTCTCTACCAGTAGTGGGTTTGTGTCTTGTTTGTGTCGCTTTCTTTTAGGTTCGGTAATTTTTGTTGTATCTAGTTGTTTCGGGGAGATAGGGTCAAATACTGACACAAACCAGTTGGGTTGAAAGTGGATTGTTATGTTGCGATGGTTTTCGACTTTTGACCCATGTCTCAGGCGGGTTTCCTATTTAAGGCAACCTACAAATATCTCTTTCTCCAGTTCTAGCAATGGTGGTGTGTTTGATCCCAGGGTTCTAAGGCTTATTTTTTTGGGATTTTATCCTTCTCCCTCTTAGGTGCGATGTAGAATGTTGCTATCTCCTTTTTATTGTACCTAAGAGTGGTTGTTCTTGAAACATTTTTTGTTGGCTCCAGTGGGATTTGTAGGTTTCATGGAATTTCTTGTGCAGATCTCCTGGATGGTTTTTATGCTATGGATTTTGTTGGTCGGTATTTCTAGTGTTGTTTTCTTAAACCAGTTATTGTCATGAGGGGTTCTTCTGTGATGTGCTTTGTTGGATTTTTTGATTGTGATGACAGGATTCCTCTGTTCTCCTTTCATATTAGGTGGCAAATTCTTTTGTTTAGGCAATTTTTATTTGTAAATTTATTTTTAACCAATAGCATTTTTAGTATTTTGTAATTTTTCTCCGTTTCTTTAGATTCAAAGCACACGGTGGTTTTGACCATTGGATAATTTCTTGTATTTTATTGATAAAAATCCACGGTCTATTTCCTAGGAGGTTGTTTCATTGGATTTTCGGGTTTGATTCGTGGAATCCAGTTCAGTATTTCTTAATATCTTATTGCGAGATCTGAGGTTTAGGGGTGCCTTTAAAAACCCTACTTGTAATAGGTTTGGGGATCCTTTTAAACCCTTTCTACTATCAATAAAAAATAATAATATTTTGTCTAGGTATCCTTGGAGGGTACTAGAATATTCTATTACAAATGTCAAATAATATTATTGAATCTGAGTGAAATATAAAATTATATAGTTGACATTATGCTTAATAGCTAACATTAATTCAGCTTAAAATCCCATAATTTTCCCTCGAGAGTAATTTAAAATAATTCAAATTTAAAAGCGAAGTTTTTGTCATAAGTTGATCAACAGAAATTGGACATGAGTGTTGGTCAAAAGAAACTAGACATGAGTGATTATTTTTCTACACTAAAGATACCTCAAGATATTAGACATACACAAATGCATATACTATGTTTATAGAAAAATAAATCCAGTTGATGTCTGGAGATAGTAAAATCAAACTTGATATATAGACATAACATGTCTCATAAAAGGTCAAAATGGGCTAAATTTTTATATTGAATATTTCTTACATCATAGTCAATGTGTTGATAAATAGTCTAGCCATGATCTATTTGTTTGTTATTCTAAAAGGTGAAAAACAGTTCAAAATAGAGTTTAAAATTTACATATAGGCTCAACAAAATTGGAGTGCTAACTAAAATGAAATGCTATACAAATCCTAAAGGTCCAATATCACATATATAACAAGGAATATATTGTATTTTTGTATGATTGTTTCATCTAGGAGGATAAAGATTAAGGAAAATTGAACTATAAGAGAAAAAAAAAAGATCAATGCTAAGGAAACATATGTTATAAGAAAGAAAATGAAAAAATAAGGATATAACAACAAGATTTGAGAATTTAAGAGCAATTCAAGAAGGCCTCACAAAGACAAAGTTTAAGGAAAAGGAAACCACAAGGAAAAAACATATCAATGCTAGGGGAAACATACTTTATAAAAAAGAAAATGAAAAAAAGGATATAACAACAAGATCTTAGAAGTTGAGAGCAATTCAAGGAACATTGAAAGGCATAACATGTACAAGATGATCTAAATAGAAAAGATATTTCAAGATCACCTATGGCAACCGAGGTGGAGATGGGGGAAGAGGGGAGACCGCCAGAGGAGTGTGTGCAAAACGGAGCTGTCACGGTGTTCATTGAAGGTGATAGGTTTTTGACAGTCGAAAATTTGAAAGCAAATGTTTTCACGGGTGTTGTGGATGGTCGAACGCAATCATACCGTGATGTTGTGAATGGCGGTCAAAACCCAATGACGAATGAAGGTGGAAGGACTAAAAGTTTCAAGGATGTTGTGGAGTGCGGGGTCCAACGAAATATCCCCGTTGATGTCGTGTTCACCATGAGTGGTAAGGATACTTTGGCCTATTCTGGAAAGGTTAAGTTGGTTCCTAGCGCTGCCATGATTAATGTCTTGTGTTCTGAACAATTGAGGTTGAAATTTGTCTCTGTCTTCTTTGTGGCTTTGAATAATGAAATATTGTCATCACGCCGTTACTTTGATGACTGGGTTAACAACGTGTGGGGTAAACGGTTAGGTGTTTCTGTCTCCATGTGTCGTATGGTGCAAAAAGGGCTTTATCTGGTCATGTTTAAATCCGTCGACATGCAAAGGCGAGTGGTTGCAAAACAGTTCTGGAATGTTGGGAAGACGGTGTTTCGGGTTGTTGCTTGGTCACCAAAAATTTTAACTGAGGAAGTTTTTTCTGTTTCATACCCGAGATGGGTTGTCGTGAGGGATGTCCCTCCGGTCTTATGGTCTTTTCTGCCTCAGGTATTGAATTCGTTTGGCCATGTCTTGCGGGTGGAAGAGACTAGCAGTGTCCTGTCTCACATGCATGCTAGGGTTTTGATTTCCCTGTACCCTGGTGTGGATTTTCCCGAAGAGATTGAGATAGACTATGGGGAGTTTTCATTATCCTGTAAATTGGAACTGTTGGGTGGGGTAAATGCATGTTTTATATGCAGAAAAGAGGGACATGTGAGGAGGAATTGTCCTATTTTAGCTAACAAAAAGAAGGTTTTTTCTGGGGTTTCTATCCCCCTGAGTAATAATATTAATTCTGGATCTAATACAGGGCATAATAAAAATTTTGATGGCTCTGGGAGCAAAGTTTCGATGGTTCCTGAGCAAACTAATAACTTTGTGGTTAATGCTAACAAGGTAAATGAGCAAATAGCTCCGGGTGAAAGTATGGTTATTGAAGTGGGTGTGGGTAGCAGTGGCCACCTAACATGCTTGGCTGAACCAAATGGGTTGCAGCCCTCTCCTGCCCCTGTGGCTGGGGAAAACGGAAGCATTCAGTCTAGTATTAATATGATCAATAATGACATTATAAGTATCCCCACTGATGCCTGCACTAAACATAATGCCCAACAATTGGCGTTGGCTTCTATTCGTAGTAGAGCTTTGGAAAGGCAAAAAAATAATCAGGGTAGTGGTAACTGTGAAGAAGGTTCTAATGCTGAGGTTTCGGACTCCGAAACAATTCCTAGTAGTGAATATTCTGATTCATTAGATGAGAATTTGTCTAATGGCAGATTAGAATTGGATGATAAGGTCTGGTCTAAAGTTACCAAAAAAAAGAGGAAAAGAGTTAATGTCAAGGATAGTAAAGGTAAATCTTTAAAAAGTGCTAAAGAACTAGCCAGGGCTGGTTCTTCTCACCCTAATTCTGGACATGGTATTTAAATGCATGAGCTGGAATGTCAAGGGTCTTGAGTCCCCGGACAGAAAATATTTTGTCAAGAATCACATCAAAAATTTGGGTTATTTTGATTGTATTTTGTTGCAAGAGGTTAAGGCAGCTGGTTTTCAGTTACAGTCTGCTCTGAATGTTATTTGGCGTAATGCTAAGTGTTTTTATACCAATCATGTTGAAGGGAGGGGAGGAACTATTATTTTGCTTTCTCCCTTATGGGCTGCTCATGTTATTGAGTCTGGTCACTCTCCATGTGATACTGCGGTCTGGGTTGTTTTAGAGCACAATGGTGTGCAATTTGGTGTCTGCTCAATATATGCTGCAAATGATTACAGAGATAGGTGTTTTCTATGGAACTGGTTATTACATTTACCCAATATCCCTTGGTTGTTCGGAGGGGATTTTAATATGATTGAAAACCAACATGATAAAGCAGGTGGTAACAAATTTGATTGGAAGGGTGATGAGAAAATATGGTGGAATAGTTTTAAAACTCACTTTAATATTTTTGACCCTTTGCAAGATCATAGTAGCAACCAAAATGAATTGTGGTTTACTTGGTGTAATATGCAACAGGGTGATAACAGGATTTATAGTAGGCTTGATAGATTTTATGGTTCTCATCCTTTCTTTAATTTTGATCATGTAAATAATGGCAGTAAGATTTCAGTGCATCCCTCTGTCTGCTCTGATCACTGTTCTATTGTGGCACATTTGAGATTTCATGAAGATAGGCATGAGAACAAGAACTCTCAATGGAAATTTAACTTGAATGTCTCTCTTCTGGATCTTCCAGATTGCTTGGAGGTTGTTTTCACTCTTAAGGAAATTAATAGATTTAAACTCAGTAAGGAAAGTGCTATAGTTAGATGGCAGTATAATGTTAAGGGATGGAAAACTCTTTTCCAGTCCATTGGTAAAAAGAGAGCTTATGAGCTCCGATGTTATGAGAAATATTTGAGACAACGAATGTGGTTACTTGAACATAGTATCCAGGGGCAGCCTAATAACATGGAAATATTGACAGAACTTGTAGAGGTTAAAAATGAGCTCAGTCAATTAGAAAATAAGAAGATTCAGGGACAGAGGGTACGTGCTAGGCTACATTGGCTTAATTATGGTGACAAAGGCTCCAAGTTTTTCTTTAATATCCTTAGAGAGAAAGTTGTTAAGGAAAATATTGTTAGTATATCAGATGGGCAGAATTTGGTTTTTGATGATGATAAAATTATGGATCTGTTCTATCAATTTTATAAAAACTTATTCACTTCTGAAGATAATAATGACAGAATGAAAGAAAGAGAATTATGTTGTAAGCTAATACCTAAAAATATTTCTCAGTCTGAAGCTGACATGTTGAGTCAACCAATTTCTAAGGAGGAGATTGCTAAGGCTATTATGGCCATTAACAGTGATAGGGCTCCTGGTCCAGATGGTATACCCATTGAATTTTACAAAAAGAATCTGGAATGGATTTGTGAGGACCTCCGACAAGTCTATGCTGAGGCTATTGGTAGAGGCTCCTTGGGTTGTGAAATTAATTCTGGAGTTATTAGACTCCTTCCCAAAAGGGGTGATAAAACTCTAATTAAGAACTGGAGGCCTATAACTTTATTGAATGTCTCCTATAAAATTATGGCTAAGGTTTTGGCTTTAAGACTGGTTAATTTACTCCCTAAGTTCATCAATCCTACCCAAACTGGGTTTGTTAAAGGAAGATATATCTTAGAAAATCTTATCACAGGATGGGAATCTATGCATTGGGCCAAGGCTTCAGGTCAAAATATTGGTATGATCCTTCTTGATTTTGAAAAAGCTTATGACCGTGTGGAATGGAATTACATTATCAGTGCTTTGTTGGCCTTTGGCTTTCCTCCTGAATTTTGTAATATGGTTAACACTCTTCTGGCTGATGCTAATGCTTGTATAGAGATTAATGGAGCTGTTTTTGAACCTATTTTTTTACAAAGATCAATACGACAGGGGTGTCCCTTGGCTCCTTCGTTGTTTGTAATTGCTAATGACCTGTTATACTATCTGCTCAGGGATAATACTTTTAGTCCTAATATAAAGGGTATTATTCTACCCAATAATATGGAGCTTATAAATATGCACTTTGTTGATGATACTTCTTTATTTGTGAAATTAGATGAGGACAATTTTGTTTCTCTGTTCTCTAAGCTTAACCTATTTTGTAATGCCTCGGGTGCTAAGGTTTCTGCTTCTAAATCTATGATTTTGGGATGGGATTATGATCCTCCGAGTTGGCTTAGCAGATTTGAAATGCAGTGGCATGGTCCTTCTTCCCAAGTCAGGTATCTTGGGATTCCTTTTGCTGTTGAGCCAGATCTTAAAAATATGTGGCTTTGGGTGAAGGAAAGAATTATTGCTAAACTTGATAAATGGAAGAAAAGGAACTTGTCCTTGGCTGGCAGATTACAGGTTTGTCAAAAAATTCTTTCTACATTCACTGTCTATTTTTCATCAGCTTGGCTTTTCAGCTTGTATCAAATTAATTTGATCCAGAAGTATATTAAGCAGTTCCTCTGGGCTGGTAACTTTGTTGGAAAAAATATTCACTCAGTTAAGTGGAGTTGGTGTGTTGTTAATAAGGCTATGGGTGGGTTGGGTCTTACCAATCTAAGGCTGCAAGGTGTTGCCTTGGCTTCTAAATGGATTGCTAAATGCATTTCTGGCAATGAACCGTGGAAGGTGCTTACTAGATATAACATATGCAATGTTGTCCCTAAAAGGGCCCAGTTCTAGAAAAATCTGTCTTTTTTGGATATTTTGGTTGGCTCCTTTGATGCTAGACCTGCTGGTTCTGCTGTTTTCCAAAGCATTTGGAAGGCCTGGACTACCGTTAGAAATAAGATCTGTATCAATTCTGGTAATAAAACTAATAATGATGTGCATCTGTTAAATCAGTCTTGCTGGTGGAATTTGTCTTTCAATAATACTAAGCTTGCCAGATTGAGGGGCTGCTCTGCTAAGGCTTGGTCTGTGAATGGTGTAAATACTTTTAATGATATTATGAATAATGGTGTGCTCAAATCTTGGGAACAACTTAGTGGGGAGTTTGGTCTGCCCAGCTCTCACAGGAGAACTTATACTGTTTTGTCTGCCTCCTTCAATAATTTGAAGAATCCAAAATTTGTGGTTTCTGAACAATGTTATATGGATAAGTTGTATTGGTTTGATGGCTCCAAAATGTGTGATATTAAATCTAAATCCATCTACAGGCTTCTTACGGATACTAATGACATTTTTTATCATATTAATACTAAGTGGCCGCTTTCTCTTTCTCCAGCACAGGGTCAGAAGAGGATGCAACATATCTGGTCCAGTTTTCTTGAACCAAAAAAAGCGTGTTTTAGGTGGCGTCTGCTGCTCCACAGGCTTCCTTTATCCTCTGATCCTAAGGCTGCTATATATTGCTCCATTTGCAGGACTCCTGAGACATTGAATCATATCTTTTTTGAGTGCCTTTATGCTAAGGAATTGTGGTTATCTTTCTTTCATAATCTGCAGGGGTGGAATGTTAATTTGGATCATATTAAGCAACAAATTCTTCTTGGTTACATTCCTCATATGAAACCATATTTCAATATGTTTTGGTTGTTACTTTCTTCTGAAATTTTATGGATAATATGGAAAGCTAGGAATGAAGATTGTTTTCAGAACAGGCCAAGGCACCTTATTGGGTCTCTTAGGAGACTCAATCAACTTTCTGTTTTGTTTCAGGTGGGGAGAAGTTTGCAGGTTTCCAAGGTCAAGCTAGCTCGCCTATTTAATGTCATTCAAAATTATGATCTTGTTGATAGTTGCACTGAGGAAAAGAACGCAGATATGTACAACTATTACTATTTGCTTGCTCAGAGATGTTATTGTATATTTGTACAGAAATATAATGAAACTGCAAATCTCATATGATGTACAGTATGTTTCTCTCTTCGAGAGGAGTTAGTTGTTTTAGGTGTCTTCTCTGAATCTTGGACATATTATATATGATGTAATTTTCTTCTGTTGATCTTTAATATTCAGTTCTACTTTTCAATTCAAAAAAAAAAGATGATCTAAATAGAATAAGTACTATTTTAATTTGAATTGTCATGTAAAATTTACTTGTTTCAGGAAGATCAATTATTATTAAAATAAGGTATTATGTTATCTGTGTTGTTCAAATTTTATTATCATATATTTAAGTGTAAAATAGTTTTTTTTTTTTTTTATATATATATAATATTATAATTATAATTATAATTAGTACATGTATAATTTTGGTTTTAAATAATTTGAAAAAAATATGTTTAATGTATCATTTATGGAACTTATAAATTATATTAATATTATTAATTTTTTTTTATTAATATGAAGTGGAAAAATATTGGTTTAGATTGTTTAGAACATGGACAACTTGATATTGAAAACAAAAAGTGGGAAAACGTTTGTTTAAGAACCACGGAAGATTTATTTTATTTTCATTTTCAAATCCACACTATATGTAGTGGGGAACAAATAAACAAAAGGTAGTAAAACGTCTGTATAAGAACCATGGAAGATTTATTTTATTTTCATGGAACAAATAAATATACGATTCGCGTACGGTAAAAGAAAGGGTGTTCACTCTTATGTCTAATTTTGCAAGTTTTGTCTTTTACGCTGATTATAAAATTTAAAGATTTTCGTGCGGCACTATAAGGTTGAATCTTTAAAAATATATATAATAATTATACTGTACGGCATATAACTGTCCATTCATCGATATTATTATTATTATTGTACAGCTTGCATCCATTAAGGCTAAATTTTTTGAATTGAAAATATTTTACATATATTAATGATAAAAAAATAGTACAAAATTACATAAAAAAAATTGTATAAAAAACCTTCCGCAACCTACAACAGCACTACCCAATATCCCAAACAACATTACATATTAAACTTTATCATGTTTTTCTGAAATAAATATGTACAAAAACTAATCATATCAACATATCTATCAATCCTGGAATAACTTGAAGTAGATGACGAACTGTTTGAAGCAAGAAAATCTTGAAAAGCTTGAAGAAGATTACTGAATCTTTCCCTGAAGCAAAACATAGTCTTCACCACCTGTAGAGAGATAGAAACAACTATGAGTCTCCTATGAGACTCAGTAAGAGATCTCGGTAAATGCTGATAAAGTTCCTTATTCCTCGAAAGCCATATGTTCCATAAAATTTTCGTAGAAAGCAAAATCCAAAAATCATTAAAACATTTGCCCATTTTAGGCACATACCCAGAAATCACATAATGCCGAAAAGCAGTACTATCATTGTTACAACTCAACATATCTTGAAAAAATATAAACCAGATTTCTTTCGCATACATACAATCAAAAAATATGTGCCCCACAGTATCATGAAGTCTGCATAAAGAGCATAGTAAATAAGAATGACAATCAGCTGAGACAGGGAGCCTCTGAAGTAATAACAACCATCTAAACCAAGCCTTCTTAGGCTCAAGACACGTGGACCACACATTATGCAAGATGTTCGAACCAGAAGAGGGATTAATGTCCATATTCCAAACTCTGCTGATATGACCAAAAATATCATTGGTATCCATCAACATATTATACAGCTGTCTGGGCTTCGTACTGAATAGTTTAGTACCATCCTTCCACTGAAGACCCTTGATCAAGGAGTGATCATCTGGTAAAATATCACAGCCAACAATCTGATCATAGGCAGCTCTTAGTAAACAATATGTCCTCCAATGAGAACGTGGAAGATTATATTGGTGACTAAGAAACTCCCAAGACTTGATAACTCCGTGATCAAGAATATCAGCAAAAGTATTAATACCTTTACCAACCCATTTCTTGGCTGAACATCCTTGAGTAAGGGCCAAAAATTTATTCTTATATTTAAGAGTCCACCAAATAGAACTCTGAAGACAAATAACATTGTCAACTCTATTATAAGCCACATACTCTCTTATCATTTCCCAAGCTTTCCATAGACATTTGAAAATAGGTGAGCCAGTAGGGGCAATAGAAAAACTGTCGAACAGGATATCACTCATGGGGAGGCCTTTCCAGGATCGAGCTTTTTTAGGAACAAATTGCAAAATGTTCTTTCTAATTAAAACCTTCCATGGCTCATCACCTTCAAAACACTGCACAATCCATTTAACAGCTAAAGCCAAACCTTGAACCCGTAGATTTTTAAGACCAAGGCCACCTTTCAGCTTGTTAACAGAACACCAGTCCCACTTAACACAATGTCTTTTTGTGCCAAGAGTGTTACCAGCCCACAGAAAGTTCTTAATATGTTTATGGATATCATTGATCTGATATGAGCAAAAAAACCAAGCTGAAGCATAGTAGACTATATAAGAAGATAATTTTTTTTGACAAACCTGCAATTTACCAGCACTAGACAAAAATTTATTATGCCACTTTTTGAATTTAGCAAAAAATTTCTCTTTCACCCATATCCACATGTCTTTTAAACACGGATCTATGGCAAAAGGTATTCCCAAGTATCTAACCTGCTTGGAAGAATTGCCCCATTGAATATCAAATTTAGATAACCAAGGAGGAGCAAGTTGATCCCAACTCAGAAGAATACACTTATGAGTAGCTATTTTTGCCCCAGAGGCATTACAGAAGCATTGGAGCTTGGCAAAAAGAGATTCAAAATTTGATTCCACAAGTTGAACAAAAATGGAAGTATCGTCTGCAAACTATTGATTGACCAATTCTTTGCCATTAGGTAAAGTAATACCTTTAACAGGAGGACTTAATAAACTGTCTCTTAGAATATAATGTAAAGCATCACTGGCTATAATGAATAAAGAAGGGGCAAGGGGACAACCCTGCCTAATCGATCTCTGTAATTGAATAGGTTCAGACAATAAACCATTAATCTCAATATATGCTACAACATCTGATAACAAAACCTTAACCATTTTGCAAAAAGTCACTGGAAAACCAAAAGCTTCCAAAGCTGAAAGCACAAAATTCCATTCAATTCTATCATAGGCCTTTTCAAAATCTAGAAGAAGCATTCCAACATTTTGACCTGTTTGCTTGGACCAATACATTGCCTCCCATCCTGTGAGAAGATTCTCCAATATGTATCTGCCCTTCACAAAGCCTGTTTGTGAAGAATTAATAAATCTGGGAAGACAATTAGCAATGCGAAGCGCAAGGATCTTGGCTAGAATTTTATAAGACACATTAAGCAGTGTGATAGGTCTCCAATTTTTGACTAAAGTTTTATCTCCATATTTTGGAAGTAATCTAATAATACCCGAATTGATTTCTTTACCCAGAGAACCACTAGCCAAAGCCTCCTCATAGACTTGACGTAGATCCTCTGCAATCCAGTCAATATGTTTCTTATAAAATTCTATAGGCAGCCCATCAATACCTGGTGCTTTATCATTTTGAATAGCTCGAATAGCCTTCATTACTTCTTCTTTAGTAATACTACCACCTATAGTCAAGGAATCCTGCTCAGATTTTTTTTTAGGAATAAGAGAGCAACAGTATAATTGATCCTTAATTAAGGCTAAATTAATAATAATAACCGATTTATAATGGTTGATCAAGTGGGGTCACTATACAACTCTTTTAATATTGGCGATCAGTTGAGGAATGTGATTTTAAGTGATGTTAGGTTCTTGTATGCATGACATCTTTAAAAAATTTGACAATTTTAGTAGAATTAAATAAGGAAGAAATTGTAGATTCCTCTATGCATGACGTCTTTAAAAAAATTGACAATTTTGGTAGAATTAAATAAGGAAGAATTTGTAGAAAAACTTGTCTAAAGAGTATTTAAGGTTCTAAAAAAACAAACCCTCTATATAGTATGAATATTTTTTATATTAAGAAAATTAACCGAGTATATTTTTACAAATAAAAAAGGCGGATTAGTATGATATTTTCCAGATCTCACTTTATCATTAATTTGGTAGTATGTTTAAGAAAAAAATCATATTCATATTTAGTATATGAGAGGAGTAAGCTTATATGCAAGCAACTAGAAATAATTCATTGTTATAACAAAGGGAATACACTTCAAATCTCAAGAAGCATGTAAGTTTATGCAAAAGTAGTTAAAAATAATTTTTTATTGCTTGTTTGAAAAGTGACCCTAATGGAAATGCTTCTTGAGAGTGTTCATGCGTTGTCTCAATCTTATTGAGAAATTTAAATAAATATTCATGGGTATCACAAAAAAATTGGGTTGGATGTTGGGTCATCATTGAGTCCACATAAGCATCTAAGTTTATAACTCTTGGAGATACTTATTTGGATACATTTAAGACACTAGAAAATTTTTACATGTTGTTCGTATAAAATTTTGGATAGTTGCAACTCGAACATGTTTACAAGCTTCACATAAGTGTAGTTTTGACAAACATATCCACAATTCGAAGACCACCATAAGATCACCATGCAGTTTTACCGAGAAAAATCAAATTCATTAGAAACAATTCTAATAGATGTTTCTAACATTATATACTATAGTGATGTTGGGTATACAAGTTGATAGTTATGTTTAGTTAAATAATGTTCAATCTATCGAAGGATACTAGAATATTCCATTACCATTATATCAAACAATGTTGAAATTGAGTAAAATTTAAATTTATAATAATTAACATCAAAACCTTGTTTTAGCTTCAAATCCCATCATTTGACCCTTTAAATATAATGCTAAATAAATCAAATTTGAAAATGATATTTTGTCATAACTTGTTCAAGGAATTTAAAATTATAATTAACATCAAAACCTTGTTTTAACTTCAAATCCCATAATTTGACCCTTTAAATATAATGCTAAATAAATCAAATTTGAAAATGATATTTTGTCATAACTTGTTCAAGGAATTTGCATATGAGTGAATATTTTTCAACATTAAAGCAAATTCAAAGTTCTCTCTCTCTCAATATATCTATATATATGAATTTTATGAGAAAAATACATATAGTTCATGTCTTAAAATGACAAAATACAATGTGTATACCACTCTCATATAAGCAAAAATGGGTTGAAGTTTATATAATAGATTCCTTGCATCACTGTATATATGTTAGTAAAAATCAAGCCTTAATTTATTTTTTTCACGTTTCAAAAGATTAAAAATAGTCCAAAATAGAGTCTTGAATTTTATACAAATTGAAAAGTGGGCAATGATAAGCATCATTTGAAATGGAATGCCATATACAAGTCTTAAATTTCCAATATCACGTATAGAATATCAAATATATTATTGTTTTCTTGTATAATTACTTTCATTTGGGAGGATGAAGTTCAAAGAGGAAGGAAACCCAAGAGATGAAAAAAGAATATGTGGATGGTAGGGGTAATAAATGTTATAAGAGAGAAGAGGAAAAAGGAGAAGACAATAATAAGATCTAAGAAGTTGAAAGGAATTCAAGAAAGCCTAGTAGGGACATTGGAAGGCATAACAAGTGCAAGATGGTCAAAATGCAATAGGTACTTTCATACTTACCTTGCCATGTGAAATATATTTGTTTCAAGGGAGTAGCTTCTCAAAAAAATATGATGTCATTTTATATTTGGCGTTCTTAATTTTCTCATGATATTTATTATTATCATATTTTTGTATCGAATAAGCTCATATTCATATATATTTTTAGTTTATTGTAACTATATGATAATTAGTGCATGTATAGGATTGGAATTGGGGTTTAAATTTTTTTTAAAGAGATATATTTCAAGTACAATTAGTGAACCTTATAGATCATAAATTACTATCATACAAATGATTTTATATCTTGTGGAATTGTTTGTCATTATGAACCTAAAGTGGGAAGCACTAGTTTCTAGTTTCTAGTTTCTAGTTTCTTTAGAATATAAACAACTTAAAGTAGAGGGTGGAAAATCTCATGTATTAACCATGGAAGCTAAGAAAATAAATCCTTTAAATGAATTTTTTAAAGAATAGAGTCCCACTTGAAAATGTCATGTCATCTTAGGATATATGGTAGCTATTCAATTCAAACTCATGGTAACCATTGAAAATTTACTAAATGCTATAAAAAAATTCAAACCTAATTCTTCATAAAATAAGAAAAAAGAAGAAAAATAACTATACTATATAAAGAAAGATAGCAAGTAGATAAGAAAGAAGCTTATAATGGAACACCACTCTTCAACATAGACGTAAAGTGGGGAATTTAGCATCATAGAGGCTGAAATTAGGTGGAGCTCAACCAAGAGGTCTACTTTGAGATGCATATTTACAGTTATGACCAAATTATTTCTTTCACAGTTCTAATATGTTACATCATGCTCATATATAATGGAAAACCTATGTGTATTCTTTGAAAAAATAAGGTTCCTATCTTCACCAACAATGTCACGAGGTTTGAGTTTAAGTTGGAGTTTAAAAAGATAAAAATCCAAAGTAAATTCAACATGAAGAAAATTTAAAAATAAAATTTGACATAAAATTTTAGATAGTAGAGGACATGTGTGCAAGCCGGGGATGATCTCCACTAGGTAGCATAGAAGGAAAGTCATATTTGAAATCCCTAATGGGAATTCAAGATTCCTAGCTAGAAATATGAATACTCAAGTTGGAGATAAGCATAACAATGAATACATGGCAAATTTGATCCAGGTAGCATATGTTACACCAAAAGTGATTATCAAGGATGATATGATAAAGCATTAATTAATGGTGCTTAAAAGTAGAGGGTTAATATGTAAGCTCCATGGACATTGGCTAAATTTTTTGAAGATTTAAAATTAGATCAAGTGAAAGTGACGATTTAATTTAAATTACTCTGACTTTTCTTCCTAAAGGTTTTTTTCTCATCATCTTTTCTATTTTAGAAATTATAGATAAAATAATGGATGGTGAACCATGGTTTAAGGGGAGAGATGCCCTTTAATTTAGACCATGGAGTGAAATTTTTTCTATCAAGACATAAACTATTAAGAAGCTTTTGGTGCAGGTTATGCTTTGTGGGCTTTAATACCAACTTATCAATAAGGATGTTTTGAAGAATATTGAAAATACCCTAGAGGAATTCATCAAGGAGGGACTAACTATTAAGGAGCGAAAGCATGCTATATGTACCCAAATATGTGTTGCTATGAATATTTAAAAATATTTGTCATAGTCCATTTAGATTAAATCTAAATCAAGAGAATGAGATCAACAAGTGGATTATAAATATTGCATTTGATGTCATAATTGTTATGATACTAGACACACGGCAAGAGATTTTAAAGTGAATATTATGAAGAAAGAGACCAAAAAAATTGGTAGTGATATAAACTTCAAGACAAAGCAAGGAAATCAAATTGTATTATAAGTTGAATTAGATCAAAGATACTCCACTCCAAAATAAGAGGTAAAGAAATACCATTTACAATATCATAAGACAAAGGCCACCATAGCTCACTTGGACTAACCATTAGCAGAAACAAAAAATGATATAAGGGATGAGAAAGTATAATGTGCAAGTTCAAGTTAACAAAGAATTAAAAGTGCAAAGGAAGATATGGAAGAAAATTCTAACACAAAGATGGTAAAAATGTCAAGTTTATTCAAGGTAATCATCTTCATTTTTCTCAAGTAGTATAGAATCCTCTCGTGGTAATAAAAATGAAAGTAGTATAGAGGTTATCCCTTACACTTTAGGGTTTCAAGGACAACATAATAAAAAAAATGAGTATGGAGGAAATCCATAGCAATCTAGGATTTTTAGGGCAGCATAAGAAGGTAATTGTTATGGAAGAGCAGCCTTGTATTTTAGTGTTTCTAGGGCAACACAAAGAAGAAAGTACACTTTGGATCCTTTAGAGCAAGATAAACCTATATATGATAAGTCTCACTATGAGAAATGAGAGAAGATTGAAGAGATTGATGAAGATGAAAATGTTGGTGGATATGAAAAAGGAGAGGAATACCCAAGAAAAAAAACAAAGATAAAAATAAACTCAAATGGATATTGATATGAGAAAACAAGAGCAAATATCGCAAGTGTTAAGAAGGGATAAACCATATAAAAACAAAAAGTGATTATGAAAATGATATCTTGGAATATTAGGGGCATGAACAAGACCCCTAAAAAAAATGTATTAGGAAATTGTTTGTTGTTATAGACAATATATTTATAAATTTGGAGATTGGATAGCAAATATTTTAGCCATTTGCATAGTTGAATTTCATCTTGGCAAAATACAAATTTGAGAAGGCTATTGTATGAGTGAGATTTTATCTCTTAATAAATATGTAATCAAGAGGGGATTGTAGAAACTTAGTATTTTGAGGAAGATGGCAAATATCTTTGATATACAGGTAAATGAAGAATACCTTTGGTAAAAGGCAAGTTGGATATGGTTTAATTAACTTGACAATAATATAATGAGAGCAATAGTATTTTGTTATTTTAATGAGAGTGACAACCAATGAGAGTGACAACCAATAGGAGCCACACATAGCTTATTCATTTTATTTTTTTAAGTAGAAGTTATTTATGATTTTTTTTTTAAATATTAATTATTAAAAAATAAATTAAAATATAAAAATAAATAAATACATACATACATATATATATTATATACACACACACACACACATATATATATACAATGGTTATCATATTAAAACTAATTGTTTAAGTGATTAACATGTCATACATATTGAATAGATTTTTATTATTTGATGATTACAAATAAAATACACAATATATTGAGATATCTAGTTGTGAGTAGGATGACATTACAAACCAATTATATTTCGATAATGGTTTTCTAAATCCTATTTATTTTCAATATTTGTGGATCAAAGACATTGCTATTTTCCAAGTAGTTATGTTGTGGCACAATGAAGCAAAGTTTGGAGTATCTTTTAAGTACAAGTTTGATAAATTAAAATTAAAATTTAATAAACTGAACAAAAGGGGGAAAAAACAAAAACATTGTACAAAGTTGTGGAAGGATCTAGTCTAAATATTTGTAGGTGAGGATCTAATGCTAGAGCAAGTTTTGTCACTAAAGGGTAAGGCTTTGGTAGGAATATTTATGGGTCATTCCAAAAAAATCTACGAGATTGATCAAAATATCTAGTTGGAAGTTTTGGGCTATACTCCTACATTCATGTGATAATGAAGTGTTTGATGGATTTTGTCTTCCAAAAGCAGAAGATGCTAGAATCATAAAAAATGGAAGATGTAGTTGGGGGATCAAGTTTTGAATGTAAAATTATGGACTCCTAGGTTTGATCCATGCTTTGAGAAAACTAATACGCATCCTATCTAGATCAAACTACTCCCTTTACCCCTTGAATTTTAGAATGAAAGAATGTTACGTGAGATTGGAAACTCCCTCGATGTTTTGCTTGGAGTAGATATGGGAAACTTAAATGGTATTCATAAAATAGTAGCTCATATCTTAATGGAGCTTGATCTTAGTTTAGGGTTACCAAAGACCATAGAGTTTGTATTAAGAAATTGGAGATTCTTATAGAAGCTTGACTACATCGGGATACATTTTTGATGTAGTAATTATTATTATTATGGTCATCTTAAGGCATGTAATAAAATGGAAAATAGAAGAGGGAAAGAAACTATACAAAAGAAATTTGAAGGTTCTTTTGGTAGAAAAACGTCAAAGGAGGTAGCAACGGTTGAAGCTCGGATAGAGAAGGACCCAATCAAGACTCCTGAATTGCTTAAAGAAAGGTTTACTATCATCAATGTCCAATCAAAGGAAAAAGAGTTGGTTTCTAAAAATTGTAATAGGGCAACTTTCTATGAGGTAAGGGGGACCACACCTACAATCGATAAAACGTGTGGATGCAATTTATCAGGTAACCAACAAAGCCTAAACCTAAATTTTCCTTTTTTATGGAATGGGGGATTGAATTTTAATAATGATAAACTTTTTAAATCATCTTGTCCTAGGTTGGGATCCTATATGGAGGGTTTTATAGGCCTTAATTTAGATAGGGTATTTCAAGAGAGTGGTGTTATCAAGGTCTTAGAACAAATAGAGAATAAAGGTATAAATTTTCTAGGTTCTTACCCTCTTTAGCTAGAGATATTTCTAGACAAGGAAGCAAGCAGGGCTTAAATAACCCTAGTAGGATCTCTTTCCCACCAGTTCTCTAAATCCCCATAATACGAGCACATCTTCTAGCAAATATGCTCTAAGAGCCATGAAAAAAATATAAAGGAGATATTGTGTTGGTCAGGTATCATGGGGCTTGGGTCTTAAGACAATTCAACCTTAGGAGCTTATAGTAGGAAGGAAATCTGACTTAAAAATTTGCACAAGAAAAAGTTGAGAAGGAAATTTTATCTAGCAAACAAAAATCTATAGTTGGGGTTCTTAGAGCAAGATAGCCCAAAGGAAAAGGGTATCAATGATAATTTTATCTGTAAATGTTAGAGGGCTTGGGCTCCCTCATAAAAAATAGCCCTAAAGCATTTTTTAAACTTCATAATCCAGATATAATTTTAATCTATGAGATTATGCTAGACGCAAAAAAAGCAATAGCCATCCTCATCTCTCTCCTACCAAATTGGAACTTTGTAGGGTTAGACTCAAAAGGAAGATCAAGGGGAAATGTAACAGGATGGAATTCCTCTTTCCAACTAGTTAATAAGGTTTATATTGAGGCAAGTATGGTTACAAAATTACATTCTATGGAGCTAGGTAAGCTATTTTTTGTAGTCAATTTGTATGGTCCTTATGGTAGGAGACGATAATTTTGGAAGAATTCTTTATACAATTTTTTTTTGGAAAAGGAAATATAGTGGTGGGAGGGGATAAAATTTGTAACTAAAAGAGCATAAAAATGGGGAAAGGAGGCCAAAATGGATCCCCTTGCTGAATTGTTCCTACAAAAAATCCACAATGTAGGGTTATGTGATTTAGAACCTATTAAATTAGTGCCCACTTGGAGGAATCAAAGAACTAAAAGACAAGGTATTTCTAAAAGGCTAGACAACCTTTTAGTGTCTGAAAACCTTATAGTTAAAGCAGAAATATTGAGGTCTTGGATATCAAGGTGGGGGATCTAATCATTCACCAATTTACTAACAATTAGAAAAATATCAAGAGAAATCAATTGGACCTTTCAAGTTCAATGATATCTAGTTGGAAGACGAAGAATTTATAAATATAGTAAAAATTTTGGGTCAGTATGTCTTCTATCACCATAGAAGAGATAAATATAGTTATCTCTTCTATTGTTAGGTCAGTATGTCTCCACTCAATTTTTACTATATTTATCTCATATTTTTCCTCATAGTATGTCAGGGTAAATATAGTATGTCTTCTATCACCATATAAGAGATAACTATGTTTATTGACCTAACAATAGAAGAGATAAATATTGGAATGGCTATGTACCATGAAGAGACAACCGTGTTTTAATTTTCTAAAAATCTGAGAAGAATCAAATATTCTACAATCGCATGGGTTTAAGGTAAATATTGGGAAGTAGAAGCAAATATAGTGGACATAGAATCTAAATTAAATTAGTTATATAGTCATAAAGACAATGAGGTTTATTCAAACAAAGAGAATTTGCAGGTAAAGAAGTTGGAAAAAATAAGAGAGAATTATTAGAATGGGAAGATGCAAAGTGGATGATGAAAAGTAGAGCACTTTAGTTGGAACAAGGGCATAAGAATAAAAAAAAATCTCAAAAGTATACAAAACAAAAAAAAATGATAAATACAATCTAAGAGATGAAAGGGGAGGATGGAAGAAATATGAGAAGGTTTCAAGAAATAGCAGGATTAAGGGTAACCCACTTTAAGAAAATTTATCAAGAACCAAATAAAACAAATATTGAAGAAATCATTAAGCTACCACTTTATCTACATAAGATGGTCAATGATGAATTTAAAGAAACTTTGGTGATAGAAGTCACTAAGGAGGAGCTACAAACAAAAATTAAATTATTTTAGAAAGGGAAGAGTCCAAGACTAGATGGCTGGACCATTGATTTTTATATAGGTTTTTATGAGTTGTTGGAAGAAGACCTTTAAAAGGTGGTTGAGGAATCAAGGACTTCTGGGCAGGTACTCTTGTCTATCAGTACAACTTTCTTGGCCTTAATTCCTAAGAACACCCAAAATATTTTGGGGAGTATAGGCCCATAATGTTGTGTAATACTCTCTACAAAATCATCTCTAAGATTATTTTTATGAGGCTAAAATGGGTTTTTTAAACACATCAAAAAAAAAAATTGGCTTCTTAAGTAAAATATAAATCCATGAAGCTCTAGGTGTTGCTCAAGAATCACTTCATTCAATCAAATCAAGAAAGTAGCAAGCAATGATAACTAAGCTTGATCTGGCAAAAGCATTTGATAGGGTAAGTTGGTTGTACATAAATCTTATATTAATTCATATTGGTTGTAGTGTGCCCTTTGTAAATTGGGTAATGGGATGTATTAATTTTACTTCCTTTGCTATCTTAATTAATGGTTCAACTTCTAGCTTCTTCAAGCCTTCTAGAGGGCTGAGATAGGGATGCCCCCTATCACCCTTATTATTCTTACTTATGGTTGAAGGGCTGAGTTGAATGATTAAGGAATGAAAAAGACATGCCATAATCAAAGGTATTAAATTGGGAAACTCTTTGGTTGGGACTCACTTACTGGTTTGTAGATGATATACTCTTATTTGAAAATGGTATGTTAAGAGAAGCACTAAAATATAGTGTTGTTAGATTTATATTGTGTTGTCAAATGAACGGAAAAAAACCTCCAAAAAATAGATATAGATTTTAACAATCTATAGCCAAGACAAGATGAAGCAGTGGTAAGGAATTTTGGCTTCAATATAATTGAGTTTGGTGAAGATCTAAAATATTTGGGGTTTATACTAAAGCCTAATAATTATAGATACCAATATTGGATTTGGTTATACAATAAAGTGGAAAAAGGGTAACTTCATGGTGCAATAGATGGTTATCATTAAGAGGTCATTTAACATTGGTTAAATCAATTTTGGAAGCCATTCCAATATTTTCGCACTCTACGACGTATATTCGTGTTAAATAAGTGGAAAAAATAAGGAAGAAATGCTTCCATTTCCTTTGAACAGGAAGAAGGGAGAAGGATTCAATTCCTTTGGTTAAATGGAGTAAGATAGCCAAACCTAAATCAGCAAGAGGATGGGGGCTTAAGAATATACATAACTTTGGAAAAGCACTAGCTACCAAGAGTCTTTAGAGATTGATAACTGGTAAAGAATTATGACATGAGGTTATCAAGGAGAAATATTTAGGTTCCATGTTGTTTGAAGAGTGGATTAGACTTCCTATCAAGCCAGTGACCAATACAACTATCATTTGGAAAGCATTAGTGAAGGATTTTCCATTAGTGGGCATTTTTTGGTTTAGAAATAGGAAATGGAAAGAAAGTAAGGCTAGGAAAAGACCCTTGAGTAGGGAATTACCAACCATCTCACATTTGATAAAATATCTAAATAGATAGGGGCTCAAAGTATTAGCAGATGCAACCTCTATAGATAGAACAAATTTATGAAATTAGGGGTGGCTTTCAGCAGAAGAATTACTTTTGGAAGGACATGAAGCTAAGAAATGGAGCAAGTGTAGAAGGGATCTGATAAGGGCTTTTATAATACTGAGACAAGAAGAAGACTCTTTAGTATGATCAAAGAACCCAACTAGTGGACAATTTACAGCTAAAGAAGGATACAAGGCAATGTTTGTGATAAAATGTAAGGAAAATGGTGAAACCTTTTGGACCTAGTGATTGATTTGATTTGATGAAGGTGAGGTAAAGGATGCGACCTTTTGAACCTGGTGGTTTGTTTTGATTTGATGAGGGCAAGGTGAAGGATGCAACCTTTTGAACCTGGTGGTTTGTTTTGATTTGATGAGGGCAAGGTGAAGTTGCCCTAGTTTTGAATGATGGATGATAGATATTCATACCTTTGGGTTTCGACTGTTACATATGCGTGTGTGATTTTGATGGTTTGGGATGTATTGTGTTTATGTTTGCATAGGTAGCACAATATGATATGTAGGTATGTATGATTAATAGATACATATGTGTGAATGGTTGAGATCTATTATCGTTCTTTCATGTAAATAAATTTGTATCCTAGTATGCATGATTATGTTTCGAATGCAGTGTGATTTGATATTGATTATGATGTTGTAATAAATGCACATAGAGTAAATGCAATGTTGTAATTTGATTTTGGGATTCCTGTGAAATGAATGCAAGAATGTGATTTGATATTTTAAATGCATGTAGGATGAATGCACGGCCGTAATGTATACTAAGTGTATATGACATAGATGCATGTATGAACTTATTGAAATGCGCCAAGGAAACACTTGTATTGTGGCATTTACCTGTATAGATGTGATCCATTCCATGATTTCAGGGATGGTGGATAATTTAAGGCATGTGTAATGGCTTTGAATAACATAGTTATGACAATCAAATCTCAAACCCTTAGCTATACAAGTTTTATGGCAACTTATAACATAATTGGGATGGTTCAAAGTCTGTCTTGGACCTATGTGTGTGAATGTGTAATGTTCATTTATCCATTTTGAGGGAGGTAGGATTAACCCATTGTAGATGCTATCATACTAGCTAGCTCATCCATCCACAACAGTGATTTCTACAAAAGTGAGATGCTAATGTGAGAGATGTGTTGTCACCCGTAAGACTATTCCACTGGTAGGCAGGCTCTTGGAACCTTTTGCTAGCGATGGAAATAATCCTGTGGTCTTATGTTGAACCTAAGGACCAAAGACGATAAGCATAACATGTGTGATATCGAGAGGTGTTTCATTTTGTTTTCTACCCCTGTTTTAGTGTTGACCTATCTGATTATGGTGGTGCTCTTTTCGTTTCTTTTTATTTTTTCTTTTGTGATGCTCTTTTCGTATGGGCGATGCAGTTTGATTTCTACCCAATCATTTATTTTTGCTTATGCTTGATCTCTTTGTTTATCCCTAGGTCGTATGTTGACCATGTAGGCGATAGGACAAGCAGGGGATACTGTTCGCTAGATGGAGATATCTAATCAATATGTCCTATTTCCTAGGCTCAAAATTGTTAATGTGTAACCTGTTGTGAGCGATCCTTGAGAGAAGTTGAACCGACCTAAAAGACCATAAGAAGAATGTATAAGACTCAGTACCTATGGGTGACACTTGATTGCCTAAACTACAATGTAGTCAAAATTAAACACAACACCTATGTATATCCTGATCCTCAAAAAGGGGGGATGGACATCCAGGTGGTGATGCTAACAAGTGCTTGTATTATTCCTACTGAGGTGCATTTTGGGGGAGAATATACAAACATGAATTAAAATTTTAACTATAAAGCATATGAATATGTGCAATGAATATAATCGTAATGATGCCAATGGAGGAATGCAATATTTACAAGAGGAAAGTAATGTTGTGTAGAAAGAGAAGTTTAGAAGAACTTATTTACAAATGAGTAAAGTGCATAATGATGGCAAAAGGTGTGATGTTATGATCCTGGTTACCCTAGCATGTGGGGTGCGTGTGTAGTAGATGTTTTACTATGCGTTGTATATGTGTGTAATGGTTTTCAAAAAGAAGCAATATGTAAAAGTGAAATGTATAAATAAAATAAGTGGGAAGAAACCGGCTTTGGTGACCAATCGAGATAAGGGGATCACCAACAGCTGACCATGATATAAGAGAAGAAATGAAAATATGTATGTACAAAGCAGAAGAATAAGATAGAAGAAGAGGAGTAATTAACACTACTGTCGGGCGAACTGGCATAAATATGGGTGGGAGAGAGACGGTGAGGTGGTGACATGGCTAGCGTTGTGGTTGGAGTAGTTGGAAATACTATGAATATAGCGGGTGGGCGTTGTTAGAATACTACAGGGTGGTAACGTCCTGGGAATGGTGCGGTGCAGAGGACTAACAAGTTAGCTAAACGAAAAGGAACGCTTTGGTTACGGGGTACGCTTGTTGTGCACCAAGGTTTCGAAGGATTTGCACTCTTCGATATCATGGTCTGGCTGGCGATGAAAAATATAAAGTTGGTTCTAGTTATAATTGTGCAGTTTAGGATGTGAGGGGTCAGTAGGTCGAATCTCAAGTAGGTCGATAAGACCCTGATGCATGATATGGTGGAACATTTCAAAAAGGGGTGTGTGTGGAATAGGCATGGGGTAGATGTAAGGATTTGTTGGAGGTATGCATGGTCTGGGTGAAAGAAGTTTTGGTAATGGAGGCATGGGTCTGGGTTCTGGCATGGGTTGAGTTCGGGGTTGGGGAAGGGATCTGCATGGCGGCTAGGATGGATGGGTCATAGAAGACTATCGTGGGTGAACGTGGCAATGATAGTGGCTCATCTATAACTCTAGAGCTTTGATATGGGAGATGAGATGTTGTATCTCATGGTGTGGATATGATGGTATTAGGGAAGGGGGCGATCGATATTTCAAGGCAAATGGAATAGTTCGATGCATGGTAGGAAAAGGATAGGGCTACGATGAGGAAGCAACGAAATGAAATGGTTGTGATGATTGTAAGATTTACTGGGGCGATAAGCTTCGTAGTGGTGAAGGTGGTATTTTTAGGACTGGTGGCATGTGTGATGGTCCTGGGCGATGACATGAATGGGAGGAGGGCATGATTTCATGACCATCTTGAGTAGCTTGGACCGCACGGGTTTACAATGCCTGGGCGTAGGTAGACTCACCGTTGGGAAGCGAAGCAAGTAGAAATGTAGGGCAAGGTTGATGAGGTGCGTACTCCCTATTAGGTGGGTGATAGCATCCTAAGAGATGATAGGGATGATTTATGGGTGACTAATGATGTTTGATGTCATCAAACGGATGGGAGGATGATCATTGTTCTTGTGGTTGGGTGGATTCCTCTTTGTCATTGAAAGAGGACATGGTGATTTGGCTATCGCTAGAGTGTGGTGAATAGGATGAGCCTCGTTGGCAAGGGGAATGGTGTTGAGGTGAAGTGTGGTTACCTAATCGGGATGAGTGCAAGGAGCACCTAGCATGAAGGGTGGCTGGTGGTTGGGCGAGATCAACCGATATAATGGGTTTTTGTTGCGACTATAGATGGTCCTGCATGGTTGTAGGTGAGGCCATTGTAGTGCTTTCCTGTTGATGATGTGAGTCCTCCAAAAGGAAAAACAAATAACCCGAGCATAAAAATGGTGGAAAGGTGAATATACATGTATAGAGGAATAATAAAGCAAAAATAATAGATTCACAGGATGATATGCTTGGTGATTTAATTTTAACTCTATGTGATACTTGTGATGGTGAATGTGATTATGCATCATGCATTAAATGCATGAAGGTGCAAGATGTTGATGGGTTTAGGATCATTAAAACCTTCAAGATCGACTAAATGATATGCTCCTGAACCGTATTTGTGTATAACGATAAATGGGCCTAGCCAGTTTGGAGCAAATTTATCATGCTACTAGCGAGGTTGACTTGTGATTTGCTGGTTCTATTTAAGAACCAAGTCATCGATATTAAATTCACATTGATGTACCTTACTATTGTAGACACGACAAAAGTGATCTTGATATACTCGTGTGTGCTCGATGGTGTGGATGCGATGTTCATCGAGGAGTGTTAACTAGTCTAAACGAGCTTGGCGAGCAGTGTCATCATCAATGAAATATTTCATGGATATTCATAAAGAGGGTATCTCCATCTCGAGGGGCATGATAGCCTCTACCCCGTAGATAAGTGAAAAAGGTGTTGCCCCAGTGGGAGTACAAATGCTCATACGATAGGCCCACAAGGCTAGGGGCATTTGGTTATGCCAAACCCGGTGAGATTCTGCTACAGTTTTACGGAGAATAGAGCAGATGGTTTTGTTAGTGGCTTCGGTCTGGCCATTTCCTTGAGGGTAATATGGGATCGAAAAGCTATGATGTATGTGAAATCTGTTGCATAGAGCTCGTAAATTTTTTTTTTTGAAAGATTTCCCATTATCTAAAATAATTTGGGAGGGAATTTCGAAGCGACATATGATGTGCTCCATGATGAATGTTGCAATTTTGGCTCCTGTAGTTTGGACCAGTGGGATGGTTTCGACCCACTTTGTAAAATATTTTGTTACTGTAATGATAAATTTATGATTGCTAGAGGATGCAGGTGTAATTTTTCCAATTAGATCCAAGCCCCATTGGGAGAAGGGCCACATGGACTGGATTGGTTGAAGTGCTTGGGATGGTAAATGTGTTAAGTTGGCATGTTGTTGGCATTTGATGCAACATTTAACATACTCGTAGTAGTCTTGCTCCATTTTAGGCCAGTAGTAGCCCATACAGAGAATGCATTTAGTAATCACCATGCCATTGAAATGGCCACCACAAGTGTCGTCATGGGTTTCTTGTACAACCCATTACGATTTTTGTGGTTCTAGGCAACACAAGAGTATACCGTCATAGTTGTGGTGGTAAAGGATATCCCCCAACAAGGTGTAGTGTATCGCTCTTTGTTTAAAGGTTCGGTATTGGGCATGGGGCAGATGACACGATAGGAAACCTAGTTTGATGTATTCTTTGATCTGTGAGAACCATGGGTCATGAGGTTCAATGTTTACCACATATACACTACCATCATCTGTAGGGGGTGTGGGTAATATAGCAGATTGTGTAAGTGTATGAATGGTTATAGATGTCATGCTGGACATTGGATCTTACGGGATAAGGGACCCTAGGGAGGCCATGGTGTCTATAAAATAGTTTGATGAGTGCGACGCGACTTCGAGCTAATACCATTCAAACTAGGATAACATTTGTTGGGCGATCTTCTTATATTGCTAGAGAATTGGATAATTACATAGCCAAAGTTCCTACACTTGATTGAAAATCAAGAGTGAATCGCCTATGATGTGAAGGTGCTTGATGTGTATAGCGTATGTTTTTTTTAGTCCAAATATTAGGGCTTTGTACTCTGCATTGTTAGTGGTACAGGGAAAATCAAGTTTGAATGAAAATGGGAGTGGTTCTCCTTCAGGTGTAAAGAAAACAATACTTGCACCTCCAGCATGGAGACACCTAGATCCATCAAAGAACATGGTGAGGTCAGCCACAAATTTTGGTTCAACGTATTGCTCATCTTCAGTTATGTGAAAGATAGAGTCATCGGGGAGTTGGATGAGTAATGGTTGATTGTAAGTTATAGGGTCTTCAACCAGTTGGTCAGCAATGACTTGCCCTTTGATAGACTTTTGAGATACAAATTCTAGGCCGAACTCGATTAGGAGCATGATCCATTTGGTTGTGCGTGAGCTGTAATAACTCTTGTTCATCATATACCATAGGGGATTGTCTCGGACGATGACAAAAGTTATGTGGTTTAACATGTAGTGTCTTAGCTTCTAGGTGGTGAATACTACTGCTAGGCATAGCTTCTCCATGTATCCGTATCTTGTTTCATAACTAACTAATTTATGACTGATATAGTAGATAGCCTGCTCTTTGTCGAGAGCATTTGTTTGGGCCAGGAGTGTACATAGCATGAAATCTGTGGCTGAGATGTATAGATTAAATGGTAAGTGTGGATACAGTGGTGACATAATCAGTGGCAATGTAAGGTAAGTTTTGATAGAGTTGAATACGACTTGGCAGTTTTCATCCCATTTGAAGTGTACTCCTTTTTGTAGGAGATGATTGAATGGTTGGCATTTTTCTGATACTTGTGCTATAAATCTACGAATAGAGGTGATCTTGCCCTATAATCTGCGTAATTGCTTTAAGGTAGTAGGAGGAGGCATATCGATGATGGCTTTCACCTTGCTAGGATCAACCTCAATGCCTCGTTGGGAGACAATGAATCCTAGTATATTTCCAGATGCAACATCGAACACAAACTTTTTTGGATTGAGGCGCACGTTGTGTTCTAGTAGTCGATCGAAAATCTAACGAAGATATTCGAGATGATCAACATGTTTATTTGATTTGGCTATAAGGTCATCTACATAGTCTTCCATATTTTTTTGCATTAGGTCATGAAATATGTAGGTCATGGCTCCTTGATAGGTTGCCCCAACATTTTTAAGGCCAAAGGGCATGACCTTGTAGCAAAAATTCCCCCAGGGTGTTGTGAAGGAAGTTTTGTGTTGATCTGCTGTGTTGATCCTAATTTGATTATATCCAATAAATCCATCCATGAGGTAAATCATTTTGTGACCTGCGATGGAGTCGACCAGGGAATCAATGTTGGATAATGGGAAGTTGTATTTGGGATAAGCTTTTTTTAGGTCACGAAAGTCTATGTAGACGCGAACATCACCAGATGGTTTAGGGATAGGGACCATGCTGGATACCCACTCGAGATAGTCGATGGGTATTATGAAATCAACATCTAGGAGCTTTTGAAGCTTGAATTTTATAATCAATGTGACAATCATATGCATGCGTCACAATTTTTGTCTCACTGGTTTGTCATTGGGATCTAGTATAAGATTATGCACTACCATGGTAGGGTCAAGTCCTGACATGTCTTTGTAAGACCATGCGAACACTTTTATATACTTACGTAAGAAGTTTGTGAAGGCGATACACTCCTCGAGTGAGAGGCTGACGACTAGTTTGAGAATGTGTGAATTTTTTGGATCATTATCGATGTCTACGTCGATAATGTCCTCAATGAGCAAGCAAGATCCATCACGCAACTGTTCAGGGACAGGGATGATATTGAAGTCGTCAATGGCTTCGATGTACTCAAATTCATTGTTTACGTAAATTTTCGTGTGATGGACTTGAGGGATTTGGGTAGATGTGGATGAGGAGGGTATATTTGCTGCTCGTAAGACATGAGGAGAGAGAAGAAAGTCTCCAGGTGTTGGTATGTGTGAGATGTGTGCAAGATCGATAAATTTTGGGTTTGGGGTATCATCTTGAATTTGCTAGTGCTGTAACAGAGGGGAGAACATAAATTTACCTCCACCATGTTAATCGATGCTATAGGTGAAGTAGGTGGTGTAAAATTAGGTGATGGAAGTTGAATAGGTTGTGCGCATCTGAAAAGACTCAAGGGAGTTCCTAGGATGACAAGTGGCAACCGAGGATGAGAGGCTGCTCTTTGTAATTGTCTATGTATAGGTGGGAATACAAGCAGACGTATTGGTGATAGATTAGGCAAAATCAGTTCTGGCTCTATTGGTAATGGATCAGGCAAAATCGAGTTCGGATTTATTGGTGGTGTAACTAGGGATAAGGTAGCAAAGTGTTCTACCAATATTTGAACATCATAGAACAATGAGGTATCCGACGTGGGAGATTCTTGGAAGAAATCATAGGGGACGGTGATAGTCGATGTGGGTGAAGGCGTGTCTTCTAGCATATCCATGTCAATGTACTCTTCCAAGGTGTGTGTTGGACATGGAGGAGGATGTAAAGAGAGATCTTGGATCTCATCTTCTAATGTGTAGACAATAGTTGAGCGATAACCTAGGCTGATTTTGTCAATAGGTGATTGGATACGAGGGTTAATGGATGTACATAGCCCTTGCTCATAACAACCTAGTCTGAACCCATGCCAATGAAAGCACTGTAGGTAGTGCAAGGCAAATTGAGGGTTGGCTAGGTGTGTGATTGCATCACCCGAGTTGGATTGTGGTGGTGGAGAAGCTGGTGAGGGGATTGAGGAATCTACTTCTGCATACACAAAGTTGGTGTCATTTTTGGGACTTCCTAGTTGTATGACAGTTCTAATAATCAATACTGAGGCTGAGGGACAAACAAAATCTTGGGTAGATTGGATAGGGGTGTCACATACCTGGGTGTCATGCACGTTATAGTCTCCTAAGCCATTTTTGTCATGAAGATGGATATGCACAGTGTAGCACGCTCTGGATATTGGGGTGGCATATACAAATCAAATGATGAAGAAGAAAGTTGGGATTCTTTGATGGTGGCAGTCGAAGGGTGTGGAGGTTGTTTATCCAAGTTGGGTGTTGGATATTAAGGTTCATGATGTTTGGTTGTTGTGGGTTGAATAGGTTGTTTGTCCTGTGTAGCGGGTGACATTGGTGTAGGTGCAGGGATGAGCGAAGAGGTGAATGTCTTAGGTTTTTTTTGAAAGGGAAGGGGCGATGTCTGCAGTTAGTAAGGATAGGGGATTTCATATGCAAGGGTGAGGGAGGTAATATAGTTGGTTGTGTAATGTGTGGCGATGGTGGTTGCGACATCGCGGGTGGAAATTTGAATGGTAGAGGTTGAGAAGGTTGTGGAGACCATAAGGATGGCGATGGGGAAGGCATAGTATCAGCTTTAGGTCCTTTAGAAGATGATGTTAATGGTGCAGATATAGAGGCTTGTGTTGTCGATGAACATTGGGATGTTGAGGTGAAAATTGGTGAGGATGTCGATGCTCCTACTAACTGGTGGAAAGATACAGGGAACAATTGGGAAGATGAGAATGAAGGCGCAGGGGGAAGGTTTGTGACGTTACAAAACTTAAATGGGAGGAAAAATACCTGCATTCGAATGCTAGCAGGGGTTTATTTAGACCCTAAGGAGGTTACCCCAGCTGATTTGGGGGTTTTTAATGTGTTTATGCTCAAATCGTGACTCGAGTCACGAATTTGACCTAAATCGTAAGATGGGTCATGAATCAAGTGCAAAGGCTTCAAATCAGATATTTGAGGGCCTAGGAGGGGTCCTAGGGCTTTGGGAGGTCTCTGTGAACAACATATTTGGTACCTATAATACACAAAAATAGAGGATAATGTTAGATTTATAAGGAAACTGAACCTAGCACTATCCGTTGTGGGGGTCCCACCAGGCGTGCAAAATGAAACGACCAAAAGTTGACATTTGATCTAACAACATGTAAATAACACAAGTCATTTAGAAACATATGCTTTATTCATTATCAAATTTGTATTGGTTACAAATAGGGAGAGTTTTCTCCTTTTCTTTTCATGAATAAACAATATAGGCCTGATGCCTCCTTATGATGTCCCTTAGTGTAGGTGGGCTTCGTTGTATGTGGGCCATTGTTGGGTTGTTTTTTTTTGGTGTTCCTTTCTTTCAAATCTACTTCATAACCTGAAAGAAACTTGCAAGAAAGGGTCAATACATTGGGGGGCTTTCCCAGTCATGCCCCATATTTAAGAAGACGAAATGACTTTAAAACTATAACATAAATCCAAATAAAATGTGTAGAAGGTAATCATAGGCTGAAACAAATATTACCTCCCAAATTTGGGATGATTTGGGGCTTGCAGATGCGATTCATGACCCGAGTTGCAAATTGGGGCCAGATTTGCAAGGCAGGCTGTGATTTGAGCTATGATGCTCTTCTGGTGAAATATTTCTGGTAGATCGATCCTAAGGCAACTAGAGTGCCTCAGAATCTGACTGTGTGCGCTAGGAAGTAACTGTTCAATGTTGGCTTTCCATTTTAGTAGAGTAACTGTTGAATTAGGGAATCATACTTAATTAGGGGTTTAGGATCCACTATTTATAGGGAAATGCAAGGTGTAGGGGGGGTTAGATAGACTAAACCTAGGTTTGGTTCTGACTAGGGTTAGGTTAAGAAATGCTCTGTGGCAGCATCTCATTCTAAGTAGGAAATATCCTATCCTCACACATGTGAGGAAGGATTAGTGCTAATCCTAATTAAGCCTTAAGCATGTTTAGGGGAGGATTAAAAGAAAACCCTAGAAAACCCTAAATTGGCACATGTGGGAGGATTTTATTAACACTAATTATGAATTAAGAGTTAATTAATCCAATTTTACCCTAAAAAGGGGCTTAAGTGAAGTCAACATTAAATTAGAATTTGATAATTAACTTTTAATTGATTTTGCCAATTAATACCCCATGAGGGTGTCAATTGAGTGTAAATGGGCTATGCATCACCTCGGGTTGCCGTCTGAATGTCTCTTGACGTATAAGATGTGGTTTTGTGGACTTATTAGGGTTTTGGACCTGAAAGCCACTTGTGGAAGTCTACACGTTACTATGGCAATCTATGGCGATCTATGCATGACTACACATGACTACAGCCATCTATGCATGACTACGCATGTCTATGCATAACTAAAATAGTCTACAATAGCCTAGGGATACCTAGAATCACCTATAGATATGCAAAAATAACAATGTGTGACTTTTGGGTGTCTATACTATCTATAAAAAAAATTGGATAGTTGTAACTCAAATATGTTTACAAGCTCCACAAACATGTAGTTTTGACAAACACATCCACCATTCGAAGACTACCATAAGATCACCATGTAGCTTTTTCTAGAAAAATCAATTTTACTAGAAGGAATTCTAATAGATATTTCTAACATTATATGTATACTAATATTGGGTATACAAGTTGAAAGCTATAATTAGTTAAACAAAGTTCAATCTAGTCAATCCTTGAATGATACTAGAATATTCCATCACAACTATATCAAACAATGTTGAAAGTAAGTGAAAATTAAATTTATTATAATTAACATAATGACTAATATCGAAACCTTATTTTAGCTTTAAATCCCATTGTTTGACCTTTTAAATATAATGCTAAATAATTCAAATTTGCAAGTGATATTTTGTCATAACTTTATCAAAGAAATTGGATTACAATGTGAATATAACTCTCGTATGAAGAAAAACTCGGATGGATTTTATATTATCGATTCCTTGTATCATATTCTATATGTTAATAAAAATAATTCCATAATTAATTTTTTAAATGTTTCAAAGGATTAAAAAATAATCCACAGTAGAGTCTTGAATTTGTATGGGTTGATACAAATTGGAAAGTATGGACAAAGCATCAATTGGAATGCAATGTCATATACAAGTCTTAAATGTCTAATGTCATGTATAGAATGTAAAACAAATTATTATTTTCTTGTATAATTACTTTCATTTGGGGGGATGAAGTTCAAAGAGGAAGGAAACCTAAGAGATGACAAAAGAATATGTGGATGGTGGGGAAAATAAATGCTATAAGAGAGAAGAGAAAAAATTATAAGACAATAGTAAGATATAAGAAGTTGGAAGGAATTCAAGAAGGCCTAATAGGAACATTGAAAGGCATAACATGTGCAATATGGTCAAAATGCAATAGGTACTTTCTTATTTGCCTTGCATTACCATGTGAAATATTTTTGTTCTAAGGGGTAACTTTTTATTAGAATATGATATCATTTTATATTTGACATTCTTAATCTTCTCATGATATTCATTACTATCATATTTCAATGTAAAATAGTTTATATTTTTTTTTGTAGTTTATTGTAACTATATGATAATTATTGCATGTATACGGTTGAAATTTGGGTTTCAAATACTTTTAAAGAGATATATTTAAAGTATAATTAGTGATATTTATAGACAATAAATTAGTATCATACAACTAATTTTCTATCTTGTGGAATTGTTTGTCATTATTAACCTAAAGTGGAGAAAGCACTAGCTTCTAAGTTCTTCATAATATAAACTTGATATTGAAATTAGAGGATGGAAAAGCTCATATAACAACCATGGAAGCTAAGAAAAAAAACCCATTGAATGAATGTTTAAAATATTAGGGTCCTATCTAAAAATTTTATATCATCTTTGGAAATATGGTAGCTATTTAGGTCAGACTCATGGAAACCATTGAAGAATTAACAAATGCTAAAGAGAAATTCATAATTAATTCTTTGTAAAATGAGGAAGAAGAAAAAATGTAACTAAACCATATAAAGAAAAAAGAGCAAGTACATAAGGAATAAACTTCTAATGGAACACCACTCTTCAAGATACGGGTAAAGTGGGATATTTAGCAATATAGAGGCCAAAAGAAGATGGAGATGAACCAAAAGGTCTACTTTGAGATGCATATTTACACTTTTGACAAAATTATTTCTTTCACACTTTTGATATGCCACATCATGCTCTTATATAATGGATAACATTCATGGATTCTTTGAAAAATTAAGGATACTATATTTACCAATAATATCATAAGGTTTGAGTTGAATTTGAAGTTCAACAAGACTAAATGTAAAATAAATTCAACATGATTATAAATTAAAATAAAATTTGACAAAAAATTAGATAGTAGAGGACTTGTATGTGTGAGTTGGGGGCAAGATCCACTAGGTAGCATGGAAGAAAATTCATTTTAAAGCCCTAGTGTGAAATTAGAATTCCCTAGCTAAAAGTATGGATGTTGAAGTTAGAGATGAGAAGAAGAGTGAATATATGACAAGTTCAATCTAGGTAGCAAATATTACATTAGAAGTGATTATCAAGGATAAGATGATCAAACATGATACAATGGTTTGTAAAAGTAGAGGGTTAATATGTGTTAGAGTATATTACATCATTTGGATCATGTAAATATGCCACCCTTGGTACATAACTAAGGTAGTAAATTACTTTAGAGATAGTTAGCTAGTTACTTCAATTAATATAATAAATTCACAAGTGTCTATGTGCAAGTTGTAAATGTGCAATATGTCCCCTTGTAAAACTAGGTAGAGTGTTGACCAAACAATCCATCTTTCTATATAAAGGATCTCATAGTGAGTGATTACATATCGCAGTAGGTAGTAGTAGGTATACTGGGTACATCGCAATATAGATTGGTGATGGAGTACAATGTAGTTCTTTAGTATCAATTATGAAGTGTTCATTTCCTCCATACTGCATTGTATCATTTTTGTCACTTTCCATTAATACAATATTTTAGCATCTTACATTTTTGCATATCTTATATCATGTGATTGCATTCTTCCATGGTATACACTATAAAAATCTAACAGTGGTATCATAGCCACGGTAGGTCGATAGGATTAGGGAGAGCTACAAGGAAGATAGAGAGGAAAAATAAATCTCAGTTCGAAAATTTTTGAGATTGCGTTTGGCTAGTGTTTCCATAGAGTTACATAAAAACTTGTGAAGACTAGGACTTAGCATTTGTTCCACTAGATTGACAAATCAACTAGTGAAGATTCATCATTGACAAGATTTAGAATCATCTTACTAATATCTTATTGCATAAAAAGGAAACTGAAGGAAGCCTTGTTGCAGACCTACACATTGCAGAAGAAAAGACCACAGAAACCTTGATCCAAAAGTAAAAGCCATAAAAAACTTGAACTAGAAGAAAACTCCAAAGAAGAGTCATTGAACCAAAAGAAGACTACAGAGAATATTTCATGAGAGATAGGAGATTGGTGATCTCCTTTGTTGATAGAAGACTTCCTCTAGAGGAATCTGAAGAGGACCCATCAAAGGTATCATTGAAGAACTTCCATTCCTGGAAAATATAGAGAAGGACTATCTAAAGTCATGTTCCAGAGATCCAAGAAAAATATCTCATTATCAACACTTTTGTAGTTGAAGGTTGAAGGAAAGGTCTCATAAAGAAGACCAGAGAAGCTACTAGACTAAAGACCTTAGAGAGGTCTCAAGGAGAAGGCTTTACTACACCAAAAATGGGCTTTAATGATGCTTATAAATTGTCCTTAAATATATTTAAAGGTTGTTTTTCAACCACCATCTACGAGGGTGTTATAAAAAGTCTACGACATACGACGACGACTCAAAACCACCTCAAAGAATCGTCATCTTAGGACTATGGGGGTGTTTTGAACCGCCATATTATGACTAAGACGATAATTTTTAATCACCCTCTTAGGGTTAAGCCTCTTAGGTCTAAGAGGAAGGTTCTTACCCACACTCTTAGGTCACCCTAATATGGCAGTTAATAATCGCCCTCTTAGGTCACCATAAGATAGTGGTTTATAACTATCACAAATGTGTATTGCAGATCTGTAAAGCACCTAGAGACAATAGTATGACTGATAAATTTCAACTATTATTTCTATGAATTTTCCCTCTATGGATACCTATGAATATTTTCTCTTTTTTACTTGCCACAAAATCCTTGCTTCTAAGGTAGATTTAGAAACCTAAATAATTCTAGCACTTATCTTGATCTTATTCACTTGTGCTGAGGTTAACCTTTTAGCATGAGATTATAATATAAAATAACTATGGCTTCTTTCTCAAAAACTGAATTTTGTGATGTTTTAAAGATCCTAGTTAAAGAAAATTTTTTGATAACATAACCAACTATAAAATGATTCATGCATGGCCTTTGTAAATTGTAGCAAGCAAAGAAAATTGATTTCCAACTGTTGTGGTCTTTTCCTTATAATGCTACAAGAAGAGAGGTCATATACAATGGACATCTTAAATAATATACCACTACCAACAACAAAGCATATTGTATTGCTCTTGTGTAGGGATTGGAAGCAGTAAAATATATTGTTATTATTTGAATTTGTGTATATAGCACCCTTCTTATTTATCGTCAAACAAATAGAACATAGAAAATTGGTGCTTACCATCTGAAACAATGGATAAAATAGCAAAAGAACTTGCTAATTATTTAATCTTGTGTCATTGACCATAGTAGACCAAGAGACTATAATCCCAAATCTATAATGATATGCAAGGATTTCTTGTATGGAGACAGTAAGTAGGTGATTTCTATTTACACTTAAACCACAAAGAAGAATGTGCATTTTTTTGCCCTACAATAATTAGTTTATTTTTTAGTTTGTTTTGTAAAGAAACAAGATTGGATGGAAATGGATACGATATCTGATACTGGTACGAAATCGGATATGGATACGATAAATTTTCTAGATCTAATATGGATACGACTAGATACAACATTAGAAAAAGCATATATGTTTAATATATGAAAAGAAAAAATATATGACACAAAAATATTTACAAACGTATATATTTTTAATAGGATATTTTCATTAACTAGGTAGCCTTAAAAAATTCACCAAGCACCATCATATACATAAGCCCCATCTTAGGATAAAGAATGCTCTAAAAAATAAATGACAAATCAAATATGTGGAAATAATTTAATTCTCAGGAGATGAAAATGGTTCTGTTGGAAAGTAATTCTGCAAGGCATCTTGATCCATGTACTTCCAGACGATAGCTAGATGTAAGGGTATGTAAAATATCTTGTAATTATTCTAAATCTACATAAATTGTAGACCTAGAACTTAAACTAACAAGTTGTTGCCCCTTCATCGCAGCTCATCAAAATTGATAATAAATCTTTTAAACATCCTAAAAACATATTACAATGTACAAAATCATGCAAAGTCTTATAGTTTGTTTTTCAAGACTCCATAACATGCTATACTTAAAGAAATATTATTTATAACTTATTGTCATAAATAAGATTTCTTTTTTGTAGTTGATATATTACTTGTATAAATTGTATATTACTTGTATATCCAAAGAGGATTACCAAACATGCATAAGCCTCAAAAAAATAAATTGGTACCTTATTATTAAAAAGTCATTTCCAAAAATGGTGTATACCCAACCTTGATCATATTCAAATATCATGTGTCTATATAGAAGCTGGCAAGTTGCCTCCTACTAAGATTCTAGCCCTTCCAATGTTTAAGAATTATACTCCTGGAATTCCAGCTCCTATTTTATATATTAAGAACTTGGTAAAATATGTAATTGTGGATGACTTACACTTCGTATTTGGGTCCCTTTTTGAAAGCATGGAGGAAGCCAAATCTGGACTTGGCATAAAGTTAATGCAGGAGGGTCGGATGAGGGGCCAAGCATTTGTAACTTTCCCATCTATAGAACTTGTAGACCATGCATTGAAAATGGCACATCGATATGTGTTAAAAGGAAAGCCAATGATAATCCAGTTTGGGAGAAATCCTTCAGCTAGAAAAGTGAATTGAGTAGTGGAAATCTTGAGGACAGCACAAGCACTCCAAGAGCTTGCTGATCTAAAAAAACAACTTCAACCAATAGATGGTGAATGGAGATATTTTCTCATAGCACTGGAGTCATATTGGTTGAGGATTAGGTATACAATGCAACTATATTATTATAATTGTATCTTTCAATCTACTAGAAGTGCAATTTATTTAAGCAAGCAATAATTTTAGAGGCCTTCTAAAGGTCAAATATGCTACACATGCCCTATACAAAAATATTGATTTTTTGAGTGTCACACATCACTATCACAAATGTGTATTGCAGATATGTAGAGCATCTGGAGACAATAGTATGACTGATAAATGTCAACTATTATTTCTATGAATTTTCCCTCTATGGATACCTATGAATATTTTCTCTTTTTTACTTGCCACAAAATCCTTTCTTCTAAGGCAGATTTAGAAACCTAAATAATTCTGGCACTTATCTTGATCTTATTCACTTGTGCTGAGTTTAACATTTTAGCATGAGATTATAATATAAAATAACTATGGCTTCTTTCTCAAAAACTGAATTTTGTGATGTTTTAAAGGTCCTAGTTAAAGAATAATTTTTGATAACATAACCAACTATAAAATGATTCATGCATGGCCTTTGTAAATTGTAACAAGCAAAGAAAATTGATTTCCAACTGTTGTGGTCTTTGCCTTATAATGCTACAAGAAGAGAGGTCATATACAATGGATAACTTAAATAATATACCACTACCAACAACAAAGCATATTGTATTGCTCTTGTGTAGGGATTGGAAGTAGTAAAATATTTTATTGTGTAGGTGAAAATGTAAGGGTTGTGTCTAGCACATATTACTACTTTTTTTGAAGTTCTCTAGTGAAAACCATGAGTGCTAATAATTCTCCTATTGTCATTTTGTTGATGAAGGCACCTGAGAGTCTATTAGGATGGTTTGAGTTCAGTGAGGATTTTAGCATGGAAAGAGAAATGTGAGCCTGAATGCCACAAAAAATATCCATCAAAAGATGAGGGGAAGTGTCAATGCAGGGAGAGGAATCTACTGGTCTAGAATCTGATAGATTCAGTCGCACCAAAATGCAAATGATAAAACAGAGTAAGGTCATGTCTCACTCTTTATTTTCTCTGTCAGTATGTTAGAAGTTTCTTCAAGTCTTTCTCATATCACAAGTCCTGGGAGGGTTGGATGCAGTGACAAGAGTAGTGGTTTTGAAAATAGTATGTGGATCCTGCATGTAAAATGTCAATGTGTTTACTATATATTACAATATGTATAATTTGATGGAAGGTTATCCCCATATGCTGAGGATGTATAATTACAGGCTTTTGATCAAGGGTATTGTAAATCTACAAAGAGTGGGGGTGGTTGTGTTCCTGTATGGGAGTGTTTTATTTTGGCTGGGTAATAGTGTTCCCTTGGCGGCCTCTTGAGATATAAAGGTTCAGTTTGGATCATTCTCTGCATCGCAAAAAACCTCCCTACCTATTAAAAGGTTGAGTACTGGTCCTTCCTCTGATTGGCCAACCAAGATCGAATATAGCTAGTTTTCCATGATAGTGTTTCCCCTCCAACCCCATGGGATTCGTTTCAAAAGTTTTGGGCTTGGAATAGTATAATGAGAAAGATATATACCTTCATAGTAGTATGCCATCATGGCAAATTTTGGAAAAAAATATGAATGTAATATCCTTTGAATTTATTAGGGGTACGCCCTAGTGGATAGCTCCATGTTTTATCAATCCCAAAAAAAACATCGAGTGATGAACTTTTGAAGAGACCTCATGCGTAAACACAACATTAGGGTTTAAATTTTAATCTAGGGTTTAATATAGGGTTTAAATTTTACAAATCTCATGCGTAAACACAACATTACAAACTAAAAAATTTCAAACCCTAATCGCAAAAATACCTAAAATAATGCAAAATTCATTGAACCTAACTAACCTCATCTTCGTCTTCATGCCCCATTTTGTGCCTTCGGCTTCGACCCTCATCTCTCGCCATTTTGGATAATTAGAAAAAATTTCAAAGAAATTTTAGGGCAAACCCCAACCAAAAAATGAATAGCATGAATCGAAGCTCGGGAGCCCTAGAAGTTTTAGGGCAAACCCCAGCCAAAAAATGAATAACACAAATCAAAGATCCTAGGAGCCCTAGGTTGTGCGCGTAGTGTGGAGGTTGTAGTAGCTAAGGCATGGTGTGGAGGTTATAGTAGCTAAGGTACGGTTGGAGGTTGTAGTAGCTAAGGTGTTTCGATTGTTGTAGCTAAGGCACGATAGTTGCAATAGCTAAGGCACGGTGGTTGTAGTAGCTAAGATAAGGTGCAACGATTGTAGTAGCTAAGGCAAGGCATGGAGGTTAGAGTAGCTAAGGCATGGAGTGGAGGTTGCTAAGGTGCGATATACTATCTAAAGCTTCAAAGAAAAATGATGTCACCATGTGGGGTTTAAGCCCACGTATTAAAAAAACCTAAACCACCTCTAAGAAGGTGGTTTATAACCACCCTCTTAAGGATAAGAGGGTGGTTTATAACCACCCTCATAGGGGCACCCAAAAAAATTTGGGTTCCCCTAATATGGTGGATATAAACCACCCTCTTATCCCTAAGAGGGTGATTATAAATGCCCTCTTAGATCACCCTAAGAGGGTGACAGTTTATAACCACCCTCTTAGTTCTAACCCCTAAGATGGTGGTTTATAACCATCGTCTTAGTTTAACCCCTAAGACAACGATTTATAATCACATTCTTAGTTCTATGAGGGCAATTAATAACCACTCTCTTAGGGTAAACCTAAGGGGGTAGTTATAAACAACCCTCTTAGGCTCTATTAGGGTGGTTTTTTATTGTTGTAAAAAACCACCTTAATTTAGCCACAGTTAAAGCTCTTTTTTGTTGTGGTGCTTGGTGAGCCTCTTTGTAGAAATTGGAGAAGCTATCAAAGAAGTTCCTAGGAGAACTCATTAGAGAAATTCACTAATGAAGATAGTGAAAGAACTGGGACAATTATCTCCACATGACAACAAGCCTAAAGGATAAAGATTTGGAAAACGGTTTGTCAAACTTTAGAGAGAAGATTCATGAAGACCTCAAGACCTCTAGATTATAGAGAAAAAATCTTGTTTGAAGTCAAAACTTAGACAAAATAAACCTACCAAATCCAAGAATATTTGGAGATTGACCTTCATAGCTAAGAAGGTATATTTTAGTGAATAGATTGACTGCTAAAGGACAACAATCAAGATAGAATTACTAGCTACAAAAATTCAGAGTTCCAAGCCAGATCCTGAAGGAGAAGTTGAAATCGTCTACTACAATTTTAGAGTAGCAGACTAGGAGCATTCACAGCTACGAGCAACCACCATTCTAGACAAGAAATTTGGTGAATCCTTAGAGGTCATTAGTTCTTTGGTAAGAGGAGCTTGTTTCTTAGAAGGTGGAAAATTGAATTCGACCTAGATCTACAAAAAATAAATTTTGCTCCTGTTTGGGTAGGACTTCTTGGGTTACCTCTACACTTTTGGCACTAATATTCTAAGAGGCATAGCTAAAAATTTTCTAGATCTAATCATGATTAATGGTCCAAATCAATTTAAATCAAGGATGTGTGAACATCAATATAGACTTAGATTTACCCAATGTTATTGACCTCATTTTGGATTTAGGTATTCAAAAGCAACCAATTGAGTTTGAAAATATCCCTCCCAGAATATGTGAGTCCCATCCTCAAGATTAGGTTGGGAATTTTTCATCCAAAATAGCCCCCCACAAAGAGGTATCAAAGCCACCTACTTTGAACAATTCTAATTTGGAGAATCCTCTTGCAAACATTTTGAATAGAGATAACAATTTCTAGCATAATGTTGGAGATCACAATGTGGGAGATGCAAGAGATCGTGGAGCTAGAGATTATAATATCAAAGGGGTGAGCTCTACCCCTGAGGAAGATTTTAATAAAATAATCCCATGGAAGTCAGTCATGTTTGCTTCTAGCAAAAATTTAATGAAAAAGGTAGATGTGGGACAGAAGAAATCTAAGAGGCATTACAAGCAAGATGCTAGAAATCAATAAATAAGGTAAGATATTGCTGATGGGAAACAGGGTTATGCATAAGGGGTCACCCCCAAAATATATTTATAAAATCCTGGTGAATCGATCTCGAAATCTTGGCGAATTGTGTCCAAGGAGAAATGGTGAATTGCATTCATATTTCACCAAAAAAATTCAAATAGTGGTGAATTTTTTTGTGTTGGGGACTATGCCTATCGATTGCCAACTTCTAGATCTGTACAATAAAATCAAATTCTTTATATCAATAGGAAAAGCTATGTTGATTAGAGTATGTCTATAGAATAATGTTGATAGGAAAAAGCTATGTCGATTGATCTAAGTCGATCAGTTGAAGACATGATGATCGGAATTTACCGATCGGTTGCAGACATGATGGTCTAAAAATACTGATCGATTGCAGACATGACTATCAAAAAATATCGATCGGTTGTAGATATGTCGATCGATTGCAATAATATCAATGTGTTGCAGCAATACTGATGTATTGCAGTAATGTCGATCGGATGCAACAAAGTCGATCAAATGCAGCAATGACGATCCGATGTCGATTAGTTGCATTGATGATGCATTGCATCTGTACCACGTGTCAACCATGCATTAAATTTTTGCATGCAGATGCCATGTGTCAATTTTTTAATTGATGGTATCAATTATTTATTCAATGGTTTGATTTAGAAAGTATATATAAATGCATAAAAAATCATTTTCACCTTTTCTAACGTAGTTTTCATCACACGCTTTTAATTTATACCCTTTTCTGATGTTGTCAATCAAGATTCCAATACCTTCCACCCTACCTCCTGATCCACAGTCCCTCAATCCCTACAAAATAATCCAATGGCGTCCCCTACCACCCCTACAATGTCAAAAATTAATTTCAAAAACCTTGTTTGCCCCCTAATTTCTAAAATTTTAACAACATCGAGTTACGACATGTCATGGGTCCAAACTCTGGTCTTTAGGGTCTAGTTTTGATATTGTAGTTCGACACAACATAAAACTGCTGGAGAGGATAATTGCAGGTTACGACATTGATTCGGCCACAGTAAATATTATCATTGACAACAAAAATATCAAATTTTCTTTCATAGCCTCAGACGTCTCTGGATTGATAGGATTACCTCACATCGTTTACGATCCTATCACATTGAAATTCACTTTAATTGATGATGATAAAATCTACCTAGAGACCACCTTCAATGTCTAGTCAGAATATTTTCAAGGTATAACTGCATATTTTTATATTTAATTGAATTTAAAGTCTAGGGTTTTACAATTATTGATTTGTTTTTTTTGCAGTTATCGCTACCAAGTCCAAAAAGGGTTTGACTGTACCAGGTATTTAGAATAAGTTTCTTCAATCATGTTATGAATTCTTCCTAGCGATACTCGTTATGTAAGGAAGATCGACAAAAATTCCAATGTAGGCATTGGCATATTTTGTTCATTGTATTGCACACCAACAATTCAACTAGTCCACCTATGTCTCACATCGCATCAGAATGGATATCCAAAATGTGAAAACCCACCCTTCTCTGTCTCCAAAAATCGACACATGCAACTACATTCTTTTTTTTATAAATCATATTATAATTTGCAAAATATTGCAGTACTGGCTTCTTGGCACCTAGACCTAGCCACTGCAATCGTGATAAAACAACAAGTGAAAGTATTTTTTACTTAATATGAAACTAATAATTTTTATATTCAATATGTTTGTCATTTTTATATTTATACAAAATATAGAAAATGGCATCCTCTTCTTCTTCAAAGCGGGATGTTGCTTTCAGAGGTTATAATCCAAAGGAATCAAGAGACTCTGAAACACCTATGGAGGAAACAATGCCACCACTAAGAAAAATAACTTGGAAATGCGTAAGATCTAACTAATACTCAACAACCTCCACCTACACATCCACTACCAATTGGCGTAGTTACGCACGAGGTCTCATCTTTGGCAAGTAAGTTTTATAGTCTGCCTTCACAAAATTTGTTACCAATTTTTACTGTATTTTTTTATTAATTTTTATAATGTGTTTTAGATGTACAACACACCCATATTCCATTTGCAGTTGTGGTTGTGCAAGAGGTCTCATCTTCGACCGGTACATGTTATACATTAATAGTAAATTTTACAATCTACCTTCACAAATTTTGTAACCAATTTTTATTTTAATTTTTTTAAGTCCTCAACAACAATTTCGTCATAGAAAACAACAGTCGATGTTGCCCCCTCCTCCACCACACCAACCTCAAATGTGAGGTCAACAATGGTTCTAGGGTGGAAAATATTTTCTTCCATCTAGGCCATAGGGAACAACATCCAAGCAATTTTCAAGATTCAAAAATATGTCTTTTGGTAATTTTACAAGTGTACAATAAGCTTTTGGTATTGGGTTAGATATGTTGGCAATTTGAGTTATTTTATGTTGTCATTGATGTCACATGGATCACATTTGAGTTTTGGTTGCAAAATCACTTCATAAAATATCATTTATGATATTTTGGAGAGCATGGATATATACAGGGTTTTTGTGAAAACCAAGGCAGACAAAATAAAAGGTTTTATTTAAAACCATGGATGGCAGATTTGAAATGGATTTTTCTTAAAACCCAGGTTGTCTTTTCATTTCATCGAAAAAGGTGCCCCATAGATGGAGATATTTAATTTTAAGTATTTAGTTTAAATTTTAAATTATTTAAAATTTTAATTTTAATTTTAAAATTAACAATAAAATTATAGTGTCGACGTCTAAAGAAAGGAGGAAAGGCATATATTAAAAAGAATAGCACTGAAGTATAAACAAAGGGGAAAAGGCATATATATATATATATATATATATATATATATATATATATTTTATATATATATATATACCACCAAAAGTTTCAATAAATTTTTGTCCTCGATTTTCGAATGCATTCGAATTGATAACGTAATGCGAGAAGAGCATGTGTGTTGAAGTGTGTGTAAAGAGGAGTGTGAAAGGTTTACAAAATTTAGATTTGTTGAAGAATTGTTCGTAGAGGATAACCAAACGCATAGTCACCTTTGACCTAGTGGTTCATACGTTATGTAAGAAGCAAGAGGTCCTAGGATCGAGTCTCGCCGGGGATGCTTGTTGTGTTGAAACACTCAAAGCGTTTTTGAGTTTTCGAAGGGCGCAAAATATTGAGGTATTTTTTTTGGTTCATGCCCCTTTGAACATGTGAGGGTGTGTGGCCCAATGACGGCTTGGTTGCGGTTAAGGTGCTGAGCGAGGATGCGTCAAGGGATCGAATCCCGTCAAGGACAGAGGCAAGTTAATATTTTTTAATATTTTATTTTTCTAAAGTTGCCCTAGGAGAAATAAGGGTTATGATGCACCTTAAGAAAAAGAGAGATTTCTGGTGATTTTCGTTTTGGAAGTATATCATATTATATATCGTTGGAAAGCTTATTTCAAGGGCTATTTGATTAACTTTCTTAGAGGGAGAAATAAGCTATGTGCAAAGAGATATTTCTAATTTTGTAAATAGGTTCAAAAATGAAGGTTGCTTTGTTCTTTTTCAAAGAAGATTAATTATTTCATGAGGGGACATGATGTATTTTATTGAGTAGAAGTAATAAGGTGTTATTTGGATATTATTGTTGTGTTATTAATCATGATCCCTAACCCTTATTGAAAGTTAAAAAATAAAGTTTTTTGAGTGTGGCAGATTTAGTGGACAACTAATAAGGCATCAAAAGGTATGAGCAATATTCTCCATTGACTTTGTTTATGGTGGTTGATTTTTGAAATATCATTGAAGAGAAAATGATTGATTGTGGTTTCCTTTTCAAAAGTGGTTGGTTGAATACTTCAAGGTTTTATGGTTTGAGAATTGTGTTTAAACCTTGTTTTATAATCATTGTTGTTGAAGCCATTAGTTGTGTAAAAAACCTGAGATAGGGTTTGAGAAGAACATGAGTATCATTGTTATGTGAAGAATATTTTATAAGAATTGTTGTTGAAGCCCATTGATTGTACAAAGAAATTGAACTTGAGTTAGAGAACAACATGAGTATCATTATTATGTGAGATTTGTGGTTGATCATTGTTGGAAACATTTTTAGTTGGTTGATACTTGCTTGGACTAGGGTTTGTGAGAAAGAGTTGTTCCTTGTGGTGATTGCTTGAGTAGAGTTGTTTGAGCCTAGTCAAGTGATTGTGTGAAGTGGTTTTTCAAGTTCCATGAAACAAAGTATTCTATATTCTGATTTGAGTTGAGATTATTGTAGATCATTGTTGTCATCCATTGTAGAGTGCATTGCCATTCATTGTTGAGTTCATCATTGAGCCTTACCTTCATAGATTTGTGGATGGGAATTGAGTGCTACTTGAGCATTATTGATTGAGCCTTTAAGAAGGCCTTTGAGAGAGATTTGTGGAAGATTTTGTGTATGATTGATGGAGCCTTTGAGAAGGCTTTTGGGATAGATTTTTGGATAAATTTATGGCAGCTTTTGTGCATGATTGATTGAGCCTTTGAGAAGGCTTTTGGGATAGATTTCTGGACAAATTTGTGGTAGATTTTGTGCATGATTTATTGAGCCTTTGAGAAGGCTTTTGGGATATATTTTTGGATAGATTTATGGTAGCTTTTGTGCATGATTGATTGAGCCTTTGAGAAGGCTTTTGGATAGATTTATGGCAGCTTTTGTGCATGATTGATTGAGCCTTTGAGAAGGCTTTTGGATAGATTTTTGGACAGATTTGTGGATAGATTTTGAGCAAGTTCTTGGTGATATTGCTGAGCATATTTGAGCAGGTTCTTGGTGAGCTTGCTAGAGCATATTTTGAGCAAGTTATTAGTGAGCTTTCTGGAGCAGATTTGAGCAAGTACTTGGTGAGATTGCTGAGCATATTTGAGCAAGTTCTTGGTGAGCTTGCTAGAGCATATTTTGAGCAAGTTCTTGGTGAGATTGCTAGAGCAGATTTGAGCAAGTTCTTGGTGAGCTTGCTAGAGCATATTTGAGCAAGTTCTTGGTGAGCTTGCTAGAGAAAATTTTGAGTAAGTTATTGGTGAGCTTGTTGAAGCAGATCAATGAATTTCTTACCTGAGCAGATTAGGAATGTCTTGCTAAGAAGATCAATGGATTGCCTAGCTGAGCAGATCAGTGGATTGCCTAGCTGAGCAAATTAGTGAATTGCCTTGCTAAGCAAATCAGTGGATTGCCTACCTGAGTAGATCAGGATTACTTACCTGAGCAAATCAGTGGATTGCCTACCTAATTAGATTAGTGGATTGTCTAACTAAGCAAATCAGCAAATTGCCTTGTTGAGCAGATCAATGGATAGCCTAGTTTTGAGCAGATCAAAGTAATTATTTGTATTGGGATAAGGATCCCTATTTCTTTGTGAAATATTATAAGGAGATTATCTTGTGGAGTGCCCCACATTGGCGAAACCATGCTAAATATTGAGTCTCAATTGTGTGTGGTGATTTGTGCTCTTGCTTACTATTGCTATCTATGTCATTAACGCACATTGCTATATTTGGATATTGCAATTAAGGAAACTAATTGATATTGGTTTGGAAATAAAGTAAAAAGTGGGTGCTATACTATTCACCCTTCCCTCTCAGTATAAGCTTATGTTCTTCAATGTAATTTTACAAGTGTACAATAAGCTTTTGGTGTTGGGTTAGATAATCCTCCACTTGATCAAGATTTTTTTTTTTATTATGGTGGAGTCGGTAGCTGCCATGAATTCGGGTAGGTTGTCCAGCTTTTATGGTCGCCATAGTATTCTATGATGTTTGCCCCGAAATCCACCACACAGATCCTCGTGTAGTCCGCCCCTATAACCTCCATGCCATAATCATTTTAAACATTTTACTTCGTTGAAAGCACCAGGAAAGGGACAAACGTTCAGTCCAACGAGGCTTGAGATTTGAACCTTGGACCTTCACCCCCATTATTGGGTTTGGATGAACCAATTGGTCTACACATCGGACCCATTAGGATTTCTTTTTACAAGGCAACATTCCCACTATTTTTCAAGTAACATATCTGCTTCGAGATCCTCAAAATGAAGCAAGAGTAGAATGTTCAAGTTCATCTCCTCCTAAGAAAACTAGCACCCCTCAGGCTCATCGTCTACCAGAGGATGAAAATTTATTTTTTTTGAAAATGAATTAGTTTCTAACAATGTTCAAGCAACCATTAAAGATTCTTTAATTCCATATGTAAAATAAATGAAACAATGGGAGTATCAGATCAAATTTTTTATAAAGGTAATAAATTCCCAATTAAAAAAATTTCAAAAAGAGAATATTTTTTCTTTAGTTAAAAATGAACCGGAAAAGCTTTATGTTCTACTACATCAAGCTAAATCTGGCATGGTGAAGGTTACAACATCTTATAATGATGAAATTTTAGGCATTATGTTGAACAAATTAGAGAACTTAAATGTTGAAGCCCAAGCTTATTTTAATGAATGGGCATGTGATAAGAAAATGGTTGTTGTTGTTGTAGTTGCAAGGAATGTTGTCGAGGTTAGACTAATGTGTTCTAATTTTTTTTCTCTTTTTTAAAATGTAAATGTGTGCTAACTACTTATTTTTCCTTTTGTAGGAAAAGTTTGATAATCTGAGGAAGCAGGTTCAAAACCTGTAAGACTATCTCTAGATGGTAAAGGATCTCTTAATGACTTCTATGGCAATTTAAAAAAGAGCTCAGGAAGCAGTTCGATAAAAAAAACACTTTTAGGAATATCATTATCCAAAACAGATTAGATCTTGATGTTCTGCTTAATGAGAAGGGTAAATAAGTTCTTGCACTAATATTCGAAGATGTTTAGAAAGAGGAAAACACCCTGCTCGAAGGCTTGAAAAGTGTAGAGAACATCCTTGTCAGTTCTAGAGCAATGGAGAGGACTGATAACCAGTCCAAGGGAGGACCCCTTGAACTGCAGAATGTGGAAGCAACAAAAAGGGAAAAGAAGTTGAAACTACCTCTAGCCCCCATCTAAGGAATGAAAAGGATAGTCTGGTTGTGTTATTGCTTTTAAAATTTTGATTTTATCAAAAATATAATTTTATGATATGGTTTTGTTTGAAAATAAGACATTTGTTGTTATAATATTGTATAAAGTTATGGAAGGATCTAGTCTGAATGGTTGTAGGTGAGGATATAAGCTAGAGCAGGTTTTATCACTAAAGGACAAGGATTTGGTAGGAGGATTTATGGGGTATTCCATGAAACAAAAAACTCTGTGAGATTGGATCAAAAATAACTAGTTGGAATTTATGGGCTATATTCCTGCATTTCATGTGATAATGAAGTGTTGGATGGTTTTTGTCTTCCAAAAGTAGAAGATTCTAGAATCATAAAAAAGGAATATGGAGTTGTGGGTTCAATATTTGAATCTAAAATTATGGACTCCTAGGTTTGATCAATGCTCTGATAAAACTAATACCCATCCTATCTGGATCAAGCTACTCTCTTTACCCTTTGAATTTTGGAATGAAAGAATGTTACGTGGGATTGGGAACTCCTTGGATGTTTTCCTTGGAGTAGACATGGAAAACTTGGTATTCATAAAATAGTAGCTCATATCTTAGTGGAGCTTGATCTCGGTTTATGTTTTCCAAAGACCATAGATTTTGTATTAGAAATTTTGATATTCTTATAAAATCTTGGCTACATCAGGGTTCTTTTTTGATGTAGTAATTGTCATCATTATGATCATCTTAAGGCAAGTTATAAAATGGAAAATATAAGAAGAAAATATATTGTACAAAAGGAAGTTGAAGGATCGTTTAGTAGAAAAACATAATAGGAGGTAGCAATGACTAAAGCTCAGATACAGAAGGACCCGATCAAGACTCCTGAATTGCTTAAAGAAAGGTTTATTGTCATCAATGTCCAGTCAAAGGAGAAAGAGTTGGTTTCCAAAAACTATAATAGGGCAACTTTCTATGAGGGAAGGGAGACCACACTTACAATTGATAAAATGTATGGAGGCATTTTATTAGGTTACCAACAAAGCCTAAATCTAAATTTTCTTTTTTTGAGGAATGGGGGATTGAATTTCAATAATGATAAACTTTATATATCATCTTGTCCTAGGTCGAGCTCCTATATGGAGGGTTTTATAGGCCATGATTTAGATAATGCATTTGAAGAGAGTGGTGTTATCAAGGACTTAGAATAAATAGAGGAGAAAGGTATAAAATTTTCTAGGTTGTTATCCTCTTTAGCTAGAGATATTTCAGGCCAAGGAAGCAAGCAGGGCTTAAATAACCCTAGTATGATATCTTTCCCATCAAGTCCTTCAAATACCCATAATACAAGCACATCTTCTAGCATATATGATCTAATAGCCATGAAAAAATGTAAAGGAGATATTGGGTATGGTCAAGTATTAGGGGACTTGGGTCTTGAGACAAGTCAACCTTAAGAGTTTATAGTAGGAAGGAAATTGTACTTAAAAATTGCATAGTAAAAAATTGAGAAGGAAATTTTATGTGGCAAACAAAAATCTATAGTTGGAGTTCTTAGAGTAATATAACCCTAAGGGAAAGGGTATCAATGATCATTTTCTCTTTTAATGTTTGAGAGTTTGGGCCCCCTCATAAAAAATAGCCCTAAATTATTTGTTTAAACTTCATAATCCAGATATAATTTTAATCTATGAGACTATGCTAGATGCAAAAAAAGCAATAGCCATACTCATCTCTCTCCTACCAAATTGGAACTTTGTAGGGTTAGACTCAAAAGGAAAATCAAGGGGAAATATAACATGATAGAATTCCTCTTTCCAGCTAGTTGATAAGGTTTATATTGAGGCATGTGTGGTTACAGACTTACATTCTACGAAACTAAGTAAGCTAATTTTTATAGTTAATTTGTATGATCCCTATGGTAGTAGAAGGCAATTTTGAAAGAATTATTTATATAATACTTAAAAAAAAGGAAATATAGTGGTGGGAGGGAACTTAAACTTTGTAACTAAAAAAGCATAAATATGGGGAGAGGAGGTCAAAATGGATCCCCTTGTTGAATTCTTCCTATAGAAAATTCAAAATGCAGGGTTGTGTGATGTAGAACCTATTAAATTAGTGCCCACTTGGAGGAATCAAATAACTGGAAGAAAAGGTATTTCTAAAAGGTTGGATAGATTTTTAGTGTCTGAAAACCTCATAGCTAAAGTAGAAATATGAGGTCTTGGATAAATCAAGGTGGGGATCTAATCATTCACCAATTTTCTTACAGTTAGAAAAGGATCAATAAAAACCAGTAAAATCTTTCAAGTTCAATGTTATCTAGTTGGAATATGAGGAAATTATAAATATAGTAAAAAATGAGTGGAGACATACTCACCTAACAATAGAAGAGATAAATATGTTTCAATTTTTTAAAAATTTGAGAAGAATCAAATCTACTACAATCACATGGGTTAAAGGTGAATATTGAGAAGTAGAGGTAAATATAGTGGACATATAATATAAATTAAATCAGTTATATAGTCACAAAGGTAATGAGGTTTATTCAAACAAAGAAAATTTGTAGGTAAAGGATTTGGAAAAAAAATAGAGGGAATTGTTAGAATAGGAAGATGCAAAGTGGATGATGAAAAGTAGAGCACTTTGGTTGGAACAATGGCATGAAAATACAAAATTCTTTCAAAATTATGCAAAGCAAAGAAAAATGATAAATACAATCTAAGAAATGAAAGGGGAGGATGGAACAAATATGAGAAGGTTTCAAGAAATAGCAGGATTAGAAGTAACCCACTTTAAGAAAATTTATCAAGAACCCAATAAACCAAATTTTGAAGAAATCATTAAGCTACCACTTTATCTATCTAAGATGGTCAATGGTGAAGTTAAAGAAACTTTGATGATAGAAGTCACTAAGGAGGAGCTACAAACAACAATTAAATTATTTTAGAAAGGGAAGAGTCCAAGACTAGATGGTTGGACCATTGACTTTTATGTGGGTTTTATGAGTTGTTGGAAGAAGACATTTTAAAGGTGGTTAAGGAATCAAGGACTTCTAGGTAGGTACTTGGGTCTATCAGTACAATTTTCTTGGCCTTGATTCCTAAGAAAGATAATCTAAATTTTTTTTGGGAGTGTAGGTCCATATCGTTGTTTAATACTATTTACAAAATCATCTCCAAGATTATTGTTGAGGCTAAAAGGGGTTTTTTTAGACATCTTCTCAAAAGAATAATTTGGTTTCTTAAGTAGAAGATAATTCCATGAAACTATAGGTGTTGCTCAGGAATCACTTCATACAGTCAAATCAAGGAAGTAACAATCAATGATAATTAAGCTTGATTTGGCAAAAGCTTTTGATAGGGTAAGTTGGTTGTACATCAGGCTTATATTAATTCATATTGGTTGTAGTGTGCCCTTTATAAATTGGGTAATAGGATGTATTAATTGTGTTTCGTTTGTTATCTTAATTAATGCTTTAGCTTCTAGCTTTTTTAAGCCTTTTAGAGGGCTAAGATAGAGATGCCCCATATCACCCTTATTATTCTTACTTGTGGCTAAAGGGTTGAGTAGAATGAGTAAAGAACTAAAAGAGCTTGCCATAATTAAAGGCATTAAATTGGAAAACTCTTTGGTTGGGATTAACTTACTATTTGTAGATGATATACTCTTATTTTGAAATGGTATGTTAAGAGAAGCATAGAAATATAAAAAATTGTTAGATTTATATTGTGTTGCCAAAGGAATATAAATAAACCTCCAAAAACAAATATAGATTTGAACAATATATAGCCAAGACAATAAGAAGTAGTGGTAAGAATTTTTGGCTTCAATCTAATTGAGTTTGGCAAAGGTCTAAAAGATTTGGGGTGTAATACTGAAGCAAAATAATTATAGATACCAAGATTGGATTTGGTTATACATTAAAGTGGAAAAATGATAACTTCATGGTGCAATAGATGGTTATCATTGGGAGGTCATTTAACACTGGTTGAATCAATTTGGGAAGCCATTCCAGTATTCTGGCACTCTATGGCTCATATTCTTGTTAAAATAGTGGAAAAAATAAGAAATGCTTTCATTTCCTTTGAATAGGAAGAAGGGATAAGGATTCAATGCCTTTGGTTAAATGGAGTAAGATAGCCAAACCTAAATCAACAAGAGGATGGGGGCTTAAGAATATACATAACTTTAGGAAAGCACTAGCTACCAAGAGTCTTTGGAGATTACTAACTTGTAAAGGATTATGGCATGAGGTTATCAAGGAGAAATATTTAGGTTCCATGTTGTTTGAAGAGTGTATTAGATTCCTATCAAGCCAGTGACCAATACAACTATCATTTGGATAGCATTAGTGAAGGCTTTTTCATTAGTGGGAATTTTTTTGGTTTAGAAAATAGAAAATAGGAAGAAAGTAAGGCTAGGAAAAGACCCTTGGCTAGGGAATGGAGGGAATTACCAGCCATCTTAAAATTTAATAAAACATCTAAATAGACAGGGGCTCAAAATATTAGCAGATGCAACCTCTATGAACATAATAAATTTATGGAATCAGGGTGGATTTCAGCAGAACAATTACTTTCAGAAGGAAATGAAGCTAATAAATTGAGCAAGTGTACAAGGGATCTTACAAAGGCTTTTATAAGACCGAGATAAGAAAATGATTCCTTAGTATGGTCAAAGAACCCAACTAGTGGATAATTTACAGCTAAAGAAGGATACAAGGCAATGTTTAAAGATAATAATGAGGAGATCGTTTGGTCATGGAGTAGGATTTAGAAGGTGAAAGCACCCTTGAAAATTAAAAAAAAATCTTGATTATCTTTACCTAAAAAGACATTAACATGGGATGTTCTACAAAATACGTCCTAATAAGGACTAAGTCAATGCAGTTTTTGTAAAAGGGAAGAAGAAACAATAGATCACCTACTAGTTCACTGTGATTTTTCAAGAGAAGTGTAGAGGTATATTCTACCCATGACTAAGGGGAATGGATAGTAGCTAGCAAGGAATCTATTAGATAATAAGCAAACAATGGTTCAAATATAAATTTTTAAAGAAATTCAGGTGCATTCCATTAATAGTGGCATGGGGTCTGTGGTTGGCAAGAAATTCTATGTTGTTTGAGAGTAAATTTTTTTTACCTATACAAGTTCAAGCTCATATCAAATATACTTATGAAGGTATTAAAAAAGCTCCAAAATTAAAGGTTATAAGACATGTTGGAAGTTTAACAGTGGATATTACAAAATCTTGGGTTTATTTTTATGGAGCTTGTCAAGATAATCCAAATAGATGCGGGGCAAGAGTTTTATATCAGGATGAAAATCATAAATTCACTATTAAAGCAAGTCTTGGTGAAGGTACCAATAATGTGACAGAATGGAAGGCTTTGATCTTTTTGTTAAAAATGGTAATGGATCAAGGTTTACAAAACTTCAAGTATTTGGTGACTCAAAATTGGTGGTGGATTAGGCTTTAGGTTTAGTAGGGGTGCAAAATTTGATACTTAGGCCTTATTATGAGTAAGTGGAATTACTAGAAGTATCATTTACAAAGATATCTTATAAATATGTTTAGATATAACTAAACGAGGAAATAGACGATCTATCAAAAATTGCCTTGAATATTTCAATTGGTACTTGGTTGAAGGAAGAAGTAGTGTATGGGACTGTGATTCCACTATAGTTTATACCATTTTGATACTTTTTTTTCTTTTGATAGAAGTAGTGGTTTATGATACCTTCCATGTTTTTTTTGTCTTTAGATTATTAAAGTCATATCTAAAATATGGTTGATGGCTATAGGGTTGAAGTACCAAAATGATACTTTATAAGATGATCGAAGGCTTACAACAGGTTGATATTATTGTAATACATTTGATTTAGTAAAGCTTATATAAGAATATAAAATACATATCTCATTATAATTTTTTCATACTCTAAAATGAAAGTTACGATTTTTTTTTTAAGAATATATATATATATATATATATATATATATATAGTTTGTATAACTTAAAGATTTTAAAACTTTAAATAAATATTTAAAGTTTAAATCTTGTAAGAGTAATATTGTATACCAATTTTAATTGAATAACTTTACATTATATAAAACAAATATTTTTTTGTGGGGAATAGGCTAGATTATATTAATTCATTAACCGAAACATTACAATATTATGGTGCTAACACTATCCACCAACTAAAAAACAAAATGAGGTGGATAAGGAGTAAAGCATCCATAATTGAATATACATAAGAATAGAAGCTAATAGCAACAAAAAGACTATAGTTACATGTTGTTGCAATACACTAGATACCAACACTCATTTGTGGGAGAATGAAAACATTTTGGGCGTGTCTTCCGTGATATCTTCTGAAGTCTTCAAAGAAGAAATAGAAGTAATCAAATCCTGAACTTGCTCATCATTGGTAACTGCCTTCTTTTTAGTTTCATGTTGGATCTTCTAAAGTTCCCAAACCATATGAGAAATTTTATGAAGTCTGTCAATAACATCTCATGATGTGTTGGAAGTTCCATAGACTTGGGAATGAATGCGTCCCACATGTAACAAAATATCAAAGGTCAAGTCTGGTAAAATTATATCCCATGGAGGAGCAAAACCAATAAACATATTTTTGCATCTACTTCCAAACGTGCTTGAGAAGGATGAGTCTACAAACATCCCAAAGTTTGGGGTATTAATCCAGCTAAGAAAAACCAAGCAGAAAAAGCTTCCAAGATCTAGTGAAAGAGGGAAACAGAAGAGTGTATAAGACATCCCAAAATTGTTTAGCCTAATTCTTTTATATGGTTTAAACATAAGCCTAGTTAGCTCAGCGGCAGAGCGCTCTCTCTATTTTAATAATGGTCGCAGGTTCGATTCCTGCACTAGGCGCCATACCCGTAACCCAGGATGCCTTACCCCTAGAAAAAGGAGTCACACATTTATTGTGAAAGTCTGTTTTGACAAGGCGCGAACAGCGAAGCGGCACCAGGGTCTAGTTCAAGGGGGTCTTACGAACGTGTGCTTTAGGGTTTCTCAGTCGTCAGGGATTCAAAGGTATCCCCTCTCTTCTCTGCGGTCGATCAGTGGGGGTAGCATCTGTCTGTTGATCTCGCACTCCCCCCCTGTTTTTTCAAAGGGCTCTTTTCTTGCTCTTGTAAATTACAATGAGAAAAAAGACAGATAGATTTCATACAGATTCGAGAAAAAAGACAGATAGATTTCGTACAGATTACATCCCAAAATTGTTTAGCCATATCACAAAACCAAAACAAATGAATAATAGTTTCTAAAGCATTACAAAAATTACATTGAGGGGAAATGTGTAAAAACGATACCAAACACGTAAAAGTTGGAAATTTTTGATGCAAAATCCAACATCTAAAAAACTGAGTTTTAGATTCATCAAAAAAAATTCCAATTTTAAGCAACAAGAAACTACCATTAAACATTGGTAAAATTCACTTACACTTAATATTAAACTTAAAGTTAACTTCACATAATTAAAGATGATCTTTATAAAAGCTTTATAAGGTAGGCTTCATAATTCATGTAGTTCTTTTGATGAACAATTCATTATCTTAAAGTTCGCATAAAGTCAACTACCGAATTACCATGCAGTTCTTTTGATAATTTTTATAGGCTTAATGAACACTTTATTACCTTAAAAGTTCGCATTAAGTCAACTACCATGCATTTCTTTTACTCTTATTAATTTGACTAAAGGGATCGTTTAGAATTAATATGTGATGTACCACATGATTAGTCAAATAGATCTCCTTTGTTTTTTCTAAGAAAACTTGGACTATGAATTAATACGTGATGTACCACATGATTAGTCAAATAGATCTCCTTTGTTAATCATATGCGCATGTTCAACTTGATCTATAAGCTACAAATAATTTTTTAATATTATATTATTATTTTATAAATATTTTATTTTTTTGGTTGTGATTTAAATTTAAAAAATTTATGCGGAAAAAATTATCCCTGATGGGGAGCGGGAGCGGGAACGGAAGCGACAGTGGGAGCGAGAGCGGGAGGAGACTGTGGGAGGAACCAGTGTGGATGTTGAAGCTGGGAGGGATAGCCGAAAGCGGGAATGGCAACCAGGCAGGGGAGGGTGTACCTGACCCTGTCCCTGGATCACCAAAAAAGCCTCCCGACCCTGACCTTGGCGGGATTAATGGCAGAAAGCTGGGCGGAAGATCCTATGCACAGGTTGCTAGCATCGGTTCCGCGACGGCTGTTAAACATTCTACTTTGCTTCCAACCGGGTCTGATCTGATCATTCCAGACGACCTTATTTTCGACTACCTGGAAGCGGAGAAGTTTTCCTTGGTTGGGAAATTCATTGGTGGACGCCCAGACATGGAGACCATCCGAAAATGGGTCGTCACCAAATGGAAAACCAGCGGGCATATGGAGATCATTGCTCTGGCCAGGGGTTTCTTTACCATACGCCTAAACAACCCGGATGACGTTTCCAGAATCCTTGCAGGGCAACCGTGGTTTCTTGGGCACAAAAGTCTTTTCCTCCGTCGGTGGGCTGAGGATTTCGATCCCGAAACCCAGGATATCAACACCGCCCCGATCTGGGTGAGACTTCCAAATCTTCCGCTGCATTTGTGGCATGAGGACGTCCTCCGCGGCATTGCCAAAACCATCGGTGAGTTCATTGCCTTCGACCCAGCTACCAAGGCCCGATCTCGCATGGTGCATGCTAGATTTTGCGTAAATGCAGACTTGGCATCTGAACTCCCAACCTTTGTCAACCTCATCTATGGCCCGCAGTATAGCAGACGCCAGGCAGTCGAATACAAAAATAAACCGGCTTTTTGCATCCACTGCCATACCCAGGGACATCTTCGAAACCAATGTCCAGCATTAAGAAGCGACATTCCCAGAGGCAGCAAAGGTGATAGCCGCGGCCCAGGGCCTACCAGGAACCAACATCAAAGGCGGGAGAAACCACCTAGCACAGCGAAGCTATCAGACCCCCAAACGAAATTTTTCCTCGTTGAAACTGTTAAGGAAATGCCAAGTAAGGAAACTGATCCCATTTCAGACCACGTAGCTATCAATTACCCCGAAACCAACAAGTCTGGGCCACTGATGGCAGACCCTACCTTTGAGCCACCCCCATCCCTTGGAAAACCCTTCTCAGCCCTGGAAGCCCATCCTAGTCCAGTTTATTCCAGCCAAACCCCCCCTCCCAGCCCGCGAGGGGAACTCCTCAGCCCCAAAAACACCCGTAGCAAAAAGGCCATCGTCGACTATGGAATCGACCGAAAAAGGGGTAGACCGTCTGGACCTGAACAACGATTAAAGGAAGCTAAAGAAGCCATTGCGAATGGCACACAAACCACTTTGTTCCCTGGTGTGAGTGATCCCCAGGGTAATGACCCAAAAGGAACTAAACCCCCCACCCAACAGGGGAAAGGGGGCCGAAAAACCCAGAAGAAACTTTAATGAAGGTCCTCTCATGGAATGTGAGAGGCCTCAATGCTGCTACCAAGAAGCGGCTCACGACAAATCTCAGGAGAGAGCATCAACCCACCATTCTCATTCTACAAGAAACCAAAAATAATCCTACTGCTGGAGCGAAATCTGCCAGAGTCATATGGAATGAAGGGCAGGTCACGGCTAGCCTAGCCCAAGGATCTGTCGGAGGGCTTATGGTCCTTTGGGACCCATCCTGCGTTGAAGGCGAGTTTTGTCCACCTCCAGCAGAATTATAAACATCTTATTTCATTGTAAGGTCCGAAACTTCTCTTGGGTTTTAACAAACGTCTACGCCCCCAACTCCCCGGTGGACAGAGATATTTTCTGGACCACCCTCTCCCAGATGAGAGCCACATTCCCTGAGCAGCCTTGGATGATTGGAGGGGACTTCAACACGCCCCTGTTTCTGTCAGACAAGAAAGGAGGCCTGGATTCAATCAGCAGAAGCATGGAGGATTTTCGTGAGTTCGTTAGCGCCAATGAGCTCATGGATATCCAGCTGAGAGGTAACAATTACACCTGGAGTAATAGGAGAACCGGTGAAGGGCTGATTCAGGTCAAGCTCGACCGATTTTTCATCTCCAGTGAAGCCGTCCACGCTTTCGGAGAAGCAGTTCTGAAAACTCTCTCGAGGATTGGATCTGACCACTCTCCCATCCTTCTGGAGGTTGGCGCTCCACCTTGTTTCAAAACCCCTTTCAGGTTTGAGCCCATGTGGATCAAGCACGACAATCTCCGCACGCAGTTGGCATTGTGGTGGCAGCAGCCCTTTGGGGGGTCCCCGACAAATATGCTCGCCCAAAAATTGAAGTGGATCAAGGAGCAGCTCAAGGTATGGAACAAGGAAACCTTCGGTAACATTTTTGTGCAGAAGAAAAACATAGCTATCAACATTCAAACCATCGAAAAGGAGATTGAAGCAGGGGATCAGAGCCAGTCAATCAGGGCAAAAGAGAGAATTCTTCTTTCGGATTTCCACAACATTCTTGCCAAAGAAGAAATCCACTGGCGACAAAAATCCAGAGAGCTATGGATAAAATATGGGGATTCCAACACTCGGTTTTTCCATGCTTCCACTCTCCGGCACAGAGGGGCTAACAAAATCTAGGAAATTCAGCGTGTTGGCGGAAACCCTACCTCCGATATCAACGAAATCAGGGCGGAAGTTGTCTCTTACTTTTGATCCCTCCTAGAGAATCATTCCCAGCCAGATCCCCAAGCCATGAATGCTCTGCTGGCAAACATCCCCCACATTATCACCCCTGATGTGAATGAGTCCCTCCTCAAAGACTTCACTCAGGAGGAGATAAAGGAAGCCCTTTTTTCCATGCAAGCGGATAAGGCCCCTGGGCCTGATGGCTTTTCCCCTCGCTTCTTTCAGACGTACTCGGGACATTGTTAAAGTTGATGTCCGCAAAGCCATCGGAGACCTTCAGCACTCCCGAGCCATTCCCCGAAGGATCAATTCGACCTTTGTGACCCTCATTCCCAAGTCCCCTGATGCCAAGCTTATGTCTGATTACAGACCAATTAGTCTCTGCAATGTCATATACAAAATCCTTACCAAAGTTGTGGCCACTAGACTGAAGCCTATCCTCCCGTCCATCATCGAGCCAAATCAGGGGAGTTCTGTAAAAGGCAGGAATATCCTGGACGGTGTCATTGCTCTTCATGAAACTCTCCATTCAAACACCCTTGCCAAACAACCTGCATTCATTCTCAAGTTAGACATGAACAAAGCCTATGACAGGGTTGACTGGGGTTTCTTGATCCAAGTCCTCATTAAGTTTGGCTTCCACCCCACCTGGGTTGAGCTTATCAAAAAGTGCATCTCCTCGGCTTGGTTTTCCATCCCGGTGAATGGCTCCCCTACAGGCTACTTTCCCAGTACTAGAGGACTCCGTCAAGGGGATCCCATGTCTCCCATCTTGTTCATTATCCTAGCGGAGGCACTGGGCAGAGCCTTCACCGCAGTCGCAACTCCGGAGCTATTTCTGGCATCCCGGTGGCTTCCGACATCAAACCTGCTACTCACCAGTAGTTTGTCGATGATACCATCCTCACAAACATTGCTTCTGTTCCCCAGGCCAGGGCCATCAAACACATCCTCATCCTCTATGAGAAAGCAGCAGGGCAAAAGGTAAATCTGACCAAGAGCAAAGTTTATTTCCTCCACACCCCTTTGGCACGCCAGAACAAGATTGCAAGAATTCTCGGGTGCACCATTGATAGTCTTCCGACCACTTACCTGGGATTGCCCCTGTTCAAAGGTTGTATCAAAGGAACAATGTGGAATACCGTTCTAGAAAAAATCCAAAGGAAACTTGCGATGTGGAAGGGGAAGCTTCTTTCCCAGTGCTGCCAAAGCCACTCGACTATGGCCTCGTCTCCAAGGGATTCCGATATACGTCATGTCAGTTTTCAAAATCCTCAAATCTATGTGCAGCAATATTGAACGGATCCAAAGCCGTTTTTTGTGGTCGGGTACGGGTGAGAAATCAAAGATCCCGCTCGTGGCTTGGGAGACGGTTTGTCAGAGCAAGGAGTGCGGAGGACTGGGTTTTAGGAAAGCCTCCAAAATGAATGTTGCCCTCTTAGGTAAGCTCTCCTGGAGAGTATTCACCAATACTGCGGGAGAATGGGGCAGAATCATCAATAGGAAATACTTAAGGGAGTCTCGTTTCCTGAGAGACCGCAACACTTTGGGTGGGTCTGCGCTATGGAAGTCCCTGGCCCAAACTAGACTCCTAATCGAGAAAGGTGCAAGGTGGATCCTGGGCGATGGGCGTCGTATTGACTTTTGGGATGACAGATGGGCCCAGGACCAGCCCCTGAAGTTTATCAATGGAACGGAGGAGCTTAGACGGTCAACTCAAGAATCAGTCGGGAAGATGGTGTCTGACTACCTTACCAACCACAATGGAACCACCATTTGGAAGAACATTCAGGTAGAAGGACATCAGGATACCTGGGACAACCTGAAACCCATCCTCCAGCACATCACCCTGATGACCAATCAACACGATCAGCTTGTCTGGGGACTGACCGAAAGTGGGCAGTATACAGTCAAGTCCGCCTACAGAGCCCAGGTTGAAGCCCCTAACACCAGTTTCCTAGCAATGGCAATTTGGAAGAAAAAGTTGATCCCAAAGGTTTGTTTCTTTGCCTGGCTTGCATACAAAAATAGAGCTCTCACCATTGATAATTTGCTTAAAAGAGGCATTCCAATTCCTAATAGATGCTATTTGTGTCAAGCTGATTGGGAATCTACTGACCACCTGTTTCTGAGATGCAAGTTTTCCCACCGTGCTTTGGGATTTTTAATGGAACCTTTTCAGATCCAATGGGCCCTTCCGGGATCTATAAAGCAGTTGTTTATCCAATGGGCCAACCCCTTTCGCAACACCAAGGTCCGTTTTCTTTGGGCCTCTTGCCTTCACCACCTTATTTGGCAGATCTGGTTGGAGCGCAACTGAAGAGCCTTTGGCGACCCATAAAGACACCCCTCCTCTGTTGCTGCCAAAGCTCTATCCTTTGCTTCGAAAAATGCAAAGCTCGTCTCCTTTGGTTCGCAGAAGCTCTTTCCCATCGAAGCGGCCATCCTTCAATCAATTGGTGTTCCGATGGATGATGCTCCCCGACTTCAGCGCGTCTGTCCGAGAAAGGGAATTAAGTGGGAAAAGCCTCCCCCGGGATGGCTAAAACTGAATTTTGATGGGGCATCTAGAGGGAACCCCGGGGAGGCGGGCGCAGGTGGCGTGGTCCAGGATTGTCATGGTAACCTTATCCTTGCCTATGCCGAGTTCCTGGGAACCCAGACCAACCACGTGGCGGAAGCTAAGGCGCTGTGGCGGGGGTTGACACTCTTGAAAGAGGAACCCAGGAATATCATCGTGGAAGGGGACTCCAAAAACATTATCAACTATCTGGGGAATTCCCGGACCCCCACGTGGAAGGTGAGTTCTATTACAGCTGAGGCTAGACTCTTGTTCCAGGCTCGTGAGTCCCCCGTGGCGCAACATAGATTTAGAGAAGCTAACCGATTGGTTGATCTCATGGCCAATCATGGCATTGATGACCGTGCCTCAAACGTTTGGAGGATGGATTTCCCGCATCACATTTCTGTTGCCGCCAATGAAGAGAATGATGTCTTTGAACAGTAGATCGCGTCAGCCTGCGTGCTTCCAAATGTCTGAAATCCTTCGGACAAGCTGCGGAAGACCTGTCCGATCCTGGTGGTGCTACAGCGGCGTCTGAAGACTGAGGATCGTGTTTCGCTGATACGGTTTTTGGTTTGTGAGGTGCTTTCTCCCTCATACTTTTTACAGGGTTGTTTTGGATTGGTCCCTGGGACTGGTGGAGGCTCTAGTTTTGTCTATGTTTTTTTCGGGCGTCAGCTTTCTGGTGGTCGTCTTTTCCCGGCAATTTACAACTTTCTGTTTTTCAATTTTCTGGTTCGTCCATTGTAATGGCATAGGTACAATTGCCTGCGGGCCTTTTTGTAGTGAGGTTTTGGGATCCTCCTTTAAAAAAAACCCGTCTATAATTTAAATTCTACCACTTACCAAAAAAAAAAATTAAAATTAAAATTTTTAATTAAAAATTAAAATAAAATGATTATAAAGAATCCAAGGACTTTATTTAATTTAATATAATAATAACAATAGTTTAATCAAATAGTTTTTTCTAAGTAAAATAAAAATAAAATTTTTAACGTAAATTAAATAATAGTTTATATAAAATTGTTTTAAAAAATATTATTTATTTAATATATAATATCATATTCTTTATAATATTTATTTATTTTAAGAGATAAGATTCAGATAATACGAACACCTTTATGTACGTAACGTAGAAAACTTGATTTTGAAAGGTTTGACTGCTTTTAAATATGTGTAAGGATAAACGGTACACCCTCAATAATTAAATAATAATTATACTGTGCGGTATACCAATTTATTCAGATGTTATTATATTCGTCTGCACGTGGACCCATTATTGGAGGATAAAATTTAAATTACAGAATATTAAAAAAAAATGTAGCTGAGCTATCAGGATTGCTAAGTGCGGGCCCACCTTACAACTCTTTTTATGCTGACAAACAAATGGTAAGGTACTCTCTAATATTTTTATTCTTAAATTTATTATAAACTTTTTTTTAAAATATTGTCTATATTAATAAAAAACTCAAAATAAAAGATATCGTAGTAGACTACAAAAATTTGTTTAAGGATATTTAATCATCTAACTTGTCTTGAGTTTTGAGATCTTTGATTATAAGTCTCTTAAAGGATCTATATTGGAACTGGATATCAACAACAACATTAGACACAATCCCAAAAGCAAAAATAGCTTCATCTCGAAAAATTAAATTGCATCTCGCCTTCCAAATAGCATACAAAGTCGTTGCTCTGATAATAGTCCACATCCCCTAAGATGCTGAGGGTAGCCAAAGGCATCTCCCAAGAAAACCTATTTCCAACTCCACCTATCACCTAGGATAGGATAATAGGTCCACTTCAATCTTTTCCAAACATTCCTTGCTACACTACAATCCCAAAAGATATGTTTAACAATTTATTTTCTGCCACAACTACTGCAGAGGTCTGAGATATTCATCCACCTTACTAACCTTACCTTGCAATGGATACCTTGGAAAATAAGCAGCCAAAGAAAAACCTTGAGTTGAGTAGATAATCTGAATTTCCAAACCTGCTTTAGCTTCTTCTCTAGACATACAATGTCCCAACGTCTATTTAACGGGATATGCAAAGAAGTCTTATGCAATAGTTTTGTAAATCTTAGTGGATTTGTCAGAAATGATGCTCCCCTGAAAGTTCCACCTCCAATCATGCTAGATAGGGCCAGGAAAATCACCATTTAACTTATACGGTTGTTCAGAGGGAAGAATAGAATGAAACTGAACAATAACATCCCTATCACAAGCTTTCAAGTTAAACTTATTGCAAAGATCCTCCCACTTAATCCAATCAATGACTCCTAAATCCCACAAATCTGCCCATTTCTTAATTCCCCTTTTAACCAACCTGTTGCATCTAAGACGAGGAAGGTTCGAGGCATACACCCCATTGTCTTTCCATAACCAAATAGACCTATATGGAAGCACCCAAGCTCTACACTCTTCCATATAGGCCCAATAAACCGTAGACCCAACCGTCTTCCATGTTTCCCAGATCCTCTTAATAAGGATACAAACCCGTATTTTAAATTGAACAGGATGACCCACAATATCCTCAATATGAAAATCCCCCTTAACACCATCAATATGAAGACAGTTCTAAATTCTATATCTCAAGAGTCTTTGCCAAGGATCAACACCTTCCAATGCTCTGACCACCCATTTGGCTGCCAACACCTTACCCTCGCATCCGAATGTCCAAAAGACCCGAGACCACCTTCCTCCTTAGGAATAATGCAATAGTTCCAAGAGATAGAGGACATTCTCTTGGAGCCATCGAAATTAGACCAAAGAAAGCCTCTAATAAGCCTTTCCAATCTTCCAAACTGAAAAGCATTGGGCAACCAACACAAAGTATGAAGTATAAAAGACACTTGAAATCAATTTCATGTTATTAGTATATACTTTTGGATAGTTTAATTCAAACATGACTACAATTTTTACAAATTTGTAAATTTAATAAGCACATCAACCATTTAAAGAATGTTATATACTATTTTTATCTAGCAAATTCAATGTGATTGAAAGCATTTTTAAAAAATATATTTAATTTGAATTTGAATTATATGTAAAATTTATCATGTACTAAATACAATAAATACTATTTTAATTTCAATTATCATGTAAAATTTATTTCAAAAAATCAATTATATTAAAATAAGATATTATCTATATTGTACAAATTTTATTATCATATATTTAAGTGTAAAATAATTTAAATGTTATTTTATTTATTGTAACTATATTATAATGAAATTCTGGTTTTAAGTAATTTTAAAAAGATATGCTTAATGCATCATTTATGAAACTTATAAATTATATTAATATCATAAAAAAATTTATTAATATGAAGTGGAAAAATAGTGGTTTAGATTCTATAGAACATGGACAACTTTGATATTGAAAACAAAAGGTGGGAAAACGTTTGTATAAGAACCATCGAAGATTTATTTTATTTTATATTTTATTTTCATTTTCAAATCCAGACCATCTGTAGTGGGGAACAAATAAATATACGATTCGCGTACGGTAAAAGAAAGGGTGCTCACTCTTATGTCTAATTTTGAAAGTTTTGTCTTTTACGCTGATTATAAAATTTATAGATTTTGTGCGGCACTGTAAGGTTAAACCCTAAAAAATATATAATAATTATTATACTGTACGGCATATAACTATCCATTCATAGATATTATTGTACAGCTTGCACCCATTATGAAGGCGGAATTTTAAATTATAAGATAAGATAAGATAAATAAATAAATAATAATAACCGAGTCATAATGGTTGATCAAGTGGGCACGTGGGCCATCATACAACTCTTTTAATGTTGACTATCAGTTGAGCAATGTGATTTTAGGTGATGTTACGTATGCATGTGTGACAACTTAAAAAAATTTGACTATTTTGGTAGAATTAAATAAGAAAGAAATTTTAGAAAAACTTGATTAAATAGTATTTAATGTTTTTAAAAAATAAATTATTTATATAGTATGAAAGTTTTGTTTTTACGGTGATTATAAAATTTAAAGATTTTTTGCGGCACGAGAAGGTTAAACCTTACAAAATATATAATAATTATTATTATACTTTACGGCATATAACTATCCATTCACAAGGTGGATATTTAATTTACAAGATAAATAAATTAATAATAATAACCGAGTCATAATGGTTGATCAAGTGGGGCCACCATACAACTCTTTTAATACTACCGAATAGTTGAGAAATGTGATTTTAAGTGATGTTAGGTTACTATACATTACATCTTTAAAAAATTTGACAAAAAATTAAATAAAGAAGAAAAAATTAAATAAAGAAGAAAGTGTAAAAAAACTCATCTAAAGAATAATGAAAAACAAACCTTATAAATTTTTTATATTAAAAATTAATCGAATATATTTCTACAGACAAAAAAAGAGGCGGATCAGTATGATATTTTTAGATCTCTCACTTTATCATTAATTTGGTAGTATGTTCAAATTTAGTAGATGAGATGAGTAAGCTTATAGGCAAGCAATTAGAAATAATTCATTGTTATAACAAAGGGAATACACTTTAAATCTAAAGAAGCATATAAGTTTATGTAAAAGTAGAAGAAAATAATTTTTTTATTGCTTTCATATTGCTTGTTTGAAAGGTGATCTTAATAGAAATGCTTCTTTAGAGTGTTCATGTGTTGTCTCACTCTTATTAAGAAATTTAAATAAAGATTTATGGGTATCACATATGATTTGGGTTGGATGTTGGATCATCATTGAGTCCACATGAGCATCTAAGACCTCAAGTTTCTGATCCTTAAAGATACTTATTTGGATACATATAAGACACTAGAAAATGCTTTCATGTTGTTCGTATAAAATTTTGTATAGTTGCAACTTAAACATGTTTACAAGCTTTACATATGTGTAGTTTTGACAAGCATATCCACTATTCGAAGACCACCATGCAGTTTTACCTAGCAAAATCAATTTCATTAGAAACAATTCTAATAGATGTTTCTAACATTATATATTATACTGATGTTGGGTATACAAGCTGATAGTTATGTTTAGTTAAATAAAGTTCAATCTAGTCAATCATCGAAGGATACTAGAATATTCCATTACCATTATATCAAACAATGTTGAAATTGAGTGAAATTAAAATTTATTATAATTAACATCAAAACCTTGTTTTAGCTTCAAATCTCATCTTTTGACCCTTTAAATATAATGTTAAGTAAATCAAATTTGAAAAGGATATATATATTGAATGATATTTTGTCATAACTTGTTCAAGGAATTTGCATCATACATATGGGAAGAAAGTAAGGTTAGAAAAATACCCTTGACTAGGGAATGGAGGGAATTACCAACCATCTCAAAATTTAATAAAACATCTAAATAGACAGGGCTCAGAGTATTAGCAGGTGCAACCTCTATGGAAAAAATAAATTTATGGAATTAGGGTTGGCTTTCAACAGAAGAATTACTTTTGGAAGGAAATGAAGCTAAGAAATGGAGCAAGTATACAAGGGATCTGACAAGGGCTTTTATAAGATTGAGACAAGAAGAAGACTCTTTAGTATGATCAAGGAACCCAACTAGTGGACAATTTACACCTAAAGAAGGATACAAGGCAATGTTTAAATATAATAATGAGGAGGTCTTTTGGTCATGGAGCAGTACTTAGAAGGTGAAAACACCTTTGAAAATAAAAATGTTTCTTGGTTAGCTTTAGCTAAAAAGACATTAACATGGGATGTTGTACAAAAGAGGTCTTGGCATGGTCTAAGTCAATCTAGTTTGTGTAAAAGGGAAGAAGAAACAATATATCACCTACTAGTTCACTCTGATTTTTCAAGAGAAGTGTGGAAGTATATTCCACCCATGACTAAGGGGAAGGGACAGTGGCTAGCAAGGAATCTGTTAGATAATATGTAACAATGGTTCAAAGACAAATGTTTAAATAAATTCAATTGCATTTCATTAATAGTGGCATGGGGTCTATGATTGATAAGAGATTCTATGTTGTTTGAGAGCAAATAAATTTTACCTAAACAAGTTCAATCTCAGATCAAATATACTTATGAAGGCATAAAAAATTTCCTAAAATTAAAGGTTGTAAGACAGGTTGGAAGTTTAATAGTGGATATTACAAAGCCTTTGGCCTTTTTGATGGAGCTTGTCAAGACAATACATATAGATGTTGGGTAGGAGTTTTATATCAGGATGAAAACCATAAATTCACTTTCAAAGCAAGTCTTGGTGAAGGTACCAATAATGTGACGGAGCGGAAGGCTTTGATATTTTCTATTAAGAATGACAATAGAGCAGGGTTTACAAAACTTCAAGTATTTGGTGACTCAAAATTGGTGGTGGATTAGGCTTTAGGTTTAGTAAGGATGCAAAATTTGATACTTAAGCCTTATATGAGCAAGTGAAATTACTAGAAGCATCATTTATAGAGATATCTTATAAATATATTTACAAATAACTAAACGATGAAGTAGACGGTCTATCAAAAACAACCTTAAATATTCCAATTGGTACTTGGTTGAAGGAAGGAGTAGCATATGGGACTGTGATTCCACCATAGTTTGTACCCTTTTCATACTTTTTTCTTTTGATAGAAGTTGTGGTTTATGATTAGCTTTCATGTTTTCTTTTTTGTCTTTAGATTATTAAAATCATATCTAAAATATGCCTTATGGCTATAGGGTTTAAGTATCAATTTAACACTTTATAAGATGATTGAAGGCTTACAACAAGTTATTATTATTGTAATAATTCTGATTTAATAAAACTTATAGAAGAATATAAAATACCTATCTCATTATAATTTTTAAGTTATATAAATAAATATATATTCTTAAAAAAATTGTAACTTCTTTACTAATGAAATGTTTTTTCATACTATTCGTAAACTATAGACTGATAAAGCAACTAATATTGAAAATTTTAAGGCATAATTTTTTAATCATAGTCCTAGAGTCTTGGCGGTCCATATTGCCAAACTCTTCAATCATATAGTTACTCATGGGTTCCCACCCTCTTGGTCTTCGAATATCATACATCGCATCCATAAATCCGAAGATACGCTAAATCCAAACAATTACAGAACTATTATGGTTGGTCATACTCTTGCAAAAAATTTTGCAACAGTTCTTGATGTTTTTATCTCTGATTTTTTTGAGGCTAAGAAACTTCGTACAAAGGGACAGGCAGATTTCAGAAGAAATCATCGTACCCGTGATCACATTCTAACTCTTAGAGCTATCATTGAAGAAGCCAAAGCCAATAAACACAGGGTCTATTGTTGTTTTTTTACTACAGGAAAACATTTGATATTGTTCCCAGATAGTAACTGCTTCAGAGGTTGAAGGATCTAGGAATTCCAGAGGAGGTTACTTTGTTGGTTATGACCTTATATGAAAAAGTCACTGGACAGGTTAAACTTGGATCTCTCAAAACAAAAGATGTTCATAGTACTATTGGGGTTAAAAAGGGTTACCCACTTTCACCTACTCTTTGGATTGTATATTGATGAATTGGAGGTGCTCATTATGGACTCTCTGGCTAAGAGTACAGGTTGCTTACTTTTTGGTAGTGTTATTGTCATTTTGCTATTTTCTGATGACATTATCCTAATGTCACATACAACAAGAGGACTTCAACAACAGCTGGACATACTTGGCAGATACTCTGACTTGTAAGGATTAGAAATTAATCTCCATAAAACAAAAATCATGACATTCAACCTACCCAAGAAAGATCTCTCTTTTGTTCACATCGCATATAAAGGGGAGGCTATTGAGATTGTCACATCGTACACATACTTGGGAGTTCTTTTCACGGGACCTGCCTTCAACTTGATCCTTGCATCTCAAGCAAGGTTAAACAAAGGTTATGTTGCCTTAACCTCTTTGGATAAGCAGTGCTTTCAGCTCCAATTTCAGGACATCAATATGAAGATCAAACTCTTCCACACTCTTGTTACCCCTACACTGCTCTATGACTGTGAAGTTTGGGACCCTAGCCTCAAACAGTTGGGTTGGTCTCGTATTTAAAGGGTTTTCATCTCAATGTTGTCCAAGTTCATTCGTTCCAAAAGAACTATTCCAAATCCCATCATTCTAGCTGAGTTTGGTGCTTGTCCATTGCTTACAACAACACTATTTCTTTTTGTCTCTTTACTGCCTAGATTTCATTGTATGTCGAACATGAGAAGATATCCATATTTAGCACTACAATCCTCAAGATAGTTGGCAAATCAAGGGGTCAGGAATTGCTGGTATGCTTAGACTACTACTCTACTTCAATCTCTTGGCCTAGACATCATGAGACCTCCTCCTACTAAAGCATCAATCAATGCACCATACTCCAATAAGGATATTCGAGATGAGATTTACTCAGCATATATAAAAACTACTTGGACTGATCCAAAGGAACCTCTTTTACCAAAACTGCTCCATTACTCTCACTTTTATCTCCAACTAGAGAATGGATTGATCACTACTCCAAAATATAACTTGATATAGATGTCACACAACCTCAGGTTTCCTCTAGCTCAGCTACGAGTTTGCTCCCACCAGCTGTGTATTAAGACAGATCATCACCTCCTTAGAGATCAACGTATTTGCAGATTGTGCAGTCTTGATATGGAATCCGAGGAGCATTTCATTTTTATCTGTCCTATCTACTACGAGATACGAGGTAGATATTATTGCTTATTCAGAGACACCCATACACTAAAATCTTGGATTAATTATGAAGATCATAGATGCATTGCCTTTTTCATCAGAGAATTATTCAATCTCAAGAAAGAACTACTTAGTCACAGTTTGCAGAAGATAACAGGATCTTGACTTATCACTTCATTCTTCCAACCTCCAAAGGCCACGATCAAGAAGCGCCAGGGTGATCACAGAGATACAACAAGATCAACTCGTCGTCAACTCCAACAAAGAACATCTACGACGACATCCAACTCTTATATCACTTACTTCTCTTCAACCTTGAATGTTGGGAGTAACCCTGGATCCACATGATCTTGTATATCATACTTCATTCTTATCATACGTCATTCTGTTTAATGTGTTTCTTACTTTATTTTCTCTGGAGTTGCATTAGGCACTCTCGTTGCTTTGTATATATCTTACTTTACAGTTTTATTGACCTCTTTTAATCACCAATGAACATTAATACAAATTCAAATTCAAATATATAAAATAAATGTTATCTTACAAATTTACATATATTAAAAATTATCTTATCTTTATAAGGTAGGCTTTATGATTATATTTAGTGAACAATTAATTATCTCAACTACTCCAACTATTATGCACTTCTTTTGATAATTTTTATAGGCTTTATTTAATGAACACTTTATTATATTAAAATTCGCATTAACTCTATTACTATGCATTTCATTTAATCTTATTAAGACTAAAGGGATCTCCAACTATTATGCACTTCTTTTGATAATTTTTATAGGCTTTATTTAATGAACACTTTATTATATTAAAGTTCGCATTAACTCTATTATTATGCATTTCATTTAATCTTATTAAGACTAAAGGGATTTTTTGGAGGTTAGCCTATAAGAGTCATTAGATAAATATGTGATGTACAACATATAGAGCTCTTTTTTCTACTAACTACTTGAAAGCAAACTTGGTCTAGGAACCATATGAGCATGTTCAACATATCTTATTTTATAATAAATAATCGATAATTTTTTAATATTATATTATATATTTTTTATATATTTAAATTTAAAATTTAAAGTCATACTATTCAATGAGGATATTTTATTTAATATAGTAATAATAGTTTAATTAGATTTAGTTTTTTAAAGTAAAATAAAAGTAAGGTTTTAATATAAACGGAAGGTTGTATAAAATTATTTTAAAAAAATATTATTTATTTAATATATAATTATTATATTTCTTACCAAAATATTATATAATAATTTATATCTATATTAAATTATTAGTTTTCAACGAGATCACGTGTATTTGGGAAACAAATAGACAAATACGATTGCAGATAGTACAAAGACCTTTTTGTACTTAACGTAGACAACTTGATTTTGAAAGGTTTGACTGATTTTAAATATGTGTAAGGATAAAAGAGTTGGTCACAATCATATTATTTATTTTTTGTAATTGATAAGTAAAGGGTTCAAATCACAGGACCTCTTTTATTAGTGTTGATCTCGCGTAAAGGGAACACGGGAAGCTCGGGGTTCATATCATCGTTGTCGATATGCACAGAGGATTCAGATCAGACTATTACCTTTGCAAATAGGCTACCGATTACCTTCCTAAACAAGCAAATAAATGATAAAGTACTGTAATATTTTTATCCTTAAATTTATTTTAAGTTTTTTTTTTTAAATGATGTATATAGACTTGATATTATAAAGTTACTCTAAATGACTTGGGACAAAAAAATATGATAAAATACTAACAATTATTTAATTTTTTTTCTTTAAATTAAGGTAAAGTACAAGTATAATTAGGAGTATAATTGGGGTTAATTTTTTTTTTTACAATTAAAGTCTTCTTTTTTCGTGATTTGACTTTAGGTAACTTAAATAATAGTCTATCAATATACTACTAAGGTGTTTCTACAAAACATTATTTTAAATACGAATAATAAAAATTTACATATATTAACTTTGAAAAAAAGTCACGAGCATATTTTTGTTGTCAAGAAAATTGTTTTATATTGTTATTTTTCTTTATGGGTGATACCAACATTAATAGTTTCATAGAAGTCAAAGTTGAGTGGTTTTAGGAAGATTATATAAGAAAGAAATCACAAGGGAATTCTTCCAATAGTGTATGAAGGTCCAACTATACAAACACCTAATCCTAATCGAATAAGGGATTAAACAAGAAAGAAATAACATAGAAATCTTTCAATAATGTATGAAGGTTTCCACCATCGAATATAAATTGGAAGTTTTATTTAATTATTCTTTTATCACTTATTTGGATTGTGTATTCATAAAAACCTTTGGATTGAATGCGTCCCATATGCAATAAAAGATCAAAGGTCAAATCTACTAAAATTATATCCCATGGAGGAGCAAAACCAATAAACACCTTTTTGCATAGTGTTTGAGAAGGATAAGTCTACAAACATCCTAGAGTTTGGGGTATTAATCTAGCTGAAAAAACCAAGCAAAGAAAGCTTCCAAGATCTAGTGAAAGAGGGAAAAAAAAAGTGTAGAAGACATCCCAAAACTATTTAGCCATGTCACAAAACCAAAACAAGTGAATAAGAGTTTCTAAAGCATTATAAAAATTGCATTGAGGGGAAATGTGTAAAAATAAAACCAAACATTTAAAAGTTGGAAATTTTTGATGCAAAATTTATCATCTAGGAAGACAAGTTTTGGATTCAACAAAAACTTTTCAAATTTAAAAACTACCATTAAACATTAGTAAAATTCACTTATCACTTAACATTAAACTTAAAAAAAAACACAAATATTATCTTATAACTTCAAATAATTAAAGATTATCTTTATAAAACATTTTTAAGGCAGGCTTCATAATTCATGGAGTTCTTTTGATGAACAATTCATTATCTTGAAGTTAAAGTCAACTACTGAACTACCATGCAGTTCTTTTGATAATTTTTATAGGCTTCACGGTTATATTTAATGAACACTTTATAACCTTAAAGTTCGCATTAGGTCAACTACCATGCATTTCTTTTACTCTTATTAATTTGACTAAAGGGATCGTTTAGAATTAATATGTGATGTACCACATGATTAGTCAAATAGAGCTCCTTTCTTTTTCCTTAAAAAAAACTTGGACCATGAATCATATGCGCATGTTCAACTTGATCTTATTATATATATATATATATATATATATATATATATATATATATATTTTTAAAAATATTTTTTATTTGTAATAAATAAAAGAATACAAACCAAATCATTACATAAGTTTGTGTAGCAACAAAGAGTTTGATCTTAAAGATTTGTCTATTTTAATGTAATCTTTAAGAATGCTATTTTTAAAGAATCTTAGCTGATCAGAGACCACCTTATAAGCAGAATTGACAATATGGTCAACCTCAATACCCTTCTCCTGAACAACAATATAATATCTATCTTTCGATAGAGCAAACAACACACTAATTCTAATAATATGCCAAAAAAATCAACATATAACTAAAACCCTACCAATAATAATTTTAATATCATAATATTATTTTTATAAATATATATTTTTTTGTTATGATTTAAATTTAAGTTTTTTAATTAAAAATTAAAGTCATACTATCAAATGAGTATAAAGAAGTAAGAGTCGACTTTATTTAATTTAATATAATAATAATAGTTTAATAGTTATTTTGAAGTAAAATAAAATTAAAGTTTTTAAAACGTAAATTAAATAGTAATTCATATAAAATTATTAAAAAAATATAATATTTATTTAATATATAATATTATATTTTTTATAATATTAATATTTTTATATTATTTATTTATTTTAATAGATAATATAAACACCTTTATGTATGTATGTAACGTTTTTATTTTTTTAAATATGTGTAAAGATAAACTGCACACCTTCAATAAATAAATAAATAATAATTATTCTGTGCCGTATACCAGTTTTTACAAAATAAATAAAATAAAAATAACGGTAGCTGAGCCATCAGGATTGCTAAGTGCGGGCTCTTTTAATGCTGGCAAACAAATGGTAAGGTACTCTGTAATATTTTTATTTTTAAATTTATTTTAAGTTTTCTTTAATATGATGTATATGGATTTGAGATTATAAAGTTATTATAAATGATTTGAGAATAAAGTTACAATAAAATATCAAAAATTATTTAAATTTTATTTTTTAATTAAGGTAAAGTATAAGTACAACAAAGTATAATTGGGGTCAAAATTATTTAAATTTTATCTTTTAATTAAGGTAAAGTATAAGTACAACAAAGTATAATTGGTTTTTTTTTTTTTTTTTGCAATTAAAGTTTTTATTTTATTTTATTTGAACCTAAGTAGTTTAAATAATAGTTTAACAATATACTATTAAGATGTCTCTACAAAATACTATTTTAAATTTGAAATGATCTTTTTAATAAGATTTTATTATTATAATAAAAAATTATTATATATTAAATTTGAAAAGAAGCTAAGAGCATATTTTTGTTGTCAAGAAAATTGTTTTATATTGTTATCTTTCTTTATGTGAGATGATACCAACAATAATAGTTTCTTAGAAGTCAAAGTTAAGTGGTTTTAGGGAGATTAAACAAGGAAGATATCACAAGGGAATTCTTCCAATAGTGTATGAAGGTTGAATTCTTCCAATAGTGTATGAAGGTCCAACGAAACAAAAACCTAATGGAATAAGGATTAAACAAAGAAGAAATAAGAGAGAAAGCTTTCAATAGTGTATGAAGGTCCCCATGGTGGATGTGTATAAGAAGTATTTACTCAATAAAAAAAAAAGTGTATGAAGGTCCCCATCATGGAATATAAATTGAAAGTTCTATGTAACTATTCCTTTATCACTTATTTGGATAGTGTATTCACAAAAAAAAAGGAAATGAGCTTTAAATTTAAGGGATAAGAAGAGTAATCTTGTTAAGGTGGTTGTATTTGTAGGAAATAGAATATATTTCAAGTCTAAGAGATAAAAGGTATAAACTTATACAAGTGGTTACGAAAAAAAATTTAGTTTGTTAAATTATTGTTGGTTTTGGAAGGAAATGGTAAATTCTCTTTGAAGTGTATACATGTTATTGAAAATTTAAATAGAAAATATTTATAAGTATTATATATAATTTAGGTTTGATGTTAGGTCATTATTAGGTGCACATGAATATCTAAGGACACAAAGTTTTTAGCTTTGACATACTTATTATGAAGTATGAAGTATAAAAGACACTTGAAATCAATTTCATGTTATTGGTATATACTTTTGGATAGTTCAATTCAAACATGATTACAAGTTTTACAAATTTGTAAATTTCATAAGAATATCAACCACTTAAAGAATACCATGTACTTTTATCTAGCAAATTCAATGTAATTGAAAGTATTTTTTAAACAATTATTTAATATATTAATGTTTGTTATATTAGGTGAAAGTTATGCTTTAAATAATGTTTAATCTAGAGGGCTTCCTCCGACCTAAGCCTCACCATGGCAGAGAGGGCCTGAGCCTCACCGTGGCAGAGAGGACCCGTGAGGGTTTCCTTTGTGAGGGCTTCTTCGCGAGGGTTTCACTATCGCTTCGGCTTCGAAACTTTTAAACCCTTTGAGTGAGAGGTCCCCTTTCTCCCATTCTGGATTTGGCTACTAGTCATGCTTAATTTCTCTATTGTGGTTCGTGACCAAGGTGTTTTGCTTGTTGGGGGTCTTGTTGGTATGTTCTGCTCTCTTATGGGTTTGGCATTATCACTCTTATTTGGGGTAGAGGGTCGAATGTTGTCTTATGGGTTTGGCATTATCACTCTTATTTGGAGTAGAGGGTCGAATGTTGACCCAAACCTGTAGGGGTGATCCTAGGCCGTTATAATGCAGTGGAAAATTATGGTTGTTGACCCCTTGGCTGGCTCTCGCTCTGGTTGGTGGGTGTGTTGGGTGGTTGCGTTTCTTGGGTTGTTTGCTAGTTTCGAGGACTTAATTGAATTGTGAGGATTTCTTCTAGGTTCGGTAGTTTCATATTTTTTATGTCTTTTCAGGGAGAGGAAAGGGCCATCCACCGACCCAAACCCGTTGGGGTGAACTTGGTATAGTGTTTGGTTGTATCTGATAGTGTTTCATTGGTCGTATTTGGCTCTAATGGCTTGGCTACTTTGGTTGGATGGTGCTTGGATGGCTCTGTTGCTAGGGTTCTCTACCAGTAGTGGGTTCGTGGTTGGTTTGTGTCGCTTTCTTCTAGGTTCGGTAATTTCTTGTTGTATCTGGTTGTTCCAAGGAGACAGGGTCAAATACCGACCCAAACCAGTTGGGGTGAAAGTGGGTTGTTATGTTGTGGTGGTTTTCGACTTTTGACCCCATGTCTCTGGTGGGTTTCCTAGTTAAGGCGGCTTGCAAATATCTCTTTCTCCAGTTCTAGCAGTGGTGGTGTGTTTGATCCTAGGGTTCTAAGGCTTATTTTTTGGGATCTTACCCTTCTCCCTCTTAGGTGTGGTGCAGAATGTTGCTATCTCCTTTTTATTGTACCTAAGAGCGGTTGTTCTTGAAACATTTTTGGTTGGCTCCAATGGGATTTGCGGGTTTCATGGAATTTCTTGTGCATATCTCCTGGATGGTTTTTATGCTATGGATTTTGTTGGTCAGTATTTCTAGTGTTGTTTTCTTAAACCAGTTATTCTCATGAGGGTTCTCCTGTTATGTGCTTTGTTGGATTTTTTTATTGTGATGACATGTTCTGTTCTCCTTTCATGTTAGGTGGCAAATGTTTCGGTTTGAGCAGTTTTTATTTGTAAATTTATTTTTAACCAGTAGCATTTTCATTATTCTGTAATTTTTCTCCATTGCTTTAGATTCAAAGCACACGATGGTTTGACCATGGGACAATATCTTGTATTTTCTTGATAAAAATCTACGGCTTATTTGCTAGGAGGTTGTTTCATTGGATTTTCGGGTTTGATTCATGGAATCCAACTCAATATGTCTTAATGTCTTATTGCGAGATCTGAGGTTTGAGGGTGCCTTTCCAAACCCTACTTGTAATAGGTTTGGGGATCCTTTTAAAACCCCTTCTACTATCAATAAAAAATAATAATATTTTATCTAGGTAACCTTGGAGGGTACTAGAATATTCTATCACAAATGTCAAATAATATTATTGAAGTTGAGTGAAATATAAAATTATATAGTTGACATTATGATTAATAGTTAACATTATTTTCAGCTTAAAATCCCATAATTTTCCCTCGAGAGTAATTTAAAATAATTCAAATTTAAAAGCAAAATTTTTGTCATAAGTTGATCAAAATAAATTGGACATGAGTGTTGATCAAAAGAAACTGGACATGAGTGATTATTTGTCTAGACTAAAGATACCTCAAGATATTAGACATACACAAATGCATAGACTATGTTTATAGAAAAATAAATCAAGTTGATGTCTCGAGATAGTAAAATCAAACTTGATATATGGACATAACATCTCTCATAAAAGGTCAAAATGGGCTAAATTTTTATATTGAATATTTCTTACATCATAGTCCATGTGTTGATAAATAGTCTAGCCATGATCTATTTGTTTGTTATTCTAAAAGGTGAAAAACAGTTCAAACTAGAGTTTAAAATTTGCATATAGGCTCAACAAAATTGGAGTGCTAACTAAAATGAAATGCTATACAAATCTTAAAGGTCCAATCTCACATATATAACAAGGAATATATTAAATTTTTGTATGATTGTTTCATCTAGGAGGACAAAGATTAAGGAAAATGGAATCATAAGAGAAAAAAAATAGATCAATGCTAAGGAAACATATGTTATAAGAAAGAAAATGAAAAAAGAAGGATATAACAACAAGATTTGAGAAGTTAAGAGCAATTCAAGAAGGCCTCGCAAAGACAAATTTTAAGGAAAATGAAACCACAAGGAAAAAACATATCAATGCTAGGGGAAACATACTTTATAGGAAAGAAAATGAAAAAAAAAAAGGATATAACAACAAGATCTTAGAAGTTGAGAGTAATTCAAGGAACATTGAAAGGCATAACATGTACAAGATGATCTAAATACAATAAGTACTATTTTAATATGAATTAACATGTAAAATTTACTTGTTTCAAGAAGATCAATTATTATTAAAAAAGGTATTATGTTATCCGTGTTGTTCAAATTTTATTATAATATATCTAAGTGTAAAATAATATATATATATATATATATATATATATATATATATATATATATATATATATTTATTTATTTTAACTATATTATAATTAATACATGTGAAATTTTGGTTTTAAATAATTTTAAAAAGATATGTTTAATGTATCATTTATGGAACTTATAAATTATATTAGTATCATTAAATTTTTTAATTAATATGAAGTGGAAAAATATTGGTTTAGATTGTTTAGAACATGGACAACTTGATATTGAAAACAAAAAGGTGGGAAAACGTTGGTATAAGAACCATGGAAGATTGTGCGTGGGTCTAGGTGGATTGGTAAGTTGGGGCGCTTGCGGAGAGGAGACTTAGGTTCCAATCCCACGAGCTTGCCTATGCACAGACAGTAGCCCAGATCCGATTCTTCTGAGTGGTGCGGCAGACGACGGTGCAACCCCTATGCGTCCGACGGTCCCCATCTCACGCCGGGTTACCATGTACCGAGACGGTGGAAGTCCTGGGAACCTTCGTAGATAGTTTGAACCCTACCAATTGTACTGGTAGTTACTAAAAATTGTAATTGTAACCATTGCTTATATAAAAGAACCATGGAAGATTTATTTTATTTTCATTTTCAAATCCAGACCATATGTAGTGGGGAACAAATAAATATACGATTCGCGTACGGTAAAAGAAAGGGTGCTCACTCCTGTTTCTAATTTTGAAAGTTTTGTCTTTTACGCTGATTATAAAATTTAAAGATTTTGTGCGGCACTATAAGGTTGAACCTTTAAAGGCATATAACTGTCCATTCATCTGTATTTTTTATTTTTTTTAGAGAATGTTTACAAATTACATCAACTACTCTTAAGAAGTTTTGAACACAAGACCACTTAAGAAACAACCACCATTTTAGCTACTAAAGCAACTGTCTGTCCGCATCCATTCATCGATATTATTATACAACTTGCATCCATTAAGGCTAAATTAATAATAATAACCGAGTTATAATTGTTGATCAAGTGGGGTCACTATACAACTCATTTAATACTTGCGATCGGTTGAGAAATATGATTTTGAGTGATGTTAGGTTTTTGTATCCATGATATCTTTAAAAAAATTTGATAATTTTAGTAGAATTAAATAAGAAAGAAATTGTAGATTCTTGCATGACGTCTTAAAAAAATGACAATTTTAGTAAAATTAAATAAGGAAGAAATTGTAGAAAAACTTGTCTAAAGAGTATTTAAGGTTTAAAAAAACAAACCTTCTATATAATATGAATATTTTTTATATTAAAAATTTAACCGAATATATTTCTACAAATAAAAAAAGGCGGATCAGTATAATATTTTTTAGATCTCACTTTATCATTAATTTAATAATGTGTTCAAGAAAAAAAATCATATTCGTATTTAGTAGATGGGAGGAGTAAGCTTATATGCAAGCAACTAGAAATTATTCATTGTTATAACAAAGGGAATATACTTCAAATCTCAAGAAGGATATAAGTTTATGCAAAAGTAGTTAAAAATATTTTTTTATTGCTTTCATATTGCTTGTTTGAAAGGTCACCCTAATGGAAATAATTTAAATAAAGATTCATGGGTATCACAAATAATTTGGGTTGGATGTTGGGTCATCATTGAGTCCACATAAGCATTTAAGTTTATAACCCTTGGAGATACTTATTTGGATACATTTAAGACACTAGAAAATTTTTCCATGTTGTTCGTATAAAATTTTGGATAGTTGCAACTCAAACATGTTTACAAGCTTCACATAAGTGTAGTTTTGACAAACATATCCACAATTCGAAGATCACCATAAGATCACCATGCAGTTTTACCTAGAAAAATCAATTTCATTAGAAACAATTATAATAGATGTTTCTAACATTATATACTATAGGGGTGTAAAAGGTTTTAAATGATTGTGGCATGGTGGTTATAGGGGCGGACTACTCGAAGATCTGTGTGGCGGCTTCTAGGGCGGACAACGCAGAATACTGTGGCGGCCATAAAAGCTGGACAGCCTGTCGGGATTCATGGCGGCTACCGATTCCACCATGTAAATTCAAAAAAAAAAAACATTATATACTATATTGATGTTGGGTATACAAGCTAATAGTTATGTTTAGTTAAATAAAGTTTAATCTATCGAAGGATACTAGAATATTCCATTACCATTATATCAAACAATGTTAAAATTGAGTAAAATTTAAATTTATTATAATTAACATCAAAAGCTTGTTTTAGCTTCAAATCCCATCATTTGACCATTTAAATATAATGCTAAATAAATCAAATTTGAAAATGATATCAAGGAATTTAAAATTATAATTAACATCAAAATCTTGTTTTAACTTCAAATCCCACCATTTGACCCTTTAAATATAATGCTAAATAAATCAAATTTGAAAATGATATTTTGTCATAACTTGTTCAAGGAATTTGCATATGAGTGAATATTTTTCAACATTAAAGCAAATTCAAAGTTCTCTCTCAAAATATAAATATAAATATATATAATACATATAGTTCATGTCTTAAAATGACAAAATACAATGTGTATACCACTCTCGTATAAGCAAAATTGGGTTGAAGTTTATATAATAGATTCCATGCATCACCGTATATATGTTAGTAAAAATCAAGCCTTAATTTATTTTTTTCATGTTTCAAAAGATTAAAAATAGTCCAAATTAGAGTCTTGAATTTTATACAAATTGAAAAGTGGGCAATGATAAAAATCATTTAGAATGGAATGCCATATATAAGTCTTAAATGTCCAATATCACGTATAGAATATCAAATATATTATTGTTTTCTTGTATAATTACTTTCATTTGGGAGGATGAAGTTCAAAGAGGAAGGAAACCCAAGAGATGAAAAAAGAATATGTGGATGGTAGGGGTAATAAATGTTATAAGAGAGAAGAGGAAAAAGGAGAAGACAATAATAAGATCTAAGAAGTTGAAAGGAATTCAAGAAAGCCTAGTAGGGACATTGGAAGGCATAACAAGTGCAAGATGGTCAAAATGCAATAGGTACTTTCATACTTACCCTGCATTGCCATGTGAAATATATTTGTTCCAAGGGAGTAGCTTCTCAAAAAAATATGATGTCATTTTATATTTGGCGTTCTTAATTTTCTCATGATATTTATTATTATCATATTTTTGTATAGAATAAGCTCATATTCATATATATTTGTAGTTTATTGTAACTATATGATAATTAGTGCATGTATAGGATTGGAATTGGGGTTTTAATTTTTTTTTAAAGAGATATATTTAAAGTACAATTAGTGAACCTTATAGATCATAAATTACTATCATACAACTGATTTTCTATCTTGTGGAATTGTTTGTCATTATCAACCTAAAGTGGGAAGCACTAGTTTCTAGTTTCTTTAGAATATAAACAACTTGATAGTGAAAGTAGAGGGTGGATCTCATGTATTAACCATGAAAGCTAAGAAAATAAATCCTTTGAATGAATGTTTTAAAGAATAGAGTCTCACTTGAAAATGTCATGTCATCTTAGGATATATGATAGCTATTCAATTCAAACTCATGGTAACCATTGAAAATTTAATAAATGCTATAAAAAAATTCAAACCTAATTCTTCATAAAATAAGAAAAAAGAAGAAAAGTAACTAAACTTTATAAATAAAGATAACAAGTAGATAAGAAAGAAGCTTCTAATGGAACACCACTCTTCAACATAGACGTAAAGTGGGGAATTTAGCATCATAGAGGCTGAAAGAAGGTGGAGCTCAACCAAGAGGTCTACTTTGAGATGCATATTTATAGTTATGACCAAATTATTTCTTTCACACTTTTGATATGTTACATCATGCTCATATATAATGGAAAACCTATGTGTATTCTTTGAAAAATAAGGTTCATATCTTCACCAACAATGCCAAAGGTTTGAGTTTAAGTTGGAGTTTAAAAATATTAAAATCCAAAGTAAATTCAACATGAAGAAAATTTAAAAATAAAATTTGACATAAAATTTTAGATAGTAGAGGACATGTGTGCAAGCCAGGGATGATCTCCACTAGGTAGCATAGAAGGAAAGTCATATTTGAAATCCCTAATGGGAATTCAAGATTGCCTAGATAGAAATATGAATGCTCAAGTTGGAGATAAGTAGAACAATGAATATATGGTAATTTTGTTCTAGGTAGCAGATGTTAAACCATAAGTGATTATCAAGGATGAGATGATAAAATATTACTTAATGGTTCTTAAAAGTAGAGGGTTAATATGTAAGCTCCATTGATATTGGCTAAAGTTCTTGAAGATTCAAAATTAGATCAAGTGAAAGTGGCTATTTAATTTAAATTACTCTATGACTTTTCTTCCTAAAGGTTTTTTTCTCATCATATTTTCTATTTTAGAAATTAGGGATAAAATAATGGGTGGTGAACCATGGTTTAAGGGGAGAGATGCCCTTTATTTTAGACCATGGAGTGAAATTTTTTCTATCAAGACATAAACTATTAAGAAGCTTTTGGTGCAGGTTATGCTTTATGGGCTTTAATACCAACTTATCAATAAGGATTTTTTGAAGAATATTGAAAATACCCTAGAGGAATTCATCAAGGAGGGACTAACTATTAAGAAGCGAAAGCATGCTATATGTACCCAAATATGTGTTGCTATGAATATTTTAAAATATTTGCCATAGTCCATTTAGATTAAATCTAAATCAAGAGAATGAGATCAACAAGTGGATTATAAATATTGCATTTGATGTCATAATTGTTATGAGACTAGACACACAACAAGAGATTTTAAAGTGAATTTTATGAAGAAAGAGACCAAAAAAATTGGTAGTGAGATAAACTTCAAGATAAAGCAAGGAAATCAAATTGTATTATAAGTTGAATTAGATCAAAGATACTCCACTCCAAAATAAGAGGTAAAGAAAGACCATTTAAAATATCATAAGACAAAGGCCACCATAGATCACTTGGACTAACCATTAGCAGAAAAAAAAAATGATATAAGGGATGAGAAAGTATAATGTGCAAGTTCAAGTTAACAAATAATTAAAGGTGCAAAGGAATATATGGAAGAAAATTCTAACACAAAGATGGTAAAAAATGTCAAGTTTATTCGAGGTAATCATCTTCATTTTTCTCTAGTATAGATTTCTCTCGTGGTAATAAAATGAAAGTAGTATAGAGGTTATCCCTTACACTTTAGGGTTTCAAGGACAACATAATAAAAAAATGAGTATGGAGGAAATCCATAGCAATCTAGGATTTTAAGGGCAACATAACAAGGTAATTGTTATGGAAGAGCAGCCTTGTATTTTAGTGTTTCTAGGGCAACACAAAGAAGAAAGTACACTTTGGATCCTTTAGAGCAAGATAAACCTATATATGATAAGTATCACTATGAGAAATGAGAGAAGTTTGAAGAGATTGATGAAGATGAAAGTGTTGGTGGATATGAAAAAGGAGAGGAATACCCAAGAAAAAAAACAAAGATAAAAATAAACTCAAATGGATATTGATATGAGAAAACAAGAGCAAATATCACAAGTGTTAAGAAGGCCTAAACCCATGTAAAAACAAAAAGTTATTATGAAAATGATATCTTGGAATATTATGGGCATGAACAAGACCCCTAAAAAAAGGTATTAGGAAATTGTTTGTTTTTATAGACAATATATTTATAAATATGGAGATTGGATAACAAATATTTTAGCCATTTGCATAGTTGAATTTCATCTTGGCAAAATACAAATTTGAGAAGGCTATTGTATGAGTGAGATTTTATCTCTTAATAAATATGTAATCAAGATTCGATTGTAGAAACTTAGTATTTTGAGGAAGATGGCAAATATCTTTGATATACAGGTAAATGAAGAATACCTTTGATTAAAGGCAAGTTGGATATGGTTTACTTAACTTGAAAATAATATAATGAAAACAATAGTATTTTGCTATTTTAATGAGAGTGACAACCAATAGAAGCCACACATAGCTTATTCATTTTATTTTTTAAGTAGAAATTATTTATATATATATTTTTTAAATATTAATAATTAAAAAATAAATTAAAATATAAAAATAAATAAATACATACATACATACATACATATATATTATATACACACACACACACATATATATATATACAATGGTTATCATATTAGAACTAATTGTTTAAGTGATTAACATGTCATAAAGATTGAATAGATTTTTATTATTTGATGATTACAAATAAAATACACAATATATTGAGTTATCTAGTTGTGAGTAGGATGGCATTACAAACCAATTATCTTTCGATAATGGTTTTCTAAATCCAAAATTTATTAATATTTGTGGATCCAAGACATTGCTATTTTCTAAGTAGTTATGTTGTGGCACAAGGAAGCAAAGTTTGGAGTATCATTTAAGTACAAGTTTGATAAATTTAAATTTAAATATAAATAAATTGAGCAAAAGGGGGAAAAAAAAACATTGTACAAAGTTGTGGAAGGATCTAGTCTAAATATTTGTAGGTGAGGATCTAATGCTAAAGCAAGTTTTATCACTAAAGGACAAGGCTTTGGTACGAAGATTTATGGGTCATTCCAAAAAACTCTACAAGATTGATCAAAATATCTAGTTGGACGTTTTGGGCTATACTCATACATTCATGTGATAATGAAGTGTTGGATGGATTTTGTCTTCCAAAAGCAGAAGATGTTAGAATCATAAAAAATGGAAGATGGAGTTAAGGGCTAAAGTTTTGAATGTAAAATTATGGACGCCTAGGTTTGATCCATGCTTTGAGCAAACTAATACCCATCCTATCTATATCAAGATACTCCATTTACCCCTTGAATTTTAGAATGAAAGAATGCTACGTGATATTGGGAACTCCCTCAATGTTTTCATTGGAGTAGACATGGGAAACTTAAATGGTATTCATAAAATAGTAGTTCATATCTTAGTGGAGCTTTATCTTAGTTTTTTTTTTTTATTTGTGGAAAACATCCCAAAAGGGATGCCACTTTCGGGTAAGACCCAAGGAGGCGGGGGTATCCATTCCACCAAAAACGCCCAGGACTCGGACCTGGCCTACCACCTTTGACATACTCAAGGAGCAAACAAACACACAAAACCAAATTAAAAAAAGAAAATAACAACAAAAATAATAAAATAAAATAAAAAACAAACTCCTTGAGTGTGTCAAAACCAAAAGCACAACCAAACACACACAATAAGATAAAAGAAACCACAACACAAACCACATAGAAAAACACAAGAACCACATAACAAAACACAAACAAGACAAAAACAACGAGAACACTACAAAGACATAACCCAAAAAAACATGAAAAATAAACACAACCAAAACCTAAAAAATAAAATAAATAAAATAAAAATAAAAACAACCAACAACAGACAATAAACAAAAACAAAAAACATAGAAAACACTCACACATAAAAAAATGAAATAACACAAACAAAGAGAAACCCAAGAACAAGAACGAAAAAAACACAAGAACAATAACAATAAACATAAAAAAAAAAAAAAAAACAACAAAAACACAAGAACAACAAAAAACAACACAAAGAACACAAAAACAAAACAAAACAAAAGAACCCACCCACCTTAAAAAACTAAACAAAAAAACAAAGAAGACAAAAGAAAAAAAATGAACAAAACAATGACCTATCTAGACCGAGAAGACTATTAATGCAAGAATCAACGGAGGAAACAAAATAAAGAATAGAATGAGCTAGGGAACTAAAAAAGCTGAATGAACCAAAGAGAAACAAAAAAAAAAACAAGAAGAAACTAGGTACCTTCGAGCTGGAGCCATCCAAAGAAATGATAGAAAGAAGAGCTTCCCTAATTTGAGAAGCCCACCATATAGGAGGGTGGCCATAACAAGTAAGATCACCTTTGTCCAAAGCCCAATTAGCTAAAGCATCAACACTCTTGTTTTGATCTCCGACCACATGATTGTAATCAACTTTCAAAAATCCCATCTGGATTAACTGAATCTTCTCAATAATTCTTTTTATTCTCCAATCCACCTTATGATTCTTAGGAGTCTTCAAGATATTAATCATAAGTTGAGATCTAGACTCAACTAACACCTTTTCCCATCCAACCTTAGTAGCCTCCTGAAGGCCTCTAAGGATACCATACCCCTCAACAAGGTTATTGGAAAGAATACCCAAATTCTCGGCAAAAGTAAAAACCAGGGAGCCATCTGAAAGTCTACCAATTCCTCCCACACTGGGCTTTTCCGGGGTTCCCTCTAGAGGCTCCATCAGTATTGACTTTTCCAAAATCCTTAGGAGGAGGTTGCCAATTTCTAGTCCTATCCATCTTACTAATACTCACATTCCCTTTAAGTTGGTTGCCCTTAGAAGGTTTAATATTCAATCTTTGCATCACTTGATCCCATATTTGGTGGGAGTTTTGGGGGTGATTAAGGAGATGATGGATGATTCAACTAAGTTGGCTATGGTATTTTGCCAAATATAGTGAATATCCTTCCTATCTTGATTAAAAATTTGGTTGTTCCTTTCATTCCAAATATTCCAAAGAAGAATGGTAGAACCCATCCAAACTAAGTGCCTAATAAAATGATCAACACCCTCTTGATTAGGCCAATCCCTCCAAAGCTGTTCAAAAGTGAAAAAATTGGACCATTGTAAGCCAAGTAAAGTTGCCATTCTCCTCCATAGCTCAGAGGCTAAAGTACACTCAATAAAAATATGGTTGATATTTTCTACATTCTCTTCACACATTTCACATCTAAAAGGGCCATGAAAACCATGCTTCATAAGTTGCTCACCGGTAAGCACCCTACGATGCAATAAAAGCCAATTAAAGAACCTCACCTTAGGCCGGAGCTTTTGAGCCCACAATTGAGAAAATATGTCAGAAGAATGGTTGGGATTATTATGGCATAAGGTCAAATAACCTTGAGCAACTGAATACTCACCCTTAGTAGTGTCGTTCCATCCAAAACAATCTTTTTCATGGGACCAAGAGAGGGATCTCATATGAAGGATGCCTTGGATATCTTGTCTTTGCCTTTACGGGATTTGAATAGGCCGAGTCCTCAATAGGGATCCAATATCTACCAACCTTTGAATTACCAGTATGGTACCAATAGTAATTAGCCACCTTTATCCAATTAGCTCGGTGAAGCTCCTCCATCCAAGGCCTCCAATCGGGAAGCCGAGTTATCAAAGGCTTGTGACCATCCCAAGAATCTGTCCAAAAATTTGCATGTTGACCATTATGAATGATCCAAAATAATTTTTTCTTTATCAAATCCTCACCGAGTCTTAAGAGCTGCTAAAATGGGAGAACCTTTGGTAGGAAGTTGATAGCGAATAAGGTCTTCAGGACTTTTGTTCTCGGCATATTTAGCACGAAGATTATTGGCCCAAAGAGCATTGGGGTTGTGCAACATCCTCCAATATAATTTAGCTAGCTAAAGCTTTGTTGTTATTAATTGAAGACCGGAATCCTAACCCCCCTTCACTCTTAGGAAGACATAAAGTATCCCATTTCACCAAGGCCCATTTTCTTTTCTCCTTAGTACCACTCCAAAGGAAACGATGATTGATTTGATCCAATTCTCGAAGAACAACCTTTGGGATATTCAAAATGGAAGAAACATAAATAGGAATAGCTTGAAGGACTGATTTTACCAAGGTGATTCTACCCCCAGAAGAAAGCCACTTGTTGGTCCACTTTCCAATTTTCTTCTTGACTTTGTCCAACAACCAATTCCAATCTTTATTTTTCTGCCTTTGAATATTTATGGGAATACCTAAATAAGTGATTGGAAGAGAGGTCTTCTTATATCTTAATTTATCCAAGACCATGGCTTCCTGTCTAGCGAAGCGGTGAAAGAAAATAACTTTAGATTTGTCTTCATTGATCAACTGCCCAGTAGCCTTAGAAAAATAGCTAATGATTTGCTTAAAATTAGAAGCTTCCTTAACTATAGCTTTACCTAAAAGGGTAGAGTCATCCACAAATTGAAGATGAGAGATAGGTCTAGCTCCATGAGCAATGGTAACTCCCTCAAGGGTTTTGTTTTCCCTCTTTTTGGTTATAGTCCTACCCAAGCATTCAACAAGAATGATGAATAAATAAGGGGATAGCGGGTCACCTTGCCTGATACCTCTAGAAGGTGGGAAATACTGAGAAGGCCTGCCATTGATAAGAACTAAGTAGGAAACTAAAGAGATACATCCCATAATCCAATCCATCCAATCCTTAGAGAAACCAAATTGCCTCAAAACTTTGATAAGGAAGTGCCAATCCACTCTATCATAAGCTTTGGATAAGTCTAACCGGATGAACATAGAAGGAGAATTTTGCATATCCATGGAATGGATGGCTTCCTGAGCAAGAACTATCTCATCTACTATTTGACGTCCTTCCACATATCCCCCTTGCTATGGGGAAATAATCTTATGTAAAAGAGGCTTCAACCTTTTTGCCATGATTTTAGTAATAATTTTGAGAAGAACATTACATAAAGCAATAGGTCTAAAAGCTGAGATATGATCAACCTCTTGAGCTTTTGGAACAAGAGTAATATAAGTTTTATTGATAACCTTCAAAATTTCTTTGGATTTCTTGGATTCTTCCACCACCTCTAATAAATCAACATGAAGGATATCCCAGAACTCTTGGTAGAACTCAATAGGAAAACCATCGGGACCTGGGGTTTTCCCTTTTTGCATTTTAAAAACTACTTGTTGAAGCTCATTGATAGTAATAGGAGCAGTCAAAATAGAGTTCTCCTCGAAGTGATAAGAGAAGGGATTGCTTGAAGAACATTTTGTTGAGAAGGCTGAGTCAAGAGGAGTAGCGACAAAAATATTGGAAAAGTAATCAACAACAATAGATTTAATGCCATCCCAAGTATAAACAACATCTCCAGAATCTGATTTTAAGGAAGAAATAAAGTTGTGAGATCTTCGAGCTAGAAGAGATTTGTGGAAGAAATTTGTGTTTCGATCTCCTTTGAGCCATTGAATTCTAGATTTTTGCTTCCATAAGATTTCTTCTCTTTTTTCCCATTCCTCTAACTGAGTTGTGAGTTTAATTTCATCTGCACTTCTCTTCTTTGTGAGGCCATCTAAACGGATTTTCTTATTCAAATTTTCAAGATGAGCAATAACTTCATGTTTTTTTTTATGAACATCCCCAAACTCTTTCCAGTTCCAAGTCTTGATTTTGGATTTAATGTATTGCAGTCTTTTGGCAAAACAGAACATCTTAGTCCCATGCCTAGGTTTACCTTCCTTCCACCATTGTTGCACATGAGGTCTGAAGGAAATGTCTCTAAGACACATTAATTGAAAACAAAAAGGAGAGAAACTCACATTGGTTTTCCACATTTCCACCATAACTGGCCAATGATCCGAACCAGCATTATTAGGAGTTTTCACTTTAGGAATGTGACCATGGATTAAGAAATTTTCAGAGAGCAAAAACCTATCCAATCTCTCCATTATACAAGCTAAGCCTTGCCTTCTGTTAGACAAAGTCATAAGGCCATTATCTGGTTGGATATCCACAAGATGGAGGTTTGCAATATATTCGCTCATGAGGTCAGTACTTTTGTCCAAATTTCTATTTCTCCCCCTTTTCTCATCCAGAGAGAGGATGGTATTGAAATCTCCTCCGATCAAGATCCAAGCTTTAGGAAAATGAGAGATAATATGAGTAATATCCTTCCACTGTCTTCTTTTTTCCTCCAAAGAAGTCAAGGCATAAACAGTAATGCAGAGCATAATCTGGTTGGAATGTCTACTTTGAATAACTATAGCCAACAAACCCCAACTTCCAACCATATGGTGAATAACTACCTCTTTTGGGTCCCAAAGACAAGCAATGCCACCCGAAGTCCCTTGGGAACTGAGGGAAACCACTTTTCCAGCTGGCCAAATTTTACTGGCAATTAAGTCCATATCCTCAATTGACAACCTCCACAACAAAGGACAACCTCCACAACAAAGTCATGATCACACTATTCCACTATTTCCAGAGCGTCAACATACTAATATTAGACCTTATCGTTATCCATACCTCCAAAAGATCGAAATAGAGAAATTAGTACAAGAGCTTCTTAAGGCAGGAGTCATTAGACCTAGCAAAAGCCCTTACTCCTCTCCAATTATTTTAGTTAGAAAAAAGGATGGCTCATGGCGTTTATGTGTCGATTTTTGAGCGCTTAATAAAATGACCATCAAAGATAAATTTCCTATTCCGGTCATAGACGAGCTATTAGATGAACTCCATGGGGCAGCTTATTTTTCCAAGTTAGACTTACGGTCAGGCTACCACCAACTACGAGTCAATGAAAAGGATATTCCTAAGACGACATTTTGCACTCACGAAGGGCACTACGAATTCTTGGTGATGCCATTTGGCCTGACCAACGCTCCTTCTACCTTTCAAAGTCTAATGAATAAGGTATTTCACCCTTTTCTTCGTAAATTTATATTAGTTTTCTTTGATGACATTTTGATTTATAACAAAACATGGGAAGAACATTTGGACCATGTTAGACAAGCGTTCCAAATCTTGGAGGAAAATCAGCTTTATGCAAAAAGATCAAAGTATTCCTTTGGAAAACAAGAAATTGAATACTTAGGGCATATTGTCTCAAAGGAAGGAGTTATGGTATATCCTTCCAAAATCGAGGAGGTGAAAAATTGGCCTATTCGAAAAACCTTAAAAGCTCTACGTGGGTTTATTGGACTAACGGGATATTATAGAAAATTTGTCCAAAATTATAGTAAAATCGTTGCTCCTCTAACAAAATTACTTAAGAAAAACGCTTTCAAATGGTCATCTAAAGCGGATGAGGCCTTTATCACCTTGAAAATTGCAATGTGTACCACCCCTGTTCTAGCCATGCCCAACTTTTCTAAACCGTTTGTCATTGAAAGTGACGCTTCAGGAATAGGAATGGGAGCCGTACTCATGCAGGATGAAAGGCCTCTAGCTTTTATAAGCAAAGCATTTTCTCCTAAGAATTCAGCTCGCTCTACGTATGAAAAAGAGATGTTGGCGATTGTCCATGCTATTCAACATTGGAGGCCTTACCTTATTGGCCAACATTTCATTATATGCACTGACCATCATAGCTTGAAGTATTTTTTGGAACAAAGGACTAATACCCCGAAACAACAAAAATGGGTTACTAAACTTCTTGGCTATGATTATGAAATTACATATAAAAAGGGAAAGGACAACATGGCAGCCGATGCACTTTCTAGAAAATTTGAAGATATGCCTCAAGTCCATGCTCTTTCCTCCCTTATTCCTAAATGGGTAGATGAGGTGCATGAAGAATGGATAAATGATCCTACTATCCATGCCTTAATTCAACAACTTCAACATAATCCTCGTAGCAAACCTCCATACACTTGGAAGGACAATATATTAAGATACAAAGGGAGGATGGTCCTCACCCCCAATTTAACTTATCGTGAAAAAATTCTTCATGAGTTACATACCTCACCCACTGCAGGCCACTCAGGGTTCTTAAAAATCTATAAAAGAGCCACTACCTCCTTCTATTGGGTAGGAATGAAAAATTACATCAAAAAATTTGTAAAATAATGTGAAGTTTGCCAAAGACAAAATGGGGAGAACCTCGCTATTCCAAGATTACTTCAACCTCTTCCTATACCCATCAAAACATGGGCAGATATTTCTATGGACTTTATTGAAGGATTACCAAAATTAGGAGGAAAAACAACCATTTTCGTAGTCGTTGATCGTTTATCTAAATATGCCCATTTTTGCTCCGTGGCTCATCCTTATACCACTAGCACTATAGCCCACCTCTTCCTAGATAACATCTTTAAATTACATGGTATGCCCTCCACAATTGTTAGTGACCGCGACCCAACTTTCACTAGCACCTTTTGGAAGGAATTGTTCAAATTACAAGGTACTCAACTTTGTCTGAGCTCCGCTTACCATCCTCAAACCGATGGCCAAACAAAATTTGTAAATAAATGCTTGGAAATATACCTTCGATGTTTTGTTTCTACTCAACCACTCCATTGGGTAAAGTGGCTTTCACTAGCGGAATGGTGGTATAACACTTCATACCATATGTCCATCAAAATGACTCCTTATGAAGCACTATATGGTCAAACACCACCATCCCTCACTTCCTATATTCTAGGGACTACAAAAGCCAATGCGGTGGGAACGAAACTTGCTAATAGAGATGACATACTACGGATCCTAAAAGAGAACCTACACACCGCCCATCATCGCATGAAGCAGCAGGTCGATCAACATAGAAGCGAACGTAGTTTCCACGAGGGTGATATGGTTTTATTACGTCTCCAACCTTAACATCAGTCCTCTCTTAAACAAAAAGGTTCTCAAAAGTTAGCACCCAAATTTTACGGGTCGTATAAAGTTCTCCAACGTATTGGGACCGTTGCTTACAAACTAGAGCTTCCTCCCTCTTCCAAACTTCACCCCGTATTTCATGTATCTTGCCTTAAGCTCGTAGTTGGAGCCCATATCACGACACAAACCACTCTCCCTGAATTCTTTGATAATGGAGTACTTCTAGTCGAGCCAGAAGCTATCTTAGATCGTCGCTCACGTCACCTTCATACTCGCGATATCACGAAAGTTTTAATCCATTGGAAAGGTCTACCTTTAGAAGACGCAATGTGGGAAAATTTTCAAGATATCCAGTAGCAATTTCCAAATTTCCAGCTTTGAGGACAAAGCTCCTTTAAGGGGGGTGGCATGTTAGGACCCTCCTAACATGTCCTAATCCTTATATTATTTATTAATTATATTCTAGGGTCACAACCCTTCACTCTTACAACTATTAGACTAGGTATTTAAATGCAATCCAAATATGATAATAAGGCATCATCGAACAAATATATAAATTAAGTCTATTGTGGGTTTTCTACCTTACAATAAAAAAGCGATTCAATATAAAAACGATCCTGCTTCCCGCACCATTTAGTTTCATACTAGTTAGACTCAAAAGGAATATCAGGGGAAAATGTAATAGGATGGAATTCCTCTTTCCAGCTAGTTAATAAGGTTTATATTGAGGCAAGTATGGTTATAAACTTACATTCTATGGAGCTAGGTAAGCTATTTTTTATAGTCAATTTGTATGGTCCTTATGGTAGTAGACGGTAATTTTAGAAGAATTATTTATACAAGATTTTTTCGAAAAGGAAATATAGTGGTGAGAGGGGATAAAATTTGTAACTAAAAGAGCATAAATATGGGGAAAGGAGGCCAAAATGGATCCCCTTGCTGAATTTTTCCTACAAAAAATCCAAAATGTAGGGTTATGTGATGTAGAACCTATTAAATTAGTGCCCACTTGGAGGAATCAAAGAACTAGAAGATAAGGTATTTTTAAAAGGCTAGACAACATTTTAGGGTCTAAAAACCTCATAGTTAAAGCAAAAAGATTGAGGTCTTGAATAGATCAAGGTGGGGGATCTAATCATTCACCAATTTACTAACAATTAGAAAAAAGGTAACTTCATGGTACAATAGATGGTTATCATTAGGAGGTTATTTAACATTGGTTAAATCAATTTTGGGCATTTTTTGGTTTAGAAAATAAGAAATGGGAAGAAAGTAAGGCAAGGAAAAGGCCCTTGAGTAGGGAATTACCAACCATCTCACATTTGATAAAATATCTAAATAGACAGGGGCTCAAATTATTAGCAAGATGCAACCTTTATGGATAGAACAAATTTATGGAATTAGGGGTGGCTTTCAGCAGAAGAATTACTTTTGGAAGGAAATGAAGCTAAGAAATGGAGCAAGTGTACAAGGGATCTGACAAGGGCTTTTATAAGACTGAGACAAGAATAAGACTCTTTAGTATGATCTAAGAACCCAACTAGTGGATAATTTATAGCTAAAGAAGGATACAAGGCAATGCTTAAAGATAATGATGAGGAGGTCTTTTGGTCATGGAGCAGAAGGTGAAAACACCCTTGAAAATAATTTTTTTTTCTTGGTTAGATTTAGCAAAAAAGGCATTAACATGGGATGTTCTATAAAAGAGGTTTTGGCATGGTTTAAGTCAATCTAGTTTGTGTAAAAGGGAAGAAGAAACAATAGATCACCTACTAGTTCACTCTGATTTTTCAAGAGAAGTGTGGAAGTATATTCTACCCATGACTAAGGGGAAGGGACAATGGCTAGCAAGGAATCTGCTAGATAATATGTAACAATGGTTCAAAGACAAAGGTTTAAAGATATTCAAGTGCATTTCATTAATAATGACATGGGGTCTATGGTTGACAATAAATTCTATGTTGTTTGAGAGCAAATAAAATCTACCTATACAAGTTCAAGCTCAGATCAAATATACTTATGAAGGCATAAAAAATGCCCTAAAATTAAAGGTTGTAAGACGGGTTGAAAGTTTAATAATGGATATTACAAAGTATTGGGCTTTTTTAGATGGAGTTTGTCAAGACAATCCAAATAGATGTGGGGTAGGAGTTTTATATCAGGATGAAAACCATAAATTCACTTTCAAAGCAAGTCTTTGTGAAGGTACCAATAATGTGACAGAGTGGAAGGCTTTGATATTTTTTGTTAAGAAAGACAGTGGAGCAGGGTTTACAAAACTTCAAGTATTTGGTGACTCAAAATTGGTGGTGGATTAGGCTTTAGGTTTAGTAAGGATGCAAAATTTGACACTTAGGCCTTATTATGAGCAAGTAAAATTACTAGAAATGTCATTTACAAAGATATCTTATAAATATATTTACTGAAAACTAAACGAGGAAGTAGACGATCTATCAAAAACTGCCTTGAATATTCCAATTGGTACTTGGTTGAAGGAAAGAGTAGTGTATGGGACTATGATTCCACCATAGTTTGTACACTTTTTTCCTTTTGATATAAATTATGGTTTATGATTACCTTTCATGTTTTCTTTTGTGTCTTTAGATTATTAAAATCATATCTAAAAGATGATTTATAACTATAGGGTTGAAGTACCAAAATAGCACTTTATAAGATTCCTCAAGGCTTACAATAAATTGTTATTATTATAATAAGTCTAATTTAATAAAACTTATATAAGAATATAAAATACCTATCTCATTGTTATTTTTTTCAAACTTTAAAATGAAAGTTACATATTTTTTTGATATATATATATATATATATATATATATATATATTATTTATTTATTTGTATAACTTAAAAATTTTAAAACTTTAAATAAAAATTTAAAGTTTAAATATACCAATTTTAATAATTAAATAGCTATACGTTATATAAAATAAATGTTATCTTATAACTTTACATATATTAAAAATTATCTTATCTTTATAAGGTAGGCTTTGTGATTATATTTAATGAACAATTAATTATCTTAAAGTTCGCATTAAGTCAACCACCCAACTACCAATTTTTATAGGCGTCACCATTATATTTAATGAGCACTATATTATATTAAAGTTCGCATTAAGTCTATTACTATGCATTTCTTTTAATCTTATTAAGACTAAAGGGATCGTTTGGAGATAGCCCATAAGAGTCATTAGATAAATATGTGATGTACAACATGATAATAGAGCTTCTTTAAAACATGTTCAACTTTGATCTTATTTTATAATAAATAATAAATAATTAATATTATATAATTATTTTTTATTTAATTTAAAAATTAAAGTCATACTATTCAATGAGTATAAGAGTTGGAGGTCATTATTTTATTTAATATAATAATAAAGGTTTAATTAGATTGTAGTTTTTTAAAATAAAATAAAGGTAAAGTATTAATATATATAAAAAGGTCATATAAAAATATTTTTAAAAAATATTATTTATTTAATATATAATTATTATATTTTTATTACCAAAACATAACACATATATAATTTATATTTATATTAAATTATTTAGCTTTCAAATCGAGATCGAAACAAATAGACAGATACGATTGCAGATAGTACGAACACCTTTCTGTACGTAACGTAGAGAACTTGATTTTGAAAGGTTTGACTGGTTTTAAATATTTGTAAGGATAAACGGTACACCTTTAATAATTAAATAATAATTATACTGTGCCGTATGACAGTTCATACATGGATGTTATCATAATCGTCTGCAACGTGGCCCCATTAACGAAGGATAAAATTTAAATTACAAAATAAATAAAATTAAAAATAACGGTAGCTGAGCCATCAGGATTGCTAAGTGCGGGCCCACCTTACAACTCTTTTAATGCTGGCAAACAAATGGTAAGGTACTTTTGTTTTTAAATTTATTTATTTTTTTAATAGGATGTACATGGACTTGAGATTATAAAGTTATTTTAATCTTTTAATTTTTTTACCCTTGGGTCACATTTTTTTGGAGTACAATTAAAGTTCTCTTTTTCATGAATTGAATCTATGTAACTTAAATAATAGTCTACTAATATATTACTAGGGCGTTTCTACAAAACATTATTTTAAATATGAAATTAATTTTTAATAAAATTATATTATTATAATAAAAATTATTATATATTAAATTTGAAAAGAAGTTACGAGCATAATTTTGTTGTCAAAAAAATTTGTTTCATATTATTTTTCTTTATGGGTGATGATACCAACAATAATAGTTTCATAGAAGTCAAAGTTGAGTGGATTTAGGGAGAAATCAGAAGGGAATTTTTACAATAGTGTATGAAGGTTCAACTAAAAAAACACCTAATGGAATAAGGGATTAAACAAGGAAGAAAAAGTTGAGTGGATTTAGGGAGATTAAATTAGGGAGAAATGAGAAGGGAATTTTTCCAATAGTGTACGAAGGTTCAATGAAAAAAACACCTAATGGAATAAGGGATTAAACAAGGAAGAAATAACAGAGAAATCTTTCAATAGTGTATGAAGGTTTCCATCATGGAATATAAATTGAAAGTTTTATTTAATTATTTTTTTATCATTTATTTGGATAATGTGTTCATTAAAAAAAAATGAACTTTGGGCACACCCATGTGGTTAGGGCTTTGGGCTTTCTTCCGGGAGACCCAAGTTTAGACCACCGTGGGTGTGTGTTAATGAACTTGTGTAAAAAAAAAAAGAAAAAAAGATGAGCTTTAAACTTAAGGGATAAGAATAGTAATCTTATGTTAAGGTGGTTCTATTTATAGGAAAGAGAATAATCTTCAAGTCTAAGAGACAAAAGTAATAAGATTGTAAACTTATACAAGTGGTTAAGATTTTTTTTTTAGTTTGTTAGGTTATTGTTGGTTTGGAAAGAAAAGGTAAGTTCTCTTTGAAGTGTGTATATGTTGTTTTATTTATTGAGAATTTTAAATATAAGCTAATTAAAAGTATTATATATAGTTTGGGTTTGATGCTAGGTCATTATTAGATACACATGGATATTTAAGGATATAGTTTTTAGCCTTAACATACTTATTGCGAAGTATGAAGTCTATATATAATAGATCTTTGAAGTCAATTTCATGTTTTTTTTTTTTAATTTAAAGAAAAATCCTGTACGAGGTCACCTTGGTATGAGAAACTACGACCATGATCGGGGGTTCTACACCTTCAAAATCATCCAAAAGTCGTGCCCGACCCTGACCGCACCAACATAATCAACTAGATTTTGGATACCCAATGTGCGTTTGGTAGGGTGGAGATTCGAACCAGGGACCTCCCTTAGAAGATTGCCCCACCCTCTCCAAATCATCTACAAAACGTGGGTAAATTTGGTTTGTGGTGAAAACGACACCAAAGAAACCCGTAGACCCCTAACCACAACCAACAAGGAATAGGTTTTTTATTGTGTCTCCCTTTGCATAGCAGAGGTTCGAACCGTGGACCTCCCATTCAACGGGGTCGCCGGATAGTTTAATTTATACATGATTATAAGTTTTACAAATATATAAATTTAATAAACACCTCAACCATTTAAAGAGTGCCATGTAGTTTTATTTAGCATTAAAAAATTATTTAATATATTGTTTGGTATATTAGGTGAAAGTTGTGCTTCGAATAATGATCTATCTACATAATACTTAGAGGGTACTATCACAAATATCAAATAATATTATTGAATTTGAGTGAAATATAAAATTAATATAGTTGACAATATGATTAATAGCTAACATGAGCTTAAAATCCTATAATTTTCTCTCGAGGGTAATTTAAAATAATTCAAATTTAAAAATAAAGTTTTTGTCGTTGATCAAAAGAAATTGGACATGAGTGATTATTTTTTTAGATTAAAGATACCTCAAAATATTAGACACCCAAATGCATATATTATGTGTATAGAAAATACATCCAATTGATGTCTTGAGATAATAAAATCAAACTTGATATATAGTCATAACATCTCTTATATCAGGTCAAAATGGGCTAAATTTTTATATTGAATATTTCTTACATCATAGTCCATTTGTTGATAAATAGTCCAGCCATGATCTATTTGTTTATTATTCTAAAAGGTAAAAAACAGTTCAAACTAGAGTTTGAAATCTGCATAGTGGCTCAACAAAATTGTAGTGCTAACTAAAATGAAATGTTGTACAAATTCTAAAGGTCCAATATCACATATATAACAATGAATATATTAAATTTCTTTTGTATGATTGTTTCATCACAAAGATTACGGAAAATAGAAACATAAGGGAAAAAAAAAGTAGATCAATGCTAAAAAAACATATGTTATAGGAAATAAAATGAAAAAAAGAAGGATATAACAACAAGATTTTGAGAAGTTAAGAGTAATTCAAAAAAAGCCTCATAAGGACGAAGTTGAAGTTTAAAGAAAAGAAAACCACAAGCAAAAAAAAAAAAAGCATATCAATGCTAGGGAAAACATACTTATAAGAAACAAAATTAAAAATATATATATAATAATATGATCTAAGAAGTTAAAAGCAATTCAAGAAGACTTCATAAAAACATTGAAAGACATAACATGTGCAAGATGATCTAAATACAATAAGTTTCTTTTTAATCTAAATTATCATGTAAAACTGGGAATCAATAATTATTAAAATAAAATATTATGTTATATGTGTTGTTCATACTCTCACTATAAAATTTTATTATCATATATTTAAATGTAAAATAGTTTATATATTCCTTATTTTATTTAATTTATTTTAACTATATTATAATTAGTGTACATGTATAAAACTGAAATTTTGGTTTTAAATAATTTTAAAGAGATATGTTTAATGTATCATTGATGTGCCTTATAAGTCATTTTAATATTATAAAATTATATTTTTATTAATATGAAGTGTAAAAGTATTGGTTTAGAATCTTTAGAACATGGACAACTATATTGAAAACAAAGTTGGGAAAACGTTTGTATAACAGCCATGGAAGATTTATTTTATTTTATATTTTATTTTCATTTTCAAATTCAGACCATCTGTAGTGGGGAACAAATAAATATACGATTCAAGTGTGCTCACTTTTATGTCTAATTTTGAAGGTTTTGTCTTTTACGCTGATTATAAAATTTAAATATTTTGTAAGGTTAAACCTTAAAAAATAATAATAATTATACTGTAAGGCATAAACGGTCTATTCATCAATATTATTGTACTGCTCTGCAGCTTGCACCCATTATCAAGGCGAAATAACCGAGTCATAATGGTTGATCAAGTGGGGGCCACCATACAACTCTTTTAATGCCGGCTAAGTACGGTTAAAAGATTTAATAATTTTTTAAGCCCGCCGTCAAGCGATGGTGAATGTCAGATTTCCGGCAGATTTGGAAAGATCAAGATGACTTGTTTTTAGGGCTGAGACCACACCTTAAAAACTTAGTGCATGTTGTAAAATTTTCTCTTGAATAAATTTATATTTATTTAATTTAATATTTTAAAATTTTTATTAAAAGTTTTAAAACTTTACTATTAAATTTGTTATATTATAATGCACTTTATCAAGGTGAGGCACTTTCTCTATGTGTATGTGATCTACAGGAATGCCACTTACATGATAGGTGATAAAACTGGAGTTTAATTCAATATATAAAAAAAAATATTGAGAAAACAAATAAGCATTTAATAATATAATGTTTTTTTTTTTTAATTGGTAATTTTTTTTTTTTTGAACAACTGGTCATAGGGTTCTTTTTGAACAATTGGTCATAGGGTCAAATCACATTGCTTCTTATGGTAGCGTCAAATCATGGAGTTACCACTATAACCCCTACCTCGTCCCAGTAAACACGACCTGGAGTGAAGGAAACCCTAGTGGCTCGGGGTTGGTACCGTCATCATCAAGCTGGTGCACACCCAACGGATTCTAGTCAGACATACTACTACCTTTGCCCTAGAGTGGGCACGCCCGCGAGGTTTGAACCTAGGTCTCCTCCTCGTAAGTGCCCAACGTCTTACCAATCCACCTAGCCTATATAAAAAAAAAGTTAAATTATAAAAAAAACTATTTTTTTTTTATTATTGAAAGTTCATAGGTCAAGAGGTTCAAAGTTTAAACCACAGTGTGGGTAAGTGTGTGAGGGTGTGTGTTTGGTCCTTATTGATAAGTTTAACTCTCACCCTTATGAGAGGTCACGATGGAATGGATGCCCCACACTGACCAAATCTAACCACTAACCAAATCTAAAAAAATTAGATATATATTTTGGTTACATAGGAGAGTTGGTCACAACCACACTATTTTTAGTAATTGACAAACACATGGTTCAAATCAGAGGGGTTGTTCCCACCAAACCTATTCCGCCTCGACCCGAATTTATTTTGCCTTGTTATTGTTGAACTGGCGTGAAGGGGACCATCGATCACTTGAGATTCGTACCATCATCGTAAGTTTGATGCTCACTCAGAGAATTCAGATTAAACTACTACATTTGCAAACAAGCTACCTCGAGGTTTGAACCTAGGTATCTTCTTGATAAGTGTCTGACCAGACAAGCACTTACCAATCCACCTAGCCCTTAATGTTATTTATTTAATATATGGTTATCTAACCATACAAAGGGTTCAACTCTCACTCTTACAAGAGGTCATGGTGGGATGGAGATATCCCACCCTAAGAGTTTGTCATCAAAATTTCTCACACTAACCAAATTTAAAAAAAAATAGAAAATATATATTATTATGAAAAAATTTTCACATTCACCAAATCTAAACAATTATTATTATTATTTTTTTGGTAATATTAAGTAATGGAGATTTTGACCAGGAATCCCCCAACTTGTTACAACAACTTCACCAGGGAGACACACACCCACCCCCTCACACATTCACCCACGTCACGGTTTGAACCTTGGACCTCTCGAAGAAGAGCCAAAGCCCAAACCGTTGCGCTGCACCCCGAGTGCTAAAACCTTTATATTAAAGAAAACCGTTCCTTAGGCTAGTTGGGAGGTTTTTTGTATCCGACGTAGGTCGCCAGGCTTGAACCTCGGACCTCCTTCCGAGGATTGAGAGAACTTGCCAGTAAGATACCTAGTGCAAATAATAATAAAAAAATAAAAATAAAAAAATAATAATAAAAAAATTATTTATTTAATATAAATTATGTAAAAAATCACAATTTAAAGAATCACAATTTAAATTTAAAGTAAACAAAGTAAGCACTTTATAAATAAAATAAAATAAAAATAAAAATAAAAAGTCTATATATACACTACGAAAAGAAAACCGTCTAAGAACAAGCACTTTCCACTAACCACTCTACCAAGATCATCCAACCATAATGGTCAAGTTTTTCAAAAATATTTTCTCCATGTTATAATAATAAATTAGTTTATGTTGCACCTAGGGTGCAGCACAATAGTTTAGGCTTTGGTTCTTCTTTGGGAGGTTCAAGGTTCAAACCGTGGCGTGGGTGAGTGTGTGAGGGGTGGGTGTGTGTCTCCTTGGTGGAGTTGTGGTTGAAGATTCCTGGTCAAAACCCCCACTTCTTAATATTACAAAAAATAAATAAATTAGTTTATGTTATATTTTAGATAGGATCAACACTTAGAGAGAATATACTTATTCTCTTACATCTATGATTCTTGGTCAAAACCTCCACTTTTTAATATTACCAAAAATAAATAAATTAGTTTATGTTATATTTTAGATATGATCAACACTTGAGAGAATATACTTGTTCTCTTACGTCTATTTTTATTATTTTTTATGTGAAAGATAACAATAATAAATATAGCTTTATTCGAGATAAAGTCAAGTATTTAAAATGAAATTTTAGGAGATTAAGGGTTTGAGTTTTCTTAGCTCTTTGACAATATTCCTTGTGATTTTAGGTGGTGTTAGGATTTTAAAATTTGTTAATTGTGATAGAATTAAATAAATAAGAAATTGTAGAAAAACTTGTCTAAATAATACTTAAGGTTCTAAAAAACAAATCTTCTATATAGTACGAAAGTTTCTCATATCTCTTCTTTTATCGTTAATTTGGTAGTACGCTTAAGGAAAGAAAAAATCATATTTAGTAGATGAGAGGAGTAAGCTTATGTGCAAGCAAAGATAAATAATTCCTTGTTATAACAAAGGGAATGAACTTCAAATCTAAGAAAGCATATAAGTTTATGTAAAAGTAGTTGAAAATAATTTTTGGTTGGTTTATATTGCTTGTTTGAAAGGTGGCCTTAATGAAAATGCTTCTTGAGAGTGTCCATGTATTGTCTCACTCTCATTAAGAAATTTAAATAGAGATTCATGAATATCACATATGATTTGGGTTGGATGTTGGGTCATCGTTGGATTCAAATGAGCATCTAAAACCTAAGGTTTCTAATGCTTAGAGATAGCTTATGTGGATACACACAAGACACTAGAAAATGCTTTCATGTTGTTCATATAAAATTTTAGAAAGTTGCAACTCAAACATGTTTACAAGCTTCACAAATGTGTAGTTTTGACAAGCACATCTACCATTCAAAGACCACCATAAGATCACCATGTAGTTTTACCTAGCAAAATCAATTTCAATAGAAACAATTCTAATAGATGTTGCTAACATTATATAGTATATTGATATTGTAAACAAGTTGATAGTTATGTTTAGTTAAATAAAGTTCAATCTAGTCAATCATGGAAGGATACTAGAATATTTCATCACAATTATATCAAACAATGTTGAAATTGAGAGAAACTTAAATTTATTATAATTAACATTACAACTAATATCGAAACCTTGTTTTAGCTTCAAATCCCATCATTTGACCCTTTAAATATAATGCTAAATAATTCAAATTTGAAATTGATATTTTGTCATAACTTGTTAAAGGAACTTGGATATGAGTGATTCTTTTTCTATATTAAGACAAATTCAAAGTTCTCTCTCTCTCTCTCTCTCTATATATATATATATATGAATTTTATGGGAAAAATACATCTAGTTCATGTCTTAAAATGACAAAATACAATATGTATACCACTCTCATATAAGCAAAATTGGGCTGAAGTTTATATTATAGATTTCTTGCATCATAGTCTATATGTTAATAAAAATCAAACCATAGTTTAATTTGTTTATGTTGTAAAGATAAAAAATAGTCTAAAAGAGAGTCTTGAATTAGTATGGGCTGATACAAATTGCAAAGTGGGCATGGATAAACATCAATTGGAATGCAATGCCTTATACAAGTCTTAAATATCCAATGTCATGTCTAGAATATAAAATATATTATTATTTTCTTGTATAGATACTTCTATTTAGGAGGATGAAGTTCAAGGAGGAAAGAAACCCAAGAGATGAAAAAATAATATGTGGATGGTAGGGGCAATAAATGTCATAAGAGAGGAGGAAAAAGGAGAAGACAATAATAAGATCTAGTAAGTTGGAAGGAATTCATGAAGGCCTAATAGGGACATTGGAAGGCATAACAAGTGCAAGATGGTCAAAATACAATAGGTACTTTTATACTTACTTTGCATTACCATGTGAAATATATTTTTTCCAAGGGGTAGCTTATAATTAAAATATGATGTCATTTTATATTTATGTTTTTAATCTTTTCATGATATTTATTATTATCATATTTCTATATAGAATAGTTCATATTTTTTTTTATTTTTTGTAGTATATTGTAACTATATGATAATTAGTACGTATACATGATCGTAATTGAGGTTTATAATAATTTTAAAGAGACCGATGAACCTTATAGATCATAAATTAATATTATACAACTAATTTTCTATCTTGTGGAATTATTTGTCATTATTAACCTAAAGTGGAAAGCACTAGTTTCTAGGTTCTTTAGAATATGAAAAACTTGATATTGAAAGTAAAGGATGGAAAATCTCATATAATATCCATGGAAGCTAAGAAAATAAATCCTTTGGAAAAATATTTTAAAGAACGAAGTCTTACTTGAAAATGTTATATCTTAGTAAATATGGTAGCTATCCAATTAAAACTCATGGTAACCATTGAAAATTTAATAAATGTTATAAAGAAATTCAAACCCAATTCTTCTTAAAATAAAAAAGAAGAAGAAAAGTAACTAAACTATATAAAGAAAAGAGAGCAAGTAGATAAGGAAGAATCTTCTAATGGAACACCACTCTTTAACATAGACGTAAAGTGGGGAATTTAGCATCATAGAGGCTGAAAGAAGGTGGAGCTCAACCAAGAGGCCTACTTTGAGATGCATATTTACAATTATAACCAAATTATTTCTTTCACACTTCTAATATGTTACAGCATGCTTATATATAGTGGAGAACCTATGTGTATTCTTTGAAAAAATATGGATCCTATCTTCACCAACAATGTCACAAGGTTTGAGTTTAAGTTGGAGTTTAAAAAGATTAAAATCCAGAATAAATTCAACATGAAGAAAATTTAAAAATAAAATTTGACATAAAATTTTAGATAGTAGAGGATGTGTGTGCAATCCAGAGATGATCTCCAATAGGCAGCATAGAAAGAAAGTTGTATTTGAAATCCCTAATGGGAATTTAAGATTGCCTAGATAGAAATATGAATGCTTAAGTTGGAGATAAGTAGAATAATGAATATATGGTAATTTTGATCCAGGTAGCAGATGTTAAACCATAAGTGATTATCAAGGATGAGATGATAAATATTACTTAATGGTTCTTAAAAGTAGAGGGTTAATATGTAAGCTCCATGGACATTGGCTAAATTTTTTGAAGATTCAAAATTGTATCAAGTGGAAGTGGGGATTGGGTTTAAATTATTCTGTGACTTTTCTTCCTAAAGGTGTTTTCCTCGTCATCTTTCCCATTTTAGAAATTATAAATAAAATAATGGGTGGTAACCCATGGTTCATGGAAGAGATGCAATTTAATTAAGACCATGGAGTGAATTTTTTTTCTATCAAGATAAAAACTATTAAGAAGCTTTTGGTGCAAGTTATGCTTTTTGGGCTTTAATACCAGCTTATCAATAAGGATGTTTTGAAGAATATTGAAAATATCCTAAAGAAATTCATCAAGGAGGTACTAACTATTAAGGAGCAAAAGCATGCTATATATACCCAAATATGTGTTGCTATGAACTTTTTAAAACCTTTGCCATAGTCCATTTAGATTAGATCTAAATCAATAGAATGTGATCAACAAGTGGATTATAAAAATGTTGCATTTGATGTTATAATTGTTATGAGACTAGACACATGGCAAGAGATTTCAAAGTGAATATTAAGAAGAAAGAGACGAAAAAAATTGGTAGTGAGATAAAATTCAAGACAAAGCAAGGAAATCAAATTGTATTGTAAGTTGGATAAGATCAAAGATATTCCACTCCAAAATAAGAGGTAAAGAAAGACCATTTACAACATCATAAGACAAAGGCTAACATAGGTCACTTGGACTAACCATTAGAAGAAACACAAAATGATATAAGGTATGAGAAAGTACAATGTGCAAGTTCAAGTTAACAAATAATTAAAGGTGGAAATGAAGATATGGAGGAAAATTCTAAAACAAATATGGCAAAAAAGGTCAAGTTTATTCGAGATAATCATCTTCATTTTCCTCAAGTAGTATAGAGTCCTCTTGTGGTAATAAAAATAAAAGTAGTATAGAGGTTATCCTTTACACTCTAGGGTTTCAAGGACAACATAATAAAAAATGAGGATGGAGGAAATCCATAGTAATTTAGGCTTTTTAGGGCAGCATAAGAAGGTAACTATTATGGAAGAGCATCCGCGCACTTTAGTGTTTCTAGGGCAACACAAGGAATACAATATTTTTAGGTTATTCCTTACACTTTGGATCCTTTAGAGTAAGACAAACCTATAGATGATAAGTATCACTATGAGAAATGAGAGAATATTGAATATATTGATGAAGATGAAAGTGTTGGTGGATATTAAAAAAGAGAGGAATACCCAAGAAGCAAAAACAAAGAGAAAAATAAACTCAAATGGATATTGATATGAGAAAACAAAAACAAATATTGCAAGGGTTAAGAAGTGGGGCTAAACCTATATAAAAACAAAAAGTGATTATGAAAATGATATATTGGAATATTAGGGGTACGAACCCTAAAAAAACTATTAGGAAATTGTTTGTTGTTATAGATAATATATTTATATGGATGAAGATTGTGTAGCAAGTATTTTAGTTATTTGCAGAGTTGAATTTCATCTTGGCAAAATACAAATTTTAGTTGAATATGGTTTAATTAACTTGACAATAATATAATAGAACAATAATGTTTTGTTATTTTAATGAGAGTGGACCCCAATAGAAGCCACACATAGCTTATGCCTTTTATTTTTTTAATTTTAAATATAATAATTAAAAAATAAATTTTAATTTAAAATAAAATTAAATAAAATATAACAATTATATATATATATATATATATATATATATATATATATAAACTAATTGTTCAAGTGATTAACATGTCATAAATATTGAATAGTTTTTTATTTTTTGATGATTACAAACAAAATACACAATATATTGAGATATCTAGTTGTGAGTAGGATGGCAATGCAAACCAATTATATTTTGATAAAGGTTTTTTAAATCCTATTTATTTTCAATATTTGTGGATCCAAGACATTGCTATTTTTCAAGTAGTTGTGTTGTAGCACAATGAAACAAAGTTTGGAGTATCATTTAAGTACAATTTTGATCAAAAGATAAAATATCTAAATAGAAAAAACGAAGATATAGAATGTCAAATTATTTGATAAGATATTTAAAATGAAAGAAGAAATTAAATCTTTGATCACTTACAAGAGAGTGAAACAATTAACTTATTGACTATTATTAAATAATACAAAAGGAAGAGTTATATTGGGTCTACAAATATTAAGAGAGATGACTTAAGAAAGTTAATGAAAATATCGAATTCTTCTACACTCTTCCTAAAGTATATTTTTCCTTTCATTAAAGTATATTTTCCCTTTAAACAAATTATAATATTTTAACTCCAACCAAAAAGAATATTAAATAAGAAGAAAAACTCAAAAAAAGGAGTAGTCAATTTTTTAAAATTTATTTTATCAACAAGTAGGATAAGAAGGCTTAGAGTAATATTTTATAAAACATTTCATTAATTATTATATGGATATAGAAGAAAAAAGAAACTTAATAAGAAATATTTTAATGGAGGAGCTAAAGGATGGACTTTTTTCTTTCCAGCTACAATAGGCACCTAATCCTTATAGATTGTTTTTATAATTTTATTTCAAAAAATTTGGCACATGTTCATAAGTGATATTTTGAATAGAAGAGGCCATGAAAAAGAAGTATTCAATAAGTATGATCAATGCATATTATATTGTGTAGGTTTCAAAGAAAGGTGAGACAAAATACAATAATAGTTTTCACTCAATAAACCTATATTAGATTTTTTATAAGGTAATTTCAAAATGTATATCAAATACATTGAAAGAAATTTTAGGTTATGCTATCTCGAAGGACCAAGGTTATTTTCTTCAAAGCAAATATTTTACGGTAAAGTTATTGTATAAGAGGTCATGCATTCTCTTTAATCCTTGAAAATGAAGGTATGCTTATATAATTAGGTATGAACAAAGCATATAATAGGGTTTGTTGGAGAGTTCATATTTTGTTCTCTTCATTATTTTTGTTGAGGCATTAAGAAGAGGTCTCTTAAAAGAAAAAGTAGAAGGAAAAATCAAAGGTACTCAAGTTGTAAAAGACAATCCCATCAAATCTCATCGCCAATTTGTTGATGACACATTTTTATTTTAGGTCACTCTTTAGTCAAAGATCTCATAAGTTTTAAATTATTCCTATCATACAATGAGTTGGTAAAAGAACAAAATTTGGAATCTTTTGCATCGAAATTTCCCTTTATTTCTAATAAATTATTGAAAAATTAGTGACAATATATACATATAAAGGTATTTCCTTGCGTGATAAAATAAATGAGAAGCTATAAGTTTCAATTTTGGATAGTATAAAATATCAAATTACTAGTTGAAAGGTAAGTTCTTAACTGTGGTTGGATGACTTCGACTAGTACATGAAATATTATAATCTATTCCAATATATGATACCATTTTTAAGATTACGAATGGGTGTAGCTTTTAAATTTGACAAAATTCAAATACAGTTTTTCAAAAAAGATGTGAGAAGATGCTTATGTTTCCTTGTTTTAAAGAAATATGGTAGGGGAAGGCTTTCAAAATAATATATTTATTAGTTTAGAATAAGGATCAAAACTTGGTTGATGATTATTCAAAAATTACGAAAGAATTAAGAAAACAATGTTACTTCAATATATATATATATATATATATATATATATATATATATATATATATATATATATATATATATATATATAAAGCAAAAATCCCTTGCGGAGTCGCCTTGGTCTGAGAGACCATGAACAGGGGGTTCTACACCATCAAAGTCACCCGGGGGTCACATCCGAACCTCGTCAGCACCAACATTATCAATTGGATTTAGATACCCAATTCAGCTTTTTGGTAGGGTGGAGATTTGTACCTGGATGTCCCTTGGAGAATTGCCCTCTCCTCTCCAACTCACCTACAACACCTGGTATATATATATATATATATATATATATATATATATATATATATATATATATATATATATATATATATATATATATAAAGATGCAATAAAATTAGTTAATAAATAGACCCTAGTAAGGGGATCTATAAAAGGACAATTATATATCAAAGATTATGTGATTAATCAATAAATGATTTAATGAGGGGGATTCTATAGATGTCTTTAATTCAATGCGTGATTGAATTTATATCATCTTATTTATATTGCAAATGGCAATCATTTGCATAGGCACAAAAATAGTTGTATTGATATAAATAACAAATCTAAATCTTTATCAAGGTTATGCATAAGGGGTCGGACCCAAAATATATTTGTAGAAAAATGGTGAATCTCTTTTGAAACCCTTGCGAATCTTGGCCAACTTTATGTAGGAGGACATTGTGAATTACCTTATTTTTCATCAAAAATTATAAAACATTGGCGAATTTGATAGTTTTGATTAGATCGGGTGCAAAACAGGGCTTGATCGTAAACTAGGCATAAAAAAAAGCTTGGATGCAGACAAAGTGCAAAACAGGGTTCATATGAACATGGGTTATAACCTAGGAAAAAAATTCAGTTTAGAGGGTGCAAAATCAAGACTTCCTAGGAGGTCACCCATCCAAGTACTACTTCAGTCGAGCATGCTTAATTGTGGAGTTTTTTATGGGTTGGAAAACATCAAGTCATCTTGGTTTTTTGAATTTTTTGTTGTGGTTGTGAGGAGGTCTAAAAAAAAACAAAGGAGTTATTTTTTGTTGCTTACCTTGAAATTCCTTTTTTTTTTCCCACCTCGCCCAAACCAAATTTTTCACTCGTCCCCCCCTCCAAACCACCCAGACCAATTTTTGCATTTGGTCCGCTCCACCCCACCAGGACCAACTTCTGCACCGAATCCGCTCCACCTTGCCTGAACCAAAACCTGCACCTTGTCCGCTCTACTCCGCACGAACCAGTTTTTACACCTGGTCTGCCTCCATCCCGCTCGCACTAATTTCTGCACCCTATCTTCCTCCACCCCATCGGACCTAATTTTGCACCCAATCTGCTCCACCTTGCATGGACCAATTTTTGCACCCAGTTTGCTCCACCTCGCTCGAACCAGTTTCTACACCAAATTTGCTTCACCTCGCTTGGACCAGTTTCTACACTCGATCTGCCTCCACCCTGCTCGAACCAATTTTTGCACCCGATCTGATCCACATTGCTCAGATCAGTTTTTGCACCCAGCTTGCTCCACCTTGCCTGAACCAGCTCTACACCCGGTTCGCTCCACCCTGCCCGGACTAGTTTTTGCACCAGGTCTGCTCCACCCTACCCGAACCATTTTTTACAACCAATCCGCTCCACCTCACCTGGACTAGTCTCTGCACCTGGTCTGCTCCACCTTACCCAGACCATTTTTGCACCCGGTCCACTCCACCTCGCCCAATCCAAATTTTGCACCCATCCTGCTCCACCTTGCGCATATCATTTTATACAACTGATTCGATCCACCTCGCCTGGACCAATTTTTGCAGTCGTCCCGCTCCACTTCGCCCGAACCAAGGTGCAGAAAGTGGCATGGATGTGACATGAGTGCAAAAAGTGGTCCAAATGTAGGTTGGGTTTAAAAATTGGTCCGGATGGTGCCCAATCCAACGTACATGAACCACACTCTAATGTTTTAGTTGTATGGGTATGGTTGTCATGTTACATTTATATACTACTATAATAGTTAAATTTTGTGGGATACTTTAAAAATTTTATAATTTCAAGGCAAAAAGGGTCCTCAATTTAGGCAGGAGTTCTGGCAAGTTTTTAAAAAAATCTGTAATATTATTATATTAACGCATCAAACCGACCCCTAAAAATGTTTTGTCCTAGAAATTGCGGGCGAATGGGCAAACGTCTAGGGTCCTCATTTTTGCCAATTTCCAATTTTAGAAATCCGAATATTTGCCTAATTAGCGAATATTCACCACTATGCATAACCTTGATCTTCAATATGAATTAGTAATACAAATAAGGAAGATAACCTCAAAAAATAGTAGAGGACCTTCAAAGTATACTTTAAAATTTTTATTTTTCCATTTTCATGAAAGGATAAGCTAGTTTATAATATATCAATAGATGGTGAACACTCTATCAAGTTAGGATAAAAGACTTTGGAGAAAGCAAAATTCCTTACTTCCAAGTAATTCCCTTGGAAGACGATTTGGCTATCTAAGGACATCCCTAAGGTCTAAATGTCTCTTTGATTAGTAGACCAATACAAAATTTTCACACATCATAGTTTATAAATAAATAGATATAATAAATATTTTAAAATTTATTTTATATGAGGAGTTGGAAACATCAAAACATCCATTTCTTTGTTATATTTTTGCTTCTACTATTTGGGATCAATTTTGAACAAAATAAAAATATATTTGGTTGCTCCATCAACATTGAAAGAGTTGATGAAATGTTGGAATAATTATGTAAAAGTTAATATAGTAAGCATTGTGTGGAGGATTAGTCCTTTTATTATTATTTAGAATTTTTTACTTGAAAGAAATAATAAAATTTTCAAAGATAAATCTCAAAATCATATCCAAGTTAAGTTTGTATTTTCCCCTCATAAATATTGGTCCCAAGCATGGTGCTTATCATGTGATGTATCAAGCACAAAAAAAGTTGTACTAACCTCTTGGTTACAAGATTTACATATAATACAATAATGATATGCAATAATGGAGTTAATATGAAGAATTTACATTGATCCATGGTAAAATAGAAATGCTCAAAAGTTGGGTTCATCAACCTTAATTTTGATGGTGCCTTCAAAGAAAAACTTTGCAAAACTAGTGGAGGTAGAGTTTTTGAAACGATGAGATAAAATATCTTTTTACCTACTTAGAATCATATGGAACTTCATTCATCTAGTATGAGACCAACAAATAATTGAGCTCTTTGATAAGTTTAAATATCACAATGGCAAAGATGAGAACAATTAAGATGCAAGTGGACCTTACAACCATAATTAAAACATGTAGCTTTAGGTCAATTTTCTCCCAAATCATTTGTAGCTATTGCACTATAGATTTAAGCACAATAAAGTTTTATTGAATAATTTGATCTGTTCATAACAAAGAGATAATGAAGTGAAATAATAGTAAAATTCTTCTTAATATGAGTAATCTTCCCCATAGATCTAGGAGAGGACATAGTTGAAATAATAATGTGAGCTATGATGTTGTGCAAATTAATTGCTTTATATTGATAGGTATGAAAATCATATCCCTTGAACATCCTTAATGAACCATTAAAACTAGTAGGCAACCTTAATTGCTTATGGGAAATAATGTCAAGGGCATGGAATCAAAAGTAAAAGTTATACAAACCATGCATCAATGTTGATTCCCAAAATAATTTTTACATCCTTGTTCTAGTAATTCATGTTGTACAGACAAAATGCTTTATTTAATTATTGTTGTGAAATCCAATTATTTAAACATGTATCTACTTTATACAAAGAAGAGCTTAAACTAAATACACCATATGCCATAAGGAAGGAACAAAATTTCAAGGTATGTTTTTTTATTGCTCATTCATTTTGGCTTTAAATTGGCAAGTATTAATAAATGTCCATTTGGTACCATTCCCGTCATGGTTATGGTCCTTGTAAAACATAAGCTACATACTAAGCATAGAATAAAGCAAATTTAAAACCATCAAGGATATATAATCAAATAGAAGACCAAATAAACATGTTAAAAAAATTAGGATGGTTATAATTCACTTGCAAGTTCATTAGCAACCAACCCATATAAGATTTATTTCAAGTAGGTATACAATAGAAATAATTTATATACTTCTAAACATAGATCTTTGGTAGTATTTATAATTTTTTTGGAGTTTCTAAGAGACTTTACACAATATTCATGCACCCAAGTAAGCCATTAGAAATTTTTTGATCATATTACCTTATAGTGTTGAATTTTCTAGAATAATACAATCACATGCCATATTGTTAAACATTTCCTTACCATATATATAATTTGTGTTAAAAAAAATTAACATATTTTTGTTAATTTAAATTCTAATTAAGTGATGGGTTCATTCAAATAAAACTTCATTACCATGCCTGGAAGCTTGAATGGTCAACCAACAAACCACTTGAGAAGCTAAGTTATGGAAGGACTTATTTTGTAACAGTAATAGTAGAATATAACCAAGGGAAAAAATGGTGAGCATAAATTCTTTAAGCCTTTGGACCCTCACCATCTCATTGATATGTACTAGTAAGAAGAAGGAGAAGAACACCACTATTCTTATATGTATTTTTATATATTTCTATATATTATTTTGAATGTATTCCTATTATATAGTGTACTCTTTATTTTTTAGATTTGATCCAAATCGTAAGCGATGCATAGTAATTCTTCTAATCAAGATCATATATGTTTAGAAGCAAGACCAATATTTCAAGTTCAACCTAGATGCCCATGCCCTCTTGTGGTGGACCTTTATCAACTTCAAGTTAATCCATCTTCTTGTTGTAAAATTGATGGCTTTGTCTTTGGAACCATCTAAAGTGGAACAAGAAAGTGTCATGAACCTAGTCCCATATGCCTAGGGCACCAAAGATACCTAGGGCACCAAATATCATGATCTCTTTTAGAGAAGTAGTTACCAAAATAGACTCCTTCCTTAGAGATCTTCAACCCAATCTCAATATTATAATCAATAGACTTCACTCCATATGTTGTTTCCATGTCACACTTGTGAAAACTAATGTCCACTACCATGATGTAGAGAATGAATGATGGTAAAGTATTCTTTAAGAGCCTCTGCGACCATGTTAAATAAAGAATATAACATTCTCCTTCTCAAAGGGTAAATAAAAATTAATTAAAAATTTTATAAATATTATGAAAATAAATTAAGAAAAATGCATTTCATTAGTTGATACAACTAAATAAAATGGGTGATGCACATGAGAATAAATGTTACAATTACATTACAAGTCTTTTCAACAAGAGTTACAAACAATTTAGTGTACTACTTATATTTAACCTATAATTTAAGCTTCCATTTTTCTAAAGGAATCTTAAATATCTATACAAATCCTTAATATTTTTTATTCTTCTCTTGGTATACCCTAGAGTTTGAATGTTTGCTTTCCTTGAAAAATTAAGGATATTCTTAACATTATACAATTTCATTTTAATCTTCCTAAAACATGATATACAATAAAGTTAATACTAAATTAATTACCTTAAAATTAAAATTATGACAAATATATTTGTATTTATCATTTTGATTCTTAAAGTTTGTAAAATTTATATTTTTTTTGTTACATAGGAGATTTCGTCACAACCACACTATTTTTAGTAACTTACAAGTGTAGGGTTAAAACTACATGGGCTGCTCCCACCAAACTTATTCCATCTCGTTATTATTGACCCGACATGAAGGGGACCACCAACCACATGGGATTAGTAATGTCATTGTTGGTTTGGCATGCACTCAAAGGATTCAAATCAGACTAATACCTTTGTGATGTAAATTCACTACAAGAGACCAACAATGGACTCCAAGGGTAAATTGCAAGACAAGAAATCAGACAAAATACACTAGTAAAAAGAAACCTACAAATGCTTCTTTTCATTATCTGAATTCACACCCCTTACAATAGAGTCTCCCACTCCTTATACCCCCTAAAAAAAACCCTAGCCTACGCTACCCCCTTACTATTTTTAGTCACTTTTCTATTTTTAGCAACTCACTTGCTATTTTTAGTAACCCAAAAAAAGAGCTCGGATGGCATCCAAAATGGAATCATGCATCCGTTATTCAATAATAACCACTATCCCAAAATAGCAACCCCACTCTAGTTCTACACTAATAGTTATGATAACTTTTTTAGTTGCAAAAACTGAAAATTACATTAAAAGCTAATTTTGGGCCTCCTAGAGGTATTTTCTTAAGTTCTCCATGCAATTATGCATATTTTAAAAAAATAATGGGGCAAAACGGACACTTGGAGCAAAATTTATGGCCCCGGTAAGGTGCATTATTCTCCTCTGGTTGAAAATGAACTCAACTCCTACGAGTTATGCTGATGAAATACATCTTGAGCTTGTCAGTGTCAAGCCTTTTCAGTTCCTCCTCGAAAATCCAAGTGTTATCGACCTAGGACAAACCTTCCCACTGTACCAAGTATTTACTATAGTTTCCATTGTATGTGGTGATCACTTTCCTATCAAGGACCTGCGCAATGTGTTCCTTCTTCTTCTTGGGGATTTGCTTCTCCCAAGCTATGGTGTTTACCTCTTCAACAACTACAATATCACCATGAAATTTATGCAAATCAGAGACATTAAAAACTGGTGAAATATCGAGGTCAACTGGTAATTCCACCTTATAAGCATTGTCATTCATTTTTTGTAAAATCCTACAAGGGCCAATTTTCTTCATTTTCAATTTATTATATGTCCCCTTGGGAAATCGCTCCTTTCGAAGGTGAACCATCACCATGTCCCCAACCTGGAATACTTGGACACGTTTGTGCACATCAACGACCTTTTTGTACTTAGCATTACTATTCTGCAACTTGTCTTTGATCTCTTCCTACAATTATTGTATATGTTCAGCAAATGCTTCTGCATCATCACTAACATGCTCATGGATTGGTAATTCAACCAAATCTAGAACACCCTTGGGGTTCTGACCATAAATAATTTGAATTGATGATTTGCTTTTTGAGTGGTTCTTTGAATTTGTTATATGTAAATTCTGCTTGCGACAAGGCTAAATCCCATTGTTGTGGCTTCTCACCAACTATGCACCTCAGGTTGTCCAAGCTCTGATTCATGACCTTGATTTGTCCGTCAGTTTATGGATGATAAGCACTACTGAACTGTAGCTTTGTGTTCAGTTTCTTCCATAATGTTCACCAAAAATGACTCAAGAACTTAACATCCCGATCTGAAGTGATGGTCTTTGGAACTCCATGCAGTCTCACTACTTCATCAAAAAAAGTACTGCAATCTTGGTTGCATCATTGGTTTTTTGGCAAGCAAGAAAATGAGCCATCTTAGAAAACCTATCTACTACAACAAAAATGGAATCTTTACCTCACTGAGTACGAGGTAGCCCTAGCACAAAATCCATGCTCAGGTCGGTCCATGATCCTAGGGGAACTTGTAAGGGCGTATACAACCTTGTATTTTGTGCATGGCCTTTAGCCATCTGGCACACTCTACATCTAGACACAAATCGAATTACATCTCTTCAATCGTGTCCAATAGTACTTTTCCTCCATAAGAGCAATTCTTTGTATCTATGCCAGAGTATCCTACCAAACTGCCACTATGCAGCTCACGGATGATATTCTCCTACATCGAACCAAAAGGTATGCAAAATTATTTCCCCTTAAATAGATAGTCATCCTGCATAACATACTCAACAAATATTTGACCAACCTCACCCACCATTGGAGTTTTGTACTATTGTACAATGCTTCTAAAATATGCATCAGATTCATACAAATCCTTAATCCCCTCAAATCCTACCACTACATTCTCCATGGTGGTTACCAATAGTACTCTCCTGCTTAATGCATCAACAACCTTATTCTGCTTACCAAACTTGTGCTTCAACACAAATGAGTATTCTTGCAAAAAGGAGACCCATTTGGCATGTCTACTATTTAATTTCTTTTGAGAATTGATATACCTTAAGGCTTCATGATCAGTGTACAATGCAAACTCCTTGGATAACAAATAATGTCATCAATACCTGAGTGCTTGCACAATTGCATAAAATTCTACATCATAAGTGGAATAATTCTTTCTTACCTCATTCAAATTTTCGCTGAAAAATACTACTGGCCACCCCTCTTGGCTCAACACAACACGAATCCCCACATGTGAAGCATCATAATCAACTTCAAATATTTTTCTAAAATTAGGTAATACCAACACGAGTGCTTCTAAAACCTTCTTCTTCAAGAGTTCAAAACTTTGAGTTGCTGCTTTTATCCATACAAAGTTTTCCCCTTCGTACACTCTGTTATGGGTGCAAGAATACTGCTAAAGTTTCTAATGAACTTCCTGTAAAAAGTTGCCAAACCATGGAAACTTCTCACCTCTATTACATTCCTTGGAATAGGTCATTCAAGAATTGCCTTCACCTTTTCCTCATCCATCTTCAAGCCATCCTTGGAAATTACAAAGCCCAAAAACACTAAACTTTCTTGAAGAAATCTACACTTCTTCAAATTAGCATACAATTTCTCTTTTTGTAATAACTCTAACACCAACCTCACATGGTGCAAGTGCTCTTCTTCACTTTTACTAAAAATCAAGATATCATCAAAATAGACAACCACAAACTTACCAATGTATTCTCGCAACACTCGGTTCATCAACCGCATAAAGGTACTGGGCATATTTGATAACCTGAATGGCATCACCATCCACTCATACAACCCATCTCAGGTTTTGAAAGTAGTCTTCCACTCATCCCCCTCTTTAATTCTGATATGATAATAACCACTCCGTATATCAATCTTGCTGAAGTAGTTAGCCCTTGCTAAGACATCCATCATATCATCCACTCTAGGTATTGGGAACCTGTACCTGATAGTAATTTTATTTATGGACCTGCTATCTACACACATCCACCATGAGCCATCCTTCTTTGAAGTTAACAGGGTGAGAGTTGCACAAGGACTCATGCTCTCCCTTACTAATCCTTTTTGTATCAATTTTGTCACTTGCTTATTCAACTCTACATTCTGGGTTGGGCTCAACCGATAGGCTACCTGGTTTGGAAGAACTGACCTAGGAATTAAATCAATGTGATGTTGAATATCCCTCTTCGATGGTAACCCATCAGGTAACTCATCTGGTATGACATCAACATACTCCTTCAACAACCTGGATGTTGTCGGTGGTATAGGAACCTCCTCTACCTCTACCTTCTTCACCATCAATGCATAGCACCAACCAGTTTCTTGTGCCTCTATGATAAACTCCTTCGTAGTCAGCAAAATCTCGCTCTACCCTTCTTCCTAAAGAGGCAACAATACTACCTTGGCACCATCCTTCCAAAAGGTGTATGTATTTCAACCCCCATCATGGATGACCTTCCTATCATACTGCCAAGGCCTCCCCAATAGTATGTGATAGGCATCCATAGGAATCATGTCACACCAAAATTCATCTTTATAAGTATTCCTGATTGAGAATTTTACTAAACATATCTTATCAATAGTCACCTCATTTCCTTTCTTGATCCATGAAATGTGATAGGGGTGTGGGTGCTTCTCACATTTTAGATTCATTTTATCTACCATTACATTAGAGACCATATTCTCACAACTACCACCATCAATGATTACTTTGCATACCTTTCCTCCCGATGTGCATCTTGTGTGAAAGATATTTGTTCGTAGCCAGGACTCACCACCCTCATCCGCTTGCATTTTTACCTTCTTTGGAGCAATCAATATTCTCTTTATCATGAGATTCTCACTCGTATCTGCAACAACTTCTATCTTAGTTTCCTCCTCTTCCTCAACCAGGTTGACTCTAGCTTGTCCTCCCTGATTTCTCTCTTCAGCATCATAGTGGGTGCATTCAAATGCTCTATGACCTTCCTCACCGCATCTAAAATAGGTATATGGCTTCCATGATCCATTCCTAGTTTGACCTCCCCCATTACCTCGACCTCTCTGATTTCCTCTTCCTCTTTGGTAGGTACCACGACCTTGCTCTGTCTCTTCCTGTTTCTCTATATTTGAGGATTCTCCCTTTGATGAGCTAGATCCACCACACCCTCGATTTGGAGAAGATGCCAATCCCTTCTTCCCTCTTCTGTAATTACTCCTCTTATGCTTCTCTTCGGCCCTCAAGGCCATCTGATATACATCTTCTATAGTAAGGGTACGATGCATACTCAACTCATATTGAATAGCATAACTTAGGCCATTTACATACCTCGCAACCCTTTGCTCTTCGATCTCGTTATGCTCCACATGAATAGATAGCTTGTAGAACTCATTGGTGTAGTCCTTGATGCTTTGGTCCTTCTATCGGAGGTTCTAAAATCTATGAAATAAAGTTTGGGAATAGTCTACAGGCACAAACTTTTCTTGCAACTTCTTCTTCATCTTATCCCAAGCCCTGATCTTTTCTTTTCCTCTCCTCTGTCGCTCCATCTGTAGATGATCCCACCAAATTAAAGCATGCCCTTTCAACTTTGTGCATGCGAGTTTCACCTTCTTTTCCTCAGCCAAATTACTCCATTCAAAATATTTCTCCATACTATTTACCCAATCGATTAGCTCCTCTGGTTTTAACCCACCAACATACTCGAAAACCTTGATCTTGATTCCATCTCGGTTTCCTTTAAGTCCTTCCAAGGCTCGGATCAACCTGATTTCAAAAAATTTTGGTTCTTCTTCCACGTGATCCTTAGATCTACCTTCCTCAACCATGATCTCATTATCAGATCCTAGATCTGAGTCCACATTGGTGTGGACCTCCATCATGCGGTTAATTGCACTTGTCAACCGTGCTATTTTTGCATGCAGATCCTCCATCTGCCTATTCATTTGGGCATAGATCCCTCACCCTCTTCCTCTTCTATTCATATTTTTTCCCACTAGCGATATCTCACCCGCTTTGATACCAATTGATGTAAATTCACTACAAGAGACCAACAATGGACTCCAAGGGTAAATTGCAAGACAAGAAATCAGATAAAATACACCAGTAAAAAGAAACCTGCAAATGCTTCTTTTCATTATCTAAATTCACATCCCCCTTACAATAGAGTCTCCCACTCCTTATACTCCCCAAAAAAAACCCTAGCCTACGCTACCCCCTTACTATTTTTAGTCACTTTCTATTTTTAGCAACTCACTTGCTATTTTTAGTAACCCAAAAAAAGAGCTCGGATGGCATCCAAAATGGAATCATGCATCCGTTATTCAATAATAACCACTATCCCAAAATAACAACCCCACTCTAGTTCTACACTAATAGTTATGATAACTTTTTCAGTTGCAAAAACTAAAAATTACATTAAAAGCTAATTTTGGGCCTCCTAGAGGTATTTTTGCCCAAAAACAACTGGACACGTTTTCTTAAGTTCTCCATGCAATTCTGCATGTTTTAAAAAATAACAGGGTAAAATGGACACTCGGAGCAAAAGTTATGGCCCCGGTAAGGTGCATTACTTCACAAATAGGCTGCCCTCGAGGTTTGGACCTGGGTGTCTTCTTAGTAAGTGTCTAGCCAGACAAGCACTTACCAATCCACCTAACCCTCAGAGACTATAATTTATTTATTTTTATTAAATGGGTTATATGGGATTGAAATGGGTCCTACCAGTATTACATCATCACCACATAGTGATATTACAACAAAGCTTAGATAATATCCATCTATCATTTGGCAAGATTCAAACTTGAGTTTCGTCCTTGAAATGTTGATGAATCTAACCAATTGCTAATGCCACTTGATTAAATTTGTATAATTTTTTATAATTGTATGATAATAACATTTTATAATAAAAGTTATCAATATAATTTTATTTTAAAATTAATATTTTTATCTATATCTAAAGCTCTTTGTATTGTTTGGGAGCTTGGATTAAACTTCATTTGGTGGCAAGTGTGGTTGGAGAGAAATGAGAGAATTTTTAGAGAAACCTTTTCATCTTTAGATGGAGTTTGGCAGGTCATTTGGAGCAAATTCACAGAAACTGTAACAGTGCATGCTAAAGAGGAAACTTAGGCTATTATAGGGACAATGGAGAAGGAAGTTGAAGTACAAGAGGGGCATGACAGAGCTAGTTGGAGACCTCGCCCAAAAGGTTGGATTAAAAATAATAGTTATGGAGCTACAAAAGGCAATTCGAGTAGAGCTGGAATTGGAGTGGTTTGCAGGAATCATGTTGGGACAATGCTCTATTGGGAACTGCAAGGTCTAGGAAGGGCCACAAACAATGAAGCAGAAGCCTGAGCTATCAAATATGCTTATATTTGGGTAGTAAAACAAGGTTACAGGAGGATAATCCTAGAATCAGATTCTCAAATAATGGTAGGAGCTTTGGATTGCATGAGAAACTTTTCTTTGAAGACATGGAGGTTGAGGATTCTTGTCACTCAAATTAAGGAATTAGGGAGAGAATTATATGATGTGATTCCAATTTATGTGAGTAGAGATCTGAATAATGTGGCAAAATTCCTGGCTAAGATGGGTACTGAGAAGAAGATAGGGGTTCAGTGGCACAATGACACAACTATTAAGGATAAGATGATCAGGCGAGGTTGGTGAGCAAATCCAGTGTTTAGCTAATTTGGACAACCATTGTAGAAATATGGTTTAGGATATTTGGCTTCAATGTAGATCTTTTATAGTTGTAAACAGGTGAACAACCATTATAGAGATATGGTTTAGGAGATTTGGCTCTAATGCAAATCTTTTTTTAGTATTGTAAACATGTGTTCTCTTTAGCTAAGCTTGGGAGAAATCTCATCCTAACTTGTAAATGATCTTGTTTTAATATAAAATTTTCAAATTATTTTTCAAAAAAATTAATGTTTTGATAATATCTTATAAAATTATTATTTTGATAAAACCTTATTTATATAAATCACCAAGATTATACTTAAAATTAATTTTTCCCAAAATTTATAAATGATTGCACATCCTCATGTAACGTTTTATATGTACACCGACCCTTGAAAACTAAGACCATAAAAGTTTATACATACATTGACCTTGAATACTGAAACCACATAAAATGTTTTCTAATGATGGAACTTAGACAAATGTGTGTTAAATAATTAGTTTTGATATGAAAGGGAATGAAAGAAAGCATTTTAGGTGAACAAGCTTTGAAAAAATTAAATGTCAAAAAGTCAAACAATGCATGCTATTAGACCTTCAAATACTTGTGATATGCACGAATTTTATAGGTTTCTTGAACACTTCAATATACTAAATTATTTGTCTCTATTATTTATTAAATTATGTTTTTACTTTTTGAAAAAAAAGTTTGTATTCAAGTTTCTACATTTAACAAATAATTTTTTTTTATGAGTTTATAAATAAATTGGAGTGATTATTTTAATTGAGTTGTTATATTAGGTGAGGGAATAATGAAGAAGTTAGCATGGGAAAAGGAGATGGCGTCGAGAGGGCGATCTGGTGGGCGCGGGCAAGGGAGGGGTTTCGACAGTTCCAAACTAGATTTATATGGAGAATCTGATGCAGGAGAAGACGAGTTTTACATCGATCGAACTGGAAACTTCGATGGCATGCTAGGAGGCCGCATCCCGAGGGAGAGATCAAGCGATAATATGAAGAAGTTAGAGAAATCCTTCGTGACGTAGAGTAACCCTTTATTATCTGAAGACGGGGATCGTAGTGAGCACTATGACAAGGCTTTAACTACGTCTAACTCTAGCGACGGGAATAGGGATTGTCAGAAGATGGTGCATATCCATGAGTCGTAGGAAAAGAAATATGAAGATGAGATTAAATCTGTGCAGGATTCGAAGTCGTGCCTAGCAGAGTCAAAATCCAAAAAGGAGAATCAAAGCGCAGCCAACAAAGAGAATCGAGACCCGCAGCTGCTGATTGAGTCGAGCAATAAGGATGCAATTGCTGGTATTAACTCGGCTAATAAGGAGAATCGCGACCCGCAGTCTCAGATTGGGATGTGCAAGGAGGGTGTGACTGTTGGATTTAAGGGTTTTAATAATAATAATAGCCTGAGAGTCTATGAGAAGAAGACATCGAAACCCTCTTGGGGTGACATGGCTGGCGTTGAGGACCAGGGGGTCTCCCAAATTGCTTCGGATTCGTACTTGTCAGTCCTGCAGAAAGAATCTTCAATTTCTCCTGTGGCGACAAAAGGGAGTGATGCAGAGTTCTGTAATATGCCGGTTGATAATGACCAGTTGAATATTGTTCCTGTGGATGAAGAAGAAGAAGATATTGGTCTTAAGCTGGATAGGATGGATTCGAAGGCTGCGCAAGAAGAAGATGAATTTACTTTCAACACGGTGGAACATGATGGATATAGGGAGATATGTAAGGAATTAGAATCGAAGGGTTTGATTCTTTTTTTCCTACGCAGGGTTCCGGCTGAAGCGGATTTTAAACAATGGATCCGTCTTAACTGGGAAGCCAAGGGTTTGCATGTAAAATCATTTTGGGGCCTGGGCAGCCGCTATGTCTCAGTTTTGTTTGAACGGGCAAAGGTGGCTAGACATGTTCTGCAGTTCGGAACCTGGAGCATTGTTCAGACATGGCACCCTAATTTTGATCCAAAGAATAGTTCGCAGTCACATTACCCCCTCTGGATCGAATTTGTTGCTATGAAGACAGAACTTAGATGCATGCTACGCGTAATGGCACAAAGGTTTGGGAAAATTTTATTAGATCCGTCTGTCAATTTGTCTCTCAAATCTAGTCCCAAAATATGTGTGGAAGTTGATTTGCAGTGTAAATTACCTAAACAACTTAAGATTTTAACACCAACAGGCCCTGTGTGTCAGCAAGTAAGATATCTTAATTTACCCAATACCTGTTTTGGGTGCCAAGAGGTGGGCCATATGATTCGGGACTGCCCTAAGAGGAAAAAACCTACTCCTCAGCAGCAGGAACCCCCGAAGGAGGAAGTTAATCTAAAACAGTCATCTCAGTAGGACAAAATGGACACAGATGAAGTTCGACCAGCAGCCCAGGAAAAAGGGTCTTCGTCCTCCGTAGAAGAGTGGAAGGTGGTTCAGAAGCGGAGGGAGTTACGGGGTTCGCCGTTCAAACCCAATAAGGCCAGAAAAGGTGGGGAAGTTTGGGAGGCTTCTGCTAGTATGCCAGCTAAAAATTTTTTAAGGGAGCCTGGTTTTGTTCAGGGTAATGTGCGCAAATCTGCTTTAGAAGGTGATGTTCAACATGTTGAGGGTAGAACTAGTAGTCCTACGGGTAATAGGTTCTCAATACTTCAGTCCCTAGTTTCTCAATGAAGCTTACAAGAAGAAATATTGTTAGCAATTTTCTTAAGACGGTGTTTGCTGATGTTATTTGTTTACAAGAAGTTAAGCTTAGTGGTTTTGAGCTTTCTAGTTGTTTGTCTTGCTCCTGGCGGGGAACTTGTTGGAGTTCCATGTGACCAGGAGATCTAAATGATTTGATAATTGAATAATTGCATTAACCATATAGTTTAGAAACTATAGTTTAAATAGATTACAAAATAGCTAATCCAAACTGAATGAACTATTGTCACGCCAAACAATATTCCAAGAGGAAGAGAGTTTGGTTTAGAACTCTTCACCTAGGATATTTAGGAAATTAACCATTAGATATTTAAGACAGTAAATATCTACATGGTAGAAAGTAGAAAAGTAAATGTAATAATCTACCTATGTAGTATAATGCAATATACTACCTATTTTACCTAGTGGAGTAAAAGGGTAAATATCCCAAAGAATGGAATATTACTCTAACATCCCCCCTTATTACATTATTTGGGTAATGTATATAACTGCCCCAATACAGTGAAAAAGATGTTGAATTGCTGGTTCTTGCTCTGTCACAGTGCTTTGGCTGCTCCTAAGCAAAAAGTGGGTCATTCCTCACTTTGTCTTCACATCAACGAATGTCCTTATTGTAATCTTGTCATCCAACCGAATTGCATGGGTAACCAGCCACTGCAATCGCTAGGTGTAGTAGAGTAGATCACTTCATACGAGGTTCATTCGGTTACAAAATGAGTTTGCAAAAGATAAGGTAGCTAAGGTGTCGGTCACTACCGAAAATGCACCCTTATAAGTTCCCCCCTTGTTGCAAAACATGTTGTAATTAAATTTTTGAAAGAAGTTTGACTAAGGTGTCGGTCACTGCTGAAAATGCACCCTTATAAGTCTTCTTCCCTTTTTACAAAAAATTGTGAAGAAAAGAAATGTATATCCCCCCTTAATTGCAAAAATATGTGCAACTCAAGAAGCTTTGTGAAGGATTGTACAAATATTGCCTCCTAGGCAATTTTACACCAGAAAATTCCCTCCTTTTGTTACAAGAACTTCAAACAATGAGAGTTTGCTATTTATGAAGCCTAAAAGAGGTACAAACACCCCTTTATTACAAGTACTTCAAACAAAAACTTATGCTATTTATGAAGCCTAAAAAAGAGAGAGAGGAAATGGTGTTTGCTTAAGGTGACAAAATGTGTTTTTCCCTCTACAATATTGTCTTAGCAAGGAGCACTTTGTGTGCTCTCTCTGAACCAGAATCAGAATCAGAATTAGACACTTCACTAGCAATATTGCCTTTGTTTTGCTTTTGTGCTGTGCCTTTATCTTTCTTGTTTTGCTTGTTTTTGAACCAACACCGATTGGTGTCATGGTTGTCCTTTTTACAATGCAAGCAAAACCTCTTTTGAGATTTCTTTCCCTTACCTTTTGAGGATGATCCTCCCTTTTGAAAGTTTCCTTTCTCCTTATCACCCTTATAGTTTGAATAAAGTGCATTGTTCGACACTTCATCATTTTGGAGTTGATTTGCTTCCTCAGTTTGAAGCAAATTGACTAACTCCACAAAGGTGACAACTCTTTGTGAAACATTAAGGGAGGTAATCAACATTTTGTAGGATTCGGGAAGAGCTCTCAAGATTACTGAAGTCAAAATGGTGTCTTCAACTTTGGCCCCTAAAGCATTAAGCTTAGACTTCAGATCTGCCACTCTGCAGAGGAATAGTTCTACTGATTCACCTGACTTCATATGGAGTGTATGAAGTTGTGTTTGAAGGTTTAGAATAGTTGATTGATTCTTGCCTTCAAAAATGGTACTAAGTGCATCCCATGCAACTTTACCAGTTTTAGCTTCACTTATGTGAGGTTGGATCTCATCAGTAGTTGCAAGGAGTATCAACATGAGAAGATGATTGTTCTTTTTGTCCCATGCTTTTTGATCTACTCCTGGTGATGCGGGTCTTGATTCAGTGCCATCAACTAAATCCCACATGTCCTCTACAATCAAGATGGCTTTCATCTTAGTTTTCCATGTTGAATAGTTAGGACCCTTTAGCAATTGTGTATCACTTAAGTATTTATTGATAGTTGCCATGATGAAGGTCCTACAATTTTACTAAGATGATCTTTCTTTCATACCCTCAAATTTTCTCTTAAGTGATATTTAATGGCACCTGCCTAAACACTCTTGGAAGAGGGATGAACAAGTTTTGAGGAAATTAAGCCAAACAAATAAGCATTAAGATTGAAAGATATTTCACTCAAAAAGATATTTAATGGCACTCGCCTTAAAATCCTCTTGAAGAGGAATGAATAGTTTGAGAAAATTAAGCCAAACAAAGAAGAGTGAATTAGGGTGTTTGGATTGTGTTTTATGGGGAGAGAAAATGTGAAATTGGCTTTAAATCTGTGCAATGGTTAACACAATTTTATTAGTGAAATTTGGGGTTATGAAGTGTTCTTGATTCTATGACTTATAATTGCAAAAGAAATAATGCAATAATCAAACAAGAATACCCACAAAATTCTTATCACCTAGGTGTCGGATGCAACCGAAAATGCACCTAATTTGCCAATGAAGGTGTCGAGTAAAATCGAAAAATGCACCTTTTAATTTTTGCAACAAAATATGAATGTGTGTTGCTCAAAAAAATTATATATATGTCTCCCCCTTTGTCTTACAATTTTGCAAAAAGAAGTACAATGTTCTCTTCCCCCCTTAATTTTTACAAAATTAACAAATCAAGCACTCCTTCCAAGACAAGTCGACACACGACCCGCGTTTGAAAGGCTTCCAGACCAGTCGACACACGACTTGGTTTTGTCTTCAACAGTCAAAAATGGGTGATGCATTAGGATCAAAAGGTTCTCAAATCCGCATGGGACCATAGCTTCTGTCCAACCCTTAATTTTTGTTCTTTCAAAAAATTTGTTTTGAAGAGTTTTTATGTTTTGCAACAAAATTGTTGGTTTCTTTGTCTCTTTATCCCCAAGTGTGGAGAAAACATAAGAAATGGAATTGTTATAGTTGCAAAAAAAAACTTGGTTTTTAAAAAGTTTCCAATTTAAATGCTAAAAAAAATAAGTTTAAAGACTTAATTTTAAATAATAAAACATATTTTGACAAAAATAATCAAGTTAGAATGATAAAAAATGATTATTTTAATCAAAAACTATGTAAAATTATTAAAAATGATCTTAAAAAAATTGTTTTAAGCAAGAAAATTAAAAAAAATTGAAACTTTAGCCAAATTTAAGAAAAATGCACCTTTTGTTCATAAAAAGGGAGCATGCGGGGGTCGATCCCTCGACCTCGCACGTGTCAAGGTCCTCCTTGACCACTGCACTACTAGGGTGGCTTTGAAAGCTAGCCTCACGTGCAGCTATATGAAGACTAGCGGGCGCGACTTATCTTTTGTGGGATATTATCCCACATTCATCCCGTAAGGGATGAAATCAGGCTTTAAAAACCTGAACGCGCTACAAAGTGCGTGATTGCCTTCGGGCAATCGACGAGCCTGCCAAGTGTTTTCTCCCTCGCCACATGTGACCTCCACACGCAACCAGGTGTTGCCACGTGGCAGTACTCTGCCCAACCAAATTTCTGCCCTCGCACGTGTCACCTTCCGCCTTCGCCATGTGTCACCACCCTGTCCTCGCCACGTGTCCTGCTGAGTCAGAGTCTTAGGTGTCTGGTGAGTCAGATCGCACGTGTGTCTAGGTTAGGAGTCTGGTGCGCTTGGTTTTGGCCATGGGTCATTAGGTTAGCACCTGATGCGCTCCGTCGGGAGTGTGAGGGCGCTCCTACCCTCTAGGCACTCCCGGTTGGGTTTGCCACGTGGGAGCGTGAGGGCACTCCTGCCCTCTATGCGCTCCCGCTGGCTTGCCACGGGTGCGCTATCCCTATGGGCGAGAGCCTAAAAAATGCTCCTCTCGCAACCCCTTGGGCACGATCATGCGATCACTAGTAGGAAGTGTGCTACCCGATCGATCGACTGTGGGTGCTCAAGATCATCTTGCAGGCCCTCTCATACGGGTCCCAAAGCCTATTGAGGTGGGGTCGGGGTGGGCCTAGAAAAAAAATCCAGGTTGCTACCTCCTCTGCTTCCAGGCTTAGTGGGTTAAATAAATCATTAATCAAACATTAGGAACTTAGGAACTTTAGGAAGATAGGAAAAATAAATAAATTAAAGTCACCAAATGAAAATGGTGCTTCCTCCTATGCGAGATCGCCTTCTCCAGTGGAACGATTGCGCTTCTTCCCTCCAGCTCCCTCCAGCTCTGATGCCAATGTGACCAGGAGATCCGAATGATTTGATAATTGAATAATTGCATTAACCATATAGTTTAGAAACTATAGTTTAAATAGATTACAAAATAGCTAATCCAAACTGAATGAACTATTGTCACGCCAAACAATCTGCCAAGAGGAAGAGAGTTTGGTTTAGAACTCTTCACCTAGGATATTTAGGAAATTAACCATTAGATATTTAAGACAATAAATATCTACATGGTAGAAAGTAGAAAAGTAAATGTAATAATCTACCTATGTAGTATAATGCAATATACTACCTATTTTACCTAGTGGAGTAAAAGGGAAAATATCCCAAATAATGGAATATTACTCTAACATTCCAACCATCGACAGGGTTCTGGAGGGGTTGTTCTCGTTGTTCGTCCCTGGTTGGTGGCTCTTCTTCTTAGTCATGGTGCATATCTGGATGGTAGATTGCTTTGGGCGACCTTCGCTATCTCTGGTCAGGTTGTTGGTATTTGCTGTGTTTATGGCCCTAATAATGCTGGTGACAGACTTGCTCTCTGGAATTGGATGCATGATAATCTTCCGGATGCTTGTTGGATTCTTGGGGGGGACTTTAATATGGTTGAATGGGATGGTGATCGGGAAGGAGGGGTTGGTGGATGTATTTCTGGTCTGGAAAAAGAAGCCTGGTGTAGACTCAAGGCCCGTCTGCAGGTGTTTGATGTTAATTTCAAGCAAAAATTCCTTGACTCTGGGGGGTGGCACACTTGGTCTAACAGGCGTGTTGGAGGTGAACGAATTTATGCTAGACTTGACAGATTCTATGCGGACCAGTTGTTTACTTTTGTTGGAAAGGGTAAGCGGGCGGTTGATGTTGATCTTGGGATTACTGGCTCAGATCACTCACCTATCTTCTCTTGTGCTCATATTGGTTCTCTTACGCTGGACAAGAAAGGTGTCCCTTTCAAGCTTAATGTTTCTCATCTGGAGTCTGCAGATTGTAGAGAGTTGGTTAGTTGTGTTTGGAATCTGGTCCCGAGACCCGCTACTAATGGTTGGATTGCTTGGTGGGACGCTGCCATTAGGCGAGTTGTTAAGTTTCTTCGTGGTTGGGGCAGATTAGTTGCTAGAGGTCGTAGACGTCAGATGAAGGCTCTCAGACAGAGTTTGGATGGGGACAAAAGATGTCTAGAGGTTGATCCTTTTAATATCACTTTACAGGAGAAAGTTGCTGCTCAAGAGAGTGCTCTGCGTAGTTATGAAGACTATCTTGGAAGAGGTGCTAAAATTCGTAGCAGGTTGCATTGGCTGCAAGAAGGAGATGCCCCAACTCAGTTTTTCTTCAACTATATCAAGAAGAAGAACTCGTCTGAAAGGATTCTCTCTCTCCAGCGTTCAGATTCATCCCACACTGAGGATGAGGAGGAGATTCGAGGTATTTTTGAGAATCATTTTCATTCAATTTTTTCTGCTTATGAGGCTACGGAGGAGGTTCATCAGGCCAGAAGGAGAATCCAAGATTGTATTCCAAATAAAGTTAACAGGTATGAGAGTGATAATCTTGCTGCTGACTTCTCTAAGGATGAGCTTTTTTATGCCTTATCCCGTATGAGTAATGGGAAAGCACCTGGTCCGGATGGCTTGCCAGTTGAATTTTATAAGGTAATGTGGGATGTTATTGGGAATGATTACACTAGAATGATTAAGGAAGTTTTTGATGGGGCAGGCTTTTCAGGCTGGATGAACCAGGGAGTTATTAAACTCATTCCCAAGGGCAGCAATAAGGATAAAATTGGTGGGTGGAGGCCGATTACTTTGCTTAATGTTTCTTACAAAATTGTTGCTAAGGCCATTGCTCTGCGCCTTCAGAAGATTGCGGCCAGGATTGTTAGGGAGGAGCAGACTGGTTTTGTCAAGGGCAGGTTCATCCTTGATATTGTTCTCTCGGTGTGGGAGGCCATGGAATGGGCCGAGGAGTCTGGGCAACAGGCTTTATTCCTCAAGATTGATTTTGATAAGGCCTATGACAGGGTGGATTGGGCTTTTGTTCTTCAGATGCTTAGTTCCTTGGGTTTCAGCAGGAGGGCGGTTGATAGGATTGGCACTCTTTTCTCCGCTGCCTCTGCCAAGGTTATGGTTAATGGGTGTCTTTTCGATTCGATACAACTTTTCAGGTCTATCCGGCAGGGGTGTCCGGTTGCTCCTCTTCTTTTTGTACTTTTTGCTGACGCCTTGGGTTATTTGTTGGCGGATAGTATGTCTCGAGGCTTACTTCGGGGTATATCCCTTCCTGAGGGGCAGTTAATTAATAGTCATTTTGTTGATGATTCCTTTCTTTCTGTCCAGCTTGATAGTGGCTCCCTGGTTAGCATGCAGAATTGCCTTCATGACTTTTGTGTGGCCTCTGGGGCAGTGATAAGTGAAGCCAAGTCTGATTATTGGCTTATTGGAGCTGATTCCCTCCCCAATGATTTTTGGGTGGGGTGGAGAAGAGTGGTTGATGGTGAGATTGTTAGGTATTTGGGCATTCCTTTTGGGCGGCGGGTTTCTCCGAAGTCTATGTGGGATTGGTGTATGGAGAAATTTGAGAAGAAGATTCAAATGTGGAGGACTAAAATGATCTCATTTGCTGGCAAGCTTACCGTGGTTAGCAGAATTCTTCAAGCTTGTCATATGTACTACTCTTCATGTTGGATCCCGAATATCACCCATTATAAGAAGTTGGAGGCTTGCATTAGGAGGTTTTTATGGTCCAATATGGACGGCTCACGGAGGGTGCCTTCGATTGGTTGGCATTTTTGTTCTGTTCCCAGGGCACAAGGGGGTCTTGGATTGTTGGACATCCTGGTTCAGGGAAAAGTTCTTGCTTCTAAATGGGTTGTTCGATGCCTGGAGGGTGATTTGAGTTGGCAGCGTCTTCTTCGGTTTCGCATCATGACAGCTAAGCATATTGATGGTTTTCAGGGCCCTTTCACTATTGAGGATTTAGTGGGACATCCTGACAAGTTTAAGATTCGAGGGGGTATTCTTTGTAAGAGAATTTGGGAGGCTTGGAGAGAAGTTGTTAAATACCTGCAGTGGAAATACATGGATAATAGGAGGGGTTGGACTTTGGCCTCTAAGGCCATATGTCTTTGGAAAGAAAATGGCACTTACATCTCTAATATCCCTGTGTTTCGGTGTAGAAGGTTGTGCAAGAAGGGGATTTTTAAGTGGGCCGATATTTGGGATGAGCAGTCTAATCAGTGGATACCGTGGCAGCAGTTGTTAGTGAAATTTAAGCTTAAATATTTTGACAAGTTTGCAATCTAGCAAATTCAGGGTCTCCTTCCTGTTGAGCAGCAACACAAAGTTTCCAGTAGCCTTTCGGGACCAGTTTGGAGGGATTGGAGATGGCAGTATGATAAACCTATCTGGTGTTTTAATTCGGCCAAGTTGTACTTGCTTATGGTTCCGTCGGTTCCATTTGGAGAGGTGCTTAACTCTATATGGGGTACCCGATATACGGCTAAAAAATGGAAGAAACGGTTGGCTAGCATCTGGGGTTGGAGGCTTTCTATGCAGCTAAAAGTGTTCGTTTGGTTAGTCGTTATGCAAGGTCTTCAGAGTAAAGCAAGGCTGGCCAAATGGTTGCTCTCTTCTGACAGGTGTTCTTCATGTGGCAGCAGTGAAACCATCAAGCATATCTTTTGGGAGTGTCCGCGTAGCAGGACAGTTTGGAAGGAAATTAAGGCCTTGTACTCCGATGTCGTCCCGGATCATGTTTGGTGGCAGTTGGTTCTTTTGGGGGATTCCCCTAAGCTTCCCCGCCATATTTGTATTTTCTGGCAGATTGTTAGAGCTAGTGTTTTGTTTGCCATATGGAAGGACAGATGTCATACTGTTTTCCAGGATGAGCATATAGGGGTTGACCATACTATACATGTTGCCTGTAGGCTTATTTCAGATCAGATTTATGTCTTTCGTAGTAGCATTTTGAAAGATTGTCTTAGGTTGGATAGAACGTTGAGATCGGAATGCTTGCTTCTTATTCGCAAGCTGATGTAATGTTTTTGTTGTATTCTTTGATTCTTTGGTAATATGAAGTATTATTTCAAAAAAAAAAAAATTAAGTTGTTATATTTAGATATATTTTTTCAATAAAAATTTTGAATTCTTGATTTTTATTTTTTAAGATATTTTTCAATTTTCTTTATAAATATAAATATTTTAGAATTCAATATTTTTTCTTCACATTTTTTTACAATAACCTTCACATACGAAATTTCACTTGATCTCAAGTGTCTACATAGTACATCTTAATATAATAATATTTCTAAAATTTTGTATTATCATAGTTTGTTTTACCAGATTTAAATTGTTAGTTTCCTATTCAAAACGAAAGTCCAAACCATAACTACTGTAATAAATAGTTTAACAATGTCCATATTTGTAGCACAAGTGGAGAAGGTGACCCTGAACACGAAGTCCACGGTTCAAACCTCTGCGATGCAAAGGGCCTATTGATAAGCATAGCTCTCGACTTTACGAGGGGTCATGGTTGAGAGGAGACTACTCAACCTTGTGCGTTGGTCGTAGGGGTTTCTCACACTAACCTAAAATTTTAAAATCCGAGGGCTAAGTGGATTGGTAAGTTCTTGTATGGCTAGACATTTACCAAGAAGACACCCACGTTCAAACCTAGAGTAACTTGTTTGAAAAGGTAGTATTCTGATCTGAATCCTCTGAGTGCGTGCTAAATCGACAATGATGGTATGAATCTCGAACGACCAATAATCCCCTCCACGTCGGGTCAACAATAACGAAGTGGAATAAGTTTAATGGAAGCAACCCTTATGGTTTGAACCATGTACTTACCACAACTTACCAATTGCTAAAAATAGTGTGGTTGTGACTCTTCTATGTAACCTAAAAAATAGTTTAACAATATAAAAAAGTTAAAAGTTCCAATGCATACTCTATTTTATAATCCAACCAACAACCATACAAAAGGAAATAAAAAAATTGGCAATACCTAGAGGTCTAGTTTATCTATAATTGCAAACATTATGACACTTGCATGCTTTGCAGAGTTCCTAATTATGAGTAGAAGGATAATACTTATAAACTCAACTTTGAAGTCCTGTTTATTGCAATTTTTTTTACATAGTGGAATTGGTAGCCGCTAAAATGATTTGAGTATGTTGTCCATCTTATGACCACCACGTTTATTTTAAGTTGTTTACTCCAAAAGCCACCACATAGTACTCTACATAGTTGTCCCTATAACCACCATGCCATATTCATCTAATCCTTTAATAAAAAAAAGGAAACCCAAAATTTAAACAAAATATTTTAAAGAAAAATCTAAACAATGATTGCATGCCAATTATCTGGACTACTCTTCATCTCAACCCCTTTGACTCAATCTCTCATTCTCATCTAAACCCCTTTGACTCAATCTCTCATTCTCATCTAAAAGACCATATAAATTTATGACTGATTATGAAAAAAAATACATATACTTCTCCGATATATTAATCCATAAATAAATTTCTTTGATATATTAATCCATAAATAAATCTCTTAAATTTTTTTTTAGTTATTTGAATATTAATTTAAATTTGATTCTTTTAATTTTTATAATTTTTTTAGATTTAATTATTGTGAAAACATTTATGACAACGTACAAGGTTGAGTAGTCTTCTCCCAACCATGACCCCTCGTAAAGTTGAGAGTTATACTTATCAATAAAAAATTTAATACAAAGTCACCACACACCCACCCCACGCACACTCATCCGCACCGCGGTTTAGAACTTGCACATGCCGAAGAAGAGCCCAGGCACAATTTTTATAATTTTAATTATATATATATTTTAATTTGGTTAATGTTAGAAACTCCTAATATAGGGTTGAGTAATTTTCTCCCAACCATGCTCCCTCATAAAGCTGAGAGCTATGCTTACCAATAGAAAATTTAATACACAACCATCACACCTATCTCCTCTCTTTAAACCTTAAACCTTCCAAGAAAATCCAAAACCCAAACAACTTTAATATACTTACTACTTAATTTAAAAAAAAAAACTACTTTTTTCAGAGGTAGGAGTCAAGACTTATTAGAGAAAATGTATGAAGGTAGCATTATGAAAGGAGCGTAGCATCTAGAAGAAACTGTGATGGTCTCTAAACAAGACCTACAACATGATTAGTCAAATAAGGCTCCTTCTTTTTCCCAACCACTTCAACGGAAACTTGGACTGCATGATAATGTTCTAAGATCACATTGTTTAATGCGCATAAAATTAAAAAAAAAAGTGCAAGGCAAGCAAGTCAATTATGATAAGAGGATGTTTCCCAAAATCTATCTCGTGGTACGGAAATTATTTTTAATATTATTATAATATATATTGAAGCTACTTAGGTTATGTATTTTTTGTTTCTTTTTCAAATCGACACCACGTGTATTGGGAAACAAATATACGGTTCAGATCGTACTTAATAACGCCTTATGATAAGAACTTGATTTTCAAAGGTTTGTCTTGTTTGTTTAAGAGTCAAAGATTTGTACAGCCGGTTTTTAAAATATGGTTATATGCCATCTATATTAGATTATATATAATTTTAATTTCCTTCTCTAAAAAATTTAGTTGATTAAATTAATGCAATAAACAAACACGTTAAACCTTAAATAAATAATAATTATTATATTCTACCGCATACCAGTCTATTCGTGGGTGTTATAATTATTATATTTGTGTGCAGCTTGCACCCATTTATCAAAGGATAAAATGTAATTTCGAATATGAGTAGAATAAAGATAATTATTATTATGTCCATTCGTTATAATTATGAAGAGCGGACCCACCTTACAACTCTTTTAATGCTGGCTAAGATTGAGCCCCCATCTATGATTTAAAAACGGTGATGTACTTTATGAAAAGTATGTATTGTTGGTGTTGTTATATGATATGACAATATAATGGAGTCTCTTTTTGTAGGAGTGCTACGTGCACCTGTGCACTTTTATTTATTTATTTATAATTTTTAAATAATTTGGATAAAGGTGTCTAAAAAACATAAGTAGGTTGGTAGGAGTCGAGTGCTTGCAGTGGGTTACTATTCTTTGAAAAATTGGGGCTAGTTGATTTCATCTTTACATGTAGTACTAAAATACAATACTATATGTAAATCTTAAAGCTCCAATGATATGTATACAACAAGGAATATATTATAAATTTATTGTATGATTGCTTTCATATGTAAGGGTGAAGTTCAAGGAAGAAGAAGAAAAAAGGTAAAACAATAATAGTTGGATGCTAGGGGAAATAGATGTTATAAGAGATAAATTGTGAAAAGTAGAAGATAGAAATAAGCTTTGGAAAGTAGGAGGGAGTCCAAGAAGGCCTAGCAAGTGCATCAAAAGGCATAACAAGTATAAGATGATCTAAATGTAACGGGTGTCTTTTGATTTAGCTTTTTGCAAAATCTATTAGTTTCAAGAGAGTAATTTTTTTTTATATATATATACAATGTTATCTTGTGTATGATGTTTTTAATCATAACATAAAATTCTATTATCATATTTGAGTGTAGAATACCTCAAATTTTCTTGATCTTGCTTAGATTATTCTTATTAGATTATAACTAGTGCATGTTTAAGAATAAAGTTGGGTTTTAAACAATTTTAAAAAGATGTATTCAACTACCATTGTCAATGAGCCTTATAGATCATATTTGTATCATAATACTAATTTTTTATCTTCTTGAATTCTTCATCATTATTAACCTAAAATTGTTTAAAGCCCAACTTTATTCTTAGGTAAGATTAAATCATACAATATCGGTCTTGGCTATAAGTCATACTATACTTTCAACACAAGCTCCTTTTTTATTATATTTGTTAAGTCATAGGGGTCCTAGCTAATTATTTCTTCTATTATAGGCTGCATTGTTTTGGTCGAATATGAATAGACGAACAACATACCTAATGAAGAAATTCATAGTACAAGTTAAGAGCTTTTTTCATTGGTTAGGAACAACAAATGTTAGAGTAGAATTGGTGAATGATACACTTTTGTATGGTCATGATATGTTACAAGGCACTTGATCAATTTTAAAAATAATAATAAGATCTTCCATTTTTCAGAATTTTCATTCTTGCTCTATCTCAAGGGCTCTACTTTTGAAGGTTATATCGTTTTCATAAGAAAATGTTTTTCCTAGTTTATTTTACATGATATGTGTTTTGTCCTCTATATAGAGTTTTTATATGTTTTTCAAGATTTTTATGGGTGTAAATCAAGTTTGTATACAAATATTATATACCCTAAGGTATATATTGGTCACTTGTCATGAATAATTTACTTCTAAGATTTGTTCTCGTAGGCACAATAGGCATTAGATATCTTGTAACAATTTTCTGAAGGATTGATTTTGAGGATAACTATCCCTTACCTTTGGAGGATGCTTGTTTTTTCATCTTTCAACATTTCCAAGTAGCAGTAATGTGGTGAAATCAATGCTTACAATGACACCTTACTTACTTGCAGTATCAATGTATTTGAATGAGATCCATCTTATTCTTTTAGGTATTGGTTTCATAACTATCCTTAATAATATCAAATTTTAATTTTCCAATCCAATTAATCTTACAATTGATAAATAAGTGGTTGTAATAGGCATGGAAATATGATATGTGTGGTAATATTTGATTGTATTTATTAATCTAGCATCATATTACATTATTGGTCTACCACTTGTAATAATCTTCAGAAGCAAAGGTCAATAACAATATTATTTTCTTGTCATGGTGGATAAAGTTAAAAGTGAATTAACTATGATAGTCAAGTAAATATTATACATCTAAAATATCTAAATAATAAACAATTTGTCTAAAACTAGGAATTGACCTCGTAAGATTAAGCCAAATACTATCTAGTAAATTAAGTTACCAAAACATTCCCCCCCTTGAAACCATGAAAGAATTGTTGTCTGAGTATTAAAAATTTGTTTGTAGTTGATAGAGTTAAAAAATAATTAATTTTTCTACTTGTCAAAATACTTATTTAGGGCTCTATAAATCAAGTTGCAACAACCTACTTAGAGTTAAATTTATTGTCATTATGGAAAATTGATACTAGCACTTTAGCTTGATAAGGTCCTACCACAAAAATTTTCCATTGCATCATACATATATAAATTTCTAATACAAATAAGTTTACAATGGTAGAGTATGGTTGTTATGCTATACTTATTTAGAAAAATTTGTATTCACGATTGAGATTAGAGAGACTTATGCTTTTATTTTAGTTGATGATCTACAAGTTTTATAGTCCATCATAATAAGCAAAGTTTTTAATTTTAGTTTCTTTATAATGTAATAAGTTCTATTTGATGTTGAATATTAACAATTATGGATTTAAAAATATTTAAATATATTGTTTTAGTACTTTTAAATGGTTATGAAGGATTGAAATGGGAACCACTTGTATTATATCATCATCATGTTACCATAGTATTTCAATAAACCACATAGTGGTGTTCTAACTAGTAGTTGGTATTTCAATAAACCACATAGTGGTAATATAATTGGAAACTATACATATATCATCTGACAAGATTTGAATCTAGCTATTCACATTGGAAACTCAAAATCTTAGCCACTTGATTATTTTTTCTTGACCGTCTATAAAAGCTTTAGTTTATGGAGATTAAAGCTACATTTATTAGTTTTTATCGATAAACAATAAGGATAATATGTTGATATCTAGAATACGATATGTATTTTCTCTTTTTGATGTTTAGATATTACTCTAATTTGATTGAGGAATAAACCATGAAATGATTTAACTAAAACTTGATCTAGTTTATGATAGTTACACTTACATGTCATTTGAGGTGCCCACAATAAGATAAGATATATGCTCATTTAATTTAGATGGAAAATTGCAATTGAGGCAAGAAAACATCAAACATATCTCCAAGAAGACATATGGGGATACTATTTGTCATAGTGAATAATTTTACCTAATGATTTGATGGTTCCTCAAAACCATCAACCAAAGGGCACCATGATTATGTGATAAAGAGATAGAGCACAAGCCACCAACAAGCGGCATTGCCCCTCCTCTCTCCATTTAAAATAGGCTCTCCCACACTTAAAAATTTAAAATCCATGTCAAATCACTATCGAGACCTCCATATTTAACAAAATGATATCCAATTATGGTACAATAGTAGCAAAAATTATAGTTGCTACTTTTAGAGGCCTTTTAAGCATTCTATATATATAATTTTTTTTTTTAAAGCGAAAAACCCCTTGCGGGGCCGCCTTGGTCTAAGAGACCACGAACAGGGGGTTCTACACCGTCAAAGTCACCCGGGGGTCGCACCCGACCCTGCCCACACCAACATTATCAATTGGATTTTGGGTACCCAATTCAACTTTTTGGTAGGGTGGAGATTCGAACCTAGGACCTCCCTTGGAGGATTTTCCTCTCCTCTCCAACTCACCTACAACACCTGGGTTAAGCATTCTATATTTTGGCTTCAAGGATTTTGGATCATTTATGTATAATTTGAGTTGGTCATAGATTCATGTAATCTAAGAAAGTAGCCATTGATCGTAAGTTTGAATTATTAGGGTCTAAAGTGTGATCACCAATTTGATCTTGGCCAAGGGAGGCTTAGATAAGTACAAATTGGTGATAGATAAATCATGATATTCATTTTACTTAATGTATATTAAACATATGGTATGGACTCAATCTTGGTAGTATGCTAGTTACTAGAAATGTTAAGTACCATGATCCATTTTTTAATATTGTTTGGTTGCATTCACTTAGTTTTTCATGAAATATTTTTGAAGTAGTTGATAGCATTCTAGGATGGTTTAAGAATATGGTTTTAATATTTTATTTCATTTGAAATATATATGTATTTCATATTTTATGTTTTGAAAGAGTCTTTAGATATGAGAATTTATTACTTGTGTTTGATAACTCATAGAATGTTTATTTATTTAGCAATGATACTATTTTAAAGCTAGACATAAAATTGGGGTATAGAGGATGGTTTAATTAAGGGTTGATAGTATTTTTATAACAACACAATTTTCTTTTATTGTGTTATCATTTTAAAATTTACTAACGGATTTGATATAAATTGTAAATATAGTTTATTCTATTTATCAAATAATAATTCATTATTGATGCCTTAGTAGCATAAACAAATATTAAAAAATAATTAACCTTTTTCTTCATCACAAGTGAAATGCATATGACTTTTGGGTTATGCCAAGATGCTTATTTTGTTTAAGATTAGATGGTTTGTGTTTGTATAGTAAGAATTTTATGATATCACTTTCACAAAAAGTAACCCTTCTTTCTTGAAGTGATGATAAGTTATTTCTATTTTCTTTATTTATTTTTAATAAGCTATATGTGGCTTTTATTTGGGGGCTTCTATCAAATTATTATTGGAATATTTATAATCTAACATTATTGGCCAATGTTTAAAGTGTATGATTAAATTATTATGTAATGCTATAGAAAATTGTTATGCTATGTACTTTACTATGAATTGATGTAATTAACCCTAGTGGCATTGAATAAACCACTATTATGGTTAACCATCACTACAAGAGGATGTGTAATAGGCAACAATTTAGTAATTTGTAATTAATATATTTTCCTTATATTATGTTGATAAGGGTCAAGTAATTGTTATTATTATTAATTTCATATGAATACCCCTCAACCAACCATTTCCATTGTATTAGAGTTATCTCATGTGGTTTTTGTGTGGGTGCTCAAGGGCACCCTTCTACTCTTGCATCTATTACTTTTTATATTTCACTCCTTATTTTTGCTTGCATAAGATTTGAGTGGATGTACTAGTTTTGCTTGTCTTTAAAAAATATTATGAAATTTGGTATGGTATCAAATAATATATGGACTAATATCACTCAATCATGTACAAAACTTACTCGAATTATTTATCTCCTCTTTTCATCAGAGATAATTTTAATTTGTGTTTCATAAGGTGTCCTTGGTGGCATAAGAATCATGTACAAACCCCTTTAAAGTATTTTTTATGGACACTAAGCACTCACAAAAATTAGGATAAGCTTATTGTGAGAAGTCTATTTACTTTATTACTATATAGTATCCTTCTTTTTTCTTTAAACATTATGCCTAAAAAATAAAATTTCAAATTTAAAATCCTTTCTTTATTGAGAAAGGTCTGGATTATTTGTAAATTTAGACACTATGAAAGTTTATTATTCTATTGGTCAAGGCCCTAGTGAATAATATCCATCTAGGTCCTTTATCCTTATGGCCAATATGAAAACATACATTTTCTACTATCCTTCACATCAATAGTTTAAATTTTGTCAATACCATATTTTTTATGAACTATATTTCTTTGGCAAAATTTATTTCTTGGGCCAACTAGCATAATTCCCTACAAGGAGTAGAGGTATACTCAAACTTGATGAAACGTGACACTCTAATAGCCAAATAATCATGGAATGAGACCTTTCATAGAAGGTCATGGATTTTTTAGACCACCTACTACTTCTTCATTCTTGTTTGGTGTTTATTGTTAGATGGCATTTACTTACTTTGCATGGCCAAACTTGTGGACTCAACTCCAAGGAATGATCCCCTTTATTGACATTGTGGTACAATGCAAAAATAACAATTAGAATAGGATGCACAAAGACTTTTTACAACATGGCAAAAGTTATAATGCCCACGATCACTATTTCCAAAAGAATTATGTATTTTCCTTGAGTGTGCAAAGAGGAAATGTAGTTTTAAGGGGGCTCCTCTATTTTTCCCAACAACACGTGGGGCAGAACAATGGTTAGCTAGCGATGAATAAGATTATTTTACGATACGTTTAAGGTTTGAAACTTGACATCATCTATTACACTATTGCACTCGTGCCTTGTTTGGTTCTTAGGAGGACCTGCCATTCATCTAGTGGGATGCCAACGATCAATTGAGCTCTTTGTTAAGTGTAAATACCCCATGAAAAAGAAGATAATGATTAAGATGTGAGTGGACACTATGACAACAATTGAAAACATGTAGCTTTAGGTCAATTTACTTAACTTATTTATAACTATTATACTACAAAGTAAAATATGATAAAAAAATGTTGAAAATTTGATCTAAATCATAATGCAAATATAATAAGTGAAATAATATTAAAATTCTCCTTAATATGAACAATTATCCTTCTAGATATAAGAGAGTACATAGTTAAAATAACAATACAATCCATAATATTATGCAAATTAATTACTTTATCTTGACACTTACTTAAATTATATCTCCTCAAAATCCTTAAAGAAAATACCTACACTAGGATGCAAACTTAATTGATTATGAAAATTATGTCAAGGGAATGAAATATATACTAAAATTATTACAATCCATCCATCAATGTTGATTTCTAAAATTATTTACCTAATTCTAGTAATTCATTTGTACATAAAATATTTTATTTAATTTCTGTGATGAAGCTTAATTATTTTAACACTAAGATCTACTATGTTATATCTAAAGAAGATCTTAAACAAAATAAACAAGATAACATAAGGGAGAAAAAGAAAAAAAAAAATTAGGTATGTTTTTTTGTTGTTCATTCATTTGGGCTTCGTATTGGCAACCATCAAATTTACTTCCATATTTTGTCATTCCCAATATGGTTATGTTCCCTATAAACCATAAACAACCTACATGCTAAGCATAGAATAAACCAAATTTACAAACATCAATGTTATATAATCAAATAGAAAACCAAATCAACATAGCAAAAAATTTAGGATGGATATCATTCATTTGCCAAGTCATTAGCAACTTTGTAGAGATTATTTCAAGTAGGCATACATTAGGAAGAATTTATATAACCATTTGAATGTAGATTTTTGGGGGTATTAATGATGGTGTTGAAGCTTTTAAGAGATTTTACATAAGATTGATGAATACAAGAAAGAATGTAGAAGATTTTTTTAGTTACAGTACCTCATAGTGTCATATTATCTTATCACTTCCTGCATTGTTAAACACTTTCAATGCATTATGTAAAATGAATAGCAATTTTTCATTTAGTTAATGATTATATGAACTATAGATTCATTCAAATAAAATTTAGTCATGCCTTAAGACTAAAATGGTCAACCAACAAGCCACTAGAGAAGATAAGTCGTAGGAGGACTTATAACATAAATAATAGAAGATAAAGGTGGCCAAGCAAGAAAATGATGAGCAAGCATAATATGTTCAAGCTTTTGGGCCCTCACCATATCATTGACATCTACAGGTAATAAGAATGAAAATAACAATAACATTACCATTTGTATTTGTCACATGTTTCTTCGTGTTATTTTGAAAATATTCTCCATAATATATATATATATATATATATATGTCCAATCTAAATCTTGAATAATGCATAGCCAATGTTCTAGTCTAGAGTCTATATGTGTAGGAATGAGACTACAAAGACTATAGGCTCAACCTAGATTCAAATACCCTCTTATAGTGGACCTTCTTTAAATTCAAGTTTATCCACCCTCTTGTTGATATAATTGATGGCTTTATATTTGACACTGTCTATAAACAAGACAATGATAGACATGCAATCCTAGCTATCTAGAACACCAAAAATCATGGTCTCCTTTAAAGGAAGGGTTACCAAACTAGACTCCTTTCGTAGAGATATTCAACTTGATATCAGCACTATGATTAATAAACTCCATACCATGCTTCCATGCCCACTCACCACCATCAAAACCAATGCTCACTATCATTGGTCAGGCAATATATGGATGGTAGGATATTCTCTAGAAACCTCCATGGCCATGTTAGCCAAAATAAAAAGTATAGACAAAGAGGGACATTTCTCATAAGCATATCTCTTTAATCCTCCCTTTTTTTGACGACCCATAGAAAGGATTAAGAATAACAAAATAAAGCACAAATTTCATTTTGCTCATACCATGTCACTACATGATTGGCTATTATGGTTAAGGATAAGCACTCTTTGATCAAATCATGAAGAATTTCTTTGTCCTTTGCTCATGGGTTCCTTACCTATACATTAGTCTAAGTGTTGATTATGTGGTATATTTCAATAACCATTAAATGATGTAGAGAATGAGGTTTGGGGAATTGCAAACATCATAACACAAACATTCGATCAAAGATATATTATTTTCATTTAGAAAGGATTCTAAGGCTAAGCATTTGTTTTTTTGAATAGCTCAAGCATTTGATTTTAACTATAGACTGATTGTGAGTTTGAGCCAAATGTCAGATTTTGAGAGTGCATGGCATCCATTAATGGTAGACACTAAATATGAACATTATAAATAAATCCAATTTAATAAATAACATATTTGTGAAATAAATAACCTCATGTTAATATGAATTATATGTAAAAAAATAGTAAATTACAAAATAAATATTTTCTAATGAAAAATATCAGCATTAAGGATATGGGTCTAACCTATAAAAACTAATTTAATAAAGTATCATTATTGATCATTAAAAAAGAGTTCCATTAGATTATTTTTAAATAAATTATGCAGACACAATTATCTGGAGAAAATAATACAAAAGAATTCAACATCTTTTTCTTAATAGATTAAATGGAAAAGTGATCAAAACATTTGTAAATACCATAAAATTATTTCATTATTTTGTCCAATTTACCAATATAAATGTCCAGCTTTAAAAGCCTAGAAAGACCTAGCAATAAAGTTTTTCACAAAATTTGATTGGTACAAGATTGGTAACTTGCCCTAGATGACTTACATGGAAGTAATGGTTCTTTATTATTTAGGGACTAATAAAGGTTTCAATTGCATTATATCTTTTTAGTAAGAGTTATAAACACTTTAATGCATTGTATTGCTCATTTTTAAAAGGGTAGAATATAAAAAAATATATAATATTATCTTAACAAATTAATTATAATTAACATGTTATTTTCAATTTGCCTTATTTTTAAATATTATTTATATTAATACAGAAAAATCAAAATAAAAGACATCGTAGCAATTTACAAAAATCTGCTCAAGAACATCCAACCATCTGACTTGTCTTGAGCAGAGCAGCCTTTGAGATATTTGATTATAAGCCTTTTAAAGGCTCTACATTGGAACTGAATATCAATAACAACATTGGACACAATCCCAGAAGCAGGAATAACTTCATCTCGAAAAACTAAATTACATCTCACCTTCAAAATAGCATACAAAGTCGTTGCTTTGGTAATAGTCCACAACCCCTAAGATGTTGAGGGAAGCCAAAGGCATCTCCCAAGAGAATCAATTTCCAACTCCACCTATCACCTAGGATAGGATAATAGGTCCACTTCAATCTTTTCCAAACATTCTTTGCTACACTACAATCCCAAAAGATATGTTTAACAATTTATTTTCTGCCACAACTACTGCAGAGGTCTGAGATATTCATCCACCTTGCCAACCTTGCCTTGCAATGGATACCTTGGAAAATAAGCAGCCAAAGAAAAACCTTGAGCTGAGCAGATAATCTGAATTTCCAAACCTGCTTTAGCCTCTTCTTCCACAATGTCCCAACATCTATTTAACAGGATATGCAAAGAAGTCTTATGCAATAGAGTTTTGTAAATCTTAGTGGATTTGTAAGAAATGATGCTCCCCTGAAAGTTCCACCTCCAGTCATGCCAGATAAGGCCAAACAAACCACCATTTAACTTATATTATTGTTCAAAGGGAAGAAGAGAATGAATCTGAACAATAACATCCCTGTCAGAAGCTTTCAACTTAAACTTATTACAAAGATCCTCCCACTTAATCCAATCAACGACTCTTGAATCCCACAAATCTACCCATTTCTTAATTCCCCTCTTAACCAACCTCTTGCATCTAAGACAAGGAAGGTTCGAGGCATACACCCCATTGTCTTTCCATAACCAAATAGACCTATATGGAAGCACCCAACCTCTACGCTCTTCCATATAGACCCAATAAATCGTAGAGCCAAACACCTATAATTTAAGTTTTTATTCTTCAAAAATCCTAGAATTCTTTACCAATCCTTAATATTTTTTTTTTCTTCAAGAATCACGTATTGCTTTCCTTGAAAAACTAAATATATCTCAAATTCTACAATTTGTTTTTGGAGGGGTTTCTACAAGCATGTTAGGCAAGAAAACTAATAATAAATTAATTACTTTAAAACTATACCAAAAATATTTATATTTATTATTTTAATTTTAAAATTTTATATTATTTAATATAATTATCTTACAACTAAATAACAACATTTTATAATAAATATAGTTACCATCTAAGTTTTTAAATTAATAATTTTTAATATTTTAAAAAAATATTATTTTGATAAAAGGTTGTTTTGACAAGTAAACAAGACCAATATCAATATATTTGAAATTAATTGGAGAGGTCCAAAATTCAAGCCACTATATATATGTGGTTGTGTGTTAAATTCCTTGTTGATAAGCTCAACCTCCCCTAAGAGATCATCATAGAATAAAAATGCCCAACCCGTAAAAGTTTCTCACACTAATAAAATCTTATATATATAATTCTCTTCAGAATATTTGCACATTCTCTAATTAAGAAAAGATTAAATTTGACAATAAACCCAACTCTTTATCTGTCTTGAATAGGAGGAAAGTATTGTAAATGATCCACCTTCGGCACAAATAAACCAAAACATTTCAGAAGTTAATGTATAGAGTAACGAGTTACGCTTTCAAATATATGTTGGTAAAAACATGGGTTTCCCACTTTAAACTAAGGTGCTTTTATATTATAAAGTTTTAATACTAGATGAACTTTAATATTTTTATAACATATCCAAAATGGCCTTCTAATATTACATGTGAATCTTAATATTATATTTGTATAACCTGCCCGAAATAGATATGGATAGTTCGATTAGTAGTAATTAAGTGTTCGTTGATGGCATACTTATTGATCTTGCCTTGATTTGATTCTTTAGGTAATGGAATACCGTGACTTTGTCTTTAGCCAAATGTTTTTTAATTGACTATATGTGATTGAAACACGTTTTACCAGTATTATATCTTCACCACATAATGTTATGACAACAAAGCTTTGATATTATCCATATATTGCTTCACATGATTTAATCTTTGATTTTCTCCTTAAATGTTAAAGAATCTAATGAACTAATACCACTTAATTATATTTGTTATATATATATATAACCTAAATAATTTAATCATAGAAAATTTTAAATTTTAAATTTTAAATAAAAATTTAAAGTTTAAATCTTTCAAATATATTTATTTATAAACTAGTTTAGATATATAAAATATATATATCTATAAACGTAGAGAGTTATCAATCTCAAGGCATCTATTTTAATAAAATATTAATATTGTTTACGACGTAGCTCACCTTCCTGGCATCTATTTTAATAAAATATTAATATTGTTTATAGCGTGGCTGACCTTACTGGCTGCCATTGTAGGAGGCCTATCGGCTTAATGACATAAATAATTTAATCATAGAAAATTTTAAATTTTAAATAGAAATTTAAAGCTCAAATCTTTCAAGAATAGAATTGTCTATCAACTTCAATAACTAATATATAATTAAATAACTAAATATTATATAAAATAAAAATTGTTTGATAGCACCTATGACTTTATAAGTATTAAAAATTATAAATTTTATTATTATATTTAATTAACATTTTATTATTTAAAAGGTTGGGTTTCCTATGAGAAAGACTTAGTAGGGTTGATCTTTCTAATCTTAAGTGTTAGGTTTGTGGTCATTTTGAAACTTTTAAACATCTATTCTAGTTTTGCCCTTCCTTGTGCTCAGTTTTCTTAGTTTTGGATTTACTCATTGTTCAAGCCTTTTCATCTTGAATTCTTCAATATTTTTTTTGGAGATAATAGTTGTTGGCCTGCTTATATTCCTACAGTGTGGAATTTCTTTCTTGCTATTGTTTTCTTTCAACTTTGGAAAGTTAGGAATGATGTTGTTTATTTTGGAGATTCAATTTTCAGTCAATTTTTTATCATGAAAATATTATGATGTTTTCTGTTATTACTGTTCAAATCTGTTCAAATCTATTCATAGGCTTCCAAGTTAACTCATGAGTTGACGTATTTGATAAATCTTATCAAGTATTAACACAAGGCTTCGTGCACTATTTTTTTTTTTTGGTTATTGAGAGAAACCTCTATGACCGACTCACAGGACTAAGCAGTCTCCTCCCACCATAACCCCTCGTAAATTTGAGAGTTATACTTATCAATAGAGAATTTAACACAAAGCCACCACACACCCACCCCCTTATGGTTTGAACCTTAGGTTCCATGCACTATTAACAAAGTTTCATTTAACCTCCCTCTGCCTCAAGGTTACTCTGTTTCGACGTAGTATGTTGAGGGGGTGACGTTTTCAGCCTTAGGCTGCTCCGTTAGTGTCCATCGTAGGGCTTGACCCTTTACCTAGTTTTATTGTTTATTTAATTTTTTAAGGGCTGGTTTTGTTTTTTTGGGCTCGGACCTTATCTTTAAAGTTGTGTTTTTTCCAACTCTTTTTATTGTAATTTTTTAAAATATAATTGCCAATAAAAAAAATCGCATTAAATTAACTACCATGCATTTCTTTTTCTCTTATTAATTCAACTTAAGGGATCCGATTGGAGGTACCCATAAGACTCATTAGAGAAATATGTGATGTGCAACATGATTAGTCAAATAGAGCTCCTTTGTTTTTCCTAACTTGGACTATGAATCATACGTGCATGTTCAACTGGAATAAGAAATTAATATTTTTTTGATTTGGTTATTGTGAAATTTTTTTATAACAGATGCATAACGCTGAGCAGTCTCCTCTCAATCATGACCCCTTGTAAAATCTAGAGTTGTACTTATCAATAGAAAATTTTGTCTCCCAACCATGACTCCTCGTAAAGCGGAGAGCTGTACATATCAATAGAGAATTTTGTCTCCCAACCATGATCCCTTGTAAGGCTGAGAGCTGTACTTATTAATAGAGAATTTAACACAAAGCCACCACATACCCACCCCCTCACCCACTTGCCCACGCCCCGGTTTGAACCTTGGACCTCCCAAAGAAGAGCCAGAGCCAAAGCCCCAACCGTTGCACTGCACCCGAGGTGCAATAAGAAATTAAAATAATTTTTAATATTATATTGTTATTTTTTATTGGAATTTTTTTTTTTTGATGAGGAACCTTTTATATACAACATATCCGCAACATGTGAGGGGAAAGATTTGAACCTGGGCCTCTCCATAACTAGAGAGTTTTAACTACCCACTTGCTTTCCAACTTCTCTACATGAACGGATTTTATTGGATTTTTTAATATATTTATATAATAAATTGAATTTAAGTTTTTTATATAAAGATTAAAGTTAAATTATTATAATATTTTAAGAAAACAATACCAACATTAAAAAATAAGAATGCAAGGATAAAAAGATCAATTATAAAAAAAAATTAAATTAAAATGGTGAAAACGAAATGAGATTTATTTTAATTTTTAAAATATGATAATAGTTATGTTTATATTTGAAATAGTTTAATTGGATGTAGTTTAATGTTAAAGATAAAAATAAAGGTAAATTTTCTAACATAAACAAAGTAATTAGTCATAAGAAAGGATGTTGCTAAAATAGTAGATATTCATTAAAAAAAATAGTAGATAGTTCAAAACTATATTTTATGGAGGTTGGAACATGTTTAAAGAGTTTTTACTTTTATTAAGAGATATTATGGATATAATTTTTTCACATGATACACTACTAAAAATTATAAAGAAGTAAATATTGGCGAATTGAATATTTTTATTTATGTTTAAAGATTTTAGAAGATATTAAAAAAATATATTATAGAAGATATAATAAAATATAGGTTTAAAATTGTATTAAATGATAAAGTTTTCAAGGAATGAGTGATGATATCTAAGTATTAAAGTCAACAGGAACTTTTCAAATCTGAGTAGCAAGAAACTATCATTAGGTGTCATCAAAAACTTCTAACTTTGAAAGTTTGGCAACAATTTTACATATTCCCCTCTATGCAATTTTGTAATGTTTTAGAAACTCTAATTCACTTGTTTTGGTTTTGTGGCATGGCTAAACAATTTTGGGATGTCTTCTACTTTTTTCTTTTTCCCTCTTACACTAGATTTTGGAACCTCTCTTTGCTTGTTTTTTCTCGGATTAGTGCCCCAAAATTTAGGATATTTGTAGACTCATCCTTCTCAGGCACACTTGGAAGTATAGATGCAAACAGGTTACTGGATCTCCCCCTCCGTGGGATATAGTTTTAGCAGTCTTGACCTTTGATCTTTTGTTACATGTGGGACACATTCTTTTCGAAGTCTATGGAACTTTCAACACACCACGAGATGTTATTGACAGACTTCATCGACTTTCTTATATGATTCAGGTTCATCATAAGGTCCAACATAAAACTAAAAAGAACACTGTTAACAATGATGAGCAGTTTAGGTTTTGATTACTTCTATTTCTTCTTTGAAGACTTTTGGAAAGATTAAGGAAGACACACCCAAAATTTCTTCATATAACAAAGTCACTCTCCCATAGATAAATGCTGATATTTGATGTATTGCAGCAAGATATAGCTAGTCTCTTTTTTTTTTTTTTTTGGTTGATATTAGCTTCTATTCTTATGTATATTCAATTATGGATGCTTTACTCCTAATCCACCTATTTTTATTTTTTAGCTGGTGGACAATACTAACACCTAAATATTTGCTTAGTTGATGAATAAATATAATCTAGCTTTTTAAAAAAGATCTAAGCATTAAAATCAGTTTGATATTAAATTTTATTCTTACCTATATTTAGTTATAATGTTTTACACTTTATCTATCTTATTTTATTTTTCCCTACAAAAAAATATTATAATATTATAATGTTATGACTAATAACATAATATAATATAATTTTAAGTTAAGTAGTTATCTAACCGTTTTTGCGATACATATAAAATGAAAACCTTAAAACCTTAAACGTATAGGTATATTATTTTAGATCATTTCCAAAAAGAGATCACGTGTATTGGGAAACAATTAGACTTGCCAGAGATACGATTGCAGATAGTACAAATACCTTTATGCGCGTACGTAACGTAGAAAACTTGATTTTGACAGGTTTGTCTGCTTTTAAATATGTGTAAGGATGCCGTATTACAGTTCATACTCGTCCGCAACTTGGCCCATTATCGAAGGATACAATTTAAATTATAAAATAAAAATAATGTTTTTTTAGATTAGGGTCATATCCGCATGTGAACAGAAGGATTTGATTTTGAGACTTCTTATCTCAAGAGTTTTACACAACCCACGATTTGACTTTGAGACTTCTTACCTCAAGAGTTTTACACAACCCACTGCCTTCAACTCCCCACATAATCAAATAAATAAAAATAATGATAACTGAACCATCAGGATTATTAAGTGCAACCCACTTTATATTTTTATGTTAGAATTCCGTCCTACTTTAATACTTGTTCTTTTAATAATGAGATACTTTTATGAAAGATATATATTATTGGGTCTTATATAATACTTGTCTATAATTAAAAAAAAAAATTAAAAATAAATAAATAATATAATAATATTAGAGTCGTAATTCTATTAAATTTTGTTATGTATAAAAAAATATAATAATAATAACAACTGAGTCATAATGGTTGATGAAGTGTGGGCCCACCTTGCAACTCTTTGAATGCTAGCTAATCATGGTTAGAAGATCACATAATTTTTAAGCCACTGGAAAGCCCGCCGTCAAGCGACGGGTGATCACTTTTCTATATCAGATTTCCGGCAGATTTAGTAAGTTTACCTTTTTACTTTTTAACGGTAAAGCCACAACAGTAAAGCCACAAGTTGACTTGACTTGTAATTTAAGTTTTTAGAGCCGATATCACAATTTAAAAGTTATTTTACCAACATATCTTTGGAATAAAATTATTTTCATTAAATATGTCTTTTAAATTTTTTATTCAAATATTTAATGTGTTACTATCATATTCGTTTAAATTATAATGCATTTTATCAAAGGAAGGACATGCATGATTGGTGAGACAATCATATAATGGATTTTCTCTTTCTAGGATTGTTAAGCTAACCTCCTCGAGTTTCCATAGTGCACTTTTTTGCTATAGTTTATAATTATTTGGGTATAGATAGGATAACAGAATCCGAAGTAAGTAGAATGTTTTTAAGATGCACATAGATCAAAGTAGTTTTTTAATTTTTAGGAGGTTATATAAGATTAGTAGTTTTGAAAAAAAATTATATTAGAACAAGATTATTTATAAGTTGGGAGAGGATTTTATCAATTTTAGTTGTTAAGAGTATTTATTTTTTTCTTTCACTTTTTAATAAACTTTCATAGCTTTAAAGTTCGAGATCCTAATAACTAACCATTTTTGTTTATAACACTAAAATGAGATTTGCATTGGAGTCAAATCTTCTAAACCAAATGATTGCAATGGCTATCCAAATTCACCACATGCTGGATTTTCTCATCAACTTGTCTAATCCTTTTGTCCTCAATAGACATGCCATTATGCCACTGAAACCCTACCTACTTCTAGGTACTCGTCTTAGCTAAGAAGTTTGTCATCGTATTTAGAGCTTTACTCACATAAAGCGAGATCACACCATCAAATTCCCTCCACAACTCCTTAATTTGAGTAACAAGAATCCTTAACCTCCATGTTTCCAAAACAAAGCTCCTTATGTAATTCAAAGCTCCTACCAAGATTTGAGAATATGATTCTATAATTATCTTCCTATAACCTTGTCTTACTGCCTAAATAGAAGCAAATAATAGCTAAGACTTGCTTCATTTTGTGGCCTTGCCAAGACCCTATAGTTCCCAATAGAGCATTATCCCAACATGATTCTTGCAGGCAACTCCAATTCCAGCTCTACCTGGATTGCCTTTTGCAACACCATCAATATTAATTTCTATCAAGCCTTCTAAGGGTGTTTTCGAACTAGCTTTGTCTTACCCCTCCTGCACTTCAAGTTCCTTCTCAATTGTTCCTATATCAGCCTGAGTTTCCTCTTTAGCATACATTGCAAAAATTTCTATGACTTTACTCCAAATGACCTACCAAATACCATCCAAAGATAAAAATATTTCTCTAGAAAATTTCTATTTATCTTTAGGTACAATTACCATTAAATAAAGTTTAATACAAGCTTCCACTTGATACAAAAAACTTTAAAATTTAAAATTGTCCCTCTTCCATCTTTCCCAAATATAAGATTATTATTATAAAGGATGTTGTTTATTTAATATACGGTTATCCAACCATACTCTGGTTAACGAGGAGAGATTACTAAAGGAATAATAATATAAAATTGAAGTAAACAAAGTTTACATAGAAAACACTCTATAAATAAAACGAAATCAAAATAAAAATGGTCAACAATATATATATATATATATATATATATATATATATATATATATATATAAGAATACAAAAATATAGTAAATTGGTAGAGGAATCCTTTTGACAAGTACTTTCCACTAACCACTCCACCAAGACCTTATGATCATAATGGTCAAGTTTTAAAAATTTATTATTTCCTTCTTATAATAATAAATTAGTTTATATGATATTTTAGATGGGATCATTACTTGAGAGGACATACTTGCCATCTCACATCTCACTTTATTCTCTTTTCATGTGGAAAAAAATAATAAACAAAGCTTTGTTTGAGACAAAGTCAAGTTTTAAAACATTGAAAATTTTAAGAAGTTAAGGGTTCGAGTTCTCACAACTCTTGACAACGCTCGTCCTGGTCTTAGGTTCCTGTATGCATGAATAACATCTCTAAAAAATTGAAAATTTTGATGGAATTAAATAAGAAAGAGATTGTAGAGAAAATTTTGCAAAGAGTTTAAGGTTCTAAAAAACAAAACCCTTTTTGTAGTTTGAAAGTCCTGTAGAACTCTTCTTTTATCATTCATTTGGTAATATGTTCAAGAAAAAAATCACATTTAGTAGATGCAAGGAGTAAGATTATGCGTAAGCATTTAAAAACAATTCCTTGTTAAAAATGTATTTATAACAAAGGGAATAAACTTCAAATCCAAGAGAATGAATTTGAAATCTAAGGAAACATATAAGTAAGTTTATGCAAAAGTAGTTGAAAATATTTTTTTATCGATTTTGTATTATTTGTTTGAAAGGAGACCCTAATGGAAATACTCTGATATAGATAGACAAGAGCAAGGATTGAACACCACCAAGCTGATTGATTTCATTTCAAAAATGGCTATAAATAGTCAGATATATGCCACTGAAGGATCTTTTGTAAGATATCAGATAGGGTTGAATTAAATTCTCTGTAAGATAGGTCAATATGTTTTTTCAAACATTACATTTAGAGACCTAACTTTAATTAAACCTTTTGACAAAAAATCAAAAGCTTGGTCATACAAAATATTACACTTAATCCCTCATGACCATATAATATAAAATATTATTTTTAATCCCTATCATTCCTCCCCACTATAGAAACATTATTCCCTAATGTATACAAACAAGAAAGGAGAATCACAATCCATTTGGAAATGAAAAGAGACTAAAGGAAAATCTAGAACAAGAGCTAAGACTAGAACAACCAAATAACAAAATTTGAACAACCAAATAGGAGTAGTAGTCAAAATAGTGTGAGGATCTAATAAACCAAATGTAGAAGTTGAACAAACTGATATAATGTTTACCCTTGTGAAATTTGATGGTCGAGCTAAAAATTTGAAATGCTGAAATCTACTATGTTGCTAGAGGGATAAACAAACTTCGATGGTAGGATTACCAATATGATAGCTATTAATCACATACAAACAAGAATCAAAACTGAAATCTGATTCAATAAATAGGTGAGGACAAGTCTATTGGAGAACATACCTTAGAAGAGGACATAGAACAAGACTGCCATAGTACTTATTCTAATGTCAAAAGTCAAACAAGACACATAATAATACTGCCACAAAACTTGTTCTAATGTCAAAATTAAAAAGTGAATTATTGAAAGGATATAATTGCTTGAATAAAGAAGTATCGAGTACAACAAAAAATGCACTCCAAGATACATGTGATTTTGTGTAACAAAATGAAACATAAATTTCAGAGCACTAAAGATCGAAGTAGACCTTTACAAAACATAAAGACAATGCTTCTACTGGATCTGGCTTAAAAAAGCTTTTCAATAACTATAAATAAGACTATGTTCATATTTAAATGGAACCTCAATTATGTAAAAAATAAAATGGCTCTTTTGACAACAAAATAAAAGGGGCAAGATGCCCTTTACAAGAATATTCCCATGGGAATATTCTACATAATATGTTTTTTTTCTAAAATTTTATATTGTATCGTCCTTGCTTGTTTAACTTATCTTCTACATTACACAATACAACTTAAAAAGATATTTAAAGTCCCATCCACAATACATGTGGGATAAAAAACATGCATTTAGGTAGCTAAACACAAATAGTAGGTATTCATATTAGCATTGAAGAAAACTGTGTGTTGCGTCTGGTCGTGTCTATGTCCATGTGTTGCTCACATTTTTTGTTTACCTTTGATGTCTACTGATTTGCTTTATGTCACTTCTAGCTCAACAAATTTTTCCTATCCACAATGTTTCCTACTGGAGGAAACCCTAGCCCACATGGAGGAAATGCTAGCTCTCGCATGATCCCTATCTTAATATTTTATCATTTTGGGCTATTTTTTCCACAACCAAGCTCTGTTTCTCTCTTCCATTGTAAATGTTTCAAGATATTTTCCTCCAACTTTTGGTCCTCACACTATCAATTCTTTTGGTCCTCCTTTGTGGTCTCCATGCATAGTATTTCTTTTGCCCACCAATATTTTATATGTTATGCCCAATTTATTTGCTTATGACCATGTTTGCCCTCCTTTTCCTGTTCTCCCCATTGGCCTATTTTATTTTTTGTTGCTTGTGCCAACCCTCATTCCTCCATGCCCTAAAATAATACCGGTCCTTCCATAGAAACCCTAATTTGTGTTTGGCTTCCAGTTTTCCACCATGCACATTTTTGTCCATGTGGCTTACAACACTCTTGCCATGCAATTACCTGTTGTCTTTTTTTCATGTCTATGTTCTTTCACCCTTATCTTTATTTCTTTTTATATTTGATATGTTGGTGAAAAAAGGTGTGATTAGGTATATTATTGTTCTTATTTAAAAAAAATCGAAAGTAAGCTTATTCTTGTTAAAACAAATTCACTGTCAGCAAGTCATAAAGTTGCATTTTCAAAATATTTATATTCCTATAGATCTTTCTATCCCTCTAGATATTTCCATAACAGTTTTGCAAGGCCTATAAATATGTAACACTTTTTTATGGCAATATAATTCAATCTTACATATTGTTTATGGGTTCAAAGGGTCCCATATCAATCTATTTTGTTAGACATTATATTTAGAGACCTAAATTTAATTAAAATTTCTAATAGAAAATCGAAAGGTTGGTCATATAAAATATTACATTTAATCTCTCATGACCATATAATATACAAATTATATTTAATCCTGATCATCCTTGAAAGTTCCCATGTGTTGTTTCAATAATTGAGAAATTTAAATAGACGAGATTCATGGATATCACATATGATTTGGGTTGGATGTTATGTCATCATTGGGTTCACATGAACACCTAAGACCTAAGGTTTCCAACCCTAGAGATACTTATTTAGATATATACAAGACACTAGAAGGTGCTTCCATGTTATTTCTATAAAAAAATTGGATAGTTGCAACTCAAATATGTTTACAAGCTTCACAAACATGTAGTTTTGACAAGCACATCCACCATTCGAAGACTACCATAAGATCACCATGTAACTTTATCTAGCAAAATCAATTTTACTAGAAGGAATTCTAATAGATATTTCTAACATTATATGTATACTAATATTGGGTATACAAGTTGAAAGCTATAATTAGTTAAACAAAGTTCAATCTAGTCAATCCTTGAAAGATACTAGAATATTCCATCACAACTATATCAAACAATGTTGAAATTAAGTGAAAATTAAATTTATTATAATTAACATTATGACTAATATTGAAACCTTATTTTAGCTTCAAATCCCATTTTTTGACCTTTTAAATATAATGCTAAATAATTCAAATTTGCAAGTGATATTTTATCATAACTTTATCAAATAAATTAGATATGATTATTTTTCTATATTAAACTAATTCAAAATATTGTTAATAATTTATGAATTTTATGGGAAAACATATCTAATTCATGTCTTAAAAAGTGACAAAATACTATATATATTTATTTATTGATCAATACTTCTTATACACACCTATTGTGGGGGTTGAATCCAGGTCTCATCATCGATAATGCAAGTGGCATCCTTGTCGGTAGACCACACATGCGGATTACAATGTGTATATAACTCTTGTATGAAGAAAAACTTGGATGAAGTTTATATTATAGATTCCTTGTATCATATTCTATATGTTAATTAAAAAAAATCTATAATTAATTTTTAAATGTTTAAAAAGATAAAAAAATAATCTAAAGTAGAGTCTTGAATTTGTATGGGTTGATACAAATTGGAAAGTAGGTATGGACAAAGCATCAATTGGAATGCAATGTCATATACAAGTCTTAAGTGTCTAATGTCATGTATAGAATGCAAAACAAATTATTATTTTCTTGTATAATTACTTTCATTTGGGGGGATGAAGTTCAAAAAGGAAGGAAACCCAAGAGATGAAAAAAGAATATGTGGATGGTGGGGAAAATAAATGCTATAAGAGAGAAAAAGAAAAATTATAAGACAATAGTAATGTTGACAATTTGAGTTATTTTGTTGTCATTGATGTCACATTGATCACATTGAGTTTTGGTGGCAAAAGCACTTCATAAATAATCATTTATGATATTTTGGAGAGCAAGGATATATATAGGGTTTTGTGGCATAAGAGGCATATAATATTTAATTTTTTAAATATTATATTAATGGTTTTTATTAAAACCAACGACAAGGGTTTTTATTAAAACCGACGGAAAGGTTTTTTTTAAAACCAACGGAAAGGATTTTCATTAAAACCATTGGAAATTGGGTTTTCATTAAAACCACTATGCTAAGACTTCTCCAAATTATGATGGATGAAAAGGTTTTCCAATAAAACCTAGGTGCAAAAAGTTTCATGACGAAATTCAAAAGAATGAAGGAGATATCCCAATTCAAAGTTAAAAGGTGAATTATTGAATTTTTATTTAATAATTCTAAGGTCTAAGGTTGTATTATATTATCCGCCAACGTGCAAAGTTTGGGGAGATAAATAAATATTCGCTGACTTCATTCAAAGGCATGTAGGTGCATATAAATAAAATGTAAAAACCTTTGTTTATTGAAGACTAGACATAGCGAATGAGAGAGAGTCGTCGAAAGGGGAGCAACGAAGAAAGAAGGATAAATAACTTTCGATTTGAGAGCAAGGTCAAGTAAAAATCATGGGGAAGTGACATCACAGAGGACTCCTTAGCGTAGTTGACAGCGTACGAACTTTGCACAAGGTAGGTTCATTGTTCGAATCCCGCGAGGGGTAAAGTATTTTGCTGATAAAGGTAATTCAGGTTTTCATATTCGAAGCGCAGGACAAGCTGGGTGTTTGGGATTAAATTCCAACGTGGGATGACGCCCACGTGGTAAGCGCATCACAATGCTAGGCGAGAGGAACAGAGTTCGACTCCTACGAAGGTGTGAAGGTGCATTAATTTTTGGCAAGGCATTGACGATTTCGAAGGTGTGAAGGTGCATTGATTTTTTGCAAAGGAATTATCGATTTCAAAGGTTGTGAAGGCAAAAAAAATTGAATAAAGGTATTTATCTCCAGTGCATGGTAATATTTGTTATTACCAAAGTTTTGGTGCATTAAAATTATTTCTGTGATAACTAGGGAATCATAATGAGTTTAGGGAAATAAATGCTTGTTGTATGTGTTAATGTGATTAGGGAGTTATAAGGTGTAGAATTAAATATTTGTTATTGTTGTGTGTGATTAGGGAGATATAAGGTGTGGAAATAAATATTTGTGATTGTTGTATGTGGAGTTATAAGGTGTGGAATTAAAAATAAAAGCATAGGTGCTTGTTGTATGTGTTAATAAAATTAGGGAGTCATAAGGTTGAAAAGTTTTGAACTTGTTATATGTCCTAGTGCATGATTTAATTATGAAATTAAACTAGGAACTTGAGACCTAGTTAATTGCTACCTTGAGGTACAAGACATGCACATGAGTTAGAGTTTGAATTTGAAGACAAATTTCTTGATTATGTGCCTTGGCTATTAAGAGGAAGTTGATGGATTAGAAAATCAGTTTTATAGATAAAATTGATGCTTGAGTTCCATTATTGCTTTAGTGGAGTTCATTGAGAGTATTGCCATTATTGAGGAGGTTTTTGCTATTGATTTGAGGAGATTATTGTCGGTTACTTGTTAAGTCCATTGCCACTATTTGAGACCATTTAGGAGATCATTTTATAGTCACTTATGGATACATTTGTCTTTCATTTGAGGAGATAATTGTTGGCTATTTGAGAGCTCTTTGCTTGAGGAAGTTGTGCTTGTTTCTTGAGATCTTATTGACATTGCATGAGGAAGATATTATTGAGAACCTATTGCTATCACTTGTGGAGATTGTCCTTGGTTGGTTGAAGTCCTCATTGTTATTGCTTGGAGAGGTTTTCATTAGAGAGCTCATTTGCCATACATTTGAGAGTACATTGTTGAGCATTGTTGTTATCCATTTGAGAGTACATTATTGAGAATTGTTGTCATCCATTTGAGAGATCATTTGTCATACATTATTGAGATCATTACAGATCATTATTGTCATCCATTGAAGAGTACATTTCCATTCATTGTTGAGCACATTGTTGAGTATTGTCATCATTCATTTGTTATCCATTGTTGAGTTCATCATTGAGCCTTGCCTTCGTTGATTTGTGGTTGAGATTTGAGTGCTACTTGAGAGTCATTGGTTGAGCCTTTGAGAAGGATTTTGGGATAAAATTTTTGTACAAATTTGAGACAGGTTTTGTGCATGATTGGTTGAGCCCTTGAGAAGGCTTTTGGGACAAGATTTTTGGATAGATTTGAGACGGCTTTTATGCATGATTGGTTGAGTCTTTGAGAAGGCTTTTGGGATAAATTTGTGGACATATTTGGGATAGCATTTGAGCAGGATTGTTTGAGCCTTTTGTGAAGGCTTTGAGAATAAATTTGGGATAGCATTTGAGCAGGATTGTTTGAGCCTTGTGAGAAGACATTGAGGCAGATTTATGCGTAGTAAAAGAGATAGGACATAAATAGAAAATACATCAACACCAGTTGCCTAGCTGAGCAGATTAGTGGATAGCCTAGCTGAGTAGATCAGTGGATAACCTAGCTAAGCAGATCAGTGGATAGCCTAGCTAAGTAGATCAATGGAGAGCTTAGCTAAGCAGATCAGTGGATAGTCTAGCTGAGCAGATCAATGGATAGCCTAGCTGAGCAGATAAGTGGAGAGCCTAGCTAAGCATATCAGTGGATCCCACTTGAGTAGATTAGGACAACCTGACTTTGATCAAATCAAAGTAATTATTTGTATTGGGATAAGGATCCCTATTTATTTATGAAATATTATAAGGATATTATCTTGTGGACTACCCCACATTAGGGGAACCACATTAAATCTTGTGTCTCAATTATGTGTGATGATTTGTGCACTTGATTACTATTTCTATCTATGTTATTAATGCACATTGCTATATTTGGTTATTATAATTGAGGACACTAATTAATATTGGTTTGGAAAGAAATTAAAAGGTGGGTGCTATACGATTCAACCCCCCCTCTCAGTATAAGCTTGTGTTCTTCAATTGATATCAGAGCAAGTTCTTTCAAAAATACTAACAAGCTTGACGATAGATTCTACTGGGTTATAGGATGGACAAATGGTATATTGATAGTGGGTGCTCTAGTCATATGACTGGGTATAAGAATAAATTCATTTCTCTAAGAGAGAACAATAGTGTATCAGTGATATTTGGTGATAATGCTTCAGCTAAGATCAATGGGAGAGGAACTTTAAGTTTGGATGATGGAAATACTACTACACAGGGTGTACTTTATGTTGAGGGTCTAAAACACAATCTACTAAGTGTAAGTCAACTTTGTGGTCGAGGGTACATAATTACTTTTACCTCTACAAGATGCAAAATCAGGGAAACAAAAATAGGGAAGCTTGTTGCAAATGCAGGAAGAACCAATAACAATATCTACATGCTCAGAGAAATAAAAAGGGAAAAATGTCTTCTTTCTCGAGAAGAAGAAAGTTGGTTATGGTATAAAAGGTTGTGTCATTTGAAATTCGAAAACATAGTAAGGATAAGAAACAAACAAATTGTCAGAGATCTACCAAATATAAAGAGACCTTCAAATATAATTTGTGCACAGTGTCAGTATGGAAAGCAAACAAGATCAAGTTTCAAGGCAAAATAATATTCCTCTTCCAAGGTTCTAGAATTGATTCATACCGATTTATGTGGTCCTATGAGAACCAAAATATTGCAAGGTGAAAGTGTAGACACCAAAATCCAGCCACTTGCAAGTCATCTATACCTTCCTGTCAGCCACGTGTCGGTCATCCACCTTCCCGCAATTATTTGGCCCAAATCCACACTTTCCCGCCATTATTTGGCCCAAATCCACACTTTTCCGCCATTATTTGGCCCAATTTCACCTTTTCCCGCCATTATTTGGCCCAATTTCACCTTTCCCGCCATTTTTCATCCCCAAATTTATTTAAATTAATATTTATATATATTTTTTAATATTTTAATATATATATTTAAATAATAGTTTAAGTGATTTAATCTGAGCCGTCCATCCTTCATTTAATCTCATCCATCCATCCATCTTAATCCATTCCACAACCAAGATTTATTCTCTACCCTTGGATCCGCTTTAATCTTAGCCACATGTTCAAAGTGTCGTTAAAACCCTAAAGTGTGCCCTAAGAGTGGATTATAAATTGAGTCACTTTGATGGCTCAAACCCTATGTCTTTTGCTACTTCTATCTCTGATTCTAATTCTTCTACTGCTATCTCCTCTCTTCTGCTACCCTTTCGCCGCATCCATCGCCGCTTTCGTCGCCACTTTCGTCGCCATTCCTTCTGCAGCATTATGTAGAATCTCCTATTCCTGTCGCAAGTGCCCGCGGGCATTTACCTCTTCACCAAGTGCCCACGGGCGTTTACCAAGTGCCCACGAGCGTTTACCTATAGACACAGACTCAGACCGGCGTCTAAAACCTTAATCCAGAAGCACGCGGGCGTTCGGCGAGTGCACCAGGGCGTCTTCCGTAGCCGATTTGACAACCACATTACTTCCAGGTGTCGCCTGGTCTATCTGCGTTAACAGAGAACAGGTATAAATTAGTTTAAAGCAAGTAACTTCTTTTCTTCTATTTGATCTGTTATTGAATTCCTGCATTTCGTTTTTCTAGGGTTTTAGATTGTTTTCGAGGGCTCACACAGTGGAGCCCTCTTATTAATTTCTAACTCCTTGATAGTGTTAATGTGTGCAGGTTTTTGACAATGAGATCCGGTTTATTGATGGCGGTGATTAGGTTGGAGTGGTCCAAGCAAGGGATACAACAAAGCCCACTCACTCTGTTGGGATTGAAGATACATTCTTCGGAAGCGCCATCGTTTGTGCCGGCTAGGGTTTCGGAGAACCCTAGCATAACTTATAGTGTGTATCACAAATAAAGGGTTACAGGCCCAGTTGTATTCAAAAAGGAGTTTTTAAACTCCATCGATTAATAGAAATCGTTTGTTTTGTGCAACTATTATGTACTATGTCATTGTGATTTTATTTATTTTTGTTTGGCGTGTATCTTTAATCTACAGAAAGCTACTTCATGTTGTTCATAGATTATTATTCAGCTTTGTGGCTGAGGGTACATCATTACTTTTACCTCTACAAGATGCAAAATCAGGGAAAAAAAAATTGGGAAGCTTGTTGCAAATGCAGAAAGAACCAATAACAATATTTACATGCTCAGAGAAATAAAAAGGGAAAAATGTCTTCTATCTTGAGAAGAAGAAAGTTGGTTATGGCATAAAAGGTTGTGTCATTTGAACTTCAACAACATAGTAAGGATAAGCAACAAACAAATTGTTAGAGATCTACCGAATGTAAAGAGACCTTCAAGTATAATTTGTGCATAGTGTGAGTATGGAAAGCATACAAGATCAAGTTTCAAGGCAAAAGAATATTCCTCTTCCAGGGTTCTAGAATTGATTCATACCGATTTATGTGGTCTTATGAGAACCAAAAGCTTGCAAGGTGAAAGCTACTTCATGTTGTTCATAGATTATTATTCTATAATGACTTGCGTCATTTTTCTGAAAGAGAAATCAGAGGAATTTGAGCATTTCAAAGTATTCAAAGAAATGGTAGAAAATAAAATAGGAAAGAAGATCAAGTGTTTACGATCAGATAGAGGAGGAGAATTCATCTCTATAGAGTTCATTGAGTTTTGTACAGAACATGGAATCATAAGAGAATACTCAGCAGCAAGGACTCCTCAACAAAATGGAGTAGTAGAAAAAAGAATAGAACTCTTGAGAATATGGCCAGAGCAATGCTAAATGAATCAAGAATATAAGATGGGTTTTGGAAGGAAGCAATCAATAGATCAATCTATGTTATGAATAGATCTCAAGTTAGAATGAAGTATCATAAGACTCCATATGAGTTTTAGAAAATAAGACTTCCCACGGTAAACTACTTCATAATTTTTGGAAGTAAATGCTATATTAAAAGAGAGGATAAGGACTTGGGCAAGTTTGATCCTAGATGCGATGAAGGTATTTTTCTTGGATACTCTACAAAGAGTAAGGCCTATAGATGCTACAATAAAATAACACACACCATGGTGAAAGTATAAATGTCAGAGTTGATGAAAGAACATGAATAAATGAGCCATCTCAGGAAGATATTCTTGAAGAAGAAGAAAGTTGTTAGGAAGAAATGGGTGAAGATTTAGATGAAGAAGATTTGCATAATATACCTTCCAAAACTTCATCAATATATATTCAAAAAAATCATCTAGAGGACTTGATCATTGGTAGACCTGATGTAAGATGGACAAGAAGAGGAATCATAGGCTCAACAAAACAAGAAAATGTTTCACTACTATCCAAGATAGAACCAAAGGATTTCAGAGAGGCAAAAAGTGATAAATGTTGGATTAAAGCAATGAAGGAAGAACTAGATCGGATTGAAAAAAGTAGGACTTAGAAACTAGTTCCACGACCAAAAGGAAAAAAATGTAACTGGTACTAAATGGGTCTACATGAAAAAATTGAATGAAGATGGTCAAGTCATGTGAAACAAGACAAGATTGGTGTGTAAAGGATATGCACAAGTAGAGGGAATTGATTTTGATGAGACCTTTGCACTAGTTGCAATATTGGAAGCTATATGAATGTTTTTGGCACTTTCAAGTTACAAGAATTTCAAGGTATATCAGATGGATGTCAAATCAGCATTTTTCAATGGTCAAGCAAATAAGCCAGATTATGTATGCAGATTGAAAAAGTCTCTTTATGGATTAAAGCAAGCTCCTAGAGCATGGTATTCAATATTGGATAAATATCTTCGAGAGCAAGGTTTCATAAATGGAATAATTGATAGCAATATGTATATTAAAAATAAGGAAAATGATTTGATGAATATGGAATTTTATGTGGATGATATTATCTTTGGGGGTAGCAATAAAAAATGTGTCAAGAATTTACAAGAAATATGACTAATGAGTTTGAGATGTCCATGCTTGGTGAATTAAACTTTTTTCTCAGACTAAAGATTTCACAATTAGAAGAAGGGTATTTATTTCACAAACAAAGTATATAAAAGCGATGTTGAAGAAATTCAAAATGGAATATAGTAAGCCAGTTAGTACTCCAATGGTTATAGGGTGCAATTTAAGCAAAGATGATGAATCTCCTGATGCAAATCAAACTTTATACAAATCTATGATTGGTAGCCTGTTATATGTTACAACTATAAGACCATATATAATGCAGACAGTTGGTTTAGTGGGAAGGTTTCAAGCAGATCCAAAAGAATCACATGTGACAACAGTGAACATAATACTCAGATATCTCAAAGAAACAATGGAGTATGGTCTATGGTATCCTAGAAGCAATAAGTTCACTCTCACAACATATACATATGCAGATTGGACAAGAAGTATTGATGATAGAAAAAGTACAAGCAGAGGAGCATTCTTTCTTGGTGATTGCCTATTTTCCTAGCTAAGCAAGAAACAACCATCAATATCACTTTCCACAGCAGAGGCAAAATATATTGCAACGACAATATGTTGTTTACAAGTGTTATGGATGAAACAAATGCTCAAATATTTCAGTATAGAACATGATCATCCCATTTCTATTCTATGTGATAATACAAGTGCTATAAGTATCTCGAAGAATCTAGTAATGCATGCTAGAACAAAGTACATTCCAATCAAGTATCACTTTTTGAGAGAGCATGTTATAGAGCAACAAGTAAGATTGTAATATGTTCCTACAAAAGATCACATTGCAGACATATTTACAAAACCATTACCAAGAGAAACGTTTGAGTGTTTGAGAGAACAGTTGGGAGTAAAAGTACTCCCACCCCAAAATTAATCACCTCAAGAGAGAAGGTGGTGGGGGGGCTAAGCTTAAGAGTCATATCTTTTAGCCCCATAGGTGTTCCTTTTGCCATTGATGTCAAAGGGGGAGATATTTGAGTAAGGGAAGATTATTGAGTTAGGGGGAGCAACCTCCAAAGAGAGCATTGAGATAGGGGGAGCAACCTCCAAAGAGAGCATTGATATAGGGGGAGTAGCCTCCAAAGAGAACATTGAGATAGGGGGAGCAACCTCCATAGAGAGTATTGAGTCAGGGGGAGCAGCTTTGATTTTCAGAAATACCTTTTGCAGTGATTGTGGTGATTTGAATTAGAGGTGTTGACATCAATGACAAAGGGGGAGATTGTTGGCAATTTGAGTTATTTTATGTTGTCATTGATGTCACATGGATCACATTGAGTTTTGGTTGCAAAAACACTTCATAAATAATCATTTATGATATTTTGGAGAGCCAGGATATATACAGGATTTTGTGGCACAAGAGGCATATAATATTTAATTTTTTAAATATTATATTAATGGTTTTTATTAAAACCAATGGTAAAGGTTTTTATTAAAACCAATGGCAAGGGTTTTTATTAAAACCGACAGAAAGGGTTTTTATTAAAACCAATGGAAAGGATTTTCATTAAAACCATTGGAAAGGTTTTTTCATTAAAACCACTATGCTAAGACTTCTCCAAATTATGATGGATGAAAAGGTTTTCCAATAAAATCTAGGTGCAAAAAATTTCATGATGAAATTCAAAAGAATGAAGGAGATATCCCAATTCAAAGTTAAAAGGTGAATTATTAAATTTTTATTTAATAATTCTAAGGTCTAAGTTTGTATTATATTATCCGCCGACGTGCAAAGGTTGGGGAGATAAATAAATATTCGTTGACGTCATTTGAAAGCATGGAGGTGCACATAAATAAAATGTAAAAACCTTTGTTTATTAAAGACTAGACATAGAGCATGAGAGAGAGTCATCGAAAGGGGAGCAACGAAGAAATAAGGATAAATAAATTTTGATTTGAGAGAAAGGTCAAGTAAATAGCATGGAAAAGTGACATCAAAGAGGACTCCTTAGCACAGTTGGCAGTGCATGAACTTTACACAAGGCAGGTTCACTGTTTGAATCCTACCAGGGGTAAAGTATTTTGCTGAGAAAGGCAATTAATGTTTTCAGATTTGAAGTGCAAGACAAGCTGGGTGTTTGGGATTAAATCTCAATGTGGGCTGACACCCACGTGGTAAGTGCCTCACAGCGATAGGTGAGAGGAACAAAGTTTGACTCTCGCAAAGGTGTGAAGGCACATTGATTTTTGGCAAGGCATTGACGATTTCGAAGGTGTGAAGGCGCATTGATTTTTGGCAAAGGAATTATCGATTTCAAAGGTTGTGAAGGTAGAAAATTTTGAATAAAGGTATTTATCTCCAGTGCATGGTAATATTTTTTATTACCAAAGTTTTGGTGCATTAAAATTATTTCTGTGATAACTAGGGAGTCATAAGGAGTTTAGGAAAATAAATGCTTGTTGTATTTGTTATTGTTGTGTGTGATTAGGGAGATATAAGGTGTGGAAATAAAATTTTGTTACACAAGGTCAAATATGTTACACAAGCCCTATACAAAAAGATTGATATTTTGAGTGTCACACATCACTATCACAAATGTGTATTGCATATATTTAGAGCATCTAGAGACAACAGTATGACTGATAATGTCAACTATTATTTCTATGAATTTTCCCTCTATGGATACCTATGAATATTTTCTCTTTTTTACTTGCCACAAAATCCTTGCTTCTAAGGCAGATTTAGAAATCAAAATAATTCTGGCACTTATCTTGATCTTATTCACTTGTGCTGAGTTTAAAATTTTAGCATGATATTATAATATAAAATAACTATGGCTTCTTTCTCAAAAACTGAAGTTTGTGATGTTTTAAAGGTCCTAGTTAAAGAATAATTTTTGATAACATAACCAACTATAAAATGATTCATGCATGGCCTTGGTAAATTGTAACAAGCAAATCAAATTGATTTCCAACTGTTGTGGTCTTTGCCTTATAATGCTATAAGAAGAGAGGTCATATATAATGGACAACTTAAATAATATACCACTACCAACAACAAAGCATACTATATTGCTCTTATGTAGGCATTGGAAGCAGTAAAATATTTTATTGTGTAGGTGAAAATGTAAGGGTTGTGTCTAGCACATATTACTACTTTTTTGGAAGTTCTCTAGTGAAAACCATGAGTGCTAATAATTCCCTTGTTGTCATTTTAGTGATGAAGGCACCTGAGAGTCTGTTAGGATAGTTTGAGTTTAGTGAGCATTTTAGCATGGAAAGATAAATGTGAGCTTGAACACCACAAAAAATATCCATCAAAAGATGAGGGGAAGTGTCAATGTAGGGAGAGGAATCTGCTGGTCTAGAATCTGATAGATTTAATCATACCAAAATACAAATGATAAAATAGAGTAAGGTCCTATTTTATTGTTACTTATGTCTCACTCTTTATTTTCTCTATCAGTATGTTAGAAGTTTCTTCTAGTCTTTTTCATATCACAAGTCCTGGGAGGGTTGGATGCAGTGACAAGAGTAGTGGTTTTGAAAATAGTATGTGGATCCTGCATGTAAAATGTTATTATGTTTAATATATATTACAATATGTGTAATCTGATAGAAGGTTATCCCCATATGTTGAGGATGTATAATTACAAGCTTTTGATCAAGGGTATTGTAAATTTGTAAATATTGGGGTGGTTGTATTCCTGTATGGGAGTGTTTTGTTTTGGCTGGGCAATGGTGTTCCCCTGGTGGCATCTTAAGATATAAAGTTTTAGTTTAGATCATTATTTGGATCACAAAAAACCTCACTACCTATTAAATTATTGAGTATCAGTCCTTCCCCTGATTGGCTAACCAATATCAGATATAGTTGGTTTTCCATGGCGGTGTTTCCCCCTCCAACCCCACAAGATTTGTTTCAAAAGTTTTGGGCTTGTAATAGTATAATGAGTAAGATATATACCTTTATAGTAGTATGCCATCATGGCAAATTTTTGAAAAAATCTGAATGTAATTTCCTTTTAATTTATTATGGGTATGCCCTAGTGGATAGATCCATGTTTTATCAATCCAAAAAAACATTGAGTAATAAAATTTTGAAAAGACTTCATGCGTAAATACGATATTAGAGTTTAAATTTTTATCTAGGGTTTAATATAGGATTTAAATTTTACAAATATCATGCATAAACACAACATTACAAACTAAAAAATTCCAAACCCTAATTGCAAAAATACTTGAAATAATGCAAAATTCACTGAACCTAACTAACCTCGTCTTCATATTCATGCCTCATTTTGTACCTTCAGCTTTGATCCTCATCTCTAGCAATTTTGGATAATTAGCAAAAGTTTCAAAGAAATTTTAGGGCAAACCCTAGTGAAAAAATGAACAACATGAATCAAATCCTAGGAGCCCTAGGTTGTGTGCATGGTATGGAGGTTATAGTAGCTAAGGCATGGTGTGGAGGTTACAGTAGCTAAGGGGTGGTGTAGAGGTTGTAGTAGATAAGGTGTGTCGATTGTTGTAGCTAAGGTGCTACAATTACAATAGCTAATGCACGATGGTTGTAGTAGTTAAGGTGCAATGGTTGTAGTAGCTAAGGCAAGGCGTGGAGGTTAGAGTAGCTAAGGCATGAAGTGGAGATTACTAAGGTGCAATAGACTATCTAAAGCTTGAAAGAAAAATGATGTCACCATGTGGGCTTTAAACCCACATATTAAAAAAACCTAAACCACCTCTAAGAAGGCAGTTTATAACCGTCCTCTTAAGGATAAGAGGGTGGTTTATAACCACCTTCATAAGGGCATCCAAAATTTTTTTGGTTCCCATAATATGGTAGATATAAACCACCCTATTATCCCTAAGAGGGTGATTATAAACCACCCTATTAGATCACCCTAAGAGGACGATTATAAATTGCCCTCTTATATCACCCTAATACGAAGGTTTATAGCCACTGTCTTAGTTTAACCCCTAAGACAATGGTTTATAATCACAGTCTTAGTCCTATGAGGGCAATTAATAACCACTCTCTTAGGGTAACCCTACGGGTGCAGTTATAAACCACCCTCTTAGGATCTATTAGGGTGGTTTTTTACCGTTGTAAAAAACCACCTTAATTTAGCCACTATTAAAGCCCTTTTTTGGTGTAGTGCTTGGTGAGCCTCATTGCAAAAATTGGAGAAGCCATCAAAGAAGTTCCTAGGAGAACTCATTAGAGAAATTCACTAATGAAGATAGTGAAAGAATTGGGACAATTATCTCCTTCTGAAAACAAGCCTAAAGGATAAATATTTGGAAAATGATTTGTTAAACTTCAGAAAGAAGATTCATGAAGACCTCAAGACCTCTATATTCTTGAGAACAAAGTCTTGTTTGAAGTCAGAACTTAGAAAAAATAAACCTACCAAATCCAAAAAGATTTGGAGATTGATCTTCATATCTAAGAAGGCATATTTTAGTGAATAGATTGACTGCTAAAGGACACCAATCAAGATAGCATTACTAGCTACAAAAATTCAGAGTTCTAAGCGAGATCCTTAAGGAGAAGTTGAAATCATCTACTACAATTTTAGAGTAGCAGACTAGGAGCATTCACAACTACAAGCAACAACGATTCCGGACAAGAAATTTTGAGAATCAACTCATCAAGATATTCATCATCAAAGGTAAGCAACTTAGGTGCAAAAGGTTCATTACTTGAAAACTTAATTTGGATTACTACTTAACTTCATTGAGCACCTTATTGGAATTTGGAAGTTGTAAAATAAAAGGTTGCATTTTAAGTCCTCAAAGAAAGTGCAAAAGATATTTTATGTTTAGGTTCATTACCTGCACATTAATAGGAGTTAGATACATTCTTTCTATTATCTAATTATTTAGAAGGGGACTACATTAAGAAATTTGCAATGATCATTAGTCATTTGAAACTACTTTGAGAGGTTATTTACAGAAGCAATAAGGTGATATTATTGTTAGCTTTAAAAGTGCATTAAGTTGAAGGTATTATTAATTCATTGCACTAAACTAGTTGTTCATTAACTAGTTACTCTCAGAGAGTTATTTTGTGTATTGATTGTTAAGATCAAAGACACAAAAATATGCAAATATCAAAGTGTCTAAAGACACTATATACCTGCAAGGTATTGTGGCCTATAGAATCCACCAATTAGATCAAAATTCCTCCAAGGAGTGGAGAAGAAGAAGGTAGCCATTAAATTAGTGATAGAAGCTACAAATTGAGACTTGGTGAATCTTAGATTTGAGGTGCACTAAAGACTTCATTAAAGGTAAAAGTTATTGCAAAAATTACTACTTCAAAAAGGGACATATTATGTGCATTAGCTTGGATTCATTTTTACTAAATTATCCAAGTGAAAAAATTAGACATTAGTTCTTCTAATAAGAATTAGTGAAGGTATCAATAATTTTCCCAAGGAATTGCATCATCAAAAAGACAAAGAGCACTTTAGAAAGGGAGACATTCGATCCATCATATTGGTGAAAAAATATAACTATTATAGGCACCACTTTTGTCCCTTCAATAAGGACAAAATATCTCATATTACATGAAGAAGCACGACCATCATCTCAGCAGGTATAAGGGTAGATTTTGAGCAAGAGAAGAGAGCCACTAAAGAGCTCATATTGCTCAAGATTCAAGGTACCTAAAGACACCATTGCTCCATGTCAAATCAAGCACCCAGTAGCAAGCATTCACCTACAATATTAAAATCAACACAAGAAGGCTATTAACGAAAGATATCTACGTGGAGAAAGGATAACATTAAGGTCTACATTAGAAGGTGCTTATCTACATCAAAATATACATCTACCAATGTAGATAGGACAACATTATTAAGCCAAGTACAAGGAGCTATTACAAAGGTATTATCTACACAACAAAAACAACGCTCAATCAACACATTGAAAGCATAAGAGAATAAGGGCAAAGATGCTATACCCAAGGCCATAGCTTGGAGAGAATGTCCACCTAGAATAAGCACTCAAATCAACCATAAGACCATCATTTAGAGCTCCATAGAACCTTGGTGTATCACAACTAGAGCCATCCATCAAAACAACATGCAAGAAAATGGTAACTTGTTGTCAAAGAAATGAAGTGAACCAGCAAATAATGAGAAGGAAAAAGCAAGAGAAAGGTTGTAATGTTCAAGAAAGGATTTACATGCAAAGACCCTAAGTTCCACTTGGCACAAATACTCTAAATTCCATCTCATTCATCAACATTCAAGGGATAATCCAACGCCTACCTTGAGGAGTTACAAAAATCATTGAGGAGGTTATTTAAGTCATCATTGCACATAGGAATAAACATTGAAAGAATATCAATGCCTATCTTCATTGTAAATCCCATGTGACACTTTTTTGAAGTTGGAAGGAATATGTTCTATTAAAGTGCACAACTTAGAAGAAGAAAGAAAGATGAAGTAAGAGCAAGTTCAAGCATTGAAAGGTGTGGAAGAGAATTTGTAGGAAGAAGCTAAATCAAGCTTGTAAGTCATTCAAGAGGAGTAATATTGTATTAAAGGCCTGTCATAAACCAACAACTCCAGTGATCTTCAATTGAAGATTACTTACATTGACCAAGTGCCATTTAAGGTGGAAAAAAGCACCATTAATGGAGGAATAAGTGCTATACAAAGAGGAAACTACTACCGATAAAAGAGAGCATTGAATGCTCATTAGCACCACATTTTAGAAGTTTTCATTGCCACCAAATCCACTAGCTCAACGTATCAAGGGAAGATAATCCACAAGGATTACTATGGTATATTGTGCACCCATTTTACTAATATTATTTACTTGCTTTTATTAAAATCTAAAAGGATTTATAAGGTGATTTTTATAAGGTTTACTATTGCATTGGATAATACAAATTCAGACAAGCATTAGTAGATAATAAAGCAAGTTTGCATTTAAGAAGAATAATTATTGAGGTGCATACAAATAATATAATATTTACAATATTCAAAGTAGGAGATATAATGTTTTCAACCTTGATTAAATCATTATTAAATTACAAATACTATTATTTTCTAATATTCCAAAAAGTAGGGAGATATAAGGCATACTACTTTGAACTATATAGAAAAATTAATCTATTGGTTAAAAAAGAAAATCAATTGCCTACATATAGAGTTGGAATTAATTAGTAAAACTTGTCTCATACTCATTCTAAGGAGAAAAAAAAATCCAACCATCAAAGCATACTTCATTGGGAAAGATAAGGCAAAAATTAAGAGGCTGATCATTCTCAAATTATTACAAAATCAACTTAGAAGGTGAACTAAGCATATTCTAATTATTAGGGAGATATAAGGAAGCCTACAAAACCTAATTCTAAGAAAGGTTTTATCAAATTAGTTCACATATCTTAACTAGGGATATATAAGGAATTCTACAAAACCTAAAGCCAAGAAAGGTTTTATACCTAGAAAGTCATCATGACCACAAATAAATTCATTCTCATAGAATCTCAACTACTTAAGGGCCCAAATTACTTCTCATGGAAAAACAAAGTGAGATATTTGAAAAACTTTGGGATATTGTCAAAGGAGCAAAAACTAAACCAACTCAGGAAGAAATAGAGATTTAGAAGTTTGAATAAAGTGATGCTAAGGCATTAATGATAATAACCTTTGCCATCACAGATGAAATACAAGCCTACATTAGCTCATAAAGGACATCTATGGATGCTTGGAAAACATTAGAGAAAATATTTGAAGGAAAAATTAAGGTCACTATATTAAATATTCAAACTCAATTACATTCCATGAAAATTAATAGTGGTGAAAACATAGAACTATTCTTAAGGAAGATAGTAGATATCAACGAAAAATTACTAACCCTAGGAGAAAAGGTTGAAGGTAAATTCCTTTTTCAAGTAACCTTGAGAGCACTTCCAGATAGCTACAAGCATCTAGTTACATCCTTACAGGTTCTAAGCAAAGACACGGAGTTTGATGAACTAATCAACATTCTTCAAGAATATGAGATAGAAAATATAGTGAAAGATGAAATGACTAACAATGCATTGGTTTTGAAAGATAATACACAAGGAAACATTGCTTCATCATCAAAAGTTCGAAGACCATGGAATAACATATATTATCAGATATGCAGGAGAAAAGGGTATACCACTAGTTACTGCAAATTCAATTCAAGAAATCAGATAAACTAAGGAAGCCAACCAAATAGGACATTCAAACCAAGGTAATATAAAAATAATCCTCGATAGCAACAATCTCAGCATTAGAACTATTAACCACAATTGGAATATCGAAAAGGGAATAAAAAAGAACATATAGCTCAGAAGATTAAAGAAATTGAAGAACTGGAAGATACGATAGATGATTAAGAAGTCAAAGCTTTTATAGCAAGGGTTACATGGTATGAAAACACTAACTGCTTGCTTGAACAAGATACTGGAAAAAAAGAAGAAGATCCATATTGAAGAATAAAGTCTTCAATACCCAAATAATGTAATAAAGGGGTGATAGAATATATTACATCATTTGGATCATGTAAATGTACCACCCTTGGTACATGACTAGAGTAGTAGATTACTTTAGGGGGTAGTTAGCTAGTTACTTCAAGTAATATAATAAACGCACAAGTGTCTATGTGCAAGTTGTAAATGTGCAAGGTGTTCCCTTATACAACTAGGTAGAGTGTTGGCCAAGCAACCCATATTTCTATATAAAGGGCCTCATAGTGAGTGATTACATATTGTAGTAGGTAGTAGTAGATGTACTAGGTACATCACCATATAGATTGGTGATGAAGTACAATGTAGTTCTTTAGTATCAATTTTGGAGTGTTCATTTCCTCCATACTACATTGTATCATTTTTATCACTTTCCATTAATAGCATATTTCAACATCTTACATTTCTGCATATTTTATATTCTGTGATTGCATTCTCCCTTGGCATACACCATCAAAATATAACAATATGTAAGTTCCATGGACATTGGCTAGAGTTTTTGAATGTTTAAAATTGGATCAAGTGGAAGTAGGAGTTGAATTCAAATTACTCTATCACTTTTCTTCCTAAAGATTTTTTCCTTATCATTTTTTCTAATTTGAAAATTAGAGATAAAATAATATGCGGTGGCCAATTGTTTAACGGGAGATATGCCCTTTATTGAAGACCATGGAGTGAATTTTTTTGTTGAGACAAAAAATCTTAAGAAGCTTTTGGTGTGGGTTAGGCTTTTTGGACTTCCATACCAACTTATCAATAAGGATGTTTTGAAGAATATTGGAAATATCTTAGGGGAATTCATCAAGGATGAACTAATTATTTAGGAGTTAAAGCATACTATATATATAAATATGTGTTGCTATAGATATTTCAATATCTTTGCTATAATCCATTAAGATTAAATATGAATAAAGAGACTAGGATCAACAAGTGGATTGTGAAAATATTACACTTGATGCCATAATTGTTAGGAGACTAGACACATAGTAAGAGATTGTAAAGTTAATACTATGAAGAAGGAGATAAAAAATTGGTAATGAGATAAAATTCAAGACAAAGAAAGGAAATAATACTATATTAGAAGTTGGATTAGATCAAGGATATTCCACTTCAAAAAAAGAGGCAAATAAATACTATCTACAACATCATATGGGGATGATAAAGTACAATATGTAAGTTCAAGTTAAGAAGGAATTATATGTGCAAAGGAAGATGTGGAGGAAAATCCTAAAACAAAGATTGTAGAAAATATCAAGTTTAGTCCAAGTAAATCATCTTCATTTTCCTCAAGTTGTAAAGAACCCTCTCGTGGTAATCAAAATGAAAATAGTGTAGAGGTTATCCCTTGTACTTTAGAGTTTCAAGGACAACATAATATAAAAAGAATAAATATGGAGGAAATCCTAGCAATTGATAGTTTTTAGGGCAACATAAGGTAATTGCCATGGAAGAGAATCATTTCACTTTAGGGTTTCTAGGGCAACAAAAAGAAGAAAATGCTTTTCAGGTTATTCATTGCACTTTGGGTCCTCTAGAGCAAGATAAACATATAGGTGATAGGTATCACTATGAGAAATGTGAGACGGTTGAAGAGATTGATGAATATGGAAGTGTTGGTGGGAATGCAAAATAGGGGAATACCTAAGAAGCAAAAATAAAGAGAAAAAAAATTCAAAGAGATAATGATATGTGAAGATAAAAGCACATATTGTAATTGTTAACAAAAAGTGGGACTAAACCTATTAGGAGTTATTACATCATATCCCATGTGAAGTGGCATATGAAATAACCATCCATAATAAGGACTATGCATGAACTATAGGATAGAGGTAGTTTCAATATTGGTTAGTCTATGTATTTAAATATCAGTCATTTCATAATGTAAAGTATCAAAGCATTGATTTCCAACATGTGGTATTAGAGTAGGTAGAAGGAAGATCCAAATCTCCTTCTAATCCTCCTCTCCCTTCGATCTAGAGAAGCTCAAGAAAATTCCTAGGGTAAGTAAACCTATTGAAAATTGTTTAACATTAACCTCAAAAGAGAGGTAACCATCTTCTCCATGAAGCAATTTCATGAAAGAAATTTCAAATACTTGAATAAACCTTGAAAGAGAGGTAATCATATCTATGAAGCAATTGCAAAGAAGAAAATCAAAATACTTGGGCATGCCTCGAAAGAGAGGTAATCATATCTGTGAAGCAAATTCCATAAAATATTCATATGTTTTAGATATTGCTTGAACAAGAATTAGGGTCTATAGTGAACATTTTGATATTACATCTATGGGACATTCTCACAAGAATATGAGAAATCAACGAGGAGGATGATTAAGACATGAATAAATTAGACCACAAGGTGAAAGAAACTGGATCTGATCAAAATAAATGACCGCATATCTAGTGAAAGATGAGAATAACAAAAAGAGAAATGGTAATTTGTGAATCCATATTGAGGAGAGCAACAAATCCCATGTGAATCCATATTGAGGAGAGCAATGAGCTCATGTTATTCCATACTGAGAAGAAGAAAAAGCCCCTACGAATTCATGTTGAGAAGAGCGACGAGCCCATGTCAATGGTAATTAGTTTCAACAATTAGATTAGAGATAAGAACAAAGACGGTTGTAGTCACTTGAGGTAAACATGAATTAATACATTATAAGCATCTCTCTACTAGGTGCCTCGTGTTATTATATATATACAATATATAAAGCATAGACAATTAAAAATAAGAAGAGCACGACAATGTAGAGCAGAATATGCAAATAATTAGTAACAAAATTGGGCTCCTTCAAGCATGATCTAGTGTGCATTCATATATTTTTAAAGACATCCAAGACATGGATCGATAAAAGTGCCAGTTCCCTATACTTCGAAATACTTTAGAAGATCAAACATTTAGAAATCTCCCATTGTAATACATGTAAAATTAAGTATTTGGATCATCTAGTAAGGAAGATTTCATACGTTAGACTAAGAACCCATCAATGTGAATGCATTATTGAAGAAGTCAAATTATCAACAAGACAAAGTGAGTGGGAAATTCTATAATAAAATCAAATCTTAAAAAGTTATGCCAAAACATTAATGGGGTCCTATCTAATTAGACACATTATTCAAGGTATTGTCTGAATAGCTTGGACACCAGAAAAATAAAAAACTTATTCCTAAAGATCAAATATATGCATGAAATTTTTGGCAAGGATATAACACATGGACGTATGAAGAAACTAGTCTACATGGACATGCTTAGTCTAAAGGAAAATATCACATATTGATAGTGGGAACATTGAAGAATATAAAATTTCCTTCATTCCTTTATCTAAATTGCATGATAAAAAGAAAGACATTTAAATAGAAAAGAAAATATTGGACTCTTTTAGAGAACATTCCTTAGAGGAAGAATATTCCCTCTAGCTATTATTTTTACCTTGTGAGACACTGTTACTCTCATCATTCAAGGCATCAATTGAATCATGAGTATAGGATTATATATACTCATCAATTTTTTTTTTGAGGTTGATTCAATGAAAGAAAAATATTCAAGTTTTGTGAAGATTTACTATGGCTAGTGGAGCACCAAAGTTTCTATCGCTTGATTTCCAATTACTAAGGGGAATAGCTATGTTTTTAGGAAGACTAAACTCATAACATAGCTCAAATTTGAAGAAGTATGGCAAGTTGTATATGGAATCATTACCCATCACATTATAGAAGGTAAAAATTGGATAGAGTTTGACAAGCATACATTTGAGATTCAATAATGGCCAAATATGCATGGGAGAAGCTACAATTAGTGTTTACATTAAATAATCAAAATAAAATTCCATATCTCTAGATCTAGCTCATTTGATTGAAGATGAAGAGTAGAGAAAGAATCAACAAGGAGGAGGACGATTAAGAAGAACAAAAATATATTAGACCACAAGGTGAAAGAAATCAAATTTGATCAAAATAAATGAGTGCATATCTAGTGAAATATGAGAACAAAAAAAAGAGAAATGGTCATTTGTGAATCTGCCTTGAGGAGAGCAACAAATCCCATGTGAATCCATATTGAGGATAGCAATTAGCTCATGTTATTCTACACTGAGAAGAATAAAAAGGCCCTTTGAATCCATGTTGAGAAGAGCGATGAGTCCATGTCAATGGTCATTAGTTTCAACAATTAGATTAGAGACAAGAACAAATACGATTGTAGTCACTTGAGGTGAACATGACTCATTCCATTAGAAGTATATCTCTCCTATGTTCCTCGTGTTCTTACATTATATACAATATATAAAGCAAAGAAAATTATAAATAAGAAGAGAACGACATAACATAGAGCAGAATATACAACTAATTAGTAATAAAATTAGGCTCTATAACAAATATGATCAACAAGCAACTTTGGTATTGATATGGGATTGAATAAATACAATGCAAAGGTAGTTCCTCAACTACCAACCACCCCAACTAATTGGAGAGCACTCATGCACTATTTTACCAATTTATACAATAATGTAATATGCTATCAATAATTGCTCACACCCCCCCTTATTACATTATTGGAAAATACACAGAGCATTGTGAAACAATTTAAATTTGACACATGCAAGTGCCTTGGTGAAAATATCTGTAACTTGCTTATCAGTGGGAATGTACTGGAGCCAAATTTTTTTGTTTGGAACTTCATCTCGAATGAAATGACATTGAGTGTCGATGTGTTTGGTATGCTCATGAAAGACTAGATTCTTGAATAGATTCAAAACACCTTGATTGTCGCAAAACAAATGAAGTGAAAGATTATTAGGAAGATCCATATTTGTAAGAATGTGACTTAACCACATTATCTCGCAGACCACTCCACTAGCTGCATGATATTCTACCTCTGTAGAAGATAAAACAACCACCTACTACTACTTATGGTGCCAAGAGACAAGTCCAAATCCAAGATGAAAAATGTACAAAATTCGATTTGCGATCATCAATGGATTTGGTATAGTCCGAGTCTATGTATCCTTGTAAGAAGAAATTGTCATTCTTCTTGTACTCCAGGCCATAGTCTATACTACCACATACATAATGAAGAACTCTCTTTGCTGCTTTCCAATGGCTCACCTTAGGTTCCTGCATGAACCTTGAAAGATAACCCATAGTAAAACTAAGATTTGATCTAGTATTTGTCAGATATATGAGACTCCCAATCAGATGGTGATAGAGAGTACCATCTACCTATGGGGATTTATCATATCTCGATAACTTAAGTCTTGGATCTGTTGGAGTCGCTTTAGACTTGCAGTCAGTCATGTGATATTTTTTGACTAATGTCTTGACATACCTTTTTTGTGTTACTATGATATGATTTTTTTTGAGTTACTTCCAAACCAAGATAATAGTGAAGACGTCCTAGATCTGTCATTTTAAAATATTGATTCAAATCATCTTTCACTGCATCAATCATGTTCTCTGAAATTCTTGTTATGATCAAATCATCCACATATAGTACCGAAATCACTATGTCAGAACCATTGTTATTGATATAGAGATTTGCATCTGAAGGAATTCTTTTGAATCCACGCTGCACTAGGTGACTGTCAATTTTGATGTACCAAGCTCGTGGAGCTTGTTTAAGCCCATACAAGGATTTGACCAACTTAAAAACTTTCTGTTCTTACCCTTCAACCACAAATCCTTCTAGTTGGATCATGTACACTTCTTGTAGGTCACCATTCAAGAAAGCACTTTTTACATCCATCTGATGTAACTTCCACCTAAATTGAGCTGCCATGGCACAAAGTAGTCGAATGGTAGTCATTTTTGTAGTAGGGGTAAAAGTATCTTCATAATATATGCCTTCTTTCTGAGCATATCCCTTTGCAAAAATACGGGCCTTATGCTTATCAATAGTACCATTCACTTTATACTTCACTTTGAATGCTCATTTGCAGCCAATGGGTTTCTTTCCTGAAGGCAGATTAACTAGCTTCCATGTATAATTTTTCATGATAGATGTATGTTCTTCTTCCATAGAAGCCTTCCATTGAGGCTCACTAAGTGCATCTTGAACTGTTGTGGGTTCATTTTCATCCAAAGCTTATATATAAACCCGTTCATTATCCATATTTGTTTCTCTGTATTCCTCTGCATCTATAGATAGTTCATCAAACTATTGGTAAAGCTCGTCAACCTCTGAAGTTTATGCCTTTGCTCTCATCTACTGAGTCATGTTGTGAGTACAAGGTCGATCTGGAGTTAGATCTAGAAATGAAGTCAAATTTGAATCTCTCAAAGTGTTAGTATACCATTTAGGAGCTTTATTCTTTGGGGGTGGAACCTCTTTCTTAGGTTCCTCTTCCTCTAGGTATACAGCTGTAGAAGTGTTATCTGATGTGAAAGCTTCATCAAATACCACATCACAACTTGGGTGTGTTTTGTTGGTCATATTATCTATCAATCGATATCCCTTTGAATGCTCATCGTAACCAAGAAAAATACATTGAAGGGTTTTCTCATATAGATTCTTCCTCTTTTGTTTTGGCATGTGCATGAATGCCTTACATACAAAAAATCTTAGATGAGAAATGGAGGGTTTCTTACCACTCCATGATTCTTGTGGACTCTTGCCCTATAGAGCTCTTGTGGATGCTCTATTCAGGAGGTATGATTTTGTACTCATTGCTTATGCCCAATAATCATTCTCAAGATATGTCCCCTTAAACATACATCGAACCATGTCCACAATGAAATGATTCCTTCTTTTAGCAACTCCATTTTTTTATGAAGTATAGGCTGTTGTCAGCTATCTCTTAATCCCATATTCAGTTAGAAATGATGAAAATGTCTTGGAGGTATATTCCCCCTCGATCGAAGCAGAGGGTTTTGATGGAACATTTTGACTCCTTCTCAACAAGCTTCTTAAACTACTAAAAGTACATAAATACCTCAGACTTTAATTGAAGAAAGAAAACCCACATCTTCCATGAGTAATCATCAACAAAAAATTGAAAATGCCTCTTTCCACCATAACTATTTGGCATAAGACCGTATAGTTAAGTGTGTACCAACTCCAAAGGTTTCTTAGCTCTTGAAGAGCTAACCTCATATGGTACTCGGTGTTGCTTCCATTCTAAGCAATTCGAGCATACTGGAAATATGGATGAAAGGTTGGGAAGGCCTTTCATCATCTCATATTTGCTCAACTTAAGCAAATATCCTAAACTCAGATGCCCATATCTCTTGTGCCAAAGAAAAGTAGCCTCCTTTGTTGTTGTTGCCATGGCAACATGAGGTGTGGATACGACCTCTAAGATGAACAATCCATGCTTGTATGATCTTGTTGCGACATGCTTTCCCTTGATGGTGATGAAACATATCTTTCTACCCTCAACATGAAAAACAACATTTATGTCTCTATCCAAGATATGAGGGATGGACAACAAATTGTTGGCCAATCTAGGAACATAGAGTACCTTCTCAATCTGACATTTACCATCTGGAAGAGTGACAGAAACATCTCCTTCACCCTAGACTCAGTAGTTTTGATTGTCAATAGTTGTCACTAGCTTACCTTCCTTTTTCTCAAATATCTCAAACCACGATCTATCACCAGTCATGTGTTTACTAGCATAAAAATCAATATACCATAATGCATATTTTTGCTAAGAAGATGTGTGAGTCATGAGAACCTTGTGTGCTCACTCAGAATATGAGTTTGAGTCTGATTCAACATAAAAAACATTCCCCTTGGGTTGCTTACTCTTCTTATGTGGTTTGTATTTCCCTTTGCCCTTCTTCTTGTAATCTTGGTCATTTTGTCGTTTATTCTTAAACCAACACCATTTGGTATCATGGTTATTCATATCACAAATTTTGAAATTTGTGTTGTCTTTTTGTTGATGTTGTTTCCATTTTCCTTTGATGAAGATCCTCCCTTCTAAAAAACACCTTATTTCTTACCCCCTTGTTTGGAGTAGAGGCTATTATTTGGTACTTCATCTTTTTGAAATTGATTTGCCTCCTTATTTTGAAGTAAATTTATCAATTCCACAAAGGTAACTTGTCTACCAGACACATTGAGAGAGGTAATCAACACCTTGTAGGATTCTAGCAAATCTCTCAAGATGACTAAGGTCAAGAGAGTATCTACCATTGTCTCTCCCATAACATTCAATTTGGCTTTCAATTCCGCCACTCTACATAGGAATAGGTCAATTGTCTCACCAGATTTCATACTAAGTGTATGTAGTTGAGTTTGAATGTTTAGAATAGTGGATTGATTCTTCCCTTCATAAAAGGTAACAAAGCATCCTAAGCTTCCTTACCAAATTTGGCATCATAGTTATGAGGCTGGACCTCATCTGTAGTAGCAAGAAGAATAAACATGAGACATCTTCTATACTTAATATCAAAGGACTCTTGATCTGCCCTTGCTGTTGTAGAATATTTTGTAGTGCCAGTCACTACATCCCACAAATCTTCAACCTAAAGGATAACTCTCATATTTGTCTTCTATGGTGTAAAGTTAGAACCTTTTAGCAACTATGAATTTGATAGATGTTTGTGAACAGTGGCCATTATGAAGGTTCCTTATAACACTATATGGTCCCCCTTTCTTTATACTTGTAAGAGTACGTGAAAGGGAATTCAATCAGATTGATGGCAACTGCCTCAAAACCCTTCAAAATAAGGTTGATGAGTTGGAGGAGTTTAAGCCAAACAATAAGAAATAATTAGGGTATTAAATGGAGTGAATATCAGAACTGGTTTACCTTATTTTTGCCCCAAAATTTATAGAGAAAAATAGCTCAAACATTAGTTTTATAGCTATATTAGACATTAGATGCAGTATTCCAAGCACGAAATCATCACCTGTAAGTGTGGACCAGAGGTACCGTATATACTGAATGCTGTTGTGCAATAAATTGCACAAATAGGTGTAAAATTTGGGGTATTTTCTTTAATTTGTATATTTTACTTTATGATTGAAATGCAAGAAAATAGGAAATTTAAATGCAAAATATAATCACAAGTACCCACAAATTTAAACACTTTAGGTGTCAGTTTCCACCAAAAATGCACCTATTACAATGTCAGTTTTATTACAATGAAGATATTCACATCCAAAAATTCTTTTCAAATAAACAATTTTTCTTCCCTCCTTTTATCTTAGAATTTTGCAAAATAAATCTTTGATCCCCCCCTTTTTGTTTCAAAATAAACAAGGATGAAAAAATGGGCTATACCCTTTCAAGTGCCAATAAAAATACTTATCCCTCCAAAAATTATTTGAAAGTAGTAAACAAAGTATTTAAAAAAATACCTCTTAAAAATCATTGATTGTTTTGTTTTTCAAGAAAATGATGCATCTTGAAACTCCCTCTGCAATTGCAAAAAAATTTGTCAAGAATTTTTTTGTTTATGTGAGCAACAAAAAAATTGTCAAAAGTTGAAAAAAAATTGCTTAGAAAAAAAAATTGCTAGCAAAATTTGTTGTCAATTGTAAAAATTTGGCAAAAAATTGTTAATGATGCCTTCAAAGTCGGTGGGGTTGGAACCCCCAATATTTGCCTCCTTAGCGCCTAGCACGTGCAACCGAGACAGGCCGATGAGAGCACATAGGCACCATGTGCCTTATAAAGTCTCTGATTGAAGTCAAACACAAAAAAAAATATGCACCACACGTTAGAACACTCCAAGGGATTTAACCCCAAAACCTGCCGAGAGTAAGCCTTATCTCGACAAAAATCGCTAGTGTGTCTACAAAATCCAACGAGCATAAGATGTAACCATAATACCTTTATTTCACACACCCGAAGAGCAAAGCTAAAAATAAATAAAACTTTGCTTCGTCCCACATTCACTGTGGGAATGAAAGGAGATATATGGAAAACCTGTGCATTGCAGTAAGATTTTTGATTGCCTTCGGGTAATCAAGCCCACCTTTTACCTCCACAACACCAAACTTTAGTAGAACATGTCAACTATCATCCAACCAATCGAATATCACCACATCACATTTCCACATCGACCTACGTGTCTTCGGTTTGTCAATCTATGTCGATCTGCATATCTTTTGGTCCATTACTCTGCATTGATTTACGTGTCTTCTGGTCTACATTCAATTTAGGTATTGGTCTTCATAGCCCTATGTTCTATCTCTATTTGATCTGTGTCAATCGTAGTCTTGTCCTGCGTCTGTCCGATCTGGTTTATATCCCCATCCATCCGATCTGTATCGTATTAGTTGTAGTCTCGTCCTGTCGTGTGTCCTATAACTGTATCATGATCTAGGTCTTCTTGCCATCCCCGCTATGTATTGGAGTGAATTCTAGGAAGGAGTAGTTGAAAAAATACCTTGCCCAATCGTGCGAATCACCTTGTCCAACCATGGAACCGCCTTGCCCGATCCAAGATCTGATACCATGTAACAAATACAATCAACAAGAAGCTTTGGTATTGATATGGGATTGAATAAATACAATGCAAAGGTAGTTCCTCAAATACCAACCAACCCAACTAATTGGAGAGCGCTCATACGCTATTTTACCAATTTATACAATAATGTAATATGTTATCAATAATTGCTAACAGGCTCCTTCAAGCATGATATAGGGTGCATTCATATATTTTTAAAGACATCCAAGACATGGATTGGTAAAAGTGCCCATCCCCTATACTTTTGAATAATCTAGAAAATCAAACATTTAAAAATTTCCCATTGTAAGGTAGACAAAATTTAAGTATTTAGGTCATCTAATAAGGAATATTTCATACGTTAGACTAAGAACCCATCAACGTGAATGTATTATTTAAGAAGTCAAATTATCAACAAGACAAAGTGAATGGGAAATTCTATAATCAAAGCAAATATTTAAAAGTTATGCCAAAACATTAAAGGCATCCTATCTAATTGGACACATTATTCAAGGTATTTTATGAATAGTTTGGACACTAGAAAAATAAAAAACTTATGCCTAAAGATCAAATTTATGCATGAAAGTTTTGCTAGGGATATGACACTTGGACATGTGAAGAAACTGGTCTACATGTACATGCTTAGTCTAAAGGAAAATATAACATATTGGTAGTGAGAACATTGAAGAAAATAAAATTTCCTTCACTCCTTTATCTAAATTGCAGGATAAAAAGAAAGCCATTTTTAATAGAAAAAAATATTAGACTCTTTTAGAGAATATTCCTTAGAGGAAGAATATTCTCTCTAGCTATTATTTTTGCCTTGTGAGACACTGTTACTCTCACAATTCACGACATCAATTGAATCACGAGTATAGGATAATAAGGCTGATTCAATGAAAGCAATATATTCAAGTTTTGTGAATATTTACTATGGCTAGTGGAGCACCAAAGCTTCTATTGCTTGATTTCCAACTACTAAGGGGTAATAGCTATGTTGCCAAGAAGACTAAACTCATAACATAGCTCAAGTTTGAAGAAGTATGGAAAGTTGTGGATGGAATCATTAACCATCCTATTATAGAAGATAAACATTAAATAGAATTTGACAAGCATACATTTGAGATTCAACCATGGCCAAATTTGCATGGGGGAAGCTACAAATAGTGTTTACATTAAATAATCAAAATCAAATTCTATATCTCTAGAGCTAGCTCCTTTTCTTGAAGATGAAAAGTAGAGAAAGACTCAAGTCATTCACGAGGAAAATTATTGAACTACGAGCATCACTACAAACTTTGGGATAAATGGTAACAAATGAAACTCGAATTCCAATTATTTTAAGAACTCTCCCTTCAAATATAATATTTTTGTGATAACATTAAATATCATTGAATAAACACCAAGCTTTGAAAAGCTAGTGAACCTGCTTCAAAAAGCAGAGGCATCACATATAGTAGATGAAGAAGAACAATTAATTCTTACAAGTCAAAAGGGAAACAACCTTCTAAATAGGTATAAGACCTCCACAACATTTCCAATGGAGAAAAAAATCTCAAGGATATGATAATTAGAGAAATGACTCTCAAAGAAATATTTTTCATGCAAAAAAAATATATGAAATCTATGGAATAAATAACCATATTATGATGGAATGTTGGCATAATATATTAAAAATTTGGATCTCCTTCATGAGAGATGAACTATTAGCAAGACAAATCGTCATTAAACAAGCAAAACTAAATTTGGAGAAAGGAACAACAAAATAATATATCTAAAGAGAACATAGTTAAAGAAAAATAATATCAAGATCAAGAAGAAGAAGAAGATGTGTTTGTTGCATAGGCATGACTAAGACAACACAATATTGTTTGGTATGACTTTGAAACCAACAAATCACAAGCAAAGAAAATAAGATCCTTTCAAATCATCCAAATTGTTATAGAAGAGGTATTGCATCAATTGATCACTCCAAACATTTGGAGAACCAAAAAGAATACATCAAGTAGGAGAGTACACTGCCAAGATACAAAGGTAATTTTTTGAATTATGTTGAATATTTTCCATGTTATTTAGGAGGGGTTAACTCTAAAAGGACTTTACACTCTGTAAATATTTCCTCGCTAGGGTTCGAGGGCATTAGCCCCTAAGGAAATGTTTTAGGATTTTAAGCTATTTTTAGAACCATGTGGGTGTTTTTGGGTTAATGTAATGTTGGCCCATGGTTTTGCACCCATGGTATTGGAAAACCCCTTCTTGTGTTATTGGTTTAAAGCAACACTTGCATGAGGGTTTGATAATGAATTTGTAAGAAATGTAATTGCAAGCAAAAAGTGAACGAAAGGATATTATTGTATTGGAGACTGTCAAGTTTATACAATAAGGATATATTCTTGCTAGGATTTTTCCCTTAAGGGTTTCCTAGGATAAATTCTTGTGTAATGTGTTCTTCTTATCTATTTTTCCTTTGATTCTACAATTACTGCTTTTCTAGATTTATGTTTATCGGGGTATTATTTCTCTTTAGGAAACCATTATAAGCATAGGCTATGGGATACCTCTAAGGTCAAGAGGTTTAATATCTTCTAGAATGAATATGATATGTTCAAAGTTAATTCTTTTTCTACTCATTTTCCTAGGTACAAAGAAAAACATTTGTAGGATGAATGGCCTATTGTGAGAAGAGCTTTAAAGAAGCATGGCATAGCTTGCAAAATTGATCTTATTAAGAGAATATTATATATTTTTGCAACTTGAATGAGAGATCCATACATCATTATAAAATCTTAATATCTCATAATAATCTTGTCAAGAAGTGTACCAACACTACAAGCAGTCAAAATATTGAAAGATAAGATAAATTGTGATATCATCAAGTTTGGCAACATAATATGAAACAAAGAAGATTTTTTAGACAATGTTAGTAGATGTTGGAACCTAATGATTAAAATCTAAAGACTATAGAGAACTTGGTAGGTTTCTACATTCTTTTCAAGGAAAAAATGTGGTAGTTATAGGACCATTCAAGGGAATAAAATAAGTACCAATAATTGCCAAAGATTGTATTCAAAACATACATCCTATATATCATATCAAAGAAATTATGATAAAAGGAGGACTTGCAAAGAATCTAGAACTTGATCACATTAGGATAAATATAAAATAAAAGAAGGTGAAGAATCCATATACAACCTTCTTCCCATTACATCCAAGACAGAAATTGGTGACCAATCAATTCAACAGTCAACATAGGATGCATGATGGAAAATCCTTCACATTAAGACACTCGAGGCAAATATTCCATGCATTTATATGTTATAGCTATTAAATAAGTATTTGTAATAAATATGTTTTTGGAGTGCATGGCCAGTGGAACCTGATGCTTCTAAATATCATAGTAGAAAGTCTACATTTAGGGGAGAAATTTCTCTCTCAAATACTATAGATTCTAGCATCACGCTAGAAATAATTTTTGGTCATAATATAGAGATACAACTATGACTATGTTATAATAATTGGGAGTGTATTAGGAGTTAACACATCATAGCCCATGTGAAGTGGCATGTGGAATAACCACCCATCACAATGACTATGCGTGCACTATAGGACAAAGGTAGTTGCAAGATTGGTTAGAGGTTTGTTATACCAAATTTGGGTATTTTATATATTTAAATATCTATTATTTCATTATACAAAGTATTGAAGCATTGAGTTTTAACAAAACCCATATATAAACAAAAAGTGATTATGAAAATAATATCTTTGAATATTAGGGGATGAATAAGACCCATGAAAAAAGATATTAAAAACTGTTAGATTATTATAGATAATATATTTATAGATATGGAAACTAGATAGCAAATATTTTAGCCATTCATGGTGTTGAATTTCATCTTGACAAAATTTAAATTTTAGAAGAAAATTGTATGAGTGAGATTTTATCTATTAATAAAAATGATATCAAGAAGTTGATTGTAGAAACTTAACAGTTTGAGGAAGATAAGAAATATATTTTATAGAAAGGAAAATAAACAATATCTTTGATAGAAAGGAAAATAAAGAATATCTTTGATAAAAGGCAAGTTGGATATGCTTTAGTTAACTTGATAGCAATATAATGAGAGGAATTGTTGTTTTGTTATTTTAATGGAAGTGACCCCAATAGAAGCCTCACATAGCTTACTATATATAAGAAAAAATATAGTAAACATTTTTTATAATTTTTAAAAATTAAAATTTTAAAATAAATAATTTTAAATTTAAATTATTAATTATTAATTTTTTTTTAATTTATGGTAAAATTAATTAAAATACAAAAATAAATATAAAAAATACTATACACTGATTATTATATTAAAACTAATTGTTTAAGTGATTAATATGTCAAAAAGATTGATTCGATTTTTATTATTTGATTATTACAAATAGAATATGCAATATATCGAGATATCTTGTTGTGAGTAGGATTGCGTTACAAACAAATTATATTTCAATAATAGTGATCTAAATCCTATTTATTTTCAATATTTGTAAATACAAGAAATTGCTATTTTTTTTTTAGTTATGTTATGTCGCAATGAATCAAAGTTTAGAGTATAAGTCTAATCAAAAGATAACATATCTAAATATGAAGTTGAAGATCTAGAATGTCAAATTATTTGATAAGATATTTAAAAGTAAGGAAGAAATTAAATCTAATCTCAAATATTTACAAGAGAGTGGAACACTTAACTTGTTGACTATTATAAAATAAGACAAAAGGGAGAGTCATATTGGGTTTGAAACTATTGAGAGTGATGACGAAAGTTAATGGAAATATCAAGTTCTTCTATACTATTAACTAAAGAATATTTTTTATTTCACTGAATTATAATATTTCAACTCCAAACAAAGAGAATAATGAGGAAGAACAGAAGCTCAAGAAAAGTAGTTAATTATTATAAATATACTCTATCAAAAAGTCAAGTAGGATAAGAAGGCTTAGGGTGATATTTTGAAAAATGTATCATCAATTATTATGTGAATATAGAAAAAAAGAAAAACTTAATAAGATATATTTTAATGGAGGAGCTTAAGGATAGTCTTTTCTTTCCAACTACACAAGGCACTCTATCCTCATAGATTCTTTTTACAATTTTATTTCAAGTCTATATCGGTTATAAAGAAAGGCAATGAAAAAAAAGGATTCAATAAGTGAAATTAATACATATTTTATTATGTCGGTTATAAAGAAAGCTGAGGCAAAATATTTTAATAGTTTTTACTCAGTAAACCTATATAAAAATTTTTATAAGCTAATTTTAAAAAGCATATCAAATAGATTGAAAAAAATTAGGTTATGTTATCTCAAAGGGCCAAGGTTATTTTATTCATGGTAAGAAAATATTTCATGGTAAACTTATTACATAAAAGTGTTGGAGGTATTACATTAATTGATACCTTTATCATTTGAGTCTATAGTAGGTGTCATGTTATTAAGTGTGAGTATGTGTCATGTAAATAAGTATGGAGTTATGTGTGTGAGGTGTCAAGTTAGTAAGTGTGAGTTATGTGAGTGAAGTGTCATGTTTAGAAGTGAGGAGTTATGAGCAATCATGAGAGACTTTATCTTTATGTAATATGTAAGATTTATTATTATGTAAGAGAGAAATGTGAAGAGTTGGATCTCCCATGAGTATGAGGAGATGAAGAGTTTATATAAGTGTAAAGGTCAAAAGTCATGTGCATATAAAGAGTCTCATGTATGTATATATTGAAGACAAAGTCTTGTAATATGTATTGAATAAGCATTGCATTTATGCATTGCTTATAGTAGATTTTTCAATAAATATTTCAATGAGTTTGATGTTTATTGTTGAGTATTGATTTATACATGTTATTGAGATATTATTTGATATTGGAGATTGTTAATCCTATGAGCATCATAGTTATTTTCTAACAAAGAGGTCATGCTTCTCTTTAATCCCTAAAAATGCAGACATGCTTATAAAATTAAGTTTGAACAAAGCATATAATAGGGTTTTTTGGAGACTTTATATTGTGTTCTCTTTATTATTTTTGTTGAGGCATTAAGAATAGATCCCTCAAAATAAAAGGTGGAAGGATAAATCAAAGGTACTCAAGTTGCAAAAAATGGTCCCTTTAAATATCATCTCCAATTTGTTAATGACACACTTTTATTTTAGGTCACCCTTTAGTCAATGATCTCATGAGATTTAAATTACTCTTGTCATGCAATAAGTTGGTAATAGAAAAAAAAATGGAATCTTTTATATCAATGATACCCTTTATTTATAATAAATTATTTCTAGGGTAGATAAATTTGAAAAATTAGTGTCAATATACATATAAAGGTATTTCCTTGTGTGATAAAATAAATTAGGAGCTCTAAGTTTCAATTTGGGATAGTATAAAATATAAAAACTAGTGGAAAAGGTAAGTTCTTAACCATGTTATATTTTGAGGTAGATTGCAATGGGAGATGGCAATCACAAGATGCAAAAATATAAGAGAAAGTAAATTTACGAGATTGCAAAAATATTCTAAAAAATAAATGACAAAAATAAAAACAATATTGCTATGGAGGAAATGGTACATGACTTTAGTGTACTCCATCACTAATGGAGTTATATACTACTACTACTACTAGACTTACCTGTCAAACTCTTACAATGAGGCCCTTTTACAATGGAAGATAGATTCTTTGGCCAACACTCTACCTAGTTGTGCAAGGGACACCTTGCACATTTACAACTTGCACATTGAAACTTGTGCATTTATTACATTGCATAAAGTAACTAGATAAATTCTCCCTAAAGTAATCTAATATCCTAAGTATGTACCTAGGAAGGTAAATTTACATGATCCAAATGATGTAATTGACTCTAAATCTAATACCCCCCTGTATTACATTATCTGGGTACTGAAGACTTTAGTCTTCAATATGGATCTTCTTCTTTCAGATTCTCTTTGACTTGATCAGGTTCATCATCTTCTTCTATCTATTCTCATGTGTTGTTCTCTCTATGAGTATCTTCATTAGGTTCTGCTTCTTCCTCTAATTTTTGATGGCTGAGTAGATCATGGTGCACTTGTCCCCTCATATTTTTTATTTTGATTCTTTTGCACTTGCCTCTATGATGTATTGGATCTTCATTTTCTTCAACCTTTTCTTTTAGAAATGTGTTAACATCATTTTGAAATATAACAATGTCTTGTAAGATTTCCATTAGTCTAGGATATATGTGTTCCCATGGATTGATCTTGTTGCTTCTATCTCACCTTGATTCAATATAAGACATGTATTGATGGCATTCATATATTTGAAATTGACCATATAGTTTTTTTCACCAACTTGCTTACTGAAATGAGATTAAATGTTAATCCAAGAATATAAAATACTTTTTGTAGCAAAATATTTGGAAATTATTTGCTTGGTGTTACACATCCATATCCATGAATATGATAGGTTTGGCTATATGCAATTCTTAGTCTATAACGTTTTATGATTTCAAGGCAATCAAACCATTGTAGATTTCCTATCATATGATGACTTGCTCCTGAGTCAATGTACCAAGTATTATCATGCTTTGTGGAGTGATTCTTGTTAGAGCAATTTTTGCACTTATTGCATGATGTTCCTTTTTACATGTGAAGTAAAAGAGTGAGTATTTTGGTAGTATAACTTATAGCTCCCAATATTAAGGTATATGTAACCCTTAGAATATATAACAGCTTGATTTGATAAAACCTTTGTTAACCCTTAGGTTATGTAGATTTCCTTATATCTCCCTAATGATGAGAGTTCACAAAACTAATAAGTTTTTAGATTTTGTAGCAAGCTTACATCTAGCCAATGAATTTAGAACTTGATAATTTTTTATGGATGTTAATATTGCCAAGTTTTTTAAAATGCCTTATGACTCCCTAGGATGTTTTTGAAAGGATATATTATCAATATAGTGCTTTTGTAAATTGTAGTTCAATCTTAAGTTGATTTTGTAAAATTTTGTAAATACAAAAAAATAACTTTTCTATCTTCTTATTACTCCTATTGAACTAAGCACTATTTTCAATTCTTTGAAGACGTTTTGAAGTTGGATTTATTTTTCTTCCTTTAAGTGTTTTGAGACAACACTACTATAAAAATCTAAACCTTTGAAAACTTTAATAAAACTCTTTAAATATCCCTTTTTGGTTGATTTTAATGTTTTCTAATTTCCAATTCCTAAGTTTGATGTTGTATTCCTTATAACTCCCAAATTTGGAAAAATTAGAAAATAATATTTGCAAGTAATTTAAATTTCAATAATAACCCTTATTTCTCCTTGATAATGTTTTGCAAATATTAACAAATTTGAAGTATGCTTGCTTAATAAATCTCTAATGTTGAATATTGCAATAGAATATTAAATGTTCCCTTATAAATCCAAAAACCTTATGTTAAAAGTAAGATTTAAAAAATCAACCTTTACCTCAATAGTCCTTTAATGCTCTGTGTCGGTAGATTCGTTGCTACATGCTATGTAGCACTCATGGCCCCATGGGTAGTTAGAGCACTCTTTGACCGGTGTTTATTCATTCCTTGATTGACGATCCTTCTCCTTTGCAACCAACGTTGAAAGATACCTTGGGATATGCCTTGCAAGACTTCTCCAAATGTGAGTGTTGTTTATTGGTTTTATGACAGTGTCTTAAAAGTCTTTCTTACACCGTTGAATGGTGTATGACTTGAAATGGTCATTTTTTCTTCAATGCTTTAACTCCATTTGACTATTCCCTTGCTTTGATTTGCTATGTTCTGCTTCACATTATTGTATATTTCTTTCTCCAAGATCGATGTCTTAAGTAAGATGGGCTTTATGACAAGTGTCACATGAAGCATTACAAGGTAGATGTATTTAACGTTCCTTCGATAATGATGAAGTTTGTGGTAACCTCCAAAGAATATTAACTCCCTCCAAACGAATGTAACTCCCTTTAGGTGAGCGCTTGAATGTTGTGAGACATAGAGAGTTTGTTCCAAGTGGCTTGTGCATGCAAGCCCTCTTTCTAACGCTCCAAATATAAGCTTGAAACCCTAATTTTCCTTTATCTTTGCACCTTACATGAGCTTGCTATGTTCTTGATATGCAAGATTTCTTTTGCATACTGGTTTGGTGAGGATGATGGAGGGCTGAATTTGAAGGAGGAAAATGACATTTTTAAACACCTCAACTCTTGGATGTGTGAGCTCTTTGGTGGCTCTTCATTTGGCCGTAAATTTGTTGTTTGTGTGAGCTTTTTGATAGCTCCTTCCTTTGGCCATAAGTCTATTGGATAAGGACATGTGAGCTCTTCTATGGCTCTTTCTTTGGCTATAAATCTACTATTTGTATGAGCTTTTTGATAGCTCATTCCCTTGGTCACAAGTCTGTTGGATAAGGATGTCCTTATGTCCCCCTATAAATAGTAATACTTTTATTCTTCCAAGGAACAAAAGAGGTGCATTTTGTAATATGTAAATCCTGCACCAAAATAAAGAATTTTTATACTCCTTCTTGCTTCTTTTGGATGATAGTCAATCCAAACTAATGAAATAAGGATTCATGCACTCTGTGTTGAAAAAGAAACCCTTATATTCTCCTTGAATTTTGAGACTTACAAGGTCTCGATTTGAGACGTCCTTCAAGGATTTCAATGGTGGTTTTCTACACCTTTTTGCTTGTAATGGTGGCTTCTTTTAGCCATGAAAGTGCTGCAGATTTTTTTTATGCTTCTTAAAAACACAAACTAATTGAGAGTAACTAGTTAAAAAATCAACTAGAATAGTGCTTAATAGATGCACTTTAAATGGTAAAAATAAATTCACCTTATTGCTCCACTAATTTCTCAAAAATGCTCTTAAAAATTCCACTGCAACCTTTCAAACATAATCTAGAATAAATTCACTACAAACACATTTGTAGGATCTAGTATTTTTTTCAAGATATAAGATAGGTAGTTGATTGTAACTTTTGAAATCAACTCCTAATTTTGAAAATGAACCTTAAAAGAATTTTTTCTCTTTTGCACTTTTGAAAACTGTAATTCAGTTTTCCTCTTTGCAACTTCTGATCTAACATAAGGTGCTTTAACAAATCTGCTGAGTAATATGATTAATGAATTTACTTACACCAATAGTTGCTTATCTTTTTTTGATAAATTTTGTAGAGAATGTAGATCAAGCTTATTGATTTAGAATTTTGCAAATTTTGTTAACTTTTCCAAATAGCTCCTCCTTCACCAAATAGAGATCTTGAAATTTCTTTCACAAGCCTGGGGTTTGGTGGTTTGTTCTTCTCTAGTAACATTATCCTTTCCATTGTGGATTCAGAGGAATTTTTATGCCTTATTGAAAGGAAATATTCAAATATCTTGTCTTTGAAAAGCTTCTTTTGTATTCAAGTCTTCTTGTTGAATTTTATCTTCAAGCAAGCTCTTCTTCTCAAGACTCTGAATATCTTCAGGTCTTTTGTATCTTATTTGGAACTCCTTGCTGATTATTATTCTTCTCCTGATTGGGCTTGTTGTCAGATGGTGACAATTGTCCCAACTATTTTCCTTATCAGAAATTTTCTCCTTGATGGAGATTTTCTCTAATGAGTTCTTCTAGGAACTCTTTTGATGATCTTGCTTCAGCAACAAGGCTCTCCAAGTATTTTTACTTGATATATTTCCTAGGTCTTCGATTCTACAACTACTTTGGTCTTCCTTGAGACCTTCAACTTCTAGAATTGATATCTCCTTACTGTATCTCTTGATTCAGTTACTTCTAGATTTGAACAGGGCTCTCCTGGTCCTTCTCGTCCTTCCAAGACTAGAAGTTTCTCTAATGAGATATTCACCTGATCTCTTCATCTTCAAGTTTGCTTCAAGTGCTGGATTGATTTTGAAGAAAATACTCTTCCTAACTTTCTTGTAGAAAGTTTCCCAAATTATTGAATCTCATTTCCCTGCAAAAAATGATTAGTACTAAAATTTGAATTAGCTTCTAAATTAGGTACTCTCTTCTGGAGTCTTCTTCAGGATCAAGGCTTCTATGGAATTTTCTTCGATCAGGCTTCTATGGCATTTTCTACTGTGAAGTTGACTTTATCATTAGATATCTTCAATATCTAGACTTCACTATGACTCCTTCTCCTAGAGTCTCTTTTCTAGTATTCTTTTACAACAACTAATATCTGCACTATGAAGGCACTCTGACCTTCAGGTAACAAAGTTGAAACCTATATTTCTATTGTAGGAGGTGCCCCAATCATCTAAGGGTTAGTTCCCTACAGTAAAAGAAACTTTAGGCAATAGTAAACTTTTCACATCTCTTAGATGAGCTTCACTAGTTGATTGATCAAACTAGTGGATCAAATGTTGAGTCCTTATCTAAACAAGTCTTTTTATATAACTCTATAGGAAGACTCTGAGCCAAATGAATTTTATAATTTCTTTTTTCAGTCTGTTCTACCAGATAATATTAACAGAATTCACATGCAATGGGTTCAATGGAACATCTAGTTTACAAAAATTAAAGCTATGGTGACTGGCCCTATTTTAGAAATAGCACTTTATCAAAGCTCTACCTACCACCTTGATTATTTTGAAGATTTTTGCAAGAGCCTATGCCTTGTGGAAAATCAAGTTCACAAAAAATTCAAGCTTAATAATAAGGGTTGTTCTCCTCTCTATCTATAGTAGCTAGTTCTACTGTGACTAGATCTAGTGTGGCTCTGATACCATTGTTAGCTTTTGAAGTAGATTGCAATGGGATATGGCAATCACAGGATGCAAAAATATAAGAGAAAGTAAATTTATGAGATTGCAAGAATATACTATAAATAGAAATTATGGAAATGAATACAATATTGCTATGGAGGAAATGTATACTCCATGCAAGATGCTAAAAGACTATAATGTACTCCATCACTAATGGAGTTATACAATGCTACTACTACTACCTTCTGACTTATATGTCAAACTCTTACAATGAAGCCCTTTTATAATGGAAGATAGATTCCTTGGCCAATACATTTACAACTTGCACATTTACACTTGTGTATTTATTACATTGCATCAAGTAACTAGATAACTTACCCCTAACGTAATCTAATGGCCTAAGTATGTACCTAGGAAGGTATAGTTACATGATTCAATTGATGTAATCGAATCTAACTCTAAAAAAATATGGTTGGAGGACTTCAACTAGTACACGGTACATTATAATCAATTTTAAGATTGCCTATGAATGTAGCTTTCAAATTTGACAAAATTGAAAGATTGTTTTTTGAAAGGATGTGAGACAAAGCTTAGGTTTCCTCATTTCAAAGGAATATGGTAGGGGAAGGCTTTCGAGATAATATATCTATTAGTTTATAATAAGTATCAAAAATTGGTTGACGATTATTCAAAGATAACAAAAAATAGTAGAGGACCTTCAAAATATGTTGTGGTCTACCGACAAGGACGCCACTTGCATTATTGGTGATGTGACCCGGGTTCAACCCCCATGGCGGATATGTATATGTATAAGAAGTATTTACTCAATATAAAAAAAAAGATAACAAAAAATTAAGAAAACCATGTATTTTAAAACATATATATATATATATATATATATATATATATATATATGTGTGTGTGTGTGTGTGTGTGTGTGTGTGTGTTTAGTGGATGCAAAAAAATTAGTTAATAAATAGACCTTAACAAGGGGATATGCAATAAGAACAATTACATATCAGATATTATGTAATTAATCAATAAGCAACTTAATGAGGGGATTCTACAAATGTCTTTGGCTCAATGCACAATTGGATTTGTATCATCTTATTTCTATTGCAAATGAAAATCATTTGCATAGGCTTATTGGTTTGTAAAGGTATAGGAAAAAAAATTGCATTTATTTTAATATTAAATCTGAATATTCATTGTAAATTAGTAATATAATTAAGGGAGAGGACCTCAAAAAATAGTAGAGGACCTTCAAAATATGCTTTAAAAGTTTTATTTTTCAAATTTTATGAAAGGATAAGTTGGTCTGTAATATAAAGATAGCAAATACTCTATGAAGTTAGGACATAAGACTTTGGAGAAATCCAAATTCCTTACTTCCAAGTAATATCCTTGAAAGAATATTTGGTTCCTAAGGAACTCCCTAAGGCCTAATATCATTTTGATCAATAATCCAATATAAAAATTTTACACATCATAGTTTTTAAAGAAATGAATATAATGGAGATTTAAAAAAAAAAATTGTGTGAGGATTTAAAAAAATATATTTCTTCATTATATTTTATCTTCAACTATTTGGGGTTACTTTTTAAAAAAAATGAAAATATATTGGGTTGCTACATCAATATTGAAAGAGTTGTTGAAATTTTGGATTGTTTAAAAGTTAAGGTAGTAAGCATTGTGTGGAGGACTAGTCCTTTTATTATTTTTTAGAATATCTTACTTGAAAAAATAATAGAATATTCAAAAATAAATGTCAAAATCATATCCAAGTCAAATTTATATTTTTCTTCATACATATTGGTCACAAGCATGGTTCTCATCATGTGATTGAAGAACACAAGCTTATACTGAGAGAGGGGGGGTGAACAGTATAAGACCTCTTTTTACTTTTCCTTTATACTTCAAATCAATAAAGCAATATATCCAAAGCAATATCAAAGCAATGCACAAGATCATCCACAAAGTGACACCAATATTAACGTGGTTCATCCACAAAACTTTTCTCTAAAAGTTATCTCAAAGTTCTTTTGGAAACCTTCCCAATTACAATGTTTATGAGCCTCGGCTCAAAGGAGATACCTTCCCCCAATCTAAATTTATGAGCCTCTACTCAAAGGAGATACCTTCCCCTAGCTCTGCTCTGGCTGGTGATCCTCTAGAAGACCTCTGCCTCCGCTACCCTTAGCAAATGGAAATCTATCCACAGAAGACACCTGTCTTCCCTGCTCTAGCTGGAGACCTCTGTCCTCAACTCTATCACCTCAAAAGCTGGTCCTCGAATCTGCACTAAACATAGTCCTTCGGTCTAGCACAAATGTCCTTGAGTTCTTCTCATAGAACCAATGCACCTCTGACCTCAAGTTCTCTGATAGAACTATCAAACTCAGCTTCACAAGTCCTCTGCTAGGACCTATCCAAATCTGCTCACAAGTCCCCAACGAAACCTGTCCAAAACCTGCTCACAAGTCCCCAACGGAACCTGTCCAAAACCTGCTCACAAGTCCCCAACGGAACCTGTCCAAAACCTGCTCACAAGTTCATCAAGAAAAACTTGCTTGGCATGAACCCACAAAGAGAATTGTTAGAGACCCAATGTGATTCATCAACCTCATAGAAGCATAAAGAGAATTGTTAGAGACTCAATATGTTCTATACTTAACTCCCAATCTCAATCTCAAATCTCAAATCTCAACTCAATCTCAAATCTCATAAGAATAAGATAGATGTAGTATGCTTTTCTCAAGAACATGAAACACAAACCAACAATTGCCAAACATGCAATATCTCATATAACAATGCTACTCATGTTCTTTCCACAACCAATATCTTTTCTCAACCAATTAGGGCTTCAACAACAATGCTCATAGACAAGGTTTAACCAACAACATTCAACTCAACATCAACCTTGAAGCATTCAACCAACCATCACAAGAAAAGGAAACAAGTAGAAATCCTTTTCCCTCCAAAGATATTTGAACAAAACAACCACCAACACAATATCACCAAATGCAAAGAATAACTTGCTCAAATCAACTCAATGGAGTAAGCCCAATATCATGAATCAAGTAAAGCACTAACTTGATCAAAACAACCTCTATGGAAGCAACTCATCCATTAATATCAAAATAGCCAACTAAGGGTTTCACCAACTCAATGCAAGTAGCAAGACTTACAAACATAAACCCTAGTGCACAATGCTTCCACTACCTCAAACCAGAATTATGCATTCACCAAAACTCTCATCAAGGATAACAATGCATAAGTAGTCTTCAACAAACCAGAAAATAGGATTTACACCCAACCAAAGGAAACCTAGTTGAATACCTTTTCACTCCAATCTTATTTCAGGAAAACATACACCAATCATACTCATAAGAAGAATGTGCCCATACCTTATTGAATATGAAGAAGATCTCACAAATTTGTCATAACCATAACCACCTTTTTGCCAAACTCAAGAAGGTTAGTAGACAACATATTTCTTTAATATATCCTCAAGAATATTCCTTGGTTCAAATATAATCAAGGTTCTATGTCTTCTTCATTCAACCTCATTCAACATTTCAATATTAGACACTCTACCTTATAACTCCTTTATTTCACTTAATCTCTCACACAAAACAAAAACAATATTGTTACCTTGCCAAACTCGACTGCTTTCCTAAGGTCAGAGCTTTCCAACCAAAAGGACGTACCCAGCAGGATTTGACCCGCCGTCTCCTCTAGCCAAGGCGCTTGGCTAAACCGCGTGGGCTATCCATGCCCACATGAGGAAGGGAGAGGGGCCTCCCTCTAATCTCCGAAACATAATCTTCCTTGGCATGAAAACTGAGCCCTGACCTTCGACAGGTATGAAGCTCTATCACAGAAACAAGACGACTACTGCATTATTTACATTAAACTGTGCATACCTTACTTCATTGCGGTCGTTTTGAATTTTGCATAACCTCGATAATTACTGCACTCCCCTTCTTGGTTTTTGAATTGCGTGCGCCCTCATCAAAACTTGCTCTCCTTCATTTTTCTTTGTTACCGAACAAATCTCGCACAAGTGCTATCTAAATTCGACCAAGGTGTATTATGTTCGAGCATACTCTAATGCGAAGGATGTTTTGTCCTTTTCTTCGAACGAACTTTCTTCGAGCTCTTCTTAAAACATCGCAACCCCCTTTTTAAAGCACGAACACCTTTGACCACACAACGCTTGACTTCCTCCTTCCAGGGGCTTCGATGTCGAAATCGAAAATGCACCGAGATTAATATCGAATTCTTTGCTCAACATTAATGAAATTATTTGCCTCGATTTATATGCACTTTGATGCATTACCAAACACGTCGGCCCTTTTAATTTAATTTTAAAATTTTAATTTAAATTTTAAATAAATAAAATTTAAACTAAATATTTAAAATTAAATATCTTCATCACCGGGGCACATTTTTCAACGAAACAAAGAGCCAACTTGGGTTTTAAGAAAAACCCATTTCAAATTTGTTGTCCATGGTTTTAAATAAAACCTTTTATTTTATCTGCCTTGGTTTTCACAAAAACCCTTCCTAGAACTTAGATCCTTTTGACAACAAATCAAATTCCTTCAAAAGCTTCTTGACATCAATGACAACATCAACACTTGAGCAAAGGCAATGTACCCAAGGTACCCAAAAATTGCCAACAATGATGTATTAAGCATGGAGAGTTGTACTAATATCTTGGTTACAAGATTTACACATACCTACAATATTGATCTGTGATAATGGAGTTAATATGAAGAATCTACATTGTTCCATGGTAAAATAGAAATGCTCAAAAGTTGGGTTCATCAAACTTAGTTTTGATGGTGTTTCCAAAGGAAAATTTTGCAAAGCTAGTGGAGGTGGTATTTTTCGAATGATGAGATAAAATATATTTTTACCTTTTTAAGAATTATATATAACTTCAATAAATGACTATGTATAAGTTAGGGCACTTTATATTGGGATAAATATTTCCATTTAAAAATGATGAATAAATTTTAATTAAGGGGAATTCATTTATATTTGCTAATGTTGTAAAGGAAATGCATATAGAGATTGGATCAACAATAGTGTAAAAACTCATAATTATGTAAGTAGAATCAACGTAATTAAATATTACCTAGATATCCACATAAAGATAAAACAAATATGAATAGAAACAAAAGAAAAAAGGTGTGTAGCGACCGTAGAGAATTCGCATCAACTATCCCTATTTGTTGGCTTGGGATTCTAAAATAAGATAGAAAACCCTTAAGCATTATGGTTAGGTTTTATTATCTTGATTATTATAAATAGGGAAGAATGTGATGTAGTTGGATCATCATTCATTCACCTATTTATATCAAATCTAGTGCACATAAGAGACTTTACCCTCTCTAAGTATCTAGGATATTTTACCTTTTTTGAGTGGCTTACATTATTTTTTAGACTTGGAATCTGAATATGTGATACTTCATTAAATTAAAAAATTTATTGTTAAATTTACTATTTTTGGATGTTGTTTTCTTACAAATGGTATTAGAGCAACCATTTTTTCTCCCTATATGGTGGCATAAAAATAAAATAGAGTGGTGAACCTCTTTCAATTAGATTCACTTCTTCCAACTATTTATGATAAATTTATTTTTGTTATTAATATTTCAATGCAATTATCTTATATAATATGGTGATTTACGTTAAACCACCAATGTTTCTTAAAGAAAACAAGATATATCTCTAGTAACCTATTTTCAAGTAGTTTGTGGTGTACTCATGCCAAACTATTTGGCTTGTTATATATGTTTAATACTTTAGCTTTCATAGATAAAAATAAATTAATAGGTACCTATAAAGAATAGATCTAACTAATGATGACTATATGAGTTATATGAAGGATCATTCAAGGAAATAAGACAAACACCATAATATTCCAAAAAATATTAAAAGCTTCAACCCTCATGATTAATCACCCATTGGAACCATCAGTTATTTTTCCACTCCTTTCATAGAAGACCTCAACTCATTCAATCCTCTCCCTCTAATCCTAGCTATAGAGATTCACCAATACCTTCAAAATATGAAAATAAATTTGGATGTTAGGATTTATTAGGTTAGTTCTAGGTAAATCCCTTACAACAGGTCTCTCATATCATCAAGATGTAGTTAAATGAATTTTATGCTTAATGTATTAGAAAATAATATGATGTTGGCCTTTCAAAAATAAAGTGGGAACTAGAAAGAAAATTTGAATGGTCTTGTTTTATAGAATTAATATTAATATAAGGGAACCTATATTCCTAAAGATGATCTTGTTAAGAACTTCTAAAAACATAGCCTAGGAAACTTCCAAAGGATGTATTTTAAACAAGATCCAGGGCACTTCTAATGGATGGTATTTAGGTAGGATATAGAGCACTTATAATGGATGATTTTTAGGTAGGATATAGAGCACCTATAATGGATGATTTTTGGGTATGGCACTATTTGCTCTCATGTTTTAAAGATGCACACTCAACCCTCCTCAAGAACTCATACATACACAGTTATTATGAATAGGATTTTTCCTCTAATTTGGATTTCACAATTGATGTCATTTCCCATATACTTGACTGGCCTCATGATGTTCTAGTTACCCTCAACTCGATTTACCAAATTTTGATGGAAAGAACCCTTGTAGATGGATATCTAAAATGGATTTCCTAATACACTTGCATATAGTTCCTAAGCAAGGAAGGGTTAATATTGCCACCTCTAAGTTGGGTACTTGTGCTTATTAATAACTTCTTTAGAAACTATAGCATTATGGTTGTCATCTTTCCTAACCAAAATTAAGATTTTCTTGGTAAAATTTGATAAATTTTCTTCTAACTATTATATGATGAGGTTAATATAGATGAATTTTAACTAAGAATTCATGAGCCTTGTCATAGACATAGTCTCAAGGATGAGATATAGTAGAAAGTATATATACATGATCGATACACTCTTTTGGATGCTAAGAATGTGTCATTTGTAGTTGAAAACAATCTCTAGTTGCATAGCTTTTATCTACATTATGATTTTAATCCCCATAGAACTTAGTTCGATAACAATAATGAGGATTGCCTACTTGATTAAATTTATTTTAAATGTCGATCATGTCATCCATGGGATCAAGCATATGAGTAGTGTAGCTTCCACATGGATATTAAGGATGAAGATTCCAACAAGGAAGAGGTGTTCACATTAGCTCATTAAGAGGAACTAGTATAATTAGGTGAACTTGAACAAGGTATAGGTGATATGGCTATTTTAATAATTTTCCTCATGGGAATGCAAGCCCATCATACTATAAAGGTATAAGACTTCATAAAAATAATATATTAATATTTTAATTGATTCAAAAAAACATATTTTTTATTGATTTGTTTGAGATATCGAGAGTGCTTTGGGATAAAGCTCTAGTTCTTCTAGTTTGATCTTGACAGATTCGGTAGGGTTTGAGAAGTTCTTTGTTAGTTTAAATATGATCACCATCCCTGGTGGTCTAGTGAATAGTGCTAGCACCACATAAGGGAATGCATGTGACAATGACTCCAATCAAATATCCAAGTAAGTTTATCTGGAAGGTGGTACACATGATTGTTCTTCCTCCCTTGATGTTGTTCTTCCTTTGTCTAATTTTGATAATGCATGCAAGTGGTTAGAGTCTTTTACCCTAGTAGGATATTTTATTGGTCATATCCTTAATGAAGCTTCCATTTGGTCTTGGGTGAACATAGGTTGGAATCCCCATGGATTCAAGTAAGAACTGATTTAGAACCTCACAAAGGGATTTTTCCTCTTATGCTTCATATATTTTACCCATGCCAAAGTGATCTATGAACATGGGCCATGCTACATGCAAAGATCATTACTCATCTTTTGCCCATGGAGTCATGACATCTTTGTGTCTAAATAAAGGACTACCTAAGTCCCTCTCTGGGTTGAATTCCCTAGTCTCCCCCCTTTCCCTTGGCCCTTTCTAAACTGCATAGTAGCTCTTTTGGGTTGGGTAATTTTTGTCGAGTTAGATAATTTTTTCAGGTATGCCCTTAGAAGCATGTGTGTGTTGAAGTTGATATTTATTGGGAGCTCAAAGAAATAATGGATTTTTAGGTTAGTGATTCCATGATTTCATAATGGATCTTATATGTCAACCTATCCAACACTTATTTTTTATTCTAGGCATATGACCATAAGGTCAAATATTGTCCCCTCATTCCCCATAAAAAGGACAAATAGAGCCCTAACCCATCTAGTGCATTTTCCCTTCAAATAAAAGAGGATGGTTGTATGACCATTATTGGGTGTGAAATTGTGCACTTTATGGCCTCTAAGGACTCATAGTCAAATTCGGTTGTCATGCCTACATCAAATTCAATAGAGAAGGTGAAGGAAAATAACAAGGTTAGCCCTCAAACAACATAAAATACTAGTAAAGAGGCTCCTAAGCCTTAAGAAAACTGTACCCTAAGGGAAACAACATTGATTATTTATTAGAGTACTATTAAGGCCAGTTCCCCTTGCACTCCCCCTAGCAAGTGCTCAATGTTCCTATAATTTGTGGTGAAGGTAAGTAGAGGACAACTTTGTCCCATAGAAAAAATTTATCTATCTAGCTTTTCGCTGGGTGCTATATTCTAGAATCCTCCAATAGTTATAGTGTGTTAAAGTACCTCAATAGTGAGGATATATCATTAGTCTCTTTACCTCAATGAACATTATTTATTGGAATGTTTGGGGTGTAATAGACTTTAAGTGGAAGTTCATAATGCAAAAGATTTGACAAAAATTTTGAATTTGGGAATTTTGTGTCTACAAGAAGTGAAAGTTATAGGTTTTATGTGTTGGAATTTAATCTACCTTGGTTGGTCGGCAAGGAGGTTGACGACAAGGAGGTTGATGGAAAGGAGGTGGATGACAGGCGGTATAAGAAGGAGAATTTTATTTTCAATTATCTTTTCTTCCCTATTTCCTCTCTTCCCTATTCTCTCTCCCTATTTTTAGTCTTAACTATTTCTAGCTTATTTCCTAAGCTATATAAGCATATAACCTTAGCATTATTGAAGTTAATGGAGTTGAAAGCATTTTAATTATTCATAAAATTTATTTGGTATCAGATCCGGAGGAGGTGCCGAGGCTATTGGAAGCCAAGCACGAATTTTGAATGAGGGCCCGTAGGTATGCATCCCAAGGAGGAAGCAGCCCCCATAGGTACACGACCTGTAGAGGAGCCGAACCCAAGCACGTATCTCGAGGAGGACATATGGAGCTGAGGAGTCAAAGCCCGTAGAGCAAACCCTGACCCACATGTAGATCGAGGACCTAATATGGTGGGTAAACATTGAGACAGCTGACAGGGACACAAATCCTAAGGCAATTGAGGTGGCAAACAACAGAGCTGTCCTGATGCGGACTGACCCGAACATGGAAAAGTGGTAAACGAATGACAAGATGGACATGATGTGGAAGGTGTTGACGTAGAAGTCGATGTGGAATCCAAATCAATAGGGTGATGTGGCACGGGTTAATTGGGTAGAATAGACAACAAAAGGAGGCGGATGATTACCCAAAGGCAATCGAATCACTATTCATGTGTTTCATGTTTTAAATGCCTAAATCCACTTTCCTGCGTGAATGTGGGATATTAGAATCCCAATTTTTTTTTTTTAAATTTGACGCGTTCATGCTTTAAGTTGAAGGCTTCTCTATAGCCTTCAAGTCGAGCGTTGTAGCCCAACTAGCTCAAGGAGCCAGCCCAAAGCCTTGCCCTTCTCCTGATCGTGTGTTCGAGTCACAACAAGGTAAAATGTTTTTTTATATTTTTTATGTGAAGATTAAATTATTAAAGGGAACGCCTTTCCCTTAGCTCACGAAGCAGTGAGCTATCATGGCTGGTCAAAGGCCACGTGGAAAAATCTAGGAAAAAGAGAGTCATAGGTTCGAAACTCTCCAAGGATAGATAATTTTTTTTTTTAAAAGTATTAATTTTTTTAATTTAATTAATAATTTAATTAAAATATTAATTAAAAAAATATTTGTAAATGTTTTTTATTAATATTTAGTTTTATTATTAGTTAATATTATTAATAAAATTTTTTATTTTTGCAATATAAAAATTTTGCAAATTTTTCACCATTTCCTAAGAGGAAATTATTGTACAAGTCTGAGAGACTTTAAAAGTGAAAATTTTTGTAAAAGCCTAAGAGGCTTGAAGGGTGAAATTCTTTGTAATAGTCTGAGAGACTTGAAGGCTGAAAATTGTGTAATAGCCTAAGAGGCTTTAAAGGGGGATTATTTCTGCATCGAAGGGTAGAATTTTGTAATCATTCATGATACGCTCTACAGGTTGTTATCAAGCCCTTTGTTCTCTTTTAGTAAGAGAAAACCCCAAATATTTTGATGAAAAAGTTCGCACATATGGATTGCATACTGTATTTAGTCAATTGCAAAATGCAGTAATAGCCCATCAAAGACATCCAGATTCAGGATATGAAGCAGATTCAGAAGACAATTCCTTTGGCAGCAGATTTGAAGAGTCAAAATCTGTAGGAGTTGCACCACAGGAGTCAGAGAATCCACATCTCAGTAACAGTGACTCAGTTGAAATACTAGAGCCAGAACCATATTCATCGAAAATAATTCTCATAAGTGACGATGAAGATTCAGTTGCAGACAACTTTGTGAATCCAGTGATAGAAGAACCTCAACAAGAAGAACAGGCCATCAGCGAGAGAGTGAATCAAGCTAGATTTGATCTAAATTTGTAGCTTCTTTTTCTTTCCTTTTGAAAAGCAGAGTGCTTTGATTGTAATAGAGAAATAAAAGTGTGTTTCTAGTTTATTTCAAACAACTATGGCCTCCAATAATAATCTACCTATTCCAAAATTTAATGGGTACGATTATGAGTATTGGTCCATCAAAATGAGGACCTTACTCATAGGCAAGGGACTATGGGACATAATAGAAGAAGGTTACACAGAACCTACAGATTGGGCTACATTGAGTGCAACAGATAAGAAGACAAAGAAAGATGCACAAAAGAGCAACTCCTCTGCTCTTTATCATCTCCAAGCAGCATTGGAGAAAAGTATTTTCCCTAGAATTACCTCTTGTTTAACTGCACAAGATGCATGGAAAGCCTTGAAAGAAGGTTTCCAGGGAAGCGATCAGGTGAAGCAAGTAAGGCTTCAGACCCTGAAATGAGATTTTGAGAATCTCAAAATGAATGAAGATGAAAAAGTTGGTGACTACTGCGTAAGAGTCAAAGCAGTTGTCAACAAGATGGTAACACTTGGCGAAGAAATCAAACCTGAAATAGTTGTGAAGAAAGTGTTGAGAACACTTCTTCAAAAATGGAATCACATAGCTATAATCATTGAAGAATCAAAAGACCTTTCCACTCTAACTTTTGATGCATTAATCGGTTCATTAATGTCTCATGAAGAGAGATTACAAGGATCTCCTTCAACAAGCTATGGAGGCGATGATAAAGCCTTCGCATCCAATGAGGGTGTCGAAAGAGGACAAGGAAGAGGTCAAGGTAGAGGACAAATAAGAGGTAGAGGTAGAAGCAGCTACAGAGGAGGAAATCCCAGCAGAGGTGGAAATCAAAACAAAGGTGGAAATCAAGGCCGAAATGGCAATCAAGGATGAGGAGGTGACAAATCCAAAAAGGCTTGTTTTAATTATGGTAAACCAGGTCACTTTGCTCGTGACTGTTGGTCCAAGTCTTCTCAGGGAAGCAACAGTCAATATGGAAATTATGGTGAGGAAGATGGAACATCTAATATATTTCTTTCTTATGGGCAATCAGAACAAAATTTGAATGATACTTGGATTTTGGATACTGGTTGCTCCAACCATATGAGTGGCAAAGAAGAACTCTTTGCTACAATGGATTCCACCTATAAATCCTGAATCAAGTTGGGAGATGATAAAGCTTTGCAAGTTGAAGGCATTGGAGCCATGGAGGTTCCAATGAAAGAAGGCATAAAGAAGGTGAATGACATCTACTATACTCCGAAGCTCCAACATAATCTGCTAAGTGTTGGACAAATGATGGAGAAAAATTACAAACTTGTTTTTGATGAAGGAAAATGTGTCATTTTTGATAAAAACAATTGTAATCGAGTCATCACACAGGTACCTATGACCAAAAATAGGTTATTTCCCCTTAATTTTGGAGAACCAGGGGGTGCTCAACTTGCAAATATTGCTATTGTAAATCCAAGTGTGCTTTGGCACTTGAGATATGGTCACCTGAATTCTGCTAGCTTGAAATTGTTAACTTCTCAAGCTATGGTGATAGGACTTCCTAAAATTAATGAACACAAGGAGGTCTATGAAGGATGTGCTTTGGGAAAGCACTCAAGGTCCAAATTTCCAAAAGGACAAGCGTGGAGGGCCAATCATCCACTTCAATTAGTGCATTCGGACATCTGTGGTCCAATGCAGACAAAAAGCATAGGTAATAATTCCTATTTTCTCACTTTTATAGATGATTTCTCTAGAATGTGTTGGATCTATTTCTTGAAAACCAAAGATGAAGCTTTTGATTGCTTCATAGATTTCAAGAATAATGTAGAGAAACAAAGTGAGTTCATTGTAAAATGTCTAAGGACAGATCGAGGAGGAGAGTACTCTTCAAAGGTATTTCTAAAATATTGTAAAGCATGTGGGATAAAGAGGCAATTCACCACTGCCTATACTCCACAACAGAATGGTGTGGCGGAAAGAAAGAACCGCACCATAGTAGAAATGGCCAGATCGATGCTTCAAACTAAGCATCTCAGTAACATGTATTGGGCCGATGTTGTTAGAACCAGTGTTTACATTCTAAATAGGAGTCCTACTTCTAGTTTGGATGGGATCACTCCTTACGAGGGGTGGTATGGCAAGAAGTCGAATGTAAAACATTTCAAAGTTTTTGGTTCTTTAGCATATGCACACATTCTTGATGAAAAAAGGAAAAAGCTTGATCCCAAGAGTCAAGCATGTATTTTTGTAGGATATTGTGAGTCTACCAAAGCATATAGACTCTACAATCCAAAGACGCATAAAATTGTACTTTCCAGGGATGTGATTTTTGATGAAGGGGGAGAATGGGGTCATCAAAAATTTTTGTTGATGATGAATCCCATGATGCAAGTTCTTCTCAAATACAGTAGGTGACACCTAAGAAGAGCAAAGGCACACCTCCTCCAAGCCCAAGCATGAGTACTACTTTGAGTACATCAACAACTACTCCAAGTCCTTCTCCATAGAGATCAGTAAGTTCTTCACCTATGGATATTGATTCTCCATCAAGAGGTAAAAGAACATTACAACATCATCCATATTTTCAAATGTTGGATCAAAATTTCTAGAAAAGATACACTAGAAGCCAAGCTAGTGAAATGAATTCAGTTTTGCAAAAACTTGAAAATCTGCATATGTATGGAGATGATGACTCCCAAGACCCTAAGGGAGATGTAGTCAATTATGCTTTATTGACTAGTGCACAACTAGAACCATCTAGCTATGAGAAGGCATGTACTCATAATGTATGGCAGGAAGCCATGAAAGAGGAAATAACCTCTATAAAAAATAATGATACTTGGGAGCTAGTAAAGCTTCCTAAAGGAAAAAAATGTGTTGGATGTAAATGGGTCTACAAGACCAAATTCAATGTTGATGGCAGCATTGAAAGGCACAAGGCAAGACTTGTAGCAAAAGGTTTCACTCAGAAATATGGCATTGACTATGAGGAAACCTTTGCTCCTGTTGCTAGACAGGAAACAATCAGATCAGTACTTTCCTTAGCTGCCCACAAAGGATGGAATATTCAGCACATGGATGTAAAAAGTGCCTTTCTCAATGGGTACTTAACTGAGGAGGTTTATGTTCAACAACCTCAAGGCTTTCAAGAACAAGGTAAGGAGAACCTTGTTTACAAACTAAAAAAAGCCTTATATGGCCTCAAGCAAGCACCAAGAGCATGGTACTCTCGCATTGATGGCTATTTCAAGGAGTATGGATTCACTCGAAGCAAAAGTGAACCTACTCTCTACTACCTAAAGCAAGGTACAAACATTCTCATAGTTTGTTTATATGTGGATGATCTCATATTTATGGGTAGTAATGATAAGATGAATATGGAGTTCAAACACTCCATGATGAAACAATTTGAGATGAAAGATCTTGGCTTAATGCATTACTTCCTAGGCATGGAAGTTCATCAAACAAATAGAGGGATCTTCATATGTCAACACAAGTATGCTCGTGATATGATCAAGAAATTTGCCATGGAGCATTGCAAATCAGTTGCAACTCCAACAGGACATGGGATCCAATTGAGCAAGGATGATGGAGCACCGAAGGTTGACATGACCACTTACAGGAGCATGGTTGGGAGTTTGATGTTTCTCACCAACACAAGACCTGATATTCAGTATGTTGTTTCTCTTGTTTCAAGGTTTATGGCTAATCCATCCGAGTTGCATTTACAAGCAACTAAAAGAATTCTAAGATATGTAAAGGGTACATTGGATTTTGGAATCCATTACCACAAATGTAATTCTGTCAAGTTAGTTGGCTTCAGTGATAGTGATTGGGGCAGCAATATAGATGATAGGAAATCTACATCAAGGAACTGTTTTAGTCTAGGGTCAGGACTAATTACATGGAGTTCCAAAAAGTAGACTATTGTAGCATTGTCATCTACTGAGGCTGAGTATATAGCCATCACATATGCTAGTACTCAAGCTCTATGGTTGAGAAAAGTCCTTGAAGAGATTGGAGAAAGGTAAAGTGGTCCTACCAGATTGTATTGTGATAACATGAGTGCCATTCAATTGGCATATAATCCTATCCACCATAGCAGATCAAAACATTTTGATATGAAGTATCACTTCATCCGAGACATGGTGGAGCACCAGATTGTTGAGCTTAAACATTGCAACACTTTGGACAACATTGCAGACATCTTCACCAAAGGCATGGCTAAAGCTCAATATATAAAGCTGAGAGACTGTATTGTCAGTCCTCTCAACTTTAAGGGGGAGAATGTTGGAATTTAATCTACCTTGGTTGGTCGGCAAGGAGGTTGACGGCAAGGAAGTGGATGGCAGGCGGTATAAGAAGGAGAGTTTTATTTTTAATTCTCTTTTCTTCCCTATTTCCTCTCTTCCCTATTCTCTCTCCCTATTTTTAGTCTTAACTATTTCTAGCTTATTTCCTAAGCTATATAAGCATGTAACCTTAGCATTATTGATGTTAATGGAGTTGAAAGCATTTTAATTATTCGCAAAATTTATTACGTTGTCCTCAATGTGTTATGGAATTTGACCAAATAGTCATGTTCTTTATAGCAATCATGAACTAGGTCAAGGTGTCATTGCTGCCTTCGTTGCACCATGCTGGAGGTCCCATATGGTGGACCATAGATGTGAATCCATCGACAAAGTGTTATGGGCCATATTTAGCAATAATAGCTATGCATTGGGGTTGATTAATATTTATGCTTCCAATGGCACCATAGAAAAAAACCATTTGTGGCTTTGGATTGTAGACTCATTACCTTCTACCATATAGGTTATACATGGTGATTTTAATATTATTAAATCCACCTCAAACAAAAATGGTGGGCACCACACTCACTAGACAAATGGAAAAAGGGTTTCATGGTTTTATATGCACCAAAAACTAGGAATTTATAACCCCAATATTAGCCAATGTCATCCTAACCTTGGTACACATTTTCTACTATGAGGGTCACAACTGATAGGATCCTCAAATGGATTGATAGAGAGATTTTGCTAGGATAACCCATATTTAATTTTGGTATTTTTTTTGGTCTCTTGATGGAACTACTGCATATTAGTCCTCTTGGACCACTCCCTTATATGCTTTTGCATTGAATGGTATAATACCAGGATGATCTCTCTAAGCAACCAATTCTATTTGAACACGTTATTTCTTAGCCAAAATCCCTCTCTAGCCTACATTCACCACATGTGGAACCTAGCACCACACTATCATATGCAAAATATATGGATTGATTGGTAAAAGAGTGCATTTGATTGAACCATGCACTTTTGCTCACTTATAGGCTTTAGTTGGTGTTTTTTTGTCATCATTCATACGAAGCCACTACATTGAAACTAAGGCAAGACACCTTGGAGTTGGAAGCTCGACCTTGTTCCAACACTCTTCAAATGCAAGTGGTTAATGTTAGACCCCAACAATAGATTGGGCATGCTTATGCAAACTATGGAGAGTAACTTAAATCCATAGTTCATAGAAGGCAAGATCCTACCCAAAAAATCAAGTCCATTTGAGAAGGGAAACAAGTGCTTTCTAAGCTTTCTAATATTATATAGGACTTTGTTTGACACTACCAATAGATGTTTACAACATATGATTTTTCTCTTGATCTTCAATGATGTACAAGCATAGTACCCTATAATATGAATTTCATAAAGCCCTTTGGGAAACAGTGGGATTTGACCTCCACAAAGTCTACCTTGAAGCCCTTAAAACTAACTCCAATGGGCCAACTAATCAATAGAGGTAATATTAAGCTCATACCCAAAAATTAAGGATCCTGAGAATATTTGTGACTACATACAATCACTTTACTCAATGTCTCCTATAAGATCATTACTAAAGCTCTTACTCTCAGGCTAAGGAATCTCTTGCCTCCATGGTGGAAACATTGGAATTTGTAACCAAACACTCTATTCAAGAGTTATATGACTTGCAAAGGGTATTATGGATCTCACCCCATATTCCCATGGTTTCAATGCTTAATGAATAGTGGAAAATTCAATCTACTAGTAAAGAATGGCAAATATACTTCCACACTATCAGGGATGTAGTTTTGGTCCTAAAGTAGCTCACTTTGTTTGTTGTCTTATTTTCTAGGGGCTTATTGTGGAATGTCTGGTTCACTTAGGAATGGCCAATCCCAAATGTTATTTTTATCATTGTAGGAAGTTTGTTAAGCACTTGTTTTGGTTTTGCTCTAGAGCCTAGTTAACTTGGACTTAGATTCATGATTTTTTCAAACCATTTAGGCATAGGCCATTCTCATGGAGCATGATTTTTTTGTGAGATAATACCATCATTCCTACAATAATTGAGCAAATATGAATATATTTAGAGCAAAAATATTATTTAACATTTGGAAAAACTACAATACTATTATTTTTTCTAAACAACAATATTTTACTAGTTTTCTAATTTATTTAAAAGCTCCAATATGCTCTAATGTTTTACTTCAAATTAAAATGTAGACCAACAAGGTTTCCCTTGAAGTTCAATATTTTTTGACTATATTGGATAATTAGGTGAATGATCTCTCCATTGTGGCTTGTGTCTTGCCCTCTCCACCCTAGAAAAAAAACACCCCATCCCAATAGAGAACCCGAGGTCAAAATATATCTCGATGTTGGACTCTAGCTTCTCATAGTCCCAATCCCTAAGAGCATTGCAATAGAGGTTTTTTTACTATTTTTATCATTCCCTCGAATTCCAAGACTAGGGTTCTTCATTAGGATGGTCAAAACCAATCAACATGATATTTTTGACAACTAAAGTCACTCCCAAGAAGCCTGAGCAAGGTGATGGTTCTGACTAAGAGCTTGTATCGATAAATCTTGATTCACATACTAACTAGGGTAACCTAATGGATAAGTACCCCCCTCTTTCTATTGGAGTTTTCCCCATGTCAACTTGAATGTTAGCAATTCTCACTTTTTTTTATCCGACTATTAGAATTTTTGTAGTTATTCTAGGACCGAAAGGTTCTTAAATGGTTCTATATATAGGCTTTATGGGGTGTGCTTCCATACCATCCAATTTTATTTTAATAGTGTACTCTTATTTTTTGTTATAATAATGTCAAGTCACTTTTAACAAAAAAACTTGGGTTTATATAGTAATAATACTGACAAATACAAATTCAATATTATAATTCCCAAAGGTGGTAAGGCTCAATGTGTGGGTCACATTAATTATATCCACATCTATATGAATACCTATACTTGGATTGATAATATATATGTGATGGATTTGTGTACTATAGATATTATTCCTATAACTCAATGGTTGTCTTAATTAGAAGATGTTACTCTGAATTTATCGTAGTCATATGTACAATAGAAAAAAAAAAAGAGGTTATTAGAATGTTACTTTAAAATTATACTAGTTGGAAGTATAGTCGAGAGAAAATAAAAAATATTTTTTATCTCTAATTTTTGTAACCACCACCACCTCTTAAGATCATATATTTCAACTAGATGAAAAATGTTAAAGAAGGATAACAAGAGCATCTTTACCTAGATGATATATTAAATGGAAGTCATCACATTCAAGTTATCACCCCCTAATATTCCTTATTAAATGTATTCTCTTCTCAAAAAATATGCTTAGGTCTATAAGACCTAAGGGTCTTCCTCCTTACCCAGAACATGATCATTCTATTCATCTTATTCTAGAAATTTAACCATCCAATGTTCATCCTTATTATTAATATTAGCGTCAAAAGTTAGATATTAAGAAGATAGTTGATGATACTTTGGAACAAGGTATTATCCATGATCAGGAGACCAACTGAAAGGTCATATAAAGGAAGTGTGAAAGGAGCTCCAGATAAAATCCTCACTTTGAAGTAATCAACATTTGTTGGAACAGAGTATGGAGAACAAATGCAGTAAGTTCTATGTTTTTAAATTCTAGAAAAATTCATAGAACTTGGGTGAATGTGGATGAATCCATGATGTGTTTCCTGGAAAGATATTTTTGAATCACTCAAAATGGACAACCGAGGCCAAAGTTATGAATAAATTACTGAACTTCAAAGTCCCAAAATGTATGGGTCGACATGTTCAAAACATCTTATAGGGTTTTTTTTTTTGGACAACACATTGTGAGGGCTTTTTACGCAATACATTGTGAGGGATTTTTACACAACACATTGTGAGGTATTTTTGCACAATGCATTGTGAGGGCTTTTCATACAACACATTATCAGGGTTTGATTGCTACATTTGTAGTGGGAGAATCGAGAGGCAGAGGAGGAAGAAGCAAGAGTAGATATTGGGGAGAACAAGCTGAAGAATATAACCAACTGAATATCAGTAAGGATTTGTATTTGTTTTGAATCCTAATAATAATTTTTCCAAGTTATATGGGTCGTGGATTTACCTATTTTGGGGTTTCCACATAAAAATCTTGTGTCCTCTTGCAATTTATGATTGTGTGTGTGATTTCATTTTTGCAATATCTGAGTTAATTTCACTTTGATAAGTAGATCATATATCACTTACAATATAAAGCATAAATTCTAAGTATGGATATATTTAACTAACCTAAGCTGAAGGATTAAGCAAAATATCTGATCTGTTTTAGGAAAGAGTCAAGTGTTGGCTCTTTACGGATCAAGTTTGGTATCAGAGCAGATTTTCCTAAAGAACTATGTATGCAAGGTAGAAGATCTCAAGGAAATGAATTAGCCCCATAAACCTAAATATTTGGAGAAGAAGGGAGAGATATGAAAAATGGTAAATCAATTAGAATTTAATTCTCCAACAATGTCCAACAAGGAATTCAAGAGAAGATTTCTTGAAATGGAAGACACTCTCCAAAGCTTGATGGAGATAATGCTTTCTAAAGAAGAAAGAAAATCAAGGAAGGGAAGGAAGAAATAAAATTTATAAATTGAGACCAAGTCTAGTGCTTCCAATGGTGAGAAATAAAAGAAGGATGAAGAATCCCACTCAAAACAACCTGAGAATTTTTCATCACAACTCTTGATAGTAGATCTGTTTAAAATGGAGGTTAGAATTGATATTCCAACCTACGAAGGGGAATAAGATCCTAAAAATTTAAATGCATGGATGAAGAAATTGGAGGTTTACTTTATTAGTAAGTCTTATATAGAGGTACAACAGATCAACTTTGCTATATTGAAATTGGGTGGTCATGCTCTCACATGGTGGGAGGCATACTCAGCTAGATTGGCAAGAAATCAACATCCAACTATAGAAACATGGGCAGAATTTATGAAGCCTATATAAGCTCATTTTTATCCTATTGGCTATCAAGAGAATATGGAGGAGAGATGGTTTTTTTTGAGATAGAGGCAGGGCCAAACAGTCCAAGAATACACCATGGAATTCAAAAAGCAAGCCATGTTAATGGGTGTTAATCTTTAAGATCCTCAATTTTTTAAGAAATATAAGTGTGGCTTGTCTTATCATATCAGGATAGAACCAGCATTATTTGATGCCAAGGACATTGATGAGGCATGAATTAAAGCCACATGAATGGAAATGAGGGTCAGAAAGCCAACAAAGGATAACAAGGCATCAACTTCATCTAAATCCTCCAAGCCTGCAAAGAAAACCAAGGGTTCCAATAATAAAGGTAAGAAAAAATTAGAGGCTAAAACTACCAAATCACAAAAGGGTGAAAACCATTGTAAGGAATTTAATTTTTGAGGATCTAGTGAAGAAAATAGGATTTAAGGTTGTAGATCATTGATAACCATACCCAATGGGATGGGTGAAGAAGGACGTGGAGCTACAGGTAGCCAAGCAATGTACTTTGCAGTTTTATATCAAAACTAAATTCCATGATGCAATTACTTGTATTTGTCAAGTAATTTTTGGTAGCCCATATTTATGGGAAAGATATGCTTTATTTAAGTGGAGGTGTAATGTTTTGGAGTTGAAGAAATGTGGAATCACATATGTGATTAATCCTAGCGGGTTGGAAAATAAATTCTAGCTTGTGACAACACAACAAGCCAAGCATTTGGTGAATGTAAGCAAGATATTCATGTTATTGATGATAAGACGTACAAATAGTAATATGTAGTTTAGTAAGGATGTGGAAGCAACCAACTGTAATCCCCAACAAAAGAAGGAATTAGAGGTATTGTTGCAAACATTTATCCAACTTATGCAAGAACCAAAAGGCTTACCACCAAAGAGATAAGTGGAGCATGAAATTCATCTCTTACCTAATTTACCTCTACCAAATATCGGGTTGTATAGACATTCTATAATTGAGTCAGATGAGGTGAAGAAACTAGGAGTTATTGGATAAGGGTCTGATTCATCCTAGTGCATCCCTAGTTGGGTTCCCAATTGTTTTAGTTCCTAAGAAGGATGGGACATGGAGGATGTGTATAGATTATAGGGCACTCAACCACTGCCATGAATTGATGATCTACTGGACTAGTTGAATTATGCAAAGTATTTTTCTAAATTGGATCTAAAATCAGGTTATCATCAAATCTAGATGAAGACAAATGACATCTAGAAGACTGCATTCAAGACCAAGCAGGGTTTGTTTGAATGGTTGGTTATGCCATTCAAATTAATAAATGCCCCAACTACCTTCATGAGGTCGATGAATGATATTTTGAAACCTTTCTTGGATACGTATGTCATTGTATTTCTTGATGACATATTACTTTTTAGTCCAACATGAGAAGAGCATATTCATAATTTAAAATCACTTTTTGAAGTGTCAACAAGGGAAGCTTTAAAATTAAATCTTAAGAAGTGTGAGTTTAGAAAGAAGTCTTTAGTTTATTTGGGTCATATAATTGGGAATGGAGAAATCAAAATAGATCCTTCTAAGGTGGCTCCTTTAAGGAATTATCCAGCACCAAAGACCTAGACTGAACTGAGGAGTTTTTTTGGGGCAACCCAATACCTCAAAAATTTTAGTAAGGATTTCTCACATATAGCTAGACCTATGTTACAGTAGCTACAAAATAATAGAAATATTATTTGGGAAAAATAGGATAACAAAGCCTTTGAGTTGATAAAGGATAAGGTATGCAATGCACCTATGCTTGCTATGTCATACATGAGGATGCCATTTGAGATTGAGATGGATGCCTCAAGCCATGCTATGGGGGAAGTTTTATTCTAGCAAGGTAAACCTATATGTTATCATTCTAAATTGTTTTCAAGGGATATTTTTAACTATCCTATGTATGATAAAGAGTTGTTCGTACTTGTCCAAGTGGTGAAGAAATGGAGACATTATTTATTGGGTAAAGAAACCATTGTGTATATAGATCATGAGCCATTAAAATACTTACAAACTCAGAGTAAGTTACAGAAGTCCAAGTATTTTAAATGTATGGGTTTCCTATAGAAGTTTAATCCCCTAATCAAATACAAGAAGGGGAAGACAAATAAGGTGGTTGATATTTTGCCTTGTCCTACAACAAATATTGCTTTAATTGTAATGGAATTGGAGCCTTTTTATTTTGAAGAGTACAAGGGGTAGTAAGAAGAAGATGTTGAACCTGGGGAGAAGTACAAGGAGTTGAAAAATGGAGTGCAAGGCAAATCCAATGAGGATTTTCATTTGGAAAATGACTTGTTGTTCAAAGGGAGAAAATTATGTGTACCTAAGAGAGACAAACACATACATCTAATAAGGAAAGCTTACACATCACTAGTTGATGGTCATTTTGGTGTGCATAAAATAGTAGCTAACCTGCAATGATATGTCTATTGGTCTAATATGTCTAACTTTATCTGTGGATGTGCAAATTGTAGCACAAGCAAACCCATAAATCATAAATTGGGACTGTACACATCTTTACCAGTTCCTAATCGATCATGGGAGAGCATTTCAATGGACTTCTTAGGTGGATTTCCAACCACTTAGAGAGGTAATTATTATATGTTTGTTATAGTGGATAAATTTAGTAAAATGGCAATTGTTGTGCCATGTAAGAAATTTGTTACAACAGAAGGTATAGCCAAACAATTTTTTGAACATATTTTTGTTCATTTTGGATTGTCTAAGAGTATCATTTCAGATAGAGATACTTGCTTTATCAGTAAATTTTGGCTTGCATTATGGGGTATGTTGAACACTAACCTGAAGAGATCAAATGAATTTCATCCACAAATGGATGGACAAATGGAGGTGGTCAACAGGACAATTATGCACTTACAAAGGGGCTATAATAAACCAAATCCATAGACATGGGATAAAAATATAGCATATGTCTAATATAGCTAAAACTAGGCAATACATTCATTTGTGAGATTATCACCATTTGAGGTGTGTTATGGGTTTCTAACTCATTCACATTTTCATGGAACCTTTGAGAGTGGGCAAGATCCAAGTAGCTCAGAACCAAAAGGAGAGAAAGAATTTAAGTTCATTCAACGTATTCAGTTGATACAACATAAAATAGAGGATAAATTGAAGCAAACTCGGTAGCACTATAAGAAACGCCATGACAAACACAAGGTAGCTCATGATTTCTAAGTGGGAGATCTTGTATGGTTTCTTTTAAGAAAGGAGCGACTGAAGGGATAAGGTAAGAAATTGAAGCTTATCAAATATGGGCCAATTAATATTTTAGGCCATGTTGGGCCAAATGCCTTCCAACTCAAACTGCCAAGTTATATGTAAATATACTTTGTTGTGAACGTGGAAAACCTAGAGTTGTTTGAGCCCTTTTTGTTGGATGAGAGAGAAGATACTCCAATATTGCCTAAGTTGGATGATTTAGTCTCAAATGAATTTGAGGAGGCAGCAAAATATTTAATTTTGGATAGGAAAATGTAGACAACATGTCAAGCACAGGAAGAATTATGGTTGGTATGTCCTAAGGTAAAAATGCTAAGCAAGGAAAAGTGGATCTCCAAGAAGCAAGTGGAGAAACAATATCCCCATTTGAATAAAGTTGATTTTGAGGGACCAAAATCCTCCAATGGGGGAGGTATTTAGTAGGATACCAATTGAAATATCATTTATAGGAAGTGTGGAAGAAGCTCTGGATAAAATCCTCGCTTCGAAGCAATCAACACTTACTAGAATAGAGTATGGAGGACAAATGCAGTAAGATCTGTGTTTTCAAATTTTGAGAAAAATTCATAGAAGTTGGGTGAATATGGATGGATCCATGACGTGCGTCTTGGAAAGATATTTCTAACACTTTTTGAATCGCTCAAAATGGACAACCAAGGCCAAAATTATAGCCAAATTATTGAACTCCAAATTTCTAGAATGTATGGGTTGATGTGTTCAAAACTGCTTACCGGGGCTTTTTTTTTGGACAACATATTATGAGGGATTTTTTGCACAACAAATTGTGAGGTATTTTTAGACAACACATTTTTAGGGTTTGATTGCTATATCTATAGTGGGATAATCGAGAGGCAAAGGAGGAAGAAGCAAGAGCAGAGATTGGGGAGAAAACCTGAAGAATACAGCTAGCTGAATATTAGTAAGGATCTATATCCATTTTCAATCCTAATAACAATATTTTCAATATATTTGGGCCATGGTTTTACCCATTTTGGTGTTTTCACATAAAAATCTTGTGTCCTCTTGCAATTTATGATTGTGTGTGTGATTTCATTTATGCAATATCTGAGTTTTAATTTCAATTTGATAAGTATATCAGATATCACATACAATATAAAACATAAAGTCTAAGAATATATATATTTAACTAACCTAATATGAATTATTAAGTAAAATATTTGATTTGTTTGAGGAAAGAGTCAGGTTTTGACTCTTTACGGATCAATCCATCCTAGTATTGATCGCAATTCATCCTTGATTGTCATGGTCAATAGTAAGGATAATTCATGGCATATATGTCTAGATTTAAGAATAATCAAGCAATATCTTTATCAAAAATAAGTTCTCTATTCTTGTTATTGATGATTTATTAATTTAATTACATGGTACAAAGCTTTTCTCCAAGCTATACTTGTGTTCTAGGTTTTATTAAATTAGGGCAAGAGATGAGGATATTTCCAAAATTTCTTTTCATACTCATGAGGGCCATTATGCATTTTTGGTCATGCCTTATGGTCTTAAAAATGCCCCTTCCACTTTCTAGAGTTTAAAATTTGTTGTGTATTGTCTCCACAAATTTGTGTTGGTTTTTATGACATCCTCATTTATAATAAGCCTCAGGGATCCTATTTGCATCATTTTGAACAAGTGTTTCAACTTTTCAATTAGCAACAATTATAAGTCAAAAAGGTCCAAATGTTCCTTTTGTGTGTCTAAACTAGAGTATCTTGGTCATAGTGTCTCATGATATGAATACCACAGGATTGGCTAATATCTAAAAATCTTAAGAGTATTAGGATTTTTTGGGTCTCATGGGGTATTATAGAAAATTTGTTAAGAATTATGGTAATATTATATCTCCCTTGATGGATCTCACCAACAAGGACTCATTTGCTTGGTTTGATGAGGTTATAGGAGACTTCAATGCCTTAAATGAGGATATGTGTACCACTCCTATTCTATACTCTAGACTTCAACAAGCCTTTTGTGATTAAATTAATGATTCTAGAATGAGTATTTGTATGAATTAATGTAGGAAGGACATCCCCCAAATTTTGAAAGTAAATATCTCTTCAACAAGAATTTGGATCATTCTACTTATGAGAAGGAGATGTTTGTCGTCTTTCATGTGATGGAAAATTAAAAGCCTTACTTGATGGTTTAGAATTTTATTATTAAAATTGATCATAGCAATATTAAACACTTTTTACAAGAAGGTCTCTCTTATCCTGACTAAAATAAATGGTTGAGCAAGCTTTTATCCTATGACTTTTAGATTTAATATAAGATATGGAAGTATAATATACTAGTGGATGTCCTTTCTTTCAAGTATGAATATTTTATAGTTGTATATGTTATACCAAATCCCCATCCCTTTTGGATAAGCCACATTTGAGATGAACGACATTCAATTTTTGAGACTATCAAATTGATTCATGATGTTGATATTGGTAACTCATACAATCCATTATTCAATTGGTCTAATATGATTCTAATATCCTTTACAAATTACATACTTCTCCTTTGGTAGGACATTCAGGATTTTATAATCCTATCAACAAGTGAAGTAGTCTTTCTTTTGGAAATGAAAAAAGTTTGAGGTTAAATAGTTCATTAAAGAATGTAAAATATGCAAGAGGGATAAGAGCAAAATATATAAGTCTTCAATATTTTTTAGATCCCCTTCCTATTCTAGGTTGCTAATGGGAACACATCCCCTTGGATTTCATTGCAAGTCTTCCAAAGCTAGAGTGAAACAATTTTTTTGAGGTGACTGCACACCTCTTTAAGTAATATCATTTTTATATCTTGCATTAATTATTCATATCCAACAAGGTGAACACACTATTTTTTAATTCTATTTTTAAACCGCATGTATTCTCAATTTTATTATTTGTGATCATGATTCTATTTTCACTAACTTTTGAGAGTTTCAATATTAGTGGCACTAAGTTTCATATGAAATCTTCCTATCACTCTTACTTAGATGGCCAAACCAAAAATATGAATAAGTGCCTACATACATATCTGAGATGCTTTACCTAAGATAAACAATATTAGTGGGTTAAATATATTCTATTAGCAATATGGTGTTACAATAATTATTATCATTTTTCCACTTAGATGTCCCTTTGAGGCATTGTATGGGTAGAAACCCCCATCCTTGGTATACTATCTTTTGGATTCTTTCCATTTTTCTCAAGTGGATGAATTCCCACGATAGTGTTAGATACTTCTCTAGCTCCTTAAGGACGTTATTTATCAAGACTACAATTATGTGAAGCAACAAAAAAAAATTATTCCTCTTATAATGATAATTTGAGGTGCATGATATTTTCTTTTGTGGATTCAACTATATAAGCAACTTTCCTTGAATATATGGTCCATCTAAAAGCTTACACCTAGATTTTATGGTCCATACAAGGTATTTTTTAAGTAGATAATGTGGCATACTAGTTGGATATTCCTCTTACCTCCAAAATACACCTTATCTTCAAGTTTCTTGTCTTAAGTACCTAGTCAGAATATATGGTCCTAAATGAAGCTCCTAGAGCTAGATGAAGAAGGATGGATTGAATTGAAGATGAAAGCAATGTTACTATCATAGGTCCATAATCTATGGTCTTTTAGGTGTAGGAGATATTTTTAAAGAGGTAATATTTTCTTCGAGAAGATGTGATGTGGGAACTAAATACCATTCTCCAAAAATTCCAATATTTTAGAGGAAAATCATCTAATAGCCCTAATGTAGCCATATCGATTATCTTTATTTATTGGCTTAGGCCACTAGGATAGAATAGTCAGCCCTTGAGTAACAAGTTAAAGTTTTATTATTTTATTTGACTATAAATAGGGGAGAATATGAGGTAGATAGATTATTATTAATTTTTATATCACCTCTAGGATGCATAAGAGACTTTGCCCTCCCTAAGTGGCTTAGAGGCTTTACCCTCTCTAAGTGGCTAGAAGATTCTTCCCTCTATAAGTGGATTTGATTGTTTTTGAGAATTGGAATCTAAATTTGTGATAATTTATTGGATTAGTATTTTGAATTTTGATTCTATAGGAAATTATCTAGTGTATGTTATTTATGTTATCATTATTCAAAAATTTATTGTAGAATTTACTATTCTTTGGAAGTTGTTTTTTATAAGATAAATACAATTTATCCTAGACACCAAGTATCTCATATAATACCAATGGCATGATATCAAAATGATATTATGGATAGTCAAGGGCTAAGTATAAACACTCCCACAACACAACGATACAGATGATGATAAATATTTGATATAATATTATTTTATAAATAGCATATAGATCACCTTATCAAATTGGATCCATCTTCATATACAATATATTATAACATACAATGTCAATCATAGCCAATAATTAAAAACTATACATTTTAACATCCTCCCTTAAAATAAGTTAGGGACCATAAAGAGAAGTATTACTCAACATCCACTTTTAATGGAATTTATTCCATGTCAATACACTTCTACATATATCTAAAATAATTATTAATAAGGTAATGTTTGGTTAGGTTTTGGTGATATAAATAACAATACCTATTCCCAAGTGAAGCACAACCTACTTGGCTAGCTTATTAGCTCCTTGGTTTACCAATAATAAAATTTATGCGGGTTAGAGATGGTTGGGTGAAAACAACTTACTAAATGGCGTGATATTTTAAGTGTAGGGTGCTTGGTGGTCAATCGACTTGATTTTGATTATCCTCCTCATAATTTATGTTGATTGGTAGTTGAAATCATTGACATAGTAGGCTATGTTTGTAAGGTATATCCATTCAAACAAAGACAAGTGGCATCCAAGAATTTACTTAGCTCACATAGTAGTAGATAGATGTGGCAAATATCCTTATTATAAACATGCAATAAGTAGTATATTTTGGTTTATTGAATACTTTCTAAGATTTGAAATGATAATTCTTCATTATTCTTATTATGAATACCTAGAAAACCTTCTAGAGACTATAATGTTTACATATGGAAGTGTCTCTTTACATTGTGTAGTCAAATAAAACGTGCCATTTTACTGATATTAAAGAGTTACAAATTTAATATTTATGACTTCCCATTGGACTACAATTAGGTTCGTCTAATGAAGAAGCCCTTTTACAATATACTTTTATGGCACTCTATGTATTCTATGAACACCTCAAAGGGTGGGTAGATTTATGTCTACCACCGCTAGTTGAATGAGTTTCCAAGACTTGCACACAACCAAAATAAGTTGTTAATAGCATTTATGTCCTACCTCAATTAGATATAGATTAAGAAGAGTGTAAACAATTGAAATATTAATCTATTGCATTAAAACAAAGTTAAAATAAGCTAAAAACTCATAAAAATAGTTATACTCACCTTTGTTTCTAGTTTTCTGGCCTGCAAGTGACTGAAACTAGTTTTTGAAGGGAACTGTCCTTCAGGGAAATAATTTTGATTGTGAATTGTAACTTCATGTACTATTGGGGCTGGTTTGGTTTGAAAAACATTTCCTTTGAAGGAAATCTTCTTTTGTTTCCTAGGAAGCTTTGGTTTAAATATGGCGGTCATTTAAGTCCACACCTGCAGGTAGATTACAAAGCAAGGAGGCACAAAAAGAGGTATACAAGGGAATTCATGGGGGTTACTAGAAAGGAGGATTTGTATGCAAATCAGAGTTGGAGTTATTTTGGAAGAGTTATGGTAAGCACTTAGCACATCCTTCAAACTGAAATAAATTTGGGCCTATTTATAGAATTTGGTAGGGGTTGGGTGTGTGAAGTGTCTTGTGAGGTGGCATGAGTGCAACTTGCCTCATAAATAGATTTGGATGGCTCACCCATCCCTATTTATTAAAATGGGCATGGGTGCACCATGCCTTATAAATACATGGGGTAAAGAAAGTCCTCACCGTATTTATAGCATGTGGATGAGGAGTCTTCATGTCATTAATGCACATCCATTTATGGCATTGAATGAGTATGGGTATATGGAGAATAGGGGGTAGAGTGCACTAGGGCGAGGTGGAGCTAGGCTAGAGTCAAAGGGTAGACTAGGGTGAGGTGGCCCTAGGCTAGGTTAGAGGGGTGGTCACATGGTGACTAGGGGCTAGGTGTAGGAGGGGGCTTAGTGGGGAAAAGGGGCTTAAATGGCTAAATAGTGTTTTAATACAAATTAATTGGGCTTTTAGGGCCTTTTTGCAAATTAATTAAATATTAACACTGCACAAGAGATAAAGTTATATTTTAGGTGTCTACATTTGTCCCTTTTTATACAACAATGTGTGTAAACACGATTCAGTGCAAAAACACATGACTATTATCTTTTGAGGATATATGCAGAGGGAGATATCTCACACAAGTCTTGATAATATGAAATAAGTGAGTCTGCAGTGAAATATACTATGAATAGAAAGTGGTGAAAATACAATACAGTATGGAGGATAAGGCCACTTTATAAATATATGCTAAAGAACTACATTGTGCTCCATACGAGAGCTCTACCACAAACTACTCTCTAAAATAACACTCTTCATATCTATATGCTCTTCTCCTAATCTATCACTATGAGGCCCTTTATATAGGAAAATATATTCCTTGGCCAACACTCTACCTAGTTGTAAAAGTGGACACCTTGCACATTACAACATGCACATTGACACTTGTGCATTTTTTACATTGCTTGAGGTAAGTAGCTAAATTACCCCTAAATTAATCTCTCCTCTAACTATGTACCATAGGTGGTACATTTACATGACCCAAATGATGTAATATATTCTAACTCTAACAATGACACCAGATGAGTGCTTGACTATGAGGAGGATGAGTTGATGATGGATGATCATGGTTGATCATGTCTTTTAGTGTGTTGTAAGGACTATTAAGGAAGGATATGCAAAATTATCTCAAATAATGAATAATGTAAGATGCCCCAACTGTGGAAGGGACGGGTATCCTTGAAACTTTGCATTTGATAGATTATTGAGATCATTTGATTTTTCAAGTTGACCAGTCATTGGTAGGTATCTTTAGGACACTATGAATTGATTATATGTGTTCTTAAGTTGTCACATCGACAAAGTGAATGTGTGAGTAACCATACATAATATTGAAACAAAGTGTACCAAATTAAATTTGATTAGAGTTTAAGTTGAGAAGAGAAAATCTACTTGTTTCCCTAGTAGAGGAGGGGTTGTGATAGTCTCATACAAAGTTCTTGGAAAAATACAATTCCAAGATCGAGTGTTTTGATACTGATCATGTTCAATGCAACATTGATGGGTAATATATACCATCTCAAGTAGTGAGTTGATGAGTGAAGAAGTAGAATACAATAACAAAGCGCTTGACTAAAGGTATTTGTGCAACAACAATTGACATGATGATAATTCAATGGTTGACATGCTAGGATGTTATGGATGGATGATTGATAGGGATTAATATTACCATATTTATATTTTTTATCCGCATATGATAATGTTGCCATATTTATATTTTTGTATTATCCGCATATGATAATGTTATCAACTAGATAAGGTTTCTAATTATTTCAACCTTATCCAATCATTGTATTTGGCTATTTATTACCAACTTTGTAATGCAATTGATAGTTCTTCATCGTCTAAAATCTTTTGTGTGTTTGCTCACAAAATATTTTAGATGATGAAGAACTGTCAATTGCATTACAAAGTTGACAATAAATAGCCAAACAAAAATATGATATACAGTTGAAATAATTAGAAACCTTATCCAATTGATAACATTATCATATGTGGATAATACAAAAATATAAATATGGCAACATTATCATATGCAAATAAAAAATATAAATATGGTAATATTAATCCCTATCATTCCTCCCCATTATAGAAGCATTGGAATCCAATGCGTACAAACATGGAGGGGAAAGAGGTACTTTGGGAACAACATAGGAAAGAAACAAGGTGTTTCTGTGCCATAGGAAATATTCCTTGGAATATGCCATCAACAAAATATATATTTTTTGTTTAATTTTTTTATTATTTAATAATTTAATAAAGTGTGTTGTGTGGTCAATGTATGTTGACCATGCGAGTTTGGTGCACATGGTGTTCGTACAACATGGAGTGTGTGTACTAACTAGGAAATGGTTGCATGAGTAGGAGAGATATGGACTTGGAGTAGTGGAAACAAAGAACTAAGCATGGTAGAATGAAACCCTTGAGTGTTCATAGCAAACATATTTGCAATTTGGATTAGCAGGTGGTGGCTATGGTGATGGGAACTGGGAAGATTGTCAGAGCAGAGAAAAATAGTGGCCAAGAAGCAACACTACTAGAAAAGGAGTCGAAAATGCTAGAAAAAATAGCAGAGAACCTTCGATAAAAGTGTAGACACTAAAATCTTGTCAATCTGATTAGGCGACCAATACAAGGTCCAATTGACACCATATGGCCCCCTTGGGCAACCCTTAGAGGTTTACTAGTGGTCCTAACCACTCTTGAAATGCTCTACCCCACTTTTGGGAGCTTTTGGGCCATATAGGAATGACAGTACTACCCTGATACAACCATTGTTTGTGGTCGTCCCACCCCAGGAAGGTGGCAACCTAGCCATCCTAGGGTGGGACGACCACAAGGTTTGACTCCCAAAAATTCAAATCTGGACAAATGGAATCTAAAAATTTCCATTTACCCTGCCTATTCGACCATGCTAGTCAAAGGACGTAGCATCCTTATGACATGTTTCATGTAAGAGGCCAAATAGGGAGATTCTCTTCCCCCTCCAATGCATGTCAACCTGTTGGCCAAATGACACCTCTTGCCCTACATGCCCTCGCATGCCTTCTTACCCAAAGGCTTCCTTTGGCTATAAAGTGGATCAATTTTCCACACAAAATATATAGAGGAGTTTTGAGACATAGCAATGGAGTGCTGCCAAGATTTCCCCTCACCATTTTGTGCCCTTTTCCCTTGAAATCTCTACCTAGTGAAGGAGGTTTGTGAGTGATCTAGGAGGTACAATTTGATTCCAAAACAAAACTATTTGAGTGCATTTTACCATTAAATTTGACAAAAACACTATTTAGGAGGTCCCTAACCAATTCATAGAGTAATTGGTGATAAAATAAGTGCAGAACTGGTGGTCGTCCCACCCTAGGACGGTCCCTAGTCTATGACAATCCTAACCGTCCCACCCTCAGATGGTAGTTGATATGTGCATTATTTATTTAATTTTATTTTTTATTTAGATTCTATATTATCATATGAGGATGCTTTCCAAATTTCATGCATTGTGGAGCTATATTGAGCGAGATATCACATTTTTAGTGTTTTGCAGGGTCTTATTCAGGTCTACGGAGCTCACCTAGATATGCATAGGTATATGTGCCATATTTTTAAAATCTGACCACATGGGTTGTCTTGAAATATCATTTCATGTATGCTTTCCAAGTTTCATACATTTTGGATATGTTTAGGGGTATAAATTGCTTGCTTTGGGTTTTATAGGCTTCGAAAGTGCACTACAATTACGCCATTCCATAAGATGCAATTTCGGTTTTATTTTCAGTAATATCTTCCCAAAACCATCTATTTTACATAACTCTGAAATTTCAAGTCATTTGGAGTTTATTTAGATAGGCGTATTTCATATTCATGTTTTCTAGTCTTTTAGTTCTTGTGGGGATTGCATATTTTCACCATACACACTCGCTATTTAATGATTCTGATTTGCTTGTGTGCAGGTGCATGTTTCTACAGAATACAAGGAAAGAGAACAAGATCATAGAATAAATAAATGACATCATAGGTTCACCCACCTCAATTGTGGGTACAAGGAAAGACATTGGAAGTGCACGCGAGCTTCTTTGAAAGGACTTGATCCTTTGGGCACCCCATAATTTTGTAAACAATTGTATCTTGAGACCTCAAAGGGACATATATATAACTATGGTTTTGAACCAATAAATTAGTAGAAATAAACTCTCTTTTATTTCATTTCTTGCAATTTGGTATCTTTCCACTTTTACTTGCATGCTTTTGTTTTGATGCTCATAACACACTAGCGATAGATGCACATTGTTTAGTTGCATTAGGTGCACCATTTTTCCCATAATTTAGTAGTGATCATGATGTTACCTTATCCCTATTTATTTTCTATAGGTTTAACCTTGGTTTTTGTTTGGTTTCTATTGCAGGTACTGGTCATCCTGGTTTGAAACGACCTCTGGACTACTCCCTAGATTACCCTGGGATAGCCACACAACCGTCCCACCCTGGGATGGCCATCAAACTAGAAGTCATACCACCCTAGTATGGACACAAAATAGAGCCTTTTATGCTCATATTCTAGAAACAACAGGTTCCTTGGGTGATAAGGTAGGTACCTAAACTTTCTATTTTCTGTTGCACAGTCATAATTAGCTGAAATTTGATTTTTCTTGCGTGATTTGTTTGCTAAGAAGGTAGAAAAATAGTTTCATTTTATCATAAATGCAAAATTAACAAAAAAAAGAATAAAAATAAAAAATAAGTTAAGTTATGATGCCCTTGTATGGTTTGCTTGCATGTAGGCTACCTAATGGGTAGGCCATCATTTAGGGTTTGCATCTTGTAGGTTTATTTTTACCTAACTTATTTTGAAAGTAAAATGTACTTTTGCATGCATTTAGTGAATGATCATCAAATGCTTCATTGTTTACTTTATTTGGATTAAAAATAACCACACACACCATGATTCACTTAAACGCTAGTGAGGTGGATTTCATCATCATCCACTAGTAGAGTTCAACGAGGTGGCTTTCATCTCCACCTGTTGTCTCAAATCCCATGAACCCTTTTTATTTTCCAAGGCTGGTTCCAAGATCCATAATAGCCCATGGGTTATAGCACGTATCTCTCTTTGGAGAGGTATATCGCAGACTATGGGTGAACCAGGTGAGGAACTGGTTGGACCTAACCTGTTCTCCCTAACCGTGTGTGGACTTCATCACCACACATTATAGGCTGGATTACATGACCGTGACTTTCATTACCAGTTTTTGAGCTATGAGCATATAGGTGAAAATCCAATTAAACACAATATTATCATCCAACAAGATTTCAAACACGTGACACATGGTCATATTTTATAAACAACACACCTGAAACACACAAAATAGTTTAGGGATTCACATCTAAAACTTAAAAGAGATAATCACTTTTTTTTTTAGTGTTTCCTTTCTTGTGTGTTGTTTCATTAAGAATTTGTAAAGGATATAATCATATAGGGTTTGATAGAGAGTTACAATGGTGTGCACCTGTAGCCAATCCTAATAATAGGCCGAAGCTATGGAGAGTGGACTAGGAGATATGAGTCATCTCCACTTTATCCCTAGGGACTTGGTCATACCTCCATTTCGATCCTTTACTAACCCTAGTCCCAAAACAGCGGGGCATGAGCCACACCTATAAGGGATCCTTATATAGGACATCCTTATGGGTGATGGACCTTACCTAGAAGAGTGTTCCTGGTATTTAGACACATCACATGCCTTCTTTGATGAAAGGCAATAGCGTGTTGAGGTGCAAGTAGACAGAGTGGTGCCACACATCCATGTACCTGATAGGTATGACATACTTGTTCATAGTCCAGAGCACAACTTCACACAATGGGTGGAGCAATTTGATCCTACCTTGCCTCTACATCACCCTGATAAGGTCCAGCAACTTAGGCAACCTGATGAGTATGATACTCATCGCTCGGAGCAAGCTAACTCCGCCCTTCCCTTCCTCATCCATGAAGGAATGCATGAGGAAATCCTTGATTATCCTTAAGATGGTATACCATGCATACACGATGTGCCTCTACACTCACTGAGTATAATGAGCATATGCTCAGGCTCGAACCTCAAGTCAATGCGACTACCCTCAATCGAGGGAAGCACATGATAGAAATCATAGATTATATTGAATGAGATTGGCCTAAGGGTAAGACTCCTAGGCATCCTAGGCCTCGCACAATGGAATATATCAATCAAGTGATTGCAAGATATGCGGAGCACCAAGCACAATTCAAGCATCTTCATTGAGACAAACAGCAACTAGACTGCTTGCATCAGCTTGAGAAAGAAAGAATCGAATGGTAAACCAATGAGTTGTTCTAGAGAACTTTGTGGTAGAAGGTTCCTACCCCTAAGACACATAGGAAAGGAGTCCACCCAAGGAAACCCATGATCATTCTAGATAGATATCCTAGACATTATCCAATGTTGCCTCTGCAACCTCCTAGGCCAGATCGGGACTTACTTCTTAGGCCAAACATAGGGCGCCCACAGTAGGCATATACCCATCTTTATAGACTGGCTCGAGAGATGCCTTATGGGGCTTACATTGAGCATGAGCCAGAGGTAGAATATTTAGAAACACCTTACCAAGGTAGGGGTGGTGACATGCCACCACCCTGAAATAGGTCGGAGGATCCTTGACCTCCACCATAGGATAGGAGCAGAGATGAGGAGATCAAATCCTATGATGCATATAAGGTACTGCTAGAGCGCTTAGAGTTAGTAGAGAACAAGACCTTCAGGTTTGGATCTCAAAATCCCACTTTGTGCCAGTTACATAGTCATCCCATCCATCCTTTGGTTCCTACCCCTTCCTATCCAGAGCAATTTAAGATACCTCAGTTGGCTACCTTTAAGGGAGAGGAATATGCGTAGGAACATGTTACCAAGTTCCTGAGTCAATGCTTTGGAATTCAGGATAATGATGCTTTACTTTTATGGAAATTCATGACTACCCTCTCTGGCCCCTCCATAGAGTGGTTTACCCAACTCTCGAAGCATAGCATCCATAATTTGGATCAACTTGTATGTGTTCCTCGAACGCTTTGCCTTCAATACCAAGAGGAAGGCAATGCTAGCTGATCTCACTGGATTGAAACAATATGACGATGAGTCAATAGCAAATTATGGTAATAGGTGGTGAGCATTGCTCACAAAACTACCATATTTACTCCCCATTTCAGAGTTAACTCAGATGTTTGCCAAGAGCTACCTAAAGTTGATCTCCTTATTGTTGTAGCTACAACAATATCTAACTCTTGAAGATGCCCTAGCACAAGCTAGGACCATTGAAGACATCAAGATTCAAGAGGGAGAGATTATGAAGCCTTGCAAGGAGTGGAACAAGAATGCTAAGAATACCCCAGTGAAGCCTAAGTCAATAGTATTGAATCAGGTTGCCATTAGTGTCCCAGGGCCAGCGCAAGCAACGCTACCTCAAAAGCCTAATTATCAGGCTACACCTAGGAACTATGCCAAGGAAAACCAAAATAGTCAAGGGCAAAATCAACAACATCACCCCAAGTGATAGTTCATGCCCATTGCAAAGTCTATGGACTCGTTGTTTGAGCACCTCTTAATGACTAGTTCGATCAATTATGCCTGAGAGTCGACTTGTAAACCCAAATGCACTGAAGCCCAAAGGATACAAAGAAGGCCTATATTGCAAGTTTCATAAGAAAAACGGGTATGACGTGCAAATATGTTATAAGTTCAAGCATGTGGTGCAAGACATGATCTATAGGAACACCCTTCAGGTAGACAACCCTATCGCACCAAAAAATCAACATATTAAGGTTTTTAAAGACCCCTTGCCTACCCATGCAAATCATGCTAAGCCAGTGTCCTAGGTAAATGAGGTTCATCATGCACCCCCTCAGAAAGTGTATATCAGCATGATCATCATTGTAACAAGGAATAGGCAGTACCCAAGCCCAGTCACAAGTGATGTGACTGAAAGTGATGTTCCTTCAACATCACAACCTTTATCGCCTCCTGTGCTGAGCCTCCCACCTAGGCTTGTGATCATAATCAAGAGAAAGCTTGCGTAGAGCTTGAGAATGACATCTTCCTGACTTTCCATATATGAGCTCATTTAATAACCACCACCTCATAGAGAAGCTTTAATGGAGATCCTTAAGGTGATAGAGCTTCAGCCCCAATAGCCACCTCAATGTGCTCTCATCCCTACAATGCTGATAAACCAATGGTTGACTGGGAAATCCCTGTCATATCCCAAACTGCCACATAATCTAAGCATATGGAAAAACTCCCACTCTATCCAGTGTTAGCTAACCAACCATATCCCTCGCCTCACTCAACGAAGCTGCACCTCAGCATCAACCCATGCTGGGTAATCCCTGTAGGGTCTCCAGAACACATTAGCTACTCTAAGTCCTAAAAAATACTGAGCATAATGACCCATGTCATCTGCCTAGTGTCAACTCTATCCTACCTCCCAGGCCCTCTACCATAGGATCCCGTAGCCAATCTCTCGGTCATCCACCTCTGCCTATGTCGTCCATGGTAGTCTCTGTGGCTTATCCACCACTATATGCTACCATTCCTAAACCTATAGTATAAATATACACCCAAAGCCCTTATACCCCTAAGAGTGGATCTCATACAGCTCATCATACAGTTGCACCAATAGTGTTGTCCCCCATGCCATCACTAGTGCCTGCTCTACAGTGCATCCTACCAGAGTAAACACTAACTCCAAAAGGTTCCAGGGAAACCTAGCACCCGATGAGTCTGGTAGAAACATATTATAGATCAGTGTCATCAATAGAACGTGCCTCATGCCTAGTACCCTATCCTCATGCCAATGTGCCACCAGTATATCTCAGCTGGAAGATCCCCCTATCGCCTCCTCCGTGGCCCTACCAAAGTACCTCTCCATAATTACCTTTCTCAAATCACATTGAGTAGACCCAATCACCCATTCCTCTATTAGAATGTGTAATATCCAGTAGACATCCTCCAACATCATCGTCATCTCCCCTATCGATAGGTGGAAGGTGTTGGTGCGTGGGTCCCACAGATCAATAAGTGTCGTCAAGTAAGCATGGTCACCCAACACAGGATCTAATCGTGTCACCTGATTGAGGCCAAGGTCATCAAGCCACTCCTAGTAAACATCAATAAATAAGTCTCTCGTGGTATCAAAGAGGGTCAGAACTCAACACTGACTCTTCACCACCTGGCAGAGGTAAGTTAGTCAATAACATGCTCCAAACAAGCTTCAAAATGCCCCCAAAACACTCAAAAAAGACAAAAAAAATCCCCTTTTTTTAGGCCATTTTGTGGTCATCCCACTCCAGGGTGGCCCCTAAATTTATGACCATTCCACCCTGGGAAAACCCCTAAACAGCTCAGGCTGGCCGTCCCATCCCAGGACGACCCCCAAACTAGGCAAAATTGGGCCTTCCAGGACCTCAAAAACAGGTAAATAATGACAAAATAAAGCTCTAAAAAGCAATAAAAACATAAAAACAAGCATAAAACATTACAAGACATCCCTAATTAGGATTAATTATCGAGAATTTAGTATGCTTTGTCAAAAATTAAAATAATCCATAATTTCAATTTCAATTTCAAGCATAGTGTAGTAAGAAATCCATATTCTTACCCGTCTCGCACCGGCTTCGTCGTTGGATGAGTCTGTACGCTGTATCATGGTGAATGTAGGATTATTTTTGTAGCACTCCACTACTTAGAATCTTCCTCCTCCTCCTCACCTCTCAAGATACAAAGTTGTAAATGCGCAAATGAGCCCAAATGACCCATTTCTGACTTAAATAACCCTCCTAGGGCCTTGACCATATTGGGGTGATATGAGTGGATATTTGTATGGCTATCCCACCCTATCATGGCCATAAAACATGCCATCATCCCACCCTAGGATGGCCATAGAAAAATTGCACAAAAATAGCTTAAAATGCACCAAAAAGGGTCCAAAACCCACCAAAAATAACTCAAATTTGGTCAAATTTCACATCAGATCAAAATGAATCTAAATTTCTCATGGATAAGTGGAAAAAAATTTACTTCACACCCTAAGAAGGCCATTTTGGCTGGACAACACCATGGGAATGAAGTTTTCAGCTCATTTCTTCCATATAGCATTAGCAAAATCATCAAAATGCTCTCAAAATGCTCCATTTTTCGATGAGTAAAACCGGAGGAAACCCTAACAAAGTTAGATGTGTCAAGTGACTCGTCGCTTTTATCACTGATAACTCCCTCATATAATCATCACTTGAGAGGGTAGTCATACTTAGCACATTCATAATCACAATCAACAATCGCATACTCAATCATGCAAACTGTGTTCGCTCAATGAATCATTAACAAAGATAATCCGCTCCTGCTTGGGGCAGCAAACAAACACAGATTAAAGCAAATACTTGGAATTATAGAATCATGATGTAATATTAATCCCTATAAATGATGCAATATAGGAGTTACATACGATATGTAGGATAATGCAATGCAGGTTTGATAGGATATTTTACAAATTTTTAAGATTTTTTTTGAGATATTTTAAGTTTTTTTTTATTGATTTTTTTTTGTAATTTTGACTTTGATTTTGATTTTTATGTATTGATTTTTTTAAAATTTTGTGTTTTAATTTTTTATATTTGATGGATATATGTGATTAGATAGATACGATATGTTAGATGAAATGGATGTGATATGCTTATGTAATGGATGATGTTGTTTCAAATTATGTGCATGGTGTAGACTCACATGTGTTTGTTTAATTATTTTTGGATGTGTGTATGTGAATTTCATAATAAAAAATAGTTTAAGTAATAAATGATAATTTAATAGTCATAATGACACATTAACACAACATAAGACAAGACAATATGTAATGAACTCGATGAATGCAATGCTAATAATGATCATGGGTAGACTAGTAGGAATAATTAATTAGTCATTAACATAATAACAAGGAACAATGAACATAAGGAAAAAAATAATAGAACACACAAAAAATGGCTTGAGAACATAGATGGTAAGTTGAGTTTACCCTTGATGCAGTTGACCCATATTTCCAAGGCTTTTTGGATAATAGAAGAATTTCAAGAAATTCAAGCACCCTAGTGTGAACAATCAAACTCATCTAATGGTCAGTCATTATCCCATCCAAATCTAGACCATCATGAATAATATTAAGCCTATCATAGACCAAACTATGTGCAATTATGTTCATTTTCCATCTTGAGCTAGGTTGGACTAACCAATTGTGAGGTAAGCCAATATAAGCTAGATCATCTACAAGCACATAGAGGTCTATACAAAAGAAGGTTGCTAATGCGGTAAACATGTTGCCACTTGAAAGGCATAATTCACTTCTCGATAGACGTCTATAGCACCTATGGATGTTAGCCCCATAATCCTTTAACATAGCTCCATTTCCAGCTAAGCATCTATAGCCTTGAAAGAGGCACCTAAAATACTTGAGGGGACCAATATTTAGATCTCTTTTTCTCTTTTCGATAGACGTCTATAGCACCTATGGAGGTTAGCCCCATAATCCTTTAACATAGCTCCATTTCCAGCTAAGCATCTATAGCCTTGAAAGAGGCACCTAAAATACTTGAGGGGACCAATATTTAGATCTCTTTTTCTCTTTTATGTTTTACTTTTATTTCTTTATTTTTCTATTCTATTTTATTTTACAACTTATCTTGTTTGGATCCTCAAGTTCGAATTATGTGAATGATAGGATGAGTGAGAAAACTTTCGCTTTATGGCAAGACTACTCATGGCATTGTATTCCCTAGACTCAAAATTTGATTAAAGTGTAATATGTGATTGGTCTAAGAAAGAAATGAAGTCAGTAAGGGGAAGCCTAAAATCATATTAGAACATAACGATGTTCGACAAAGGTTAACTAGGAATGGTTGAATATCATAAAATACTTCTACTACCAAGTAACCTAAGAATATGATTGAACAAGACATCACGACAATTACGATAACTAGTGCATGGTGATTGATAATTTGCAAAAGATAAAAGAGATGTTTATGTGCAACATGATTGACAAGACAACATGACAAATGCTAAAACACTATACTTAGATGCATGATAATGATACAAAAACATGACGTATATATATGGGAACAAAATATGTAGCATATATATCATTGATTAACTATGCCAATCAATATTGGGCAATGCATATCCATGTATCTAAAAGGTGACCAAATTAGAATATTATGATCTTTAGTTTATTTATGCATGAATGTGTTGAATGAATGCAATGCAAAGAGATGACGAAAGAAAGCCAAATGATTGGGAGGATCACCTAGAATAGATGAGAGATAAAAGAATTGAATTTAGAGGGAGGGTTAACTTCCCCTAGATGCAAAATTGGTTGGAGGGAGTGTAAACTCCCCCAAACATAAAAGTGGTTTGAAAGAGGGTGAACAACCCCAGTCATGAAAAGTGGCTTGAAGGAGGGTGAACTCCCCTAGTCAAGAAATTAATTTGAAGAGGAGGAGAGAAATGAGGAGAAGAAGGTTTATGAAGGAAAAAGGAAAGAGGAAAAAGAGTGAGGAGGAAAAGGACCAGTCATAGGTATGTAGTCGTGTGAGTATAGCCATACAACAATGGCATAGAACCTACTAAAGAAGGAGATGAGAAGAAGGTTGAAGAGGCGAGAAAGAAGGGGCAGCTAGAGCAGAGTCAATGAGAGAACAAATTATGACAATGGTTGATGGTAATTTTAAGCGAGTCATAGTGACACCTAAGGGAGGAGATATGATGCAGGAGCATCCAACGAAATTGTCGGGGCCATAACTTCTCAACCGTAGCTCTGATTGACGTGAAATTTGACAGGGAGCTATTTGGGAGAGTGCTAAACAAATACAACTCCCTAAAGTCCTATTTGTCCAAAAAAATCAGTTTTTGGGGCCAAATTCCATCATCTGGTGCGCAAAAATTAGGTTTTAAAATTTCTTACCTACTTTTTTATGCTTTTTGAGCTGTTCGGAGGTTAATATCTCCTAATGTATTTAGAGTTAGGATGTGAAACTTTATTTTTGGCTTTTCTATTGTAAGAGGGATGTGCACCCTAATTTTGGGCCCCATCCGACTCATTTCAATTTTTAGGGTTTTTTTTTTTGGCTATATAGCCACAGAATGAGGGTTTGTAAGGGATATTTTTCCAAGTTTTTGAATAAGAATTGGTTTGAGAAATTTTGGCTCTCCATCAATATATAAGATTGTCTTGAATCATGATTAATGTGAGATACCCCAATAATGGAAGGGATGAATATCTTTGAACCTTTTTGTTGATAGATTATGAGATCATTTGATTTAGCAAGTTGACCAACCACAGGTAGGTATTATCAAAACGCTATGAGTTGATTGTAAGTGGACGTAAGTTGCTACCTTGATGAAGCAAGTGTGTGAGTAACCACACAGACATTGGCATGAAGCATACTAAATTGGATTGAAATAGAGTTTGAGTTGAGAAGATAAATTTTATGTTTTCCCCAGTAGAGAAGTGTTAATGATGGTCTCACGCAAGGTTCTTGGAAAAATATAGATTCCAAGAATGAGTGTTTGGATATTGATCATGTTCTTAACAACATTGATAATTAATTTCATTCACCTCAAGTAGTAATTTTATGGGTGATGGGGTTTGAATTTGAACTTTCAAATGCGAGGGTGGCCACTGATAAGATGTGGATAGAGATTGTTGCTATGGAGGAGTGGTAGGTTGAGTGAGAGTCCATGAAGGAGGATGGGTAAAGAAATAAGGTTGGCTAGAATGGGGAGGAGGAAGATATTGAGAAGGTGAGAAATCCTTAGGCAAAGTGGAAAAATGAATGATGATTTTGAGGGATAGAAGAAGCAAGATGATAAGTAGTAGCTACACACAAACCAAGAAATGGATGAGGATAGTTGAAAGTAGAAAAATGAAAACACCCAAGGGTTGTGATTTTGCATAGGGCTACTACACATGCTTTGTTGTTCCATAAATTGGTTGTTTAGTAGAAATAATATGGGTTTGTATGGTTGTAATAGAAATTATATAGGTCCATACGGTTCATGTTGGGAGATGATTGTTGATATGATTTTCTTTTGTTTTGTTGATTTTAAGTGTTTTTTGGTTGTTTTATTTTAATAAGTATCTAGCTAAGCAAGCAAGCAATCAAACATACAACAAATATTTTAAGCGAAGGGTTTACATGTGATTTGATGTTGCTTATGTAGGATTTTGTTTTGTTATTTTTTGTGTTGTTTTTTAATGTTTTTGTATATTTTTTGTTTTAAATACCCCCTAAAAAATCAACAAATGGTGGATGGATTAAATCAAAAGGTGTGTTGATGAATGTTCCTCAATGTACTCAAAGGTATGTAAAGAGAGACAAAATGCATAAGCAGGTGAAGTCTACCTAAGGCAAATATGGATCGAGGTATCCAAAAGGAGACAAAGAGGTGTATATTGTAAGAGGTGGTGTTTTCTAAAACCTATGTTAGACCAGGCATCCTTCGCTTCACCCTTGGGTAAGCTTGGTCAAAAATAGCAATTGCATATTCACTAATTATATAGCCATATGAGCAGGGGGCTTCTAACCTAGACTACCCTAAGATAATCCCAAGGGTAGTGATTTTTCAATGATGAAGTCCAAGAAATGTGTCTAGGGGGTGAGTCTATGGTTGGAGATAAAATCTAATATCGTTGATCTCAATCGACGGTTGGTGATGAAATCCAACATCGCCAATATGTCAATCAATATGTGCATGTGCATGTGTGGATTTGCTTTTAACAAATATGCAAAAACACAGTCTATCCTAGGAATACAAATGTAAATCTTTTCATTTTGCCTAGACTAAATGCGAGAAAGTAAACTCTACACTAGGAATGACAATTTCACTACCTAGAAAGCAAGGAAGCAAATTCTATGCTATGAAAGGAAATGCAATTTGTCCTAAATAAAATGATAAGGAATTGAAACCTATGTTAGGAAATGAAATGTGTTTTCTTTTAATCAAAGGGCAAGAAAGCAAATATATTATAAGTAAAGTACAAGATAGAAAATTAAGTGGAATGAAAGTAAACCTACTCTTAAAAAAGCAAAGTGTGAGGCAGAAAAGGAAATAACGTTTGAAATCAAATGTATCCTTAAGAAAGAAAATGTGAGATAAAAAAGCAAAGACTTTAAAGCAAATCTATTCCTAAGAAAAGAAAATGTAAAACATAAATTAAAAGGCTTTTGAAAGCAAATTGATCCTTAAGAAATGAAATGTAAGAAATTAAATGCTTTTGAAGCAATTGATCCTTAAGAAAGAAAAATGCATGAATTAAAAATGCTTTTGAAGCAAGTTGATCCTTAAGAAAGGAAAATGCAAGAAATTAAATGCTTTTGAAGCAATTTATCCTTAAGAAAGTAAAATGCAAGAAATTAAATGCTTGTGAAGCAATTGATCCTTAAGAAATAAAAATGCATGAAATTAAATGCTTTTGAAGCAATTGATCCTTAAGAAAGGAAAATGCAAAAAATAAATTTATTTTGAAGCAATTGATCCTTAAGAAAGGAAAATACATGAAATTAAGTGCTTTTGAAGCAAATTTATCCTTAATAAAGGATAATGCATGAAATTAAATGCTTTTGAAACAAGTTGATCCTTAAGAAAGGAAAATGCATGAAATTAAGTGCTTTTGAAGCAATTGATCCTTAAGAAAGAAAAATGCAGGAAATTAAGTGCTTTTGAAGCAATTAATCTTTAAGAAAGGAAATTGCATGAAATTAAATGCTTTTGAAGCAATTGATCCTTAAGAAAGAAAAATGCTAGAAATTAAGTGTTTTTGAAGCAATCGATCCTTAAGAAAGGAAAATGCATGAAATTAATTTCTTTTGAAGCAATTGATCCTTAAGAAAGGAAAATGCATGAAGTTAATTTCCTTTGAATCAATTGATCCTTAAGAAATGAAAATGTATAAAATTAAATGCTTTTGAAGCAATACTATGCTAAAGATAAAAAAATGTAAGTGATTTTGAAGCCAAACAATGATAACTATCATCATTGCTCAAGATTTACTTAGTCATAAATATGTCTATACTGGTCAAGATATGCCTGTTAAGATTATGACCAGTTGTCTACCAAGAGATTTATGTATGACACAGATCAAGATCTGGATTATCTCATGGAGACGAAGAAATTCACAACTTTCTTCATGCCTCTATGTATATGTCTATCATAGGGTGCTAACATGAAAGGAAAGAACTTGAAAGCAAACTTATTCCTAAGAAAGAAAAATGTGAGACAAAAATTAAAGGCTGTTTGAAAGCAAATTGATCCTTAATAAAGGAAAATATAATAAATTAAATGCTTTTGAAGCAATTGATCCTTAAGAAAGGAAATGCATAAAATCAAGTATTTTTGAAGCAATTGATAATGTTCTTTGTTTGAATTTGACTTAGAAATGAGTGTAGATATCTTACCCAAAGTCCAATGTTCTCTAGAATCTATTTGGAACAGTTGCACAAGATCTGATTACTAAATTTAGCTATTTGATAGAAACTGTATGGGCCCATACGGTTGGTGGCAAAAATCGTACCCCCTTGTACGATTTATGTTGGGAGGAATTTTTGGTCCCTCTCTCTATTGGTGTTGATTTGGCTGCTACAAGAGATCAATTTTGTGGTGTTTTCTACATAAAAAAAGGATAGAAAGTTAGAATTTTTATGAAACAAGCATTGAAAGCAACTATCCCTAACTAGTAAATCTCTATACACAATTTGAAGTAACTATTCTATTGAAAATCAAATCTAAACTAATGAACATGAAATAATCAAGGAAATAAATGCAAGATACTAAATTTAAAGAATTGCTAGGTGAGAAAGTGCACCTTTTTATGTAAGACGAGTTGGCCTAAGAAGGCAATTGATGCATGAAATGACAAGGCATGGTTAAGTAAATAAATGTTATCTCATACTTACCTGCAATTATTGTGGTTGTTGTGTTAGCTATGTAAAATTGGTTACCTACCTTGGTGGGTCTAATTTTAGAGCTCTTTAGAAACCGTGCAGGTCTGTATGACTTTGGATGACAACTAGCTAGGCCTAGATGGTTCTTACTAGAAGTATTTGTTTTGGACCAGCCATAATATGTCTAGTTATGGAGGTCTATGAAGAGTTCACAACCTACAAACATATATAGAAAATAGATATTGTTAGTAAAAATAGATAAAAAGCTACCAAAACAAAAACATAAGGTGAAAGTGAGGAAAAGACACTGGAAACCAGAATTCTACAACCTAAAAATTTGTTTGTCTATATGTGGTGTAGGGTTTAGAAGTCCCATTATGATCACCAAAATATAGTTAAGAAAATTGTGCTACCAATTCAATATTTATTACTGCCCCTTGGGCTATAATTAGGGTATTCCAATGAAGAAGCCCTTTTACAATATACTTTTATAGCACTATATATCTTCTATGGTCACCTCAAAGAGGAGGTGGGTTTATGCCTACCATAATTGGTTGAATGAGTTTCCAATACCTGCACACAACTAAAACAAGTTGTTAATAACACCTATGGACCTACCTCGGTTAGATCAAATTAAGAAAAGTGCAAACAATTGAAATCTCAATCTATCATTAAAATAAAGTTAAAATAAGCTAAAAACTCATAAAAATAGTTATACTCACCTCTATTTCTAGTTTTCTAACCTACAAGTGATTGAAACTAATTTCTAAAGGGAACCGTCCTTAGGGGGACAATTTTGAATGTGAAATGTACCTCCCTGTGTGGTTGGGGCTGGTTTGGTCTGACAAAAATTTCCTTCAGAGGAAATATTCTTTTGGTTCCCATGAATCTTTGGTCTAAATATGGTGGTCATCCGAGTCCACACCTACAAGAATTTTACAAAGAAAGGATGCACAAAAGGAGGCATACAAGGGCATCCATGGGGGTTAGCATAAATGAGGGTTTGTATGCAAATTAAGGTTGGAGTAATTTTGGCATATTCTGGTAAGCTCTTATAACATCCTTCAAAATGAATGAAATGGGGGACTATTTATAGAATTTGGTAGGGGTTGGGGGGGTGAGGTGTCCTATGAGGTGGCATGGGTGCACCATGCTTCATAAATGGATTTAGGTGAAGAAAGTCCCCATCTATCCATATGCATTAATTGGGCATGGGCACCATGCCCCATAAATGCACAGGGTAAAGAAAGTTCTCACCCTATTTATAGGATGTGGATGAGGAGTCATGTCATTAATGTGCATGGGTGAAGAAAGTCTTCACCCCATTTATGGCATTGAATAAGCATGGAGATGTGGAGAATAGGGGGTAGAGTATGCTAAGATAAGGTAGAGCTAGGCTAGAGTCAAAGGGTAGACTAGGGTGAGGTGTCCCTATGTTAGGTTAGAGGGCTGGTCACATGGTGGTGAGGCGTTGGGTGTAGGAGGGGGCTTAGCAGGGAAAAGAGGCTTAAATGGCTAAATAATGTTTTAATGCAAATTAATTGGATTTTTAAGGCCTTTTTGCAAATTAATTTGATTATTAACATTGCACAAGGGATAAAGTGACATTTTTTGGTGTCTACACATTGATGGTATTTGTTCAAGTACTTGTTATAGTTTGGAGGACATCTCATTTTATGATGGTATTAAGGACCTATAGTGCTCAATTTAAGGAGGGAATGATAATCTTCTAGATGATGAGGTAGGCAAATGTGGTATAAATACCCTATACATATGATAAGTGTATACTTTTAGTTCTTTGATTACATTATAAGATTTTAAAGGTTAAATGTTTTTATATTAATACATAACAAACTTCTAGAGACCATAAATTTTTTATACAAAAGCATTTTGATCTCTTTTTCAAACAACATAACTATTCAAGATTTTTTCATAGGTGATATTTATTTAAGGGCTTACTACAGGTCGGAGGATATCGCATCCTATGATGATCTTTAGAAAATATAGTGCTCAATTTAGAGGAATGGAAGTTTTCCATACTATGATGGAGATTTAAATGGTTTCATCCACCTTTTAAGGAGGAGGTTGTAGTCTTCTAATATGATAAGGGATATCCAAATAATTCCATTCCACTAGAGCATTCATTATGGAGAGATATGTTATCATAAATAGTGTATTATATCCTTGGCATATTAAATTAGATTATGGGGATTGTTAGAATATGTGTGATCTATCCTTATTGGCCCAAGGTCAACAATGTAAGATTTAAACATTGTGTAATCCTATGGATAATAATTACACAATTACTTTACTATGATTTGATGTGTTGATCCCTAGCAATATTGTTTTATTGGAATATGTGGTGGTTAAGCTTATCTTGAGTACATGGCTAACTATTTGTTATACTTTCCATTTGGGCCCATTTAAACATCGAAAAGCTATTTTTGTATTTTATTCTTGAGGATTGGCCTCATAACCTTGACCTAAAGGCATCATGTTCTTGGGTATAAATGCCATTTTTTACCAATCATTTTATTATCAATTTGATTATAATTTGATTCTCTTTGAGTGATATTTTGTTGTTTGTGGACACCCCATCATATTCTATGGTCTATATGCTATGTATTTATTTGTTAAGCAATAATATGTAATGTTTGATTCCATTTATTTTTGGAAACTATTTTGATGAATCTTCATTATTTGATTGCTTCTATCAATGGTAGACTTCTCTTATAGCTTCTTTTGAGGATAATTTTTTCTAAGGGCTTGTAGAAAAAATATTTTAAAGCAAATGACATAAATTGAAGAATGGTTTATGATATAATAACCCTAGTGGAATTTTATTGCAAAGGATCTTCTTTTTTTTTGAAAATTTTGAAAAAACTTGTATTAAAACAAAGATCAATTACAATTTGGGAAGAGACTTTTCCCAGCCGAAGTCAGAGAGAACACATGCTTACAATAGTAAAAGAAGATTTGCAATGGAGCCAAATCTCTTGAACCATTAACTAGCTAACAAGGGGATCGGCATGGTCAGTTGATGCAACTTGTCGCGATATCGCGACACTCTTTCCTTCTTCTCCTTTGGCCGCAAAAATGCAACATGTCACGATATCAAGACACTTTTCTCCTTTGGCCGCGAAAATGCAACATGTCATGATATCACAACACTTTTCTCCTTTGGCTGCAAAAATGCAACATGTCGCAATATCGTGACACTTTTCTCCTTTGGCCACGAAAATGCAACATGTCGCGATATCGCGACACTTTTTCCTCCTTTGGCCACGATGAAGCAACATGTCGCGAAATCACGACATTTTTTCTCCTTGGGCAGCGGCGTTGCAACATGTCGCAAAATTGCGACACCTTTTCCTCCTTTGGTTGCGACGAAGCAACATGTCGCGATATCGTGACACTTTTTCTCTCTTGGCCGTGATGTTACAACATGTCGCGATATCGCAACACTTTTTCTCTTTCGGCCGTGACGAAGCAACATGTCGCAATATCGTGACACTTTTTCTCTCTTGGCCACGATGTAGCAACATGTCGCGATATCGCGACACTTTTTCTCTTTCGGCCGCGATGTTGCAACATGTCACGATATCGTGACACTTTTTCTCTTTCGGCCACGACGAAGCAACATGTCATGATATCACGATATTTTTCTCCATTGGCCGCGATGAAGCAACATGTCACGAAATCGCGACACCTTTTTTCCTTTGGCTATGAAAATGCAACATGTCACGATATCGTGACACCTTTTCTCCTTTGGGCAGGAAAATGCAACATGTTGCGATATCGCGACACCTTTTCTACCTTATCTGCAAAAATGCAACATGTCACGATATCGCGACACTTTTTCTCCTTTGGCCGCAAAAATACAACATGTCACGATATCGCGACACCTTTTCTCCCTTGGCTGCGAAAATGCAACATGTCGCGATATCGTGACACCAATCCTTCCTTGGCCGTGACGAAGCAACATGTCACGATATCGCGACACCTTTCCTCCCTTGGCCGTGATGAAGCAACATGTCACAAAATCGTGACACCTTTCCTCCCTTGGCTATGATGAAGCAACATGTCATGATATCACGACACCTTTCCTCCCTTGGCTGCGACGAAGCAACATGTCATGAAATCGCAACACCTTTCCTCCCTTGGCCGCGATGAAGCAACATGTCACGAAATTATGACACCTTTCCTCCCTTGTCTGCGACGAAGCAACATGTCACGAAATTGTGACACCTTTCCTCCCTTTACCACGACAAAGCAACATGTCACGAAATCATGACACATTTCCTCCCTTGGCCACGACGAAGCAACATGTCGTGATATCGCGACACCTTTCCTCCCTTGGCCGCAACGAAGCAACATGTCACGATATCGCGACAACTTTCCTCCCTTGGCCGTGATGAAGCAACATGTCATGATATCGTGACACCTTTCCTCCAGTGATCGCGATGGCGCAACATGTCGCGATATCGTGACACCTTTCCTCCCTTGGCCGCGATGAAGCAACATGTTGCGATATCATGACACCTTTCCTCCCTTGGCCGCGATGAAGCAACATGTCGCGATATCGCAACACCTTTCCTCCCTTTCCTTTTTCTTTGATCATTAGCTCAAGGACCTTTCAAGACCCTGCCTAATCACCTCAACCTCAATAGCCATGTCACTGTGCAACTAAACCCCTACCTCCTTCTCAACACCCATATTAGCCAGGAAGTCGACCGCTTTGTTTAAATATCTACTCACATAAACTGGAATCACATCATCTAATTCCCTCCATAATTCTTTAATTTGAGTGAAAAGAATCCTCAACCTCCATGCTTTCAAAGCAAAGTTCCTCATGCAATATAGAGCTCCAACCATTATTTGAGAATCTGATTCAAGTATTATCCTCCTGTGGCCCTGTTTAATCGCCCAAATAGAAGCAGATTTGATAGCTATGGCTTCTGCTTCATTGTTTGTGGCTCTTCCCAAGCCTTGCAATTCCAAATAGAGCACTGTTCGAACATGATTCTAGCAAACCACTCCAATTTCGGCTCTACCCGGATTGCCTTTTACAGCTCCATCAGTATTAATTTTAATCCAACCTTCTAGGGGATGTTTCGAACTAGATCTGTCCTGTCCCTCTTGCACTTCAACTCCCTCTTCCATTGCCCCAATAACAACCTTAGTTTCCTCTTTAGCATAGACAGCCATAGTTTTTATGACTTTGCTCCAAATGACTTGCCAAACTCCATCTAACGAAGAAAACGTTTCTCTAAAAATTCTAGCATTTCTCTCTAACCACACTTGCCACCAAATAAAGTTTAATCCAAGCTCCCAACCAATACGAAGAGCTTTAGATTTAAATCTATCCCTCTTCCATATTTCCTAGATATTAATCCGATTCAAGTCACCATTAACTTGAATTTTATAATATGAAAACCATCTCTTCCAAATCTGGCGCGTGAAAGGGCACTCAAACATCATCCTCGCTCTTGTAGCATAAGACACATTGAGAAGGACCGATGATTCCTTTACATCTGATATTATCAATAGTGAGAATTCCATTGTGCATGAACTGCCAGGCAAAAAAAATTACTTTCAACCAACCTTTGGAATGCCAAATCTTTCTCCAATCCTCAACCTGATAAGTATGAGGGGGAGGCTCTAGAAGGATCTTGTCATATCCATCCTTCACTGTGTAGACACCAAGGCTCCCATAGACCCAAGCTAATTCATCCTCCTCGTATCTACCTGTGAGAAATCTTTCTGTCAAGATTTTAGTCATGATGGGTGCCAAATCCGAAGGGATTGAAATTGGCCACTCATTCAAGTTCTTGAACTGCTTAAACTTATACTCCCCCAGCTGACTAGTGGTGAAATAACTTTCAATTTGGACCCATCCCTTGGTTTCAATGGCTACTTTTATTGGTTGCAATTCAATAAATTCAACAATGATAGGTGGGTATTGATCCCATGAATCTATCCAAAAACGTGCCTTCTCCCCTCTCCCCACTTTCCAAAATAATCGATATTTTACTACCTGAGATCCTAAATTGAGAGCCTGCCACACTAAGGATCCAATACCATCCAAAGGGAAATGGCCCACCTCATTTGGGTTAACATGTCCCATATATTTACTAGTTAGGATTCTACTGAATAAGGAAGTTGGTTGGGAAATCCACCTCCAGTAAAGCTTTCTAGCCAAAGCTTTGTTATTTATCTTGGATCTTCTCAGTCCCAAACCTCATTTTACCTTGGGCTGGGTTACTTTGTCCCAACCTACTAAGGCCCATTTCATATCTCCTTTTACTCCTTCCCATAAAAATTTTCTAGCCATCTTGTCCAACTCTTTCCATATAGTATGTGGGGCAGCCAGGATAGAGAATTTATAAATTGACATGGCCTGAATGATTGATTGTAAAAAAGTTAATCTACCCTCGTAGCTTAACCATTTGTGAGACCAATGATTAATTTTATCCTTGATGCAATCCAAAAGATTCCTCCAGATATCTATTTTTAGTTTTTTAAAGTGCAAAGGGACCCCCAAGTAAACCACTGGGAGAGAAGTCCTTGTGAATCCCAAGATCTCTAAAACTCTGTCCTGAAGCCTTTGATCAAGATTGAAAAAGACCACTTTGGATTTTTTATCATTGATGACTTGGTTTGTAGCCCTAAGGTAGACAATAAGAGTATCTCTAATCATTCTTGCTTCCATGAAGCTGGCCACTCCCACCAAACCAGTATCATCCACAAACTATAGGTGAGTCAAAACTTCCTCACCCACATTGATACCTGTTAGCAAACCTTGTTGTCTTCTATTGCAAAGGTTCTTATTGGAATCAACAAATTTTCTCTAAGAAAAATATTCACCAACAAGTTCATTGTTTCTCTTATTGGCACTCAATATTAATTTGTTAATTTTTTGACTACATGGATGCCCTAGTTTTAGGATTGAATTTTCAATGTTTTTTGAAAACTTCAATTGTCTTTTATAATTTTTCAAGGTTTTTTAAAAGCAAACATATATTTTTTCTTTTTATGACAAATAGCATCATTGGTGAGAAGATATATTACTTGGCCATTGTGAAAGAAAGAAATAAAAGGTTAATTTTTTTGGATAGACCCCTGATGCTAGAGAAGTCATGGATAGGATTCTATGCTTAGCAAAGGCCTCCAAGCATCTTAAAAAGTTGTAAAAATAGTCTAGAAAAATTTATGTTTCATAGGTAGGAGAGGAGATCCTGATTGGTTGCATTTAATAAAATTATTATGTAAGGAAAATCATAGCAGATATGGACAAACCATAATTTGTAAAATTTTAGGGAGGCCAAAGTTCAACACATTTTGTCATTTTACCTCTAGGTATGCTGACATAAATATTTTTCATATTATTTGCATGCATAGTGGTTTAAGAAGCATGTAGAATACATACTAGGATATCTTGCTAGATAAATTTATGACTTGATAGCTTGTTTGCGATGCTTATAGCATACTAGATTCACAAAGAAGGTTGCAATAACTACTAAATAATGGTATTTATAGCAAAATATTGGTAGAGTGTACAAAGAATATTGATATAGGGATAGGTCATGGTAAAAAGTAAAAATAAACAATAGAAGTTAATAATAAAAGTTAAAGTGAAACTATATGGTAAATTGTCTTTGTCACAAGGAGATACGTTGTAAATAATAAAATCTCTAAAAATCCAAGATAATCAAAGGCACTTCTAGAAGTATTATAGAATTATAGAAAAAGTACAGAAGGAAAATATCTAGAAACATGTGATATTGGACTATCTCATGTAATTATAAAATATCATAGGAAAATTTAAAAAGAAAAATATCTATAAACCTATGATATTTGGAATATCTCATGTAATTATAAAACATCATATTAAAAGTCCAAAACTAAAATCTCTAGAAGCATATGATGTTTTCACTATCTTATGTACTTTTAAAATATCATAATAAGAGTCCAAAAATGATATCTCTATAAAGTGTTACCATGTGTCCATATAGAGTTCTCTATGCATGTAATGTCTAGCTTCCATAAGCCTATAAATAGGGGAGACACACGTTATGGGAGGTAAGTGTAGCAAGTGTGAGCTCAAGAGAGTAATAGAGAGTCTATTGTGTGAGTGAGATATAGCAAGCAAAGCTAGCTAGAAAAGAGTATCTCTTTGTGCAAGGTGTGGCCAATATTATCAAAGTGAGGGTGTGGATCATAGTCATTGGAAAAATCCATAGGATGTGGAGGCTCAACAAGAGGTCCACATTTGCTCACAAGCCAACCTGGTGAGCATCCATATAATTTTATAATTTGTATTTATAATATAGTTTATTTTATTTTTACTATGTCATATATGTTATTCTTCCATCAATTCCTATTTCCCATGGGGTTATAATGTCTTGTTATGAATGAGTATTTATGGTAGTATACCACCATGAGATAAATACTATGAGTCCATCCTAATGACCATATTTAGAATAGGGTTCATGGAAATATTGTGAGCATGTTATCATTTGATTGTTTTGGTTTTGTTGTTAGGACTTCTCTATGGTGGTGGTGTTGGCCGATAACTCTTTTTTATTATGTTAACCCTAGAATTTCTTATGGTAAAGTCTATTTATTGAGGTCATTACTAAGTGTTACCACTAGTTGATCTCCCTCTATAACTTATACTTATGGGTATACTTATTGATTGAATTATTGCTAACAAGTGTATTTTTTTGTGACGTGATTAATTTGTGATTACCCCATCATAATTTATTTTCTAGTTTACCTTGTTCTTATTTTTGTGTCTACACTAGATGCATAAGAGTAATGAATTGGAAAGCAGAATCTGGTAAATTTGGCATTCAAAGTACTTTATGGAAAAATTCAGCTTCTAGTTCATGAGCCCTTCACTCTTTCACCAAGAAGATTTGTACATGGGATTATAAGGCCATAGTAAAGATGGAAAATTTTGTTGTCTTTTTAGCATAATATTCTAAAGATACCAAGACCATCATTCAACAATATAAGAGAGTGTACATTTATAATGGGTTAACATAGAGGGAGTAATGGATAAAATTCATTCTAACATTTTTGGATGGTAATAATTTTAGATGGTATAAGACAAGAGGATCCGATCAAGAATTCATGGGATGATATTAGTGAAAATATGATCAAGGAATACAACCCTTGCCATAAATATTATGACTTGATGATCAAGATAACAAAACTAGTTCAAGGACCGAAGGATAAAATTTTTAACTACTAGCCATGAGCATAGGAGTTTTGAAAGAATATGGAGGTCTAGTTATGAAAGAATAAATTGCCTAATGGCCTCATGGAGGGTGTGAATAACATGCTTTGTACGATATTTTTTTAAGATATTAAGGCAAAAATTAGGTCGAGGGTCAAGTATGAGCAACTTACCACTACCCAACACATGTATGAGGTTACAAAATGGTAAGACGAGTCTAGAAGAGAAGTAATTTTCACCACTACCAATTTCTATGACTACTTCTATAGGTTCCACAACTAGCGAAAATAGTAAGTTTGTCTTCCTCTACTTCTACATTTGAAGTAGAAGTCAAGAACTAATAAAAAATATGAAACAATCTGCAATCAATTTATTGAAAGAAAAGGACATAGAAACTCAGGAAGCCAAATCTAGAGATAAATGTGTTAGGAATAATATATCTAAGGGAGTTTTTTATGAGTGTAAATAGAAAGGGTATTACAAGAAAAATTACCCTAATAATGCATCTACATCAAGAAAAAAAGGTATGATAAGAGCAAAGCTCCAATTAACATTGTTGATCTTGTTTAGTATAATGAACAAGAAATTGATGTTATGGCAATGAAATGATCTCATGATAGGACTCGTAATGAAGGAAAGGAGAACAAAAAGAAAAAACAAAATCTCAAAATATGAGAAGAGGGAGTTAAACTTTTTCTAATCCTAGCAGGCCACGCAACATACTCAATCATGGAGGTTTTTTCAAAGCAAATTACCAATATTGTGTATGAGTAGCTACTAACATTATCATTAGAAAGGTGAAGGAATTTGCATAGTAGAATTGTTTATATACAAAGGAGGAAGGTCGATTATTTGTGTTTTATGCAAAGGTTGACCCATATGCTCCACAAGGTAAATTATTTTGCAAAGGTATTTCTATTCATGATGTCATGGTAGATGGTGGAGTTATTGTTAATATAATTATAGAATATAATTTGAATATATTATGGCAAGGGATAGATAATCAAAATTAAAGTTAATACCTTTTAACTTAATCAATCTAACTTAAAGCGAATAGGACTAGTCTCTTGTGTAGCAATATAAGTCATGGAAATCACTTGTGTGGTATATTTTTAAGTCATGAAATATGGTTTAGTAGACTATCCAATATTTTTAAGAAATCTAGGGTTAATAAAATCTCATACTTGTAGTTACTAGAATAAATGGTACATGATCATTTGTTAGGGTCCCAAGCAAGTGAAGATAAATGTGATACCTTAACCCCGTGCATTAGGAATAATAGAAATAAAGAAAGAAAGAAAGTGGACAACATTAAATTATGCTAGTATGAGCAAGTTTGATACTAAATATAGAGAAAGTGAGGTAGGCATATTAATGGATGACAATATTCTTGATGCTCTAGTAGATCATCCATATCATTATTTTGAGGAATAGGTGGAGAATTGGATCTAAAAGTTACACTTTGAGGATGTAATAGAAGAGAAAAAAAAAAGATTACATCTAGCTCTTCAATAGGTATATTCATTTATTAACTTTTGATCATAAAGAGTTACAAGTAGATTTGGTGTGGCGTCATATAGAGTTGATTGATGAAGTTAAACCTTTGAAGCAAATTCTATATCATGTGAATCCAAATTTTGCCACATGTATCAAGGAAGAGATATACAAGTTACTAGAGGCAAGCTTCATTTTTTAGTAGACAACTCAGAGTGGGTATCTCCAATCATTAGTATAAGGTAAAAGAATGGGAATTTGAGGTTTTATGTTGATTATCAAAATTTGAATAAGGCTACAAATAAAAACCACTATCTGATTCCCTTCTTAGATCATAGTTTATATGAAGTTGCAAGACAAATGTTAGAAGGGAAAACTAATGGGATTATTTTATTCATGAAATGAGTTACAATATATAGGCATAAGCCTATATGAAATGCATGACACTTGTCAAGTGAAACTGACAAGTGTCAAGGAAGGCATAGTGCACATTACATTAACTCTAACATTCCCCCTTAATGTGCACTATCCTAACTAAAGAAGAAACAAAACAAGTCAACATTAGGTAACATTCCCCCTTAATGTTGACTTCTATAAAACAACCTATCATCCTCTCTTATTGCTGATTTGGTCTAGGCTCATGCTCTGTGCTCTTGGCTCTCCAACTGTGAATAATGCTAGATTCATTGTGTATACATCTCGGTCTGTTGCCTCAGGGTCAGCCACTTCCACGGGTCTGTTGCCACTGGGTCAGCCGTCTAAGTGCCTTGGGGTCATCATGGGTGCCTCAGGGTCAGCCACTTCTAGGTCTGTTGCCTCTGTAGGTCATCCTCAGAGGATGTTGCCTCTCGTAGGTCACTGACTAGATTCACCATGAGTATGAAGTCCTCCTCATGGTGAACTCAATCTAGAAGGTGTCGGTCTCTGCCGAAAATGCACCTAATTAAAGGAAAAACGAGCCATAAATGAGTGTCGATCTCTATCAAAAATGCACTCAATACAATAAATGAGCCATAGATCCAAATAGGAGGAGAGAAGAAGAAAGTAAGAGAATCTTCTGAAGTGTCTTCGTCTGTAGTCTTCAGAAGTAGATTTGAAAACAACCTCGGATAGAGTCTACGGTGTCTTTGTCTATAGTCCCTAGTATAAGTGTTCTTATGGTGACCATGTCATCCCACCGAAATGCATGGGTAACTAGCCGCTGCATTCGCCAAGTGTATAGAAAAGATCACTAGGTACAAGGATCACATATAAAATTCCTTGGGAGTGTCGGGTACAACCGAAAGTGCACTCTAAGGTAAAAAAACTTTGAGGCTAAAAAACTCAAGTGAAATAACCTCAAAATTACAATTTGACACCACCATTGTGTCCGTCGTGAAAAAACGTTTCCAACGACTATAAATACCCCTATATTCCATTATCAAAGGGGCCTTCATCATGCTGAAAGAACAATAGCATGCCTCTCTAGGCAGCAAAACATCGCTCAATGGCGGCATCGCTCTCAAGCGGAAAAAAATAGTATTAAAATTTCCTTGCTAGGAAATTACATAAAGTAGTCCACCATTTTTACTTCCACTTTTCATGTGGAAATACATTTAAAATTTTGAATGCTCCCGTGCTTTGAAAAACATTATAGGCTAAGTGGGCCCTCTACATGCAAATTGAATAAATGTTCTCCACCATTTAATAAAATGCCCCACAATCATTTTTAAATAAAACACATTTAGTTTTAAATAAATATCCCAAAACAAAATTGTTTTTGATGCGACATCGTGCGGGCGGTAGCGGCGAACATCAACAATGTGGCGGGATGCGAAAAATTCCACTTTGGAAAACACGGACGCTGGCTATTCATTGCAGAGGAGTTCAAAGTGGTAGTGGCAAACTCACCATACACTCATCAATAACCGGTGGTGGTGGTCCAGAAAGATCTTTTCGCCATCACAAGTGGTAGTGGATGCGTCCACGTGCCTCCGCTCGGCGCCCACGAAGGTGAACAGATATTCCCTACGGGCCTGAGCAATGATGTGGTGAAACAGAAACTCTGGCATCCTGGTTCACCTACAATCGTGTTTCAGACCTCAGATCGAATCCAATGAATCTCATCGTTTTGTTGAACAGATATTCCCTGCGGGCCTCTAGGAACTACACTATCCCTAGCTCCACAACAAACAAATCTTCGCGTTTTTCATCCACAATTCATTTAACTTCAAATCTTGGGCAAAAAGAAATAGCCGGCCTTTCACCACAAACAACATGAATTCTCCAAATTCTCAAAATATTTGAAGCAAATATTGGGAAAACATCACAAAATTTGCCAGAAACTCCAGCAAAAGCCTGATTTGCAGAAGGCAACGCTCTGTTCCGTCCTTCTGCTGTGCAGCGAACAATATTCCATACAGAAAGGCAAAATTTTGGGCCCAATCATTAAAAAAATATGGTGGCCAATGCACTGAATGGTGGCAGAGGAGGCGGGGTCTGAGAATTCCGTAGAGGAGGATGTGGCGGCGACGGCTGAGAATTCTGGGGAGGAAGCTGATGCCACACGTACTTCCTCCTCGCAGCCATTTAAGCCGAAAATCAGTAAGTCCTTACCACATTACCCAATGTGTATCCGCACAACAACAATGAAAATGGGCTGCAAAGAGAGGAGGAACCCTTGCCCTCGTACTCTCAAGGGTTGGAATTAAAGGAGTAGTAGCAGATATTTTTTTAAAAAATATGCACCCATCATTAAAATCGCATGCGCCAGCTTCGAAGAAGGAGGAAGACAACACAAAGTCGCAGATCACAGCAGATGGGTTCTTTTTCGAGAGACATGGTGCCATCACGATCAACAAATCATTTCCTTGGCATAGCAAAAATAAACAGTAACTGTAATTCATTATTAGACCGTAGGTCACCACTCGTCTTGGACTGGATCGAAAGAAACCATGAACATACAAATAGTGCGATATAAAAAAAACATAAATGAACGAGCCCAAAACTTGTTATCGCCGCTTTTTGGCTATGAAAGAGTGCTGGTTTTTTTTTTATGGCAGTTTCTCCAATGGTGACGTCTGTTGTTTCTCCGACTCCTCCTAAATTCGATGTAGGCTGGACAATCTCTTTTGGTTCCCTAAATCATCGACTTCATAAACCCGTCGCCGGTCCGAAACGATCTGCTTCGTTAGCTTCGTGAACATGGTGTTGTACCACAAAAGAAAAAACTCCCTACATGTGGTGCCCTCCGGGTAAACCACCACGTCCCCCCTCTCCAGAACCTTGCTCATGTTCTCGGTGTCCTGCTCCCGGTTTCGGCATAGTTTCACCGTCGCGATTGGTGACAAAAAATTCTGTAATTCATCGCACAAACTAGGCAAACAGAAAGATGGACCCAAAGCCGAGGACAACGCCACTGTGTCCACCACCGATCCTTCGCACTGAGAAGTCTCATTCGAAAGATATAAAAAAAAAATTATAGGAAACCCATTCGAATACACAAAAAAATCTGAGCATTAAAAAAAAAAATCATGGCCCCAAGCATTGAAGCTTTAGGGGCAGCCATGAAATCTTCTTCTCCCTTTGGCCTTCTGGTTTCTGATCCACAAAAGTGGAGAGCATACTCCCTGAGCCATGGAGAAGGAAGGAATGGAGGAAAAAATTAGGGGGATTTCCATGAGGGAAATCCCCCCTCAAGCTCACAGGCAGGGGAAAGCCTAGAGCTCTGATACCAAATGTTAGGAGGGAAAACTAATGGGATTATTTTATTCATGAAATGAGTTACAATATATAGGCATAAGCCTATATGAAATGCATGACACTTGTCAAGTGAAACTGACAAGTGTCAAGGAAGGCATAGTGCACATTACATTAACTCTAACAAGAGTGTCATAGATTTGCATGTGGTTATAGTGGCTAAAATTAGATTTACATTATAGAAAAATACCAGTTAAAGACAACCTTCACCACTTTATGGGGCACCTTTACCTGTCAAGTGATGTTTTTCATATTGTTCAATGTAACTATAACTTTCCAGTAGTTGATGACAAAGGTATTTAAACCTTCTATTGGAATATTTATTTGAGTTTTTCTAGATGTTTTTTGTATTTTGTGAAGGAAGGTAGACCATCTAGCAACTCTTGAGAAGGTATTTGAGTGGTTGCATGAGCCCAATGCCTTAGTTAATCCCGAAAATGCATATTTAGATGCATCAAAGATATCTTGATGGATCATGCGGTCTTCTAACAAAGGATAGTAACAAATCCTATAAAGCTTTCCAAGATTAAGGAGCTTTCATTTTTTAGCAACAATAGTAAGTTGCAATCATTCTTAGGCCATGTAGGATATTATAGGAGGATCATAAAGAATTTCATAGGGATTTCATTGCTATTAATGAAACTTTTCAAGAAGGATATGTCCTATGAACCAAAGAAAGAAGCTAAGGCTACATTTAAGGAACTAAAGTAGGCCTTAATCACTGCACTAATACTGAATAATATAGACTAGAGTAAGCCATTTATTATCTACATACATGCATTTGACATAGCACTTGGGAGATAATTGAGTCAACAAGATGATAATAGACATGATCATGCTATCTACTTTGGAAGTAGGCAAATAAGTAGTGAACATGTGAATTATATAGTGACAAAGAAGGAAGCACTAGCCATAATATTTGCTCTAAAAAGTTTTTAGGAACTATATTCTAGGGAAAATATTCGCTATTGTTTCAAATCATAATACCCTTAAGTATATTATCAATAAGTCCAATATATTAGGAAGGATAGCCAGATGGATTTTTTTGTAGAAAATTGATTTTGACATTGTCAATCAATTAGGTAAGAAGCATATCAATGTAGTTTTCTTTTTGAGAGAATATGGAGTTGGATTTGAATGTGAAGATGATGAGGCTTCTAATACAATGTTATTAGAAATTGAATTCATTCCAGAGGAAAACGTAAATATTTGATGATACTTAATCAAAACCAAGTTTCCATATGGTGAAACACCAAGACAAAAATGAGGATTGCTTAGGCCAGTTGACCCTATTCAATAGTGCAAGAAGTAATATATTGATTAAGACCAAATTGAAAGTAACGATGGATAGTTGGATGAGAGCAAGGAAAGAATTTTATTACATAGTCCTATGATGGTGTGTATGGAGAAAACTTCTCTAGGAATCTTATATCAAGGAATTTAGATGCAAGATATCATTGGCCAATACTATTCAAAAATTGTATGGACTATTGTAAAACATGCAAAGTGTGACAAAACTTTAAAAATCATAGGATAGAATTTGTTCCCTTATGTTCTATATTTCCTCCTAGGCACTTTGAGAAGTGGGAAATTAATATTTTGGACCCCTTCATGTAATAACACAAAGGAATAGATACATCATTATTATAACAAATTATCTAAGTGGGTTGAAGCTTGAGTGATGAAACACGAGATAAAGAAATAATTTGTATGGTTGATCTACAAATAAAATTTTAGTAGATTTGGATACCCAATGGAGATTATCTCTAATCAAGGTACTCATTTACTTAAAAAAGTGGTTGAAGACTTGATGAGTCAATTGTTGATCAAGCATACAAAGTCAACTACATATAAATTGAGTACCAATAGGTAGGTGGAATAAACTAATCATGTGTTATGTCAAATACTTAGAAAGGATGTATCTTTGCAAGTTGATAGGACAAAAGAATCCATGTGGCATTGAGGTATTATAGGGCCACAATCGAGTCAATCATAGGGTATTACCTATTCCAGTTGATGTATGACATTGATTCTATCCTTTCCATAAAATAAAATATTTCAACCATATAGATGATGATATGAGATAGAAATAAAAAAATAAATCCATGAAGGACTAGATGGTACAACTACACCAACTGGACAAAATATGGCAAATGGTGTAAGATCACATTGTCAAGAAGAATATGAAAGAAATAGAATTGGGATAAAATTCTATAATGGTTCCTCTTCAATTCAATTATTTGGTGATGGTATATGATGTTTGACACAAAAATAGGAAGCACAAAAGTTTCTATTAGTGTACATGGTCCCCTATCGAATAGTAGCCATGCATGACAATAGGACCTACAAGTTTGAAGAGTTATATGGAAGGCCTATCAAGTAATGGATGAACCATGATAAACTCAAGATATTTCATCCTCTAGAATAGATCAGTCCTACTCCAACAATGTAGTAGAAATTAAGAGGGGGAGAGATGTTGACATAAATATTTTTATATAATTTGCATGTGTAGTGGTATAAGGATCATGTAAAATATATAGTGGGATGGGTTGTTATAGAATATTATGGCTTGATAGCTACTCAAACCATTTTCAGTGATAACTAAGTCAAATCCTATCATCAATTGGAGTTTTAAATTTATATCAATAATAACTAAAATGACTCCACCATTGGATGGGGTTCAACCCAAATAATGACTATGGATGTGCCTTACCCCCATATGGTCAAGAATATAGACCTAATTATTTTTCACATCTAATTGGGGTTGCGGTGGTTGTCCATGTGGTTGTCATCTCCTTGATACATTCATAGGATACTATTAGTGGGAGATCAGTGTGGGAAGAATTCAACAACCATGAAAGAAAGAAAGATCCACTTAAGTGTTCAGCATGCAAAAAATCCACAAACCATACAATCAAAATATTTGTTGACTTATGCAACCACTGCTCTTAGTATCTTTTTAGTATTTCATTAAATGTAAAATAGGATAAGATCCTTTACATTTTTTTAAGCTGCTAACATGTAAGAATCATGCAATATTTCCATAAAGAGGAGATCAATTATTTAAAGGCACATCGAAGGCCCAAGGGCTCATGGAAATTCAAGAGGGGTATTGGAGCACTTTGAGTCGTAGCTCCATGGATTGTTCAATCTTAGATTGATGGTCTGCACTATTCCAAAGACGTTTGATGAAGATGATCAAAACCAAAAAATTGACTCAATGTAAGTCATTGAATCCATTATCAATGACCCATCCAATTTCAAGGAAGTTTCGATGAAGGATGAAGAAGAAAATTCTTACAGATTGTTCGATTACAAATCAATGGACCAATCTATTTTTAGGAACTCCAATGGGGGAATGAAGAAGAAATATTCCAAGGAATATTTTATTGTGGATTAACAAACCATGTGATTTCAAAAGAATTCCAACAAAGAATGATAATTAAAAGTTTTATGGACCATCAAATTAAATATTGATAGCTCACGTTATTTCAAGACAGACGCAAGGGAGACTGGTGGGGAAAAGTTCCACAAACCATATAATGATGCAAATAAATGGCTCATATTGTTTAATATGGTATTGAAAAAGGTTGGAAAATCAAATTTTCACATATTTTTTGATACAAAATTAATGACCCGTGTTATTTCAAATAAACTTTGATAAAAACTAGCAACCCAAAACTTCATGAACTATCTGATTTAGGATCAACGACCATCACTACTTCAAGGATGATTCAAATAATATTCGAAGGGAAAAGTATAATAGACCATATGATGATAAAACAATGGCCTATGCTACTTTGAAGGATTGATGAAGAAGATTTTAGAGGAGAAACTCTGCTATTAGACATGTGGTAATTATTCTGGCAATATACAAAAGAGACAACCATAGAAGATTAGTTGTTAATCCTCGGCATAAAGTAGATCCAATGACTTGTAGAGTATTAGATAAAAAAATGAGATACAAATGCCAAGGAGGTTTCATGAGCTATCTAAACCATCTAATTCTAATAGTTGATGACTTGCAATGTTCTAGAAATCTCCAACTTATCCAATCAACAACTCAAGAAAAAGTAGAAGAATATGAAGGAGGTATGAAGCGGCCTAGTTATCCAATTAATCAAAGAAGAAATAGTCCATCATGGTAGGTCCTAATTTTTAAAAGGCATCAATAATAGCCAACCAAAGCTCATCGTAAACATTTTGGCTTGAATAATAAGAAACATCACAAGGAATTAATGTGAGTGAAATCTACACATAGATTCCCAACAAAGTAAGTCAAGACCATAATTAAAAGGAATAAAAGAACCTTGAGCTCACCTACCCGCACCGCTTCAGCACACTAAGCCAAAAAGGTAATCTGTATATTAAAGATAATGGTAGCAAAAATTGAAGTAGGAGCAACCACAAGCTTAGAGCTTGATTTCAAAGAGCTTCTATGCTTAGTATTTGGGGATCCCTAGAAAAGGTAGTGTTGAGTGGTATTTTCACCCAATTGTGAAAACACACTCTCCGATAGGATTCGAGTTCCAAATCCTCTACTTGCAAAGAAATCCTATAAATAATTTCTCCAAGGTCTTCGCTATATTAGCATTTGGCATAAATAATAATATTCAATTTGAATGTTCGGAATACCTTAGTGGTTGCAAGTAACTGTTAACAAGGGGCACTGTGGTTTATTTTATTCTGAAATTGTAATGATTGCTCATTTAATCAGAATGAACTCAATGTGAATTAATCTTAATGATGAATCTATTTTCGATTTCGGTCGATTTTCAAGTATTTTATTTCAATGACTGTAAATTCGACTAAAGTTAGATTTTTGGGAAAATAAAAGTGCAGAGAATAAAAGAAATGAAAATAAAATGCAAAGAAACTAAAATTAAAGTACATTCAGAGTGCTACGATCCTATTTGACAAAACCGAAGATAATGAGGTTTTCTGCATACAACCTAACCTATTGAACCTGCAAAACTCGCACAATCCAGATAAGTTAGGTGCTGGTTTCTGGGGTTTTAACTATGGTTTTTAGATTTAGACATTCGCATGAAGCAACCAAGAGAACTTGCATTAAACTTCACCTATAAGCCTAAAAATCTGAAAGGGGAAAGATAAACATTCAATCTTGCATGCAGAAAATAACTCCTTCTTTCTTGCCCATGAGATGCAACTCTCTGTAATTATGTATTAAAAAGAATGTATCAATTTACAATGATAGAATGTTTCCAGTTTTGACAAAACCAGAACAAGTGGAGAAAAATGCTCCAAAAGCAGGCCCAGAATGGCCTATCGCCTTCGACTCTGCAACTTTGCTCGCAGTGGTTTTCGACCCCTGTACCTATCTTCGGCTTCTACTTTTAAACCCTCTAGTGCGGCTCTCTGTTTCGCTCTGTGACGCTTCGTTTCATTTCCCAGGTCCCGTCGTTTCATCTTCCCCGCCTCTTCGTCGTTTTTGACTTTCTGCTCGGCGTCGAAACGTTTGATCTTCTCTGTGAACTGTAACGCTTCCCATAGCTCTGACATCTTTGTGCCATGTGTTCTGCACCTCCCCTGTATATTCTGTAACGGCCCACCATGAATCATGACAAAAATAGCATGTCGCGATATCGCGACGTCTTTATATCTGTAGCTTTGCTCCTCTACCTGCATCGCAAAAATGGGACATGCCGTAGCCTTGTTCACCTTCATGCACCATGAAAATGAGACATGTCGCGATATCGCGACGTTTTTCTCTTTCGGGCTGCGCAGATGCAACCTGTCATGAAATCGCGACGTTTTTCTCTCTCGGGCTGTCTCGTTGCACTTGGCCGCGAAAATGCGACATGTCGCGAAATCGTGACACCTTTTCATTCTGCACCATCTTCTTACTTTTTGTCACGAAATCATGACACTTTTTCTCTACATCCACTTTGGTTGCTTCGGGTCATGAAACTCTGACATGTCGCGATATCGTGACGTTTTTCTTGTTTGCCCTTCATCTTGTCTTCAGATCGTGAAAACACGACATGTCGTGATATCGCGACAACTCTAGCACCTTGCCTCTGTTTGACCACTTTGACCATGATTTCACAACATGTCACGATATCGCGACATTCTAACACCTGGTCTTTCTCTCTCTTCTATGAACCGCGATTTCATGACATGTCGCGATATCGCGACGTTTTTCACTTCATGCTGCATCCTGTTGCTCTTAGCCGCGATATCGCGACATGTCGCGATATCGTGAAGTTTTTCCTTCCGTTGTACTCTTGCTATTTTGAATCGTGAAAACACGACATTTTTCTTTCCTTAGCCTTTTCACCCACCAGACATCGCGAAAACGTGACATGTCACGATATCGTGACATTTTTCTTTTCGTTGTACTTTTCACCCACCAGACATCGCGAAAACATGACATGTCACGATATCGCGACAATTTTGAGTCTTCAACTTGGTTCTTTGTCTTGCATCGCGATTTGACGACATGTCGCGATATCGTGACATTTTAGCCTCTTGTCCTGTTTGACCACTTTGACCGCGATTTCACGACATGTCACGATATCGCGACACTTTCCTCTCATCCGGTTGCATGTTTGTCCACTTTGACCTGCGATTTCGAACATGTCACGATATCGTGACATTTTCCTTTTTCTTACTTGATATCCTTTTATTATTCCATATCGTGACACTTTTATTTTCTTGTTCTTTCTTGTCTCTTTGTACCGCGATGTAGCAGACATGTCGCGATATCGCGACACTTTTCATTTTCTCAGCCGCGACAGAGCAACATGTCGCGATATCGCGACGTTTCTTCATTTTTGGCCGTGACAGAGCAACATGTCGCGATATCACGACGTTTTTTCATGTTTGTTGTTTTTCTTTGATCTTTAGCATCTGGGCTACTACAGTCTTCTTGGAAAGCATATAAAAAATGTGGGTCCCCAATTTTGGGGTGTGTTGTGGAGCAACCACAACAAATGGCGACTCTGCTAGGAAATGCTCCTGAGCATTTCGGTGAGAACCTGACCTGGAAATATACATACTCAGAAACAGGCGTTAGCACATAAAAAATATAAACAAATGTCGATAGATCAAAAATACATGAAACATCAGAATCGTTAAGTATCAGCTCGGTGTGTGCAGTGTGTTCCATTTTCCATCATTTGAAATTGATCCGCATTCCATTGTCCGTTTTACATGAATGCATATGAATGATTTTCGTAGCCTGATAAATATGTTTAGGGATATAGCAATCTGCTTTACAAAAACTTAAACTTTTTGGTATAATACACAAACATTTAAAATAATCAAACCCTCTTAGGATCAGCTATATGGATAATGAATTATTTTATTAGATCCCAAAGTTGGTTATGAGTCACTACTGTCTTGAACCCATGTGCAAGTGAAAGTGAAATCAGAGCTTTGGGGAATCAGATTCCCAACCTAAGAGAGATGGGAATTTAACCCTATCCTTACTACTCTGATTTGGAATTCATTACCTCACTTTGAGCAAAATGATTTAACCAGTTATGGATGAAATTGTCAAGCTAGTCTATCCATTTGAGCAGTCAGTGGTCTTGTTTTTTAGACAAGACATGCTGCCACGCATGAGCATACTCCACTGCCAGTCAGGCGTCTATAGCCCCGGTGAAGATTAACTCCATAATCCATTATCTGGCTTCATTCATTCATTTTTATTTTTATTTTTTTAATCTTATATTTTTTTTTTTTCTCTTGGACCTTTGGGATGACTACCCATCCTTGCGAGGCACATGTAGTACGATCCTTCCAATCCAATGATAAAATGGAAAATATTGATTTATTTTATTTCTTGGACCTTTGGGATGACTACCCATCCTTTGCAGAGGACATGTAGTACGATCCTTCCAATCCAATACTTATGATGAAATGGGAAAAAATGAAGCTTTGGGGAATCGAATTCTCAACCTAAGCGAGATGAGAATTATGCCCTATCCTTACTACTCCATGTAGGTCAAATCAGAGCTTTGGGGAATTGGATCCTCAACCTAAGTTTGATGAGGATTTAGTCCTATCCTTACTACTCTGATTTTAGACTTTAAGCTTGATGGAAGTGGTAAAAACCACTGTTTTAAGGATCATGTTGCATGATAGGATAGACCCAAAATATTCCTTTCGCCTAACCTTTTCTTCCAAGTACGGTTTTGATCATTTTGCTCAAGATCATTTTAATGTGTATGAAACGTGCTTGGTTCAAGATAATTCAAAAAAAAAATGACATCAGTTCCCAACCTTAGGATTTTTTTTTTTTTATGTTATAGAATAATCCTAAGAGGATTTGACATATTTTCAATGATTGTATTTGAAATGGATATGCAATTAAAATATCATGTGTATGCAAAGCGGGATGTAATATGAATGCGTTGTTTTTCTAACTTGCGGATGGAGTAAAACTGACTACTTTATGCATCACAAGTTTCAAACGATATTATTAAACTGTGTTTTATATGCGGAGCTTTCTACAACACAATTCAATGTTTCATATTTCCCTGATCTAAAGCATAAGTTATCATCTCAAAGAACAATTTTTTTCATCATTTTTTTTTTTTAGACAAACCAAAATATATCAAATAAACACACAACTTAACTCCTAATCAAACTAATGAATCCTAAAGTAAAAACAAAACTTGAAAATCCGCACTAAACCGAAAAATAATACCAAACTCATATGGCTTAAGGGCTAAAATAGTGCTTTAAAACATGCCCAGTAACTGGTAACGTCAGATCCTTCCCGTCCAAAGCTCTTAACCTGAAGGTATTCTTCCCTAGGATTTCTGAAATTTGGTAAGGGCCTAACCAAAGACAATCAAATTTTTGGTGATTCCCCTTTTCTTCGTGTCTTTTGTCCCATAGTAAGACCAAATCCAAAATTCTGAAGGACTTAACTTTAGCTCTTTTGTCGAACCATCTCTTAACAACCTCTTGGTGTTTACTCATGTGAAGCATAGCTTCTTCCCTTTTTTCATCGAGGTGCAGTAAATGACTTAATCTGGCTTCAATGTGGTTATCTGTTCCTAGGTATTCGTGTATGAAATGCAGGGTTTGAAGCTTCAAGTTTGCTAGAAAAATTGGGTCTTGCCCATAAACCAAATGATAGGGAGTATTCCCTATTGATTCTTTTACTCTGGTTCTATCTGCCCATAGAGCAAACTTTAACTGGCTGTGCCAATCTCGAGGGTTCTTTTCCAGTAATTTCTTAATGATATTCAACAAATTTTTGTTTGAGGATTCTGCCAAACCATTTCCTTGAGGGTAATAGTTAGATGCAAATTTTAAACTCACTTTATTGTCGTATGCCCAATTTGCAAATTGCGTGGAAACAAAAGCTTTACCATTATCACTGACAATAGAATCGGGCATTCCGAATCTTGTTATGATGTGATCCTCAAGGAATTTTATTACAACGTCTGTAGTGGCATGTTTTGTAGGAACTGCTTCTGTCCACCTTGTACAATAATCTGTAGCTGTTAGTATGAATTTATGGGAATCTAAAGAATTTGGGTTAATAACCCCAATGAAATCTAATCCCCATTGTGCGAATGGTCTCATCTCAACTACAGGTTGTAATGGCATGGCTGCGTTTCTTTCTCTGTTGGCAGCTACTTGACAAATGTGGCAAGATCTCACATGGGCATGTGCATCTTTAAAAATGTGAGGCCAATAGTATCCTGCTCTCAGGATTTGATGCGCTGTGGCATTTGCCGCACCGTGGCTAGTTCCATATTTCCCATGAAATTCCTGCAGAACCTTGGCAGCTTCTTCTTTATTCAGGCATCTCAAGTAGATCCCCTCATGATTTTTCCTATACAGAACACCAGATCTAATCAGATAATTAACAGATTTAAGTCTTAAAGCCCTTCTTTGAGTGGAATTCAAATTGGATGGACACTTACCATTTAATAGAAAATGTACAATGTCAACATACCAGTCATCTTTAGAAATGTATTCTGCATTTGAATATTGGCATGTCATTTGCGGATTATTCTCAGCAATCGTCTTCACAAGTCCCTGTCCTCGAACTAGTTTCATGGGTTGGATTTCAAGATCAAATTCTTGGATAGTAGAAATCCATTTACCTCTTTTCTCACCTAGCTCGTTCTATAAAAACATAGTTTTGATAGCAGGGTCAGGCACAATGGCAAAAACTCTGTTGTGCACAATGTAATGTCAAATTTTTTTTACCGTTTTAAAGAGTGCATACATCTTCTTATCGAGGATAGAATACCTCAATTGAGCATCTTTTAAAGGAGCACTTAAAAATGCTATGGGATTTTCTACGCTATCCTCACCTTTCTGGGTCAAGACACTCGCAAAAGAGTGTTCTGATGCGAAAGCATAAATATAGAAAGGTTTAGCATAGTTTGGACTTATGAGGGCAAGGGCTCTGGAAATGGCATCCTTAATGTTTTGAAAGGCCACCCTACTTTCCTCATTCCATCTGACATCTACATCCTTCTTGAGCATCTTGTTCAACGGTTTGGCTATCTCAGTGAAGCTTGAAATAAACTTCCTCACAAAATTAATTTGCCCAAAGAAAGATCTCAACTCCTTTTTACTACCCGGGAGAGGCAAGTTTTGGATAGCTTCTATCCTTTATGGGTCAATGGATATACCTTCTTTTGAAATGATGTGACCAAGTAGTCTTCCTTCTATTACTCCAAAGATGCATTTTTTGGGATTTAAAGAAATTCCATGCTCTCTGCATCTTTGAAGAACCTTTTTCAAATCCTTGACATGGTCTTCTCTTTTCTTTGAAAATACTGGAATATCATCCACATACACAATGATACACTTGCCTATAAGCCCTTTGAATGCATAGTCCATGGCGCGTTGAAATGTTGCACCAGCATTTAACGATCCAAACGACATTCTTCCGTAGGCAAATGTCCCCCATTTGGTTGTGAAGGCTGTTTTCATCCTGTCATTGGGATGAATAAGAATTTGGTTATATCCAGAATATCCATCAAGAAAAGACATCATTTCAGATCCATTCACTATTTGTAAAATTTCATCAATGGATGGCAATGGATAGTTATCCTTTTGAGAGGCCTTGTTAAGATTTCAAAAATCTATACATAGCCTAATCTCTCCGCTCTTCTTTCTTACTAGAACGAGGTTAGCAACCCAGGTTGAGTGCCTAACAGGAAAAATAATCTTTGCTTCCAATAATCTCTTGACCTCCTTTTCTATTAAGGGCTCCAATAGCGGGTTAACAACTCGTTGTCTTTGTCTGAAAGGCTTGGAGTCCGGCTTTAGAGGGATGGTATGTGTAATGACGTTTTGGTTGTATGTTTTCAATTCATTATAATTCCAAGCAATGCAATCCACGTAGTGTTTTAGTGCATGTATTATATTTTCTCTTTCTTCAGTTGTACATGCCTTTGCGATGTACACTTCCCGTGGATTGTCTGCACTCCCTAGATTAATTAGATCACATGCATCTTTGGGGAGTGGAACCTTTTTTCTTTTTCTGGCCTTGTATCCCATATCGAACATTTTCTCCAATGAAACTATGTCTTTAGGTATTTTGTTGGATTGACATGTAGTTTCACTTTCGTTTTTTGCTTCTTCTTGCCATCTTTGCTCCTCATCAATCACCTGGTTTTCAAAAATACCTGAGTTCATGACAAATTTGAATATGTGTCTGTCGTTTTCAAAAACTTGGAAATTCTTGACATTATCAAGTATCGATGGACAAGGAACTAATTCGATGGAGAACTTTTTACACCTTTTTATATCAACTGGATTTAACATGCTCGCGACGACTGCAAGAGAATCTGCTATGCGATTTCCTTTTCTAGAAATAAGGGCTATATTGAAAGCGTCAAATTCCTCAATGAGGTCCATTACCCTAGTTCTATAAAGGCTCAGTCTCTTATCGCGGCATGTATATTGTCCTTTAATCTGTTTGACTACCAGTTCAGAATCTCCCAATACTTTCAAGCATTTAACCTTTTTGCTCAACGCTAGTTGTAAACCAAAAATCAGTGCTTCATATTCTGCCATGTTGTTCGTGCAAGGAAATTATAGTCTATAAGCAGCCAATAATGGTTTACTTCCCGAGAAAGTGAGCTCGACTTCGGCTCCTCCTCCCTATTTGGATTTGGATCCATCAAACCTAAGCAACCATATGAAATTATTTCCCTCAAGAGAGCTACCATGAAATGTTTCCCTTTTAGGCTCTTCAGGTAGCTTCTTCAACATCAAATGCATAAACCCCCAACTCGGGTTCAGAAAACTGAACTTCATTTGGCTTATTAAATTATGTTATGATTTCCTTAAGCCTCGGTTCATTTTCTACTCTGATTTGATTTGCGATTCCTTTCCAGGGTAGCCACATATGTGAGCAATCGGTTGAAAAATAGCCATTCAAAGTTTTCATCCAATCCCTTGCAAGTAGCATTCCATATCTACTTGGGATATTAACAACCAGAATGTCGACCACTTGTTGGACCCTGGGTTCAGAATTTAGTTGAATTTTGACATCATATAGGGTCCCTACCACATTTACCTCAGATCGGTCCAATTGCAAAACCTTGCATTTGGATGAAATAGGCTATAGACCTAGCATTTGACATATCTCTGAAGGCATGAGATTGCTCGTGGCACCCGTGTCCACCAAAAAATTATGCAAATTCTTACCAGCAATTCTCAGAGTCAATAAGAATGGCGGGACATCCCGTCTCTCCTTTCGTAAAATCAAATGAGACTCAACTTCCTTTCCCTTCCACACTTGATTAGGTGAGTCCAGAGCCTTTATCAATGCTTCTTTTTGGCCAGGCAACCTGGCCGCTTCTAAGAATGAAAGGCTTGATTTAGACTTCTTTAGATCCTCCACTATGTCATAGTTTGATCTTTCAAGTTTGACTGTCTTCTGCGTGTCATTAGACGTTTCTCTTCTAAGTGGAGGAGGAGGATTATTATCTGCCTTAGTATCTGGAGGAAGGATAGAGTTATTTGGTGGTGTTGATGATGTTTTAGGGGCTTTAGATTTACTTCTCAAATGATATCCGTGATTCCCCTTTCTAAACTCTCAAAAAGCTTGCACCTCCTGTTCCAAAATTTCATCTTCTTCTTCCTCACTCTCACCTTCTTGACGGTATAAAGTTTCCACCACCATAATGTTATCATCTTGATGTTGGGGTGGACCCTCATTTGGCACAAGTTCCAGGTCATCTACTTGGGCTTGGAGACAATGAGTGTATCTAGCGATTTCAGGACAATTCCTCTCATTGTGCTCTTTTGTATTGTGCAATCTGCACCCCTTTTCCCATGCAAAATCGAAAAGATTCAAAAGGGAACTGGATTGACTAGGTCCTGTAGAAGTATCTAGTTGATTGGCAATAGGGGCATGTACTCCTCCATTGTTTGGCTTTGTGTTCCAATGTCTCCCTCTATTGTTAAAATTTTGATTTGAGTGAGGGGCATGGGACTCATACTTCTATTTTTGAACCATGTCATTACTCAATTTATGAACTATCTTCTTGAGCTCTTCAACATCCGAATAAATCTCTTTCGGTGGAGCTACATTATTGTTAGTTCCCGTTGGGTTTGCATAATTCGTGGGATCTTGATTTAACATTTGAGTCAGATTTTGAGGAATTTGATTCATATATGGATTTACACTTTGGATCGAAGTTGGATTTGGGAAAGGAACTATAGCCTGAGAATTAACTTGGTTGGTTCCTTGCATAGTCGATTGACTATTTTGCAAAAATGCGAGAACGGGTGGAATGGATGTGATCGGTTGGATCGGAATGGGTGCATAGGCAGGTGCTGGTGGATATGGTTGTTGATATGGGAAAGAATTCATGTTTGGCATTTGCGGTGCCATGATCTGATTTACCATGGGAGCTTGACCATATGGAGCATATTGTCCCATCATAGGCATCTGGGGAAACCCATAGCCCTGTGGTGTCATTTGCTGCTCGATGGTCATAGCTTCGTTGTAAGCTAAGGTGAGCGTGGTGACTTGAGGATTTTTCCTGGCAAACATCACTGTCATTGGATCCAATGCCCCAAAATAGATTTGTAAAGCTACTACGGGGTCTATGGCAAAATGTCGAACTGCTCTATTATAACATTTTTGGAATCTCTGATTAAAGGTTCTGATTGGTTCACCCTGGCCCCTTTTGCATGTAATAAATTGATTGTAGATGGTTGCGGGATCCAAAGGTGACCTAAACTGATTGACAAAGGTGTTCTCCATTTGTGTCCATGAAGTGATCGAGCCAGTAGGTAGGCAAATATACCATTCATAGGCCATTGGGTCTAGGCTCATGGGAAAAAGTCTGCAAGCCACATCTTCATGTTGAACTTGCAATCTTATCAGAACGTCCCTATAGGCCTGGATATGCTCCTCTGCGGTCCTTGGGCCATCTGGTTTATATTTGGGCAAGAATATTTCTATGTTCTTAGGGATTTCATGGATATCCCCTGCAATATTCAAAGGAATATTATTAGCTCCGTACCAAGGAGCTACTGGAGGTTGGGCCATCTGATTTAAGATTGATGAGGATAACCCTACAAGCACGATGGAAATGGTACTAACAATAGGTACACTGGTGGCAATTGATACCACCGGTGTAGGTCCGCTCGATGTTCTTGAAACAGAAAGATCTTTTGTGACAAGGCTATCTGGTAGGTTCACAGCTTGCTTGGTTTTATTTTTTGGAGTACAAGTGAGTGTAAGGTCATGGAATATGGTTTCCCCAGTTGTTCTGGACCTAGTTGCGATCCGACATGGTGGGTCCAGCTTGCCTGACGAAACTCTTGATATCTCCAAGAGAACTTGCAACACAACAAAAATGCTTGCGTTTAGCCGTTAATGAGATTTAAGAAAGAATCAACATTAAATCAAAAACACATTATTTCTGTATGAAAATAAAAATAAAGTAAAATGAAATAACAAAATAAAATAAAAACCAATTCGTGCCCTCCTTCTAGCGCCAATCTGTTGAGTGGTATTTTCACCCAATTGTGAAAACACACTCTCCGATAGGATTCGAGTTCCAAATCCTCTACTTGCAAAGAAATCAAATAAATAATTTCTCCAAGGTCTCCGCTATGTTAGCATTTTGCATAAATAATAATATTCAATTTGAATGCTCGAATACCTTAGTGGTTGCAAGTAACTGTAAACAAGGGGCACTATGGTTTATTTTATTCTGAAATTGTAATGATTGCTCATTTAATCAGAATGAACTCAATGTGAATTAATCTTAATGATGAATCTATTTTTGATTTCGATAGATTTTCAAGTATTTTATTTCAATGACTATAAATTCGACTAAAGTTAGATTTTCGGGAACATAAAAGTGCAGAGAATAAAAGAAATGAAAATAAAATGCAAAGAAACTAAAATTAAAGTACATTCAGAGTGCTACGATCCTATTTTGACAAAACCGAAGATAATGAGGTTTTTTGCATACAACCTAACCTATTGAACCTGCAAAACTCGCACAATCCAGATAAGTTAGGTGTTGGTTTCTAGGGTTTTAACTATGGTTTTCAGATTTAGACATTCGCATGAAGCAACCAAGAGAACTTGCATTAAACTTCACCTATAAGCCTAAAAATCTGAAAGGGGAAAGATAAACATTCAATCTTGCATGCAAAAAATAACTCCTTCTTTCTTGCCCATGAGATGCAACTCTCTATAATTATGTATTAAAAAGAATGTATCAGTTTACAATGACAGAATGTTTCCAATTTTGACAAAACCAGAACAAGTGGAGGAAAACGCTCCAAAAGCAGGCCCAGAATGGCCTATCGCCTTCAGCTCTGCAACTCTGCCCGTAGCGGTTTTTGACCCCTGTACCTGTCTTCGGCTTCTACTTTTAAACCCTCTGGTGCGGCTCTCTGTTTCGCTCTGTGATGCTTCATTTCATTTCCTAGGTCCCGTCGTTTCATCTTCCCCGCCTCTTCATCGTTTTTGACTTTCTGCTCGACGTTGAAATGTTTGATCTTCTCTGTGAACTGTAACGCTTCCCATAGCTCTGACATCTCTGTGCCACGTGTTCTGTGCCTCCCCTGTATATTTTGTAACGGCCCGCCATGAATCATGACAAAAATAGCATGTCACGATATCGCGACGTCTTTATGTCTGTAGCTTTGCTCCTCTACCTGCATCGCAAAAATGGGACATGTCGCGATATCGTGACATTTTTCTATCCACAGCCTTGTTCACCTTCATGCACCGCGAAAATGAGACATGTCGCGACATCGCGACATTTTTCTCTTTCGGGCCGCGCAGATGCAACCTGTCACGAAATCATGACGTTTTTCTCTCTCGGGCTATCTCGCTGCACTTGGCCATGAAAACGCGACATGTCACGAAATCGTGACACCTTTTCATTCTGCACCATCTTCTTGCTTTCTGTCATGAAATCGCGACACTTTTCCTCTACATCCACTTTGGTTGCTTCGGGTCGCGAAACTCCGACATGTCACGATATCGCGACGTTTTTCTTGTTTGCCCTTCATCTCGTCTTCAGATCATGAAAACACGACATGTCGCGATATCGCGACAACTCTAGCACCTTGCCTCTGTTTGACCACTTTGACCGTGATTTCACAACATGTCACGATATCGCGACATTCTAACACCTGGTCTTTCTCTCTCTTCTATGAACCGTGATTTCATGACATGTCGCGATATCGTGACGTTTTTCACTTCATGCTGCATCCTGTTGCTCTTAGCCGCGAAAGCGCGACATGTCGCGATATCGCGACGTTTTTCCTTTCGCTGTACTTTTGCTATTTTGAACCACGAAAACGTGACATTTTTCTTTCCTTAGCCTTTTCACCTGCCAGACATCGCGAAAACATGACATGTCGCGATATCGCGACATTTTTTATACTTAGCCCTTTTACCCATCGGACATCGTGAAAACATGACATGTCGCGATATCATGACAATTTTGAGTCTTCAACTTGGTTCTTTGTCTTGCATCGCGAAAATGAGACATGTCGCGATATCGCGACATTTTTGGCATCTTGTTCTGCTTGACCGCTTTGACCACGATTTCATGACATGTCACGATATCGTGACATTTTCCTTTCATGCTGCATGGCTACCCCTTTTGAACCACGAAAATGTAACATGTCGCGATATCACGATATTTTCCTTTCATGTTGCATGGCTTCCCCTTTTGAACCGCGAAAATGTAACATGTCACGATATCGTGACACTTTTGGCCCTTTCGGTCTTCTGTTGCTTTTGAATCACAAAAACGCAACATGTCGCGATATCGTGACACTTTTTTCTGTACGGCCGCAAAAATACATGTCACGATATCGCGACACTTTTTCGTTTTTTGGCCGCGATGGAGCAACATGTCGCGATATCGCGACACTTTTTCATTTTTGGCCGCGACAGAGCAACATGTCGCGATATCACGACGTTTTTTCATGTTTGCTATTTTTCTTTGATCTTTAGCATCTGGGCTACTACAGTCTTCTTGGAAAGCATATAAAAAAGGTGGGTCCCCAATTTTGGGGTGTGTTGTGGAGCAGCCACAACAGGTAGTTAACAATTTCAATGGTGGTTACACATCTAGAGGCCCAAATCCTTTAGCATTGATGATTCCAAATCCAAAGACCTCAAGGTGATCAACAAATTGAATCTAGGTATGGACCAACATGCAAAAAGTAAGGCATCTTGAATCTCCTAGACAATTTTGGAGGGAAAGTATCCCTAATTTTGATTATAAAGTGTAGATCATTAGGTATTGTAAATCATTGGAAGTCTCTTATCCATGCTTAATACCTAGTCTTGTATACATTTCCTTTTATTTTATATTAGTCTAGACTTAAGCCTGAGTCAGTCCATTTTCAATATCGAACCTTTTTTGCTCTAGCATACATGTATGAACTATTATGATATATTTAATAAATTGTGGCTAATCATTCTCTACCCTATTTCTTGTGTATAAATGTTTGTGAATGTTATGCCAAATCAGTACCATATTTAATTTCAAGTTGTTAACAAATGCTGCATGTGTTTATTCATTCCACTTGTTTGCAAAAGGATCTTTGATTTTTCACACATCACCTCCCATAGCATAGGACTTTTACTTTTCCTATTATCTCTCTTTTCTTTTTTCCTTTGATGAATGCAAGTATCTTAGGAGTAGTTTAGGAAGGTAAACATTCAAGATCATATTTTATAAGGAGTTGATATTAGAAAAAATATTGGAGATCATCCTTAGAGTCATATCCCACACTCTCTATACTTTTGACTATCACTATACATGAGGCACTAGTTGGGTGCATCCGGCCACCACAATGGATGACCACAATATTTAGAGTCAACAATAGTAATCTTATAGGCAGTAATTATACAATGTACTTTACTATGATTTGATATTTTTTCCATAGCAACATTGGTTAAATCATTATCATTTTTAACCTTCACCAACTCTCTTTAATGATTAATGTGTAAAAGGTAATGGTTTATTAACTTGTAATTAACCTATATGTCTTATGTTATTTTGATATGAGTTGCATAATTGTTATTATTGAGGACTTGATATAAATACCTCTCAACTAACTGATCATTTATATCAAATTTATCTTATATGAATTTTTTGTGTGGCATGCCCAAGGTAACCCTTCTACTCTATCTATTTTACTTCTCAAATTCTCTTGCATAATATTTGAGTGCATGTATTATTTTTTATTAATTTTTGGAAAGTATTATAAAATTTGGCATGGTATTAGAATGGGAATAGAAAGACATCATGGTGGCACATACAAAAATTATTTTGAAATTTCTATCTCCTCTTTCAATCAAGGTTCATTTTATTTTATGTTTCATAATGCATCCTTGGTGGCATAAGAATCATGAACAAATCCCTTTAGATTATATACATCAATATTTGGAGTCATATTTTCTTCTCTAGACATTAGGCAAAAAAATAAACAAATTTTTAAATTAAAAATTCTTACACTATTTGAGAAAGTCATGAACTATTTTTAATGGGAATAGTGTAGTTTCATTATCCTCTTAGTTGAGGCCCTAGTGAATAGTACCCATTTGAGTCCATTTAACCTTCGGCCTGGTATGAGAACACACATTCTACTATCCTTCATATAATTAGTTTGAATGCTTGCTAGTTCTATCCTTTATATGAATAGCATTTCTTTAGATGAATAACCTAGTTCTATCAAAAAACCTTATCATATATATCACTTCTTTAATATTTTTATGCTTTTTGTATAAGATTTAAGTAGATAGATTGCTATTTTTCATTACTAGAAATAGATGTGAGATCCAACATGGTATAAGAGTGGATATGGAGCAACATTGTTTGGTTACTAAGAAGGTATGTTCAGAACCTCCAATCTTTATTTTGATCACAAGGATAAATTATCCTTTGAAGCTTCATAAGTTAGGTATGACACAAGAAGAAATGGTATGATAAAATTCTTTTATCGCTTTTTGATAATATCTTCTATGGATGCCAATATAGAGCAAAAATTTTAAAATTTTGAAAAAAGGATGCCATAAATGTTTTGCTCTCCTTTATAACATTGTTGTTATAGTAGAACAAGTCATTTTCTCATCATTTGAGAAGACTTTGGTTTTAAGGAATCAAGAGCAATGGTCATATTTTTGGTGATGCTAAAATAGATTAGTCATTATTGCATTTTCTATGGAATTCCTAATTATATTCTTAGCACTTCCTTTTTGGCACTTTGGATGGAAATATGCATTCCCATTTTGGATCATATAAGATACTCTCATCAAGGTAAGGTTTCTTATTTCATATCACTAGCAAAAAAATATAGGGTGGACAATATGGAGGAACATAAGACTTAGCTCAAAAAGATCAAGGGTTTGACCCTTGTCTTTCCCTTTTTATTTTAATTTCAATGCACAAAGCTTTGTTTCTTGTGTTCTCCACCGTAATGGGATACCTTCAAAGATGTATTCATATCATAATTCTATTTAGGGGGATTAGCACAATGGTAGGCAAGCATTTTCAAGGACTATTTATCGTGAGGTATAGAGTTTAAATCTACTTTTTTGCATGTTGTAAGTATTTACACTAGCTAGTAGAGTTTGAGCTCATCTTAAGAGTGAGGATGTCATTTTACTCTCAACATAGAGGTGTATATAGGTATTCATCCCAACCAACTCAATTCATATATCATTTAAAGGTTATAAGTTCAAACCTCTTCCTCTTCTCTATTCGACATGTTCATATATTTTCATCCATGGGTTAGCTAAGGTGGCAGTCTATGTGACAATTGAATGGAGAAAATGTTAAACTTTTAATACTTTACTTCATTTTGACCAATTAATTTAAAATATGATAAAATATCATTAGCTCTCAATGTCCAATGGCAACCATGTTGTCTATTCTCATTGGTACCCATTAGAAAATCAATGGATGCCAATTTGCATATGCATGTTGGGTGCAACAAGTCTAAGGTTTAACGGGTTAATTTTTTAATGTTTGAAGGTTATTAGGTCAAATATTCTAGACGTCATAATTATTGCTTATGAAAGCATTTTGACCCTTTTTTTCAAATAGCATGGTTCTTTTATATCTTTGCATTGATGACATTAGTTGAAGGACCTATTACAATGTTGGGGTTCAAATTATGCATGATATTCCTTAAATTCCATTACTCTATTTTGAAAGGATAAATTTATTGTATGTTATGGAATAAAAATATTGTCTCTTCATTCAAATTCCCTTTCATATTTGAGGATATATGGCTTTAGGATCCAGATCTCAAGGCACTCATTGCAACATGGTGGTCTTGTAGCTTTTTCGGATCTCTAGCTTCTCGGGTCAGCAATAAGCTTCGATTTGTGAAATAGCTCAAGAACTGGAACAAAGACGTTTTTGGTAATATTTTTTCTAAGAAACAAAATATCCAATTCTAGCTTACAAACATTGAGTTTGTTGCCCATCATGGAGAGTTGTACACCGATCTTATTGAGGTTGAGAAGCAGCTTCTAACCAAATACCACAATATTCTTAAAAATGAAAAAAAAAATTGGAAACAGAAGTCTAGAGTTACCTGGTTGAAAGAGGAAGACTCTAATACTAAATTTTTGTTGGCAATTTTGGGTACCTTGAGTACATTGCCTTTGCTCAAGTATAGTTGTTGTCATTGATGTCAAGGAGTTTGTGCTGATGTCAAAAAGAGTTTGTGCCAAAGCTAGTTTTGATGGATGCTCTTAGATCTTGAAGGTTCCATGATGGCAATCTAAAGGTTTAAGTGGAAATATTTATTAAATAATAATTTAATTAAAAACCTTCTAAAGGTTTTAATTAATTATTTTTAATAAATAATTATTATTTTTTAAAATAATAATTAAAAGGTTTATTAACCCCTATAAACTTTATGGCGGCAATATTTAGGTCAAATTTCCTCTCTCTTTGGTCGACGTCGCAAAGTGCATGCAATGCACTATAAATACCTGCCTTGCCTTCATTCAATAAGATAGCAAGTTATGATGATTTATTTCGAAGGATATAAGCACTGTTTCATATAGCATCAACGGGAGATGTGGTGTTTTGGTGGCAGCGAAGGTGTGTTAATGTGTGTGCGGCATTCATAATATAATGATTTCAGCGAAGCGAGCAATATAGGAAAGGAATCTGTTTGGACAGCAAGCGAGCGAGGTGTATGCGATTTCGAATACGTAAAATCATTTTGAGACGACAGCTGGTATTGGCGAGAGCATTCTGGGGATACGCTGATTTGAAAAAGGAGATCGCCCTAAAATTTGAAAGATCGCAATGATTTGAAGCAAGTTTGAGAGATCGCAGGGATTCGCAGCATATCTGAGAAATGGCAGTGATTGCTGAGACACCGTGAGAACGAATATGCATTGCAGTATCTTGGAGAACGGGTTACTATCACCTGAGTTTGTTTCATCCGATGACAGCGCAGTTGGTATTCAGTGAAGTGCTTGACGTAGGGAGATGTATGGTTCAAATCACCATGACGCAGTAAAAGGTAACAATGATTTTTGTTGAAGAATAAGGTTTGTTGTTCGAATGTCGTGGGCGCTGAGGAAAGGTAACAATGTTTGGAGATATAAGGGTTTACATTTTTGAATTAAAAGTATTTAAATCTTAGGAGGTATAAGGTACTGTATAAAGTCTCATTTAAATTATATTGTGGTGATTTTGGAAGTTATAAGGGGTATTGTTTCTTGAGAACGTGAATGTTAATTTAAGTGGTTGTATGGTTAAACCCTTGGGAGTTATAAGGTTATGCAATGATTGATTTATTTTATTTTATGGTATAAGTGGTTTTGGGAGTTATAAGGTTATGCAATGTTATGATTTATTTTGTTTTATGGTACAAGTGGTTTTAGGAGAGATAAGGGAGTTGTGCAATTAAAGGCTTTAGTGATAATTGTTGAAAGGTGGAATAATGTTGATTATTTTATGATCTACTAACCCTTGTGAAGATTGGCAAAAGAATTTTGTGATTGGGGCAGATTTCCAAAGAAGGTTCTTCACTTCAAAAAGGTATGGGCACATTCTTCTTATGAGTATGATTGGTGTATGTTTTCCTGAAATAAGATTGGAGTGAAAAGGTTTTCAACAAGGTTTCCTTTGGTTGGGTATAAGTCCTAGTTTTTGGTTTGTTGAAGACTACTTATGCATTGTTATCATTGATGAGAGTTTTGGTGAATGCATAATTCTGGTTTGAGGTAGTGGAAGCATTGTGCACTAGGGTTTATGATTGTGAGTCTTGCTACTTGCTTTGAGTTGGTGAAACCCTTAGTTGGCTGTTTTGATATTGATGGATGAGTGCTTCCATAGTGGTTGTGTTGATCAAGTTAATGCTTTACTTGATACATGATATTGGGCTTACTCCATTGAGTTGATTTGAACAAGTTATTCTATGCATTTGGTGATATTGTGTTGGTGGCTGTTTTGTTCAAATATCTTTGGAGGGAAAAGGATTTCTACTTGTTTCCTTTTCTTGTGATGATTGGTTGAATGCTTCAAGGTTAATGTTGAGTTGAATGATGTTGGTTAAACCTTGTCTTTAAGCATTGTTGTTGAAGCCCTAATTGGTTGAGAAAAGATATTGGTTGTTGGAAAGAACATGAGTATCATTGTTATATGAGATATTGCATGGTTGGCAATTGTTGGGTTGTATTTCATGTTCTTGAGAAAAGCATACTACATCTATCTTATTCTTTTGAGATTTGAGATTGAGTTGAGATTGAGATTGGGAGTTAAGTATAGAACATATTGAGTCTCTAACAATTCTCTTTATGCTTCTATGAGGTGGATGAATCACATTGGGTCTCTAACCATTCTCTTTGTGGGTTCATGCCAAGCAAGTGTTCTTGATAAACTTGTGAGCAGGTTTTGGACAGGTTCCATTGGGGACTTGTGAGCAGGTTTTGGAGCAGTTGTAGAGGACTTGTGAAGTTGAGGTTGATAGTTCTATCAGAGAACTTGAGGACAGAGGTGCATTGGTTCTATGAGAAGAACCTGAGGATAGATTTGTGCCAGACCGAAGGACTAGTGTTTGGTGCTGATCAAAGACAGAGGACGAGGACATTTGTGCTAGACCGAAGGACTGTGTTTAGTGCAAATTCGAGGACCAGCTTTGAGGTGATAGAGTTGAGGACAGAGGTCTCCAGCCAGAGCAGGGAAGACAGGTGTCTTCTATGGATAGAGTTCCATTTTCTAAGGGCAGCGGAGGCAGAGGTCTTCTAGAGGATCACCAACCAGAGCAGAGGTGGGGGAAGGTTTCTCCTTTGAGCCGAGGCTCATAAACATTGTAATTGGGAAGGTTTCCCAAAGAACTTTGAGATAACTTTTAGAGAAAAGTTTTGTGGATGAACCATGAAATTGTTGTGTCACTTTGTGGATGGTTTTGTGCATTGCTTTGATATTGCTTTGGGTATATTGCTTTACTGTTTTGAAGTATAAAGGAAAAAGTAAAAAGAGGTCTTATACTGTTCACCCCCCTCTCAGTATAAGCTTGTGTTCTTCAATTGGTATCAGAGCCGGTTCCTTCGAAAAGTTTAACAGCTTGAAGGAAAAGCTAGTAAAGAACACAATGGATCATTCAAGTGGCAATGCAAGCACCTATTCTTGATGGGTCAGATTTTGGTCTTTGGAGTGCAAGGATGAAGGTTCATCTAATGGCACTTGGGAATGAGGTTTGGGAAGTGATTGAAGATGAGTACACTATTCCTGAACATGGTCCTAATACTAAAGAAGAAAGGCTCCTACATCACAACAATTCAAAAGCAATGAATGCAATCCTGAAAGGCTTACAGAAAGCAGATCTCACCAAAGTGATTCACTGCAAGACAACTAGTGAAATGTGGAATCAGTTGAAGGTGGTTCATACAGGTGATACAAATGTCAAGAAGGCCAAGTTGAGACACTTCAAAGGTATGTTTGAACAACTCAAAATGAATGATGATGAAAATATTAGTGACTACATGCTTCGTATGGATGAAGTTGTTAACTCCATGAAAGACTTAGGTCTTGAGCTTGCTGAAAATGATGTTTGTGATAAGATTTTAAGATCTCTTCCTAATAGATTTAGTGAAAATATTTCTGCTATTGAGGAAGCTAAAGATTTGGATAAGTTGAAAAAGGATGAGCTCCATAGTATACTTGCAGCATTTGAGTTGAGAACTCAAGTGAAGGTTGATGTCAAGAAGGAGGCAGACTTTCAAGACTACCAAGAATTCCAAAGGTAAACAACTTCAAGAGAGTGATGAGTCTTCCGGTGATGAAGAGGCATATTACAAGCAAGAAAGGCAAGTTCTTTAGAAAGCACAAAAATATGAAAAACGTGAGATGTTTCAATTGTGGAAAGTTTGGTCATTATGCTACTAACTGTATCATTGCCAAGGATGAAAGTGATGAAGTTAAACAGGATTGTAAGAGCAAGGATTCTGAAAGGCATAGGCATCAAAGGAAGAACAAATATGAGCACAACAATAAAGGAAAGAGGTATTCTCACAAGCACAAGAAGAGCTTCTACCTAGACAAAGCAAGTAAGTGTTCTAGCAGTGATAGTGAAAGTTCTTCAAGTGATAATGAAAATGAGATGTTGTTCATATCAGAAAAGAGGAAGAACCGAAACATAGATTCATTATCATGAAATGTCTTAGATGTGGAAATTTTGGTCACCTTGAGGATGATTGCACAAATAATGAATTGGTTGTTAGTATGTATGAGGATGCTTCAGAAAATGATAAGGAAGATGCATGTATGGTTTTTGAAAAGGGTAGCACCTCTAGTGATAAGAAATCTGAAAAAGGCCTTGATAATTCAAAGTGCAATCAAATAGAGGATCTTGAATGTGAACTTACAAATGCTCTTAGTGTTTTGAAAAAGGAAAGAAAGAAGAATGCTAGACTCAAGGATAAGTTAGATGAATGTTGTATGGAGAGAGATGAACTTATAGAAAGTCTTGATGTCTCTATGGCTAATGCACAAGAACTCAAGAATGAGTTAGAATCTAAGGTGCTTGAGTATAGTGAATTAGAACAGAAAATGGCTTCGTTGAAAGAGGAAAATAAAAAGTACAAGGATAAGTTGTACAGGTTTCAAGAAAGCTCCAAAAAGGTTAAATCTCTCATCCAAAGTCAAAGAAATCCAACAGATAAAACAGGTCTTGGTTTTGTTAAGCCTCACAAGAAACAAGTTGGAGAGTCTAGTAAGAGATTCCAAAAGGAAGAGAGTTCTAATGAGGAAAATATTTCAGATCATGAGTCCTTGAATGATAGATGCATAGAAACAGAAAACAGATTTCGGAATGAGAAGAAGGAGAAGTTTTCAGGACCTAGAGAAGTCAAATAAAGGAAAGTTTCAAGGCAGATGTTTTGCTTGTCACAGGTTTGGTCACATGGCTGTACATTGCATGGCTCAAGTGAAGAAGGTAAATAACAGTTTTAGAAGTGGTGATTTCTTTTATGGGTATTGCTACTCTTGCAATTAGTTTGGGCACAAGGCAGTTCATTGCAAGGCAAACAACAGGAACAGGTTTAGTCAGAACAAGTGGATTCAAAGAACAGGTATGCCTCAAAGAAATAACATTGTTACTTGTTATAAGTGCAACAATGAAGGTCACATAGCTAGACAGTGTAGAGCTGAAATTCCAGAATACAGGAACAGGAACAGTGGCATGATCAGGTCCAAGGATCAAAAAAATGATAGGAACAGGAATATGGAAAAAGAGTTCAAGAGAAGGCCCGGCAAGGAAGTTATAGACGCTGATGATGATCAGTGCCTAATGGGAGTTTTACTCCCACCCCAGAATTAATCACCTCATCAGGAGGTGGGGGAGGGACTAAGCTAAGAGGCTCATTCTTAGTCCCGAAGCCCCAAAGGTGGCCCTTTGCCATTGATGACAAAGGGGGAGAGATATGAGTAAGGGGGAGAGCTTCAAGTGAAGAGGAAAGCTTCAAGTCAGGGGGAGCAAAACTTCAAAGAGATTGATTTCAGTTTTGGCTCTTGAAGATGTGTTTTTAGTAAAGGGTTGCCATCAATGACAAAGGGGGAGATTGTTGGCAATTTTGGGTACCTTGAGTACATTGCCTTTGCTCAAGTATAGTTGTTGTCATTGATGTCAAGGAGTTTGTGCTGATGTCAAAAAGAGTTTGTGCCAAAGCTAGTTTTGATGGATGCTCTTAGATCTTGAAGGTTCCATGATGGCAATCTAAAGGTTTAAGTGGAAATATTTATTAAATAATAATTTAATTAAAAACCTTCTAAAGGTTTTAATTAATTATTTTTAATAAATAATTATTATTTTTTAAAATAATAATTAAAAGGTTTATTAACCCCTATAAACTTTATGGTGGCAATATTTAGGTCAAATTTCCTCTCTCTTTGGTCGACGTCGCAAAGTGCATGCAATGCACTATAAATACCTGCCTTGCCTTCATTCAATATGATAGGAAGTGTATGATGATTTATTTCAAAGGATATAAGTGATGTTTCATATAGCATCAATGGGAGATGTGGTGTTTTGGTGGAGGAAGGTGTGTTAATGTGTGTGCGGCATTCATAATATAATGATTTCAGTAAAGCGAGCAATATAGGAAAGGTATCCGTTTGGACAGCAAGCGAGCGAGGTATATGCAATTTCGAAATACGTAAAATCGCTTTGAGACGGTAGTGGTATTGGCGAGAGCATTCTGGGTATATGCTGATTTGAAAAAGGAGATCGCCCTGAAATTTGAAAGATCGCAATGATTTGAAGCAAGTTTGAGAGATCGCAGGGATTCGCAACATATCTGAGAAATGGCAGTGATTGCTGAGACACCATGAGAATGAATATGCATTGCAGTATCTTGGAGAACGGGTTACTATCACCTGAGTTTGTTTCATCCGATGACAGCGCAGTTGGTATTCAGTGAAGTGCTTGACGTAGGGAGATGTATGGTTCAAATCACCATGGTGCAATAAAAGGTAACAATGATTTTTGTTGAAGAATAAGGTTTGTTGTTCGAATGTCGTGGGCGTTGAGGAAAGGTAACAATGTTTGGAGATATAAGGGTTTACATTTTTGAATTAAAAGTATTTAAATCTTAGGAGGTATAAGGTACTGTATAAAGTCTCATTTAAATTATATTGTGGTGATTTTGGAAGTTATAAGGGGTATTGTTTCTTGAGAACGTGAATGTTAATTTAAGTGGTTGTATGGTTAAACCCTTGGGAGTTATAAGGTTATGCAATGATTGATTTATTTTATTTTATGGTATAAGTGGTTTTGGGAGTTATAAGGTTATGCAATGTTATGATTTATTTTGTTTTATGGTACAAGTGGTTTTAGGAGAGATAAGGGAGTTGTGCAATTAAAGGCTTTAGTGATGATTATTGAAAGGTGGAATAATGTTGATTATTTTATGATCTACTAACCCTTGTGAAGATTGGCAAAAGAATTTTGTGATTGGGGCAGATTTCCAAAGAAGGTTCTTCACTTCAAAAAGGTATGGGCACATTCTTCTTATGAGTATGATTGGTGTATGTTATTCCTGAAATAAGATTGGAGTGAAAAGGTTTTCAACAAGGTTTCCTTTGGTTGAGTGTAAGTCCTAGTTTCTGGTTTGTTGAAGACTACTTATGCATTGTTATCATTGATGAGAGTTTTGGTGAATGCATAATTCTGGTTTGAGGTAGTGGAAGCATTGTGCACTAGGGTTTATGATTGTGAGTCTTGCTACTTGCTTTGAGTTGGTGAAACCCTTAGTTGGCTATTTTGATATTGATGGATGAGTGCTTCCATAGTGGTTGTGTTGATCAAGTTAATGCTTTACTTGATACATGATATTGGGCTTACTCCATTGAGTTGATTTGAACAAGTTATTCTATGCATTTGGTGATATTGTGTTGGTGGCTATTTTGTTCAAATATCTTTGGAGGGAAAAGGATTTCTACTTGTTTCCTTTTCTTGTGATGATTGGTTGAATGCTTCAAGGTTAATGTTGAGTTGAATGATGTTGGTTAAACCTTGTCTTTAAGCATTGTTGTTGAAGCCCTAATTGGTTGAGAAAAGATATTGGTTGTTGGAAAGAACATGAGTATCATTGTTATATGAGATATTGCATGGTTGGCAATTGTTGGGTTGTATTTCATGTTCTTGAGAAAAGCATACTACATCTATCTTATTCTTTTGAGATTTGAGATTGAGTTGAGATTGAGATTGGGAGTTAAGTATAGAACATATTGAGTCTCTAACAATTCTCTTTATGCTTCTATGAGGTGGATGAATCACATTGGGTCTCTAACCATTCTCTTTGTGGGTTCATGCCAAGCAAGTGTTCTTGATAAACTTGTGAGCGAGGTTTTGGACGAGGTTCCATTGGGGGGGGGACTTGTGAGCAGATTGTGGACAGGTTTTGTAGAGGACTTGTGAAGCTGAGGTTGATAGTTCTATCAGAGAACTTGAGGACAGAGGTGCATTGGTTCTATGAGAAGAACCTGAGGACAGATTTGTGCCAGACCGAAGGACTATGTTTGGTGCTGATCAAAGACAGAGGACGAGGACATTTGTGCTAGACCGAAGGACTGTGTTTAGTGCAAATTCGAGGACCAGCTTTGAGGTGATAGAGTTGAGGACAGAGGTCTCCAGCCAGAGCAGGGAAGACAGGTGTCTTCTGTGGATAGAGTTCCATTTGCTAAGGGCAGCGGAGGCAGAGGTCTTCTAGAGGATCACCAGCCAGGCAGAGGTAGGGGAAGGTATCTCCTTTGAGCAGAGGCTCATAAATTCAGATTGGGGGAAGGTTTCTCCTTTGAGCCGAGGCTCATAAACATTGTAATTGGGAAGGTTTCCCAAAGAACTTTGAGATAACTTTTAGAGAAAAGTTTTGTGGATAACCATGTAAATTGTTGTGTCACTTTGTGGATGGTTTTGTGCATTGCTTTGATATTGCTTTGGGTATATTGCTTTACTGTTTTGAAGTATAAAGGAAAAAGTAAAAAGAGGTCTTATACTGTTCACCCCCCCTCTCAGTATAAGCTTGTGTTCTTCAATTGGTATCAGAGTCGGTTCCTTCGAAAAGTTTAACAGCTTGAAGGAAAAGCTAGTAAAGAACACAATGGATCATTCAAGTGGCAATGCAGCACCTATTCTTGATGGATCAGATTTTGGTCTTTGGAGTGCAAGGATGAAGGTTCATCTAATGGCACTTGGGAATGAGGTTTGGGAAGTGATTGAAGATGAGTACACTATTCCTGAACATGGTCCTAATACTAAAGAAGAAAGGCTCCTACATCACAACAATTCAAAAGCAATGAATGCAATCCTGAAAGGCTTACAGAAAGCAGATCTCACCAAAGTGATTCACTGCAAGACAACTAGTGAAATGTGGAATCAGTTGAAGGTGGTTCATACAGGTGATACAAATGTCAAGAAGGCCAAGTTGAGACACTTCAAAGGTATGTTTGAACAACTCAAAATGAATGATGATGAAAATATTAGTGACTACATGCTTCGTATGGATGAAGTTGTTAACTCCATGAAAGACTTAGGTCTTGAGCTTGCTGAAAATGATGTTTGTGATAAGATTTTAAGATCTCTTCCTAATAGATTTAGTGAAAATATTTCTGCTATTGAGGAAGCTAAAGATTTGGATAAGTTAAAAAAGGATGAGCTCCATAGTATACTTGCAGCATTTGAGTTGAGAACTCAAGTGAAGGTTGATGTCAAGAAGGAGGCAGCTTTCAAGACTACCAAGAATTCCAAAGGTAAACAACTTCAAGAGAGTGATGAGTCTTCTGGTGATGAAGAGGCATATTACAACAAGAAAGGCAAGTTCTTTAGAAAGCACAAAAATATGAAAAACGTGAGATGTTTCAATTGTGGAAAGTTTGGTCATTATGCTACTAACTGTACCTAGTTGCCAAGGATGAAAGTGATGAAGTTAAACAGGATTGTAAGAGCAAGGATTCTGAAAGGCATAGGCATCAAAGGAAGAACAAAGATGAGCACAACAATAAAGGAAAGAGGTATTCTCACAAGCACAAGAAGAGCTTCTACCTAGACAAAGCAAGTAAGTGTTCTAGCAGTGATAGTGAAAGTTCTTCAAGTGATAATGAAAATGAGATGTTGTTCATATCAGAAAAAGAGGAAGAACCGAAACATAGATTCATTATCATGAAATGTCTTAGATGTGGAAATTTTGGTCACCTTGAGGATGATTGCACAAATAATGAATTGGTTGTTAGTATGTATGAGGATGCTTCAGAAAATGATAAGGAAGATGCATGTATGGTTTTTGAAAAGGGTAGCACCTCTAGTGATAAGAAATCTGAAAAAGGCCTTGATAATTCAAAGTGCAATCAAATAGAGGATCTTGAATGTGAACTTACAAATGCTCTTAGTGTTTTGAAAAAGGAAAGAAAGAAGAATGCTAGACTCAAGGATAAGTTAGATGAATGTTGTATGGAGAGAGATGAACTTATAGAAAGTCTTGATGTCTCTATGGCTAATGCACAAGAACTCAAGAATGAGTTAGAATCTAAGGTGCTTGAGTATAGTGAATTAGAACAAAAAATGGCTTCTTTGAAAGAGGAAAATAAAAAGTACAAGGATAAGTTGTACAAGTTTCAAGAAAGCTCCAAAAAGGTTAAGTCTCTCATCCAAAGTCAAAGAAATCCAACAGATAAAACAGGTCTTGGTTTTGTTAAGCCTCACAAGAAACAAGTTGGAGAGTCTAGTAAGAGATTCCAAAAGGAAGAGAGTTCTAATGAGGAAAGTATTTCAGATCATGAGTCCTTGAATGATAGATGCATAGAAACAGAAAATAGATTTTGGAATGAGAAGAAGGAGAAGTTTTCAGGACTTGAGAAGTCAAATAAAGGAAAGTTTCAAGGCAGATGTTTTGCTTGTCACAGGTTTGGTCACATGGTTGTACATTGCATGGCTCAGGTGAAGAAGGTAAATAACAGTTTCAGAAGTGGTGATTTCTTTTATGGGTATTGCTACTCTTGCAATCAGTTTGGGCACAAGGCAGTTCATTGCAAGGCAAACAATAGGAACAGGTTTAGTCAGAACAAGTGGATTCAAAGAACAGGTATGCCTCAAAGAAATAACATTGTTACTTGTTACAAGTGCAACAATGAAGGTCACATAGCTAGATAGTGTAGAGCTGAAATTCCAGAATACAAGAACATGAACAGTGGCATGATCAGGTCCAAGGATAAAAAAAATGACAGGAACAGGAATATGGACAAAGAGTTCAAGAGAAGGCCCGGCAAGGAAGTTATAGACGCCGATGATGATCAGTGCCTAATGGGAGTTTTACTCCCACCCCAGAATTAATCACCTCATCAGGAGGTGGGGGAGGGACTAAGCTAAGAGGCTCATTCTTAGTTCTGAGCCCCAAAGGTGGCCCTTTGCCATTGATGACAAAGGGGGAGAGATATGAGTAAGGGGGAGAGCTTCAAGTGAAGAGGAAAGCTTCAAGTCAGGGGGAGCAAAACTTCAAAGAGATTGATTTCAGTTTTGGCTCTTGAAGATGTGTTTTTAGTAAAGTTTTGCCATCAATGACAAAGGGGGAGATTGTTGGCAATTTTGGGTACCTTGGGTACATTGCCTTTGCTCAAGTATAGTTGTTGTCATTGATGTCAAGGAGTTTGTGTTGATGTCAAAAAGAGTTTGTGCCAAAGCTAGTTTTGATGGATGCTCTTAGATCTTGAAGGTTCCATGATGGCAATCTAAAGGTTTAAGTGGAAATATTTATTAAATAATAATTTAATTAAAAACCTTCTAAAGGTTTTAATTAATTATTTTTAATAAATAATTATTATTTTTTAAAATAATAATTAAAAGGTTTATTAACCCCTATAAACTTTATGGCGGCAATATTTAGGTCAAATTTCCTCTCTCTTTGGTCGACGTCGCAAAGTGCATGCAATGCACTATAAATACCTGCCTTGCCTTCATTCAATATGATAGGAAGTTATGATGATTTATTTCGAAGGATATAAGCGCTGTTTCATATAGCATCAATGGGAGATGTGGTGTTTTGGTGGCAGCGAAGGTGTGTTAATGTGTGTGCGGCATTCATAATATAATGATTTCAGCGAAGCGAGCAATATAGGAAAGGAATCTGTTTGGACAGCAAGCGAGCGAGGTGTATGCGATTTCGAATACGTAAAATCGTTTTGAGACGGCAGCTGGTATTGGCGAGAGCATTCTGGGGATACGCTGATTTGAAAAAGGAGATCGCCCTAAAATTTGAAAGATCGCAATTATTTGAAGCAAGTTTGAGAGATCACAGGGATTCGTAGCATATCTGAGAAATGGCAGTGATTGTTGAGACACCGTGAGAACGAATATGCATTGCAGTATCTTGGAGAACGGGTTACTATCACCTGAGTTTGTTTCATCCGATGACAGCGCAGTTGGTATTCAGTGAAGTGCTTGACGTAGGGAGATGTATGGTTCAAATCACCACAACGCAGTAAAAGGTAACAATGATTTTTGTTGAAGAATAAGGTTTGTTGTTCGAATGTCATGGGCGCTGAGGAAAGGTAACAATGTTTGGAGATATAAGGGTTTACATTTTTGAATTAAAAGTATTTAAATCTTAGGAGGTATAAGGTACTGTATAAAGTCTCATTTAAATTATATTGTGGTGATTTTGGAAGTTATAAGGGGTATTGTTTCTTGAGAACGTGAATGTTAATTTAAGTGGTTGTATGGTTAAACCCTTGGGAGTTATAAGGTTATGCAATGATTGATTTATTTTATTTTATGGTATAAGTGGTTTTGGGAGTTATAAGGTTATGCAATGTTATGATTTATTTTGTTTTATGGTACAAGTGGTTTTAGGAGAGATAAGGGAGTTGTGCAATTAAAGGCTTTAGTGATAATTGTTGAAAGGTGGAATAATGTTGATTATTTTATGATCTACTAACCCTTGTGAAGATTGGCAAAAGAATTTTGTGATTGGGGCAGATTTCCAAAGGAGGTTCCTTCACTTCAAAAAGGTATGGGCACATTCTTCTTATGAGTATGATTGGTGTATGTTATTCCTGAAATAAGATTGGAGTGAAAAGGTTTTCAACAAGGTTTCCTTTGGTTGGGTATAAGTCCTAGTTTTTGGTTTGTTGAAGACTACTTATGCATTGTTATCATTGATGAGAGTTTTGGTGAATGCATAATTCTGGTTTGAGGTAGTGGAAGCATTGTGCACTAGGGTTTATGATTGTGAGTCTTGCTACTTGCTTTGAGTTGGTGAAACCCTTGGTTGGCTGTTTTGATATTGATGGATGAGTTGCTTCCATAGTGGTTGTGTTGATCAAGTTAATGCTTTTACTTGATACATGATATTGGGCTTACTCCATTGAGTTGATTTGAACAAGTTATTCTATGCATTTGGTGATATTGTGTTGGTGGCTGTTTTGTTCAAATATCTTTGGAGGGAAAAGGATTTCTACTTGTTTCCTTTTCTTGTGATGATTGGTTGAATGCTTCAAGGTTAATGTTGAGTTGAATGATGTTGGTTAAACCTTGTCTATGAGCATTGTTGTTGAAGCCCTAATTGGTTGAGAAAAGATATTGGTTGTTGGAAAGAACATGAGTATCATTGTTATATGAGATATTGCATGGTTGGCAATTGTTGGGTTGTATTTCATGTTCTTGAGAAAAGCATACTACATCTATCTTATTCTTTTGAGATTTGAGATTGAGTTGAGATTGAGATTGGGAGTTAAGTATAGAACATATTGAGTCTCTAACAATTCTCTTTATGCTTCTATGAGGTGGATGAATCACATTGGGTCTCTAACCATTCTCTTTGTGGGTTCATGCCAAGCAAGTGTTCTTGATAAACTTGTGAGCAGAGTTGGATAGGTCTTAGCAGAGGACTTGTGAAGCTGAGGTTGATAGTTCTATCAGAGAACTTGAGGACAGAGGTGCATTGGTTCTATGAGAAGAACCTGAGGACAGATTTGTGCCAGACTGAAGGACTCGTGTTTGGTGCTGATCAAAGACAGAGGACGAGGACATTTGTGCTAGACCGAAGGACTGTGTTTAGTGCAAATTCGAGGACCAGCTTTGGGGGTGGGTAGGAGGACAGAGGTCTCCAGCCAGGTGCAGGGAAGACAGGTGTCTTCTGTGGATAGAGTTCCATTTGCTAAGGGCAGCGGAGGCGGAGGTCTTCTAGAGGATCACCAACGGAGCGAGGGGCCCGGGGCCTTCAGGGGGCCCGGGGCGATTGGGGGAAGGTTTCTCCTTTGAGCCGAGGCTCATAAACATTGTAATTGGGAAGGTTTCCCAAAGAAATTTGAGATAACTTTTAGAGAAAAGTTTTGTGGATGGACCCATGTAAATTGTTGTGTCACTTTGTGAATGGTTTTGTGCATTGCTTTGATATTGCTTTGGATATATTGCTTTACTGTTTTGAAGTATAAAGGAAAAAGTAAAAAGAGGTCTTATACTGTTCACCCCCCCCTCTCAGTTTAAGCTTGTGTTCTTCAATTTTTCTATGCTATTACAATGAGGCACAAAGGCTCTAACAATATTAGGAAACTCACCAAAGTTGATGGGATTTTTATTTCATACATTTGAGCTAATGCAATGGCTTTCTTTGAATATCTACTTAGACCCAATCCAGAGTTCTTCCCACAAACATAAGAGAATCTCTTGAATAACATCCCTAGGTTGGTATCCCAGGAGCATAACAAAGGTTTACTCAAACCATTTTTAGCTAAGGAAATTTGCAATGCAATTTTTTCAATGCAAGGCGAGAATGCTCTAGGTCCAGATGGTTTTCTCGTAATTTTCTTTCAAAAATATTGGTACATAGTGGGGACTGATATCATTTTAGTTGTCCAACAAATGCAATAGACTAAGAACATTCCTAGAGATGTAAACTCTACCTTTTTCTAGCTCTCATTCCTAAGTACAATAATACCAAATCCTTATCTGATTTCCATCCTATCAGTCTATACAATATTTTCTATAAAATACTCACCAAAAATATTGCCACAATGTTGAAACCCATTCTCCCTTTCATCATAGATTAATATTAAGGCAATTCTATTTTGGGGAGGCTTATTACTGATAACATAATTACCATCCATGATCTAATTCATTTAGTTTCTAAAAGTGGGAAATCTGACCTTTTCCTTAAGTTGGACATGAACAAGGCTTTTGATAGGGTGTCTTGGAAGTTCCTCTTCTCTATTTTGTCTAGATTTGGTTTCCATCATGATTGGATCAATCTATTCAAGGCATGCATCTCAGGGGCTAGCTTCTCTATTTTAGTTAATGGCTCCACTGCTAGTTATTTCTAGAGTGCCAAAGGTTTGAGATAGGGAGATCCTTTATCACCTTTTATCTTTATCATTGTTGTTGAAGCACTAGGGCGAACTTTGTGGTCTTCCTGTTCCAAAGGGTAAATCTTAGGCATCAAACCTACCTCCTCTCTTATACCCATATCCCACCAATAATTTGTGGATGATACTATTTTTACCACTCATACCTCTGTTCCTCAAGCCAAAATCATCAAGTTCATTCTTCTTTCCTTCGACTCTATTGTTGGTCAAAAGGTCAACTTATCCAGATGTAACCTATATTTTCTCAATACACCCATCAGATGATAAAACCGTATAGTTGATATCCTTGGTTGTGTCATTGTTGTCCTTCCTGTAACATACCTTGGTTTTCCTCTCTTTGATGGTTTTGCCAAAAAAATCTCTTTGATTTCCACTCATTGAGTGAATTCACAAAAAATTGGCAGGATGGAAAGGAGGACTCTTTAATCAAGAAGGAAAGGATACCTTATTCAAAGAAACTCTCTAGAGTATCCTAGTCTTCTTTATTTCCATATTTCAAATTATTATTAAAGTTTATAATAAGATTGAATAGATCCAAAGGAATTTTCTTTTGTTAGGCTTAAAACACAAGCAGAGATTCCATTTAGTCATGTGGGACTAGGTTTGTTCCAAGAAATAATATGGAGGTATCAGGCTCCGCGAGGACAGTAATATGAACTTAGCCCTTATTTCCAAGCAAGGATGGAGGATCCTTAAAAATTAAAAATCACTATGGGTTGGTATCATCAAGGTCAAATACCTCTGGAATCAGCCAAACTTTTTGGATGATCCTTTGTCTATCCAAGGTTCTGTTGCATGGAATTCCATTTTATGTTTGAGAGAGATTATCAAAAAAGGAATCCATTGGAACCTCGACAATGGCTAGAAGATAATTTTTTGGGAGAACAAGTGGTTGTGTAACAGCCCTATTCAAAACCACCTTAATCGGATATACCTCAAACTTGTGACTGCTATGTTGTTTGGTACACAATTTTACAATTTTATTGACTCTGACAGGAAGCGTTGGAAAACCCTTCCTCATGATGATAAGAGCTAATATTGTTTATCTAAAATTTTACATCTTTGTGTTATTTCCAATTGTTCGGTTGAGGATAAGCTCTTGTGGGAACCCAGTGAGAATAAGATTTTCTTTGTCAAAACCACCTACTTCCTTACTAAAAGCCCAGGACAACCATGGTTTCCTTCAAAGATCATTTAGGATAAACACCTTATTCCCAATGTCTATTTTTTCTTTTGGATTTCTATTTAGGATAAAATTCTCTCCATTCCAAATCTCTAGGTTTGAGGGCTCTCATTTCCTAATTATTTTTACCTTTACAAATAGGATTACAAATCCACCTAGCATATTTTCCTCTCTTGTTAGTTCTCCCTCAAAGTTATTTGCTCATTATTTTCCACTGTGGGTATTTCCTGGGCTCCTCCCTCCTCTCTGAGTGGCCTTTGTTTATAGTGGCCAAATATCTTCAAGAGATTTTGTGTCAAAAAATTTTGGACCTTCTTTCTTCCCCATTTCCTGTGGGAAGTTTAGCATGAATGAAATTCCAAAGCTTTCAATAACTCTATCCATGATTCCAACTATGTTATTTCTAGAGTTATCCATGCAACAGTTGAAAACATCTCTATTGCTTATGGAGATGGGTGGTCGGAGCCCTCGATTGAAGCTCATTTAGCCAAGTCCCATCAGTTACCTTCCTATAATATTTCCCCTCCCACTTCTATGGTTGATCAATCACTTGTCAAGTGGTCTCCTCCACCTTTGAGATGGATCAAGTACAATTTTTATGGTGCAACCAAAGGCAACCCAAGGTTGGTCGGTGCTGGTGGTATCTTCAAAATATCATTTAGGGAAGATCTTTTTGGCCTTTGCAAAAAATCTTAGAGTCCAAACCAATCATTTTATTGAAGCTCAAGCCCTCTTCCAGGGTTTGTCTCTTCAGTCCAACCTAAAATACCCTAATATTATTATTGAAGGTGACTCCATGGACATTCTAAGAAGCCTTTTAGGCACCCAGTCAGCATCATGGAATATCTCCAGCTTAATATTTGAGGTAAAGTTTTTTCTATCTCTTCCCCTAATGTCACCATTGAATATGTATTCAGGTAAGGAAACCAAGCTGATGATGCTCTAGCTAACCTAGGTGTTGCTTTGCCTTACTTTACCATTTGGAATGAAAGTTCTTTCCCACCCTTGGTTGATGGTAATCCCACACCTATTTCTCTTTTGTGAACTCTCTCAGGGTTTGGGTTTCTTGGTTAGATGCATCTTATCCATATTGTAGGTCACTTTCTTACCAAATTTATTTTTTTCAAACAAATGATGGAATTTTGCTTCCATACCAAAATATGCTCCAATTAAGACTTCACAAATATCTCAATCTAGGGATTCCACCTCTGATTGGGTAGCAATTCCAAAAGTCATGTTTGAAGGTTTCATTGGTCTGTGGAATTATTCTAAGTTTAGAGATTCTATTTCTACCATCTATTCTCATGAGTGGCTTCACCTTGATAGAATGAATGCTCAAGGTACATGGAGCTTGTGGTTTAGCATGGAGATTGTCTTTGCAAGCCATATGTGGAGATATTATAATCACATCACATTCCTTGATTACCACTTGTGGGATTTTTGGCACTTGGTGGATGACACACTAGAGCTAACTATTACCTCCTCCAAACACATTCTAGAGGAGTACAAGTACCAGTTTGAAATTTTGACTGAGTTTAGGAACCAAGTGGGCAACGAAGGGCATCCTGATGTTGACCACGCTAGAAAATAACTATGTTCTCTCTACAAATACTGGTGGTCTTTTTTTGCTATAATATCTTGTGGTTTCTTTTCCATTTTATGCTACCCCTGTGAGGGCTTCTTTTATCATCTTTTGAGGCTTCCTATTTTGCCCCTGTGAGGGATTCACATTCTATTTTTTGTCTCTTCTCATTTCCAAAGAAGGTGCCTCCTTTTTGTTTCAAATGATTGGGGAACTATTCCTAACTAGAACATTTTTGTAAAAGGTTACGGAAACCTTTCAAAATCCCTCTTACTAATCAAAAAAATATTTGGTCCATATTCATGAGAGAGATAGTTGGACTTGTGACATTAGAAGTAACTATTGGATCTTTTGGAGCCTACTGAAAAAAGACTCATAATATATTCTAGCAAATCCTTCCTTTTCCTTTCAAATGCTTGGGCTATTGATTTATATGCATGAACATCTAATCCTTCATTATCTCTTCTCTCTTCTATCATTTTTTTAGACGCTCTTGTAACTTTATAATTGAAATTAGGCGATTCAAGGGAAAGTCAGAGTTTTCAAATAAGACAAAGTGTGTTATAAAAGATAAAATTGTGCTTCTAAGTCTTTCCTTATGTGACTATAGAAGGTTGAAGCAACTTCTAAGAGGGGTATTCTTAGGTTCTCTTCCTCAAATAAAGTAATAAAGGAGTTTTTCTTTACATACGTATGGGAATATCATATATTAGTGTTGGTTACTACAATCCAGCCTAAGAAGAATCTTATGTAGAGGCTTCATATAAGCAAATTTATAAATGATGAAGGGGTTTAGTTGAGACTTCCTCAATTATGGAGATCCACTAGAGAATCCATTATAGAGGAAGATGTTATTTTCATTAATGTCTTTCCACTTTGACCCCTCAATTCAAATTATGAGGGGGTGTTGAAAGTGTAATCTAATTTATAGCCAAGGTCAACATTGTATGATGTAATATTGTATAAGGCTACGAGCAATCATTGTATAAATATATTTAATTTATTATATATTATTTAATTATGTATGTTCTATGGCTTTTAGTTAATCTTATTATAATTAGGCATTCTCAGAGGAGAAGGGTGTTCGCAGAGGAGAAGGGTCTTTCTGTTCTTACAATTTTTTGGACTTGTTTAATGTTTGAAGGCTACACAGATAACATCGATTAGTGATACAAATACCTTTATGCATCATATTATCAATGGTTAGAATTCTTCCTTGGATAACCAACCATGAAAAAACTATAATTTTTGGAATTAATTTTTTTATCCAAACTAAGTCCTTTTGGAGGACAAAATCTATGAACCATGTTGTGCCACTTGTTGATTCCTAATTGTTGAGGTATATTACATTATTTGGCACATGCTAATGTACCTCCATGGTACCTTCAAGGTACATTTGTAAATAGTACATTAGGATTGAGTCTATAGTTTAGAGTGTGAGTTATATTTCCCCTTTTATGTAAGTGTGAATGTGCAGGAAATGCACAAGTGTCATGTAAGTTAAAGTGCAAGTGTAGGTTGAGTAAATGTGCACAAGTGTCTTGTATGTAAGATAACAAATATGTAATGTAAATATGTGCACAAGTGTCTTGTATGTAAGAGAACAAATATGTAATGTAAATATGTGCACAAGTGTCTTAGATTAGGAGTGCATGTAGAAGTGCAAGAGTCATGTGTGCAAGTGTCTAGAGTCAAGTGTTCATCAAGTATGCAAGTGGCAAGTAGATAAGCAAAGAGTCATGAGACTTGGCATATGGAGAGCAATAGTCAAGTATGTAAACAGTCACATCACTATAAAATATTATGGATATAATTCTTCTTAGAATAATTTGAATTGAATAAGCAAGTCAAGTAATTTAGAGTTGTAACAGGAAGAGGAGCAATAAAGCTCGTATACATTTTGAGTGATTAATATTGTAAGTTATTCTTTATGTATAGTACATGAATGATTCATGCTATTTGCATTCATATTTCAGCATATAAGTGGATGCTATTTGATTTATTACATAAGCCTTGATATACATATGAATTTTCTCATATTATTCTACTCATTATATGATTATCTTGACCTTATTATTGTGGCTATTTTATATTTGATCTTGTGGAATATTGTTAGATAACCTATGACATTTTTTGGTAGTAAGGCTTAAAAATCCAACAATAATTCACTTCAAACTCTGTGGATCACCAAGTCTATTATGATTGTAATAGCTAATTTTCAAGTTCTACGAGTTGGTTGAATGTGATTGGTCAAACCCATATTATATGCACCAAGTGGTGTATGGATTACCATGTTAGCCCAATCAAATCCTACCATATCAACATCTACATCATCCCCTCCTCTTGTCATGTGTTACCTCAAGATTTATTCCATGTAAATAGTTATGTTTATGCCTCCTTTATCTGCCATGAGTCCTACCACATCACCTAAATAAATTAACACATCACCTGTATGGACTGTTATATGTCACCTTAGGATTCATGCATCTATTACCAAGTTAGTTATATGGACTACCATGTTAGCTACCACATGTTGCCTTAGGATTTATGCATTGGTTGCCACCTCATTTGTACAAACTACAACATCAATCATATAGATTACCACATGGAATCTGTACATTCATGTGCACATCATAACTATTATGTAAAGGAGGTGTCACATCATCACCAAGTGCCATGTCATCAAGGGATAGCAAGTCATCACTAAGCACCACATCATCATAGGGATTCTTGACATCGTCATTGATAAAAAAGGAATGGCATGGGAGAAATTCAAACTTAGGACCTCTAATATACCAATATATTAAAGATGCCAAGCTAGCTAACCTTCCAAGTGCTAAGATTGGTAGAGAAAATAAGACTAGAAAAATTAAATAAAGGTTTATTGTCCAATGACCCCCATGCACATGTGCATGCTAAACTGTCCATGCAAAATTTTCCACTTCAGGAGATATTCACTAGAATATTTTAGAGAATATTCCTTTCTTAACATTTGAATTTGAAAAATTAAGGAAAATTACAATTTTTCAAATAGAAATTTGGAGTATCAAGAGGTAAATGAAAGTGTTGAACTAGGAGACCCTTTAAAATTATGTAAAGATTCCAAAATATTAACACTTTTTCTATATTTGCTATAGATTTCTCCATTTTGTTGAACATAACCAATCAAACCATCCTCTCATGTCTATGCACTAGAAAAGTTGTCAAACCAGTTTTGAAACTTTGTCAAGTGGTTGGGAGATATTTTCTAAGTAATAAGGCATGGCCATGACTTCTGTAGCACCAGGGGTCTATCTAAATAAATTCAACTTCTTCTTTTCTTCTTTCATAATAACCAAGTAGTCTACTTTCTCAACAGTATTGCTATTAGACAACAAAGTTTGGAAGAGAAAGGAAAATAAATTATTTTGAAAAATCCATAAGATACAAGTGGGGTTTTTTAAACCTCAAAAAATGTAAATCCTAGAACTAGGGCATCCATTTGGTTAGAAAAAATCAAAATAAAACAAGATTGAGTGCTAATGAGAGGAAAGATGAACCTATTAGTGAATATTCTTCTTAGATAAAATCTATTGGTTCTAGTGAGATACTCATGATCCAAGTCCATTTAGGGTTTTTATTTCAAATGGTGTCATCACCCTTCAAAAAATCTTCTTCCTTAGCTCCTATGAAAATTGCCCTTAAGAGAAGCTAGAATAAAAATCCCTACCAATAGAAGCAATTAAATAATGAATATTTATACTCACTTTGATACCATATCATATTTTATATCATTTTCTAAAAATTGAAGGAATTAAATGTTACCTAGAATTACTTAATAAAATGAATGTATATATAATGAAAAAGAAGACAAAATATGATGGGATCTCTGAGGACATAAAATAATCTCACTAAATAAAATGAAATTACTCTCCAACCAATTATGAAAATATCGACATGAAGGGATATTTATACCAAATACATTATGCCTTTAGTTCAAGGTTGTGAAAGTAGCCCTCAAGAATAAAACATTTCAAAAATTACAAAAGAAAATTATTCAAGGTTTACATGGACCTAAAGGGAAAACATAATTACAAGTACAAATAATTGACCATAACCTCAAGAGAAGCTTAACCACCACATATTCCAACATAAAGTGCTATCAAAGCATTGTTTTTCTCTTCAACTCTCTTCATTTTATAAATATTTTTTGTAGAAATCCTTGTCAATAATGGAAACTTCCAATACTCTTCATCATTGGATGCTTGTTCATACATGCCTAAGTTACCACATTCAAGTTTATATTCAAGTTCAACAAAGATAAAATATATATATATATATATATATATATATATATAAAATATCAATGAAATTTATCATTAAATTCAATAAACATGTATATATAATAATGTGATATATTTATTATTATTATTATAAATATTTGTTAGCTTTTGATGCTATAATACTGAATATAAATCTCACAAAAAAAATAATCATAGGATCGAATATAATGAAGTTGCAATATAATGGACCCAATAATGATATTGTAACAGAGATAAATGAGACAACTAATATGTATTATCAAGGCTTAACAAGATATTGAATAACATTCAATAATATGCTTAAATATGACTGTAAAGCCTGAAATATACAATATAACAACACTTACAATACTAGTTGCTCAAAAGTATGCAAACTTGTATTACTCCTCTTTCTATTACAAATATCTCATAGAAACTCTCTTTGTGGACAATGTAGACTATGATATGATCTGATATCTATGATATCCTCTATGGAGTAATATATAGCCTTTCTAGGATGACTCTTCCTTTCCATATGCCAAGCCTTATGACTCTTGGCTTCTCTACTTGACACTTGCATACACATGACACTATCTTGTATGCACACTTGGACTTGACTCTTCACATAACTCTTCCTAATATAAGGACACATGTGCACACTTACATATTGGAAACTTGTGCACATTTACACTCTCAACACTTGCACTCATATTTACATGACACGTGTGCATTTCCTGCATATTAGTACATTACATGAAATATTAACTCACTCACTAAGCTAGGACACAACCCTAATATAATATTTATAATAACGTAGCAAGGTGGTACATTGGCATGTACCAAATAATGTAGTATTCACCAACACCCCCCTGAATTACATTATTTGGTTATTGAAGACTTTAGTCTTCAATATGGTCTTCATCCTTCATGTGACTTTGTAATAGATTTGATATTGACATGGTTCTACTTCTTCTTGATTGTCTTCATCCTTTTCTTCTTTAATTTATAGATGGATTTATAGTGCAATCTGTTGTTGTCCTCTTATCTTTTTCATCATATTGAATTTTGGATTGACCCAATGTCTTCAATGGTAGAAAGATTCATTATTCTCATTTCCTGTAATCTCTCAGAATATTCAACAGTGTTATTTTGAACTAAAACAATATCTTGAGATAATCCAATTGAGTCTAAATCATATATTCTATTTTTAATTGATCTTGTAGCTTCTATCTCATTTTTATTCTTAATGAGACATTTATTAACTCCATTTACATATTTGAATTTAATATTTTACTTTCTACTAGCTTAGTCACTAAAATGATATTAATTGTCAATCCAGGAACATATATGACATCATGTAACACAAAGTCTGAGAATGGTGCACTAGGTGTTACACATCCACTTTAATTAACAAGATAGCTCTTACCATCTGCAATTTTCAAACTGAATTTATCTTTTACCTCTAAACAATCAAACCATTGTAAATTATCTATCATATGATGACTAGCACCAAAATCTATGTACCAAAGATCTTTTTCTTTTTTAACCACATGATTATCTCTACTTGAATTTATCTTGCATTGTTGATAAGAGTTATGAAGAATGTTAAATGAATTTTGATCTTGAATCTTTTCATAATATTTTTTATGTTGATAATCCCATCTTGACAATTTCTCCATTAATCTAAATCAATTTCCTCTGGTGTAGTCTACCTTATGTCTCCCTCACATTTGAATGATAAACTATCTCTAAGTTTCTAAATTTTCAAAAAATTATGATGTTGAATTCTTTGTCTCCCTAATTTATTAGAAACTAGAAAAGTAAAAATGTTTGCAAATTTAAAAAACCTAATTTGGAGTAGGCTTCTTTATCTCTCCAAAAATAATTTGCAAAAATTCTAAGCTTTTGAATTTAATAAAATATTAAATAATATCTCAAACAACTTTAATAAAACCTTATAGCTACTTATCACTCCAAAATAACTTTAGAAAAACTTTATAAAACTCAAAAATAAAAAATTAACTCCTTATCACTCCACTAACCTTAGCAATAATCCAAAAATTAGAATATCAAATTAATGAACCCTAATATACCTCCTTGAAAGGTGTGGTTGCCTATGGCTACTTTGGTGCTCCAACTTTTTGAATTTTAAAAATGTCTTCTCTGTGCTTCTTGACTTCAAGCACGTGAGGATGTAATGCTTTTCTACTTAAAAATGTGTGAAGCATAACATACAAGTGATTCTTTAAGCACTTTAGAGAACGTTACAACCTGACAAAACGTTTCAATTTCTCCAAATTGCACTTGATTTTCTACCTCACTTATGCATTACAAAATGATGCACTTCTCCCTGATGTTTCACTTTCTTTGATGTGGTGCCATTGAATTGCATTGGATTGGTTCTTTGACTTCTAGGCAATTCAAATTCTCCTTGCATTATGATAGCTCTCCAAACTTGCACTTGAATATTTGAACGTTACCTCCATTCACGTTATTGTCTCTTAACTTCTCTTCATCATTTCTTCAAACTTGCATTGCTATGTTTCTTGATCAACTTGAACTTTCGACGTTGCTTTAGAGGATTTCACGTTGGTTTTTTCCTTCAAACTTGCATCACTTTAGATCTTCTTCCCTACGTCACTTCATCTCTTCGCACTTGGCTCTTGGCTTCTACATTGCTCATTATCCTTTTCTTAAATTTTCTAATGGTCTATTAACTTAACATTCTTGTTGTGCTTGGGTGCAGGTTCATGTGACTTACAAGAATGCTTCGACTTTCAAATTACACCTTGAATATCACTGCAATTTATTGACATATAAAATCTAAAGATATGACCATAATGTTGTAATATCTCTCACTGTAGCTATGGCCTTTACTCTACCTGTGTATACTTTCTTGAGTGTAGGGTTTCCCTTGTTATTCATTGTCTTGTATAGATTCTTATTCTCCTTGAGATTTTAGGATCTTTATATTTTATGGACCTATCTCTTTCTATTCTCTCAAAGCTTACAATTTTGCTAGTGTTCTATGGCTGCCCTAAAAATGATTTAAACTTGTTGTTCCTCTTAACCTTGTTGTATTTTTATTCATACAATATCTAGGCACTTAGATATCTTTTAATATTTTATTCATACAATATCCTCTTCCAAACTCGTAGCCTTTACCTTGGCCAAATATTCTCTTACTTTAAACTTGCTTTAAATATTCTTGCTCACTATGAATAGTGCTCCTCTTAGACTATGGCACTCCACTTTGACTATGGCACTTCTATGGTGTTTTTATTGCTTATAGAGGATGTTATGAATGTTGCCCTACATTCTCTAAATTTTTTGTCTTGTGATCTCTAAACTTACAATATTTCTAGACTACTTTCTTTTTTCTAAAACTTATCTTCTTTATGGAGGAGCAGGTTTGGATACTATGACTTGAACATGCTTTCAAACTTAAAAATTTAAACTTCCATGGTTTCTTACTGTCTCTAACACTTGTTGTCCTTTAACTTGGATTATCCTCAAGACTTCTTACTGTCTTGAAGTTTGCTATAACTTCCAAAGCTTGGCAATATACTTGTATTCCAAAAATGTTTTATTTGTCTTTCTTAGTTGAAGTCTTCTTGATACCTTCAAGTTTTCTTACTCTCTTGAAGTCTTCTTGTGACCTTCAAGTTATCTTACTTGCTTTCTATCTCTATAGAACAAGCTTTATCAATGGTCTCTTTTATTTCTAAGGATCAATATTAAGGAGCTTTTCTAATAGGTATTCTTTCTACCTTTATTATTTAATTAGACTTTATTTAGCCGATTTCCAATCTTCTTTGTCTTCTATGGGACCTCTTTTCTCATGTCTTAATTTAAATTCAATGAGACTTCTTATAATGAGTCTCCTTTTTCTATCAATTTTGATCAGACTTTCTCCAATGGGTCTTCTTTCTTCACCTTCAATGGGACCTTTTCTCTTGGGTCTCCTTTATCTGCTTCTTTCTTCTATGAGACCTCTTTCCTTGGGTCTCCTATCTTTGTCATTATCAAGGTCTATCTTCAAGACCTGAATATATACTATAGACTACCTTCTATTACAAATAGATTTCTTGGAATAGGTTAACTCAATCTATCTTATCAAGGTCTATTTCGTAATGACCTAAAACTTTTATCAAGATCTATATATGAGACTTAAATGCAACTCAAATCAACCCCTGCATGAGGAAATATTATGGTCTTAAAGAAATCAAATATGAAAGTCTTCTCTATCTGTTGTAAGAAGTTTCTCAAATTCTGAAGATTAATTTTCACTATAGCAAAATCTTAGTTTTTTCTACCATTACCTAAGAATCCAATACATTCAAATTATTTGAAGCATAGTGGTAATGACCAAATTTTCTTCTGATTTGGTTCTTTCTGAATATTAAACTTTATTCTTCATCGATTGTTCTTAAACCTAGTGGTAATATCTTTAGCTTCACTGGTTATTCTTCAACTTAGTGTAAATAGTTACTTCACTAGAATTTCTTATCTATTGGTAATATTCTTAACTTATGCAACTTTTAAATCATGTGCAAGCAACCTTTTTGTGGCTCTAAAACCATTGTTAGCTTTTGATGCTATAATACTCAATATAAATCTCACCGGAGAAATAATCACAAGATTGAATATAATGAAGTTGCAATATAATGGACCCAATAATGATATTGTAATAGATATAAATGAGACAACTAATATGTATTATCAATTCTTAACTAGATATTGAATAACATTCAATAATATGCTTAAATATGACTATAAAACCTGAAATATACAATATAACAACACTTACAATACTAGTTGCTCAAATGTATGCAAACTTGTATTACTCCTCTTTCTGTTACATATATCTCATAGAAACTCTCTTTGTAGATAATGTAGACTATGATATGATATGATATTTGTGATGTCCTCTATGGAGTAATATATAGCCTTTCTATGATGACTCTTTGGTTACCATGACTCTTCCTTTCCATATGCCAAGCCTTATGACTCTTGGCTTCTCTACTTGACACTTGCATACACATGACACTATCTTGTATGCACACTTGGACTTGACTCTTCACATGACACTTCCTAATCTAAGGATACATGTGCACAATTACATATTGGACACTTGTGCACATTTACACTCTCAACACTTGCACTCGTATTTACATGACACGTGTGCATTTCCTGCATATTATTACATTACATGAAATATTAACTCATTCACTAATCTAGGACACAATCATAATCTAATATTTACATTAATGTACCAAGGTGGTACATTGGCATGTACCAAATAATGTGATATTCTAATAGATATTTATGGCACGCTACATCTACATAAGTGATTCAAAAGGGCTTTGTAGTGGTTTATTATGGAACTCAAATTTAAAAGAACAAATTATATTTGATGAACTTATTCTAATACCTAAAAATGTTGCCATATTTGGTTTTTTCTAATGTATTTTATGAATGTGACAACATGGATACATGCTTGTGGTACATGAAGCAATGTGTCACACTATGTTTTATATTTAGGTATGCTAAATTATATCACACCTACAAAGGAACATCAAAAATAGATAAGTCATCCACTCAACTAGGGACCAAGGCCATCCTAAGCGTTAAGAATATTATTCAAGATGCTTTAGAAGAATAGAAAAACACTCATTTTGGATAATGTCATGATCTTATAAATAATATGGAAATCCCATTTATAACTATTAACCCAATACCATTTTAGAGTTATAACTTTCTAAAGGTACAAACCAACATTGATATTCTAGATGAATATTGATAGTCAGCCTCTCCTAAGCCTATTCAAACATTGTATTTTGATGCTGAAGCTTGTGGTACTCCTCCAACTATTAAATGAGTCTACCAAAGTTTTGTAGAGTTGTTTACTATTATTTTTGCTAGATTTATGTTTTTGTCTTGCTTCTCCTTGTGGTGCCTTTCGGTATATATGTCTGAACCTACAATTTTAATCTCGATATCATTGACCTACTTTATTATCTTTGTTCTTGTCTTGATAGAGAAACATGGACATGTATGGATAGGTATTTGTTCCCATTTACTCTTGGATAGAAAAGAACAGTGCAGACTATAGTTCCTATAAGCCACATACAATTGTTTTTAACCTTATAGAATACATTTTCTTTACTTTTTAATTATTGCATCACAATTTGTGAGCTATTAGATCATCAGACTGACTATCCATTTAAAGTTACATGTACTAACTAGAAAGCATCACCTATGACAGAAGATATTATTTATAATTAACTTGGTTGTCTTACCAATGTAGTTTCTAGTCGTTGCATAAATGTGAACTTTGTATTTTGTTGGACTTGTAAAATCTCCAAACAACAGACTCAAGTGTTGATGTGTATATAGGAGGAATATCTTATAGAATTGCACAATAAAATTTATATGGGACTGAAGACAATGTCTTTTTCCTTTATCGATCCTGTAAGAGCCGAGGAAAATTTTTTAATGTTGCACCAAATGAAGGATAACAATATTTTCAAGAGTCTATCCCAGTTGCTTGACCCAAACATAATAGTTGCTAGTGCCCAAGCCACTCGTGTAAGTTTTATTTTTCTTTTGATTCATACCCTTCTTACATGCGTCATTAGGTACTTTTTGTGACTTTTAGCTAGTTTTTTCTTATTAGTAAAGTAATTTTTATATTTTATCCAACCCTATGAGAGATATGAAAAAGAACAACAAACGAGAAAATGAAAACTGAACATCCTAATCTATGAATTGTTGACTATGCGTGGATATTTTGACAAGATGATTTTCCTAAGAGAATAGGAAAATGGCATCCACAGCATGAATTATTGAAGAGTCTCTCTTTGAAATGCAGCTATATATTGTTCGGAATGGAACATGTGAAATATGTTTAAGGTAGTCATTAGCTAATAAATTTACATCAAACTAGAATCTTTGAATTGTTGGAATTGATCTACTTATGGTATGTAGCTGGCAATTAAAATTTGATTTCCAGATAAAATTGATTTGCTTTAAGTACTTAATGGTTAGAGTGTTGTAATATATTGTAAATAGGATTTGCTTCATGTTTTTCTTCTCCTATTTCAGTTTAGTTTCTCTTTTTTGTTATGATAATAAGTCCCTCCCTCCCTCCCTCCCTTCTTCTCTCTTAATCAAGATTGTGATATAATATATTGCAAATGAAACATATAAATTTGATCTACTACTTCATATTGTAGGATACTCCTCAGTTTCATTGGTATGGCTTTCAAATGTAAAGGAATATTGGCATATCTACTCAAAGTAAATGAAACTAGTATTTAGCTAGTGTGAAACATGCTTGATTATGAATTTTTGCAAGGTGCCTTCAGTTGTTATGGAAAGATAAGTTTTCATTTTTAAAAAACACAATGAATAAGGAAATAATAATTAATGGTAAAAGTTGCACTATTGCAAAATGCAATTTCATATCGACTTCACATGGATTTGTTGCTAGTTTCTAAAATAACTTTGCATATCATTGGGATGGTCAATTCCATGCAATTAACTTAGTTATTAATCATTTTGACAGTTTTGTTGACCCCCAAAAATCAACGAATGGTAGATAAGTGTTCTATGGTTTGTAAAGATAAGCAACTAAGGAGGCGTGGCCCTAAAATGTTATAATTTCATAATTATGACCAGAAAGCATGTGTTTAATCCAATGAATTACATTGTGGAAATGCCATTGTAAATATTTTATTCCATAATATAATGCATAATGGTAGGGGCCTAGGATATAATGGAAAATTACCTTTTCCATGAAATGACCATGAGAAATAAGGGATGCCTCACCTAAAATAGCAAACCACTGTTGAGTTCTATGATGTTTCATCTAAGGCATCGTTTATATTTTTTTTAGGTGAGACCCTAAGAGGGTGACCTAAGACGACAGTTTTAAATCGCCATCTTAGGTTTAAGAGGGTGGTTTAAAACCGTCGTCTTAGGTCTAAGAATGCAGTTTAAAATCGTCGTCTTAGGCCTAAGAGGGCGGTTTAAAACCATCATCTTAGGTTTAAGAGGGCGGTTTAAAACCGTTGTCTTAGGTCTAAAAGGGCGGTTTAAAATCATCATCTTAGGTCTAAGAGGATAGTTTAAAATTATTGTCTTAGGTCTAAGAGGGCAGTTTAAAACCGTTGTCTTAGGTCTAAGAGGGCAATTTAAAACCATCGTCTTAGGTCTAAGATGGCGGTTTAAAATTGTTGTCTTAGGTCTAAGAGGGCGGTTTAAAACCTTTATCTTAGGCCTAAAATGTCTTAACCCTAAGAGGGCGGTTCTAACCGCCCTCATATCTCTAAGAGAGTGGTTATAAACCACCCTCTTAGACCGTAAGAGGGTGGTTTTTTGAGGCAGTTTTTAGTTGTTGTCGTATATCACAAACTTTTTATGATACCCTCATAGACGATAGTTGAATAATCTACTTTAAAGACCTTTAAGGTTGATTTATAACCGTCATTAAAGCTCATTTTGGTGTAGTGTACCATTGTCGCTATCAATTCTAACAACATGGCCTTTATCGTGTCCAACAATGACCTGATAAGTTTTATCTTCCTCCATCTCTTTAACACTTATTTTCTCCTTCTCTTTCCCCTTATCAGTTGTAGGAGTCGTTGTACTATCTTCTTTGTTGTCACTACTATTGGTGACCTGGACCATCAACTTCTTAACCATGCCTAGCCTCTTACATGTGTCCACATTTTCCTCCACTTGTTTCACAACCTCTTTCAACACTGGCTCTTCTCCCTTCACCTTGGTCTCATAACCCTTACTATTGGTGACTTGGGTTATCTGCCTCTTCCCTATATCTTTTCTTTTGCTTGCCTCTATCCTTTCCTCCTCATTCTTCATTGTTATCAGCTTATCATTTAAGCTCAATCCAAGACTAGAATCTATGTGATGACCAATACTCCTTATCAATGACAACCCATCTTTTGAAAGTATCTCTGCATATTCTCCCAATAAATCCTTCACACCATGTGGGATTTCATTCATCTTTTCCACTATCCCTTTTTATGTGGGTTCAACAATGAAAGCAAAACATGCTTCCTTCTTCTTCTTTCCCTTTAAGGATTGCTTTTTTATGCCTTGGTACACTGTAGTTTTTCTATCCACTTCTTTCCTCATGTCCTTCAATGGTGTAGGTGTTCTCCCTACCATCATGCATTACCTTTTTATCAAACTGCCATGATCTACCCAACAAGACATGACATGCATCCATCGATATGATGTCACATAGAACCACATCCTTATAAGATCCAATTTGAAGATCTACCATACATTGTTCTATTACCAAAATTTGATGTCTCTTTTGCAACCATGACACCTTATATGGATTTGGGTGTTTCATTCTCTTTAACCCAAGTTTCTCCACCATCTCTATTGACACCAAGTTATTTGTACTTCCACTATCCATAATCACCTTGCAATATTTTCCTCCTGATTTGCAAATTGTCCTAAAGAGGCTCCTTCTTTGCTTAGGTTCATGTACCTCTTTTGTTGGTTTCAATAACACCCTATCTACCATAAGTAATTCTCCTTGTTTTAGTTATTCCATGTGCTTTTATGAAGCAATACAGTCTTCATCTGCTTGTATAGCTTGATTACAAGCTTCCCTTCCATGCCTTCCAATTTGTTGTGCTTGAGGACATTCAAATGTCCAATGTCCTTCAAAACATCTATAACACTTTCCAGTAAAACTACATCCTCTTTCTCTACCAAATCCACCTTGCCCTCTCAACGATTCACCTTTATCCCAGGTATTCTGATTGGAATTACTTTGAGAAGTACTAACTTCTCCTTTTTGCTCTTCATTACGAACTTCCATTTTCTCCTCTTCATTGTTGCTTACATCTTCAACTTGAATGCCCCTCCTTTGGTAAGTTTCAAGTGCATCTAATCGAGCGATGACTCCTCTCATCATTTTAGTTATGTTCGTAACTCGAGGTCCTCGTGGTCTTCCTCTTCCTTGTGCCATTTCTTCTTAGGCCCATATCACTACCCACTCCTTAGAGATCTTCTGGCTCTGATACCATATGATGTAGTAACCAACACAACTCCCAAGAAGACTCCAATGGCAACTAATTACTATTCATTTTGGTCAAGCAAATCACAATCATATAATCTAATGGATAATCCTTCGATCCAACAAATCATTCAACACAACAATCATACAATATAGGCAACATCGTACAACCAGATAATTGTTCACTCCAAGAAAATCAAACAATCTAGTAGCAAATTTGTACAACCCAACAACAATTTTGTACAATCTAGCAGCAAATCGTACAACCCAACGGTAAATTGCACAATCCAACAACAAATCGTACGATCTAGTAGCAAGTCATACAATCTAGGCAAATCGTACAATCCAGCAAGCAACTATACAATTCAAGCAACCATACAGTCTAGCGTTCAATTGTTCACTTGTACACTCACTCCTTACTTGTTGCAGTTTATTGTACAACTATACGATTTCAACCCTAATCGTAATTTTACCACTTCACCTTTGTACGATAGGTTTGTTGCACCCTAAACTAATAACTTACGCTGCTTTCATCTATTCTTCCATACCATTAAGAGGTAATCTTACCTTCTTGTTGTACATTCGATATTGCTCCCAATAATTCACAATTGCACAACTACATGGTTTGCTTAGTCATAACTGCACTCACAATTGCATGGTTCGGTTTGCAATTTGTTTCCTAATCATACACTTGAACGATCACTACACAGTACTACACTTTTATCTTGTGATCACTCCAACCCTAATTACTTGGTTTCCCTTTCGTACAATTGTATGATTCCTCTTTGTATGGTAGGTTATTCTGCATTCCAATTCATCTTTACCCTCCTCTATGCTTCGTTCTTTGGTTGACTTCACATTCTCCTCAACCATTCAATTAGCATAGGTTATCCATATAACCCTAAATCCCTTGTACGATGGGTCCCTTGTATGATGAATGCAATCGTACCATAATTTCCAGATTGTAGCAACACCAAAGGAATTAGATATTATAATGAACAATTAATTTTGTCGTTCCTCCATCCAACTTCCGTTCTCAGCGCTATATTGTGGGTGGTAGTCTCTTCCGCAAGAAGATCTTTACAATTGCTTTTTTTCTTCTATTTAAATTTGTATTCCCTTCTCAACAACTATTCACCTTTCCTTCTCTTGAATGGTGTCCATGGCTCGCTTTTCCTCCATTCGGCTCCAGAGCTTCTGAATTTTCCTAGACCCTGCATATACAAGAAGCAACACATGCACAATCCAACAGATGGAACATCACGCATTCAACAATAAAAAATACTCGAGATGATTTAGAAAAATATTTATTTATTCATCGGAAATAAAAGACTGAAATTTCGAACTTCTTTCTTTCTCTCTTTTAACCAGCCCTCCTTCCTAAAACAAAATATTAATTTATAATTTTTAGAACAGTCACATAATGACCTAGCAGTTTGCCTTCCATCTCCGTGACGGTTCAACTTATGCAGTACTAGATCGGGAAAATGCTCCGCATCAAATAAAATGATTGATAGTGATCAAGCTGCTCCGGTTTTATTTCTTTAAAGAAGATACATAACTTTGATTTTGTGGATTTGATTTCCTAGAAGAGGATATTTGACTTGGCTAAAGATTATAAAGGGTCGAATTGCAAATTACTCAACCATTATTCTTAATGTATGCAGTACATTGAATGTAGATGTCACGTGGCTTGTTTAAGAGCATGATAAAATCATATCCATGTGTAAAGATTTTATGGAATCCACTTTGATTATTTTCATATTCGCCGACATGAAAACAACTAGGCATGCAGTAAATACGATCAGGGTTGTACGGCTCCGTGTGAAAAGTACTTTTTTTTGTTGCACGTACTTGCATAAATTTTACCACGAAAGTTGATAACTAAATACTATGTGAAAAAGTATATAACATGCAACAGTTAATAAAAAATTAAATTTTAATTTTAATTATAAACTTATAATTGTTAATTTATTTTAATATTATATAATAATAATATAATATATATTTAATTATTTAGATAATTTGTAATCTTTATAACTCAAAACATTATGTCATAGGCCACGTCGTAAACAATATTAATATTTGATTTAAAATGCCGACATTAAGAAAATTATCCGCGGACATTAAGAGTTATGGTGGATTTAAAATATTTAAACTAAAATGGTGCTCAAATAATATATATATATATCTATCTATCTATGAGAGTTATCAATCTCGAGGCGCCTATCTCATTTTTTGGGGTGTGATGGCTCTAGATTGATAACTTCAGGAGTTTATAAATATATATATTTTATATATCTAAGCTAGCTATACGAAGTATTTACTTAAGTAAAAATAATAATTATTATTATAAATTTATATGGTTGATTGAATTCATATGCATGCTGTATTTTTCACAAAATAAATAATACTATTTAATCTTCTCAAAGTAATAAAGAAGAAATTAATTATAAAAAGATTCTTTTGGTTTCAGGTGAACAGTACATGTATTTAAAAAACAAATAAAATAATAATAACTTAGTTTATTTGATTTTTTTTTCTTCGATAAATGTTGGTTAATTGGAGGGTTACCACCATGTTTGGCTTGGGCTTAAACGATGACATCGGCTCAATAATCTTTAAGAAACCGTCATGTGACAGATATGACGGTAGGAGCATCTACGTCAATGTTCGACATGATTTAGGACGTATTTTAAGGTAAAGGAAGAGTTTACTTTTCAAATTAAAAAAAGGAATTGCAAGGTTAGTTAGATTGGTAATTGTTTGTTTGGTTAGGCATTTATTAAGAAAAGACTTAATTCAAATCTTTGGGGACAAATGAGTGATAGGTGATCTCTCTGGGTATGGTTTGAACCCTGTTTAGTTACTAAAATAGTATGGTTGTAACCACCTCCTTTTATGTATCTAGAAAACACAGAATTGCATGTAGTGGTATTTTTAGATTTTTATTTAAAGATTTGAACTTAAATCTTTAAACGAATGGATATCCCCTTTTTTTTGGTGAGGGATAGTGATATCTGGTATGTTTTTGGCTTTACCTTAAAAATTTTACATATAAGGGTTACATTGGTTGATAGTTGTCTAGTGTTTGCCCTCGTTGACTTGACCATTTGGTAGGGTCTGGTGCTTGTCTACTTCAATTTGATTCCCTAAACAGTTGAGGTCCATTGACTTTATCTTTACCCAGCTGAGTGAAAAAAAAAAAAAGTTTTCCATACCCACATACCCTAAAAATAATATAATTATGTGGTTTTAATATTTTTGTTTGAAAAAGTAATTTGTTGACAAAATGCGGGAAGGAAATAACTAATCATTATTTTTTTTTTTTTGAATTTACATGGTGGAATTGGTAGCCGCCACGAATTCGAGTAAGCTGTTTGGTTTTTTTATGGCCATCACAGTATTCTGCGTTGTCAGCCCTAAAAACCGTTACATAGTTCTTCACACAATCTACCCCTATAACCACTATGCCACAATCATTTTAAACCTTTTATGTTGTTGAAAGCACAGGAAAAGGACAAGCGTTCAGTTCGACAAAACCAGAAATTTAAACCTTAGACCTTTACCCCCTTACGAAGTTTGGTTGAACCAATTGATCTACACCTCGAACCTAATAAGTAATCATTATAAAATGTTTAACAAATATTAAATATTTTATTTAATTTAAAATAAATATTTTTATTAAAAAATTAGGAACTTACATTTTATCTTTTAATAAAAAATATGAAGGTATAATATATTATTTTTTCTTTATTGAAAAATCATTCATTTATTTTTCATTTATAATCATTAATTTGAAGATTTATCTTTATAAAACCAAACACTCCAAGGAATGTATTTTGTATAGAAAACTTTATAAAAAATATGGACATTTTTAGAAGATCTTTAGGGACTTATGTTTTCAATAGATTTATTTTCATCACAAATAATTTTTTTAAGATATATAGGAGAGTTGGTTACAGTCACATTATTTTTAGTAACTTACAAGTGCATGGTTCAAAACAGGGTTTGCTCCCACCAAACTTATTTCTCTCATTGTTGTTGATTCGATGTGAGAGGAAGACCACAGGTTGCTCGAGGTTCATACCATCATCGTCAATTTGGCACACACTCAAAAGATTCATTTCAGACTACTACCTTTGCAAATTAGCACCCGCAAGGTTTAAACCCAAATCTCTTCTTGGTAAGTGTGTGGCCAGCACTTATCAATCCACTTGAAAGCATTTTCATCACAAATAATTGAAGTTTACACAATTTGAAAATCTAAACCTTCTCAAGATTTTATATAAAGGTATTTTTAGATTGTTATACTTATTTTGTAAAAGTAATATTGTCTTGAGAGGATACCCCTGCCACCTTGGGTCTTACCCAAAAGTGGCATCCCTTTTGAAATGTTTTAAAAAAAAAATTGTCTTTAAAGTATATTTACATATTAAAAAACAATTTGATATGTCTATTCATTATCCAGATTTATGATTTAAAATTAATTTTCTTATACCATGATACAAATAATTTGCATCTTTAACTTAGATAAAATTTTATTTTTTCAATAAAGCTTCTTCTAAACAGACAACAAATTTTACTGCGCATATATATAATCAATGAAGAAAAACTCATCAATCCATTAAGATCAACCTATATTGTTCTTTAACATAGAAACTCTAAGAGATGCAAGGAGAAGTTTATCATGATGATAACAAACTTATAAAGGGAGGATAAAGGATTTTGAGGTGCATACAAACTAAAATTAGTTTTACATGTTATTTTACGTATTTTGCATGCCAATATTATTATATTGTAGAATTGTTGAACTCAAGAAACTTATGAATCTACTTTTCACATTGTATAAACAATTTATTCATCATCAAAGGTTCAAGTTTTGTTGTTGTGGATATAAAGCATCTATAGTATTGTACTTTAACTTTTTGAACACCCTTTGTAAAGGTTATGTAGACGTGTAAAAACACCAAGGATGTGGAGATAATTTAAGTCTAATAATACTTATTGTTTCTTCTTTTGCTTTAAAAAGGTGTTAATTTTATTTTTAAATATCACCTCCAAAAAATACACTACTATATGGATCATGTTTTCAATGGATGCAAAAATCGATAATTTTAGTTGTAAAAGTATTTATTGCAACAAGTTACTATGTTTCTTCAATGCACTCATATTTAGATCAAAAATTTCTGTTTAGAGAAACTTCAACTCCAAAAATAGGTAATAAAAAGTATTGGATTTCTTTGTGTTATGTAAAGGTACATTATTATTAAATTCAATCGTTCAATAATTTTATACCTGATCAAAAAGCTTTTACATATTAAATACAATCTAATCCTTTTAAGTTTTCTAAGTATGAGATGCAACCATTTTTGTTCAAGATCAAAGATTATGGATGAGCTTTACTTTTGAGAGTTTGCAATCAATGATTATTTGGCAATACTTTTATTTAGTCTAAGCATTGCACATTCTAAAAAGGAAGTGGTCTTTGCAACATAGAAGAAAATGTGACTAAGACTATTTTTTTACCTTTATTAGTCTTTTCATGGATTCATATTTCTTGCCACTATAATAGAGCAGGTTTCATGAATGCCTTGCATCCTTTTGGATTTTGAGGTTCCCTCAATCCTAATGGTTTGGGCAAGGTAGTAAATTGATAACATCAACATGTGCTTTAAAGCATTATAATAATGAATTATACAACTAGAATAAAAAAGACATATTACAAAGCACAATGTGCCATACAACATTGACTTTTTTATTAATTAGACTCATTCATTAATAAATGATTTACAAACTTGTTCAATCAAATGATGCACATATTCACTTTGGTGACTTCTATTTAAACAAAATTTTGTGATGAATAAGGGAAATATTAGTCCTATCATACAATGTTTAGGCAAGAGAAGAATTGATGTAATTTACTTTTCATCACTCATTATTTTTAATATTAATGGCTATACTTTTTCAAACTTTAAAAAAAGTTGAAAATAATTTTTTTTATTTGTTGTGTCAAATTTGTTTAGTTTCATGATTGAATCCTTTAATATATTGTCTTTGGAAAGACTAACAATACTCTACATACACCTTGATTAAAATATAAGCCTTATAGAATATTTTAGGAAAGAAAAGAACTAAAAACTAATAATTAAATTAGTAGAGCAATATCCTTTAAAAAAAATTGACATCTTTCAAAATAAATAATATTTGGGATGTGACGATATTCATTTATTTAAAAATTAAGTTAAAAATTATCAATGTTCAATAATTTTAAAATAGTCTAAATTTGCCAATTCAATGGTATACTATGAAGAGTATTTTTAGAAAAATAGTGTTATGAATTATGAAAGTCCACTATAAAAGGAGAATTAATGAATTAATAAATAATAATTTAATTTTTTTTGAAAAATTTGAAAAAACTTGTATTAAAACAAAGATCAGTTACAAGATGGGAAGAGACTCTTCCCAGCCGAATTCAGAGAGAACACATGCTTACAATGGTAGAAGAAGATTTGCAATGGAGCCAAATCTCCTGAACCATTAACTAGCTAGCAGGGGGGTCGGCATGGACAGTTGATGCAGCTTGTCACGAAATCGTGACACAATTCTTCTCCTTAGGCCGCGAACGTGCAACATGTCGCGATATCGCGACACCTTTCCCCTTTGGCCGCGAAAATTCAAAAAGTCGCGTTATCGCGACACTTTTCTCCTTTGGGCATGAAAGTGCAACATGTCACGATATCGCGATACTTTTTCTCTCTCGGCTGCGATGAAGCAACATGTCGCGATATCGCAACACCTTTTCTCCTTTGGTCGCAAAAATGCAACATGTCGCGATATTGTGACACCATTTCTCCTTTGGTCGCGAAAATGCAACATGTCGCGATATCGCGACACCTTTTCTCCTTTGGCCGCAAAAATGCAACATGTCGCGATATCGCGACACCTTTTCTCTCTTGGTCGCAAAAATGCAACATGTCGCGATATCGCGACACCTTTTCTCCTTTGACCGCAAAAATGCAACATGTCGCAATATCGCGACACCTTTTCTCCCTTGGCCGCAAAAATGCAACATGTCGTGATATCGCGACACCTTTTCTCCCTTGGCCGCGAAAATGCAACATGTCGCGATATCGCGACACCTTTCCTCCCTTGGCCGCGACGAAGCAACATGTCGCGATATCGCGACAAATTTCCACCCATGGCCTCGACGAAGCAACATGTCGCGATATCGCGACAACTTTCCACCCTTGGCCGCAATGAAGCAACATGTCGCGATATCGCGACAACTTTCCACCCTTGGTCGCGACGAAGCAACATGTCGTGATATCATGACAACTTTCCACCCTTGGCCGCGACGAAGCAACATGTCACGATATCGCGACAACTTTTCACCCTAGGCCGCGACGAAGAAACATGTCGCAAAATCGCGACAACTTTCCTCCCTTGGCGACGACGAAGCCTTTGATTTTTCTTTGATCATTGGCTCAAGGACCTTTCCAAACCCTGTCTAATCACCTCATCCTCAATATCCATGTCACTGTGCAACTGAACTCCAACCTCCTTTTTCGCACCCATCTTAGCCAAAAAGTCAGCCGCTTTGTTCAAATATCTACTCGCATAAACTGGGATCACGTCCTCCAATTCCTTCCATAATTCTTTAATTTGGGTAACAAGAGCCCTCAACCTCCAAGCTTTCAGATCAAAGTTCCTCATGCAGTCTAGAGCTCCAACCATTATTTGCGAGTCTGATTCAATAATAATCCTGTGGTGGCCATGTTTCACTGCCCAAACAGAAGCAGACTTGATGGCAATGGCTTCGGCTTCATTGTTAGTGGTTCTTCCCAGGCCTTGCAATTCCCAATAAAGCACAATCCCAGCATGGTTCCGATACACCACTCCAATTCTGGCTCTACTCGGATTGCCTTTTGCAGCTCCATCAGTATTGATTTTAATCCAACCTTCAGGTGGAGGTTTCCAACAATTTTTGTCTTGTCCCTCTTGCAGTTCAACGCGTTCTTCCATAGCTCCAATGTCAATTTGATCTTCCTCCTCAGCATGAACAGCCACAGTTTGGGTAACCTTGCTCCAAATGGTCTGCCAAACCCCGTCTAGAGCAATAAAAGTTTCTCTAAAAATTTTGGCATTTCTTTCTAGCCATACTTGCCACTAGATAAAGCTTAAACCGAGCTACCAGCCAAAACGAAGAGCTTTAGATTTGAATCTACCTTTCTGCCATTTTGCCCAGATATTCATTCGATTTAGGTCACCACTTACTTGAATTTTAAAGTAAGCAAACCAACACGACCAAATGCGTCGGGTGAAAGGGCAACCAAACGACAAATGGTCAGCGGTTTCTTCACTCTTGTAGCATAGTACACATTGAGAAGGGTCGATGATACCTTTTGATCCGAGATTATCAAAAGTGAGGATTCCATTGTGCATGCACTTGCTAGGCAAAAAAGTTAACTTTTGGCCGACCTTTAGAGTGCCGATTTTCCTCCGAGTCCTCAACTCTGAAAAGTATGAGGGGGGGACTCTAGGAGAATGTTGTCATATCCGTCCTTTACTGTATAGACGCCAAGACTCCCAAAGCCCCAGGCTAATTCATCCTCCACGTCTCCCCCTGTAAGAAATATTTTTGTCAGAATTTTAGTCATGATGGGAATCAAATCCGGAGGGATTGAAATGGGCCACTCATCCAACTTCTTGAACTGCTTAAACTTACACTCCCCCAACTGAGTAGTTGTGAAATAACTTTCAATACGGATCCATCCCTTGGCTTCAATGGCTGCTTTTATTAGCTGTAATTCTAGAAATTTAGCAATGATGGGTGGGAACTAATCCCAAGAATCTATCCAGAAACGAGCCTTCTCCCCTCTTCCCACTTTCCAAAATAAGCGGTCTTTAACAACCTGAGACCCTAACTTAAGAGCTCGCCAAACTAGGGACCCAGTACCATCCAAGGGGATGCGAGCTACATCGATTGGGCTGGCTTGTCCCGGTATTTGCTAGTTAGGATTCTCACTGAAGAGGGAGGTGGGTTGGGAGATCCATCTCCAGATCTGACTTTCCGGCCAAAGCTTTATTATTCGAGCTTAGATTTTCTCAAACCCGGACCTCCTTTAACCTTGTCTTTGGGTAACTTTGTCCCAGACCCACTAAGGCCCACTTTCTCTCTCCCTTTGCTCCTTCCCATAAAAACTTTCTAGCCATCCTGTCCAACTCTTTCCATATTGTAATCGGGGCAGCCAGGATAGAGAATTTGTAAATTGGCATGGCTTGAATGACTGACTATAAGAACATTAATCTGCCACCATAACTTAACCACTTGTGAGACCAGTGATTAATTTTGTCCTTGATACACTCTAGTAGATTCCTCCATGTGTCTAATTTCATCTTCTTAAAGTGCAAGGGGACCCCCAAGTAAACCACTGGGAGAGAAGTCCTTGTGAATCCTAGGATTTCTAAAATTCTGTTCTAAAGCCTTTGCTCCAGATTAAAAAAAACCACTTTGGATTTCTTGTCATTAATGACTTGTTGAGTAGCCTTGAGATAGACATTAAGAGTATCCCTAATCATTCTTGCTTCCCTGAAGCTGGCCACTCCCACCAAACCAGTGTCATCCACAAACTATAGGTGCATTAAAACTTTGTCACCCACCTTGATACCCAATAATCTACCTTGTTGTCTTCTCCTCAAGAAAAGTCTGCCAAGACCTTCAGCCAAAATGAGAAAAAGATAAGGAGAACATGGATCCCCACAGCGCGATCCCGAGTAGCTCCAAATGGTTGCGAAGGAAGGCCCTTAATTAGCATAGAGTAAGTCGGGGTAGAGACACAGCTCATGACCCACTCTATCCAGTCCTGAGAGAAACCAAAGGCTGCCATCATTTTAGCCAAGAAACTCCACTCAACCCTGTCATAAGCCTTTGACATGTCCAGTTTTATGAACATCCCTTTATTACCAGAAGTGTGCATTGAATGGATTGCTTCCTGGGCCACAACCACCCCATCCAGAATCTACCGTCCCTCAACAAAACCCCCTTGCTCAAAGGAGACAATGTTGTGAAGAAGAGGTTTTAGGCGCTCAACCATTACCTTTGTGATTATTTTGTACAGCACATTACATAAGGCAATAGGCCTATAATATGAAATATGAACCCCCTCCTCCCATTTTGGAATTAAGGTAATGAAAGTGTGGTTTATAGCTTTAAGCATTCTCTTATTTTCTCTGGAATATTCTACAACAGCCATTACATCTTCCTCTAAGTAGTCCTAGAAAGCCTGAAAAAACTCAATTGCGAAGCCGTCCGGACTCGGAGTTTAACCGAGTGCTCATTCCAAAGACCACAGTTTTCAATTCATCTCTATCAATGGGTTTGAGGAGGGCCTGATTTTCATCCTCAAAAATAACGACGAGTATGACAAAAATAACTTCATTTTGGGCCTCTACATCTTGTACCACACTTTCCTTAAAAATCTTAGAAAAATAATCCATAGCATGGGAATGTATACCTGGAAGTGTCTCAATGGAATGATCGTTCTCATCTTGAAGGGCCTCCATCTTATTCATCTGTCTTCGAGCACAAGCAGTCTGATGAAAGAATTTTGTATTTCTGTCCCCTTCTAATAACCAGGTGGTTCTTGCTCTCTGCTTCCAATAGGTCTCCTCCTGGTTGTCAATGTCCTCAACCGCTGTACGCAAGGCATCATCCTCAGCTTTGAGTTGGTTTGTAATTATTCCTTCTTTGAACTATTTTTGGACCTCATCCCATATGGCCACCAATGGAGCTCTTTGGGCCTGGAAGTCTGTTTTATTAGCACGCCTCCAATACATCAACTGAGTTTTGACATATTGTAGTTGTTTGTGGATTCTGAACATTGCTCTCCCATAAGCTGGGCGGCCTTCTTCCCACCACTGTGGAATTTTCTCCCGAAGTTCTTCTTTCTAAAGCCAAAAATTCTCAAATATGAAAGGTTTGTGATGCTGCCCATCCTAGTCCCGCCTTCCAACAGAATGGGACAGTGATCTGAAACTGGGCCTTCTAAAATATAAAAGTTTATATTTCATTTTACAAACGCCTCCTCTGAAACCAGAAAATGATCTAGCTTAACCTTCCTGCTATGTGGCTCCCGCCTTTTATTAGTCCAAGTGTAGTTAATGCCATGAAATTTAATGTCCACTAAGGGCAAAGCCTGGACTTGGGCAATCATGAAACGGTCCCCTGGGTCCAAAAATGGTGTTCCCCCTTATTGGTCTCTAGAAGATAATTTAGCATTAAATTCCCCCGTTATAATCCAGTATAGATCTTCCCTTGAGGTTCGCATGTTATGCACAGCCTTCTACTGCCGCCTCTGACCATCTAGGTTTTGAGACCCATAAAAGTTTGTGATTAGAACGTATTCCGCAGTGACATTATTCCTAAAAAAAGAAGTGAGAACACCCCTCCAGGCAAGATGTTCTATTGTAGACCATTCAAGAGAGTTCCACAGAGTAACAATCCCCCCTGAGGCACCTTGGGCAGCCACATCCATATGACCAGCACCCCTCCAAATTTTGTTGATTGTTTTGGACATAAGATCTAATGACATCTTAGTCTCCTGTAAAAGCAGAAAATCAGTATTACAATTCTCTAAAAGTCTTCGAACAACAGATTGATGGGTTCTACTGTTTAAACCCCTCACATTCCATGATTGTATAACCATTGGTTACCCTAGGAGCAATAAGATTCTATTGTCCTCACCGATCCTCCCGTGATCAATTTGTCTCCTTGGACTGCTAGCAACTCCTTATTGGATCTTCTACCTACTCCCTGAGAATTGCTATTTTTTGATCTTTTTTCTACCTGGGTTATCCCCAAAGTTGGCATTTCCTTGTTCTTCTCTGCTATTCCCATGCTGACATCCTGAGATATTGTCTGCTCCTGGTTATGCACTACTAAAGCCCCTGAACACACTAACTGTGATACCTCACAAAGTTCAACTACCTGATGTATGATAGGAGGAGATGAGAGAGGGAGTTACCCAGGAATATTAGAAGTATCCTTATTACCCCCCATGCCCTCCATAAATTGATCCTCTTCGTCAACCAGTGACTTAAATATCTCATACCTATTGGCAGGTCTGAGATGGGATTGCTCCTTTCCCTCTTTTTTTTTAGTCCGTCTTTTTATTTTGGGCTGTTCAAAACCCTCTCTCTGAGCTTCTTGGCCCTGAACGGTGCTATTAGAATCTTTATTAAGTGTTGCCTTATCCTCTTTAGGCAGGTTTGGCATTCCTAAAGGGGCCTCCATTTTAGCATTCATATTATTAGGGCAGAAACGGGCCAAATGTCTATGTTTGTGACAAACCCTATATCTAAAGGGTAGGGCCTCATAGTCCAGTTGTTGAATCCAGGAAAGTCCTACCAATTCAATTTCCATCTCTGTAGGCAAAGGTCGATCGAGATCCATCTCCACACATATTCTTGCATACACCGCCATGCTTCCTTCAATTGTGTCTCTGGCAACACCCAAATGTTTTCCAATAGAATTGCCAATCCTTGCCAACACCTGCTCACTCCGAATTCCATTGGAAGAGCATATAGTCGGATCCATACTTGGGACAGCAGTAGGTTCAACTCGGGGATCGAATCCCACTCTCCATGGTTGAACAAATAGCCCTATCAGGCCATGATTTTTCTTCTCTGACTCGAAAGCCTTATTTCTATTGGCCAAAGATGAAAAGCTAACAATAAAATATCCATTGCTAATAACCACAATGAATACTCACCGTGAGGCTCCCAATTTTGGCGGATCCAAGAGTGCAAAAAATTTAGGGAAAGACGTATACCCATGAACTTGCAGATTAAATCATGATTAGCTCTGTAAGTGACTAATTCTTCAACCATATTTGGCTCGATGACAATTTTTAGCCTGGTTTCGGCCTGCGACAAACATCCATTCACACGATGTGCTGTCGACCTATTCCCAGCAGCCGTGAAGAGCATTTTATATACCATTTTTTGAGCTTCGTCGTTCTTTGGAGGAGAATTTTCTTTAAACAAATCTGCGTATGAGCTGCTACTCCCTGGAAAAGGAGCCGGAGAAGTCCCCATTGGACCCTTCTGGGGCACCGATCTAGCCTTTAGATCCACCGTACCCCGAAGGCACTTCTGCAATCCAACTGATGCCCTAGATTTTTCCACGAATTTTTTAATAATAATTTAATTTACTATGGGTTTTAGATGTATTATTTTATAAATCAAGCAAAAAATAACAAATCAATCAATGATTGGATAAAAAATATATTTTCTTAACTAAAAATTAAAAATGGTTAAAAAAATAAAGTGGACAAGAATACCTAGTTTAAAAATTTATTTTAAATGGAGTTAATAAAATTTAAAATTAGATTAGGATGAAGGTTTAAGTGTAGAATGTATTATGAGAGAATAAAAGTTGTATTAGATCTGTGTAATATTTATAGGATTGAGTAGACATATTAGAAACAAAAATCAAAGATAATTGCCTAAAAAATAATGATTATAATACAAATATTTCTCATATGACCACCATTACAAGGAAGCACTTAAATATAATAACAAACATTACAACTCCCAAGCGTAATAATATTAATGATATACTGAGATTAGAAGGGATGTTTTAGATATTATAATGATATGCTTAAACAATAATAACGAGATAAATATTCTTAAGATATAATTTTGAGTGAAGTACTTATTAGTAGGTATCTAAGGATCATAATAATAAGGATCATAATAATAACCCCATGTTCAAAATATGAAAGGAAAGTATTCACGAGGTCTTATTTATTTTAAAAAATGTGACCCTTAGGGCCTTATGGATTTTGTATAAGATTTTTATTAAATTCATTAGCTTAAGTAAACTATAATCTTTTAAAGACTTCATAAAAATAAAAAAGGTTCATATTTATTTTAAGGCAATCAATTCCACTTTGTTTGATATTATTCCTAAAGAAAATAGTTTTAGATATTTTAATTTCATCAAAACTATTAGTCTATCCAACTTATGCTATATAAAATTCACACCAAAGTAATGGAAACTTGACTTAAAATTTATTCCTGAACAAAGGAAGAGTTTTTTTAAGAAAAATAAGTTTTAGATGGAATTTATATAATCTTTGTCATAAATCATTATATTACATAAATAATGGTAAGATTTTAGCCACATGATTATTAAACAATATATGAATAAAGCTTTTGACAGATTCAACTAGAAATTTATTCTTAAGATTCTAATAAAGTTAAAATTTTCTAAGAATTGGTGTGAATAGATTTCTTATTGTATTTTATCTTTACAATTATCAGTTATTTTTTTTTTAATCCTACGAGTTTCTTCAATAGATCTAGATGTTTACAATAAGGGGTCTTGATGACGACAGTGCAACCCCTGTGCGTCCGGCGGTCCCCATCTCACATCGGGTTACCATGTACCGAGACGGTGGAAGTCCTAGGAGCCTTCATAGATAGTTTGAACCCTACCAGTTGTGCTGGTAGTTACTAAAAATCGTGATTGTAACCATTGCTTCTATATATCAAAAAAAAAAAAAATAAGGGGTCCCTATATCTCCATGATCTCTTTATTATTTTATGGAGACATTGACAAGATCTTAGACCAAAGTAAATACAAATCCATGCCTTTATTGAACCAAAGTATCTTGATATGTTTTTCAATTGAGTACATGGGATTAAATGAACCCCATAGTAAATGATGGTGTTATTATTGTATTTCAACAAGCCACATAATAGTATTATAACTATCAATAATACACATATAGCTTGGCAAGACTTGAACCTATATATCGACATTTGGAACCCATATTTTTAATTAGTTGGCATCATGTCATTTGATAAGGTATCTTGATATGTTATCCTCTCTCACATAATCAACTTATTAATGATATTTTATTTCTATCAATTGCCTCTAAAATATATGCTTAGTCATATCTAGGATTTTATCTAACTATGAATCAACATGAGGGCAAATGATAAAAAGAAAAATCTTTTTTTTTTTTTTTTTTGTATAAAGACCCTTGTCAAATCAAGCTCCTCTAAGTATAATTTTAGGGGTTGGCATTGAGTATATTCCAAATTCCTACCTTAGGGTACCTTTAATTTATGGAAGACCAAAAATTGAGAGGTGGCATTGTCTTTTAAATACATTCAATGTCAAATTAGAAGGATGGAAAGGGAATCTTTTCTTATTTTTAGAAATATTCAACTATTAAAGTCACATCTTCATTCTCTTCTTGTCAATATGATGTCTTTGTTTTGGATGCCTTTAAATATTATAGATTATATTAACAAATGTAAAATAAAGGTATGTTCAAAAATGAAGAAAGGAGAATAATTCATCTTTGTTAGTGAATAAGAAAATGGTGATTTGAGATTTAGGAATAATAATCATATAAAATCGTTATTGGAATGGAATTAATACATGGAAATGCTTCATCATCAAAGATACCTTATGGAAAAGAATTATTCTTAGTAAATAAAAATATATATTTATATATGGGATAGACATGGAGACTCTTTTTAGAACAAAAGAAAACTTGCAAAAATTCCTATAATTTGAAACCTTACAAGAGAATACATATAGGTTATTATTCTAGTTTGTGATGGAGTGTGCGATCACATGATAAGATTGGCTTTTGGGAGGATTTTTGGTGTCAAAGGCCCTTTGACTTATGATTCAATATAGGCCCAATATAGGACAATATCAATCAAGTAATTTGGAAATTGGGTAGTTTACTATATTGGCAAACAAATTTTGAAATATAAGCAACTTATTGGTCCCATTAAAGAGACTCTAGATAAGGTTTTCATTCCAAATAAAATTCTACCTAATAATAGAATCATTGTTCTCTTTAGTGGGATACATTAAGAAGGGACAACAATAACTTTGTATTAATCTATGATTTTGCTAGATACATGTATGTAATTATGTTAGAAACTTAGAAGAGAAAAGAAAATTTCCTTGGATGAAAATTTAAATTAAAAATATTTTTTCAAAACAATGTCTTTCCTATGTTTAGTTTGTAAAAATAAACCTGATCTAAACATTCACTAAAAAAAAAAAGACCTTCAAGGATCTATTAGATGCTTTTTATATCTTAATTATGAACAAAGCACCATTTGTTTGTTGATTCAATGCTCAAAAAATATTTGAATTGGATTTTATAAAATTTGACCTTAGTTGGATAATGCATTCTTGCATGAAGGGTGGATTGATGGAATGAAAAGATGCTTTAAATATCGTCTTCTCTAAAAACTAGAGATATTAGCCCCATCATTAAAAAGGAAAGTATCATGAAAGAGTTATATTTATAAATTTAATATGATTTGAACAATGTATAAAGTTTAAAACCTTGTTATGGGGTTGGAACCCCTCATAAAAACTTGGCTTTATTATCCTAACATTTTAAACCTAATAAGGAATGAGTCGTTTAATACTAGCTGAGTGTTTGCCAATGGATGGTATAGATTGTTTTGTAGTGGTAAGTTCTTGAATTTTTATTAGGAGACTTAAGTTCAAAACCTTTGTATGAGGGGCTAGAATCCCTCGTAGAAATCTTCGCTTTGTTCTAACATTTTAAGCCCAAAAAGGGATAACTAAGTTGATAGTCATTGAGTTCTTGTCCATGGGCAAGATAGGCAAGTTGGTTTTAAGCCCAAAAAAGGATAAGCAGGTTGATAGCCATTGAATTATGGTCAATAGTCAAGATAGACAAGTTGGTAGTGTCGATGGGTATAATAGACTGGTTAGTAAGAGTCGAGTGTTTACTGTAAACAATAAGCTAGTTGGTAAAGGTCTACTGGTCTACTGCTTACTTATAAGTTACCCGGATTGATTCTTTAAAAAAAAGTTGTTAACTTTAACTTTGTTGATTTGACTTCTTAAAAAGAAGATCTTTGACTTAATTAAAGATTATAAAGGATAAAATTGCAAATTACTCAACCATTATTCTTAACGCATGCATGCAGTACATTGAATGTAGATGTCACGTGGCTTGTTTAAGAGCATGATAAAATCATATCCATGTGTAAAGATTTTATGGAATCCACTTTGATTATTTTCATATTCGCCGACATGAAGATAACTAGACATGCAGTAAATACGATCAGGATTGTACGGTTCCGTGTGAAAAGTATTTTTTTTGTTGTACGTACTTGCATAAATCTGTATAGCTTTAATTTCGAGAGGTTTTACCACGGAAGTCCATAACTAAACACTATTTTTTTTTTACAACTTAATTAAACACTAAGTGAAAAGGATATAACATGTAAAAGTAAATAGCAGTGGAAAAAATTGTTGTTAAGTTTACTTATTAAAAATTTTAATTTTTAATAATAAAAAAATAAATTAAAATTTTAATTATAGATTTATAAACGTTAATTTTTTTAATATAATAATATAATATATATCGAATTATTCATAAGGTAAAACATTGTCTTATAATAATTATTATAATTTTATATCATATGTAAGCTGTATTTTTTCACAAAATAAATAATACTTTTTAATCTCTGCAGAGTAATAAAGAAGAGATGTTAATTATAAAAAAATATTCTTTTGGTTTCACTTAAACATGTATTTATGAAACAAATAAAATAATAATAACTGAGTTTATTTGATTTTGTTTTTTTTTTTCTTCTATAAATGTTGGTTAATTGGAGGGTTACCACCGTATTTGGCTTGGGCTTAACAAAGCGTCATGTGACAGACATGACGGTAGGAGCATCTATGTCAGTGTTCGACAGAATTATGGACGTATTTTAAAGGTAAAAAGGAAGAGTTGACTTGACTCTTAATCGTTCTTAAATAAAAACACGGAATTACATGATGGGTGAATAAAGAAAATTTGAATTTGAATTTGTATTAATGTTTATCATTTATCAAAAGAGGTCAATAGGACTGTAAAGTAGAACATATACAAAACAACAGAGTGTGTAATGCAGCTCTAGAAAAAATAAAGTAAGAAAAACAGTAAACAAACAGGATGATATATGATATACAAGATTTGTGGATCAAGGATTACTCCCAACATTCAAGGCTGAAGAGAAGTGAGTGATGTAAGAGTTGGATGTCGTCGTAGATGTTCTTTGTTGGAGTCGACGATGAGTTGATCTTGTTGTATCTTTGTGATCACCCTGGCGCTTCTTGGTCGTGGCCTCGAAGAATGAAATGATAAGTCGGGATCCTGTTATCTTTTGCAAACTGTTACTAAGTAGTTCTTTCCTGAGATTGAATAATTCCCGGATGAAAAGGGCAATGCATCTTTGATCTTCATAATTAATCCAAGATTTTAGTGTATGGGTGTCTCTGAATAAGCAATAATATCTACCTTGTATCTCGTAGTAGACAGGACAAGTGAAAATGAAATGCTCCTCGAATTCCACATCAAGACTGCACAATCTGCAAATACATTGATCTCTGGGGAGGTGATGATCTGTCTCAATACGCAGCTGGTGGGAGCAAACTCGTAGCCAAGCTAGAGGAAACCTGAGGCTATGTGACATTTGTATCAAGATATATTTTGGAGTAGTGATCAATTCATTCTCTAGTTGGAGATAAAAGTGAGAGTAATGGAGCAGTTTTGGTGAAAGAGGTTCCTTTGAATCAGTTCAAGTAGTTTTTATATATGCTGAGTAAATCTCATCTCGAATATTCTTATTGAAGTATGGTGCATTGATTGATGTTTTAGTAGGAGGTCTCATGATGTTTAGGCCAAGAGATTGAAGTAGAGTAGTAGTCTAAGCATACCAACAATTCCTGACCCCTTGATTTGCCAACTGTATTGAGGATTGTAGTGCTAAATATGGATATCTTCTCATGTCTGACATACAATGAAATCTACGCAGTAAAGAGACAACAAGAAACATTGTTGTAAGTAATGGACGAGCACCAAACTCAGCTAGAATGATGGGATGTGGAACAGTTCTTTTGAAACAAATGAACTTGGACAACATTGAGATGACGACCCTTTCAATACGAGACCAACCCAACTTTCTAAGGCTAGGGCCCCAAACTTCACAGTCATAGAGCTGTGTAGGGGTAACAAGAGTGTGGAAGAGTTTGATCTTCGTATGCGATGTCCTGAAACGAATGAATGAGCACCAAGAAATATTGTTGTTGTAAGCAATGGACGAGCACTAAACTTGGCTAGAATGATGGGATGTGGAACAGTTCTTTTGGAACGAATGAACTTGGACAACATTGAGATGAGGACCCTTTCAATACGAGACCAACCCAACTGTTTGAGGCTAGGGCTCCAAACTTCACAGCCATAGAGCAGTGTAAGGGTAACAAGAGTGTGGAAGAGTATGATCTTCGTACTGATGTCCTGAACTAGAGCTGAAAGCATTGCTTATCTAGAGAGGCTACGACAACATAACTTTTGTTTAATCTTGTTTGAGATGTAGGGATCAAGTTGAAGGTAGGTCCTGTGAAAAGAACTCCCAAGTATGTTTACGATGTGACAATCTCAACAACCTTCCCTTTATATGTGATGTGAACAGAAGAGAGATCTTTCTTGGGTAGGATGAATGTCATGATTTTTGTTTTCTGGATATTAACTTCTTATCCATGCAAGTTAGAGCATGTGCCAAGGGATGAATAAAGAAAATATAAAATGTTTTTGTTTGTATTGTAGTGGTAAATTTTTAGATTTTTATTTAAATATTTAAGTTTAAATTTTTGTAGATGGGAAATTTTATGTTTTTAATTTAAAATTTTGTCTCCTGAAAGACACTGTATTGTTATGTTTTTTTAATTTACTTTAAAATGTTTATAAAAGAATAGCATTTTCTAGATGATGGTTGGGGTTCTATTGACTTCGTTTTTTACTTTAGCTGGTTAGGGACTATAGTGGTATGTCTTTGGGTTTATTTTAATATTTTTTCTTTGGAAAAATATTAATTTTATATTAAGTAAATATGAAATAACATTTTTCATATGTTTCTTGGTATTTTTTCAAAAGTTTAATAGTGATCTAAAAGTTAGGTTGTTTATACATTATACTATCTACTAAGTTCTATCCTTAGACACCTTCTCAATTTATCAACCAATATTCTTCTAGTTTTTTTGAAAAAGTTGTTTTATCTATGTTTTACTTTAATTGGAGTGTATTGGTCAATTATTTTTCAATAAAGAAAAACTAATATATTATACCTTCAGATTATTTATTTATTTATTTATTTTGGATACATAAGAGATTACATCCACACTATCTTTAGTAATTATAAGTGCAGGGTTCAAACCACAGGGGCTACTCCCAATAAACCTATACCATCTCATTGTTGATGACTTGGTGTGAGGGGTGTTACAAGTGTGAATAGGGTTGTTTCGAAACTGGCTTAGAAAAATCTTTTTCTACGTTTCAGTGTGAAATCTCCTTATATTTGTCGGCAATTTTTTGTCGGCAAATTTCCTGAACTTCTCTCCTAATATCCCTCCTATTTTCCCTCTTCCGTATCCCTCCGTTAATCCTTCTTCCCCCTTATCCCTCCAACTCCCTTATCCCTTCTTATCCTCCATTTTCCCCTTATCTCTCCTTTGCCGACTTTCTTCCTATTCCCTACTCTATATATTATTGAATATACATTTGTAATAAGGTTGGGGGTGCTTCAAATTAAATAAAGTTGTTAATTTTTGTCCTCTGCATAATTATTTGGTTGTTTGACTGCGTTCGGATCCTACATCTGGTATCAGAGCCAGACTTCGTCGTCCAACGGGCACGGTTCCCGAGGTGGGCACGTATCCCGACATAGGTCACAACAGGGCACAGATCTCGAGGCAGATCACGAGTAGGCTCGGGAACGGATCCCAAGGCAGGTCGGGCACGGATCCCGAGGCAGATAGTGCATAGGTGAGGCGACACGTGGCAGTGGCACGACTCCCGAGGCGACAAGTAGCAGCGACGCGGCAATCGAGGCAGTGACTGGATGACACGTGGCGCAGGGCGATTGGCAGTCTGGTTGGCAGCGAGTGGGCAAAATTTCGCCACGTGGCGATTCGTCGTGGCAGTGAGGTGGCGAACGCTGGTTGGTTGAAGCGGCGGTTAAAATTTTTTGGTTGAAGATCGACTGCCCGAAGGCAGTCGAAATCAACTGTGCGGGTTTCAGATTATAAACCCGGTCGCGTCCGCAGAGGGACGCATGTGGGATAATCCCACATAATTTTTTTTTTTTTTAAACAAAAAACTGCCCGCCGTGGATATAATACCATCCGCGCTCCTTCCTATCTCGTCCGAGCACGCTTGGCGTGGCGGTCAAGACGTTAGCTGGCGAAGGCGAGGTCCGCGGGTCGAATCCCGCCAGACCTGAGCGTAACAATTTTTTTTTTTTTTTAAATTTGTGCCGTCGTGTATTAAAGGGCTGAGGCCCTTCGTTGTTTCACATCGGCCGCTTGGCGTAGCGGCAGAGCACACCGCTGTGCTCAGGGAAGTCGCGTGATCGAATCGCGACGGGAAAAAAAAGGTAAATTTTTTGTTATAAAGTTTTTTTTTTTTTTTATAAAGTTTTTAATTTATTTAATAATTTTTACATTATAGTTTTTTAAAAAAATATATCTTTTTAAATTTATTTAAAAGGTATTTTTTTTTTAAAAAAAAAAACATTATAAAACTTTATTAAATTTATTAAAAAAACTTTATAAAAATTAAAAAAAAAACTTATTTGATGAGATTTTTTGAAAAAAGAGAATTAATGTGCCTATGAAATGGTAGATGTTCCGATCTGAAGGGTGCTATAATGCACTACTGTCAATTTTGAAGAGGCAGAAACCAGAATCCTTTGACCAAAGGGTTCAAAGTTTAGGACTACACACAGTGTTTAGTCAACTGGAGAATCAGGTGATTTCTCACCTGAGAAAGCCGGATTCAGGATACGAGGCAGATTTCAAAGACAATATCTTCGGACAGAGAATTGAAGAGTCTGAGACCGTGCAATTTGTTTCGGATGTTCAAACTGGTGCCAGTTATACACCAGGTGTGCCAACAAATGAATTGAGCGAGGGCTATACACCGCGCTCTCCTGAGCCTGAACCTGAACCAGCAGAAGCAGCAGAAAAGGAAGAAGAAGAAGAAGAAGCAGCAGAAAAGGAAGAAGAAGAAGAAGAAGAAGCAGCAGAAGAGGAAGAAGAAGAAGAAGAAGACGAAGAAGAAACAGTAGAAGCAGATCCAGTGGAAGTGAAACCTGAGTTCATCATCATTAGCAGCAGTTCTGAAGCAAAACATGAATGTACTAAGAAGGCGAGATTTGATTTAAATTATTAAATCATTTTGTACTGCTTTGTATTTCCAGTTTGCCTCAATAAAAGTACTTGTTTGCTTTGAATAAAAGTTTGTTTTAGATATGGCTGCAAACACTAGTCTACCAATCCCTGAATTTAATGGTAGTGACTATGAATACTGGTCTATAAAAATGAAGACTTTGTTGATAGGAAAAGGTCTTTGGGATGTATTTGAAGAAGGTTATACAGAACCAACTGCTGCTGAATGGGCAACATTTTTTAATGCTGATAAAAAGACAAGAAAAGAAGCACAAAAGAATAATGCTTTTGCCTTATATCACATTCATGCTGCCTTAGACAAAACTATCTTCCCTAGGGTTGCATCTTATGTAATTGCACAAGATGCATGGAATGCCTTAAAAGAAAGCTATAGAGGCAGTGACCAAGTGAAGCGAGTAAAGCGCAAACTTTGAAACGAGATTTTGAGAATCTCAAAATGCAAGAGAATGAAAGAGTCGGTGATTACTGCGTGCGAGTAAAAGCAGTAGTCGACAAAATGGTCACACTAGGGGAGGATATTAAGCCAGAGATGATGGTGAAGAAAGTGTTGAGAACACTTCTTCCAAAATGGAATTCTGTTGCAATAATTATTGAAGAATCAAAAGACTTATCTACATTGTCTTTTGATGCATTAACTGGTTCACTTCTCTCACATGAAGAGAGATTGCAAGAAACTCCTACCACCAGTTATGGAGGAGATGACAAAGCTTTTGCCACACATGAAGGAAGAGGTAGAGGCCATGGAAGAGGTCAACAAAGAGGCAGAGGCAGGAATAATCAAAGAGGGGGAACTCCTAACGAGAGGAGGATCATCCAACAAAGGTGGAAACCAGAATAGAGGAGGACAGCAGCAAAATAGAGCGAAACAATCTGGAAAAGGAAAAGGAGGAGAAAAATCTAAACAAGTTTGCTACAATTGTGGCAAACCTGGCCATTATGCTCGAGATTGTTGGTCAAAGACTTCGCAAGGAAGCAGCAACAACCAGAGCAGTAGTCAGTTTGGGAATTTTGGAGAAGAGGAAGAGTCCTCAAATATCTTTCTCTCTTATGGCCAGACAGAACAAAATTTGAATGATACATGGATTTTGGACACGGGGTGTTCAAATCACATGAGTGGCAAAGAAGAACTCTTTGCTAAGTTAGACTCCTCATACAAATCTAGCATCCGGTTGGGAGATGACAAGTCATTGGTAGTTGAAGGCATTGGAGCCATGGAAGTTCCAACAAAAGAAGGCATCAAGCATGTAAGTGATATCTATTACACTCCTCATCTTCAACACAATTTGTTAAGTGTTGGTCAAATGCTTGAAAAGAATTATAAGTTGATTTTTGATGAGGATAAATGCACCATTTTTGACAAAAACAATAGTAATAGAATCATTACACAAGTGCCAGTGTCAAAAAATAGATTATTTCCTTTGAAGTTTGGCCAGCCAGGAGGAAATAAGTTAGCAAATGTTGCTATTATCAATCCAAGTGTCCTATGGCACTTGAGATATGGTCACTTGAATTCTGCAAGTTTGAAATTGCTAACTTCACAAGAAATGGTGACTGGACTTCCCAAAGTTCAAGATAATAAGGAAGTCTGTGAAGGGTGTGTCTTGGGCAAGCATGCCAGATCGAAATTTCCTCATGGACAAGCATGGAGGGCCAGCTATCCTCTTCAGTTGGTACATTCAGACATCTGTGGTCCGATGCAGACCAAGAGTCTAGGTAATCACTCTTACTTCCTACTTTTCATTGATGATTGCACAAGGATGTGTTGGATATATTTTTTGAAGCATAAGGATGAAGCATTTGCATGCTTTGTTGATTTTAAAGAAAAAGTTGAAAGTGAGAGTGGATATTCAATAAAATGTCTTAGATCAGATAGAGGAGGAGAATACTCCTCAAATCAGTTTTTGAATTTTTGTAAACATCATGGCATCAAGAGGCAGTTCACAACTGCCTACACTCCACAGAAAAATGGTGTAGCAGAAAGAAAGAATCGCACCATTGTGGAGATGGCAAGATCAATGCTTCAGACAAAACATTTGAGTAATTCATATTGGGGAGATGCGACAAGGACTAGTGTTCACATCTTGAATAGAAGTCCTACTTCAAGTTTGAAAGGGAAGACACCTTACCAAGCCTGGTATGGTAAGAAACCAAATGTGAAGTATTTCAGAGTATTTGGTTCATTGGCATATGCTCACATTCCAGATGAGCTAAGAAAGAAGTTGGATCCAAAGAGTCAGGCTTGCATTTTTGTAGGATATTGTGAAAACACAAAGGGTTATAGACTCTACAATCCTACAACTCGAAATATAGTGGTTTCAAGGGATGTGATTTTTTATGAAGGGGGAGAGTGGAGTAAGCCCCAAATATTCAGTGATGTTGAAGCCACTGATGTAGTTGCTCAGCAGGTGCAACCACAGTTGCCACAGAAAGGAAAGCAGTCTCCGCCCACACATCCACCAAGTCCATCTTTTGATTCAACTGCTTCACCAAGTCCTTCTCCACAACGATCAGTAAGTTCCTCACCAATGGATATTGATGTTCCATCCAAAGGTAAGAGAACTTTACAGTATCATCCATCCTCTCAGATGTTGGATAAGAATTTTTCAAGAAGATATACTAGGAGTCAAGCTAGTGAAATGGAATCTGTTTTACACAGATTAGAAAGTATGCACTTGTATGGTGATGATGAATCCCAGCAGGAACCGAGAGGAGATCAAGTTAACTATGCTTTGTTAACTAGTGCACAACTTGAACCTTCTAGTTATGAGAAGGCATGTACTCGAGAAGATTTGGCAAGATGCCATGGAAGAGGAGATAACCTCTATAAAAAATAACGACACTTGGGAGCTCGTGAAGCTTTCGAAAGGAAAGAAATGTGTTGGCTGTAAATAGATCTTCAAGACCAAGTTTAATGCTGATGGAAGCATTGAGAAGCATAAGGCAAGGTTAGTGGCAAAGGGTTTTACTCAGAAGTATGGAATAGATTATGAAGAGACATTTGCTCCTGTAGCCAGACAGGAGACAATCAGAACAGTTCTTGCTTTAGCTGCACATAAAGGTTGGAAAGTCCAACACATGGATGTGAAGAGTGCATTTCTCAACGGTTACTTGACAGAAGAAGTGTATGTTGAGCAACCACAGGGATTTGAAGTGCAAGGTAAGGAACACCTTTTTTACAGATTGAAGAAGGCACTCTATGGCCTCAAAAAGGCACCAAGAGCTTGGTACTCATGCATTGATGGGTACTTCAAAGAATATGGGTTCACAAGGAGCAAAAATGAACCCACACTCTACTACCTCAAGCAAGGTAAGGACATCCTCATAGTTTGTTTGTATGTGGATGATCTCATTTTTATGGGTAGTAATGAGAAAATGAATAGGGAGTTCAAACACTCCATGATGACACAGTTTGAGATGAAAGATCTTGGATTAATGCACTACTACCTTGGAATGGAAGTTCATCAGTCAGATACAGGGATCTTCATCTGTCAACATAAGTATGCTCGAGGACATGATCAAGAAGTTTGCTATGGAGCATTGCAAACCGAGTTGCAACTCCAGTTGGACATGGGATCCAACTAAGCAAAGATGATGGAGCACCAAAAGTTGATGTGACCACTTTCAAAAGCATGGTTGGGAGTTTGATGTTTCTCGCCAACACCAGACCAGATATTCAGTATGCTGTATCTCTTGTTTCTAGATTTATGTCTAACCCCTCCGAGTTGCATTTGCGAGCGGCTAAAAGAATTCTAAGATATGTGAAGGGTACATTGGATTTTGGAATCCAAGTACCATCAATGTAACACTATCAAGCTTGTAGGCTTCGGTGATAGTGATTGGGGTAGCAATATTGATGACAGGAAGTCAACATCGGGAAAGCTGTTTTAGTCTTGGATCGGGACTAATAACTTGGAGTTCCAAAAAGCAGACAGTAGTAGTGCTATCTTCAACAGAAGTAGAGTATATAGCGGTTACTTATGCTAGTACTCAAGCCTTGTGGCTAAGGAAAGTACTAGAAGAGATTGGAGAACAGCAAAGTGGTCCGACTAGAATCTACTGTGACAACATCAGTGCCATTCAGTTGGCATATAATCCTGTCCACCATAGCAGAACCAAGCATTTTGATATGAAGGATCACTTCATCAGAGATATGGTGGAACATGAAATTGTTGAGCTTCAATACTGTCACACTTTGGAGAACGTCGCTGACATCTTCACCAAGGCGATGACAAAAGCTCAATTTGTAAAGCTGAGAGACTGTGTAGTCAGTCCTCTCAACTTTAAGGGGGAGAATGTTACAAGTGTGAATAGGGTTGTTTCGAAACTGGCTTAGAAAAATCTTTTTCTACGTTTCAGTGTGAAATCTCCTTATATTTGTCGGCAATTTTTTGTCGGCAAATTTCCTGAACTTCTCTCCTAATATCCCTCCTATTTTCCGTCTTCCTTATCCCTCCATTAATCCTTCTTCCCCCTTATCCCTCCAACTCCCTTATCCCTTCTTATCCTCCATTTTCCCCTTATCTCTCCTTTGCCGACTTTCTTCCTATTCCCTACTCTATATATTATTGAATATACATTTGTAATAGGGTTGGGGGTGCTTCAAATTAAATAAAGTTGTTAATTTTTGTCCTCTGCATAATTATTTGGTTGTTTGACTGCGTTCGGATCCTACAAGGGGGACCATTGGTTGCTCAATATTCGTACCATCATCATCTATCTAGCACGCACTTAGAGGATTTAGATCAGACTACTACCTTTGGAACATGTATACCCCTAAGGTTTGATCCTAGGTCTCTTCTTGGTAAGTGTCTGGCTAGACAAACAATTACCAATCCACCTAGGCCTTGGGGGCCTTTTTTTAATTTGTTCGGGTAGTGGAATAAACCCCTATGATCAATGCATAGGGATAAGTAGTCTCCTCCCAACCATGATCCCTTGTAAAATCGAGAGCTACACTTATCAATAGAGAATTAACACATAGTCAAAGGCTGGGGTTTGAACCTTGGACCTCTCGAAGAAGAGCCAAATCCCAAACCGTTGCACTATCCCCATCAGGGCTTAAAATTTATTCGAGTAGTGTGTTAAACCCCTACGACCAATGCATAGGGCTAATCAATCTCGTCCCAACCATGATCCCTCGTAAATCCAAGAGCTATGCTTATTAATAGGGAATTAACACATAGCCAAACGTTGTAGTTTGAACCTTGGACCTCTCGAAGAAGAGCCAAACCCCAAACTATTGAGTTGTCCCACTGGGACTACTTTTTTTTTTGGAGTAATACTTCTTATACACATCCACCATGGGGATTGGACCCGGGTCACATCACCGATAATGCAAGTGACATCATTACCGGTAGACCACATTCATGGGGATAGCGCAACGGTTTCTAGTTGAATCTGTCAGAAGCTTTATTAAAAAAATTTAAAGAACAAAGGAAGATTTTTTTAAGAAAAGAAAAATTTAGATGGAATTTATATAATATTTGTCATAAATAATTATATTCCATAAATAATGGTAGGATTTTAGCCAAATGATTATTATTAAACTATACGTGAATAAAGCTTCTCATAGATTCAACTAGAAATTGATTCTTAAATTCTAATAAAGTTAGATTTTTTTGAAAATTGGTGTAAATAGATTTCTTATTGTATTTTATCTTTAGAATTATCAGTTATATTTATTTGTAATCCTACGAGTTTCTTTAATAGATCTATATGTTTATAATAAGGGGTCCTTATATCTCCATAATATCTTTATTATTTTATGGAGACATTGACAAGGTCATAGACCAAATTAAATACAAATTCATACCTTTATTGAACCAAAGTATCTTGATATGTTTTTCAATTGGATACATGTAATTTAATGAACCCTTTTAGTAAATCATGATTGTGTTATTATTGTATTTCAATAAACCACATAATAGTATTATAACTATCAATAATACACATATCGCTTGGCAATACTAAAGCCTATATATCTACATTGAGAACCCATATTTTTAATTAATTGGCATCATATCATTTGAAAAGGTATCTTGATATTTTATCCTCTCTCATATAATCAACTTATTAATGATATTTTATTTTTATTGATTGTCTCTAAAATATATGCTTAGTCATATCTAGTATTTTATCTAACTATGAATCAACAAGAGGGAAAATGATAATAATTTTTTTTTTTTTTTGTATAAAGACCATTGTCAAATCAAATTCATCTAAGTATAAATTTAGGAGTTGGCATTAAGTATATTCCAAATTCCTACGTTAGCATACCTTCAATTTATGGAAGACCAAAAATTGAGAGGTGTCATTATCTTTTAAATACATTCAAGTCGAATTAGAAAGATGGAAAGGAAATATTTTCTTGTTTTTAGAAATATTCAATTATTAAAATCAGATCTTCAATCTCTTCTTAAGAATATGATGTCTTTGTTTTGGATGCCTTTAAATATTATAGTTTATATTAACAAAGTCAAAACAAAAGGTATGTTAAAAATTAAGAAAGGAGAAGAATCCATCTTTGTTATTGAATAGGATTTGTAATCCATAAGAAAAGGGTGATTTGGGATTCAGGAATAATAATAATATAAAAGCATTATTGGAATGAAACTAATACATGGAAATGCTTCATCATCAAAATCCCTTATGGAAAAGAATTATTCCTAGTATATATATATATATATATATATATATATATATATATATATTTTTTTTTTGGGATAGACATGGAGACTCTTTTTAGAACAAAAGAAAACTTGCAAAAATTACTATAATTTGAAACCTTACAAGAGAATGCATATAGGTTATTATTCCTAGTTTGTGATGAAGTGTGCGATCACATGATAAGATTGGATTTTGGGAGGATTCTTGGTGTCAAAGGTGCCCTTTGACTTATGTTCTAGTATAGGTCCAATATAGGATGACATCAATCAAGTAATTTGGAAATTGGGTAGTTTACTATATTGAGAGGAAATAAAAGCAATTTATTGGTCCCATTGAAGAGACTATAGATAAGGTTTTCACTCCAAATAAAATTCTATCTAATATTAGAATTATTAGTCTCTTTAGTGGGATACATTAAGAAGGGATAACAATGACTTAGTATTAGTCTATGCTTTTGCTAGATACATGTATGTAATTATGTTAGAAGAGGAAAAAAATTCCTTGGAAGAAAATTTAGATTAAAAAATCCTTTTTCAAAACATTGTATTTCCTATGTTTAGTTTATCTCAAAAAGAGACCTTCAAGGACCTATTAGATGCTTTTTATATCTTAATTATGAACAAAGCATCACTTATTTATTGATTCAATGATCCTAACCATAGAAAATTTAGAGTTGGATTTTATAAAATTTGGCCTTAGTTCAGTTCAAGTTTAGTGTTTTTTATAGTGATGTTTAGCTTTAAATAAAGTTTAGTTCAAGTTTAATTCTTCATTGTGCTTATTACAAGCTAAATATTAAATATCCTTCATGCACTAAACTTGAACTAAATAGTAAAATATTTAATCCTTCATTGTGCTTATTATAGTGATGTTTAGCTTATAAAAATAAACTTGAACTAAACATTCACTCAAAAAGAGACCTTCAAGGACCTATTAGATACTTTTTATATCTTAATTATGAACAAAGAACCACTTATTTGTAGATTCAATGCTCAAGTAACTTAGAGTTAGATTTTATAAAATTTGACCTTAGTTGAGTAATACATTATTGCATGAAGGTTGGATTGATGGAATGCAAAGATGCTTTAAATATCATCTTCTCTAAAAATAAGAGATATTAGCCCCATCAATACTTTGTTTCGATTTATAGTTGGAGATAAATGCATGAATATATAAATATGGAAAGTATCATGAAAAAGAGTTATAATCTATAAATTTAGTATAATTTGAACAATGTATAAAGGCGTGGCCCCTAAAAGAGTATTAACATAATTTTTTATTATGTTAATAGCACAATAAATATGCATAATATAGCATTGGCTAGTTTGCTCAGGATGAATTTAGCACAATAGCTTGTTCAAGATGATTGCAACATTTTAGCCTAGTCAAAATTATTGCAATGTAATAGCCTATTGGGAACTATTGCAATGTATTTTTCATTGGGAAATATTGCAAAAATAATTAAGGAACAATAGTACCACAAACAAAATGTTTATATAGAAGAAGAACAATAAGAATATAGTGATAAGGATAGGTCATTTCAAAAAATACAAGTAAATAATAAAATTAATTAGTAAAAGTATCAACATTGTGGTAAAATGTTTTTATCGCAAGGTAAAAGTATCTTAGGATATTATGTATATCATATAGAATTTCTAGATTATGTCTAGAAGTATAAGATATTTTTGGAAGTAATAGGTAAGTCCAAGAAGAAATCTATAAATCCATATGATATTTAACTATTTTTCATAATTATAAAATATCATGAGAAGAGTCCAAAAGAACCGTTTGATATTTTTGATCCATATGATATTTTGATTACTTTTTGTAATTATAAATATCACGAAAATAGTCCAAAAGAGATATATAAAACATGTGATATTTTGACTATTTCATATAATTATGAAATATCATGAGAATAATCCAAGAGATATATAATATATAAACTATTTTGAGAATTTTCCCATCTAGATTTCCTCATCCATGAAATAGCTATAGCTCCCATGAGCCTATAAATAGGGAAAATATCTCTCCATGGAAGGCAAGTTGAGCATTCAATATCTCAAACATGAGATACTCAAGTATCAGAGTGAAGAATAGAAAGTATAACTAGCAAACGAAAAAGTGCATCATTGTAGAGAGTGTGATTGAAGGATAATTTGGGAAATATTTGGTGGAATATGAATAATCTAACCTTATTGGCCAAGGTTAATAGTGGATAACGTAATTTTTATGTAAGCCTATGAACAATCAATGTGCAATATACTTTAATATGATTTGATCTATCTGGTCTTAACGATATTGGTTAAACCATTGTTATGGCCAAATTTAGTAATTTGTAGTTAACTTAAATCCCTATGTCATCTTGGGTTATGTAATTATTAATATTGAGGATTTGGTATAAATACCTCTCAACCACCCAATCTATTATAATAGTATTGCATCAATGTGATCAATTCTTTGGGTTCCTAAGGTTTTCTGAGCAAATCAAGTGTTACTCAAAGTCCCAATAAGTACAATATCATATTCAATACAACTTGTAGACCATGGTGCCTATCCAAGCCTTCACTAGACAGGTTATCATAAAGTCATACTTTGTTTCCATGATTTCCTTAGTACCAAACTTTGGCTCCATGATTTTCTTGGTGCCAACATGTGGTGACAATCTACAAAATATAACAAAACCTTGAACATCAAATGAATGTGTCAACATCCATCCATAGAGAAATATAGCATACAAAAATATTTGATGTATAACACTTCTTTATAGCATACCCATTTAACCACATATTCATTCAACAACTAATGCTCAATGTAGAGGAATATGAAAAGGTGGTTTATGAACTATTTTTTAAATTGCTTATTGATCAATTAGAATATGAAACAATTTATATTCCACCTGATTATATAATTTATATACAAAAATTACATAGCTTAGTGTGGGAACACCTTTTTATCTTCTTGGTATTTGGAGTTATATTCTATTCTATAGCTTTTGCTCCTTTTCTTGTAGACTTCTTTCATGATTTGTCTCTTGCCTCCCTGGTAGAATAGAATTCCTTGCAACCTATAATGTTGTACATTTGTATTAAACATTTGTATAATTATTTTATTCGTACTCTATAGTATACTTGCACAATCATCATCTATTTTATTATTTTATATGGTGCATTTCTTCATCAACGTTAAACTAGAGAACACACATGTGGCCTACTTCCTTGTAGTGAAACTTTTACCATAACTTGCAGGTGTCACAAGCTAGTTTTATGAGTTGTTTTTTATGCTTAAACATCTCGAGCCTTGTGGTTGAAGAACACAAGCTTATACTGAGATGAGGGGGGGGTGAACAGTATAAGACCACTTTTTACTTTTTCTTCCAATTCAATATTATGTTGTGTATAGATAGCAGTATCAATAGTAGTAATCAAATAAATGCACAAAATACCATACACAATAGAGACACCACAATTTATGTGGTTCACCCAATGTGGGCTACTCCACAGAGAAAATATTTTACTAAAACTTTTTCAATCAATCTCTTTGAGAATCACTCCCAATTACAATGTTTATGGATCTCTATCCAAAGGAGATGCCGATCCCCTAATCTCAAGTTTGTGGATCTCTTCCACAGGAGAAATCTTTCCCCTTCTGATCTGGCTATGTGATCTTCTAGAAGACTTTGTCTCTCTACTACACTGACTGGTGGACCTCTCTCCACTTGAAGACTCCTCACTCATATCTATCTTCAACTGTGCTGGCTGCTGGATCTCTATCCATTGAGACTCTATCATCTATACTTTGTCACCTCCAAAGCTCTGTCAATAGGCTCACTAAGAACCTGCTTAATAGGCTCACATAGAACCTGCTTAACAAGCTCACATAGAACTTGTCAAATCTACTCAAGCAAGCTCACCAATAACTTGCCCAAATCTGCTCTAGCAAGCTCACCAAGAACTTGTCCAAATTTGCTCTAGCAAGCTCACCAAGAACTTGCCCAAAACTGCTCCAACAAATCTGCCCATAAATCTACACCAAAACTGTCCATAAATCTTTCTCAAAACTATCCACAAATGCCTTCTCAAAGGCTCAATCAATCATGCTCAAGTAGCACTCAAATATCATCCACAAATCTATCAAGACAAAGCTCAAATATGAACTCAACAATGAATGGCAATGTACTCTTCAATGGATGACAACAATGATACACAATGATATCAACTCAACTCAACTCATATCAACTCATAGAAGCATAAAGAGAATTGTTAGAGACTCAATATATTCTAGGCTCAATCACAACTCAACTCAACTCAAGTCAACTCATAGAAGCATAAAGAGAATTGTTAGAGACTCAATATGTTCTAATCTCAATCTCAACTCAAATAAGAATAATGGAATAGTTTGTTTCATAGGACTTGAACAATCACTTCACACATCACTTGACTAGGCTTATTCAACTCAACTCAACCCAAGTCTTAAATAACCATAAAGATAATTGTTAGAGACTCAATACATTGTAAAATCAATCTCAATTAATCACCATAAGGGACAATTCTTCCTCACACAACCCTAGTCCAAGTATGTATCAACCAACTAAAATGTTTCCAATAATGCTCAATTACAAATCTCACATAAAAATTATACTCATGTTCTTTCACAACTAATGGGCTTCAACAACTATGCTTATAAAACAAGGTTTAAACACAACTCTCAATTCAAAAAACCTTGAAGCATTCAACCAACCACTTTCGAAAAGGAAACCATAAACAATCATTTTCCCTCTAATGATATTTCAAAAATCAACCACCATAGACAATCAATAGGAGAATGTGCCCATACCTTTTATGAATATGAAGAAACCCCTTTGGAAAATATGCCACACTCAACACACTTTGAAAAGAACAAAACAACCTTCACTTGAACCCTTTTACAAAAACAAAAATATCTCTTTATGTACATCGTATTTTTCCTTCCAAAAAAAATAATCAAATATCCCTCGAAATAAGCTTTCCAACGATATATAATATGATATACTTCTAAAAGGAAAATCACCAAAAATATTTCTTTTTCACAACATGCACCAAAAACCTTATCTCTCCTAGGGCAACCTTAGAAAAATAAAATATTTGAAAAAATTAATAACTTGCCTTTAACCTCAGTGGGATTTGATCCCCTGTCGCTGCCCCTGCACCACTCAAATTGCGGTGCCAACAACCACGTGAGCCAACCGCTTACATAGAAACGAAGAGTGTAAGACCTCCTTCTTGCTTCCTCCGAACTTGCCCTCAAAAACCACATGCGAAAAAGGTTCTCCTTTTTTACCTTGCAAAAACCAGTGCCGACGGGATTCAAACTTCAGATATGCTGGTGCTTAAACACCTTCCTCTTGCCGCTAGGCCACAAGCACCTACGATGATAGGTAAGGAACCTCCCTTACCTTTGTTCCCTCTTCTCTTCGCTGGTTTTTGAACGAATACAACACTTCTGCTCCCTTAGTGCTTCGAACGGATTATCTTCGTCGAGGACTTGGGGAAAATAAAAATTTTAGTGGCATATTTATATATACACACCTTTTTATTTTGACGTTGGCTATGATTAAAATATTAATTTTAAATTTTAATTTTAAATGATTAAAATTTAAACTTAAATATTTAAAATTAATTTTCTCCTTCACCGGGGCACCTTTTTCGACAAAACAAAAAGCCAACCTGGGTTTTAAGGAAAACCCATTTCAAATATGCCATCCATGGTTTTAAATAAAACCTTTTATTTTGTCTACCTTGGTTTTCACAAAAACCCTGTAAATAGCCATGCTTTCCAAAATATCATAAATGCTTATTTATGAAATATTTTAGCCACCAAAAATCAATGTGATCCATGTGACATAAATGACAACATAAAATGCCTCAAATTACCTCAAATTTCCAACAATATCCCCCTTTGTCATTGATGGCAACACCTCTAATGCAAATCACCACAATCATTGCAAAAACCAACTTTGAGAATCAAAGTTGCTCCCCCTGACTCAATACTCTCTATGGAGGCTGCTCCCCCTAACTCAATACTCTCTTTGGAGGCTGCTCCCCCTAACTCAATGCTCTCCCCCTTACTCAAATCTCTCCCCCTTTGACATCAATGGCAAAAGGGACACCTATGGGGCTAAAATATATGACTCTTAAGATTAGCCCCTTCACCCCCTTCTCTCTTGAGGTGATTAATTTTGGGGTGGGAGTACTTTTACTCCAATATCACTTTGTTTTTTTCCTCTATCAACTTCATTCCATGTTTTTCTGATATCCTTCTCTTGATGAATTACTTGATCTTCTTGTCTAGAACATGTCTGACCTTCTTGCCTTGAACCTGTTTGAAATTCTTACCTTGAACCTGTTTGGAATTGAGTCCTACACCATTTTGCAATATGCCCAAAGTTATTGCAATTGAAACACTTGATATTGTAGCCTTTGGATGGTGCCCATGTCTTGAATTCATTCTTAAAATAATTTTCATATTCATTCCTTTCCTGAACCCTGTATTGTGAAGCTCTGTTTTCATGACCATTATGACTTCTGAATTGTGTAGCTCTAAAACCAAAACCATGTTGCTCATTGCCTTTGCACTGAAAATATTTATGACCAATCTTATTACAAGAGAAGCAATGTACATGAAAACCATACCTTCTTCCTTTGAAGTTTCTTCTATAAAAATCAAACTTCTTTGATCCATAGACCCTGCAGTGTATAGCCCTGTGTCCAAATCCATTACAAGAAAAACAATGTCCTTGAAAAGCCCTTTGTTCATGCCTTGGTTCTTCATATCTTTCTTGACCATTATCCTTATGATAATTTTCAACTTGTGCATTGCATCCTTGAACCTTCTTTGTAGTATCTAAAACTTCTTCCTTAGTTTCTTCCTTGCTTTTCTTTTCAAGAATTTATTTTCCTTTTGAACTTGATTCACCTATCTCAAAACAAGAACCAAATTGAATATTTGGAGCCATAGGAAATTTGGAACTTTCCTCACAAATCTTAGGTGCTTCCTTGCTTTCATATTTTAAAACTTCCTTTACTTTTGAGTGCGACTTTTCTTGGAAGTAAGATACAACCTTAAAATAAATTTCCACTCCTTTTTGAACCTTTTAATATAATGTATCATGTCTTGTCATGGTTACCCTTAGTTCTTCATTCATCCTTTCTTATATCCTTTTTGCATTTTGAAGCTCCTCTCTGATATTACTGATTGTTTGAAGTAGTTCTTCTCTGATTTTGACATCTGTTCGAATCTTGTAATCAAGATTCCTGTATTCTTCTTTTAGCCTTTTGAAATCTGATTTTTGTTTACTTGGCTCATCCTCTTCCTTTTATATTACCAAAAGTGATACTTCTTTGTTTTCACTATCATTGAGACCATTATAATCTTCTATAGAAAACAAACTCTCAAGATTTATTTGACCATGCTTGTTTCCTTGATGTGTCATCTCATCTTCACTATCACTGAAACCATTGCAATATCCTGATCTATGATCTCTTTGACCACACACAAAGCACTGTTCTCTTTCACCTTCTATTCCTAGAAATAAATTTTCTTCTTTTTCATCATCTGATTTATCTCTATCACTATGATCTGAGCTATCACTTGCTTCTACAATGTAGTAAGATTTCTTTGCCTTATGAAAAATTTTCTTCTTCTCATACCTGTTTTGCTTGAATATGTCATCTTTGTCATGCTTATGCTTTCCATATTATTTTCTTCTGTGACCCTATTTTTCATCATCACTATTTTCTTCATGTGGACACTTGTATGCATAGTGACCAAGATCACCACACTTGTAGCATCTGACTTTCTTTATATCCCTAAAATTCCTTGAGTCCTTATTTCTTTTGATGAAGTTATATTCCTCTTAGTTATTTGGAACTCTACTTGTTTTTAAAACTTTCTCTTTCTCTTTTTCTGAAGCCTTGAATACAATCTCTTTTATTGGAACCTAATGCTTACTTACCCTCATCCCATAATATGTGAGAGTTACTTGCAATTCTTCCATTGTTAGCTTGTTGATATCCATTGTTTCTTCTATTGTTGAAACCTTAGAATCATATTTCATGGGAAGTGATCTCAAAACCTTTTGAGTAACTTTTGATTCTTTCATCTCAAAACCTAGGCCTCTCATGGTGTTAGTGATTTCATCAACTCGAAGTAAAAACTTTGCAATCTTCAGAATCTTCCATTTTCAATTCCTCAAACCTTTTTCTATGAATTTGTAGTTTTTCCAACTTTAACTTGGAATCTCCTTCATAAGTATTTCGCAACTTGGTCCACATTTCATTAGTTGAAGTACATACCATGATTTTTGCAAAATTTGTCTCATGAAGCCCACTCAAAATACAATTCATTGCTCTTGCATTGATCTCAACCAATTTCCTGATAGTCTTATTTGCCTCGGGATCACCTTCAACCCTATACTCTTTTTCAACCATTTGTCATACCTTATATCCTTGTGATATCAAGTAGTTCTTCATCCTCATGCTCTAGAAATCATAATTGTTACCATCAAATAATGGAGCCTTATTTGTAGATGATCCATTCTGTGAAGCTATCTGTGTTCTTGTAGAATCTACCCTTAAGTTGTTAGCCTTTTTGAAGGAACCTACTCTGATACCAATTGAAGGACACATGCTTAGACTAAGAGGGGGGTGAACAGTATAAGACCACTTACTTTTTCTTTCAATTCAATATTATGTTGTGTATAGATAGCAGTAATCAAAGTAATACACAAAATACCATATACAATAGAGACACCACTATTTACGTGGTTCACCCAATGTGGGCTACTCCACGGAGAAAATATTTTACTAAAACTTTCTCAATCAATATCTTTGAGAATCACTCCCAATTACAATGTTTATGGATCTCTGTCCAAAAAAGAGATGTTGATCCCCTAATATCAAGTTCGTAGAACTCTTCCACAGGATAACTCTTTCTCCTTCTGATCTGGCTATGTGATCTCCTATAAGACTCTGTCTCTCTACTGCACTGACTGGTGGACCTCTCTTCACTTTAAGACTCCTCACTCATATTTGTCTTCAACTATGTTGGATGTTGGATCTCTATCCACTAAGACTTTGTCCTCTATACTCTGACACCTCCAAAGCTCTATCAATAGGCTCACTAAGAACCTGCTCAATAGGCTCACACAGAACCTGCTTAACAAGATCACATAGAAATTTTCAAATCTACTCAAGCAATCTCACCAAGAACTTACCCAAATTTGCTTTAGCAAACTCACCAAGAACTTGTCCAAATCTGCTTTAGCAAGCTCACCAAAAACTTGCCCAAAACTTCTCCAAAAAATCTGCCCATAATTCTGCCCCAAAACTGTCCATAAAGCTTTCTCAAAATTGTCCACAAATGTCTTTTCAAAGGCTCAATCAATCATGCTCAAGTAGCACTCAAATCTCATCCACAAATCTATCAAGGCAAAGCTCAAAGATGAACTCAACAATGAATGTCAATGTACTCTTCAATGGATGAGAACAATGTGTTAGTCTCACAATGACACTAAGAGGGGGGTGAATCAGTGTAGCTCTTTAAAAATTAAATCTTCAACACTCAAATACAAAACAATGAAAACATAAAACCAAATAAAGCAAGTATAACAAGAGAACATCACACAACACAAGATGTACCGAGGTTCACCGATTTGGCTACATCCTCAAAAATGACTATTTGGACTCCCATCCAAATCTAGCCTTTGCAAAGCACCAACTTTAAAATCAATTTACCAGCACCCACTAGAAGGAGCACCAACCCCTGATTTATCTGCACCAACAGAAAGGAGCACCAACCCTTGATTTATCTGCACCAATAGAAAGGAGCACCAACCCCTCTACCAAGCACCCACTTGATTTTTATATTGATAATAAAATGACATATATGAATGTCTTCACTGAAACCAGAACCCTCTATGGTTCGTAAGCCCAAAATCTAAAACTTTATATTTCACCCAGTATAACATCCCTCTCTCTGCATTACTCAGAATTTGAATCTTCTCTTCTCACAAAAAAATTGATTGTTCTCTTAGCTCATTCTGCCAATTGCTAAACGCTTTCTGGGTATTGTGTAGCACTTTGTCTGCGAACGCATCTCAAAATTTTAGCCAAAATGGATATCATATGAGAAATTTATGCCAAAAATACTAAAGTAATTTTTTTCACCACTCTCTAAAAATCATGGATTTTCACTCTTTATTTTTCTCCACACACACTTCTCTCTTCACAAAATAAAGTCCCCACATTTCAATAAAATCCCTTCTCACTTAAAAAGCACAAACTTTCATTCTTTTACCCTTTTCAATTTTAAAAATATTTTTTTTAATGAAGCTTCTTAAAACAATATAACTTCCTTTTTTTTTAAATTTTGAGAAGGCATTTCGTCAAGCACGTCACATGCAAAGAATTGACACCTTACTCGTTCTCTTACTTCGGAGCCACGTGACACCTCAAAACCCAAAACGAAAGATGCTCTATTTGATGCCTTGAAGGTGTAACAACACTGAAACCGAAACTCTGGTGACTCTGCAAGGTCGAAACAGCCAACTAAAGGATTTTGCACAAGTGGAACAAATTGACATAAAAGTGACTTGTACCGTTTTTGCAACAATCATAAATCTCACCTCGTAACTCTGTTTTATCTAAAATTTGAAACATAGAATATTTGCAATGCTGAATACATTCATTCTAAATCTTGTTGCATAACTCCTTATGATTCACCTATACCACCTCCACAAAAACTGTTGCTGACACACTTTTTCTAAAAAGAGCATTTTTGTGACAGTCTTGCAACGCTTGTAACATTCGCCTCATTTATTCGTTTTTGTGGAAATTTAGAACACATTTTATTGAAGATAATCAAAACCTCTAATTAAAATTTCACTATCAAATTCTTCTCGATTTGCTCGCAGTGCTTTTGACAAAACTACCCTTTTTTGGCCTGTACAACCACTTGCCAAATCATCCACCAAGATATCAAAAACGTCACTAATCAATCCAAACACTGTGATGACACCTCCAACATTGTTTTGGACTATTTCCTGACATGCTGGCATGTTCCAAATTGATCTATCCTATCCAACTACGCCCATGACAACTTTTGCAATTTTTTGACAACTTCTTAACGATTTTTTCAACTTTTGCAAATTTGCACGAACAACCTGTAACAACTTCACCCGAACATCAAAAACATCCTCATAAGAATTGAACATCACTGTACATACTCTGAACAACTATCCACTACATCAACCTGTCCATCTGAGTGTGTTGACAACAATGACAATACTGACGTTGCACCTTGCTCAACAATCTCCCCCTTTGGAATTGTTGGCAACACACGCACAATTTCCTGTAACTCTTGTCCCCCTTTGAAAACAAGACCAAAGGGCTGCTATAAACTCCCCCTGAGTCCATACACAACATTCTTAGGCAAAAATTATTACACTTAGAAAAAATCATAAACATGAACAAAAAGATAAACAAATATACAAATGCTCCCCCTAAGAATGTGACCCCAATAGCTAGTCAATTTTTGGGAAGTGTGACCACTCCCAATTTCTTATGAAGGTACTCAAAGACTTCCTTGGGCAATGGTTTGGTGAATATATCCACTACTCTATTGTTGAAACAAAATCTAACTTAACCTCACCTTCTGCAACTTTCTCCTTAAAAAAATGATACTGGATAACAATATGTTTTGTGCGAGAATGCATAACCGAATTATTTGAGATGTTAATGGCACTGGTGTTATTGCACTTAACTAAAATTGGCTCACTAAAATTAATGCTAAGATCCTTTAGAGTTTGTTTCATCCATAACACCTATGTACAATATGTTGTTGTTGTAATGTATTCTACCTCTGCTGTGGATAAGGAGACTAACTCATGTTTCTTACTGTGCCACGTGGCCAACCTGTCTCCAAGATAGAATGGACCTCCACTGGTACTATTCCTATCATCTACACATCCTACCCAATTTGCATCTGAATACACAATAAGGGTGAAGTCCTTACCTTTTGGATACCATAACCCATACTCCATAGTACCCTTGAGGTACCGAAGAATCCTATTCACTGTTGTCAAGTAAGTCTCCTTGGGACTAGCCTGAAATCATGCTACCATGCATACTACCTACAAAATATCTGGTCTGGTAGCTTTCAAGTACAGTAATCTCCCAATCATAGATCTATACATAGTTTGATCAACATGTGGAGATTTTTCATCCTTGCTCAACTTGCAACCTATCGTCATGGGAGTGCTAATTGGCTTACAATCCTCCATTGTGAACTTTTTTAGCATCTCTTTCACATATTTAATTTGAGAAATAAATATGCCCTTCTCCTTTTGATTAACTTGCAATCCGAGGAAATACGAAAGTTCACCAATCATTGACATTTCAAATTCTTTTTGCATCTTATTTGCTAAATCTTTACACAACTCATCTTTGTTGCTGCAAAATATGATATCATCTACGTATACAAAAAGAACAATATGATGACCATTTTTTGTTTTGACATACAAATTACTATCCACCATACCTTTCTTGAACCCTTGCTGAGTAAGATAATTGTGTAGCCTTGAATACCATGCTCGGGGTGCCTGTTTTAAGCCATATAACATTTTTTTCAACTTGCAAACCAAGTTGGGATCATCACCAAGCTGGAAACCATTTGGCCGCTCAATATAAACCTCTTCTTCAAGTTTCCCATTCAAAAATGCTGATTTCACATCCATTTGATAAACTTTGAAATTCTTGTAAACTACTAAATCTAGAAATATTCTAATTGCCTCTATTCTGGTCATAGGTGCAAAGGTTTCCTCAAATTCAATACCTTCAACTTGTGCATAGCCTTTGCATACCAATATTGCTTTGTTCCTGACTACCTGTCCATCTTCATTCAATTTATTTCGAAAGACCCTGAAAGCATGAGATTCCGGAAGCTTTTAGAAAGGAAAAACTACTTCGATGCATTCAAATCAAAATAACGCTTAAGTCCTAAAACATGAAGTGCATTAAACGAAAGAGGCAAATCGATTGAAAGCAGTTACAAGAATTTAGAGAAGTCACAACCCTTTTATTAAACTCTTTAACCACGGTTACAAAATTGCCTCCTCCCTTTTTAGGGGCTAGGAGCGTTAAATGGATTTGGTTACAATCTTGATCATTGATCCCTCTTCCGCATGCCCACGTTTGAAATGGGCGGGCCAGAATGTTGCCGCCGCTTATGCCAATGAATCCTCACTTCTTGTTGCTCCTCCTGCAATCAAAGAAACAAACAAGGCGTTAGTAGCACCTGTGACAAAAAGGAAAGTTCGTTCTGTGAAATCGCCAAAAGATGCATGCAAAAGATTGTCAAATACAATGAATAAAATGGATCTAAGTCACCTGCAAATTTGACAGAGGTCAGAAGACATTACCAGAGGGCCACTGCCATTGAAACAGTCGGCCAATCTGCCTTCACCGGAATTCGTCCCTGGGCAGGACGAATTTTGATCGCTATTCGTCCCTGGGTGGGACGAATTCGACTGTGTTGGAAAAGCCGAAGTGATACTGCTCCAATGTCGACTCCCGAGACCTCCAAAACACCTGCAAATAGAGGGGTTAGGTAATTGGGGCCATTTTGGGACGACCCAGATGGTCGGATTCTCCCAATTTGGCCTCCATCCTCGGGAATTCGATATCGCCACCTGCAAGTTAGTAGGACAACAAAGCGACAAAAGGCGTGATAAAATCTGATCAAAATGTTATGGAATTGAAGCTATGAGTTCACTAAATAGAATAACACAATATGCAACATGAACCAATAATCTAGAATGCTTTAGAATAAAACTTAGAAAATGCGGGGGTGCCCAAGTGGGCCTCCCACCGTTGGCACTTGATTTCGGCGCCAATCCACTAGGGATAGGCCCAAAACCTCTTAGGATTGTGGTGTCTGCAAATTGGTGGTGTAAGGTGGTCAAATGTTGGATTTGGGTTGGATCCACGCTTCCAAAAGCCACCCAATAACCTCCCTTGCGAAAGAGATTAGTGGATGTGAGAAGGTGAATCAAAAAGATGCAAATGGGTGTTCAATTGGACAGCACTTCGTTGCTTGAAATCGCCTCCAATCTATCTTTTTGGGTGAGAAAATTCCACCATTTTATAGACCCATGGGGTCTCTTTTGAGAGGGATGCATAAGCGCCATGTGTTGGTCATAGGTGCCATGTGGTGGTCATGTCTTCCCATGAGGGAGGGGAGTCCTCCATGACTTGGGCTTTCATAATTGCCCTTGTGACAGTCCTCTAACAGCCCATCTGCCCACCCACACACGCGTGCGAAGCAGGAGTCATCAACTGATCGTCCTTGGCTGCCACTTGGCGCCATTCTTCTTTTTGCCCGTTAAACTTGGAATTCGTCCTGACCAGGGACGATTTCAGAATTCGTCCCTGGGTGAGACGAATCCCAGTTAGTATTCGTCCCTGGGTGAGACGAATATTGAGCAAAGTGTCTAAATGTACCAAATTGCTTCTTGACCTTACAAAATTGCTATGAAAGTGGTTAAGACCACTGTTTAACCTCTGAGGGCTGCCCTGGGGGCTGTGTTTGTCAAAGCGATCAGTGTTTGCAGTCACATAATCGGATTGGTGCTGTTTTGGTGTCTACAGATGCCCCTTTTTGGGATGCGCTGTGCATGGCGCAGTGCGAAGCAAAAAAATAGATAGCCAAAGCACTAATGATTAGGGTTTCTTGGTAACCTAACCGACTTTTGATGCCCCAAGCATGGAAAGGGCATGCATTCTTGAATCCTTGCTTCTGACGAGCTAAGGAATTTGATTTCAAGTATTAACCTATTTTGGTGAGGTGTGACTTGAGCTTGGACATTGATCAGTCATGATTAGGCAAAGGGCGCAACCTTTTGTCCACAGGGGAACCTTGTGTTCATGATTCACGAATGCCAAGCGTTTGATCAATTTGATTGTTGCTTGTTTACTGCCCCAAGCAGGAGCGTAATTGTCTTTGTCAATGATTCTTTGAATGCATGTCGTTTTCCTTAATTGGGTGTGTGATTGTTGATTGGTGAGTAAGTGTGACTACCCCCTCAAGCGACGAATCGATGAGGGAATGACCTTCGTGAGAAAAGCGACGAGTCGCTTGACCCAAGATGACTTGTGCAAGGGTGCCTTTAGATGGTTTATCGTTAAGCATGTGCAATTTTTCCAACATTTGGACCTGTTTTTGGTGGGTGTTGACCCTTTTTGCGACGCTATTTGGAGCTGAAATTGGCAAAAATCCGTCTTCCCATGGAGCGGTCCGGCTAAGATAGCCTTCTTAGGGAGTAGGATGATGACAATTTGTGACCCCAACGTCTATTTTGTATGCCCGGGATGTCAAGTGCAACAGCACTCACATCGGGCAAATTTAGTGTCTATTTTTAGTGCATTTTTGATCATTTTTTGATGTTTTTGAATTTTTTGGCCTGAATTCGTCCCAGGGTGGGACGAATTCTATCAGCAGAATTCGTCCCTGGGTGGGACGAGCGCTAACCAGAGCGCTCATCCCAGTCAAGGATGAATTCCAGCTCAAAGGCCTATTTAAGGGCCAAAACTTGAATTTGGGCTCATTTGTGTCAAATTTTTCTTGCGATTTTGGAGCTCTGGGAGGAGGAGGTAAATTCTGCGAAGCGAAGCGCTGCTGAAATTTTCCTTGCCATCATGAGTGCACAAACTGGTTCGAGCGGCGGAGCCGAAGCGAGACCTGTAAGTGCTCCCTAGAGTTTATTTTTGTTTTTTAAAGCTGTAAGTGTGTTTTTCTGTACATTTTTTTTCTATGATTTTAATTAATTTTTTTTTTTTGTTGAATTATTTTCTTTTGTAGGTTGTTAGGAGCCGGTACCGTGTACCTGCTGCTTTTACTGAGGCATGGGGGCACTGACTGATGATGACTGGGAATGGCTTGATGCCCTTGGGCTCAAGCAGGTGGCTCGACTGGAGCCTGTGGTCCCGGATCAGGCCTATCTGATGGCCCTGATCAAACTTTGGGATCCGTGGACCAACACCTTCCATCTCTCGATAGGGGAGATGACTGTGACTCTGGAGGATGTCTATCGGCTGCTTCAGATTTCGATAGATGGACTGCCTATTAGGACATCGTCGTTTGATCAGTGGACTGCTGTACTTACGAGATGCTTCGGGCATGGGGAGCGGCTGGGTGTAGAGAACCCAGTGGAGACAGTCGAGGTGGACTGCCAGGCTGGCGGGATTTTGGTTGGATGGTGGCAGGAGAGGGGGGTGTTAGGAGTGAGGCACGCATTCTTGATGGGCCTCATTTCTAACATGCTTTTACCCGACTCGTCAGGCGCGAGGTTCCCGTGGAACCTACTGGATTTGGTGTGGCAGTTGGTAGAGTGCCCGATAGAGGCACCGCTGATCTTGAGATGGGGACAGACATTGTTGGCACAGCTCTACGGGGAGCTGTATGGGGTCCGCTGTCGATAGCGGAAGGGGGTCAGCTGTAGTTATCTATTGCAGTGCTGGGGTTGGCAGCACATATCTGTTGAGAGGCCAACCGGGTTACCGTGGATGACTCGGGCGATGATGGAGGACAAGGAGATAGGTTACGCAGTTCTGTGGCGGCGGTCTGTGGAGCAGGGGTAGAGTCGGCGATGGGCAGGTGCCGTAGAGCACTATACTGATGCCTTCTCTCGGCTCACTCCAGGGGAGGTGGTTTGGCGGCCTTATCGGGACTGTCCAGCCTGGCCGGAGGCTGGAGAGTGGCTCCGACGTGTACGCAGGGAGCGGTGGTTGATCGGGCGACACGGGACCGAGCATGAGTTATTCTCATACATCCGAGTTACACGATAGTTTGGGGTGCGCCAGGGGTTTCCTGGTGAGCCCGTGGTCTATCGACGTCGGGGAGATGAGAGGTCTCTAGATCGACCGGCCATCGCGCCACTGGGCGAGGAGTCAGATGCGGTGATTGACGTCCCGGACGTGGATGACGTCGGGACTACCACTGAGTATGACTCGTGGTGGGTACTACGACGATGGAGAGGAGAGGGGCCACTGGGAGGCACGGAGGCGGTAGTGGAGGGTGCTGAGATAGCAGGGGATGATTGGGGAGTTCCATTGGATGACGCGGACATGGTTGAGGTGGGGGATGAGGATGTAGAGGTGGGAGTTGCGGATCAGCCGGACATGCAGGACATGGAGGAGCAGTGGGAGCCAGAGCAGGCTGCTGTTTCGGAGGGTCCTGTACTTCAGGTGGGTACAGAGGGGATGGAGTCTGGGATACGCGCTGAGAATGCATGACTGATAGAGCTACTACGGATTCGGGATCTGGAGCTGGGGGACGCGCTGCGGGAGAGGGATCTCCTGCGGGCTCAGCTAGCAGAGCGGGATAGGGTTTTGGCACAGCGCGATGATGCAGTATCTTACTATCATCGACGGGAGGCAGAGTGGTTCCGACATCGGCTAGATTTGGAGAGGGAGGTCATCCGCCTTGGTGGGCGGCTACCTGAGCCCTCGGGAAGTGGATCTTCACGCCGAACGAGGGATAGTGCGACTGAGCAGTCAGCATCATCTCGTCGCAGGCGATTAGATGAGGGAGGCGGTAGCAGGCGTGATGCGGGGGCTAGTAGTAGCCGCCCTACAGGGTCCCATAGGACCCACACCACGGGGGGTAGTTCCCGTCGCACCGATCCTGCGTGATCATGGTGGTCGACGCCTTAGGTTGGGTTTTGTTATATGATTGCGAGGTCTGAGGACCAGTTTTGTAGCCTACGGGCATTTTTTTTGACGATATATATATATATATATATATACCGGTTTTATTTTGGTTATGTACATGTGATGGTTTGATCTTTATGCATTATGGCTGATGACTATGGATGTATGCATGTTTATTTATTTTTGGATGCGTATGTTATGATGAATGCAAATGTTTTTGATTTTATATGTGATATGCAAAAATGAAATGGATGAATGGGATTTGTGATGTTTGGCTATGGCACCATAGACTGTTTAGAACTCTGTTATGTTGTTTCTGGGTGATTGCTGTGATACATTACTTTGTATGTATACATGTGGTTTTTCTTTTTTTGTATTTTCTAATGGTATTGTAAGGATGAAAAATCTTGCAGTTGGTTCAGAAATGTAGCTAAGGTTTTCTGAGACTCAGACAGTTCTAACTCACTAGCCACGACTGTATTTTATCTCATAAGACTTTTGAACAAGGTATGAATCAGACTTGTTTTTGACCAAGCTATTTCACATCCCTGTGTGTGCAATTGAGTTCATTTTTGTGGTATTTGTCAGGATACCGCCAATGCCAAATGGGCTTTCAACCGAACCTGTACTGAGGATCACCTAATTAGCCCCACTAACTCCTTTGTTGTATTTAGTTAGATTAATCTGCGGTGTTATCCAGGATGCCATAAGCTAGCTCATCCACATGCAAACATTGATCTGTCCGCAAGTTAATGTGACAGATATATCGTCATGCGAGAAGTTTACCGCCAGTTACCGATAGGCTATCAACCAAACCGGTATTGAGGCTTGCCTCATGACCTATTAGAATGTTGAGAGTTCCAGGGATTCAAGTTCAACTCCCTTCTTTTCTTCAATTGTATTGGGATACTTGCTCGTTTGTAGTGATAAGATCACTGTTTATTTTGATTTTTTTTTTTTTTTTGAGCAAGGGATTGGGGATATGGAGTGACGAAAATCACTATTGTTTGTGCCGTTTGATGTGTGCACTGTAGTATGTCAAATTTTGGAGTTTTGACGTTTTGCAAATTTTTGATGTTTTGCAACTATTGAGAACTTAGGGATTCTTAGGGAATTGGTTAGGGAGGATGCTTGTCCTTTTGCCAACTCTCAGCATTCTTGGGGTCATTCGCACAGGGGGATGAGCAAGATAGCCGTTTCGCTTATGGTGACCTGGATTACTGTGCAGGTTTCATCTTTCGTTCACACAACTTAGGAATTGTTTTATGTGTTTTAGTTTGTGTTGGGATGTTACGTAACAAGGTGTATTTCAAGTGTAACTCTACCTTCGTAAAATCTGTCTGACTCGATACATTACATGGCTAAAGAGCAAAATGATGACTGAATCACGAAAAACTCTTGATACATTAAAAGACCACTAACTCTAGTGTGGTAAAAGCAATGCATGGTGTTTTTGTTGTTTTTGTAAAATGGAACAGTGTGGAACAAGATGGATTAGCAGAGCAATTACAGCCTATGGTGCCTTTGACCTATATGACCACAAGTATGCAATGTATGGATGCAATGTTTTTATGTTCAATGTATTTTTGTATTTTTGATGGATTGATTTTTGTGAATATGAAGATGAGATGCGAGGAAAATTCTCGATTGATGAATTTGAGCATGCCTAGAAATGAGATGCAAATTTTTGTTGTTTTTGATGATTTTTGTTGTTTTTTGAATTTTCTTGATTTTTGACCAAGCGATTGTGAAATCCTTGGAGCATTTTGGGATTGACCAAGCGATTGCAAGAATCCTTGGAGCCTTTTGGGATTGACCAAGTGATTGTGGAAATCCTTGGAGCATTTTGGGGTGACCAAGTGATTGCGATAATCCTTGGAGCATTTTGGGGTGACCAAGTGATTGCGATAATCCTTGGAGCATTTTTGGGTGACCAAGTGATTGCGATAATCCTTGGAGCATTTTTGGGATTTGACCAAGCGATTGCGATAATCCTTGGAGCATTTTTGGGATTGACCAAGCGATTTCAGGAATCCTTGGAGCATTTTTGGGATATGGCTCTCTTAGATATGAAATGGTCGTAAATGACTGATATTCAAGGGTTCTGTTTTCTTGATACCGTCGAGAGAAGCTAGTCGGTACGTCCCGGGTCCTATTTTGCTATCAATGACATATGGACCTAACCAATTTGCCGTGAACTTGTCCCTTAGGTGGGACGACAAATTAGAGTTCTGTTGGTTTTCCTTCAAAACCAAATCACCAACCCGAAAGTCCCTTAGGTGAACTTTCATGTTGTAAGCTTTCTTAAGCCGCTCTTGATAGATACGTAAGTGCTCGAGAGCATTAACGCGTCGTTCGTCAAGCAACGTAAGTTGGTCTAACCGGGCCTGCCGTGCAGTGTCATCATCGATGAACTCCTGCATTGATATGCAGAGGGAAGGAATTTCCAACTCGAGAGGCATTATTGCCTCTGAGCCATACACGAGCGAAACGGAGTTGCCCCAGCTTGGCGTCCGAATGCTAGTGCGATAAGCCCAAAGGGCAAGTGGGATTTGTATGTGCCAATCCTTATGACTATCTGTGACCGTCTTTTTAAGGATGGCAACTAGCATTTTGTTTGACACCTCTGCTTGCCCATTTGCCTGCGGATAATAGGGTGTCAAAAAACTGTGCTGAATTTTGTACTTTGTGGTCAAAGCACGCACGTCTTTGTTCTTGAATGATGGCCCATTATCCGAGATTATTTTGGATGGAATACCAAAATGACATATGATGTTATGCAAAATGAACTCCACAATGCGGGGTCCTTTCGTAGAGGTTAACGAAATTGCTTCCACCCATTTGGTAAAATACTCTGTGGCCGTTATGATAAACGTGTGACGGCCTGACGATGCAGGGGAGATCTTTCCAATTAGATCGAAGCCCCATTGCGAAAATGGCCAAGCAGACTGGACTGTCTGCAAGTCCTGGGAAGGTACGTGCATCAAATTGGCATGATGTTGACACTTCACGCACTTCTTGACATATGCGCAACAATCTCGCTCTAAATATGGCCAATAATATCCCATGCGAAGAATGCGCTTTGCAATGGCCATACCACTAAAGTGGCCACCACATGTACCGTCGTGCGCTTGGGCGATCGCCCAAGTGGACTCTTGCTGGTCCAAGCAACGAAGAAGAATTCCTTCATAGCTGCGACGATACAAAATGTCTCCTATCAAGACATACTTAGCCGCTTTCTGCTTGAATGTTCGTTTTGCGACGTGCGTCAATCCAAGGGGAAGATTACCTAACTTGAGGTAGTCTCTAATGTGTAAATACCAGTCCTGTTGATCGAAAACCTCGACAGTATGAACAACCAATCCCTTTTGAAGTTCTTCCCTAACAAACGCTGAATGGGATAGAACTTGTAAGAATAGCGTTGTGTTGCTATTAATGGGAGTAGGGGAAAACAAGGACCCCTAGTTGGCACGTGTCAAACGATCTCGGATTCGAAAGAACTTATCCGAGGATGGTTCAATCTGGATCATGTGGATTCCTGGCGTCAAGTCTGAGCTTGCACGCTCCATCACGGATTGCGATAAGGTTTTGACTTGAATGGTTGTCATATCACCGAAAAGGTCTTGCGGAATTAGTGACCCCAAGGAGGCCATTGTGTCCGCAAAATGATTCGATGATCGAGGGAGTGCCTCGATGTTATACCACTCAAGTTTTGCCAGGAATTTGTCCACAAGGGCTTTATAAGCCTGCAAAACTGGGCATTTGCATTTATATACCCCTTTGACTTGATTGACTATTAACAGTGAATCACCAAAGATGTTCAGTCGTTTGATGTTCATGGCGATTGTTGTCTGAAGACCTAGGAGCAAGGCTTCATATTCTGCATTATTGTTGGTGCACTGGAAGTTTAATTTAAATGACAGGGGCATTGGAGCACCTTGCGGTGTGAAGAATACAATTCCCATGCCACCACCTTGCTCACATTTAGAACCATCGAAGAATAGGGTTATGTCGGCCTGTGACTCAGGCTCATCAGAATCTGGCGATTCTGAGACATGGAAGACCCCATCATCGGGTAGTTCTATGACTAGAGGCTGATCGTCTTCAAGAGGAGCCTCTGCTAGTTGATCGGCTATGACTTGTCCTTTGATAGATTTTTGTCCAATAAATTCAATGTCAAATTCCGTCAACAACATGATCCATTTCGCCGTGCGACTACTATGATAAGTACGACTCATCATGTATCGCAATGGATTCTCCTTAGACACAACATACGTAGTGTTGCTCAGCATGTAGTGGCGTAGCTTTTTGGTAGCAAACACCACTGCCAAGCAGAGTTTCTCAACGTATGCATAGTTAAGTTCATAACTGACCAGGGTGCGGCTAAGATAGTAAGTAGCCTGTTCCTTGTGAAGTTCATTCTTTTGGGCTAACATGGCACCCAGTGCCACCTCAATAGTCGAGATGTATAAGTAGAATGGCACTCCTGGTCTAGGTGGTGCCAATACTGGTGGCGAAGCCAGGTATTGTTTGATTTCGTCAAAGGTCGATCGGCACTCGTCATCCCGGTGAAATGTAACCCCCTTGTGCAATAATTTGTTCATGGGTCGGCACTTGTCAGATAATTGCGCTATGAAGCGTTTAATCGACGCGACCTTTCCTTGCAGACTTCTGAGCTGCTTGATGGTAGTTGGGGGAACCATTTCAAGGATTGCCTTGACTTTCTGTGGGTCCACCTCGATTCCTCATTTTGAGACTATGAAACCCAAGAGTTTTCCAGATGTGATGCCAAATACGCACTTCTTGGGATTTAGTCTAACCTTATGCTCTATGAGGCGATCGAGGATCTTGCTTAAGTCACCGAGATGATCTGAGCGCAAAAGAGACTTGGCTAACAAATCATCCATGTAATCTTCCAAAGTTTTATGCATGTAATCATGGAAGATGTACGTCATGGCACGTTGGTAGGTGGCGCCAGCATTTTTAAGGCCAAAAGGCATGACCTTATAACAAAATGTCCCCCAAGGCGTTGTGAACGCCGTTTTGAGTTGGTCCTCAGGATTGATACGAATCTGATTGTATCTCGAGAAACCATCCATGAGGGATAGCATTTCGTGACCTGTTGTAGCGTCTACCAATGCGTCGATGCTTGGCAATGGGAAATCATCCTTAGGACTCACTTTGTTTAGATCTCAAAAATCAGTGCATATGCGAATCCTCCCGTCAGGATTTTTGACGGGAACCATGTTGGACAACCATGGCGGATAATCCACGTAGATGACAAACTGTGCGTCCAACAGCTTTTGCAATTCGTCTTTGACCATCAAGGCCACTGTTGGGTGCATCTTACGTAGTTTTTGCTTTACAAGCTTGATTGTCGGATCAAGCGTTAAATTATGCGTGACTAGCTACGGGTCTAGTCCTGGCATATCCTTGTACGACCATGCAAAAACCTCCTTCTTCTCTTTGAGAAGGGCAATGTAGTCGGCTTGCTCTTCGGGGGAAAGACTTACCCCCGACTTGAGAATCTGTGGATTCATTGGATCTGTGCCGATATCTACGTCAGTCGTCTCCTCGACTGACATGTGGGATCCGTCTTCCAATTGATGTGGAGTCGGGATCAAATGGATATCATTAGCTGAATTTAGATCTGCGTTGGGAACCTCGGGTTCCTCTTCAGCTTGAAAAATATCCTGAGTTGTCCTTGGGGTAAAATGGGGCATTTCATCGAAAGGCCAATACTCTGATGGGGAGAGCGGTGAATTGACGTGATCCCAGTCGATTGCGTCTATGTCTAGATGCAATGACCTTGCTGGATCGGCCGGATTGCGAATGGGCACGGTCAAGTCAATGGAGATCATGTGGATGAAATGAGTTTGGTCTCCATTACCGTGAGTGTTATAAGTCGAACATTCTGGATGCTCCCTATGCTCTGGATCTGGTTCTGTAGGGACGGGTATGAACGGATCGGCCCTATGTGTTGGTAGGAAGACGGGGTCTTCCCTCGATACTGATGTCATGATAGGGTCTCGTGGTGGACGGTGTTCATCTTGAATTTGGAGCCATGGATCCAACACTTGGTCCCACCTTGCTGGGTCTACCCACCATTCATGCCCTAACCTTATGCCCATCTGTCCCATTAGATCTTCATGAGTTAAAGGGCGATTATTCCATCGCGCATGTCTGAGATAGATCATCTTAGTCTCATCTTTTGAATCACTTTCAGAGATCCAAAAATGTTCATTCTCTTTAGCAACTGTTACTTGCGACATTGAGGGTTCCCCTTGTTCCAGCAAGTTAATCTGGTCCCATTGCGGTTGTTCCACTCTTGGTGGAGGGACATGATTCTCTTGAAACTGTATTGAGTCAACTGGAACCTCTAAGGGGAACAACTTCAAAAAGATGTCCGGACATCGTTGATGTTCTCTTTGGGGATTAATGTCCGAACTTTCACCTCTCTCTAGCAAAGGAGAGGGATTACTGTTGTTGCCAAGGGTGTTTGTTGACCATGGGAGGTAATCTCCCAATGTATATTCTGTATTTGGGTTGGCATAAAGATCTCGGTGCCAATCCCCCTTGTTGCCTATTTCTAGGCCTTGCATATTTTCTACCAAGATGTCTAAGGGCGGGGGTGGTTGAACCCTACTCCTGACTTATCATATGGCATCTGATATCTTGGTTGGCAAAGGACACGCATCCCTTGCTCATATCTGCCTAGCCCATATCCATGCCAATTGCATTGGCCGAGATATCTGAGAGCAAAATCTGGGTTTGACAGATAATTGATATTTTTAGCAAAAGGCTCTTCGTCTTCGTCCTTTTGCTTGCATGGTTCAAGACCATGATCAAGGCCCCCATACACAAAATTTGTCTGGTTTGGAGGGTAACCTAGAGGAACAACTGTTCCTATGGGAAGGCGGGGTCTCCCCATGTCCTGTACTGATTCCAATTCGGGCGTTGCCACAACATTCTGCACTAAATACTCCCCCAGGCCCGTACTGGCCATTTCAACAGTGATTGTTGTTGCTTGGGAGGGAGGGAACGGTAGTCCTTCCTGAGTCCATTCCATGTTTGGTGGTTTAGGAGTCTCAGCTTCCGTTGTGCTAGGTGTTTCCTCTGTTGATACCGTTGAAATTGTTGGCAACCCCTCTTCTAGGGGCTGAGCCTCTTCCATGATCTATTTTCCCTTGTCCTTCTGTTTAGCCATGACAGGTGGCATTGGTAGTGAAGGAGCAGATGATGAAGACTCACCTGGCTGGGATTTTGATGATTTGGTCGCCAGTGGTGCCTGCGGTATTGGACCCTGTTTAGATGGATTTAACTGGAAATCCAAATGCGTTGAAGGGAGGGTCGATTGAGGCATTAATTGTACCGCATTGCAATACTTGAAGGGTTCTAGGTCCATCGGGACTACATGTATTTCCCCTTCAAATGCATACTTTAAGCACTGGTGAGCGATCGAAGGGACACACTTCATGTCCCTGATCCAAGGCCGCCCTAGCAGTATATTGTAAGCCATCTCGCCTTCCAACACATGGCACAATGTAGGTATTGTCTTTTGTCCTACCTGGACAGGCAGAACAACTATGCCGATCGTCGAGCATATTGCATCGTTGAAAGCTCGCAGTGTGTACGTGGAGGCTGTGATATGAGAGGTTGGTAGCTTCAAATGTTTTAAGGCCGCAGTGGTAATGATGTTACTGGATGAGCCAGTATCTACCAACACTCTCTTGTACGGGATCCCGTTGACCCGCGCGATAACGTGCAGGGGTGGATCTGCCATGTCATTCGATATTGTTTTGACTTCATCTTCTCTGAAGGTAATGACCGGCTCCGTACATCGTTTCACATGTCCCACGAAGTTGTTGAAAGAATTTGCTTCGTGAGGTTGTAATTCGATGGCTTTTAAAATTTCCATAAGAGCTTCCCTATGGGGTGTTGACTGTTGAATAAGCTCGTAAATGGAAAGCCTAGCCGATGTGGTCCGCAAACTCTGCGTGAGTTTGGTCCGTATCGTGACCTCGGGTCTAGGCGGAGGCAACTGCACAGGGCGTTGTTGAGGCTGCGATGTTGTTGGAACTTCCCTTGTAGCTACCTCGGGGGCAACTGCTGGGTACCTTTTGTTCCTGGTCACTATGCTGATCATTCCCACAAATCCGTGCATGGGAAGATTCTGTCGCACCTCATTAATCTGGAGAGGTTTTGCCTGTGCCTCGTGAGCAGGCAAAGGGTCCTTGAATACCCCCATTTGTTGATTATTTGGCGCTATGGGGTTGTCCACGGCCAATGTTTTATTGTCGATCAAATCTTGGATTAATCCTTTGAATTTCTAGCATCCATTTAAGTCATGTCCCCTGCGCCTATGGAATCTACAATACAATTCCTCTCTGTATCCTTTAGGCTTGGGAGCGTTAGGGTCTACGAGTTTGGATTTACGGCAGGGTGACTAAATTTGCCGCCGACAAGCGGTCAAATAGGGAGTCCCTGGACTCCGTATAAGGGGTGAATTGTCGCCTAGGGCGACGCTGCCGATTCTCGCTCTGTCTTGTATTTTCTCTTTCATAACTAGGAGGCACTGCCCGGTAATTAGCCTTTTGGGGCTGCATTTCTTGCACAGAGCTTGGGGACATTTATCGCAACTTGGTTAACCGCAGCGGGTTGTGATTGTGTATTCCCAGTCTTAGTGGTCTTATTCCACTCTTTCTTTTTAGGCTTGGCGATTGCGCCTTCGCCTATCTTGATCTCTTCTATGACTTTGGCTTGCGCCAGAGCTTCTTCTAAACTGTCGTATTGTTGCAGCAGCAATAGACCAGAGATTGATTTTAAGCAACTCCGTGCAAACATCTGTGTGAGATCAGACATAGGGGGACGGTAGGGTAGCTTAGAAAGCAAAGCCCTCCATCGGTTCTCGTATGCCGCCATTGTTTCTTCCTCATATTGCTCGAGGCTGGCCAGATCACTCAGTGATGCCTTCTTCCTTGTGTTGAAAGCAAAGCGTTCAAGAAATGCATCTACTAATTGATCTAGGTTGTTTATGCTGTGTTTTGGTAATTGTGTGAACCAATCCGAGGCAGGACCTACGAATGTGGTTATGAATGTCCTAAGCAACAATGCGTCATTATCTTGGATGCCGAAGCATTGACTCAGGAACCTTGTGACATGTTCTTGTGCGTCCTCTTCACCTTTAAAGACCGCCAATTGAGGCAACTTGAAATGTTCGGGGTAAAGAGGTGTGGGCACTGAGGGATGCACTGGATGACTACGGAGTTGACGTAATGTGGGTTTTTGATGCCCAGCAACTTTTGTCTCCACGGACTCCAAGCGCTCTAATAGCGCTTTGTATGCATCGAAAGATTTTATTTCTTCCTCTTTTGTTTGCTCCCGTTGTGAGTTATGGGAGACTGGAGGCCTATGGAGGGGTGGCCGAGTGGCAGTCCTCCCGCCTTGATGGGGCATTTTGGCCCATTCTATTTCTGGTTCATACTCCTCATAAACTTCTTGAGGAGTCTCTAGGCGAGACCTATGACCCTGATTGAGTCCCTGCCGAGGGTACCCATCATTGTTTCGGGGAGTGGCCTCCCTCTCGGGTCTATAAGGTCTCGGAGGTAAAGCTTGACGAGGTCGTGGAGACCTGTCCTGCACCAACGGGTTGTGCCTCTCATATTGTTCTGCTCTTTGGGTGCGAGGGGTTGGCACCCTCTCAGGTAGTTTATAGCACAACTCATCCGCTTCGCGTTGCATGCGCTCTTTATTCAGGCGGTATAGGTACTCTAACTCTTGATGACCTTGTTCAAGCCGCGTGATTTGGGCTTGATGGGCGGCATGTCTGGCGACTGCCGGGTCAATTTGGTCCGCCCTCTTTTGCTCAGGAGGCTTGAATGTTTCTTCTATGTATTTGCCTTGATCTTGATGATCTAAAATTTCAATGGGTCGCTTCCCTCTGTCGAGGTAGGCGGTGTTGACTTGAGGCTCTGGCCTCGATGTGTGTCCGTTGTATCTAGCAGGCATGGAAATGCAAGGCTCTCGCGCTGTATGTTGTTCCCGAGAAATGCGATGATCTTCCTCGTACTCCCTTTCATGGGTGTGAAAGGGGCGGGCGGAGTTAGCTCGCCCTGTGTGAAGAGCCCTACGCTCTAGGTTTTGTCTTTCAGTTCTAATGGGAGGTAAAGAAGAGACGCCATATTCACGTTGTCTCTCCAAATGGACAGTGTGCCTCTCTAGCGCTTCATCGCGTTGTGGCCACTCATGTCTAACCTCAAAAGGTGATTCTCTATTTACGTCAAGGTCTACATGTAAAGCGTCTTCCCGAAAGGGGTTGTGTTGAATGGGCATACCCCACAGAGGGGGATCCCAATAATTCTTTCTTGATGTGGTCTGACGTGGACCTTCTTGTGGGCCAGACCGCCAAGGGGGTATGACTAAGTCCTCAGGACTAAAGCGAAGGCGACTTGTGCCTCCTTCTTGTGTACCTTCCGGAGCTTCCGCCCTTGATTGGGCTTGGCTACGGGTGTACACCATTGTGGTGCTTCTCTACTATCTAAGCAGATTTTTATCTCGTTTATGATGATTTTTCTTTTTGTCTACACTAAGCAGAAATGAACACACACATACACAAACCGTGATTATCTCTTTTAAGGATTAATGGTGTGTCCTAAACTGGTTTAGTGCATTTTGATGTTTTGTTTTGTTTTTGAATGTTTTTGAAGAACGTTTAAATGCATAATGAGGGCTCATATAACTCCCAAAATGGTCGCCCCTTCAATATACCAACCAGGCCGATATACCAACCTCTCTATATACCCGCCCTTACGAGAGGGAGACTATAGGTACGTGAGAGCAGATGGTACATGGTACGTAGGCGGTACGGAAGGGGGATTGTCCTGTTAATGGCACCTACCATAGAAGACTTATCCTCACATGCATGGGAATCACCCCAGCGACACTCGGTCAGCTTTCGTCAGGATTTACGCCTAACAACAGTGACAATCGAGGAAATGGATGCAAAGCTAAGCCAAGGTGGTGATGAACCCACCGTTGGTCTTGCTCAAGGGTTGGGGTCTTACGACCAGCTCCTTGGTTTAATTTACCACGTGATGTGTGTGGGATTCATTTTATTTAGCAAAAATGAAACAAGCATAAATGACTTTCCCTAAGCAAGCAGGATAAACTGAAAACAATCCAAAGAAACAAAAATAGAAACAGAAAAATTTAACAGAGATTATAAAAATCCCTACCTCTTCTCTGCCCGGACCGGTTGCTTCTGACCTTCTGTTCTAAAAATTCACAGGCAAGAATTCGTCCCTTCTAGAGATGAATTTAAAATTTGTCTCAGGGTCAGACGAATTACGATCGGTATTCATCACGATCGAGACGAATAACGATCTGCTTTAAAAAACTTGTACCTGTCAAGCACAAAAACACAAAAAGGATCAGTTATTTGATCTCAAAACCAGGGGACAGGGTCCCACCATGATCGCCACTGAAAGCATGAGATTTCGGAAGCTTTTAGAAAGGAAAAACTACTTCGATGCATTCAAATCAAAATAACGCTTAAGTCCTAAAACATGAAGTGCATTAAACGAAAGAGGCAAATCGATTGAAAGCAGTTACAAGAATTTAGAGAAGTCACAACCCTTTTATTAAACTCTTTAACCACGGTTACAAAATTGCCTCCTCCCTTTTTAGGGGCTAGGAGCGTTAAATGGATTTGGTTACAATCTTGATCATTGATCCCTCTTCCGCATGCCCACGTTTGAAATGGGCGGGCCAGAATGTTGCCGCCGCTTATGCCAATGAATCCTCACTTCTTGTTGCTCCTCCTGCAATCAAAGAAACAAACAAGGCGTTAGTAGCACCTGTGACAAAAAGGAAAGTTCGTTCTGTGAAATCGCCAAAAGATGCATGCAAAAGATTGTCAAATACAGTGAATAAAATGGATCTAAGTCACCTGCAAATTTGACAGAGGTCAGAAGACATTACCAGAGGGCCACTGCCATTGAAACAGTCGGCCAATCTGCCTTCACCTGGAATTCGTCCCTGGGCAGGACGAATTTTGACTGCTATTCGTCCCTGGGTGGGACGAATTCGACTGTGTTGGAAAAGCCGAAGTGATACTGCTCCAATGTCGACTCTCGAGACCTCCAAAACACCTGCAAACAGAGGGGTTAGGTAATTGGGGCCATTTTGGGACGACCCAGATGGTCGGATTCTCCCAATTTGGCCTCCATCCTCGGGAATTCGATATCGCCACCTGCAAGTTAGTAGGACAACAAAGCGACAAAAGGCGTGATAAAATCTGATCAAAATGTTATGGAATTGAAGCTATGAGTTCACTAAATAGAATAACACAATATGCAACATGAACCAATAATCTAGAATGCTTTAGAATAAAACTTAGAAAATGCGGGGGTGCCCAAGTGGGCCTCCCACCGTTGGCACTTGATTTCGGTGCCAATCCACTAGGGATAGGCCCAAAACCTCTTAGGATTGTGGTGTCTGCAAATTGGTGGTGTAAGGTGGTCAAATGTTGGATTTGGGTTGGATCCACGCTTCCAAAAGCCACCCAATAACCTCCCTTGCGAAAGAGATTAGTGGATGTGAGAAGGTGAATCAAAAAGATGCAAATGGGTGTTCAATTGGACAGCACTTCGTTGCTTGAAATCGCCTCCAATCTATCTTTTTGGGTGAGAAAATTCCACCATTTTATAGACCCATGGGGTCTCTTTTGAGAGGGATGCATAAGCGCCATGTGTTGGTCATAGGTGCCATGTGGTGGTCATGTCTTCCCATGAGGGAGGGGAGTCCTCCATGACTTGGGCTTTCATAATTGCCCTTGTGACAGTCCTCTAACAGCCCATCTGCCCACCCACACACGCGTGCGAAGCAGGAGTCATCAACTGACTGTCCTTGGCTGCCACTTGGCGCCATTCTTCTTTTTGCCCGTTAAACTTGGAATTCGTCCTGACCAGGGACGATTTCAGAATTCGTCCCTGGGTGAGACGAATCCCAGTTAGTATTCGTCCCTGGGTGAGACGAATACTGAGCAAAGTGTCTAAATGTACCAAATTGCTTCTTGACCTTACAAAATTGCTATGAAAGTGGTTAAGACCACTGTTTAACCTCTGAGGGCTGCCCTGGGGGCTGTGTTTGTCAAAGCGATCAGTGTTTGCAGTCACATAATCGGATTGGTGCTGTTTTGGTGTCTACAGACCCATTTAGTACTGATTACATTTTTATTTGCGGGTCTTGGTACTAACTCCCAAGTCTTGTTTTTCTCGATCTGATCTAATTATTCATTTATTGCCTTTACCCAACTTTCATCTTTGCTTGCGTCAGCAACATTTTTGGGATCAATGTTGGATACTAAAGAGTAGTTACTTACTAATCTTATTCTTGTCTGAACACCAACTGTGGGGTCTCTATTTATTTTCTCTCTAGGATGATCTTTCTGCCAGCTGCCTGTTTGGAATTTCTTGTTTTCTTCCACTTCTGAATCACTGCTTGAATCCTCTGAGTCAATTTTTGGTTTCTTTTATGTTTCCTTTTCCTCATCTCCTTCAATGACCTCTTCATAAATTGGGTAGTTCTCTTCATAGCTAATTACTCGTTCCCTTCCTTCATCAACTTTAACATCGACACTATCCACAATGTTCCTCTCTTGTTGTAGCATTTGTAAGATTTTCTTTTTGATGAATAGCCAAGAAAAATACCCTCATCCACTCTATCTTCAAACTTACCAAGGTTTTCTTTAGTTCTTTTTATGTATCACTTGCTACCAAAAACTTTAAAGTATCTTTTTGTTACCTTTTTACCGAACCACAACTCATAAGGAGTTTTGCTTTCATGCATCCTCAACATGCACCTATTTTGGATGTATACCGTAGTATGGACTACCTCTTTCCAAAATTTATCTACTACTTTGCTTTCAGTCAACATACTCCATGCCATTTCCTGCATTGTCATGTTCTTTATTTCTACCACACCATTCTGCTAAGGTGTCCTGGCTGCTGAAAATTATCTCCTAATGCCATATTTTTCACAATACTTTGTGAAATCCTCTAAAATGAACTCTCCTTTGTCTGACCTTAAACATTTAATCTTTTTTTCTGTTTGATTCTCAACTTGGTTTTTGAAAACCTTGAACATATCAAAAGCTTCTGATTTATGCTTCAAAAACAATACCCATGTCATCCTGGAATAGTCATCTATACACAACATGAAATATTTGTCATCGTTTATGCTTTGCGTTCTCATGGGTCCACATAAATCAGTATGTACTAGTTCCAAAGGTTTGCTTGTGTAGTACTCTTTTGTTTTAAATAAGACTCTAGTTTGCTTCCCATTTTGACATGAAGCACAAATTTTATTTGATGGTTTGCCAATGGTGGGAATATCTCTCACTGCTTTCTTTGAGCTGATTTTTACTAGATTGTCAAAACTAATATGATCGAGCCTCTTGTGCCACAACCAATTCTATTCTTCTTATCCAATCAAGCAAGCTCCTTCTAAAGTCTCTGAGAGGGTGTATAGGTTTTCAAATTTCCTTGATCCAGTTGCTATCAACTTCCCATTGTTTGCCTTTTTGACTTCACAACCTTAATTCTTAAAGATCACTTCATGACCTCTATCACAAATCTGACTTACGCTCAACAAGTTATGCTTCAGACCAACCACAAACAAGAATTATTTTGACCTAATTTTTTCGTCACTAATCTTAGATGAACCTCTGCCAACTATCTTAACTCCATCATTATTTCCAAACTTTACTGAACCACCTTCATATTGCTGCAACTTCTCAAATTTTTGTTTGTCACCTATCATATGACTGGAGCATCCACTATTAAGTATCCATGGTGCGGATTTATTTTGCGCTTTAAATGTCGTCTGTATGATCAAGGATTCATTTTCTTCCTTAGGTCGCTCTTTTTCTTTCCACTCAAGTTTGATTACAATTTTGGGCTCTTGTTTTGGATTTTCTTTTTTAGCAGCTTGTGCATGTTTTTCAAAAAAATTTCTATTTTGTCTTATTCTATTTGGCTGAAATTTTCTTACCTGAAATTGATTTGATGCAAATGTACTTCGACAATTTCTTTCAATATGCCCAAAATTATGAAAGTTATAACATTCTACTACATAATCCATCAAATATGAAAAAGAATTTCTATTGGTAAAATTTCTTGGTCCTACATTATACTTGCAATCTGAGATCTTATGTCCATAACCATTGCATTTAAAACAGTAGCCAGAAAAGAGATGATTGAACCTGGATGGTGGTCTTTGCCATGTTGTCGTAGGAGCCATAAATCTTCTTTTTTTATGTGTGACATTGGTGAAGCCATCATTGTCAATTCTCCTCTCATGCCTTGCATTATTGCTTTTCTTTGCATGATTCATTTTTGCTTGATCAACCTGTTTCTTCTCTTCATTATTTGTGGATTCTTTATTTATGGCCTTTGATCCATTTGACGATTCTCCTTCATCAAAACCCAAGCCAAATTTGATGCCTGTAGTCTTTTGGTTATTTATGATCTTATCCAGCTTCATAGAACTTTCTTCATGTTTGTGATAACAACTAATTTTCTGGTTCATCTCTTCTAGCTGCATTCTTAAACCAACAATCTCTTCTTCTAGATTGCTACAATAATCTACTTTCATAGTTATTTCCACTTTGAGATCTTCAGATATTTTCTTGGATTCTTCTATCTGTACTTTCAAATTTGTTATGATTTCATTTGCATCCTCAAGCTTTCTTGAAATTTTCTTATTCTTTTTTCTTTCTATCTTCAAGTCATTTAGAGCTACAATTAGTTCCTCTTCCAAATTCACTTCTGCGTCAATTTATTCTTCATCATATTCCTGTTCTTTTTCTAGTTTTTCTTATTTGAGTGCCATGAAAAGAGCTTCACCTATTTTCTTTTCAGAATCCTCATTAGAGCTATCTTCTGATGAACTGACATTCTTGGAGATGAAATTTTTCTTCTTGAAGTTACCTTTTTTGAAATTTGTTTTTTTTCTTCCAGTCACTTCTTTCTTCGTGCAATCCTTCATAACTTTTGTTCTTCTCATTAAGTAGAGATTTAGCTGCAAAATATCCAACGCCTCCATAGTTGAAACATTTAAACGGTAACTTTCCTTTGTATTTTATTTTTTTCCTTTTTAGTTTTCGAACAAAGTTTGCTTCCATTTCATTTGATGTCTCTTCTTCCTCGGATTCTTGTTTTGCTTTCATATTTTTATGGGCTTTAAAAGCAACTTCTCTATCTGTGGGTTTAGATTTTTCTATTCTCATCTCATATGTAGTCAAAGAACCATGCATCTCATCCATACTAAAAGAATTTATATCTTTAGCTTCTTCTATAGCTGAAAATTTAGAATCAAATCTTTGGGGAAGGGATCTTAATACATTTTTCACGATGACAAAATCTTTGATTTCCTCGTCGAGTCCTCTAATTGCATTAATGACTTCATTAACTCTCAGCATATATGCCTCTATATTTTCATCATCATTCATATTTAATACTTCGAACTGAGCTCGATGTGTTTGTAACTTGGCCTCCTTGATTTTAACGTCTCCTTCATGAATGCTCTTTAGTTTGTCCTATATTTCCTTTGTCATTTTACAACCCATAATCTTTACCAATTTGTTTTCCACTAATCCACACATGATAGCATTATTTGCTTTTGAGTCATTCTCAAACAATTTCTTACCGGCAACATCGGTTGGAGAAGTGGTGGGTATTGTGTATCCACTATCTACTGAATCTCAAATATCGTATCCCAAAACACAAAGATATGTCTGCATCCTAAGTCTCAAAAATGCGTAATTAGTTTCGTCAAACAATGGTGCTTTGTTTGATGAGAAGCCTTCACCACCTGCCATGGTGTCACTTCCAAGATTACCCTAGCCGGTTAAGCCTGTTCAGGAACCTCACTCTGATACCAATTGTTAGTCTCACAATGACACTAAGAGGAGATGTGAATCAGTGTAGCTCTTTAAAACTTAAATCTTCAACACTCAAAGCCAAAAAAAAGAAAACATAAAACCAAATAAAACAAGTATAACAAGAGAACATCACACAAATGATTAAAATATTAATTTTAATTTTAATTATAAAAGATTAAAATTTAAATGATTAAAATTTAAACTTAAATATTTAAAATTAATTATCTCCTTCATCGGGGCACCTTTTTCGATGAAACAAAAATCCAACCTGGGTTTTAAGAAAAACCCATTTCAAATTTGCCATCCATGGTTTTAAATAAAACCTTTTATTTTTCCTGCCTTGGTTTTCACAAAAACCCTGTAAATAGCCATGCTTTCCAAAATATCATAAATGCTTATTAATGAAATATTTTTGCCACCAAAACTCAATGTGATCCATGTGACATCAATGATATATGTGACATCAATGACAACATAAAATACCTCAAATTTCCAACAATCTCCCCCTTTGTCATTGATGGCAACACCTCTAATGCAAATCACCACAATCACTACAAAAACTAACTCTGAGAATCAAAGTTGCTCCCCCTAACTCAATACTCTCTATGGAGGCTACTCCCCCGAACTCAATACTCTCTTTGGAGGCTTCTCCCCCTAACTCAATGCTTTCCCCCTTACTCAAATCTCTCCACCTTTGACATCAATGACAAAAGGGACACCTATGGGGCTAAAAGATATGACTCTTAAGCTTAGCTCCCTCACCCCCTTCTCTCTTGAGGTGATTAATTTTGGGGTGGGAGTACTTTTACTCCCATATCACTTTATTTATTTCCTCTATCAACTTCCTTCCATGTTTTTCTGATATCCTTCTCTTGATGAATTACTTGATCTTCTTATCTAGAACCTGTTTGACCTTCTTGCCTTGAACCTGTTTGGAATTGAGTCCTACACCATTTTGTAATATGCCCAAAGTTATTGCAATTGAAACACTTGATATTGTAGTCTTTGTATTGTGCCCATGTCTTGAATTCATTCTTAAAATAATTCCATATCCATTCCTTTCCTGAACCCTATATTGTGAAGCTCTGTTTTAATGACCATTATGACTTATGAATTGTGTAGCTCTAAAACCAAAACCATTACATGAGAAGCAATGTCCCTAAAAACCATACCTTCTTCCTTTGAAGTTTCTTCTAGAAAAATCAAACTTCTTTGATCCATAGACCTTGCAGTGTATAGCCATGTATCCAAATCCATTACAAGAAAAACAATGTCCTTGAAAAGCCCTTTGTTCATGCCTTGGTTCTTCATATCTTTCTTGACCATTATCCTTATGATAATTTTCAAATTGTGCATTGCATCCTTGAACCTTCTTTGTAGTATCTAAAACTTCTTCCTTAGTTTCTTCCTTGCTTTTCTTTTCAAGAATTTCTTTTCCTTTTGAACTTGATTCACCTATTTCAAAACAAGAACCAAACTGAATATTTGGAGCCATAGGAACTTTGGAACTTTCCTCACAAATCTTAGGTGCTTCCTTGCTTTCATCTTTTAAAACTTCCTTTCCTTTTGAGTGTGACTTTTATTAGAAGTAAGATACAACCTTAAAATAAGTTTTCACTCCTTTTTGAACCTTTTCATCTAATGTATCATGTCTTTTCATGGTTACCCTTAGTTCTTCATTCATCCTTTCTTCTATCCTTTTTGCATTTTGAAGCTCTTATCTGAGATTACCGATTGTTTGAAGTAGTTCTTCTCTGATTTTGACATCTGTTCGAATCTTGTTTTCAAGATTCCTGTATTCTTCTTTTAGCCTTTTGATTTCTTATTTTTGTTTACTTGGCTCATCCTCTTCCTTTTCTATTACCAAAAGTGAGACTTCTTTGTTTTCACTATCATTGAGACCATTATAATCTTCTATAGAAAACAACATCTCAAGATTTCTTTGACCATGCTTGTTTCCTTAATGTGTCATCTCATCTTCACTATCACTGAAACCATTGTAATATCCCGATCTGTGATCTCTTTGACCACACACAAAGCACTGTTATCTTTCACCTTCTATTCCTAGAAATAAATGTTCTTTCTTTTCATCATCTAATTTGTCTCTATCACTATGATCTGAGCTATCACTTGCTTATACAATGTAGTAATATTTCTTTGCCTTATGAAAAAAATTCTTCATGTCATACCTATTTTGCTTGAATTTTTCATCTTTGTCATGCTTATGCTTTCCATCTTATTTTCTTCTGTGATCCTATTTTTCATCATCACTATTTTCTTTATGTGGACACTTGTATGCATAGTGACCAAGATCACCACACTTGTAGCATCTGACTTTCCTTATATCCCTAAAATTCCTTGAGTCCTTATTTCTTTTGATGAAGTTAGCTTCCTCATCATTATCTGGAACTCTACTTGTTTATGAAACTTTCTCTTTCTATTTTTTTGAAGCCTTGAATGCAATATCTTTTATTGGAACCTGTTGCTTACTTACCCTCATCTCATAAGCTGTGAGAGTTCCTTGTAATTCTTCCATTGTTAGCTTGTTGATATCCATTGTTTCTTCTATTGTTGAAACCTTACAATCATATTTCATGGGAAGTGATCTCAAAACCTTTTAAGTAACTTCTGACTCTTTCATCTCAAAACCTAGGCCTCTCATGGTGTTAGTGATTTCATGAACTCGAAGTAAAAACTTTGCAATATCTTCAAAATATTTCATTTTCAATTCCTCAAATATTTTTCTGAGTTTGTAGTTTTTCTAACTTTACCTTGGAATATCCTTCATAAGTATTCCGCAACTTGGTCCACATTTCATTCGTTGAAGTACATACCATGACTTTTGCAAAATTTATCTCACGAAACCCATTCAAAATACAATTCATTGCTCTTGCATTGATATCAACCAATTTCTTGATAGTCTTATCTGCCTCGGATCACCTTCAAATCTATACTCTTTTTCAACCATTTTCCATACCTCATATCCTTGTGATATCAAGTAGTTCTTCATCCTCATGCTCCAAAAATCATGATTGTTACCATCAAACAATGAAGCCTTATTTGTAGTTGATCCATTTTGTGAAGCCATTTGTGTTCTTGTAGAATCTGCCATCAAGTTGTTAGCCTTTCCAAAGGAACCCGCTGATATCAATTGAAGAACACAAGCTTATACTGAGAGGGTGGGGGCTGAACAATATAATACCACATTTTACTTTTTCTTCCAATTCAATATTATGTTGTGTATAGATAGAAGTATCAATAGCAGTAATAAAAGCAATGCACAAAATACCATACACAATAGAGACACCACAATTTATGTGGTTCACCCATTATGGGCTACTCCATGGAGAAAATATTTTACTAAAGATTTCTCAATTAATCTCTTTGGGAATCACTTCCAATTACAATGTTTATGGATCTCTGTCCAAAGGATACACTAATCCCCTAATCTCAAGTTTGTATATCTCTTCCATAGGAGAACTCTTTCCCCTTATGATTGGACTATGTGATCTTCTAGAAGACTTTGTCTCTCTGCTGCACTGAATGGTGGACCTCTCTCCACTTAAAGACTCCTCACTCAGATCTATCTAAACTATGTTGGCTAATGGATCTCTATCCATTGAGACTCTAGCCTATGTACTCTGTCACCTCCAAAGCTATGTCAATAGGCTCACTAAGAACCTGCTCAATAGGCTCACACAAAACCTACTTAACAAGCTCACATAGAACTTGTCAAATCTGCTCAAGCAAGCTCACCAAGAACTTGCCCAAATATGATCTAGCAAGCTCACCAAAAACTTGTCCAAATCTGCTCTAGAAAGCTCACCAAGAACTTGCCCAAAACTGCTCCAATAAATCTACCCACAAATCTGCCCATACATCTGCCTCAAAATTGTCCATAAAGCTTTCTCAAAACTGTCCACAAATGCCTTCTCAAAGGCTCAATCAATAATGCTCAAGTATCACTCAAATCTCATCCATAAATCTATCAAGGCAAAGCCCAAAGATGAACTCAACAATTAATGGCAGTGTACTCTTCAATGGATGACAACAATGATCCACAATGATCTCAACTCAACTCAACTCATATCAACTCATAGAAACATAAAGATAATATTTAGAGACTCAATTTGTTCTAGGCTCAATCTCAACTCAAGTCAACTCATAGAAGCATAAAGAGAATTGTTAGAGACTTAATATATTCTAATCTCAATCTCAACTCAAATTAGAATAATGGAATAGTTTATTTCATAGGACTTCAACAATCACTTCACACATCACTTGACTAGGCTTATTCAACTCAACTCAACCCAAGTCTTATAGAACCATAAAGAGAATTGTTAGAGACTCAATATGTTCTAAACTCAATCTCAACTAATCACCACAAGGGATAATTATTCCTCACACAACCCTAGTCCAAGTATGTATCAACCAACTAAAATTTTTCCAACAATGCTCAATTAAAAATCTCATATAACAATGATACTCATGTTCTTTTCTAACTCATGTTCTTTCACATCCAATGGGCTTCAACAACTATGCTTATAAAACAAGGTTTAAACACAACTCTCAATTCAGAAAACCTTGAAACATTCAACCAACCACTTTCGAAATGGAAACCACAAACAATCCTTTTCCCTCCAATGGTATTTTAGAAATCAACCACCATAGACAATCAATAGGAGAATGTGCCCATACCTTTTATGAAGATGAAGAAACCCCTTTGGAAAATCTGCCACACTCAACACACTTTGAAAAGAACAAAACAACCTTCACTTGAACCCTTTTACAAAAACATAAATATCTCTTTATGTATACCTTATTTCTCCTTCTAAATAAAATAATCAAATAGCCATCGAAATAAGCTTTCCAACATTATATAATATGATATACTTCTAAAAGGAAAATCACCAAAAATATTTTTTTTTCACAACATGCACCACAAACCTTATCTCTCCTAGGGCAACCTTAGAAAAATAAAATATTTGGAAAAATTAATAACTTGCCTTTAACCTCAACGGGATTTGATCCCCTATCGCTGCCCCTGCACCACTCAAATCATGGTAACAACAACCACATGAGCCAATCACTCACATAGAAACCAAGACCGCAAGACCTCCTTCTTGCTTCCTCCGAACTTGCCCTCAAAAACCACGTGCGCAAAATGTTCTCCCTTTTTACCTTGCAAAAACTAGCATCGACGGGATTCAAAATTTGGATCTGCTGGCACTTAAACACCTTACGTACCTTCCTCTTGCCGCTAGGCCACAAGCGCCTACGGTGATAGGTAAGGAACCTCCCTTACCTTTGTTCCCTCTTCTCTTCGCTAGTTTTCGAATGAATACGACACTTATTCTCCCTTAGCGCTTCGAACAGATTATATTCGTCGAGGACTTGGGAAAAATAAAAATTTTAGTGGCATATTTATATATGCGCACCTTTTTCTTTTGACGTCGCTTATGATAAAAATTTTAATTTTAAATTTAAATTTTAAATAATTAAAATTTAAACTTAAATATTTAAAATTAATTATCTCCTTCACCGGGGCACCTTTTTCGATGAAACAAAAATCCAACTTGGGTTTTAAGAAAAACCCATTTCAAATCTGCCATCCATGGTTTTAAATAAAACCTTTTATTTTTCCTGCCTTGGTTTTCACAAAAACATTGTAAATAGCCATGCTTTCCAAAATATCATAAATGCTTATTTATGAAATATTTTGGCCATCAAAACTCAATGTGATCTATGTGACATCAATGATCCATGTGACATCAATGACAACATAAAATGCCTCAAATTACCTCAAATTTCCAACAGTGGTATGGATAAAGTATTACATTTCACAACAATTTCTAGAATTGAATGGAGTCAAACATTACCAAGTTTTGCTTAGCAAAAGAGTACTCAAAACAAAAAAGAACATAAAATATGATGGTGTGTTTGTGGACACCCACTAATATTAAATAAAATAATTAAAATTATACTCTAACCAATTATAAAAATGTTAGTATGAAGGGGTATTTACACCCAAATACATGATACCTTTAGTTCAACGTTGTGAGACCAACCCTTTTACAAAAGAACCTTTTTTCAAGGTTTACATGGGTCCAAAGGAAAAATATAATAAAATCAAGTAAAAATAGTTGGTCATGGCCTCAAGAGAAGCTTAAATGCCACATATTCCAACTTATCCCTTTAAGTTGAATGGAGGATGCAGAGAGAGACCCTTAATTTACACCCTCCTTTAAGTGACACTTTCCAACTCCAAGAAACTCTTGCATACACACAAAAATGACCTCGAGCATGAACTTGGTCAAGATGTTCACTACCTACTCTAATGAATGTATAAATACTAGATCTAACATCCCACAAGCATAAATCCATATCACAAAATGCATCCATATTTGTATGTGCTTTGTCTGTTGGTAGAACACTAGATTATAGATAAGTTGTATAGTGCTCTAATTGTCATATTAAAGAGGGATTAAAAATATTTGAGGAATGCCAATTTCCTCAAAAAATATTAGCATCCATATAAGAATATTAGATGCCTAATATAAAGCATAATATTAATCCTCCAAGGGAGACTAAGAAATGGTGTATTAGTGTCTAAAACACCATGAAATCAAGTTGGATCCCAAGTAGAACATAAATCCTATGATGGATCATCGCTCATCCAATAGAATAGTGAATTACTATATGATAGGTCCCTCTAATGTATCTAAGAATCCTCTTAGCTATTGTCTAGTGACTCTCGCAAGGTGCCTACATATATCTAGAACAATCATTAGCAACAAAGGTTATATCTAATCTAATATGAGTAAGATAAATAAGTCCTCCTGTAAGATATATATACAACATGGTATCAACCAAAGGTGTGGTGCAATCAGCCCAAAGTTTTCGACCTAAGAAAAAGGTGGTCTAAGTGGAATTTTATTCCTTTATCCTAACTCATTAAAGAAGATCCAAAGTATTCTTGGGATGAGAAATGGTGATGCTATAATTTGTCTAATCAATATGAATATCCAAGAAATAATGAAAAAACCCCAAAACTATCATCTCAAAGGTGGAACAAAGCCATGACTTCATATCCTAAATCAAAGTAGAGGGGTTTTTAGTGATGGGAATATCATTAGCATAAAATACAACCATAAAATTTTTTTCATCCCGTTGTTTAATGTAAACATCATGTTCATCCTCACATTGTTGAAAACCTTAAATGAGAAAAAAGAAACACATCTTCTCATACCATGCATGATGGGCCTACTTAAGTTCATAGAAGCACCTAGTTAGATGATAGACCAATGGAATGGATCCCTTAAGCTTAAAACTAGGTGATTACTACATGTAAATTTTATCCTAAAAATTCCCATGTAGATACATACTCTTCACATCCAATTGATGTACCTTCCATCCATATGATGCAAAAATGGAGAGAATCATCTTAAATAAGTCCATACTAACCACAAGAGCAAAAATATCATAATAGTCCACTCCCTCTTGTTGAGTGAATCCTTATATTAAGGCATACCTTGTGCTTCTCTACATAAACATTTGATGTGTATTTGAGTATTTAGACCCATCTAAATCCAACAATATTATTACCTTCTATAAAAGAAACCAGCTCCCAAGTCTTATTCTTCTTTAGTGCCTCGTGCTCTATAGCCATAACATCTTTCCATTTTGAATTTTCCTTAGCCTGATAATATGTGAGAGTACCCTAAGAATGGTATACCTTAGAAATCAAATCTTGGGAAGGAGCCTTCCAATATTGATCAAGAGATAGAATAGGCTAAGCATTCTTCAAACTGTCTTAACCCACTTGGGTGTTGGACGAACCAAAGAATCATGTGTATCCTCTATTAACTTAACATCAAAAACTAAAATTAAAGAATCCAACTAATCACCACTCACCTCATCATGCAAGTATAAAGCATTTTGAATTAACATGTCCTTGTCATCCTGCCTTGCTCCTACAAAAGGGAAATTTGCTTGCGATGCTACCCATAAAGGGGTCAAACTAATAGGAAAACAACAACCATTCAAGGAATACAAAGGAAATGATTTTCTAATAGGAATAATATCCAATCAAAATCTAATAAGAACTTACTAATGTGAAATAGGCAAAGAGTTAGAAGAACCAGTAGCTAAAAGCTCAGGTGATGAGGTGTAAGGAGTAACTAGAAGAACCTCATCAAATATGGCATCTCTCCTAATCAAAAGGCCATACCTCCAAGGATCATAAAGATGATATGACTTTGAGGTATCATAATATCCCATATAGATACACTTGTGACACTTTGGTACCTCATTCTTTCAAAGATTATTGACTATATGATCCCATGCTTAAGACCTAAATATATGGAATCATGATACATTTGGCTTATCTTTTGTCAATCTCTCAAGAGGTGTCATGCCTTGAATTCCTTGGTAGGAACCGTATTGGTGATATATGTTACACAAGTGATAACCTCACCCTAAAACTTATGAATCATCTCCTTAGCATAATTCATGCATTGTGCCATCTCCATGATTACTCTCTTTTTCCTCTCAATCACACCATTCATTTTTGAAGTGTAATGAACAATCCTTTGATAAGCAATCCCATAAGAAGTTAAAAAATCATGAAAATAATAGCTAACATATTCATCACTCCTATTTTCCCTAAGATATTTGATTTTGTTATCTAGTTGATTTTCAACAAGAGCCGTAAAGGTCGTAAACCTCTTAAAAAAATCATCCTTAGTATATATTGTGTATAACCGCACATATGTAGAGAAATCATCAATGAAAAGAAGGAAGTAACTATTTCTTGAAAGAGATGGTGTATCCATAGGTCCATAAATATCATTATGTATAATGTCCAAAGGATGAGATTCTTGCTTAGCAACCCCTTTTGAAAAGACTCCCTATTATGTTTTCCCAAAATGCACCTTCACATACACCACTTAGAGGAGATATGTGTGGAATCCCAATAGCCATATGATGCTAACTTATGTATCTCAAGGAACCATATCTAAGTTGCACAAGCCTATGATATCACTTCTAACTCTCATTATTAACATGTGCAACCATAGCAACAAATTTTAAAGTACCTCATTAAATGACAAAGATCCAATGCTAATATCTCCACTCCTAACAACCCACAATGAATAGTCATATCTAATCATAACATGTTACCCTACATGAGTTTTTTATAGTATTGAAGAAGATACTTGTGATTTAATGTGTGCCTAGTAGCCCCTAAATTTGCTATCCACTCATCCGAAGAAGTGGATGTCTAATATGTAGAATAAACTGTCACATAAGGCTATGAGATTTCTTAATCAAAATTATCAACAGATTGTGCATAGAAGAGAGTAGCATCATCACCCTCCTTTATTTTTACTTCATCAAGTTTCTTGATTGGTAGACATTATGTCCTATAAACATAGATTTTCCCAATATACACTATAAATTGACAAAAAGTAAGTAAATATCATACTACTATCTCTAGGATGTATTATTGTATTACCTTGTAAATCTCTATATGATATCTAGTACAATATGATAGTTGGTCATCCAAATAGGTACACTATTCCAAGGTAGATGAGAACTTTATCATCAACAAGAATTTTGCAATGCTATAATATTTCTTCCATTGGACACACATACGCTAGGAAGTAGAGATGTGTATTTGTTCATATGATCTCTATAACATCACCAAACTATCAAACACTCTCCTACATGTTTCTTTCATATTTAGGAATCCATAAACATGAATTTTATCTTAGGGTTATTGACTAGTAAGCACCAACATGATTGCATTTTGTGGTTGTGGATCATTGCACCATGCAACAACAACATTGACACTTTTATGCTACTCGTATGTTCTTTCAGTAGGTCTAGGTTCATTTTAGCATACCTAACTCAATTGTATCACATAGGGATAGTAGATTCCTCAACAAATTTTGGCATCATCTATGGAACCTCTTAGACACCAAGTTCTAACATTACACTAAATTCCAACTATTGATTGATAGATAAACATAGGTGGTTAATAGAATATTTGTACACCTCTATATGTACAACCATAATTACCCTTGCCCATAGGAGGAGAATTTACCCTATATTCAATGTTATTATAATAGTTTTATTCATACCTCCATAGATCATAGCCAATTTCATGCATGTATGGGTTTCTAGCCTAATGACCCTATGGATGTCACCTTTTATATTTTTACTAGCACCATGGTGTCATATCATGTCAAAGAGGCAAAAAAGGCTAATAATTTTATACAATATGTGAAAAAATATGGACTCAAATTTAGCAGATCCTACAACACGAATAATAGAAGTATAAAGATCACAATGGTCAATATAAAACACCATGGTAATTTTAGGTTGGAAACAAGGTTTAGATCCATTTGAAGAAGGAATGTTACTTTAACTCTTATTGGAAGATCAAACCACTATTTTGTGTTCCTTACACCATTCAATGCTAGGTAGATGAGTATTCCTTTGTTCTTATTTTCCACCTTACATGGGGATGCACTTAGTGTTTCATACAAAACTCTTCAAGTTGTACATACCTCCTTTGCTAAAGCCTATGGTAATACAATATCCAATAAATTTAGATCTATTATAGTTGGATCCTTAAGTAGAAAACCAACTAATTGATGTGACCACCATGATTTATCACCAAGGGACACAACCTATTTAAGGATATATAATAGAGATGATTTATAGTACAAGCAAAGTGATACATGCTTGAGCAACTCAAATAGCATTTTTCATAGTTGGAGATTGATGTAAAGGGCACCATGGGAGATAAATGACTTTTATAAAGTAGAAAAATTGTTCAAAGTCCCAAGGAGTATGATGTCATAGTTAATACAACTTACAAACCTTGGCACATATCTAGACTCTTTACTAGATGGATAGCATCAATTCATGCTTTAAAACCATGACTTATTGGCATCAACCCATGGTGCCAATCTACAAAATATGACAAAACCTTCAATGATAAATGTACATGTCAATATTCAACCTCAAAGCAATAGATATACAAAAATGCCTTATTCCTAATACACATTTATATTGGACTAGTTTATCCACCTATCCATTCAATGACTAGCATCCAATCTGTAAGAACTTGAAGTAGTTTGTGAACTATTTTTTAAATTATTTATTGATCAGTTAGAATATGAAGTTCATATTAAAATTAATTTTATAGCTTATGTATAGTGTTTGTATAAAGCTTAGTCTGGGAACTTATTTACATCTTCTTGGTCTTCAATGTTCTTTTTCTATTTTGTAGCTTCCACTCTCTTTCTTGTAGGCTTTTTTCATATGTTTTACTTTTCTCTTGCCTCCCTAATAGAGCAAAGTACCCTACACTCTACAATATCATACCCTTGTATTAAAAATTTGTACAATTACTTTATAATTGATACAATAGCCTTGTATTCTATACTGTATTTGTGTAAGCATAATATTTTCTATTTAATGTTTCCTATGGTGTGTTTCTTCTTCAATGTTGAACTAGAGCACACACTTATGCCTTGCTATCATATAGCAAAACTTTGACCATAACTCGTAGGCACCACAAACTAGTTTTATGATTTATATTTTATGGAAACACATCCTAGGCCCCATAGTATATATCACTGAATAACCCCACTCTTCTCTTTCGTCTATTGATATTTCTATTTTACTTCTCTCTATTCTCATGCATAAGACATGTGGAGAATATTATGCTTTTGTTTAGTTGTAGAGAGTATTATGAAACCATACATGGTATTAGAGCGGTTATGAAGTGGCATTGCTCTATCACACAAAGAAATTATTTTTGAAGCATTTGCTTTTTTTGATGAAATAAAATCTCTTTTTTATGCCTCATATATCAAGTTTTTTTTTTGTAGACAATTCATTCTCTTTGCATTTGGAGGAAATTATTTGAATTTTAAAAATAAAAAATTTGTAAATTTTTTATTCCAAACTATGAGCACCAAATTTTCATGTGCTTATTTGGGTTGTTGTATTATAGTTGCATGTGGGGTTTTTTGTCATTACAACTATTTATCAAGGAAAAAATTCCATTCCCTTCCTAGAAAATAGTAAATCTAAGTTGGTAAAGCATCATGCTTTTAGTTCTAGATGCCACAAATCCAAATTGTATCAACAATTATTTTTGTAAAAAGGTATGCATTTTTAAGGGACAAGTGTAGGTTTAAATTTTTCTTGGTCAAGGCCCTAATGAATATTGCTCATTGAGTTGGCTTTGCCTTTCTACACAACATACTATGTATTGGATTGTTATAAAACTAAAGGTCATTGGTTAGAGTTTGCTCTCTCTCAATTTGTCTCTAATGGAGCATGCATATACTTTCTTATTTATAGTTAATAATCATGAAGATGGATTCATTATCTTACTCTTGCTGGAACTATATTCTTGATTGGATAGTGAATAGTTGTTTAAACTTTAGTTTTAATGTAACATGCAAGTTCTACCAGGAATGCAAACACATATAGTTTGGACAATCCAAGATAGTAATGTATATTATTCTCACAAATTAACCAACCACACATCCAATGTAAGGAGAGAGCAATTAACGAATGAATAATAAATCTGCCACTTTATGAGGTCTAAGTCCTTCACCACTAAGGAGGGCTTAGTCCTTACGAACATGCAAATGAAATATAATGATGAATTATAGATAATCAACAATAAATCAACCTAATATATTTAATAGTAAATCAATGAACAAATAATAGTGATATCAATATAGCCGACTAGCTATATTAGGGTTGTAACATGGCTCCCCTCCTTGGAAAGCTTTGTCCTCAAAGTTGGAAATGACTAGAAAATACTTTTTGGTTTCCATGTAGCATATTCTTTTGGTAGGTCCTGCCATTTGATGAGAAATTATTTGATATGACAGGATCTCAGCATACGTGCTTTGCTTTGTAAAATTGCTTCAGGCTAGAGATATATACGTCCTTCTTCATCAAGTATTGGTAATTCTAACTGAGAATGTACTTTTTGTCCGATCACCTTTTTGAGACAAGAAACATGAAATACTAGATGTATGCGGGATGAGGGAGGAAGCTCTAGTTGATATGCCACTTCTCCAATGTGGTGCACGATTTTGTAAGGACCATAAAATTATGGAGCCAAATTCTAATTGATCTTGATCTTCAATAACTTCTTGTAGGGTTACAAATGTAGGAACACCATATCACCTATACTAAATTGTCTTTCGAAATGGTGTGTGTCTTGTTACTGCTTCATGTGATTTTGTGCTTGGACCAAATTGTCTTTGAGAATGTTGAGCATTGATTGTCTATGCTGGAACCAATCGTCTACTTAGGCCACTTTGTAAGAACCTGGAACATAATCTGCTATTGTTGGTGGTTTGACTCTGTACAATGCTTCAAATAGAGATATCTTTATGGAATAATGGTACGAAGTGTTGTACCACCATTCTGCTAAGAAAATCCAATGACTCAATTGATACTATTTGTCTTGAGCAAAACATATTAGATAGGTACCTAAACATTTGTTAACTATCTTAGTTTGGCCATCTATTTGAGGATGATATGCAGAAGACATATTCAACTTGGTACCACTAAGACAAAATAATTCTTTCTAAAAATTGCTAGTAGATATGGGATCATGATCACTTACAATATTTGTTGGCATTCCATGCAATTTGAAAATTGAGTTCATAAATACCTTAGCCACTTTGCTTGCTGAAAATAGATGTTGTAGCGCATTGAAGTGAGCGTATTTAGAGAGGTGATCCACTACCAAAAAAATTATTGTTTGCCTTTTGATTTAGGAAGACCTTCAATAAAATCCATTGAAATATGTTCCCATTGGCGATTTGGAATAGGTAGTGGTTGAAGCAATCTTGGATATTTGATTGTTTCACCCTTATTGCATTGGCATATTTTGCATTCAACCACCTATTTTTTAACCTTAGATTTAGTCCTTTCCAATAAAAGGATTTTTTTACCCGCATATAAGTCTTCAAAAACCCTGAATGTCCTATTGATGGGGAAGCATGTGATTCTTCTAGAATCCTAGATTTGAGTGTAGAATTGTGTGGAATGTAAATATGATTCTTTCTTCTTAATACCTTGTCCTCATAGGAAAAAAGAGGATACTTGGATGATCCTAACATCAATTCCTGAATTATTTGAGTAGTTCTGTATTTTTCAACCATTCCTTTTGGAGCTGAGAAACCCATTGGGAACATGGACCTGAAATAACATTGATAACCACTTCATCTTCATATTTATGTGATAATGCATCTGCTACCACATTTTCTATTCCATTTATTATATTCGATAACAAAAACATATCCCAATAGTTTTTTCAACCATTTATTTTGCTTGGGATAAGAGAACCGTTGTTCTAAAAAATTCTTGAGACTATCATGATCTATTTTAATAATAAAGCGACTATTGATTAAGTAGTATCTCCATTTCTCCACTATGTGTAGAATAGCCAACATTTCTTTCTCATATGTGGACCTTCCCAAATTTTTTCTAGAAATTTGTTTACTTTCAAATGCCAAGGGATGCCATTCCTACATTAGTACTGCCCCAATACCAATTCCTGAAGCGTCACATTCAATCACAAATGGTTTGTAAAAATTCAGGGTTGCCAAAATTGGAGTAGTACACATTGCTTATTTGAGAGTCATGAATGCTTGAGTTGTTGTTGTAGACCAATGAAAAGCATCATTTTTTGTGAGAGTTGTGAGATGAGCTGCAATTTTACCATAATTGTGCATAAACTTGCGATAGCAGCCAGTAAGACCCAAAAAAACATGAAGTTTCTTGATGGTTTTAGGTAAATGCTAATCCTGAATTACCTTAATCTTATTAGGATCCACTTTAACACCTTCATGATAAATGATATGACCCAAGTACTCAACTTCTTGAACACCAAAAGAGCATTTAGAGCATTTGACAAATTTTTTCCTTGTGTAATATATGAAGAACCTTCCCCACAGGTATCAAATGATCCTTCCATATTTTAATATATATGAGAATATCATCAAAAAATACTAGGACAAATTTACGAAGGAATGGACATAACACATGGTTCATGAGACTTTGGAATGTGGATGGGGAATTAGTGAGACCAAAAGGCATGACCAAGAATTCATAGTGATCTTCATGAGTATGAAATGTGGTTTTAGGAATGTCCTCATCCTTAACTCTAATTTGGTGAAAGCCAGAGCGTAGATCCAATTTTGTAAAAAAAATTACACCATGTAATTCATCTAATAAATTATCAATGATAGAAATAGGGAATTTTATCCTTGATGGTGATTTTGTAGAGAGGACAAAAACCAGGACACATATGCTAATAATTGTCTTTGCGATGGGCCAAAACGAATGGTGAAGAATAAGGACTCATGCTATGATAGATGACTCCATGTTCTAAAAGTTCTTGGACAATTTTCTCAATTTCTATTTTTTGAGGTTGAGGGTAATGATAAGGATGAACATTAGGAGGAATACTTCCTGGAACAAGGTGTATGGCATGGTCATGGGATATTTTGGGAGGTAGTCCTTTTGGTTCTTGGAAAACATCATCATAATTAGCCATAAAATTTTGAAGATCTTCTAAGTGAATTTTTGGGGTATCCTGTGCTTGTTTCTCCATATAATTGATTTGAGCTATGAATCTGTAACTACATTTCCTTAATATTTTCTCCATGCTGTGAGAACTTACTATATTTTATGGAGGAGTTGGAATTACTTGGAGGTGAATGGTCCTTCCATTTTATTTCCATTCCATAAAATGCTGCCTGAAATTAAAATTGACCATGTCCAATTGTTCTAACCATTCAAGTCCCAAGATAACCTATGATTTCCCTAAACTCATAACAAAGAGAGTGTCATGCCAAGTATAACTTCCCATTTGTATTGAAATTGAAGATTTTCTACCAATACATTGAGCATTCCTCTATTTGTAACTATAACTTGAAACTTATCTTGATTGGAGGAGTGAATGTGTAAGTTTAATGCCTTAGCAGTTTTAATGTCAATAAAATTCGGAGTACTCCCTGAATCGATCAACACATTTACCTTCTTCTAAAGAATGAATCATGATACCTTGATTGTAGGGTGAGATGTTAATACCATAAGAGCATGTACTAAAATTTCCATAGTGTCTTCTTTACCTGTTGCCTCCTTGTGTTCAACTTGTTCTTTAGCCACAAGAGAGTCATGTGAATTGATATCCTCTACTTCCTCTTTGTCTTCCCTATCATCATATTCTATTTGAAAATCTTGTCTTGGTACACATTTGATCTTTTGGATGGTGATTGCAATATTTATAGCAGTAATATCTTGATGGTTAATCATTTCTATAGAAGGATTTATTGCGATATTGGGGATGATTATAGGAATCTTGTCTGAAGGATGTCTCATTTTACACCTTTCTCTCGACCAACTTAGCAATATTTATATTATCATCTAAATAGTATGGATCATGTAAGTCAACTTCAATTTGAATATTCTCTTTCAACCCATGTCTAAAAGCCGATACCACCACATCGGATGGTAAGTTTCTTGTATAAGCAAGCAGACTAGTGAATTTTGAAATATAATCCCTTAATGAACCTATTTGTTTAAGTGCCAACAAATGAACCATGTATGAGGATGAAGTCCCTTCATCAAATCTCTTGAGAAAAAGCATTTTGAATTCATGCCATATGATGGGTCGACTATGCTCATGTTTTTACCAAGAAAACCATTGGTAAGCTTTAGTAACCAGTTTGGAGGAAGCATAAGAAATTTTTTTAGATTTGATAACCTGATATAATTCTAAAATGTCTTTCATTTTAGCTATTCAACCATGTGGATCACTAACCTCAAAGGTCAGCATATCAGCACATGGGATATTAACACCTGTAGGCCATCTTGCTTGTTGATAATATTCCTCTGTATCCTATCCTCACTAACATGCCTTCTATGGTAGTTATGTGGAGAATGAGGGGCTTCTTGGTTTTGTCTCTCTAAAACTTGTTGTAGCATTGTATTCGTGGTGTTCATACTAGTCACTAGTTGAGCTGTACTAGAAAGAACATCTTGGTTATTAGCATTGTTATTTCCCATTCCCTCATTTGTGATATTTTCATGGGATGATTTGGAAGGAGCCATAGGGTTAATAGTAGGATGGTTGGGGTCAAAACTATTAATGCATAAAGGAGAGTTGTATTGTGTACCTTTATTTCTAGTATTATATGTGTTAGATTACCTGTCGTTAGGTCCTTTGGTCCACCTGCCACTCATGCACTTGCTTTATAATAATTTGGAAAAAATATTTGGGTTAAAGTGATCAATTTGCTTGCTGAGTTCAATTAATCGACAAGAATTACTTGGAAATTTTTGATTAATTACACCAAGAAATTGTTTTATGATCACTGAATTCGTTGTCCTATGAAGGATGATTTGATCTCTACCTTGTAACTGTTATGCAACAACTAGGTTGTAATTGTCAAACCAATGAAATTTCACGGTACAATGGCTAGTTTATAATTTTTTGAAATTTCAATGGTACAATGGAACTTTAATGGATAGCTTGCCCTAGATGACGACTACTTATGACGATGTGACACTTACTATAGGTAAAGGATGGGACGTGTGCACTACAAGACAAGGGACAATGACGCGATAGTTATTATAGGACAAAGGATAGGATGCGTGCATTACAAGATAAGGGACAACGAGGTGACAACAACTACTATGATGACACGAGGCTTCACTACCTAACAAGGGACGAGATGCTTAGTACAAAGGATGGAATAACTCATAGAACACGATGACTGACTACAGGACAAAGGGCAGAGATGTGTAACTCGTAGACCCAACGAACAATAAGGGGACACAACAATCAATGACTATCAATGTTAGGACACAACACACGAGATTTTGTTGGCAAGGAAACAATTTTATATGGGGAAGACTGTGACCATAGGAGGTGGCCACGAATAACTATATGAGGTTGGACGTAATTAAGCAGTTCGAGAGCCTACACAACCTTAATGTGGGATTTAAACAAACCCTAAAAATCTGAATATAAAGAAGACTAAGGTGCATACCTTGTAAAATTTGATTATTGCACAATTGGTGCCTAGGTATTGGTTGAAAATTTATAGGGCATCTTTTAGGGTTGAGATGTTATAGTTGCACTGCTTTTCTGCCAAATCGCTATCTTCGCTTGATTGCTCAACGTCTGATAGGTGACGCTATGTACCTTCTGCCTAGTAACGAAATACGAATCTTGCTTGTTTGTTTCACTATACCGGCTTGTAATACTTTTCGTCGCACTGAAATTAATGTCAAGAAATGTAAAATGCTTTATCTTCAAAAAATTTGATTTCGAAACTTTCCAACCTATTGGTGCTACGTTCCTGTGATTCATGCTTCAAATTAATCATTGAGCTCACTAAGTAATCCGAATGCTGTAATAGGCTACAACTACCAGCGTTCGTGTTTAACTTATATCTAGTTTACTGAAAAAATTGCTCTACCACATTATTGTAACATATGGAGTATTTAAACTTTGGTTATCGTCTTTGTTAGTTTTGAACTTTTGGATTCGCCAAATAAATAAATGATAATTGCTTTGTCTTTTTTCTAAGCTTGGGAAGTCTTCATTTATACTGCTTTGAGGAGGACTTTAATCAACATGCTTTTTAGCCAGCGCTTTTGAACAAGAACTTCAAATATGTAATCGCGTCGAACCACCACGCAAGGATGCCTTGGTCGCACAAATTGATAGGTAGTGTCAGCTTATATTTTATGGTTTCTAGCAAATTTTAAACACGTCCTTTGATGCTGCACTTGTTCTACTACTACAAATGGCTAGGATTGGATCCACCACAAGTCTGTGCCAAGACCATCGAATTTGATACCATTTGTAACATGCAAGTTCTACCAGGAATGCAAACACATATAGTTTGGACAACCCAAGATAGTAATGTAGATTATTATCACAAATCAACCAATAGCACATCCAATGTAAGGAGAGAGCAATTAACGAATTAATAATAAATCTGCCACTTTAGGAGGGCTAAGTCCTTCGCCACTAAGGAGGGATTAGTCATTGTGAACACACAAATGAAATATAATTATGAATGATAGATAATCAACAATAAATCAACCTAATCTATTTAATAGTAAATCAATGAACAAATAATAGTGATATCAATATAGCCAACTAGCTATATTAGGGTTGTAACATTTAAACCTCCCAGGTTTGAGTCCTATTGGTCACAATTTGAGGAATATGCATGTCTTTTGGCCTTGGTTAAGGACCTAAAATCTCTCTCTCTCTCTCTCTCTCCCTTTGTGTATGTGTAGCATGGAATTCTTCAAGGAGAGGTCTAGATTCTATTGTGTCTAGCATGGACATCATGTTTGATAGTGTGGGCTTTCTTAATGCTTTTACTTCTTAGGTTGATCTACAACTCAAAAATTTTAGTTAAGGAATATCATGAAAGAGTGAAATTTAAAATTGATAGAGTGTAGCAAATTAACACACAAATATATATAAAAAATAATAGAATAATATTATTGCTTAGAAAATAGAGCACAATGCAAGCAATACATGATAATAGATGTGAGGCTATAATATTACATCCATTACTCATATTTTATACATTCATTGGTACATTTTTATTTATATAAGAATTGGTGTGTTTGAAATCCACCATATTAAATATAGAAGGTCACCATATGGAAATATTGTGGTTCACCTTCCATGAGTTAGAAGGTCACTCATATGGAAATATGGTGATTCATCTTCCATGAGTTACAAAATGCACATTCAATAAAATTATGTACATATGACTTGTACGTTTGTGTTTTTATGTTTTTTCTCCTATTAATGTGTCAACATAGCTAGAGATGCATTTTGACTATGAGAATCTAAAAATAGAAAATTATTATTTTTTATAAGTATTTTGTTTCTCATTTTTTAGGGCGTCAAGAGCATTTTCTCATAAATTTATCAAAAAACTTATATATGATAGAGTTACCTACTGAAAATGTTGTTCTCTCTTTAATATTTCGAATGCTTCTTAGATGGATCAAAATGGAGTCTCGAGCTCAAAGTTATGTCCCTTACAATGTGGTTAGTATCAAAAAAATCTTTTTTTGGACATTTTCAAGCATAAGGCCATGCCACAAAAGGTCACATACCTAGATCTTTTGTCCTCCCTTAAAATAAATGGTCCCCATTATGTTAGCTTTTGATATTAGGTGTTGAAATTGCTTGTTTATTTTATTTTTTGTGAGACATTTTCCTGACTGAGTTGTCCTGCCTTAACCACTCTCTACATCTAAATGGATTGCCTTCTAGTGCTCTTGGTCCATGTGTTAGCAATTTGATCCTCCATTGGTAATAAAACTATATGGATTTATTTCTTCAGTATTCAACTATTCTACTACTATGATTTATTTCTTCAATGTTCAACTATTCTGCTACTATAAAAGTGTCCAACAAAAATGGATGATAAGGCCTAAGGAGTTCAACATTGAATATTGGATGCAAACCAAGAAACGATGGAATACTTAATTCACAAACATTTACTTCCACCTTGGTGTATGATCCATAGTGAAGGGGTTTGATCTTCCTATGGGGTCCTACAAGTCTCTTTATGAAGACAATCATATTTTATCTCCAACATTGAATTGATGTGGGATATAATGTTGGTCATGGAATTATTCATATTTTTTATTTATCTTTTCCAAGAGGTCATGGACTTTTTGTTGGATGTCCTAAATCTATTCCACAAATCTTGCTTCCTTTTCTACTTCTTTTTTTCCATAAGTTGAGTACTTCATGGCTTGCACAAGGAAATCTACATCAATGGATGCCAAGGATTGTAACCTAAAACATACATGAGATGGGCTATGTTTGGTAGAGCTATGTAGAGTTCAATTATACCCATGTTGAATGTAAGGGAGGCTCTCATCACATGTATGTGGATGTTTGAAATTTGAATATTTGAAGAATATATACAATCAGTCAATTCACAACTTATGTATGTCCATCAATCTAATGATGGAAGGTTGTGGATATGGTCAACTTAGTGTCAATCATGCTCTATAAGTGGACCAAAAATGCTCAGAAATATACCATACCTATTAGAAACAATGGAATTTGGCAAGCCAAAGTTGAGCCACACATAACTAAAATAAATATAGTAGTCTCCTCAACTAAAATGGATTTCTTATAGGGCATCATGATAGCCATTTTTTAAAAATGATCAATTACTAAAAAAATACAATCATTAACATGCTTAGATATGGGAAAACCTAAGAGAAAACCCATGCAGACATATTTCCAAGGCTTGTATGGCATTGGTAATGGTGTATATAGTCCCTACTTCTTGTTGGTTGGTTTAGCAACAACGTAAGGGGTACATAACTTAATTTAACTCTTGATATTTTTTCTTATATTAGGCTAATAAAAGTACTACCAATATTTTTTCCAGTCCAAAGTGACTTGCTATTTTTCTAAAATATGCTTTCCAAATCATATTTAAGTGATCACTAGATTATATAAAAATATGTCCCATGTGGTAGAAAAGGTTATCTTGAAAATAAAAATCAGGATTGTGCTTACCCACATAAAGAGGTTGGTATGCGTTTGTAAAGTTAGAATCTATTTTATACAAGGTGGATAAATTGGAAGTATCATGCCCACAAGTATCAAGAATGGTGGTGATTGCATGATTGGAGGTTGGCTCAAACATTCTACTACTAAATTGACATTCTCTTTCTTATGCTTGATGATCAAATGAAACTATTGCAAAAATAATATTATAACATAAAAATATTTGTATTTCTACCTCCTTTCTTGAGCCATTTCTCCAAATAATTTTGGAACAAATATGATTTCTCCTTTTTCAATGCATTATGATAATTAGAAAGTAATTATTTTTCTTATAAATAAGAATTCTAGTCACTTCCATTGATTTCTACCAACTCTTATAAACTTATGAGCTAGAATTAAATTTCCACCTCTTCTTCAAATATGTTTCTTACTCCATGTCTGAATGAACCCCAGATGTTTGTGGTTTATATGATGATGGTTTCCTTGCCCAAGATGTAGTGATTCCACTATTCACTTTCTTGGACAATGAGATAGAGCTCTTTGTCATATATGGTGTACTTTCAATCTGCTTCATTGAATATTTCATTGTGATAGACAATTGGATGGCCATGCTATGTGAGAACAACTCTCAATGCATATTGTACTACATCAAAAATTAACTCAAAAGGTTGATATAGATCAAGTAGGAAAAGTGTAGGAGTTGAAAAAAATTGGTCCTTAAACCTCTCAAATATCCTCTATTGTGTATCTCCCCAATGAAACTTAGACTTGGTACTTGCTTTTTTCAATTAGTGTAGTGGACAAGTATTGTGTGAAAACCCCAATAAAAATATTAGAAATTTGCAAGACCCAAAAAATACAAAGCTTGATTAGAGTCTTTTGGGTAGGACATTCTCTTATTACCTGAATCTTCTTAGGATCAATATGGACTCCCTTTTTGTCAATAACATACCCAAGGTACTAAATCTTGATCATGCCAAATGAGAACTTCTCCAAATTAGCCTATAGCTTGTGTCTTTGAAGAATTTGAAGTATCTATCAAATATGTTGTAGATGTTCCTTCCATGTCTTACTATAGATGAGAATGCCATATAAGTAGACTATCATAAATGAGTTGGTATAAAGATACAAGATGTCATCCATCATCCTCATGAATGTGATATGTGCATTGATAAATCCAAAAGGTTTAGATAGAAACTCAAATAAATCCTCCTTGGATTTGAATGTAGTCTTTCGTATATTAGGGGTCTTTATGGGTATTTGATGATAGCTATATTTGAAGTCAAATTTGGTGAACTTTACACCATGGAGTTGGTCTAGCATGTCATCTATCTGAGGAAGTGGATAACAATTCTTCATAGTGATTTTATTCAAAGCTCTATAGTCAATAGAGTCTCCACATTCCATCTTTATTTGGAGCCAAGACAATTGGATTACCATATGGTGAGGCACTTGGCTTGATGTACCCCTTTTGAATCATTTCTTAGATGTACCTCTTGATTTCATTATTTTGAAGGACTGATATACGATAAACAGGTGCATTAAGCAAATAACCAAAAACTAAATAAATGGAATGCTTTACCAAGACCAGAACAAATCGTCATATTTTGCTACAATATGGTCCATATGCTTTTGTTGTGTAGGGCCTACAATTGATATAGTAATTCTTTTGCTTCATGTATTGATCATCAAAATAATAAATTTCCTTATTTTTGCTACCATATTCTTTCATTGTTTAGCACTGATTAAGGAAATAGATATATGAGGAGATACCTATGGTATCTTATAATACTAACTTGTGATAGTAATTATAATGAGGACATCTATTAAAATAGACATAATATTATTTAATATTTTATGCATTTTATCCTAAACTAATAAGTACTTAGAATACTTTTATTAGTTGTTATAAATATTATTCATCCATGTATACGTGAGCTTTATTCCTCATGTCCTAGAAATGGTTAGATTGCTATCTATAGTTAGTCAAGTTGTTAGTTTTAAATTTGGTCAATTTGTTAGATCATATGTTCCTAGCTTATCCTATTGTTGAGATCTGTGCATAATTTTTTGCGCATATATTTGCTATCAATTGTAACTAAAGGCATCATTAAGTGTCTATTTAAACTTTAATATGAACAATAAAATATTTGCCAATTTAATCCACATCACTTAGTATTAGAGTTGCAGATTTTGATCAATGATTTAGATGTTTATTCAATTTAGTCCATAGGTTTGGGTGGTGTGAGCGCTTGTTGTCACAAGGATAACTCCATTCCACATTTAGAATGACCCTGTGATTGGAGGAGAGGAAGAAGTTTTTCCTATGCACTTAATTTTTTTAACATTTCCCCTCAACCCCATATTGACATGCATTTTTATTTTTAATTATTCTCCTCTATAGAAGGGTTTTTAATTATTTCCTCTTACATGAATTTTTAATTATTTTCATAGAGAGCTCTAGAGAGCAAGAGTTACACTTAGATATCTCTCCAGTTAGATGTTGTACTCACTCTCCATGAATTTTGATTTACACTATAATATCTTATATTCATATATTTAGCATATAATATAAAATATATTCTATTTAAAAAAAATAAGTGCACATTTTGGGTGGTGTGAGTGCTTGTTGTCACAAGGATAACTCCATTCCACATTTGGAATGACCCCATGTGATTGGAGGAGAGAAAGAAGTTTTTCCTATGCACTTTATTTTTTTAACATTTTCCCTCTTCCCCATATTGACATGCATTTTTATTTTTAATTATTCTCTTCTTTAGAAGGGTTTTTAATTATTTTCATAGATAGCTCTAGAGAGCAAGAGTTACACTTAGATATCTCTCCAGTTAGACGTTGTACTCACTCTCCATGAATTTTGATTTGCACTATAATATCTTATATTAATATATTTAACATAAAATATAATATATATTCTATTTAAAAAAAAAGAAGTGCATATTTATTTATTTACTTTTAATAGTTTAAAAGTAAATTATGAATGTTAATTTATTTAGTTTTAGTAGTTTAAAAGTAAATCATTTTTAAAAAAGAAAAAGAAAAAATTACACATTTATTTATTTACTTACTTTTAATAGTTTAAAAGTAAATAAATAAATTAAAAAAAAATGAAAGCAATGCACAATTATTTATTTATTTTTTATATTTGAAGAGTATTGAAATAAATTAAAAAAAAAAAAAAGATAAAAGGAAATATTGCTATTTTATAAGCATTTGTAAGATTCATCTATTTGCTGCTTATTTGTAATATTACAAGTTTATGGATTAAACTACCTTTGTAATTAGCACATTTAAGTGCTTAATTGTAATATTACAAGTCTATGGATTAAACTACCCTTGTAATTGGTGGATCTTGCATTTGTCCACTTTAGGTACATTAGGCATTATTTTTTGCGTCTAGCTTACATTTGTTCTGTCATGGTCACCAATTTGGCTGAGACTATGGTCAAACTAGCCAATGTAGTAAGTGCCTTGGCTAATGAGATCAAAGATATCAATGTCCAAAATGTTTCTTCTAATGTCAAAATCTATAACAATGACCTTCACTCCAAAATAAAATGTGAGGTCAAGATTTATGATTGTTCAAGGGGTCCTGAGGTCTTAAATAGTAGGATATTAGATATGGACCCTTGGTTTACATATAACCAAGTCTAAAGATGATAGAGTTCCATTTGCACAGCTAAAAATTTTTGGAGTAGTTAAAGTTTTGTTAACTGAATGCCAACTTACTCAAAATCCTATCGGTAATTGGGATGAACTAGTAAAGGAATTGAATGATACCTTTTATCCTTTAAACTATGGCAAAGATTTCATCATCAAGTGGCTTCACTTAAGTTAAGGACACAATATGAGTGTACAAGATTATATTTATTAGTTTTAACAAGTTTAGACTATTAAATGGTATGCAAGATTCAACTAATGGATTCATGATCAAATTTAAGAGTGGTTTATAAGAATCACTATTTAGGGAGTTGAAATATACTACCCTAACCACTTTGGATGCAACCTTTAATCAAGTGCAATTGGTGGAAGAGAAGCTTATTTCTTAGTCAAGAGGACCATGATAGTTTGGTTCCATGGGAGCTTCCATGCCTCCAAATAAGTATTAACCATATAAGGCAAAGAAACCTTCATTTTTATCTTCTTCTCCTTATTTTTCTTCTCCTCCTTTCAATAACATTAAATTTTGTACTCATTATAATATGAGAGGTCATATGAAATCTAATTCCTTTAATATGAAGATGAATCTCATTGTAAAATATCAAGGTGAGAAACCACAAGATGTTTCCACTGAGATTATAGGAGAAGATAGAGAGTATGATGAGCTCAATGATAAACTCAATAATGCTATTTGTCTCAAGTTGACCATGATAATTTGTTCATCATAAGAGCTCACCTCACCCACAATTTTTCTATGGATTGTATAATTGACAACAACTCACAAAAGAATTTGATTGTGAGATCTGTTGTTGATAGGTTGCAGTTGCCTTTGAAATTGCATCCTCATCCATACTCACTTGGATGGAAGGATAATGGTTCCACCTCATACATCACATAAACTTGCATGGTGTCCTTTGCACTTGGCCCATATTTTGTAGATAGAGTCACTTGTGATATGACTCCAATGGATTTGTTATGGTCTACTTCTTGGTAAACTCTATCAGTACGATAGGAGGGTACAATATGATGCTTTTAACAACACATATACCTTGTACCACAAGCATAATGTTTTTTTGTTTGCATATAAAATACCACACTTTTGCTCTGCTCCACTTTACCACAAAATATTGCTCTTATATTCAACAAAACATAGGACACACTAGCAATAGTTGCACCACAACCTACTTGCCTAGAGCCAATCACTCCTTCACCATCAAAACCTCCTCCTACTTCTCCTACTCCTCTTGCTATGATTCCTCCTTACATTGAGCATACAATATTCATTGCATCCTCCTTTATCTAGGCATGTTCTAGTTGTGAAGAAAACTTAGTAGCATTAGTAGCAGGTCATGGGTCCTCGTCGATTTCCTCCTTCCTATGTTGGCAACAAGGTTTTGACCAAGAATTGTCTTGAAGAGAAGGCACCTCTTGGCATCCTTGACATCATCTATCCTCCTATCATATTGGTACCTGATTTACATCTTTCTCCAAATCTTGATCAATGTTTGACATGACTCATTAGATTACCAAGGTTCTTCCACGTTAAGCTTATTTTTCTTCTATTGTAAAAGCAATGGAGTTCAATGCTTCTATTTTTGGAAGGAATTATGAGGACATCTATTAGCATAAGCATATTCTTATTTACTATTCTATGTATTTTATCCTAGGCTAATAGGTACGTAGGATTATTGTATTAGTTTTTATAAATATTATTCATCCATGTATACATGAGCTTTATTCCTCATGTTCTAGATATAGTTAGATTGCTAGTTGTAGTTAGTCAAGTTGTTAGTTATACATTTGGTTAGTTTGTTAGATCCTAAGTTACTACCTTATCTAAATTTTGAGATCAAGTGCCTATTTAAAATTTAGTGTGAGCAATAAGAAATTGGCCAATTTTAATCCACATTAAATGATTGAAATTTTCGGCCTCAAGACTCATAAACGTCATGTCCCTACCACATAAATGGTTGGTCCACATTAGAAGCATCTAAAGGTACAACATCACAAAAAAATTATCTTTGAAGGATTTGATGACATAAGAGAGGAGATATTGTTGAGTGATACAAATGTCTCTCCCCTATTGTAACCATCCAACATTATAGGTTGTGGGCATGGTGTGACAAACATATTCAAATCATTTTCCATTTAAGCATAAATCAAATTCTTTTGACTCCCACTACCAACAATGAAATGTAATGACTTACCCTTGATCCACATTTGTGAGTGAAATATGCATTCCTCCTCTTGTGACTCCTCTAGTGTAGCATGTATGGTGATAATGATCACATACAGTTCGATTTCCACGATTCAATTCCCTCTATCCTAAGCCTATGGATGTGGAGAGGGTGGTGCAGTGGATGTAGAGGGTTGTAACTCAACAAACAATGACTAAATTTATTAACACTCCTTTGAATGTTAGTTGCTCTTATGATAATTATATCATTTTCCACTCTTGACCTTTGAGGGATTCTTTTGTTAGGATTCTTTTTTCTACTTACAACTTGAATTTTGGGACTGATCCCTTTATTTTTATTCTTAAGAAAGCCACTCTTGCCTTTCTTTGGTTGATGCTTAGTTTTCTATTTTTTGTTATTTGCTCCTTTTTTGTTTTTGTTTTTGTTTTTTTACTCCATTTTGATAGCAAGTTTATATCTTGAATTTGAAGAGGTCTATATCATCTCAAATGTACCATTGTAGCCCACTATGGTACTTGAGGATTTGATGCCTTTTGGTATCTTGAATACCTATTTTAGTTGTCGTGGAGTGGAAAACATCACTATAATCTTGAACATATAGGTATTTACCTTTGATGCAATTGTTGCTATTACATACATTAGTCTTCATAGGGCTCCCACGGGATAATGTTTTTCTTTGACAACCTCCATGAAATAATCCCTTGTGAACATTATTTCATCTTCATTCTCTCCCATAACACTATTACAATACACTTCCCACCAATTTCAAATAGGTAATGAAGTCTTCAAGAGTGCATAAGGAATTTTCTCACTATCGATAAATTTATTTATAGAAAAGTGTAAAGATAATTATCCAACTAATTTTCTAATGCATCAACATTAATCTTTCCTTTAAGAGTAAGAATATCAAAATTCTCTTGCACCTTTAAAGGTGTGGGAGCACTGAATGACACTTGAATAGTGAGAGGTTGTGTAGAGTAGGTTACAAAATTTGCAACAGGATATCGTTGAAGAATTTGAGCAAATTGATCCATCATCTCATTCTTTTATTTCACAAGGGTTTCATTCAACATCTCCTTGAAAGAATTGACTTTCTTAATGTTATCCATTCTGGTTCGTACTTGACATCATTTGACATTGTAAGGAAGGTAATCAAAGAGATCTTGTGTTTGAGATCCAAAATTTAAATATCTTGATCTTATGTTTATAAACATACACTCAAAAAACAAAACATCTAATATAAAATAATATCGAATAATTACTTCACATGTTTAAATTAAGATTATCCTCATCTCAAAATTCAATTAAAATCAATAAATAATTTTTAAAAATAATTTTTTGTTCCCTATTATTTCAAGTAAATATAGTAAATAATTTTAAGAATTAAATTATTATTAAATAAGGTCACATGTCTATATTATCTGAAATTATTAATTACATAATATAATTGTTGGTCTGTTGCGCACCACTATCATTCCTAGTAACCCAAATGCTTTAGACTCTCCATTCTGGTGCCTTTGTGAGGATGGAATTTATACTGTTAAGTCTGCCTACTACGCCCAAACCAAAGAAGTCAACTCCTGGTCTGAATTTAAGATTGTCTGGTTGAAAAGTCTAATCCCTAAAGTTACCCATTTTTTCTAGCTTGCTTCTTTAAACAAAATCTTGACCATTGACAATCTAATCCACAGAGGCCTAATACTCCCTAATCGTTGTGTCCTTTGTAAAAATAGCTGGGAATCTGTGATCCATATCTTTCTTGAGTGCCCGTTCTCTAATGAAGTGTTGTCTTCCTTTCTCAAGCTGGCCAACATGTCCTAGGTATACCCAAAAACTCTTATTGACGTTTGCCATCAGTGGCCAAATCTGTTTTTGAATCCAAAAATCCGTGCTTTTTGATTGTATTGTTTTCCTCATTTTTTGTGGCAGATATGGTTGGAGAGGAACAACATAATTTTTTGTGCTACTACAAAAGATGCCAGATCAGTGTTCTCCCGAGTTCTGTCATTTGCCATTGAGAATGCTAATCTCATCCAAGCTGAAAAGCCTAAGAACCAATGGGAATTTTCCATTTTCAATACTCTCAAATTTTAGATTGACACCCCCAGGGTCCTCCAAAAGCTGATAGGTCAATGGTGAAATGGATTCTCCTGCCTTGTGGATGGGTCAAGCTCAATGTTGACAGAGCCTCAAAGGGAAACCCTGGTAGGGTTGGAGGAGGTGGTATTTTCAAAAATAGTCAAAGTAAAGTCCTGTGCGCGTTTGTTGAGTCCATGGGCAATCAAACCAATAATTTTATTGAAGCTCGTGTGTTATACCTTGTCCTCCTCATTTGCAAACGACTTCGGCTTGAAAGACTTATCATATAAAGTGATTATATGAATGTCATTTGATGCATCCAAAAATGTCAGCTTCCTGCCTAGAGTATGTTCAGCGTTGTCCAAGAAAGCTTGAAGATAATTAAAGGCATCAAACATGTTACAATTCAGCATGTTTATCGGGAAGGAAACAAAGATGCTGACCTCCTTGTCAATCAAGGAGTTGAATAGGATAACCTCCAAGTATGGTATGACAATTTCCCTCAATGTATTGTGGCCCACACTGATGCAAATAGAAATCTTAATCTTTAACTAGTTGTTGGTGCTGATGTGGTTGATTTAGGGCCTAGTGGTTGGACATGATTTGTTTGACATTGATGCCAGCACATATCTTCTTTTCCCTTATGCGCTTTTGTGCAATCCATCTTAGGGCAATTTTGAGGAGATGTGGAGAGTTCACAAGGCAATTGTCATCCATGAACCCAAATGACAAGGAATGTGGAAAGTTCACAAGGCAGCTATCACCCATGAACCCAAGTGGCAAGGAATGGCAAATAAAACTACTAATTTTTAGCATAGTAGAAGTGGTTGCTCCAATAAGCTCACAGATTGAACCTTGCTGAGCCAAATGCTGTAATCTTGGTTAGGCTTTCGAAAGTTGTTTTTTGTTTCTTTTTGGGTACCGATGTTGTAGTTTGGACCCTTCTTTCTTTTTGTTTATGTCTGGGTCTTCCTTCTGGTTTAAAGTTGGCTGTTTCATTCCCCTCTAGGGTTGTTTGTTTTCAATTCAGTTAGTTCGCTTCTGGCTATCTGTCTTTGTTGCATTTGTGTAAAAAGTTTTGAGACCTTTCAAAACCCTTTTTATCAACCAATAAAAAAAACAAAACGTTTAAAACACATCCAATACAAATTCACGTGTTTAAATTAAGATTATCCTCATCTCAATTCAAATCAATAAATAATTTTAAAAAATAAATTTTTGTTCCCTAATAAATAATTAAAAAAATTAAATTATTATTAAAATAAGATCAGGTGTGTATATTGTCTCAAATTCTTAATTACATAGTATAATTAGAACAAAGCATTTAAAATGCATCGTGTTTAAATTAAGATTACCCTCATCTCAAAATTCAATTAAAGTAAATAAATAATTTAAAGATATAAATTTTTGTTTGAAAGTAAATATTTTAAGAGTTCAATTATTTTAAAGATATGATTGTATATATTGTTTCAAATTCTTAATTATATAATATAATTAATTAAAGGTAGTTTTTACAAGATAATATAATAGTGCAATAATTTAATGGAATGTTTTTTTCGGTTATATAGGAGAGTTGGTCACAACCACATGGTTTAAATCTTAGTTTTAGTAACTAACAAACAGATTCAAATCACAAGAGCTACTTCCACCAAACCTGTGATCTTCGTTATTGTTTCAAATTCTTAATTACATAATATAATCACATGGTTTAAATCTTAGTTTTAGTAACTAACAAACATGATTCAAATCACAAGAGCTACTTCCACCAAACCTATGATCTTCGTTATTGTTTCACATTCTTAATTACATAATATAATTAATTAAAGGTAGTCCTTACAAGAATAACCTAATATACAACAATCTAATAATATATTATTGGCATTTTATCATAGGAAGAGAGTCCCCTATTGTTATGGGGTCCACTAATATAACCCTTATCATACCACCCATTATATTTTATGTTACTTAAAAACAATAAAATCAATAAATATAAATAAACAAATAATTATGTTAAGCTTAGAAAAAAGTTGATATTAAATATTATAATAAACTTAAAAAAAATGATATTAAATCTCAATATTCATTACTGGCTATATTTTATATTACTTAAAAAACTATAAATGGTAAGCTGGGAGGAAGTTGATATTGAATCTCAATACCCATCTGTCGATGTAAAAGTGCCTCTTGAAAATAATATTCTCTATTATCATATGATAATATTAAAATATTTTTAATCTTAATTTTATAATAATAATTTTATTAATTAGTATAAATACTTAAAAAAATATACATATATTTAAAATATTGCGTGATTATAAAATATTTTTAAATTTTATTTATTTTAATTATATATATTTTTAAGTAAAATTTGAATATAATTAAAGGTATAATTAAAGGTTATTTTTTGAAGAGATATAATTAAGACAACCATCACATAATTTGAAGTTGAATAATTTAAATAAAAATTTAACTAAATATAAATAAAATGTAGGGACCGCTATTTTACTATTTTTAATGTAGGGACAATTTTTTTTTTAATTAAAAAACCGATATTAACAAAAACATTTAAAATATTTAAACTAAAACAACTCAGTAATCAACCTTTGCAAACATTTAAAATATTTCAACTAAAACAACCGACTATTAGATATAAAGGATATATATCTAAAATCGCCGCAGAGATATCAATCCCAAGACGCCTATCTCGATGTGATCTCCAAAATAGATGCCTTTGATATTTCTCAACGTTTTTAGATATATATCCTTTACATCTAAGTTAGTTAGTTAATCCAACAAACACATTAATATCTCTCGACGTTTTTAGATATATATCCTTTTAATCCAACAAACACATTTTACGACCGACAGTGATTTCAATTTAAATAACCTAAATAAAAATCCACGAACAGGAAAGTTCTGACTATTAATTTTAGGTTAAACGTTATAAGTGTTGGTTGTTGCATCCATCACATTTAATTAGGGGGACTACCGACCTCACTATAATTAAAAGGTAATAGTTAGATTCCTGCTTCCAATCAATCTGGCCCACGATCGAATCCTGAGCTCCACTTAACCCATTCCCGTCTTCTAAATAAGCGAGGGACACCCCATTAAATGATAGTAACAGTTCCCGCTAGACAAAGAAATCCAGATCCAATTTTTAATATTCACAACCGGATCTTTCATATCAAAAGTTTGGACAGGTCGGCGTGCCCCAATGACTCTCACGTCAAACCTCACAGCTGGCCAGATCCGATAGAAAAAGGCTCCGACAAAATATGAACGTATCAACTCCAGAGCTTAATAACGCTGGATTTGCTCAAAAAATCCGCTAGATTCACCATGGGAAATGCCACAAGAGGGACAAATATAAAATGGGGTTGAAATTATTTTAAAGAAAATGTGGCTAAAGATAGTGGGAACCCTAATTTAGGGACAATCTGCTGTGTTCTGTAAGAAAAAAGAGGGGTTCAATTTGGCCGCAAAGGGGCGGGGTTATTATAGCCGTTAAATTTAGCCAGGCTAGAGCTAGCTGGGAAGAAGAGGGTTTGGATGACTGCCAGGTGTCCGCCAATTTTCCCCACCTGCCATACCACCCTATTATCTGTGCTTTTTGGAATTTAGCAGAGCAGTCGCTTGTATTGAAATCTGGACAAATGCAAGATAGGTTGGCTGAGAGATTTTAGTGGGAAAAGAAAATTGGAGGGTTTTGTGGCTTTTTGACCCTTGAAATCTGCATTAATTTGATTCTGGGGTGGGAGATGTCTGCGGTGGAGGAATTTTGAATTTGGGGTGGGGAAATGATTTAGTTTGAGCTGAAAATAGGAAGAGATTGGTTCTTTGGGGTGCGAAAAGTCGGGATTTGGTCAAATTGAAGACTGTGGCCTCGAAGCTTTGGGATTTGGTGTCTTGGGGCTTGGTGTCTTGGGGCTTGAAAGGTAATGATTTTGATAGGATTGCTGGTTTCTGAGGTGAAGCAAAGGGATAATTGGCTCCTAGGGTTTGAAAACTTGGGACTCTGGTAAATAATTTGGGGAGTTTGAGGTTAGAAGGCGGAAAAAGTTGGGATTTGGGGTGTTGGGGCTTAAAAATGAAGGATTTGATCAGATTTGTTGTTTTTGCTCTGTATGTCGTGTCTGTGGATGTTTGAAAATGTGAGATTTTGATCGAAACTGTGGGTTCTGGTGAAAAGTTCAGAGGACATATCTCTGGCGTGTCAGGGTTTGGAGAATTTCGTATTTTGGTTAAAAGTGTGGATTTCGGCCTGAACCTGGAGAAGAAGTTTGCTTTAGGTTATTGAGTTTGGAGGTTAAAGTTGTGGCTTCTGTACTCGAATTTGTGCTCTAGGGCTAGGAATGGTTTGTTTTTGTGCAAAATTTTGGGTTCTAGCCTCAAAAGTGTATTAGAGTGAGGGTTTTCAGGGTGTGGAGATTTCAGACCTGGTGAAGGATCGGAGCTTTTTTAAGGCCTTAAAGCTGTAGAAGAATTTGTGCTTTGGTGTTTCAGGCCTTGAAAGTTTCTGACATTGAGGCTTCTAGCCTGGATGCTCTAAAAGATATTTAGCTTTTGCTGTGAAGGAATTGAAATATTCAGATTTTTATGAAGATCGTAGCTTCTAGCCTCCAAGCTGGAGAAGAATCTGTGCTAGGGTTTACAGGGAATGCATTCTCTGTGTGCTGATTTAGGAGCTTGAGGATTTTAAGAAACTCTGTTTTGGTATTTTGATCTTTGTAGTGTATGCCTTTCTTGGGGAATCTGCACTTTAGAGGTTGAAAGATCAGTTAAAGTTAGCTTTTTGAGGGCTCTTGAAAATAATTTGTTAATGTGGGCTTAAGTTTTATGCGGAGAACCCTTGGCCGCAGCTTGATTTGATAGTCTAGACTCCAGAGGACAAAAGGAGAAGCTTTGCATTAACTGCCTTCTCTTGCCTGCCTCGAAATTTTGCCACAAAATAGGAAGCTTTGAAGGCCTTGAAGGAAATGGGTAATTCTAAAATATTAATCCTTTCATGTTCTTTGGCATCAATGCTGATCCTGGTTTTGGCAGCGGATAATTATCTGATCGACTGTGGAACAAATTCTACAACAACGGAGAATGGCAGAAAATGGACAGGGGATTCGGCGGCCAACAATATGACATTTTCTCCCAAGGGGATTCCTGCATTGACTTCAAAGCCGGATTCAAATGTAGCTTATCCCCAGGTATATGACAGCGCACGGGTCTTCACAACAGTGGCCAATTACAGCTTTAAGGTTAGCCCCGGGCGTCATTGGCTCCGTCTTCATTTCTATCCATTTTCATTCCAGAATTACAGTATGAAATCCTCTGTTTTTTCTGTACATGTTGGGAGATTGAAACTATTATCCAATCTGAATGTCTCTGAAGAAATAAGTAACAAGAATAACAGTTTACAATACTCTGCAAGCCCGAGTAAGCCTAAGATTGTCTACATAATGAAAGAGTACTCCATTATTGTAGCAGATACTAGCTCTAACCTTGTCCTGGCGTTCCTTCCTGAGTCTGGTTCCTTTGCTTTCATCAATGCCATCGAGTTGATTTCCATGTCTTATGATGTATTCCCAACCTCTATGGAACTTGTGGGTTCCGGGTCCAAGAAGGTTCCATTTGGTCAGAATTCTAGTGATGTAGAGACCATGTATAGGCTTAACGTTGGGGGATCATCTATCAGCCCTTTGAAGGATTCTGGGTTATCCAGAACTTGGGAGGAAGATGTGCATTACATGTATGCAGCTGCAGCAGGGAATGAAGTTAAGAATCAGTCTGTTGTGAGATATGCGTCCCCAAATGATTCATTGATTGCTCCTCTTGAGGTCTATGAAACAGCTAGGGTGGCGCCAACTAACCTAGCTGTCAACAGTAAATTCAATATTTCATGGAACTTTGCTGTTGATTCTGGCTTCGCCTACCTTGTTCGCTTCCATTTCTGCGAGCTTGAGTATGCTAGTCAAGGCCAGAGGTTTTTTGGGGTCTATGTCAATAACCAGACTGCATCATCTGGGTTTGATGTCTTTGCCTTTGCAGGTGCAGAGAACATGGCGACACATGTTGACTATACCACCACCATGTCTGCAGGAAGTAATACCATGTGGATCCAGATTGGGCCAGAGCCAACCTCTTCAGGTTCAAGTTCTAATGCAATCCTCAATGGCCTTGAGATTTTTAAGTTGAGCAATAAGGACAGTCTGGCTGGAAGTCCTAGGAAGATAGAGGAGTCTGAAAATCAATCTAAAAAGGATAAAAAAAGCTCGATTCTTTGGCCTCTTGTAGGAGCAGCAGCAGGTGGGGTTGTTCTTATAGTGTTAGTTGTTGCGGTGGGTTTGTGTGTTTTCTGCCGCAAGAAGAAGACGACCCCTGTGAAGCCTCATTCTCCTGGATGGCTTCCTTTGTTCTTGCACGCGGGATCAGAGAGCACATGTGCCACCAAAGCTTCAAAGAGCACTCTGGGTAGTGCTAGTACAACTGCTCCAGTCAGAAGAGGCAGGAGATTTACATTTGCAGAAATTAAGATTGCAACCAATAACTTTGACGAATCAAGGGTCATTGGAGTTGGAGGATTTGGGAGGGTGTATAAAGGAGAACTCGAAGAGGATGTTTTGGTTGCAATAAAAAGAGCAAATCCGCAGTCGGAACAAGGTCTGACAGAATTTGAAACGGAGATTGACTTACTTTCCAAGCTAAGACACCGCCATTTAGTGTCTCTGATTGGATTCTGTGAAGAGCAAAATGAGATGATCTTGGTGTACGAGTACATGGCAAATGGTACATTGAGAGGCCATTTGTTTGGAAGTGATTTGCCGCCCTTATCGTGGAAGCAAAGACTGGATATATGCATTGGTGCTGCTAGGGGATTGCATTATCTCCACACTGGAGCAGAAAGAGGAATTATCCATCGGGACGTCAAGACCACCAATATTCTGCTAGATGAGAATTTTGTGGCAAAAATGGCTGATTTTGGGTTGTCCAAGACAGGTCCTGCTTTTGATCATACTCATGTAAGTACAGCCGTGAAAGGCAGTTTTGGGTACCTTGATCCAGATTACTTCCGAAGACAGCAACTGACAGAGAAATCAGATGTCTATTCGTTTGGTGTCGTGTTGTTTGAAGTTGTGTGTGCAAGACCTGTTATAAATCCCACTCTTCCTAGAGAGCAAGTAAATCTTGCTGAATGGGCCATGCACTGGCAGAGTAAAGGAATGCTGGAACAAATCATTGATCCACATCTTGCAGGGAATTGTAATCCTGACTCTTTGAGGAAGTTTGGTGAGATTGCAGAGAAATGCTTAGCTGATGATGGAAAGAACAGGCCTTCAATGGGAGATGTGTTGTGGAATTTGGAATATGTCCTACAGTTGCAAGAGGCGGCAACTCGCAGCAACTCGCTCAATAACAGCTCTACCCAAATAGGCAACATCGCCCTGAATCTTCCACAAATAAGAGAAGCCGATGAAAATCCTGAGAGCACCCTTATACAGGAGGATCAAGATCTGCATGCAGATGAGAGGAGTATAGTAGGGTCAGAGGACGCAGCAGGGATGGTGGTCTTTTCTCAGCTTGTGAAACCACAGGGAAGGTGAGAGTGAATGAAACGTTTTCAGTATTTTCTTAAACTTTTTCCTTGCACTCAACAATGAAATCGCAGTCCAGCCTGTTCCAGATCCTTCTTCAGTTTGGGATGAACCTTTCCTCTGATATATTTAATTGTGTACTATGGCAAAGAAAAGTCTATACGTACCGGCAAATATTCCTTTTGAGCTTATTGTGCTGAGCGTGTGTGTGTGTGAGACGGAGAGTGGCAACTGAATTCAGCAGTATGCCGAGTAAGAAAGACAACATAAGCACAACAAATGGTCTGTAGAAATGAAATTTGGTTCAACATGGAAACTCTCAAACCAGCTACTTTTGTTTCGCCTTATGTTGCAGTTGTGGTTTAGGGAACTTGTAATTTCATTCAAACCTGTGTAAAACACTGGCAATAGACCATCCCTGTAGTAATCAGCTACCTGTAGTTGCTGCTTCTACCATTTTGAGGGAGCAAAGAGATGCTCAGTAAAATATTTGCAAATTCATTTTATTCTATAAAATTGTTGTTTCATTAATTTGCACGAGTGTATACTGTAAGCTGTTTACAAACAAGTGCAGGTTCTAGATAAGATGGGGCACCCTCAAATGAAATTCTAGAGCTCAAATATATATTTTTTTCTCTTTTTCTGTCATTTGGTTCATTAATTTGCAGGAGTGTATACTGTAAGCTGTTTACAAACTAAGTGCAGGTTCTACATAAGATGGGGCACCTCAAATGAAATTCTAGAGCTCAAATATTTTTTTATTTCTCTTTTCTGTCTTTTGTTTCATTAGTATGCAAGATTGTATACTGTAAGCTGTTTACAAACTAAGTGCAGGTTCTACATAAGATAGGGCACCTCAAATGAAATTCTAGAGCTCAAATATTTTTTTTTTCTTTTGTTTCATTAATATGCATTAGTGTATTCGGTAAGCTGTTTACAAACGAAGTGCAAGTTCTACATAAGATGGGGCACCTCAAATGAAATTCTAGAGCTCAAATATATTTTTTTCTATTCTGTCTTTTGTTTCATTAATTTGCAGGAGTGTATACTGTAAGCTGTTTACAAACTAAGTGCAGGTTCTACATAAGATAGGGCACCTCAAATGAAATTCTAGAGCTCAAATATATATATTTTTCTTTTTGCTGCCTTTACTATTGTATTAGCAATCTATCATGGGTACTTCTGATAAAATTAAAGCAATTAAAATAAAGAATCCCGTTCAGATTTTTCCATCAATTTGTGGATATGAATTTGGTTTTTAAGGCTGGAATTAAGAAACGAATAACATTAAGAACAATATCCGAGTCCTTCAGGATTTGGGACAATTCATGTAACGGACACGGCACTAACAACTTGACTTGTGACATCACAGACCATCATGATGGGAGTACCACTACAATCCAACAACATCACCACAAAAGCTGAACAACTGGAAGACAAATCAAACTAGTATTGTTGAAAAAACACCAAAATTAGAGGGAAAGAAACAGTCATATAATTAATTGGATCACAAATCAAACTAGTATTGTTGAAAAAACACCAAAATTAGAGGGAAAGAAACAGTCATATAATTAATTGGATCATAAAATTAATTGGATCTTGTTCGTAAAAACCATGTATATAATTTAATTTATTACGAGAAATGGTCCACCATATGAGAAATGATCGGTACCTAAAATCTAGTTGATAATATTGGTGCGGTGGTGCGGTGAATGCTGGCGCAACTTCCAAGTAACGATCCCAAAAGATTGTTTACTAAATTAAATATATATATATATATATATATATAAATATATATATATATAATAAAAAAAAAAAATAGAAGACAACTCACTGCCAATATCAATCTACCTCGGGTCTCAAGGGCTAAAAAATTTGATTGGCATGTTGCTTTTGTTATTTTTTTTTAAACTTTGTCCTGATTTTAATTAAGAGCACATTATTTTTATTAAAATAAATTAACAAACCTTATTATTTGTTATAAAAATTTTAGATTGCATTCAAATTTGGATGGGCACTATTTTCGATTACAAAATTCTAGCTGCATCTCTGAAGTCCAAATGACTTGAAGAATTTTCCTTTTCGATACAAATGCATATAAAAAGGTTGTCAAAATTAATTTAGATGAATTTTTATACACATTTGTTTATATTAGTTTAAAAATAATATATTTACCAATTTTGTTAGACGGAACTTCATAGGGATGTTGTGGTAACCTTTGAATGGTTAGCTATGTATTTATGAGGCTTGTGATCATGTCTAACTATGTATGACAACCTTTGGTACTAGGGTGAACATGTCCCTACTAATGATTTGATATCCAACCTTGAACATACCTCCTAACAGAAGGCTTTTGTCCCCTTTCAAATTTGACTGAAAAATAAAAAAGAGACCCTTTTCTTATTTACTTGCTTGCACCAACTAGTCTTTTAACTTGATATGCGAAGAGAATTATTTTACCTCCCATTATGTGGATTAAAACTAGCCGATCTTTTATTACTCATGACGAAGTTTAAACAGGCACTTAAAGATGCCTTTAGTTACAACTAATAGCAAATTTATTTGTAAAAACTTATGCACATATCTCAACAATAGAATGAGCTAGTAACTTAGGATATAAAACTTATGCACAGATCTCAATAATAGGATAAACTAGTAACTTAGGATCTAAAACTTATGCACATATCTCAACAATAGGATAAGCTAGTAACTTAGGATCTAACAAACTAACCAAATTTAGAACTGACAGCTTGACTAATTACAACTAGCAATCTAACTATTTCTAGAACATGAGGAATAAAGCTCACATATACATGGATGAATAATATTTATAAAAACTAATAAAATAATCCTAAGTACCTATTAGCCTAGGATAAAATGCATAAAATATTAAATAATAATATGCCTATGCCAATAGATGTCCTCATCATTCCTTCCAACAATAGAAGCATTAGACTCCAATGCTTTTACAATAGAAGAAAAATGAGCTTGATGTAGAAGAACCTTGACGATCTAATAAATCATCATGTTGAACACTCGTCAAGATATGATTAAAGCTACAAATCAGGTATTTAGATGATAGGAAGACAAATGATTTCAAGGATGCAAAGAGGTACCTTGTCTTCAAGACAATGCTTGGTCAAAACTTTGTTGCCAACCCAAGGAGGAGTAAGTCGACAAGGACCCATGATCTACTGTTGATGCTATTGAGTCTTGTAAACAATTAGAACCTGCCTGGATGAAGGAGGTCGCAAAGAAGATGATCGCTCAATGCTAGGAGGAAGCAAGGGGAGTAGGAGGAGGTGCAAGTGGTGAAGGAGTGATAGGCTTTGGGTGAGGAAGAGGTGCAATTTTTGCTAGTATGTCCTATGGCCTACTAAAGACAAGCAATCTTTTGTGTTTGTTTGAAATAGAGCATACGTGTGGTGTTCTATATGCAACGAATAAAATATCTTATGCTCATGATGCAAAGTGTAAGTGTTGTGAAAAACATCATATTGAGCTTTCCTATCGTATTGACAACCTTTGGTACTAGGGTGAACTAGAATAGTACACAACAGTCCATCAGAGACATCATACGTGACTTGATCCACAAAATACGACTAAAATGCAAATGATACTATGAAAATTTGTGTGATGTGGAAGGTAGAACCATTATCATTTCATCCAAGTGAGTATGAACAATGATGTGGTTCCAATGGCATCTACAACTTATCAACAACAAATCTCGCATTCATTTTTTTTGCGGGTCATTATCAATGATGCAATCCATAGTGAAATTACAAGTAAGGTGAGCTCTCGTGATGAACAAATTGTCACATTGACCTTTGAACAAATGATGAGACAACAAGGTGATATTATTGAGTTTTCCCTTGAGCTCATCATATTCTTTATCTTCTCCTATAATCTTAATGGGAACATCTTGTGGTTCATCACTTCAATATTTTACAATGAGATTTTTTTCTTCCTAAAGTAGTCAGATTCCACATGACCTCTCCTATTACAATAAGTACAATTATTCTTGCTATTGAAAGGAGAAGGATGAGAAGAAGAAGAAGAAGAAAAGGAAGAAGGCTTCTTCGCTTTGTCTGTTATTGATGTGGAGGTCCGGAATTTCCCATGGAACCAAATTGTCATGGTCCTCTAGATTGAATAGCAAACTGTTTTTTTGCCAACTAAGCTTGATTGAAGGTTACATCCAAAGTGGTTAGGGTAGTATATTTCAAATCCCTAAATAGTGGCTCTTGTAATCCTCTCTTAAAATTTATTAAGTTCATTAGTTGAATCCAACATGCTAATCAGTATTCTTGACTTGTTAAACTAGTAAATATACTCTTGTACACTCACGTTGTTTTCTTGCCTTAAGTGAAGCTATTTGACAATGATATCTTCGCCATAGTTTTAAGGATAAAATATATCCTTCAATTCCTTTACCAATTCATCCCAATTGCCAATAGGATTTTTAGTACATTGGCATTTAGTTACCAATACTTTAGCTACTCCAGAATTGTAAATGAAACTCTATCATCTTTAGGAACTTGGCTATATGCAAACTAAGTGTCCATATTGATGATCCAATTGTTTAAGACCTCTAGATCCCTTGAACCATCATAGATCTTGACCTCACATTTTATTTTGAAGCAAAGGTCATTGTTGTAAATTTTTATGTCACTAAGGCCACTTTTACAATTAATCCACAAACTTGTTATATTACAATTAAGCACTTAATTGCATAAAGAAGAAAATGGATGAATCTTTTTTTTGGATATAGAGGGGTTTTTTTTGCCTAGCCCGTCTCAATAAGTATTTACTCTAGTGAGGGGGACTTGCAAGGGCACGTGATAAATTTTTAGGTGAAACAAAAACCCCAAGAACCTAGCTCTATGGCCAATACCACGTGGCATCAATCACAAGGGATTTTTATTTGAGTATCCATAGGGTGGGACGTAGGGGAAATGGAGCCCATGTCGGCCTCTACCAGCACACAAGACATTCACCAACTATGTCGCGTATCCATAGGGTGGAGGCAGGGAGAATGAAGCCTAGGTCAGCTTCTACCAGTATCGAGGACATTCACCAATTGTGCTATAGAATTGGATAAATTTTTAGGTAAAACGAAAAACCCTAAGAACCAATCTTTGTGGCCAGCCATAATTGTCCCATCTAGGTATACCACGTGGCATCATTCATAAGGGATTATTATTTGAGTATCCATAGGGTGGGGTGAAGGGGAAATGAAGGTTGTGTTGGCATCTACTAGCACATAGGACATTCACCAATTGCATCACATATTCATAGGGTAGAGCCAGGGGGAATGGAGTCTGGGTTGGTCTCTACTAGCACCTAGGACATTCACCAACTGCACCACATATTCATAGAGTAGAGCCAGGGGGAATGGAGTCTGGGTTGGCCTCTACTAGCACCTAGGACATTCACCAACTGCGCTACACAATCGGATAAAAAAGCAAATAGATGAATCTTACAAATGCTTATAAAATAGCAATATTCCCTTTCTCCTTTTGTTTTTGGAATTTATTTATTTACTCTTAAAATATTAAAAGTAAATGAACAAATAAATATGCTTTGTTTTTTTGGAATTTATTTATTTAGTTTTAAATTATTAAAAGTAAATAAATAAATAAACGTGCACTTTTTTTATAAATAAAATCTATTTTAAATTTTTAATATAAAATATAAAATATTTTAGTGCAAATCAAAATTCACAGAGAGTGAGTGCAACTTTTAATTGGAAAGCTATCTAAGGGCAACTCTTGTTCTCTAGAGCTCTTCGGAGGGAAGGAAAATATTAAATAAAAACATTTGCACAAAATAGTCACCCAACATGTAACTACAACACCAATGTCTGCTGCAACAACAAAACCACAGTCACCCAGTGACTGCAGCACCACAATCACCAACATCTTCCTTTCCTCCAATCATATGATCAAATACTAAATGTAGACTGGAGTTACTCTTGTGACAACAAGAGCTCATTGATTGGAACGTACAACTCTAATAACAATTGGTGTGGATTATATTGGCCAATATTTTATTGCTCACATTGAAGTTTAAATAAACACTTAAAAGATGTCTTTATTTACAACTCATAGCAAATATATGCACAAATAACTTATGCACAGATTTGAACAATAGGATAAGCTAGTAACTTAGGATCTAACAAACTAATCGCATTTAGAACTAACAACTTGAATAACTACAACCAACAATCTAGCTATTTCTAAAATGTGAGGAATAAAGCTCAAGTATGGTTCGGGCTTTGGCTCTTCTTCGGGAGGTCCAAGGTTCAAACCGTGACATGGGCGAGTGTGTGAGGGGGTGGGTGTGTGGTGGATTTGTGTTAAATTCTTTATTGATAAGTATAGCTCTCAGCTTTACGAAGGGTCATGGTTGGGAGGAGACTGCTCAACCCTATGCATCGGTCATAGAGGTTTTCCACAATAACTATATATATATATATATATATATATATATATATATATATATTTTTATATAAAATCTAATAAAATAATCCTAAGTACCTATTAGCCTAGGATAAAATACTAAATAATAAGATGCCTATGCTAACAAATGTTCTCATCATCCCTTTATAACAACTAGTGATGTATTATTTGGCTTTTTGACCATGTGGTATTTATTTTATTAGGTTTTTTTTTTAATAAACCTAATTAAAAAATCTATGTAGATCCTTCTTAAGATATTTATTTTTGCTTTTTTTTTATAATTAAATAGTAAAATGAAATAAAGATGCACACAATACCAAAATCAATGGATGATCTTTTAATGATTTATCACCTAGCCTTAAGGATCCATAAGATAATGGGTGATATTTTAGTAATTTATCACTGAACCTTAAGGATCCACAAGACACTATTCATATTAAAACAATAATTAAAATGAAATATTATTTATGCATCCAATATTAGATTTGATGTCCTCTCAATAGCAACAACAAATTTGAAAGAAAATAAACACCAACATCACACAAACATCTCAAAATATTTGAAGATATTGTATTCAGTCGTTCGACAATTGTTCATCAAGATATGTTTCTCATAAATTCATGCTTACAAAAAATGAAACCAAAACCCCTTGTCATTGTAATTTCTTGGATAAATACCAAATTTACTGGTTATGAAGAATAACCAACTATAACTACTTCATAACTTGTTTCTCCTAATTAATTAGTATCTAGGAGTATCTAATGACAAACTTTCTTAAAAAAAATTATTTTGGAAAACCCAATGTTTATAAGATAAATACAATTATTGGATCTAATTATTTACCACCAAAAAGAGATCAATGGGCTACTAGCTTGTTAAGAAGCAAGTCCATCAACTTCCTTTCATTTAGCATCATTTAACCTCAATTTACTAATCCTCTCCATCTATTTTCAATTTGTCACTCCCACTAGTTTCACAATATTATTAGGAGTTTTTTTTTTGAAAATAAGTTATCATTGGGAGTTTTCTCCTTGTCTTCATTTTTATTTTGCTTCTTCTTCTTGGATTTCTCTAGTGATGAGGGATTCAATTTTCTATTTTTTGGATCATTATCATCATCATACTCACTTCCTCTCCCAACAACTCCACTTATGCCTTTGGTTCATTTTTATTTTGAAAAGACTAATATGCATCTCTTAAGGATTTTTCTTTTAGGATGATTGGTATGAAGATTGTTGGGTTCTAGGAGACTTAATGGAATCCCCTACTTTAACAACTTCTTCAACATCTTAATGAATGGGTGAATCATTCTCTAAGTCAATACCCATTTTTATCTTTTCAACGTTAGAATTTAATTCACCTCATCTATAGGAGAAGATTATCCTTTAGAGGCACCTTTTGTATGAACTAACAATTCAACATCCAAGGCAATTTACATAGGTTGTAACAATTCTTCATATGAGGATTCACCTATACTTTTGTTTATTTCCATCGATTTCTTCATATTTTTAAAAACTTACTCCTAAATTATCTTCTAATCATCCTCCATTTTGATCTATTTGGGCAGTCCAAGCGTTCATGTTGCTCAATCATGATCTCCTTGATTAGCATCAAAACACACATTTTTCCTTTTTGGATAAGAGGTTTTAATGACATCTCTTCAATCATAATTACTTCTCTTTGTAACCTTACGGAAAGAAACTTGTTTGATTTCTACCTCTAAATTACTTAACTTCCTTGAAATCTTGCAACGATAATGGCCCATTAAAAAGGGAAACATGACCATGCCCTTGATGTGCTTTCTAGTTATCTTTTCATTATCTATCAACAAAAATCTTTAAGGGCTAAGTCATTAGTGGATGGATAGGAAGTTTATTTAGATTACTTATCTCTTCAAATATTTGTATGCAAGAATAGATTGAATTTTGCACATACTAATTAGCATATATGTGTATTGCTTTCATTGCCTCCTCCAACAATCTAGATTGTTGTTCCATGAAAGTATTTCAAAAATATACCCCAAGAAATTATCATGAATGAAAGCTCTTTTCTTTTGATAATTCTTCACATGAAAAATTGGGTATCATTGGTAAATTGGAAGTCTTTAATTAATTTTATTTTGTCTCAAGGTCGATTCCATTAGAAACAAATTTCAAAAGGATGTAAACCAAATATCAAGTCATATAACATGATTTAGTTGTTAAGACATTGGAAAGTTGAAAAATTAATTCCTGGTAAATCACACAAGCCCAATCAATACACTTCTTATCTTCAGGAAGGAGACATCTAAAAAATTGAAGTGATGAGATTCTTGCTCACCACCAACCCTACTAAGCAAATCAATTGAGCCATCAATTTATTCTTTATAATCTGCTTTGTATGCTTTCAAGTTTATGTGAGAAATTATATTCTTTGAAATGCATATCCAATTCTTCCTTATGGACTTCATAAATGGTTCTTGATTGTATTCCAATGCCACTGCAACTTTAATCTTGGTGGTTCATCAAGTTTGAACATTATTGAACTATAGACAGTTTAATGAAATCAAACACTTTACCCTTGGATGTGACCATATTTCTTGTTACCAAGTCTAAATGCATCGCACAATACAACACAAATTTTGGACAAGCAAAATGACTGAAAGTGATAGGGATTAGGATTTAATTTAATACTCACACGGATTGTGCATATTAAATGCCACTTTTGTAAAGACAAAAATACTTATAAATATGTTTTTGATTAATGTAAATGATAGTTTTCATTCATGCTAATTCCTTGTGTCTATTTTAGAGTGTTTCCCACATCAGTGGTATCAGAGCCGAGCGTTGGATAGGTGAGTATCCTCTTCCTTTAGGCCAGTCTGGTTCAAAAGATGAATGAGAAAACCACCAACGGATCTTGGCATTGGATGAACATTCTTTCTTTTTACATAGACACCTTCAAGCACTCCTCATTTGAAAACTCTTACCGGGGTCAATATGGTCACCGACCTTCAGCTAGCCAGGGTTCCTCTAACAACGACCCTCAGCTCTTGATCTAAGTTCTCACACTTGGATTTGTCATCCCTTGACAACTTGATCCAAGTATCCACCCTTGGATTTGGTATTCCTTTGACACCATGCTGCCAAATTTCGATCCATTCGTTGGATGAAATCTCTCGACGGTACAGAGAGATCGATGTTGAATTTCAGTTGATTCAAAAAGCCATTCTAATCGATGCTATGGTATCTGTTGAAGCCGACAACTCTGAATCAATACCTGGAAGCAAACCAGGGTTTATGGGCAAAAGGTCCATCATCTTTCTTATGAGTGAAACTGAATATAGAGAGAAACTTGAAGAAATTTCTAAAAAGTATCAACAAATCGATGCTGAGTTTCAGTTGATCCGAGATGACATAATTGTAGAAGAACTTGAATCTGTTGAAGATGAAAATCTTCCTAATGCATTGGGAGATGAAATCCTTCCTATTGAAGAAGAAGAACATGTCAAATTTTTTTAGCATATTTATGATGAAGAAGATCTGAATTTCGCCCCTGATCTAAAAAAGATGAATTTACAACCACCCTGGATTTGAACTAGAGTTTCTAGGTGAAATACCCAACATCTTTCCATTAGACCATGTGGCTTTTGTTGCTTCTGAAGCGGATCCGAGCCCCGTTGAAGCTCCTAATGCAGATCTGAGCTTTGTTGAACCTCATGTTGCTGAGCTAGAAGACGTCTCAACGTCTGCCATAGTTCCTATGATTTTTGTATTTTTGCAGTCTGGAAGTTCTGATCTCCTATTTTCGATCGATCCATTGCACATGACCTTTGCGCCATCTTCCTTGGTGGCTCCACCATTTTCAGCATTTTCTTGCTCATTCAAGTCTGATCTATTATTTTTTGGTATTGATCTACCATATTTCATCGACAACGTCTCTTTTTAGTCTAAAGTTACTATGCAGTTTTCCGCTGCATTCATTCCATCGTCGTACACCATTTTTCCTCATGGTCGCAACCTTTTGTCTGGCGTAATCGATCATATTTCTAGCGAGTTTGTTTTGTTTCCTGGCAATGAGCTAAGAGAAGATTTTCTGCTAGCTTCCACCTCAAAACCATGGCAACGCTCATTTGATTTCGGCAAGTGTTGCACATGCTTCCGAACACATTTTTATAAATTAAATTAAATTATTATTTTTTTATTTAATTTAATTTTTCCATCATTAAACTACATTTATTAATGCATTTATTAAATTAAACCATTATGGTGCACAGTTTTTTTGGCAATATTGTGGTCCAAGTTAGCCCCCTACCGTCTGGTCAGATGTATCATCGAATGACTTTTTGTTGTCTTGGTCAAATCCAGTCAAAGTCTATCATTCCACCAATTTTTAATGCGAGGGCCATTTAATACACCGTATTTCAATTAAATTAAATTATTTTTTAAATTTAATTTAATTAAAACAATAAATTAAATTAATTTTTTAATTTAATTTATTATTTATTATTTTTATGTTTTTTCATCGTTATCATTTTCATAGTCGTTGCATTCCGCCTCGCATTCCGTAACATATCCACTTGTTGACCATTGATAGCCGTTGCAATCATTAATTAATTAATGATAGTCGTCCCCAGTATTCGTCAAAGTTTGTGTCGAGTCATGTCGTGGACAATTTATCCATCCTAGAGTCAATCAATCACATTTATTAATGCACCATATTTTCATTCAATCGCATTTACAAATGCACCATATTTTATTCAATTGGATTTATTAATGCGCCATATTTCATAAATTCCATTTTCTCGTATTTATTTATGTGTCATAATTGCATCATCAATGCCTTTCATTAATGCTTGAGGTCCAACATTCAAAACCAAAGATTTCATGCCGATAAAATTCAAATTTTTTGCTTGGCATATTTTGTGCACGTGGTTCGAGGTCTTTTGTTGCATCTTCTCCGACACTTCCGTTGTTTCTATCTTCTACCAAATTCAGGGATCCATTTTCAACTGTCCACTGACATAGCAGTGTTTACAGTTGTTGGAGAGCATTTTTTGAGCCTGTTCCAGATCCAATGTCAAATTTTGATTTTCTGAAGACATGTAAAACTTTATTATTTTTGGTCTTCATCTTTTTGTAATAAGAGTGCATTTTCGGTTGTACCCGACACTCTTCAGCTACCCATATTTCTCTTTCACACCTGTACGCATTGGGACCCAATGCTTCCTCAGTGGGGAGAAATGATAAGGATTATGATTGCATTAAATACTCACAAGGATCATGCATATTAAATGCCGCTTTTGTAAAGGCAGACATACCTATAAATATGTTTTTGATTAATGTAAATAACAATTTTCATTCATGTTAGAATGTTTCCCACATCAGAAAGTGCATGACCCAAAGATACTTTATATATTTGAGGAACATTTCCTCAATACAAATATTGTAAAAATTTCTCTTGTGATACTTAGGCAAATAGAATGTGTGGGGAAAGAGTGCATGGGGAGAACCAAGGCATGATCAAAGAGGGTTCTTATCATAACAATGCAATATTTGTAAATATTCTTACACAATACTTAGACAAATTGGGCATCAACGTGAATTTATGTTGAGTGTGGACAAGGTAGAGGCATATGTTGAACAACTGAAAGCATACACAAGTCTTCAAGAGAAACTTTGTGTTGTTATTCTTCAAAACACTTAGATATTTTTTTTATCTTTTGGATGTAGGAATGTAATATGGAAAGAAGATTTGATATAGAAACAACTCAATGCCAAACTAAGAAGGTATTATGAAAAAAAGATTAGCAAAAATCTCAGGTGACAATAACAAAGAAATTCCTATTTAACTCTTTGTTTAAATTTAAGGCAAAAATATAGATAGAAGGATTTTTCATAATAGATATGTGTACAACCCACTTAGGGTAAACATAGAGATTATTAATAGGGCAGGTAAAACAACATAAAAAAAGAACAAAAATGAGGGTTGGCTAGTAAGGGGTGGATACCCTTACTAGAGGAGACCATCATACCGTAAGATGTATTATCATGGAAGGCTTGACTAGGCTTGAAGAGATACTCTCTAAACATGATCCTGAAGAGAGGGTAAAAGTAAAAATGACTTAACAATATTTACAAGGAGAGGCAAAAAAATAATTTACTATGCACATATCCTAAAAAGTTGGATACTAGAGTGCATTGAATGTAATATGATGGTGGGAGTGACCATCTCAACTACATGCTATCTTTCTTAAAGCAATTTACATGGTTTACCCTTGCATAGATATAGGGGTTAACTAGATAAGTGATATGTAGACATGAGGTAGCAAGTTTGGATTGATAACCCCATAAATAAATATTTGCATGAAAGCTTTGTTTATGGGAGGCAAAAAGATTAACTTCGACGCAACATCCACCAAGACACTCTTTGTAGAGTCAAATGCAAGCAACTGCAAGATGTGAGGTGTACCTCCAAGATGTGAGGTGTGGAGGCACACTGATAATTTGATATTTAAAAATTTCAAATGTCAATTGCATGTGCACATCCACATTCCACAAGAGGCTTACACAAATTTTCTCTATTTGTTAAAAAATTTCATTGGAAGCTAAGGAAATCCATGAATTCATGCCATTGAATTTTTTTGGCAAATATTTTTGAAGCATTCTCTCTCATATAAAATAACCTTGTCTGAGTCATTTTTTCAAGATTTGAAACCATGGACAATTTTAGCATCATAAATACCATTTTTTAATCTGTGCAATGGTCCAATAAAATATTTTATCAAAATTCAATAATATAGTTTGTTATATTTTGTTTTTATTTTAGCTAAGATACTTTGCACTTTATCTTCTCCTCATATTCAATCGGTAAAATTATTTATGAATCAATTCTTTAAACTCATTCCATTTGGTAACGATAGGATTCTTAGTTTCTTTGAAGAATCCATGCAGGTTCTCCATCGTATAAGAAGATGATGTGACATATACAAATTATAAAAAATATATTTATTTATTAGTATAACCTAATTATTTTCTTTGAAGACTCCGTGTAGGTTCCCCATATTAAAGTACACCTTTAATTACTAAAACTACTTTTTCAAGATCCACTTCCTTTAGCCTCTTTATTGTTGAAAGTCCCACTTGGTCTCAATTTTGAAGAATGGTATTCCATTACAAGTGAAGTCCTTACCGACTTGCACTTTTTTAATCAATTGTATGGATTTAAAATGCCCCCTACTTGCATTATATATTCACCACATAATGGTATTACAACTTGACAATTATGCATATATCGTTTGGAAAGATTGGGACTTGGGTCTCCTCCTTAATATTCAAGGAATTTAACTTGTTGAGCTCATTTAATTTTATCTACTTGCTTTCTTTGCTTCATATAAGCTCTTTATTTTTCTTCTTTTTCCTTATTTTGTGAAAATTGGGTTTGACTTTCTCCTTTGTGCAATTTTCAGTTTTTTCATGGTTGTTATGAGTTTGAACTAAATAAATATCATATTTCCTTGAGGTACTATAAAATCCACAAATAGGGCTCTAGTATTTAAAAATTTTATTCAAAGGAATTCATTTCCTTATCTTCCATGGCTCTTAACAAGCATTCCTATCTTCTATTTTTTTATCAATTTGTCCTTGTTTCAAAGGATCCAAATCAATGCTTTTCCCACTTTAGGTTAATAATGAAAAAGAATTAAAGAATATATACAAATATGATATATAAGGCTTATTACCAATAGTATATTGCATACATATTTTTGAAATTGTTTAAATTCCAGCTTTATTCTTAGACATGAACTAATTGCACTATAGTAAGAATAATAAAGGCAAAATCAAGAAAATATGAACTATTCTACACTTGAATATAGGATAATAGAATTTATAATAATATTAAGAACATTGTACACAAGATGACACTATATTTTAAAAATAATTTACTAATTTTTTTTTTTTTTAAATTTACATGGTGGAATCGGTAGTCGCCACGAATCCGGGCAGGCTATCTAGATTTTTATGGCCTCCACAGTATTCTGCATTGTCCGCCCCAGAAGTCGCCACACAGATCTTCGCGTAGTATGTCCCTATAACCACCATGCCACAATCATTTTAAACCTTTTACGCCGCTGAAAGCACTAGGAAAGGGACAAGCGTTCAGTCTGACGAGGCCCGAGATTTGAACCTTGGACCTCCGCCCCACTTATGGGGTTTGGATGAACCAATTGGTCTACACCTCGGACCTAATTTACCATCTTGAAACTAATATATTTTGAAAAAATTTAAATGACGTACCCATTGCATTTAGATCTTCTTTTACTTGTTATGCCTTCCAATGTACCTATTAGGCCTTCTTGGACTCCTCTCTACTTTCCAAAATCTTATTTCTATCTTCTCAGTTTCACACTTTATCTCTTGTAGCATCTATTTCCCTTAGCAACCAACTATTGGTGTTTCGCCTCTTGTGTTTCCTTCTTCCTTGACCTTCACCCTCCCATATGAAAGCAATTATACAATAAATTAGTAATATATTCCTTATTGTATACATAACATTGGACCTTTAAGATTTGCATATGGCATTGCATTATAGTGCCACTTGTCCATGCCAACTTTTCAATCCAATCATCACATGCAAATTCAAGACTCTATTTTGAACTATTTTTTACCTTTTGGAATATCAAACAAATGAATTATGGTTTAGATATTTTTTATCATCATATATACTATAATGCAAGAAAAATAAAATATATAGTTTAGCCCCCTTTGATCTTGTATAAGAGATATTATGACTATATTAGGCTATATTTATCATTATAAAATATTAAACAAATTTAATTTTCCACAAATATTATATGCAACCAATAATATTTTTCTTCCTTAATTTGAAAAAAGAATCACTTATATTAAATTTCTTTGGTCATTTTGAAATCTAAATAATTTTACATTACATGTAAGAGTCCAAAAAATGGGATTCCAAGTTAGAAATAAGGTTTGGACATTAGTCACAATATTGACTACATTAATTTCAAATTTTACGTGATTTTGATATTATTTAAAAATATTTCCAATGGCATTGATTTTTTATAAGTAGGGTTTTGAAAGGGTTGCCATTTTTCCCTCTTACATCAACTTAGTCACATTGAGTTCGACAAGGACAACACAATAGTTAGGGCTTTGATATTTCTTTGGGAAGGTTCAAGGTTCAAACCACATCATACCCATAATGGGATAGGTTAGATGGTAGCACCCAGAGTGTTTGCAAGTTAGTTGCCCTAGTTTGATTCCTTAAGAGGGTGTCGGGGTTTTGTTAACTTTGTCTAACCCAACAAACTAGGGTTTATAGTGGTAGCACCTAATGGTGTTATCGATTTCCCTATGTAAAAAAAATAAACTTAGTCACATTGAGCTATATAACTTATTTCGTGGTGTCGAGATTTCAACCTTGTATGAGCTACAACATCTATTTATCCCAACCATTGAACCAAAGGCTCAATTGCTCCAATGACATTGGTTTCACTAGGTAAAACTATATGGTAATCTTATGGTACATTTAAGTTATCATTTACCAAAACTCTATACGAACAAAAAGATTAAACATATTATAAAAAGAAGAATAGATAAGCACTCCTATAAAATGGTGAATGAGATAAACATTTATTTAGTAAAAGTTAAGATTATACTGTCATTAATTGGAACATTACAATTATATGGTGCTAACATTATCCACCGACAAAAATAAATAAAATTAGGTGGATAAAGAGTAGAGCATCCATAACAGACTACATATAAGAATAAAAGCTAATAGCAATTAAGATACTATAGTTGTATATTGTTGCAATATGCTTGCTATCATCATTCATCCTTGGGAGAGCCTATCATGCGGAGAAATTTTGAGCATGTCTTCCATTATGTCTTCTGAAGTCTTAAAGGAAGAAAAATAAGTAATGAGTTCTTGAACTTGTTTATCATTGTTTACTACTTTCTTTTTTATCTTTTTTCTAAAACTTTTGAAGATATTGGATCATGTGAAATATCTGATGAAGCCTATCGATAACATCTAGTGTACTAGAAGCTCCAACAACATGGGAATGAATGCATCCCAAATGTAACAAAATATCAAAGGACAAGTTTTCTAAAATAATACCCCATGGAGGAGTGGAGCCGATAAACACCTTTTTGAATTTGAACTTCCAAATATGTTTGAGAAAAATGAGTCTACAAACATCCCAAAGTTTGGGATAGTGATCTTGCTGGCAAAGCAAGCTTCCAAGATCTAGTGAAGTATGGGAATAAAAAAGTGTAGAAAACATCCCAAATTTTTTTAGCCATGTCAAAAACTAAAATAAATGAATACTAGCTTTTGAAGCATTACAAAATTTGCATTAAGGAGAAATATGTAAAATCAGAGTCAAACTTTTAGAAGTTTAAAGTTTTTGATATAGAACTTGCTATCCAAAAAGCTAAGTTTTGGATTTAACAAGAACTTTCCAAATTTGAGTTGAAGAGACTTCCCTTGGGCATCGATAAAATTGAATTTCCACTTGATAATGAATTTAGAGTCCAATGGTAAAGGACACAAAATATTTTTGTAGATCCAATTGGATTTCATAGAAGAGATTCTATGATCATTAAGTTATCTACAATCAGCTCATATATTGTAGGCAGTTGTTCCCAATTTTATAAGGACCTCACATGGAATGGAAGCCACAACAAGACCATAAGACTCCTTGAATGAATAAGGAAGTTGTTCCCAAATTTATAAGGACCTCACATGGAATGGAAGCCACAACAAGACCATAAGACTCCTTGAACGAAGAGGGAAGAGAACAATAATTGTGAATCTGGGTCTATGTGAGAATTGAACAACTACTCAAATCCCAAATATATCTTATTCTATCTATACCTTTCTTAAAAATGCTAGTCCTTGAAGAGCATTGCACAAAGCTAAAGGTTTATCATTGTGGAGGATAATTTTACTCCACCAAAGACTGTTCAAATCGATGCTTAAGCCATGTCATAAGGAGTTAGACTTCCAAGCCAATAAATGAGAAACTAATTGCCATACTTTCCAGTTATGGATAAAAGGAGTAGATCCTTTAACCATAAAGTATGGTGCATTAAGGACCTTATCCTCCATTGGGGTTTCTTTCCATTTACCTTTGTGAGTAGCTTGGAAGATTCTATATCGAAACAAGTGTTTTCAATTTTCTTCTCCAGTAATAGCTGTAGCAACCCATTTCACAACCAAACTTTTGTTCTAGGTAAAGAGGATCAATAATACCTAAACCTCCTAAAACCTTTAGTTGAGTACAAAGTTCCCTCAAGATGGTTTTCATGCCTACCTCCCCATCCCATTTGATCCATAAAAAATTAAGAATGACCTATATAAATTTGTTATAGGCTTAGTTATCAAATTCATCAAATTTTCTACATGAAATTCGAAAATCATCGAATTTAAAACCCTAATGTATAAATTCTGCGAACAAACCCTAAATTCGGCCAAAAAAAATTGGGTTGAAAACATGGATCAAAAACCCTAAAATCAATTTTTAATTTTTGAAAGAAAATATCAGTTTTTAATTGTTGAAAAAATACAAATGAAGCATTATAAACACGACAACTGTGAAAAAGCCCTCCTGCAACCTCTTCCTCCTTTTCTCTGTAGGCTATGATTTCAATAATTGAACCTGTTCCAAATGGATGGCAATGAAATTTGCACGTGACAAACAAATCTCCTATTTGGAGGCTTCATTATTTATGCACCTACTATTTGAAATGCTCCTCGTCTCAAATAATCTACAAGTTCTTCGAAATAAAAGAAAATAAATATTGCTCTTTAACCTAGCTCTAAGGAGACGTAAAATTAAACTTTTCTAATTTTTGAACTTGAATAATATAATATATTTTAAGTGCTTTATTTTTTTGCCCAACATGCATGATCCAGTTTTGAACAAATTTGTATGATTTTTTATTATAGTTGGTAGAAAACTTATAATTTATATTTTAAAATAAATATTGATTTAAACTTTTAAGAATCTTCTAATGTGTTAAAAAATTACTATATTTAAATAAAGTTATAAAATGTTTATATTTTAAAAAATATTTTAATATATTTTAAAGTATAAATGTTTATATTTTAAATTTTTTTAATATATTTTAAAGTATAAATGTTTATATTTTAAAAAATATTTTAATATATTTTAAAGTATAAATGTTTATATTTTTAAAAATATTTTAATATATTTTAAATTATAAATGTTTATATTTTAAAGTATATGTTTTTTAAAAAATGTTAAAAATATTATTAAAAACAAATATTATAATTTTGTATATATGATTGGAAATTTTCTAGTAGATTCAAGCAATTGGTTTCGGGTTGGCCTCCCATTTCGGTTTCGACACTTTGAAACCTTCTGAGCGGGAGGCCTCCTGTTTTTCCTACTGGACCTGGCTGTTTGTTATGGTCTTTATGCTCTGTGTTGGTTGGATGGCTCTGTGACTAGGATTTTTGTTGGTTGGGGGTCTTGTTGGTTTACTTCGTATTTATTTTGGGTTCGGTTGCCATTGAATATTTGGTCAAGGTTCCTGAGGGGGATAGGGCCAAATACCGACCCAAACCTGTGGGGGGTGATATTGGGCTATTTGTATCACTGCAAAAAGTTTTAGTTGTTGACCCCTTGGCTAGATTTGACTCTGTGTTACTTTGGTTGGTTGCCAGTTGAGGGACCTTGGTTAGATTGCTCTGCTTTCTTATGAGTTTGATTTGTCATTGAAAATCTGGTTGAGGTCCCAGAGGGGGATAGGGCCAAACATCGATTCAAACCTGTTGGGGGTGATATTGGGATGTTATTTTTGTGGTAATATCTGACTGTTGTTCCCTCGGCTTTGGTTGTTCTATTACTCTGGTTAGCTTCGGTGGTTTGTAGAGTTTTTATCTCCGGTTCCAGAACTAGTGGTTGTGTTTGATCCCAGGGTTACATGGTTATCTTTTTGGGATTTTTCGATTTCACCTTGTTGTTGGGGTGTTTGGGTTGATTCAAGCAAGGCCTTTCTTCCAGTAGAGATCCAGATTGTCTCTTATGGTGAGGGCAAAATGGCCTCTGTGCAGTTTTCCGGTTTGGGCACAAAACCAATGTGTTATTTTTGGTTTAATATTTTCAATAGTTTTTGGTGCCTGGATCTTGTTTAGATGGGCGGGATGCTCATTTTATCTTGCTTCGATTATTGTACTGGATTCTATCTTGGCCGGGCGGTAATTTGCGCTTAATGTTTAAATTTTTTTGTTGTAAGTATGTCCAGTAACTTATTTTTTGGTTGAAGTGTTTTGTCACTTTTTCGATAACTAGCTCCACTCTATAAAAAATTTTGGAGGTCCTTTCAAAATTTTTTTGTCCATCAAATAAAAAAATTGTATATTTGATTTTTAAAATTTATATAAAAATAAAAAATAAATTTAAAATCTAAAATATTATTTATGTATCATTAGGTAAGATTTTAACCTTGATGGTGCATGTCGGTCTACATGTTGTCCTAGGGTTTTTGGTAGTTTCTGTTCATTCTTTGGGAGCTTGTGTCGGCCTTCATGCTGTGATTGCTTCGTGGGTGTTATTATGTCGACTTCTCCTCCCCTGACTTCGTCTGAAGCTGACAGTGAGAGGAATGACTCCGGTGGTGAACAAACGATCCAAAAAATTTATTCCCAAGGTGTACCACGAGGTATTTCTGAACCTGATGTTGTGATTCCTTTGCATGAACTCAATCAGGCATGCTCTTGGTTTGAAAATAATACTCTTATAAGGTATTTTTTGGGTTGGATTCCCCCTGAGCATGTCCTTAGGAAACTAGATTGAGCAGTACTAGGGTCCGTATGGGATTCAAGTTGACCATGTCCAAAATATCTCTAAGGGTTTTTTTTCATTTTCAATTTGGTAGTCCCGACCAAGCCCATAAGGTCCTCAATAAGGGTCCTAGTTACATTAATAGTTCACTGCTCATTTTTCAGCCATGGAGTCGGGATTTCACGATTTCTAATTTTGTTTCCCTAGTCGTGCCTGTTTGGGTAGAACTCTCGGACCTCCCCACTGCATGCTGACCCTTTTTGAAAAACTTGGTGTACATCCTTGGTGAATTTGTCTATGATGAACCCTCTCGGTTCATGTCGGTCTGCCCTAGTAGGAGAATGTGTATCAAGGTTGACCTAGCTAAAACCTTAAAGGAGTATATCGACATTCAGGTTGGTTCTACCCATATTCATCAACGAATGTTGTATATCAACCTCTCTAATACATGTTACTGCTGCTAGTCAACCTCCTACCACATTAAGTATTTCCCCTTGATGGCTAAAAAATTCAAGGTCAAGGCGACTACCTTGGTAGCTGGTGTTGTATTATCTCCCACTACCTCGCATCCTCCATAAAAATATGGTGAATGGATTAAGGTTTTATACAAGAAAGGGAAAGGTAGCAAGCCCGCTCAGGTGGGGCACACAGTGGCCACATATGCTCAGGCCCTAGCATCTAAGCCTCCCATGCAACCGTCGGTTATGGATTTATGCCCTGTTCACTCTCCTCATCTGATCGTCGAGTCTGTAGACCACGATGAAGGGATTAGGTCCACTATGCCCTTGAGTTCTCCAGATGAGGAAGGGGCTGAAGGAAGTTTCTCTTAGAATTTAGGATGACGATCTCGTAGCCCCCTGTGAGGTGAGCAACTTGCTCATTTAGACAAGCGACGGTAAATTTCTCTCTCCACCACCATGGACACCTTCAAGAATAACCCCTATCACCTGTTGTCGGATAATGCGATTGAGGCCAGTGGGGGTATGCAACTTGAATATTTTTAATGTTGTTTCTCTCCTAGAATGTGCGTGGGTTGACAGATTCTGTTCATCGTTACATGGTTCGGGATGAGCTCACTACCTGTTCCAGTATCTATGGTCGTCCATATTTTGTGTGTTTACAAGAAGTCAAAGTGGTAGGTTTCAATTTGCAATCTACTTGTTCTATGTTATGGCCTGGAAATCAGTTGTATGCTACCAACCACAATCACGCTAGCGTAGGCGCTATCATTTTTCTTAATAATAGGTGGACAAGAAATTTTGTCACATGGGGTTCTGACCCCTCTCACCATGCGGTTTGGATTCTGCTCGAAGTTAACGGTCTTCCTTCGGTATTATTAATATTTACGCCTCTAATATGGTCCAAGATAGATGTGCACTGTGAAGATGGTCTGCTTTGTCCTTACCTACCGTGATCTGGCTGATGTGTGGTGATTTCAATATGGTCGAGAAGCCTTATGATAAAATGGGTCATATCCCTAATAGGTGGGCCTCGAGAGAGCGACATGCTTGGTATTTTATGAAAAATAAACTGGGGGTCTTCGATCCCAATGGTTGTTTCTCTGTGGTTTAGTTTCTCGAGAATTTGTGGTTCACGTGGTATAATTTTTAGTCAGGCCCCGCAAGAGTTTCAAAAAGGTTGGACAGGGCTATGTTGTCAGACCAGCGCGAGTTTTATTTTTCTCATCGGCTCCCTTCATTCCCTTTTGTTGAAACCATTCCTGGTATGGTCTTGTCCCATCATTCCCCCATAATGTTCTCTGTTCATGTTTCCTCCACCCATCAATGGCCTACTCAAGCTCAATTGTTTCTTAACACTTCTTTTTTGCAACATGAAACCACTGTTTGTCACATCCAAAGGATCTGGAACATTGTACCCATACCCAATGGAGATTCAGGATGGATTAAGTGGTGGAATGATGATATTTTTCATACCACTGCTCTACTTAGAAGCCTGGGGAAGAAGGTGGTGCAGCTGCGTCGTCGCTCTAATATTGCTCTGCGTAATGAGCTTGCACATGCCTCCTTCCATATTGAGGCCTCTCCTTTTGACTTCGCCATTCAATCCCATGTCGCTTAGCTCCGACATGAGCTCAAAGTGGCTAAAGTGTACAAGGCCAGAGGGGCTCATATTAAAGCCAGACTGCATTGGCTCAAAGTGTGTGACCGCGTTTCTAAAGAATTTTTCCAGAGGCTCCGACATTCGTGTCACTCCACTCAATTCAAAGCTTTATTGGTTAATGGGGTTCACAACACCTTTTTTCATAAGATAGCAGCTGAATTTAATGACATTATTCTCATATTTTTGCTGCTCAGTCATACACCCTTGAACGAGAATTAGCCCTTCAATATTACAAAGAGGTTATCCCAACTTGCCTCTCCCCAGCACAACAAAATGAATGTGAATGACCCCTATCAGAGTAGGATCTTGCAGATGCCCTGTTTCAAATGACAGACATGAAGACCCCAGGGCTTGATGGCTTCCCCTACAAATTTTACAAAACTTGTTGGGAGTTTGTTGGTCCTGACTTACATAAAGTATATTTAGAAGCCCTGCAGTTTGGCTCCTTAGGTGCTATTATCAATAAGGAAAATATCAAGTTTATCCCAAAGTCCGGGGATCCAAAAATCATTACAAATTGGAGGTCAATAACTTTACTTAATGTCAACTACAAGATCATTTCCAAAGCGCTTGCTTTGCGGATTAGGCCCTTGCTTCCCTCTATTGTGAGGCCTGAGAAAATTGGCTTTATCCAGAATCAGTATATTTTGGACAACGTTCTCGCTATTTGGGAAGGGATGGAATGGGCTCACAGGTCTAGTCAATAGGCCCTCTTCCTCAAGCTTGATTTTGAAAAGGCTTATGATCAAATTGAGTGGGTTTTCATTCTTTCCATGTTGGAAGTTCTTGGCTTTGGTACTCAGTTTATTTCCTCTGTTAAAATACTTTTTTAAGATGCATTAACTATGCTTTCTCTCAACAGGTTGCAAACTAACACTATTGGATTGCATAGGTTAGTAAGACAAGGTTGTCCTTTGGCCCCCTCACTATTCATTTTAGCAACATAAGCATTTGGTTATCTTTTGGCTCATTGTGCTTCTCTTGGGATGCTTCGGGGTATTTCCCTTCTTGGGAATGCTGGTCAACTCATTAACGACCATTTTGCTGATGATTCCTTTCTTACTCTGAATGAGGATGAACAATCCATTTCTAAATCTTGGTCTTGTTTTGATATTTTTTGCAAAGCCTCTGGGTCTACTATCCAATGGAGGAAAACCTCATGTTACAGGTAATCCTACAACCTCTTCCCCACTGGCTTCAACATGTGCAGTGGAGTTGGATTTAGCCTGGAGAAGTCTTCAAATTCTTGGGCATTCCTTTTGCCTTTCAAGGCTCTCCGTCCCAATTATGGTCTTATGTCATCAGAATAGTAGAAAGCAAGTTGGAACATTGGAATGCTAAGAAGTTGTCTCTTGTTGGAAAATTTCAAATTTGCTCGAAAGTGTTGGCTTCCACACATCTTTATTACTCTTCTTGTTGGGTTCCTTCCTAGGCTTGTTACAAATGACTTGAAAAATTATTGTGGGATTTTCTGTGGTCTAGTGGGTTTGAGTGGAAGGGATTTCACAAAGTGGCTTGGGATATTTGTTGTCTCCCACGACAAGCAGGGGGTATGGGTTTGCTAGACTGTAAGCATCAAGGATTAGCCCTCTGTGCTAAATGGATTGTGCAGGCTCTCAAAGTACCTGAAGCATGAAAAGTTCTTATTAGACATTACATGTCGGTTGGGATTCCCCTCAACCGTCAATCCTGGGCAGGAATGGATTTGCCCTCTCTAGTGTTGGCCCCATTTTCATTAAAATCCCTGGCTCCTTTGTCATCAAAAGCATATGGAAGGCTTGGCAACAATTAAAACCTTGAATTGTTTGGAAGGGGTTCTGTTCACATAAAGGCCTTTCCATTAATATTCTTAATGTCTAGTGGTCCCCTGTATTCAAGCTTCAGGGTAAGCCGTTGGTCCAAATTCCTGGGGTCCATGCCCAAACTTTTTTTAATCGGGGCATTGCCACCATTGCAAATTTTACTCCATAGAAAACAGAGACTGGATTCCTTGAAACAATTTTAAAAGGATGTTTCGCTTGTCCAACGTTGACAAGGCTACGCATGATGTTGTTCTGGACCATACACCTTTCTCCTTATGGCAGAAATTAGGTGTCAAATCCCATAAACCCTTGTGGAAATATTGGGCCTGGTATAAGAGCACTTCCTTGATTAGCTACAAAGCCAGGCATGGTTATGACTGGCTTATGCCAACTGCACCCACGGTGCCCAAACTCAATGTCAAATGGGACCTTCTCTCATCACCCTCTAGGTGGAAAACCAGATTTCATTCAGCCTCGGCGTCTTATCTTGAGCCAAAGAAAGCTTTTTTTGCCTGGAGCTTATTGTACTAGGGTTTACCCCTTGGCCACAAACTTTCTTATATGGGGGTGCCTGAGCCCCGATGCTCGTTTTGTCAAGAACTAGAGTCTTGTATTCATATTTTCTGGGCATGTAGATGGGCCAGTATCGCTTGGAGTTGGGTGGGTTATTTCTTTACCCCATTTATGTCCCTACAACTTTCCTGGCATCATGTCCTTCTAAGTGATCCCATTTAGTTTTCTCTCCCGCTAAGGGAAGTGTGACAAATATTTAGAGTCAACCTTCTATTTCACATTTGGAAATCCAAAAACAAGATTATTTTCAAGCAGGTTGATCTATCTCAGGATTTTTCGTTTGCTGACAAGCTCGAAGTTTCTCATGATGTGTGGTTTCAGAGCTGTGACCAGGCTAAACATGTGGCTATGGAGCTGGACCATTTGCAGGCTTTGCTGAAATACTGGGGCGACACCCCTTGTGTTGTCAATAGGGAGGCCCCTGATAGTTCGCATCCTCACCCAACCAGATCCCGTTCACGTCGATGCCCTGATCGTGCACAGTGTCAACCTCCTTGGAGCAGATCTCGTGACTATGAAGGCCCGTTGTAGCAGTCGGATATGTACACCTCCTAGCATTCTACGTCTGTGATCACTTTGCAATTTGTGCCTGTACCTAATAATGGTTAGGGGGCTTCAGGCAGCCACGGGTATATTTTTTGTTGGTCCCGTCCTTCTCCAATTACTCATGCTTCAAGCTGGGGTGAAGAGCGCTTTGATGGGTAGGGGGAACCACCCACTTCAAATGGATAAGACCCTGTCTGCCATAGGCTCCCTTCTTTAATATCATTTCTGGTTGTAGAATGTTTCTAGTTTGTTGTTGATGGTCGTGGTGCCCGTGTGGTGCAGTTTATTTTTCTTTATCTGTTATTAGGATAAGTTAGTGGTATTTGGGGTATGATTTTTTTCCTACCCACACTTTATTTTGGTTGTAAAGAATTTCTATTTTTATTATTAAAATGACCTTTCATTTAAAAAACATTATATGAAAAAATATATGTACATTTATAATATATGTCGAATTTCAAAAACTCAAATATGAACTCAACTTGATAACTAAAGTTATAAGCATCATTTGAAACCATCCAATAAGAAGAGTAGTAATCATAAGAGAGTCCAAGATAATATTAAATAAAATCTCAGTATGAAACATTTGTCACAAAAAGAGTAAAGGTGAATGGGAGACAATATCTTTTATAGTCAAACCTTTATACAAATGATTAAAAACTATAGCAACAAGTGCACAAAAAGAAATGCAAGAGGACTCCATTATGTTGCCATATATTATAAGAACAACAATAATACATACTTTTGATAAAGCACGTTACCTTTTTTCAATCATAGATGGCGGGGTCGACCTTAGCCAGCATCAAAAAAGTTGTGAGGTGGGTCCGCCCTTCATAATTATAATGACTCGACTATCATTATCTAAATTAAAATTTATCTTTCCAGAGTGGGTGCAAGCTGCAGACAATTATAAATATAACAATACCCACGAATAGACTGATGTGCCTTATAATTATTATTTAAGGTTCGACGTTTTTTTTGTTTATTGCATTAATTTAATCATTTATATTTTCCAGTGAAGAAAATTAGGCGAATCAAATTGAAACTATATTTTAACAGAGATAAATATTATTATATGGTAAGATTTTAACGTGAAGATTTTGAAAAATATTTTCTTATCATGGTGGACTTGCTTACCTTCGACTCTTATTTTTTATTTTATGCCTATTAAACATTATAGGTTTCTTATTATAAAATAAGATCAAGTTGAACATGCAGTCAAGTTTCCTTTCGAGTGGTTGGAAAAAGGAAGAAGCCCTTTTTGACTAATCATGTTGAAGATCATCTATTCTTTCTAATAAGTATTATTTCCAACCAATCCCTTCGTATATTTTTCTAATCGTATTGTTACCTTCAACAAATTCTTTTACTTTAAAAATGGTAGTATTGCTACCTTCAATCAATCCTTTTATTTTGGAAAAAGTTGCAGATATTAAATTTTTTCTAATAAGTTTTATTGTTACCTTCAACCCATCCTTTTGACAAATGGTAGTATGGTTACTTTCAATCAATCCCTTTACTTTCAAAAATGGTTGAGATCATATATTTTTTCTAATAAGTGTTATTGTTACCTTCAGTCAATCCTTTTACTTTGAAAAATTGTAGTATTGCTACCTTCAATCAATCTCTTTACTTTGAAAAATGGTTACAGATCACTTATTTTTTCTAATAAGTCTTATTGTTACCTCCAACCAATCTTTTTACTTAAAAATGGTAGTATTGCTATCTTCAACTAATCCCTTTACTTTGAAAAATGGTAGTTTAATCTAATAATAAAATAAAAGGAAGTTATTTTCTATAATTAAATGTAGTAAGTATAATTAAAATTGATAAGAAAATTTAAAGGACTAAATTTAAATTAATATTTTATAGGATTACAAAATGTTATAAGAAATTTATGAATTAATACTTTAGAAGAGGTTAATGCATTTTATATTATTATTTAGATGAAGAGTTATAGAAATTTATATGATCTTGTAGAGAAGAGTAAGAGATTGAGTCAAAGGGGTTTAGATGAAGAGTGTAACAACCTTCCTTGGTAAAATTTTTTATAGATAATGAACTATGTTTTGGTATGAATATTTAATGGTATAGCTTCATTTTATGATGTTTTTATGATGGGATGATTTCATTCTTTTAAGCTTGGAACATGGTACTGCTGATAATTTTGTGGGTGCAAAACTAGGCACTCTCATGGGTGGGATCATATGGGTGAACCATCTAAATTGAGAGATATTAAGGAAAATGATGGTGATGACTTACTCATCGATAACTCAGGGTAACAAAATACCCTTCACATAGATGCATTTGCATTTTACTTGTTTTCATATTTACACCATTGAGCTAGGAAGTTGCTTGTGCAATGAGTCTCCTTAATAGGTTGGCAATAGCATTAGACTATATTAAAGGAGACCATCTACTTAAGGCTAAAATAATGGTGTGTAATATTGTTAATGTGAATGTGTGTTTGTTTGTGGTATGCTTAGATTTTGTTCGCTAAGAATTAATAATGTATAATTGGTTGAATTTAGTTTTGCATAAAACCAAAAATAATATGTTTGTTTTTTAAAAAGGAAAGAGTATTAATGTATCTTTTAGTTTAGAGAATATTAATATAGGATTAATAATTGATACTAACCTTTGATATTAATATAAGTTACCATTATTTAATTAAATAATTAGTATGGTTTAAAAGAGCTCCTTTTCTAAGTACCTTGGAGGTATTTTATTCAAGAAGGTAAAGGTGGCGCTCTCTTGAATGTTTCATACGTTATATTCCTCCAAGCAAGAGAAGGCACAGATGCTTATTTGAATCCTTGGAATGTGTTGGGTGGAGGATGAGTTTTTTTTGGAAAGCCAGGATCGAAAGCTTGGAGAAGAGGGAGTCCTTTGGGCAGCGCAACAACGATTCGGGAGACATGGGAAAACTTAGAACAAAGGTGCATGGTTATTTGTTGTAGTATTTTTCTTTGTAGATTGATATACTTCCTACTCGTATAGTTGCTTTGTTATCATGCTTTAGTTATGATTGAATGTTTTTATGTACTTTATTTCTAGTTATGAAAGCTTGTGTGATTTTGGTAAGCTTTCAATGATAATCCTCCTCTGTGCTTTGAGTTTGAACATTGTTGGATATCTTTTAGTGCTATGTACCTTATTTATGAGCTTCATAAATCTATTCCTTGGGTCATGCCAAGCCAAACGGCTATCGGACTGCGTGTTCCCTCATTTTTTTTTTTTTTAATTTGTGGAAGCTTATACTTTGTAACTGTGTGTTGTTATAGCATAGAACCTTTGACTCTTGCAATGGGCATAGTGGATTGTCTAATGTTGATAACGTCAAGTTTTAACTTTTGTTATGATGTTTGTGCTAGTAAATCTCTAAGGTTGTGTGTCGATTAACTTTGAAAGCCTGATTGTGTCTTTGATGCTAGCATTGTTGTGTGAGTGCATGGTGTGTTCGTTCTTAAAATATGGATTAAGTTAGCTATTTTATTTAGAAGAAAACCTTACCCTCATTTTGTTTATATAAGTATGGTCTACTTATTTGTGTACTAAGCGTTCTATTGGATTATTGTTTATTTTTTTTGTTTTTTAAATTTGCATGGTGGAATCGATAGCCATCATGAATACGGGCAGGTTGTCCGGCTTTTTATGGTCGCCATCGTATTATGTGTTATCTACCCCAGAAGCCACCATACAATTCTTTGCGTAATCCACCCCTATAACCACCATGCCACAATCATTTTAAACCTTTGACGTCATTGAAAGCACCAGGAAAGGAACAAGCATTCAATCCGGTGAGGCTGAGATTTAAACCTTGGACCTTCGCTTTACGAGGTTTGGTCAAACCAATTGATCTACATCTCAGACATGTTATTGTTTGGTTTTAGTAGGAACATTTGTATAAGTAAATTATTAAATTGTGATGAATTTATTGAATTAATTCCTTTGAGTTATGTAAAAGTTATTTTGGAGATGCCTCTTTAATTGTGGTAGTTATAGATGTTGTGTGAAATCTATACGGAAGAAACTTGGGTGGTTAAGGTTTTGAAAAGGGGAACTCTTAAGGGAGGATGATATTGCTATGGTTTGATTTGTTAGAATGAGAATTCTCTTAGTATTATTGCTTTGTAAACCTTTCTATGTGTGGTGATTCTTGATTAATTATGTAAAGTGAATTGAATATTTTGCTTTGAAAAGAAAATATATTATCATTATAATGGTTCTTAAACTTGTGTGGGTAAAGGGATCATTATAAAAGAGAGAAGTATGGGATTCTTTATGGATTGGATTGTTTGTTTAAAACTTTATACATGAATCTTTTTCTTTATAAAGAGAAGAGATTATTGTTATAATGGTTCCCGAGACTTGTGTGGGTAAAGGGATCATTATAAAAAATAGAAGTATGAGATTCTCTCTGAATGGGTTGATGGTTAAAGTTTATGTATGGATGTTTTCTTAGTGTTAGAAGCATGGTTAAATGCATTCCATTGGAGCTGCCCTGATTTCCTAAATATTCCTCAAGAATGGGGTAGTCCTCTTTCATGGAGAAAAGTGGTGGAAGGTGGATGGTGTAATAACCTCATGGATAGTTTCTTTGCACCTTTGATTGTAAAGTGATATGAAAAAATAAAAAGCTATATAGAGGGATGTTCTATTAGCTAGATGATATGTAGACCAATGTATTAGACAAGAAGATTGATTGAATTGTTTTTATAGCACATCTGTTAATTTGTATATTGTTTTAATGATATGATTCCTTGCATATTTTATTATTGACTTTTTAAAGTTGTGGATGTGCTTCATATGGTGGTTATTTATTCACACCTAGATTGTTTAATTATGGTAATGAGATGCTAAAATGCTTCTTTATGTATTTACTTTAATGAATAGCAATATGATTATGTGTAATCTATTGGAATGCTTTGATATGTAATTACTTTGGTAGCCCAAAATGAGCATGTGGATTATTGTAAATGTGATAGCTTTAGATGAAGCTTATGTTACTTTAAGATGCTTATGATTTCATTCTTAGTTAATATGATGTTATAGCTTAAATATTTTGAGATGCAAATCTTTGGGTTACTTAGAGAGAGTTGCTTTTATGCTTTCTGGGGTAGGAAGGGGTTCTTGGGTGAACTTTCTACCTTATATTAGCATTTAGCCCAATCCTGGAAGGAGTTACAAGTATGCAATATCCAGATATAGGTGAGCCCTAGGATTTGTGAGAATGTAATAGCTAGGTACTCATAAGTCTGGAAGGAGTTGCGAGAATGCAATAGCTAGATACTTGTGGAATGAAACACCTTGAACATGATGATCATGTGTAACCATGTCTGAAATACTAGGAATCATTCCCAAGATAGTAGTGGTGGTGCCATAAATGTGTAGGTTCTAGTGACCATATTCATTAACAATTGAGTGGTAATGACCTTAGTTAACCCATGGAGGTAAGGTAACTAAGCATAAAGACTTATGCCTTATTAACCTACCTAGATGGACTTAGGTTAAGGTTAGGGAATAGGAATACCCCTTTAAGTGTTATGGGCCTTAAAGGATAATCCCTATGCTATGGTCACATTGTCCTATGTCGATGAGGGTATGGAAAAAGTGGGGGGACCACTTTTGGAATCCTTCTAAACGAGGAGGTTTAGTAAGGTGAACTTCAAAGACCATAGGAGTTGGCCACTCCTATCCATTATGTGTCATTTGTAGCAACTTGAAACTCAATTATGGTGAAGCCTTGAATGCTGAAGAGAAAAATATTGGGTCTTCCTTATGAACCCTTAATTTTTTTTATCTCTCTTGGGTTGGTAATTGGTTTTTAGGTTGTTACAAAGAGGAAGTAACCAAGATAATTGGAGACTAATGAAATACCGAGCCAAAGGGGTTTAGATGAAGAGAAAGTACTTGAGATAATTGGTACGCAATCTCATGGCTTGTCATATTGATTACTTATATTTCTTTTCTCTCAAGATATCTTGTTAATGCAATAAAGAAGGCTTAAAAGTCTTTGAACATGGTTGTTGAGGTTATAAGTGTTACCCTCCTACCTATAGTTGGAAATATCGTAAAGTGTGCAAGTGTCATAATGTTTGCAATGATAGATAAATTGGACATTTTGTTAGGTGTTGCCATTGGGTCTTCAACAACAATATCAACGTTTCTAATTCCCTTTTGTGTGGTTATTGATTGAATTATGACACCAAAGTATGAATTGGAACTTTCATTTTTTTGAGATGCTAAACTATTTATTATAGTTATTGTGGTTGCACTTCGACTTTAAGAAAGAAACTAACAATCTAGATATGGTAAAGCGGAATATGATAACGTAAAGTTTTGAAAATATTACTTTATTAAAATACAATGCATAAACAATGAAAATAGAGTAAAAAAGAATATTGAATTCTAAAATACTTGTATTAAAAAAAAAATGAAGATCTAGAAAATAAATATCTAAATATAACAACTCGATTAAAATAAAAATTAAATCTATTTATAAACTTTCAAATTTAAAAAAATAATAATTTATTAAAAATAAAAAACTCAAATACAATATTTTCTTCATAAACAAAGATAAATAAATAATAAAAACAAATAATTTAAGATATGGAAGTGTTAAGGGGCCTATAAAATCCATGCCATAACACAAGTATTTGAGGGTCTAATAACATGCATTGTTTGACTTTTGACATGCTTATTTTTTTTTGAAAGCTTGGCCACCTAAAATGCTTTCTTTCATTCCCTTTCAATATTATATAGGTCTAAGTTCCATCAATATTAGATAATAAAACATTGTTTTAGTTTTCAAGGGTCAGTGGTCTAAGTTTTATCAATATTAAATAATAAAACATTGTTTTAGTTCTCAAGGGTCAGTGGTCCAAGTTCCATCAATATTAGATAATATGTTTTATTGTTTTAGTTTTCCCTTTCATAACCAAAATAATTATTTAACACAGTGATCCGAAGTTCCATCAATATTTGATAATTTGTTTTATTGTTTTAGTTTTCAAGGGTAAGTGGTTTAAGTTCCATCAATATTAAATAATATATTTTATTGCTTTAGTTTTCAAGGGTCAGTGTACATATGAGAAGTTAAATAATCATTTTGAACCAAATTAATTTTGGTTATGTGAAAGTTTTATTAAAATTTATTAAAATAATAATTTTATTAAATATTATTATTATTATTATTTTTAAAAGCGAAAAATCTTTTGTGGGGCTGCCTTGGTCTAAGAGACCACGAACAGGGGTTCTACACCATCAAAGTCACCCGGGGGTCGCACCCAGCCTTGCCCGCACCAACATTATCAATTGGATTTTGGGTATCCAATTCAGCTTTTTGGTAGGGTGGAGATTCGAACCTGAGACCTCTCTTGGAGGATTGCCCTCTCCTCTCCAACTCACCTACAACACCTAGGTTTTTTATTAAATACTATAAAAAACATTAATTTTAAAATAAATGTATATAATAATTTTTATTATAAAAAGTTTTTTTTTAGATACATAGGAGAGTTGGTTACATTTACATTATTTTTAGTAACTGTCAAAATGTTATTATCAGGTTGTAAGACAACCATAATAAATTATATAAACTTTAAGAATCAAAATAACAAATAATTTGAGCCTTACCATGGCAAGAGGGCCTCATCCTCACTATGGCAGAGAGGGCCCGTGAGGGTTTCCTCCACGAGGGTTTCACTCCCGCTTCGACTTCGACGCTCTAAAACCCTTTGAGCGGGAGGTCTCCTTTCTTCCATTATGGATCTGGCTGCTAGGCACGCTTAGTTTTTCTATTGTGGTTCATGACCAGGGTGTTTTGCTTGCTGGGGATCTTACTGGTATGTTATGTTCTCTTATAGGTTAGGCATTATAATTCTTATATGGGGCAGAAGGCCGAATGCTGACCCAAACCTGAAGGGGTGATCTTGGATCGTTATAATGCAGTGGAAAATTTTGGCCATTGACCTCTTGGTTGGCTCTCGCTCTAGTTGGTGGGTGTGTTGGGTGGCTGCATTTCTTGGGTTGTTTGCTAGTTTCGGGGACTTGGTTGGATTGTGCAACATTTCTTCTAGGTTCGGTAGTTTCATATTGTTTTGGCTTTCTAGGGAGAGGAAAGGACCCTCTACTAACCCAAACCCGTTGGGGTGAGCTTGGTATGGTGTTTGGTTGCAGAAATCTAATGGTGTTCCCTTGGCTGGCTTTGGCTCTGATGGCTTGGTTGCTCTAGTTGGATGGTGCTTGGATGGCTTTGTTGCTAGGGTTCTCTACCAGTAGTGGGTTTGTGGCTGATTTGTACTACTTTCTTTTGGGTTCGGTAATTTCTTGTTGTATCTGGATGTTTCGGGGAGACAGGGCCAAATACCAACCCAAACCAATTGGGGTGAAAGTGGGTTATTATACTGCAGTGGCTTTCATATTTTGACCATATGTCTCTAGTGGGTTTCCTAGCTTCGGTGATCTGTAGAGATCTCTTTCTCCAGTTCCAACATTGGTGGTGTGTTTGATCCTAGTATTCTAAGGCTTATTTTTTTGGGATCTTACCCTTCTCCCTCTCAGGTGCGGTGTGAAATATTGCTATCTCCTTTTTATTGTACCTGAGAGCGGTTGTTCTTGAAAATTTTTTGGTTGGCTCCAGCGGGATTTGCAGGTTTCATGGAATTTCTTGTGCAGATCTCCTAGATGGTTTTTATGCTGTGGATTTTTTTGACCAGTATTTCTAGTGTTATTTTCTTAAACCGACTATTCTCATGAGGGGTTCTCCTATTATGTGCTTTTTTGGATAGATTTGTTGATTGTGATGACATGATTCCTCTGTTCTCCTTTCTTGTTAGGCGGAAAATGCTTCGATTTGGGCAGTTTTTATTTGTAAATTTATTTTTAACCGTAGCATTTTCATTATTCTGTTGTTTTTCTCCGTTGCTTTAGATTCAGAGCACACGGTGGTTTGACCATGGGACAATCTCTTGTATTTGCTTGATAAAAATTTGCGGCTTATTTGCTAGGAGGTTGTTTCATTGGATTTTTGGGTTTGATTCGTAGAATCCAACTCAATATTTCTTGATGTCTTATTGCTAGATCTAAGGTTTGGGGGTACCTTTCAAAACCCTACTTGTAATAGGTATGGGGACCATTTTAAAACCCCTTTTATTATTAATCACAAAAAAATAACAAATATTTTTTTTTGTTATAATTTTATGGTAATTAATTTATTATTAATTTTCTTGTATACGTTGCTTTAGGAAGATTAAAATAAAATTTTATATTGTCACGAATAAGAAATATTAAGGATTTATAAAGATATATAGGATTTCATTATGAAAATGAAAGCTTAGGGTAAAAAAACAACTAATAAATATTTAAATATCAATAAACAATTATAATTGTTAAAGAGAAATGCATAAGGTAATGTTATTAGTTTTATATATCCAATCATTTTAAAAATATGAGTAATACACCAAAACATTGATAATTTTTGTTGAAAATGTTTGTAATGTAATTGAAACATTTATTAGTTCTTGTTAAGCAAAGAACCATTATTTCCACACATATCACCCATTTTATTGTATTGGATCAACTAATGAAATGTATGATTTTTTATTTATTTTCACAATATTTATAAATGTTTAAATTATTTAACCTTTCGAGAAGAAAAATGTTGAAGTTTTTATTTAACATGGTCATAGAGGCTCCTGAAGAATACTTTATCATCCATTTATTCTCTACCCCATGGTAGTGGACATTGGTTTTCATAACAAGTGTAACATGGAAGAGACTCCTAAAGAATAATTTACCATCAATTCATTCTCTACCCCATGGTAGTGGACAATAGATTTCACAACAAGTGTAACATGAAAGCGACATATGGTGTGAAGTCCATTGATCATAATGTTGAGACCAAGTTAAAGATCTTTATGGAAGAAGTCTATTTTGGTAACTGTTCCTATAAAGGAGACCATGATATTTGGTGCCCTAGGCATCTAGGACTATATTCATGGCACTTTCTTGTTCCAAAGGCAAAACCATCAATTTTACAACAAGAAGGTGTATCAACTTGAAGTTGATAAAGATCCACCACAAGAGGGCATGCGCATATGGGTTAAGCTTGAAATATTGATGGTCTTGTTCCTAAAAATATATGATCTAGACTAGAAGAATGACTATGCATCACTTATGATTTGGATCAGGCCTAAAAAATATAGAACATACTATATTATAGGAATACATTCAAAATAATATAGAAATATACATAAAATACAAACAATTGTGGTGTTCGTCTTGTTCTTCTTACTAGTAAATATCAATGAGATGGTGAGGGTCCAAAGACTTGAACATGTTGTGCTCATTTACCATTTTCTCCTTGGTTGTCTTCTACTATTACTGTTACAAAATAAGTCCTCCCATAACTTAGCTTCTCAAGTGGTTTTTTGGTTGACCATTCAAGCTTCAACGCATGACAATATATTTTTATTTTAATGACCCCATACTTCAATTAAATATTAATTAAAGATAAATATGTTATTCATTTTATTTAATGCAAATTATATAAAGTTGGAAAATGTTTAATAATGTGGCATGTGATTGTATTATTCTAGAAAATTCAACACTATGAGGCAATATGATAAAAAATCTTCCAATGGTTTACTTGGGTTTATGAATCCTGTGTAAAGTCGCTTACTAGTTTCAAAACCATTATAAATACCCCTAAAGATCTACATTTAGAGGTATATGAATTTTTTCTATTGTATACCTACTTGAAAGAATTCCTATATGGGTTTATTGCTAATGATCTTGCAAGTGAATGATAACCATCCTAAATTGTTTACCATATTCATTTGGTCTTCTATTTGATTATATAATCTTGATGGTTTTAAATTTGGTTTATTCTATGCTTAGCATGTAGCTTATATTTTACAAGGATCATAACCATGATGGGAATGACACAAAATGAAAGTAAATTTGATACTTGCCAATTCAAATCCAAAATGAATGAATAATAAAGAAAAACATACCTGTCAATTGTTTTTCTTCCTTATGTCATCTGGTGTATTTAGTTTAAGTTCTTTGTACAAAGTAGATATGTTTTTAGATAAGTTGACTTCATAGCAATAATCAAATAAAACATTTTGTCTATAAAACATGAATTACTAGAACAAGGATGTAAAAATGATTTTGGGAATCAACATTGATGCATGGTTTGTATGATTTTTACTTTTGATTCCATACCCTTGACATAATTTTCCATAAGCGATCAAGGTTTCCTAATTCTTTTAGTAGCTTCATTAAAGATGTTCAGGGGATACAATTTTCATTCCTATCAAGATAAAGTAGTTAGTTTGCACAACATCATAAGTCACATTAAAATTTTAACCATGTCCTATCCTAGATCTAGTGGGACAATTATTCATAACAAGAAGAATTTTACTATTATTTCACTTCATTATCTCTGTATTATGAATAGAAAAAAAATATCCAATAAAATTTTTATTGTGCTTAAATCTATAGTGGAATAGCTACAAATGAGTTGGAAGGAAATTGACCTAAAGCTATATATTTTAATTATGGTTGCAGGATCCACTTGTATCTTAATCATTCTCATATTTTCCATTATGATATTTAGATTTAATAAATATCTCAATTATTTGTTGGTCTCCTATTAGGTGAATGAGGGGGGTGATGCAGTATATAGGAGGGGATCTATTGAAATACTACCTCTTTTAGTAGCCCCGAAAAACTCACATGCATACACATGTAAATACCAAAAATAAGCAACAATTTCTTACATTTATTTGTTTAAAAAAATTACATCAATTTGAGCTTTCATGATGGTCCTCTTGGCATTTACTTTCCAAGTCCTCGTCGGTCATCTTGGATCCTTGCCAACTCCCTTACCAGCCTCTTGTTAGTCCCTTGCTGACCCCTTATCAATCTCTTGTTAGTCCTTTATCAACTCCTTATCAACTCTATCTAGTCCTTTTCCAATTCCCGTTGACTCCTTGATAATCCCTTGTCAACTTATTTTTGGCAAGATACCTTAAGTTCAAATGTGAACCTTGTCACATGGGTGTGCCACCACCAATTCTCCACTAGTTTCTCCATCAATTTTATCTCAATTCATGCTAAAAAATATTGTTTCTCTTTTTCTTTTTGGATATGCAAGATTACATGTACATTCAGATGCTCTTACGTTAGGGGCCTCCTAAGAAGCAAATAAGGCATGAATACCATAATATAAGGAACAACATAGAGTTTTCCCTATGAATTTATGGAAAAAGTAGAGGAAACTCCTTGAGAAACCACTCCCACTTTTCATAGGCAAGGATAATGTACAACTCTTCTAAAAGTGATGATCATGGGAGTTGGATCCTTCACTATATTGTTAAAAATCTTCATGTATCCTTCTTACTAGCATTTTGTATTGTGCCTTGATGCCAACACAAGATAATTCTCCTTAGATTTAGGTTTCTCAATTTGGCCATTCAAAGCAAGCCAAATGCCATCTTAGGAGGCATTAAAGATTGGATTCAAGACTACGATCTTGAGAATAAAAACTTACCAAGTTGTGTAGCCAACAAGCCACCCATTCCAAATATAATACAATAGGAAACATCCTTAAAAAGGAGATTTTACACCAAACATAAGAAAAGAAGCAATAGGCAACCTTAAACACATGACCTCATTAAAAAGTCTTATTTCATGCTTCTTTGACCAATAGTGTTAGATTTCATACCTATTTCCAAAAGCAAATAGAAGCAATTCATCCACTCAAATCTTATACATTAAGCATAAAAAGGATGAAAGAAGAGATATAATTCATGGGTGCCATTGAGCACCAAATAGTGACTATATCATCCATAGATAAGAATCACAAGACTCCAAAATAATAGATTGAATGGTGGAGGGTATTTACACCAATACCAAAACCCTAATTGCATAATGAGGTTAACCTAAAATAACATAACAAGCAAACTTTAGGTTAGATCTTCGTCTACAATATTTTAGATTAATATTAGAAAGTAAGATAAATTTTATTTCAATATAGAAATTCAACTGAATGAATTACTTGGAAAAAACATAAAACCTTCAAACATTAAACAAGTCTAAAAAATTGTAAGAATAGAATGGCCCTTCTCCTCTGTGAACGCCCTTATCCTCTTAGCTCTTCCTCTACAATATTTTAGATTAATATTAGAAAGTAAGATAAATTTATTTAAATGTATAAATTCAATTGATTGAATTACTTGGAAAAACGAAAAAGGGCTAATTGGGAGACCATTTATCACATTTTCCTTGAGTTCCATTTTTCCTTGACTGTCCTAAGTGGGGTTTTTTATGCCTTCAACATTTCTTGGGTTAAACCAGCCATCGTACTTGATTTGTTCGACTAGTGGCCTTACCCCTTTTCAAGCCAAAGACTTAGATACATGTGGAAAATTTGTCTCAATCACTATATTTGGCAGGTGTGGTTAGAAAGGAACCATAGAGTCTTTAATGAGTCTATCCATGATCATAAAATTATCATTTCCAGGATCCTATCCTTTGCCAACGAGAATGTGAACCTTATCCCTTTTGATAGCCATAAACCTCATCTACAGGAGACCACGATTGCTCAATATTTAAGCTTAACCTTGTTAGATGAGTCTGTGCCTAGGGTAGTCAACCCTAGAGTCAATTTTAAGTGGTCCCCACCTCATACGGGTTGGTTTAAGCTTAATTTTGATGGAGTGGCTAAGGATAATTCTGGCAGAGAAGGCACTGGTGGTATTGTGTGAGATCATAATGGGAATATGATGCTTGCATTTTTTGAATATTTGGAAACAAGGACAAACAACGAAGCTGAAGCTAGAGCTATGTGGAGAGGCCTTCAAATGAATAAAGACTTAGAAGGCAATTTTATCATAGAAGGAGACTCTATGCATGTTATAAATCTCCTCAATAATTGGAAAAAACCTCCTTGGAGGATTAAAAAAATTGTTGAAGAAGCTAGGATTCTTTTTCAGGGAAGACAAGACAGAAAAACCCAACATATCTTTCAGGAAGCTAACAAAGTTGCTGATAAGCTGGACAATTTGGGTGTCGATGGTGATGGACTTTTCAAATGGGAACACAGTGTCCCGAGTGAAGTAGAGGAGCTTATTCAACAATAATGCCAAGAATGATAGTAAAATTTACCAATAGGGAAGGCACTGTAAGTTCAAAGGCTATGAGTATCCCCATCTCTTTTTTGAAATGGACTCATAGTAAAAATTATTCGAGCTGTCAGTCTTGGTGGATGCTACTTGGAAATACCACAAAGACTAATGGGGATAGTCACATGTCAGATAACATGGCTCTTAGTCATATTAGTAATTTGAGGTTGATTGATAATCATAGGGTAGGAAAGAAATGACAATATAAGACTTTGAACCAGAGCCACGTGGACCACCAAATAGCCACCGCCATAAATCTAGCCAACAGGTTCACTTCTCCAAGGCTAATTGGCCAAGACGGGATGTGGTCCCAAAGCATGTCATATACGAAAGAAAGTAATTACCAAAGAATTATTAAGAGTAACTATCAATACAAAGCTTGTGGGAGTTTTTTTTAGTACTCTGTTGTGTGTCTGCAATTTTTTGTTTCTCCACTGTTTCAAGGAATGGATCTATGTCTATTTTTTTTTGTAATTATGATGCAAGTGTATTTTCTTGGGGTATACCCAAAATGTTGTATGGGAAGTTTCTTTTTGATAATAGGCTATGTGCCTTACCGGATGTAATGGCTTTGATGACATGTAGATTTTACATATATAGGATCCTTAGTAAGGACATGTTCATCAACAACCCTGGGCTGATTTTTGTAAAAGGTTTTGGGTCAACCTGTAAAACCCAGTATTAATGCTATAGTATCTTATCTACCAAAAAAAAATATGGTTCATAGATTAGGTAACAAATAAGATATCACGCAGATCATGAGTACACTACACAGTCAATGTATGTTTGATACCTCCTTAACCACTCATACAATAACATGTGGTGGCATCTCATCTGTTGTAGGTACTGAAATATTTTTAATTTTTTTAAAGGTTTTGGAGGTATTTTTTATGATATTAAGGTAAAAATTCCAAGGGACATACATTTTTTATACATAAATATTTTGAGCCTTTTTTTTAATTGCATAGTTTTTGAGGTCTTTGCATTGATGGTGTTGTTTCTAGTCACAATTGTACATATATTTTAAAATTTTGGTAAAATAGTTGTGGATCATCATGTGTCCTTGTTGAGTGGTCTTAAATATGATACCTACAAGATTGAATCCCTACTCCAAAGCAAGGGGTTAATCAAATATGTGAATGAGGAAACTTATGAAACTCATACTAAAGAGATGAAGCAACTTTATAGGAAGAAGAAGGATAAGACTCATGATGTCATTACTTTTTATGTTGACAATGTATATGACACTCATGTTAGTATCACCAAATATTGTAAAGTACTACATGAGAAACTTTAGGGGTTGTGTGATTAAATTGATTCCACATAAATCAATATATTGGAGGATGAGTTTGTAACCTTGTTCATGGACTCATTTGATACCATTTATGAGTATATTAGTTGTTTTGAGAAATCACAAGAGAATAGATAAATTACAAGATGACTTCCTGAGGAGAGAAGAGAAAGTTGACTTGCTCAATATTATCTTTTACAATGTGTTTGAATTATATAAGATAGTTAATTCTTTAAATATGCTTTATGTGTACTTTCTAGAGTCTCTTGCACCTCCCATTGATGAGGTATTTAAGCCTTTTTTACATCCTTAGTTTAGGATAAATAAACATAAGGGAAATGCTATTTTTAATCAGGCTCATGCAAAAGAATCTATTGCTAAAGTTTAAAATGAAAAAAATACCAAACAAAATGAGTAGAATCTAAGAAGCCTTTCAAGATTCCTGCTTGTGAGTTTTGCAAGAAAAGGACACAAGGTAAAATTTTGTAGAATTTGGATTAAAAAACTTGATGAAGTAGCAAGAAAGAAGAATGTTGATGCTGCCCTCTTCTATGCACAAGGTGAGGATAATTTTGATGGAGAAACCTCATAGGATTATATTTTATTTTATTCTATATATAGGACATCCACCTCTTTGTATGAGTGGATAACAAATTTAGGGGCTACTAGGCATGTGAAAAAGCACAAGCATCTTCTTTAAGACTACAACAAAAATCATGTAGCAGAACATGTTATGATTAGAGATGACTCTTCATTGTACAATATAGGAAGTGGAGATATGAGCATTGGATATTTGTCAATTAACGAGTTACTTCATGTTCCTATTGTTGGTCCTAACATTTTGTCTATTTATCACATTACTTGTATAAATAAAAAGGTATAATTTTGTATCAATAGATGAATAATTGATGATAAAGACAATTAGTTCAAAATTATTTCTTCTAGTTATTGTAATGAGACTGACCACATGTACAAGTTGGGGGAAAGGCCTATCCCTTCTACTACTCTTTCTAGCATGGAAAAATTTATTGGTATCATTTCATATGCTAATAATGAGAATGATAAGTGATATCATAGGATTAAGCATCTTAGTTATGGTTTATTGAGATACATGAGTCAACATCAAACAACTATTGGGAGTCCACACATATCTCCTCCAAGTAGTGCATGTGAGGGTCCATTTGAGGAAAACATCATAGGGAGACCTTTTCAAAAGGGATTGCTAGACAAGCATTGTATCCTTTGGAGATCACATATAGTGATATTTGTGGACCTATGACTACACCATCTCTTTTAGGAAATAGACACTTCATTTTATTTATGATTTCACTAGATATGTGTCATTGTACACCATCTATACTAAGGATGAGGTTTTTGAGAGGTTTAAAACCTCAAGGCTCTTGTTTAAAATATACTATATAGGAGAGTCAAAAAATATTAGGGAAGATAAGGGTGGTGAATATGTTAGCTATTTTAATTATTTTATAACTTTTTATGGGATTGCATATTAGAAGATTATTCACTATACTTTAGAACAAAATGGTATGGCTAAAAGAAAAAATGGGGTAATCATGTAGATGGTTCAATGTATAATCTATGCCAAGGGAATGTATCATAACTTCTAGGATAAGGATATCACTTGTGCAACATATATCACCAATGGGGCTCCTACTAGAGTAGTCCAAGGCATGAATCCTCTTGAGATATTGACATGAAATAAGCCATATGTGTTCTAATTCTATATCTTTAGGTCTTCAACATGGGCTCATATAATCAAGGATATTTGAAAGGAGGCATCAAATATCCACAAGTGTATCTTTATGGGGTAGTATGATACCTCAAAGGTGTATTATATTTATGATCCTCTGAGACATGGGGTTTTGATTAGGAGAGATATCATCTTTTATGAGATTCTTCCATGTACTCCTTACACCCCACCACCTAAGATTTAGTTGTTGATTCCTATGAATATTTTTCTATTCTACTTTCAATAGTGTTGCCTTTTAAACCAAATTATCTAAAATTATCATAGGTCCTAATATAAATAAGCCACAAAATAATAGGTCTCAATATTAATAATCAAGAGTAGAATCATATATACATGAGCAATGATATGATAGGGTGTTGATAGAAACTAAAATATTTTCTCTCAATGAGAATCAAAATTACACTCAAATTGGTGATTACTCAAATTTAATTTCAACATCGTGACTAATATCATTTTATATGGGACGATGACGATGATCGAAGGTCCACGTAGCAGCAAGCAAAGTCTACCTCCTGGTGGCTTTCGACATTTTCTACGGGGGTTTGGTGTTCGACCGTCCGTTTCCCTCCTTTTTTAGTTTTTGATTCCACATTTTTCCTTGGTGGATTATTTCTTGCCCTCCGCCCATCCTCCCGTCGCTTCCTAGGGCTAGCCGGGTGCCTTCCCCGACTCCCAAAATTGGGTCATGCCAGTGAAATTATTCTCGTAGGCACTCCCCATGGCGATGCACTTAGATCCTGATCATTGCAGCAGAGATGTCGAGGGCTCCGTCAGGCCTGGCACCATGGCCAAGCAAGGGCCCCATATCCCAGGTGAGGTTCCAACAGTAGGCGACAAGCCATCCTTTGCTGACTTGCTCCAAAAAAATGAATTCCTATGTCGTCTACGACCAACGAATTCATCACGCAAGGGAATAATGTTCTATGCCCTAAATCCCTCATGGAAAACTATGAATCCCGGGATACCAACTCCTTGGTAGGCAAATTCATCGACGGGTGACCTGACTTAGATGCTATTCGTAGATGGGCGACTTCAAAATGGAAAACCCTAGGCAACTTGGAGATCTCGACAATGACAAGGGGTTTTTTCATGATTCAACTCAATTCCCATGAAGATGCAGAGTGCATCTTATTCGGAGGGCCCTGGTTCTATGGAAGGCGAAGTCTGTTCCTCAAAAAATGGCAACCAGACTTCAACCCCAGCTCCCAGAACATCAATTTCACCCCCATATGGGTTAGACTTCCAGATCTCCCAGCCCACTTCTTCTATGAAGATGCCTTGCTTGGTCTTTCTAAGGTGATCAGCGAGCTCGTGGCTATCGACCCGGCCACCCGGGAAAGAACCCGGCTAACTCAGGCCCGCATTTGCGTGAATGTGAACCTAGAAAGTCAGCTTCCAGACCACCTGAACCTCATCTATGGTGACTTCAACTGGAAGCAACCACTCTTCTATGAAAACAAGCCAAATTTTTGCCCTGAGTGCCAATCCCAGGGCCATCTTCAGTCATAGTGCCCCAAGCTTCGGATCCCGCCCCAGTCAAAACCCGCCAGGGACCAGTCAAAGAAGATGCAGCATCAACCCTCGCCTATCTTGTCGATGGCCAGCAAAGCTATTTCCAGACCCCCTCCGGGCCCGCTCAATCGTAAGGCAAGTACCTATGTTCCTCTAATCAATAAATTCAATCCTTTGCATAGTTCTGTTATCAGTGAGGATTGTGAGGAAGGCGAGATCCCGACCACCCCAATGGCCATCCTCTCACCCCCTCGACCTCCCCTGGTCTGCCCCCTACCGCCCCCATCCATAATCCTCCCCCCATCCTCGGTGCCCCCACTTCCTCGAGAATCCCTCAAGGCCCGCCTCCCCTCTCTCCTCCTTCGTCCCCCCGCCCGGGTCCTGAAGACCCAGCCTCTCCTGTGTACTCAGACTCTGTCACTGCTGATGATGAAGCTGAGGACCAGTCATCCCATGAGCAAAGTAGTCCCAGGATAACTCGGAGCTCCCAAAAATCCATGATGGATGTAGGAGGGGAAAAAAAGAGAGGAAGACCCTCTGATTCGGACATAAGGAACAAAAATGTGGCTGAAGATATAGCCAATGGAACCCAAAGAATGCTATTTCAGGAAACAACAAACAATTCCAAAGATGAAAGTCGAAGATCCAAACCCCCTGCTCAGCAAGGAAAAGGGGGCAAGAGAATTTCCAAGAGTTTGAAATGAAAGTCCTCTCCTAGAATGCGAGAGGCCTAAATGGGGCAGCCAAATAGAGACTGGCTACAGCCATGAGGAGAGAACATAATCCAACCATTTTTCTCATTCAGGAAACAAAATTGGGTGATCAATGGTCCCCTAACATTGCTAGAAATATTTGGCAAAACTACGATTTCATTCATTCCCCGACTTCTGGGACGTCGGGAGGGCTCCTGTGTCTCTGGAATCCTGCCAAGCTCTAGGGAAACCTTATTTTGGGCCATGATAGGGTAAGCAACATCCTGTTCTAGGATACTGAATCCCAGAATTCTTGGGTGATGTCAAATTTCTATGCCCCGAACACCTCTGTGGGCAGAGAAGCCCTATGGAAAATGCTCACTTCAATGAGGTAGGTCTTCGAAGGAACTCCCTGGATCCTAGTAGGGGACTTCAATTCTCCTTTGCACCTCAAGGACAAAAAAGGAGGGAACAACATCACTCATAGAGATACTGCAGACCTAAGAAACTTCATTAATTCCAATGCTCTCATGGATGTCCAGCTTCAGGGGTCCCTCTTCACTTGGAGCAATAGAAGGAAGGGCACCAATATGATCCAAGAGCACCTAGATAGATTTTTGCTTTCCCAGGAAGCCCTCCCCTACTTTGGGGATGCCAGTTTGTGAGCCCTCCCAAATATAGGCTCTGATCACAGTCCCCTCATCCTGGAATCAGATTCTAGACCATAGTTCAAGACCCCTTTTAGGTTTGAAGCAATGTGGATTCACCACAAGGATCTCAAGGGCTTGATACAATCATGGTGGAGTCAAAAATTCTCGGGGTCTGCTATTAACTAGGTAACCCAAAAACTCAGGTTCATCAAAGGGAACTTGAAAAAGTGGAATAAGGAAACCTTCGGGAACATCTTCGAAGACAAACAGCAGGTCAAATCCCGAATCAGCCAGATTGAGGAGTCCTTTCAGAAAGGTGAAGGTAGTGATAGTCTTAGGGATGAGGAGAGCACCTTGTTGTCTGAGTACCACAACATCCTCACCAAGGAGGAAACTTTCTGGCGCCAGAAGTCAAGACAACTTTGGCTCAAGGAAGGTGATGCCAATACCAAGTTCTTCCACATCTCAACCTTGAGGCATAGGAGTGCCAATAAGATCAAAAGCCTTGTCTTGCAGGATGGGGCAGCCATTTTGGATATCCATGCAATCAGAGAAGAAGCCATCAATCATTTTAGAAGCCTCCTAGGTTCCAGCCCGCCCCAAGCCCCCGAGGCCATGGAATCCCTCCTGGCCATCATCCCCACCATCATCTCCCAGGAATCAAATGATTTTCTCCTCAGCCCCATATCCCAGGATGAAGTTCACCAGGCCATATTTTCCATGAAGCCCGACAAAGCCCCTGGGCCGGATGGGTTCTCACCCAGGTTTTCCCAGACCTTCTGGGACATCATGGGGTAGGATATTTCTAACACCATTAGGGAAATGCAAATCTCCAGGTCCATTCCCAGAGATGTGAATTCCACCTTCTTGGCTCTCATCCCCAAAGGGGCCAATTCTTGATCCCTCTCTGATTACCGGCCCATCAGCCTGTGCAATGTCATTTACAAAATCCTCACCAAAGCCCTAGTGTCCAGGCTATCCAACATTCTTCCATCCATCATTGACCCATGTTAGGGGAGCACAATCAAAGGATGCAATATTCTCGATGGGGTCATCACCATCCATGAATTGATCCATTCAGCCCAGGTTTCAGACACGGCTGCCTTCTTCCTCAAGTTGGACATGAACAAGGCCTTTGATAGAGTCAACAGGGAATTCCTCAGCCAAATCCTTCTCAAGTTTGGGTTCCATGAGTCCTAGGTAAACCTGATCTACAACTACATTTCCTCTTCTTGGTTCTCTATCATGGTAAATGGTTCTATTGTGGGTTACTTCCCGAGTTCTCGAGGCCTGAGGCAAGGTGACCCTCTGTCCCCCATTCTGTTCATCATCCTGGCAAAGAGTTTGGGGAGAACTATCAAGGAGGCCTGCTCTTGTAGTCAACTTTTTGGGATTAGGGCAGCGTCCGAGCTTCCCCCACCACTCACCAATAGTTTGTAGATGACACATTGATGGCTACTAAGGCTTTGATAGTAGATGCCAAGGTGATCAAGGATATTCTCAACCGCTTCGAGGAAGCTACTGGCCAAAAAATCAATTACACTAAAAGCAAGTTGTTCTTCATCCATACCCCAGCCAAAAGACAGTGCAAGATCACCAGAATCCTGGGATGTTCCATTTTTGAGTTCTCGACCACTTACCTCGGGCTCCCCATGTTCCATGGTAGGGCCCGACCAACCATGTGGGCAAACGTGGTGGACAAGATCCATAACAAGTTAAATGGGTGGAAAGGGGCCCTGCTCACCAGTGCAAGGAAGGCAACTTTGGTCAAATCCGTCTTGTAGAGCATCCCCACATATTTCATGTTTGTGTTCAAAATCCCGGCCTCGATGGGAGAAGCCATTGAAAAAATTCAAAAGCAGTTCCTTTGGTCTGGATCAGAGGCCTCAAGAAAGCTCCACCTAGTAGCTTGGGATAAAGTTTGCTCCCCCAAAGATCAGGGAGGTCTTGGTCTACGTTGAATCTCAGTTGCCAACCTAGCTCTCCTAGCCAAGCAGGCTTGGAGAGTAGTGACTAAGGCCAATATTGAGTGGGTAAACATCATGAAAAGAAAGTACCTTCAGCACCAGGCCTTCCTCCAAGCGCCTCCCCTGTGCAACGGTTCCCATTTCTAGAAATCCATCACTCATACCCAAAACATCATCCTCGAAGGGTCTTCCTGGAAGTTGGGGAATGGGGCCAACATCAACTTCTAGGAAGATACCTGGGTCGAGAATTCCCCCCTCATCAACAATCCGGTTTTGATCCCTACCAAGAATTTGACTGACAGCAGATTCGGGCTCAGGGTTGCAGACTTCATTTCCTCCAGCCTAAAAGCCCAGGAGTGGAAGAAGATCAATTTCATAATAAGAAATGAACCCATCAGGGAAGCCGTGAAAGGGATTCAGGAGATCCAGTGATCAACTTTCCTCCCCCGTGTCAACAGGAGAGATGAGCGATGTTGGAAAGGCACCAATGATGGGAATTTCTATGTCAAGATCGTGGCCCAACTTATTGAGAAGATGGGTTCCCAGGGCACCCCCAGTTGTGAGAAGGTGGTCGCTAACAAGGTGTGGATCAAATCCCTCATTCCCAAAATTGTGCACTTCTGTTGGATGACCATCCACAAAAAAATCCTTACTGGGGACAATCTCATGCGATGAGGGATCATGGTGCCGAATAGATGTTTCCTATGCCTCCAGGCCTAGGAATTTGTTCACCACATCTTGATGGATTGCCCCTACTCCAAAAGTGTTTTCTCCCTAGCCACCCAAAGCTTTCAGGTTAGCTGGACCTGGCCAAACTCTGTCAAGGAGTTCATTTTCCAATGGCCTAAGCCCTTCAAGCATCCCAGGCTAAGCTTTTTGTGGGAAGTCCTCATCCATCACATCTTCTGGCAGCTCTGGTTGGAGCGCAACAGGTGAGTTTTCAACAAAGGCCCCAGAACCCGTGAAGCCGTAGCTGCCAGAGCCCTTGCTTACGCCACCAAAAATTTTGGACTCATCCCTTGTCAGGCCAGCCCTGCTCCGAGGATTGAAGAATTGCTCTGTTCCACCCTCAAGATTCCCCAGGATCGTAGTAAGTCTCAGAAACCCAGAAAAGATAGATCTCAGGTCACTTGGGTCCCTCCCCCCAAGGTTGGCTTAAGGCTAACTTCGATGGTGCCTCCAAAGGGAACCCAGGCAAAGCGGGAGTAGGAGGGGTCTTCAGAGATCATAGTGGCAAAATCCTTAAGGCCTTTGTTGAAAATCTGGGGTCCCAGACCAACAACTTCACGGAAGCCAGGGCCCTCTGGAGATGTATTGACATTTCCAAAAACCTGGCAGCCCCTGTCATCTACGAAGGGGACTCAGAGATCATTGTCAAACTCATCCAAAGAAATAGCAAGGGTGGGAAAAATATAGAGAACATTATCCAGGAATGCCAGCTAGGCCTTTGCAATAGCGAGCAATCCCAGATCAAGCATGTGTTCAGGGAGGCCAATCAAGTGGCCGACACCTTGGCAAATAGAGCAATCAAAGAGAGCTCCCTCACCATTTGGGAAGACAACTTTCCCATGGAAGTCATCAAGAAAGTCAACCTGGATAATGACAAAAGATCAAACACTTAGCTCTGCCGAAGCAGGAGGGTGCCTCTTCTCTAACGCTGTTAGAATATTCGCAAAGGCCAATCATCAGTGGCCAAATTTTATCGATGGTTCTAACCACCTAAAAGGTGTCTCTTCGACACCATCGGTCCCGTACCGAATCAAAGGTGGCTTTCGCCACCATGTCTGGGTGTCAAATCCCAGTTTGATGTTTGTCAACACCTCGTTTTTGCTTCAGTCTATGGTGTTCTTCATGTTGGGTCTCTCCCCGAGTCCTGATTTGTGTGTGGAGACTTTCAGGCATTTTTTCCAGATGTTTTGCCTCCATTGTTTTCCCACTCGCTCGTGCCCCAGCCAGCTGGGCAGTCCGACATTGTCTTATCGCATGCTCTAGACTACCATGATCGGCCATGTCCACCTTCTTGCCTCCGCCACCTATCTCAGCCAGAATTTCCCCCTCTCTGCTCGTTGTCTCCACGCTTGCGCTATGTCATTGCCATGCCGCCTCCATCACTACTCACGTGTCCCACCTTGTGTGGAAGTCTCTATCCATCACCCTCATTAATTCCCACTACTTGTCCTCGAACCATAATGCCTGTGATTGTGTTTCTTCCCCTGCTCGATGTCTCCCCATCCCCATGGCCTTGCTCGAACTAGCCACTCTTAACATCAACCCGGACATAGTGGGCAATCTTACCCCCAAAAGGTTTATGGATTTTTTTAGGATGTTCGAGGGAGCGAACGAGGATGTCACCAGGGATTTTGTCGAGTCATGGAAATATGGCGAAGTCTGCGTGCAGGGAGTTCATTTTGTAGTCACCCCTCAGTCCATCACCCAGGTAACTAGTTTATTCTTCTCAGGTAGAACAGTCCGCAGAGACAGACATAATTTTAAAGAAGAACTGGATCAATTCCCCGAAAAAGGGGTAGCCCTCCTCTGGAAGGGCAAAGGGATTGACCGGACCTCGCTCCCTGGGCCCTGGGATGCTGCCATAGTCCCTGTCCTCTAGTACATTACTGTGGACAACCCCGTTAAGCCCCTCAGGGCTTATAGTCTAGCTTTTGTGAATCATCTCCACGATATCCGCCCGATTAATGTTCCCGATTTTTTGTTTCGCTCCATATCCATCTCGGTCTCCAGCTTTAGGGAATGCCAAAACCCCAAGCCCCCTCGGCACCAGGGCCTCTTCCTCATTCTCTACAAGCACACCCTCGGCCATAGGCCCTCTGGTAGTTTAAGTACGTCAAAACCTCTGCCCCCCTCTGAGCCGGTCCAAGAAGGAGGTTCGTCGTCAACTCAGTCTCTGAGTTCGTCCTTTTGGGAGTCCAATCCGCCCCCTCAATCCTCTTCCCCAGCCCATGCATCAGTCTCTGCCCAGCCTGATCTTATCTCCCCTCCCCTGAAGAGCGAGCCGAGCTCTGATCAGGAGCAGAAACTCTTTGTTCGCAAAAGAGCTCACCCCAAGCAGAAAGCCGTCAGGCCTAAGCAAAAAAGGTAGATTTCTAGGCGGTTGGCGACAGCCAACATTGAGGTTACCCCTGAGTTCCAGAACCTGTCCAGTGGTGAGGAGAAAGACCAGCCCGAGGATCTATCCAAGCTGAGCGGGAAAATCAAGGAGCAGTCGGTGCAGGGCGATAAGAGCGAGACGGAGGTTCGCGGCCAGGAACGGGATGTCCACAACATTCTCCGCAATGTGGCTATCAGCCGAGTCTCGGAGGCTATCGATCAGTACCTATCAGCGGCCAACATCCTCAAAGAAGGAATCGGCCTCATGCATAGAGCTACCGAAGATCTCCGTAAAATCCCAGGCATGTTGGAGACTCTCCTTCAGGAGTGCAGAGCCCACGGGCCTGGGAACTGAACCTCGGGGTGGGACTGGTGTTGTCTGTTGTTTCTGCTGATGTTTAGTGTGCTAGGGTCAGTTTGTTTTGGTTTAGCTCGGTTGTTAGTTTTTGTTGGTTTTCGACTACGATGCTGGTGTTTTTGCCCTGCATTACGAATGCAGATGAACTATTGTAAATTGGTATTTTTGGCCTGCATTTCGAATGCATATGATCTTCTTGTAAATAGGGGCGGGTCCCTTCAACCCGTAAGTAAATAAATTTTACTTTACCTACCAAAAAAAATATATACATGAACAATCAAATATATATCTAGGCCAATACAAATAAAATAACATTCACTATAATATCAAATATGAATGTAAATGCCCAAAATCATTCATGTACATGCATAAAGAATACTTAGAATCAAATTGCTCAAAATCAGTATACAAGATTTATTATCAATGCTTGCTATGGTGATCACTACAGACCATTTTTCCTTACATTGTATGGAGCTTTGTCTCCATAATATAGATATAAAAATGTGACTCTTCAATACTTGTCTATTTCACTCCTCACATATCTAAGGGATGCAACCCTTCCTATTCTTGACCTTTGGATTCTCATATTTCCACTTGTATACTAGACTCTTCACTCTCTTCTTACATGCGCTACTTGACTCCATGAAACTCGCACACTTCTACATGACTCTTACTCTTCTACACACTCCTAATACAATACACTTGTGCACATCCTTACATTACATATTTTCACACTTATATACATGAAACTTGTGCACATTCTCTCAATACACACTTGCACTCTTACTTACATGACACTTGTGCATATCCTGTACACTACACTCTTACATGAAACTTGTACATATCATGCACATAGACACTTACATAAGGAGGAAATATAAATTACTCATCTAAACTATAGACTCAAACCCTAATCTATTGCATATTTATATTTCTACCATAAAGGTACCATGGAGGTAAATTTGCATGTACCAAATAATATAATATTCTTCAACACTTCCCTATATGATATTATTTGGTTATTGAAGACTTTAGTCTTCAATTTTCTATCTTCATCTTCATGTGAATTTAAATTTTTCATGAACCTCTATTTCAGATTCTTGTTTACCTTTATTTCTTCAATATTCAATCAGGATTTTACTTGAATCTTTAGTATATTATCCTGCTTGATATCCATCAGGTTCTTGTACTTTTTTTAAATCTATATATATATTTTTGTTATATTTCTCTTAACTTTCTTGATCTTCTTCTATTGTTTCTTTATTCTATTATTTTTAGTCTTGATCTTGATCTTGCCTTGTCGTCTCTCTGAAGTATTTTCTCTTGTATCCTGATTTTTTGTAACATTTGCAACATTAATATATTCAAAAATATTTTAAGAATGAATGTCTTCATCAATTAAGAGTTTTATTGTAAGAGCTTTGAATTCATTTCCTTCAGATGATTCTTCTAAATCATGAATTTCATGAATTTTTTAAAGTAATTTTTTTTATTCTCTAAATTGTAGCTGATGTTGTTGTTGATAACCATATTGATATTGAGGATGATATTGATGTTGTTGGTACTAAGGTTGGAATTTATTTTGTCGATGTTTATTATATTGATACTGAGGTTGATATTGTTTTTTTTGAAAAAGTTTTATTCATTTGATTTCCTTGATTCATATTCATCTAATTTCCTTGATTATATCTACAAAAATTTGTACTATGACCCTTTCTCTTACATATATGACAAAATATTGAATTCCATTTAGATCTATACTTGGATGTTGTAGCAATATTACTTGGTATATTTTATTTATATACCAAGGCATTATTAGTCATTTCATCCTTGACTAAATTTTCAACTTCATATTCCTAAAGAATATTGACTAAATCATAAAATGTAGTTTCCTTACTTAGAACTTGTAAAGAAGTAACTAAATATTTATAACTTTTTGGAAGTGCTCTCAATGTAACTTGAACATTAAATTTATCTTCTAATTTTTCTCCCAAAGTTAAAAGTTTAGCTTTTATATTTGCTACTTTGTGAAGAAAGAGTTCTATACTTTCTCCACTATTAACCTTTAAAAAATATAATTGAGATTGTAAATTCAAAATTGTTGCTTTGTTTTTTCCTTCGAATATTTTGCATAATGTATTCCATACATACGTAGAAGTTTCTACTCCACTTTACATATGGTTGTATTTTTTTTATTAGGTGGAAAAAAGGGTTTTGAAAGGGGCCCCAAAAATTTTACAAAAAGGAACCAACTAACCTTCTGGGAGAAGCAAGGAATGTAAAAGTAGAAACAAAACATAAAGGAGACATACCATCCTAGAGACTAATAACCTCCCCATATGGACTAGCGCAACAAACTAAAACTAAAACCAAAGACGACTACACTGATCCAACAGAAAGAAACAAAAATTCCACGTAGGGGAGGGCCAAGCAGCAAAACAAGATAAGACACACACGTCACTAAACAAAAATAAACACAAGCAGGATGCCAAAAATATTTCTTTAATATCATAGGGTCCAACATCCTTGTCAACTTTCTAATATTTCATCTCCCACTATTACCAGTCCATAAAAACCAAAATTTTGTTTATGTAAGAGAATCACTTGATAGAATCTATAAGAGACTTTTGTAACTTTAGGAGTGTTCACTTGAATAATTTGAGGGTAGACCCTGAACCTTGGGATTGATTTACCAATACCTTTTTCATGCTTCCCACACCAAGAATAAGTTTGACTTTCTTGGTTGGCTCGATGAACTCCTCTGAATCAAAAACCTCAACACATAAAGGGGTTTTTCTAGGGTTGGCCAGCTTAGCCACCAGACACTTGGAATGCCTGGTCATTTCTTAAATACATACCATCTCCTCTGGGGGAGAATCTACCACCTTGGATGTAAAATCCAAAATTGGGGTATCATTTACAACTTCCCAACTTATCAGTTCACTTATTTCCAAATTGGAGAAGTCTAGGTAATTCATACTAGGTATCAACACTCTTATGAGGGAGTTTAGGATGTCCTCCTCAGAAAGACCTGTAATTTTAACCATGTGATCTAACATTATTTTCACCAATCCCTAATGGATTAGGTTAGGGGTAATTCCTTTTTTAACTTTGCTCATTGACCTGGACATGGACTGAAAAAGGGAAGAGGGTATGTTCGTCAACCTCTTATGGTAGAGATGATTTAGAAAAATGAAATGAAAGCTTCTAAGAATCTCATGATTCTCATCTAGCATAAAATATTTCATTATTACTAATGCAACTCTATCCCAAGGCGCCTTCAATGAAACTTGTTTGAACCTGTTTTAAATTCTTAATAACTCTTCTTCCTCACCCAAGAAAATTTGAGATTCCCTAGTGAGAGAATATTTCTCTCTATTGTGTACGAAGTCATCTGCTAGAAAACCTGTCACCTCAAGAATTAGGGGGATGTTGATTTCAATTTGGAGGGTTCTGACCCTGACTACTCCATTGCACCATGAATAGGCCATATGCTTGGCCATTTATTTATGATGCTAAAAAAAATTCAATAGATATTGTAGGATATTACCTCTTTTTAGGATCTTCCTAACGTCCTCGTTAACTGCAAACGAACTTAGTTCTAGAATAAAGGAAGCCATGCTTTCAAGGGTACCTCTAATTTAGCTCATGAAACTCTAAATTAAACCCCTAGCCCCAAGCAAATTGTCACCATCCCAAGATACTTCCTCACCACCTTGAAAGACAAATACACTTGAAGGATTCAATTTTTCTTGATAGAGGTTATAAAAGCTAACATCCGTAACAACCCATAGCCTTGGATACTTGTGAAAAAGCTTGATAAGCGAAGAAAACAAGGCACTTTTCCAACCGCATGACTAGTTGGGATGACAAGGACTTCTATAATCAGGTTGGCCAACTGATCACTTGAAACCTTCATGTCATCTCTCACACTGAGAGTTGAGCCAAGGAAAAAACACCTCGTTAATATTTCCAAGAATTATCAAAATATTTTTGAACGAGGGATTGATTATTTTGGATTTATGGCATCCCATTATGAGCTGAAGGGTGGTGATAACCATGGGCTATTGAAATGACCCCTTACACATGTTCGTAGAATGTTAATAGGGAACACACACAACACACATGTCATGGCACTAACTTATCTTCTAAAATATTGACATGGGAAACAACCTCTTTTATGATCTAATCGAGTTAACCCACTTATTTTGGTAAATTGACCTATCCATCCTCTTAGGGGGACTACGACCACAAAATATGCCTGACCACAACATAACCACATCCACCTCCCAAAGCCTCTATGAAAAATGATTATTGACATGTCTAGCACCACCTATCCCAAAATAACTAACACATGCCTCATACAAATATGCACACCGAAGAGTTTTCCACCTTAGGTGATGACGGTTCTCTTTCACACCCCTTTTTATTCCATAAGTGATCTTACTACCAATCAAAATATACCACCTATGAATCTTCCACTTCGGAACCAAAATTCTCTCTTTAGCAACAAAGAATGGGACCAAATTTAAATATGGGAGCGGGCAACACCAAAGGAATGGATCCCACTTGATATCCCCCTCTTTGTCAGATTTTCCACCTATACCTTTGCCACCTTTGATCCTAGTCCCTCCTCTTGAGGGTACGAACTGGTGTCACATTTAAATATAAATTATGGAGGTAGTTTAAACCTAAATATTGGGCATGAATAACCAAGCAAGTAGAGGCCTAACTATAGTTTATGAGGGGCACTACAAATGGAACTACTCATGTCTGGTTTTATTGTCCAAATTATTCAACCTGACTAGGATGTCTTCCCACATGATAGTGATGTCTTCCTAAGACAGACCCAAGTTGGCCAAGAGATCCACAAATTTGTTTCCTTCCTTGAACACATGCCTTTGCATAAATTATGGTTGTATTTCATCAATTATTCCAAATGTAATTAGAATGAGTGCCTTTGTATCACATTCTTCATTTTTTTAAATTTCTCTTTCATCTTCACCAGGTTTCTTCTTTGTTCCATTTATTATATCCCATAGTTTTCTATAGTAAGAATTGATTTCATTTTGTTCTTCCATGATGCAAAATTTGGTCCTTTCAAGAGTTGATATTCAGAAAGGAAAAATTTATTGTTTGACATAATGGAACTCATACAAAATTTTGAAATCATTTGAAGTTGTAATCCTTATTACTCCAAAGTTAATATGTTCAAATTACAAAAACTTTCAAATAAACACTCAAATAATAAATTTCCAAATTTTTTAATTTTTTTCTAAACCTTTGATGTAGTAATCCTTTTAACTCCCTACTTTATTAAATTTGCAAAACTTCAAATTTCAAATTTTCTCTAAACTTCAAATCTTCAAAAAAATTCAAAATCAAATATCAAACTTTTCTTCAAAAATGCAAAATCTTCAAATCTTCTAACTTTCTAACTCTTCAACTTTAAAAATAAATTTTAAATTCAAAACTTAAATCCTAGTAGAAATCCTTATCACTCCAAAACTTAATAAATTCAATTTTTTAAAAAAAAAATTAACTTTTGAAAAATAAATAAATTCAAAAATCATTAGGGTAGAAAACCTTATAACTCCCACCTTTAAACTTTTATAAAGTTCAAATTCAATTCAACTTACTTTCCCTCCAAATAATAATGATGTGAAAGGTAATTTAACATACCTTTCCTCTTTCAAAGTTACTAAATTAAAAAATACCTCTAATTAATGCTTTCAAGTTGTAATGTATGGATGTTACCTACCAACTATGGTGACTCCTTAATTGATCAATTCAATTATGCTAGATAACATGCTTGAGTCTCTACTAGATAGCATGCTCGTGTCTCTTCAATATGGTGCTTTGTTAGTGCTCTCCAATATCCACTAAATAAAAAAATATTGTTAGTGATTAAATACTGGATCGTGTTTGTTGTTATTGCTTATCTCTTCTATTTCCACTCTAGGCAACGTTTCTTTGATAAAACTTGTATCTTTTGTCCCCACTCTGGATAATGTTTTCTTTCTTCTATTACTACTCTAGACAATGTTTGCTCATAACTCTTAGTTCTTTTGTTATCGCTTATCTCTTTAGTGTTCTTTTGATAATGCTTATTTCTTCTATTGCTGCTCTAGACAACATTTGCTTACTTTTGTTGTTGCTTATCTCTTTTGTTTCCTAGCACTTTTGAAAGTGCTCGAAAATTCTTCTGGACATCGCTCTTAATAGTGCTTTCTCACTTTATTTCTTTCACGTCAAGTAGATACTATTATAAATTCTTAAAAATTAAATATCCTCAAGACCAAGACTAAAATGTTGTAATGAGTTTCCAATCATCTTGATCCTTCTAGTTTTTTGATTGACTAGAACTTCTACTTTCCCTCTTTTCTTATCTCTAGAAGCTTATGATGCTTCCTTATCTGCTATTTTATTTCTCTTCTTCTCTTCTCATGAAGCTTGTACTGCTTTTATATCATTTTCTTAAGAACCTCGTTGGTCCAAAATCTGCCACAGGAAAGGATTTTATAAATGCACCCTAGACCTGGCCAACATTGAAAGGCTGGAAGCAAGAAATGGCTCCCAGACCAATCTCCAGAGTGGGCTGGTTCCCTTTACTAATCTAAATTTCTGTTTGAAGATAAGGGTTGCTGGAAAGAAATTAAAAGTTGCAGAAAGAAATGAAATATGGCCACAGGTCGGAGTTATGGGATCGGAAGAACAACAGCAAAAAACTTAAATTGCAGCAACAACAAGCAACAGAATATAATGACTCAACTCTCACACAACTGTATGCAGAAAATCTCTCCAAGATTACACTCCAGGAATCATATCCTTACAAGCAAGATTCAAATCCAATATGCAGAATTTGAATGTAACAACACTCAAGGAATATAAATTCGATTAGAAATGCAAAAGAACAGAAAAGACAATCACCCAAACAACTGCTTGAAAAATCCGAAGCCAATAATTTATTCTTGCAAATGCACTTCCAGTTTTTAGCAAAACTTCCAACCTTTCGAAATGCGAATTACATTGGTTTTTATAGAGGTCCGTCCTCTTTGCAGCATTAAATATTTTAAACCGACCTTCTTGAGATCTACAATTATGCGAAGGAAACGAGGAACATGATCCCCTTAATTGCAGTCTCGAAGAAATAAAAATTAAATGCCATGAAACGTTCGCGGTCCTTCATTAAATTCGATTCTTCGAACATGTGCATGAAAACCGTTGAATTAATCCACGAACCGCAGCTTTGAACCAATAAACCCTTTAATTTTGGTGGCCTGGGCACTCTTCGACCTTAACCGCATTGGAAATCCACAAAGCATTTAATTCGGGGCAGCATTTAATCATCGAAACCCAAAAAACCCTTCTCGGCCGTTCATACTTGCATTTTGGCGGGAAACTGCGCAGGTCGCGAAAATGCGACGGGTCGCGAAATCGCGACGGGTCGCGAAATCGCGACATATTATAATGCCGTACGCTTTGACCACCGTTGACCCGCGAAAATGGCACATGTAGCGATTTCGCTACATGTTTCCGTCGTTGCTCCTCCCTGCGCTCTGCCCCGCGAAAACGGAACATGTAGCGATTTCGCTACATGTTTCTTCTCTCCGTACCAATCGCCATTTTCCGTCGCGATTCGCTGACATGTCAGCGACGCGCTGCAAGTTTTCACTTTGTGCCTTTGACGCCGACCGACCCGCGATTCCGGAACACGTCGCGATATCGCGACGGTTCCGCCCAACCTGCTTGCGTTGACCGCGATTCTGCAACATGTCGTGCCGTCGCTAGCTTTTTGACTTAACCATTTTTTGCTCAATTTTTCTCCTTTTTTCGCCCAAGCCGCATCAAAGCCGATATCAAAGGTCGATTTCCAACAATACACTAATGCATTAATCAATGAGAATCAATGTGGCAAAAATGCCAACATTCTTGGCGGCTCGCGGGGTATACAGCTCACTGTATGCAAGAATCCAGGCCTTAGTCCATTGGGCACAGAGTCATATTGGAACCGTAAACTAGCTGCTGCAAAACATGTCGGGGGACTGCTGCAAAACTTCTTCTACTGCTGAAAAACTAGAACCGGAAGAACCTGCATAGAAGCGGTTATAAATCGAAGAAATGGAATATGATGGTGAAGTGAGCTCTCGCGATTGCGCAAGCGGTGACTGCAATGGAGTGATGTGGAAGTAAGCAAGTGATGAGATAGACATAACAACATCATGTTGATACACTACCAACGGCAATAGATGGAATGAACGAATGGATGGAACAGAAGTGGAAGTTTTGAAGCGTGAAATGAAAATGAACTAAGCTGGAAAATAAATGCTTTTTAAAACAAAAACAAACTGAGAAGAAAGGGATAAGAAGAAACGGGAAAAATAGAAAAGGGGAGAAGAAACAACAGCCGTGGCTTATTCTGTAACTGCAGAAGAAAAAGAAGTAAAAGAAGGAAGATGAAGAAGGGAAAGGAAAGAAAAGGGAAGGGAAAAGAAGAAAGTGCTAGAAAGCCACCAACTGCTGGGAAAGGAGGAGACAAAAGGGAAACCAACACCTACAGCCCACAAGCAACAAGAGCCAAGGTGACAACAAAAGGCAACACATATATACATACTCTTTTCTTCTTTTTTTTTTTTTTATATTATATACAAACTCAAATTGAACTTGCGAAGTCATGAAAAGTAGGCTTTCAAATGAAAGCCATTAACTGAAATTGGAAGTGGGCTACCATCCATAGCTTCCAAATAGAAAGAATTAGCCGCACCAAGTCGTGGAAATACGGAACGGACCCTCCCGTAATGCATCAAACTTCTTATGATTGCCAGGTTTAGCTTTATTCTCATTCCATTTCAGCACCAAATCTCCTGTCTTGAATGGACGGGCTGCAGAATGCTTATAAAACCACTTCGAAATCCCTTGTATGTGCTTGTCAAATTCATTGTACGCTTTGGAACGCTGCTCCTCTAATTCCAACAACTGTGCTATTCGCAGATCCAAGGAACTCAGGTCTGTCTCATCATCTTGAAAAGACTGCAACTGGCCGTAATATCGGCAACTCAAGATGAACCGGCAACCTTGCTTCTTTGCCATAGACTAGGGCATATGGTGAGGTTTTAATGGACTTCTTGACGGAAATCCCGTCTGCCCATAACGCCCGATTCAATAACAAGTGCCAAGATCTTTTGTTCTCTCCCAATGACCTCTTCAAAATTCTCGAGCAAATTTTTGTTCGTTGACTCTGCCAAGCCATTTCCCTGTGGATAGTAATTGGAAGATGTCTTAAGGAAAATGCCAAACTTGTTAGCAAACTCAGCCAATTCAGCTCCAATGAATGGAGTCCCATTATCTGTAATGATGGCGTCTGGAACACCAAAACGTGTAATTAAACTTTCAACGAAAGAAATCACTACAGATTGATTGGCCATCTTTGTAGGTATGGCTTCAGACCACCTGGTGAAATAATCTGTAGCTGTTAAAATGTATCTGTGACCAGCTGAGGAATTAGGATCAATTATTCCAATAAAATCTAACCCCCATTGCTGAAAGGGTGCTTCCACTCGAATCGGATGCAAAGGCAGAGCTGCATTCCTTACTCTTCCTGCATATCTTTGACACTTATCACAGGCTTGTGCAATCTTGAAAGAATCTGAGAACAGGGTCGGCCAGTAGTAACCAGCTCGAATGATTTTCAAGGCCATCGGTCTTCCTGCAAAATGTCCTCCTGATAGACCGGAATGGAACTCTTCCAAGATCCTATCCTTGTCTGCTTGTTTAACACACTTCAAAAGAACACCATCAATATTTTTAAAAAATAAACCATCTGAAAACAAAACATACCGCAGAGCTTGCAACCGAAATCTCCTCCTCTGAGAAGCAATCAATTGTGATGGACATCTTCCAGCTTGTGAAGTAATCAATCGTGTCCTCTCGTCCAATCTTTTTCCGTAATTAAGAAATTCATTAAATTGTCATTACCAAGAAGAGCTTCTCCCCGATCTTCGCATACATCAAATGTCTGCCATCTTTGCTAACCGTCGGCACGGAGCTTTACCACGCACTAATTTAGTCGGGTGAATTTCTACATCAAATTCCCGGATCTTGGTGACCCAGCCAGCACGTTTATCACCCAATTCTCCTTGAAGAATGAAATTTCTCACGTCTGGGTGAAGCACATAAACAAATGTCCCGCTCCGGGAAATAAAATGTTTGAATTTCTTCGAGGATTTCATCACAAAGATATACCTGTTTCTCAATAAAATTGTACTTTGCTTCGTGAGGTAAAATGACTTGGCTCGGAAAAGCAATGGGCCTTTCATTCCCATCATCTCCCTTTTGCGTCAAAACTGCAAAGATAACTCGTCATCTTCTCCAACTCGCATATAAGATGAAATCCTTGGAGTAGTCGAGATTAATCGAGACAGGGGCCTCGCACTATTCTTTCCTTGATCTCCCGAAATGCTTCCTTTCTTTGAGCTGTCCATTGGAAAACTGCATCTTTCTTCAACAATTCAGTCATTGGTTTAACAACCCGAGCAAAATCAGCAATGAATTTTCTAATGAAATTTATCTCATCCAAAGAAAGATTGAAGTTCCTTCTTGTTTGCGAGGAGTGACAATTTCTTCAGTGGCTTCAACACTGGCCGGATCAATTGCTAATCCATCTTCGAAAATCACATGACCCGAAGCTTACCCTCTTTTACAACAAACACGGACTTCTTTGGATTAATGGAGATTCCGAATTCTCTCGCATTTCTCAAAAATCAGCCTTAGGTGAGAACAATGGTCTTCCCTTCTATGTGAAAAGACTGTCATGTCGTCAAGGTATATTACAATGATCTTGTTCAACAAATCCTTGAAAGCAATGTCCATAGCTCTTTGGAAGGTAGCTCCAAGGATTTGACAGCCCAAAGGGCATTCGCTGATATGCAAAAGTACCCCACTTCGTGGTGAATGCCTGTCTTAAACCGATCTTCATCTTTTACCCGGATCCGGTTATACCCGAAAATCCATCCAAAGAAAGAAAAACGCTGTGCACCAACCCACAACATGCAATATTTGATCTATTCTCGGCAAAGGATAATGATCCTTTAATGAAGCACGGTTCAAATTCCTGAAATCAACGCACAATCTAATATCTCCATTCTTCTTACGGACGGGGACCAGATTGGCGACCCATGTGGAGTGCTTGACCGGATAGATGATCTTAGCTTGCAACATTTTAACAAGTTCAGCCTTCATCAATGCCTCAATCTTTGGGTTTACGAGTCTCTGTTTCTACCAAAAAGGCCTAACTCCTTCTTCCAGTTCAATTGTATGCTGTATAATCTGCTTGTTGTAACCCTTCAAGTCTTTATAGCTCCAAGCTATAATATCATAAAACTCTTTACAGAGCTGCCTGATTTTTTGCAGTTCTTCTGGGGTTGAGTCAGTGCCAACCTTAATCACTTTGTCAGGCTGAAGCTCTAACTCCATGAATTCCTTTCTATCAATCTCCATTCGAGGCTTTCTGGAACGATCATGTTGGTCAAACAAGCTCTCCAGAGTTATTAGACCCTTTGGAATATGGTTATTCCTTAATTGAATAAGACCTTCGGCTTCCTCATCTTCCAAAGTTCTGCCTTCAACAGCTGCAGCTTCATGTATCAGGAATTAACAATCTGCTCATCGGATTCAAAGACCTGCCAAAAATTTTCCTTATCTGGCACACTGGGTCTGTATACCATTCTCACTGTCTTGGGCTTGTTCACAACTTGATCAGCAGGAGAAAAGTTCGCTCCAAGAGATGCTAATAAGTCAACATGTTTATTCATCTCTCTGGAAACATCTTGAATATTAAGCGCAGTGAAAAGTTCAAACAAATCCCAAACCTGATTACGATATGCTTTCAGATAATGCTGCTTTGAGATGCATCTATTTGTGACCTGATTTACGATAAGCTCGGAATCACCAAAAATATTGAGTCTGTTCTATTCCTAACTTCTTTGCTTTCTTCGACCCAAGCACAATGCTTCATATTCAGGCGGCATTATTAGTACAACTCCATGTAAGCCGATATGAATAAGTTCTCTCGTACACCGTAAGGAGAAATTAACACAATACTTACTCCGGCACCATTCCTACATCTAGCTCCATCGAAATACAGTTGCTATAACCGATCCGGAACCTCAGCCCCGATCAACCGGGTTAGACAATTCCCGCTTTGTCTCGCTCTCGTGTTTTCGAATAGCATAGCAACCAATCTCTCGTCTCCATCATGGCATTGAAGTTAAGCATTGAAAATCGGTCTTCCAACCGAAGATTGTTTAAAACTTCACTCATTAAAACAACATCTTCGGACTCTTCAAGTGAGCATATGGACCGACTGCATGTCTTTTCCAACATCTTCCAACTTCTCAATGTGAAAAGGGGAAGGCTTTTCATTCTGTATTCTGAGACGTCTATTCTTAAAAGGAATTTCCAGATGGGAATAATCTAATGCCAGATAACCCCCTAATTTTGCGGTAAATTCCCTGGATAAACACATGCTAAAATAGGGCTCTAAATCTACTACAACAATTTCTTGAATAACAGTGATTTGGGGCATTGTATGCAGGACAATGGGTACATCTTTAATGACACCTACTATTTTTACAGGCGTACCATCCAATTGCAGAACTCCAGGACTACTCCGGTATACTCCATTCCCATAGCTTCATAGACTCCCTTGGGCATGACAGTGGTTGCAGCTCCGTAATCAATCATACAATTGTGTACAACCCAACCTTCTATTTGCAATGACAAGTAAAAAGGAGGAGGTCCTGTTCTTACCAAGAATGAGAGGTGGTTAAAGTTTGGGCATAGACGGTCTGGGTAGGCCCTATTTCACTCTCCTTCACAGATTTCAATGACTCTTGTAATAAATCTACTTGACCAGGTAATTGCAAAGCGTCATAAAGGCTTACCTTAGCAGGGGTCTTTTTAAGATCATCAACAATGTTGTATGAAACTACAGCAGAATTTTTCATCTCAGCAGGTTGCTCAAATCTGGTTCTGTACTGTTGTGTAGCTTCCACTCTTAACCTCTTGGTCAGTGATGGATACTTCAATTTTTCACGTGCCTGCTCCTCTCGCTTCCGACCTTATCGGTGCAAATGCTGCCTTTTCTTGAACTCTGTTAAAAGTTGGATCTTTGGGCAAAGGCTTTGGAGCTAGCACAAGAGCTTTAACTGGCATTTTCACTTCAACCGGTACTCTTAACGGCTCTAAGTCAGCAGGATCAACATTCATAGGCTTCTTTCCAGTCCTTGTTAGAACTAAAACTTGATCTTCCACCGCAGTCATCAAATTATAACCAGCTTTTGAGATCATATTAACATGGTCACCTGAGGAGCTGGCCACCAAGGTCTGCACATAATTTAAGTGAACCATACATGTATCCTCTCCGTGAGGATCATTACAAGTCGAGCACCAATATACTCCATCTGCATGGGCTGCATCTTCATTTGCTAGAACAGCTAAGCCCTTTTCATGTGCTTTGCTTGTGGAGGCAGCTTGATCTCTAGTAATTTGAGGAGGTTGAAATCTCCTTGGTTGGAAATCTCTCTCAGCCTGCTTCCTCTCAATGAGTGTGATCTTGTTTCCCATGGCTCTAATGGCAGAATTTGCAGACTTAACCTCTTGCAATAATGCTGTATATGGATCGGGGTTTGCAGGTGCAGGAAGTGGCTGGTAAGGGCAAAGGAGTCGGTGGTGCCGGCAAAGCTGGAAATGCAAGTGGAAACGGGAGATGGTTGAATGCCGGGTGCAGGAAGCGGTAAAGGAGTTAAAGCGAGGCAATTGAGGAGCTGGAACAGTTGCAACCCGAGGTGCTTTAGAACTCCATGATGGTGTAGGATACATAGCCGGCATGGGGTGTGGTTGTGAACCATATAAATATTGAGGCAAATCTGGAATAAGAGGCATAGTTACCTTTGGAGGCAGTCTTCCTACAAAGAACCAGATCAGCTTCTGCTTTAATTGCTTGTTCAAAGATTTCTGGAAACGTCACCACATTAGACTGTCGAACCGCCCATCCGATATCTGAGTGAAACGCTCTGAGGTAGTACATCGCAGCTAATTCATCAGCAGGTCGAATACCATCAGGAATCCTTTGCCAAGTTCTGGTAAACCGAACATTAAAATCGGGTATCTCTTCTTGTGGATGTCTCTCGTATGACAAGAAACCGATTTAACAATGAGAAAGGGTCACCTGTTCATGAAAATGTTTCACCAAAGAAATCACCAAATTGATCCCATGATGTTATGGTGCCGGAGGCGTAGTTCCGTACCAAAACAACAGCTTTACCTCTCAAAGAACACACTAACAATTTGATCATTACATCTTCATCGAGAATGTCATGAATAGCAACCAGAGAAGCCACATCATTTATGTGCTCATAGGCCGTTTTACCAAGCACCATCGTAAGTGGGCAAAGCCTTCAGTGCAACTCGTGGTACTGGATTCCCGAGCCCGCAGATTCAAGGCTCCAAGGTCTGCTCCATGCCAAGAATTTTTTGGGTGGAGGAAATTGTGCCATTGGTGGAACTTGTAGGGGTGCAACACTAGCAACAATACTGGGTATTTGTACAACAGAAGATGGAAGGGACGAGGAAACTAATCTAGAATGCTCACCACTTCTCGAACTATCAAGTTCAAAAAACGAACAAGATCGCCAAATTTCTTTGACTGTGATCTTGTGATCATGAAGTATTTCTGGGTTCAGAAGGTTACCAAAAACAACAGAGTCACCAAATGCTCTAATTTACAGTCTGAAGGCGAACATTAAACCTTCGACCCTATGGGATCTTTTCGAGACAAATAAAATCGGTGTGCCAAAAATTGTTGGTCCAAAATCTGCCACAGGAAAGGATTTTATAAATGCACCCTAGACCCGGCCAACATTGAAAGGTCGGAAGCAAGAAATGGCTCCCGCACCAATCTCCAGTGAGTGGCGGTTCCCTTTACTAATCTAAATTTCTGTTTGAAGATAAGGGTTGCTGGAAAGAAATTAAAAGTTGCAGAAAGAAATGGAAATATGGCCACAGGCCGGAGTTATGGGATCGGAAGAACAACAACAGAAAACTTAAAGTGCAGCAACAGCAAGCAACAGAATATAATGACTCAACTCTCACACAACTGTATGCAGAAAATCTCTCCAAGATTACACTCCAAGAATCATATCCTTACAAGCAAGATTCAAATCCAATATGCAGAATTTGAATGTAACAACACTCAAGGAATATAAATTCGATTAGAAATGCAAAGAACAGAAAAGACAATCACCCAAACAACTGCTTGAAAAATCCGAAGCCAATAATTTATTCTTGCAAATGCACTTCCAGTTTTTAGCAAAACTTCCAACCTTTCGAAATGCGAATTACATTGGTTTTTATAGAGGTCCGTCCTCTTTGCAGCATTAAATATTTTAAACCGACCTTCTTGAGATCTACAATTATGCGAAGGAAACGAGGAACATGATCCCCTTAATTGCAGTCTCGAAGAAATAAAAATTAAATGCCATGAAACGTTCGCGGTCCTTCATTAAATACGATTCTTCGAACATGTGCATGAAAACCGTTGAATTAATCCACGAACAGCAACTTCGAACCAATAAACCCTTTAATTTTGGTGGCCTGGGCACTCTTCGACCTTAACTGCCTTGGAAATCCACAAAGCATTAAATTCGGGGCAGCATTTAATCATCGAAACCCAAAAAACCTTCTCGGCCGTTCATACTTGTGTTTTGGCGGGAAACTGCGCAGGTCGCGAAAATGCGACGGGTCGCGAAATCGCGACATATTATAATGCCGTACGCTTTGACCACCTTTGACCCACGAAAACGGAACATGTAGCGATTTCGCTACATGTTTCCGTCGTTGCTCCTCCCTGCGCTCTGCCCCGAGAAACGGAACATGTAGCGATTTCGCTACATGTTTCTTCTTGCCGCACCAATCGCCATTTTCCGTCGCGATTCGCTGACATGTCAGCGACGCGCTGCAAGTTTTCACTTTGTGCCTTTGAAGCTGCCCGACCCGCGATTCCGGAACACGTCGCGATATCGCGACGGTTCCGCCCAACCTGCTTGCGTTGGATCGCGTTGGACCGCGATTCTCGCAACATGTCGCGCGTCGTCGCAGTTTTTTGACTTAACCATTTTTTGCTCAATTTTTCTCCTTTTTTCGCCCAAGCTGCATCAAAGCTGATATCAAAGGTCAGATTTCCAACAATACACTAATGCATTAATCAATGAGAATCAATGTGGCAAAAATGCCAACAGTAACCTTAAATATTTATCTATCCTTCTAGAACCGTAGATGCTTCTCTATATCTAGAATCTTAGATGCTTCTCTATATCTGGAAGCTATGATTCTTCTCTATGTCCTAGAAGCTTAGATTATTTTCAATCTCTGGAATCTATATTTGATGTATTAGGTTGAACCTAAGAAAAAAATGACTCTCCTATTTTCTAGAGAATCCAACTAATATCAGGGTGACTTTGAATATCCCCTCACATCCAAATTTCTTCTGAGATATCCATAAATCTATTCTAGCCGAGTCCTTGTTTTCACCAGTTTTATCTGAACAAACCAGATAGAACCTAGCATCCAAATCAAGGTGACTTTTAACTGTCCCCTCAATATCTACTAAAATAGACCTTAAAAATAGAGTGCAAGTATTTACTACTTTTAAAGTGGACAAAGTCCAATATTATGGTGGCTTTGAAATATAAATCTATAAAAAATTGATAGAGTTAAGTGGTAGCTTTGATACCATTGTTGGAATTTAAGCCAAATTATCATAGGTCCCAATATAAATAATCCATAAAATAATAGGTCTCAATATCAATAATCAAGAGTAGAATTATATATATGAACAATCAAATATATCTAGGCCAATATAAATAAAATAACATTCACTATAATATCAAATATGAATGTAAATGACCAAAATTATTCATGTACATTCATTAAGAGTACTTACAATAAAATTGCTCAAAATCAACATACAAGATTTATTATCAATGCTTACGATGGTGATAGATACACACCATTTTCTCTTACATTGTATGGAGCTTTATCTCCATAATATAGATAGAGAAATGTGACTCTTCAATACCTATCTATTGCACTCTTCACATATCTGAGAGATGTAACCTTTACTATTCGTAACCTTTGGCTTCTCATCTTTCCACTTGTATACTAGACTCTTCACTCTCTTCTTACATGCACTACTTGACCCTATGACACTTGCATACTTCTACATGACTCTTACTCTCTTACATGCACTCCTAATACAAGACACTTGTGTACATCCTTACATTACATAATTGTACACTTACATACATGACACTTGTGCACATTTTCTCAATTTACACTTGCACTCTTACTTACATAACACTTATGCATATCCTTCATGACACTTGTGCATATTCTGCGCATAGACACTTACATAAAGATGAAATATAAATCACTCATCTAAAATATGGAATCAAACCCTAATATATTACATATTTACATTTGCATGTACCAAATAATGTAATATTCTTCAACAAGTAGGTTCTTATGATTTTTTTGGTTGAATCTATTACTATGAGAGAATCCTTTCCTTCATATTCCTTGAGTGGTTGTTCTTTTCCTATCAATTTGACCCCTTCATAGGTAACATTATAGGCAACTTTTGCTTCTCCAGGAGCAGGGAAATATGAGTAGGACACATCAATTTAGAATGGTTTAGTTTGGCATGATGAGGTGAGTGGGCATGAGTTGGATTCATTAGTTTTAGTTTTTGATGTTGAGTTAGCAATGGATACACATGATTCTTTGGTTCATACAACACCCAAGTGGGTTAAGATAATTTTAAAGAGTGCTTAGACTATTCTATATCTTGATCAACATCGAAAGGCTTCTTCATAATCTTTATTTTCTAAAATATCCCATTTTTAGGACCCTCTTATATATTCTCAGGCTAAGTGTAAGCCATAATAGGAAGATGATATCGTAACAAAGTATGAAATATTAATGAAGAACAAGACTTGAGAGCTAGTTTCTCTTCTCAAAAGGGAATAATATTTTTCAATTCAAATGGGTCTATAGGATAAATTACACATCAAATGATCAGATAAAGAAGAACAAGATATGCCTTATTTCTAAGGATTTGATCAACAAGAGGGAGTTGACTATTATGAAAATTTTATACCTATGGTTGGGATGGACTTAATAAAGATGGTTATCTTCATTGTTGCTTCCTATGGATGGAAGGTACATCATATGGATGTGAAAATGTAGACACCAAAACAACACCAATCTGATTATGTGACGACAAGCACTGATCGAATTGGCATACATAGCCCCTAGGGCAGCCCCTAGAGGTTAAACAGTGGTCCTAACCACTCCCAAAGTAGTTTTGGAAGGTCAGAGGTCAATTTGGCACCTTTCAAGCACCCTGCTCCCTACTCGTTCCACCCTGGGATGATTAGAATGCTATTCACCCCACCCCGGGATGATTAGCAGCAATCGCTCTAGGGTGGGGCGAATAGCAGGTTTGATGGGAAAAAGGTCAAACCTTGACAAATGGCAGCCCAGATCCGCCACTCAACTCCACCTTCAATGCATGGGAGTGCGAGTGAGCATTTTTGAGCTCAAAGAGGCAGTCATAGAGGCAGTCATGGAGCCCTTAATCAGGGAGGAATCTTCTCTCCCCTGGGAAGGCATGATGGCCAAGTGGCGCCCCTGCATGCACATTCAAAGCAGACCCTCAGGTCTATAAAATGGTGAGTCTTCTCACCCCAAAAATGAGGATAGAGCAGGAGCATTTGGAGCAATGGAGTGCTTCCGAATTACACCCTCACCCCTCACTTGTGCTTCTTACATCCTTGATCTCTCTTTTGGAAGGGAGGTTATTGGGTGAACATTGGAAGCGCAATCCGGACCCAAAACCTAAAAATTTGGCCACAATACCCCACCCAATTTGTTGACACAACCCCCTAGGAGGTTTTGGACCCATCCCAAGTGGATTGGTGTCAAAACCAAGCCCCAAACGGTGGGCGTCCTGCCCCCGGGCGCCCCTCGCACTGTTGCAGTCCTAATCGCCCCACCCCGGAGCGATTAGAAATCTATAGCATATTTCTTCACTATTTATTTTGCATCTTATTTTATGTCATTCATATATGCTTCCATTCAAATTTCATGCCATTATGATGAGTTTTGATTGTGTTTTCATTGTTTTTCGCTTTCACTAACATACAGGGAGCATCTTCGGATACAGGGCGATCGGGGTTGAATATGCAAAATCCGACCTTCTGGGTCATCTCAAAATGCCCCATTTTTCCTAACCCCAACTTTGTAGGTGTTTTGGAGGCCTCTATATGGGACATTTAGGAGGTCACTTTCGACATTTTATGACAGTCCTAATCGTCCCACCCCGGAGCGATTAGAAATATACAATAGATTTCTCGACTATTCCTTTTGCAGTGTGTTCATGATGGTGTTTTCATGCTTCTATCCAAATTTCATCTTATTCTGACATGTTTTGATTACCATTTTAATTATTTCATGCATGCATTAACCGGAGGCCTTGGGGATTGCATGTTTCCCTCCATCCGCAGGTGCTATTAATCGTTTGCTATTTCTTTGAACATAGGATATCGACACTAGAGGGGTAGCAAGGAACTACAGATGCATTCATGCAAGCGGCAATGACGTTTGGCCCACCCATTTCAAATGTGGGCACGCGAAAGATCCCGAAGGGAAGCGTACCATCCGTGGTGTAACAAAACTATATCTAACGCTCCTAGCCCCTAAAAATGGAGGAGACGTATTGTAACCTGATCTCAAAAAAATTAATAAAAAGGGCTGCACTTTACATTTTCTTTATATCTCATTTCAGTTCATGTTTGTTTTCCCTTTTCATGCACTTTAGTCCTTTCTTCATTCGTAGGACTTAGCGTTACATTTGCTTTTGTTTGCATCACACCCGGTACGCCTATTGCTTCCGTATCCACGTGATTTCAGTGGCGATCATGGTGGGACTCTGTCCCCTGATTTTGGGATCAAATTTTTGATCAAAATTTTGTGTTTTTGCTTGCAGGTGTTAATCCTTCAAGCACTGGACTGCTGCTCGTGCCACCCTGTGACGAATACAGACTGGAATTCATGCCACCCCGGGATGAATAAGGCATTCATCCCACCCTATGATGAATACAGATCTGCTATTCATCCCACCCCGGGACGATTAGCTCTCTATGCATTTTTTGAGCAGAAACTCAGGGGCATCCGGTTTGGGCAGAGAAGAGGTAGGTTGTCTGAACACCCTCTGTAATTTTTTGTCTCTGTTTCTATGATTTTTCTGTTTCTTTGCTTGCATAGAAAATTTTACTGCATGTTTTCTTTCTTTGCGCAAGTAAAAAGAACCCCACACACCACGTGATAATATAAACATCAAGGAGTTGGTCGTAAAACCCCAACACTTGATCAAGACCAACGGTGGATTTCATCACCACCTTGGCTTGAATTTTGCATACATAACCCCGATCGCGACTATTGCTAGACGTAAATCCTGATGAAAGCTGACCAAGTGTAGTGGGGGTGATTCCCAGTGCATGAGGATAAGTCTTCTATGGTAGGTGTCAAAAATAGAGTGATTCCCCTTCCGTACCGCCTATGTTCCACGTACTGTTCTGCTCTCGCGTACCAATAGTTTCCCTCACGTAAGGGTGGGTATATTGAGAGGTTTGGTATAATGGCCTGGCAGTGGTATATTGAAGGGGCGACCATTTTGGGAGACATAAGAGCCCTCATATTGCATGTACAACAAAATTTTCTTTACAAGGCTTTCAAAACAAAAATCAAAACACACTAAACCAGATTTAGGGCACACCTTTAATCTATAAATGAGATAATCACTTCTTTGTTTGTGTGGCTCCCATTTGTTTAGTGTAGCATAAAAAAATCATAAAGAAGATAAAAACCTACATATCTTTTAGAGAGACACCACCATGGTGTACACCCGTAGCCAAGCCCAATCATGGGCAGAAGCTGCGAAAAGTGTACAAGGGGGCACAAGTCACCTCCGCTATAGCCCCAAGGACTTGGTCATACCACCTTGGTGGCCTGACCCACAAAATAGTCCACATCATACCATGACGGAACAGGACTATAGAGGCACCCCTTCGAGGGGCACTCCCATTCAACATAGACCCTTTCAGGAGGAGTCCTTACACATGGCACTCAACATAGGAAGGCCCCCTTAGACACTCGTTATGAGTGGCCACCATGCGATGAAGTGCTAGAACAACATAGGGTCCATAAGGAGGGGCCACATGATTACATCATCCCTCCTCTACCCCTTATTACTGTCAAAAACAATAGGCCAAATCCAGAGCGCAAGGCTCTTCAGATAGGGCGAGCCAACTCTGCCCGCCCCTTTCACATATACGAAAGGGAGCATGAGGAAAACCACTATATTCCTCAAGAGCAATACACAGCGTGGGAGCAATGCGCCTCCGCACCTGCTATTTATCAGGATCACCTACTGAGGCCAGAGCCTCGGGTGAATGCCGCTAACCTCGATAGAGGGAAGCGACCTATAGAGATCTCGGATCACCATGACCGAGATAGATATGTAGGGGAGGCATCTAGGCCTCCTAGACTTAGGACGATAGAACAAATCGACTTGGCATTTGCCAAACATGCCACCCACCAAGCACAAATCACGCAGCTTGGGCAAGATCAACAATAGTTAGAGCAACTGTATCATCTTAAAAAAGAGCGCATTCAGTGCCAGATGGATGAGTTGCTCTGGAACACTATGCAGGTGAGGACTCCAACCCCTCGCATGCATAAGACAAAACTTTATGAGAGGCACAACCCCTTGGTGTGAGACAGGTCTCCATGACCTTATCAAGCGTTGCCCCCAACACCTCCTAGACCTGAGCGGGAGGCCACTCCTAGAACCAATGATGGGCGCCTTCCTCGGGCACCCACCCATGTTTATAGGCCACGCCCAGAAACTCCTCAAGAAGCCTCTGAGGAATTTGAGCAGGAAGAAGAGCGGGCTGAAATGCCCTACCAAGGCAAGGGGGTGCTATCCGGCTACCCCTCCATAGGCCTCAAGTTCCCCGTAATTCACAATGGGAACAAACCAAGGAGGAAGAGATCAAATCCTCCGATGCATACAAAGCGCTGCTAGAGCGCTTAGAGTCTATAGAGACCAAGATTTTGGGGCCCCAAAAGCCCAACTTACGTGAGGCTCCTCTCGAAGATGATCAGCCTCTGACCGTAGAGCTACCCGATGATGGGGTCTTCCATGTCTCAGAATCGCCAGATTTTGATGAGCCTGAGTCACAGGCCGACATAACCCTATTTTTTGATGGTTCTAAATGTGAGCAAGGGGGTGGCATGGGAATCGTATTCTTCACACCGCAAGGGGCTCCAATGCCTCTATCATTTAAACTTGATTTCTCGTGCACCAATAACAATGTCGAATACGAAGCCTTGCTCATAGGTCTTCAGACAACCATCACCATGAACATCAAATGCTTGAACATCTTTGGTGATTCATTGTTAATTGTCAACCAAGTGAAAGGGGTATTCCAATGTAAATGCCCAGTTCTGTAGGCCTACAAAGCCCTTGTGGATAAATTCTTGGCAAAGCTTGAATGGTACGACATCGAGGCACTCCCTCGATCATCGAATCATTTTGTGGACACTATGGCCTCCTTGGGGTCACTAATCCCGCAAGACCCTTCCGGTGAGATGACAACCATTCAAGTCAAAACATTATCGCAATCCATGATGGAGCGTGCAAGCTCTAACCTAACGCCAGGAATCCACCTGATCTAGATTGAACCATCTCAGGATAAGTTCTCTCAAATCCATGATAGTCTGAATCATGCCAACTAGGGGTCCTTGTTCTCCCCAACCCCTCTTAATAGCAACACAACGCTATTCTTACAAGTTCTTTCCCGCTCAGCTTTTGCTAGGGATGAACTTCAAGAGGGATTGGTAGTTCATACCATCGAGGTTTCTGATCAGCAGGATTGGTACACACCCATAAGAGACTACCTCAAGTTAGGTAACCTCCCACTTGGATTGTCGCATACCGTGAAAAGATCATTCAAATAGAAAGTGGCAAAACATGTCTTGCTAGGAGACATTTTGTACCGTCGAAGCTACGAAGGAATCCTCCTCCATTGCTTGGACCAGCAGGAGTCCACTTGGGTGATCACCCAAGCGCACGATGGTACATGCGGTGGCCACTTCAGTGGTATGGCCATCGCAAAGTGCATTCTTCGCATGGGCTATTATTGGCCATCTTTAGAGCGAGATTGTTGCGCGTATGTGAGGAAGTGCATGAAGTGTCAACACCATGCTAACTTGACACACGTACCTTCTCAGGCCTTGCAACCGATCCAATCGGCTTGGCCATTTTTGTAGTGGGGCTTAGATCTAATCGAAAAGATCTCCCCTATGTCGTCAAGCCGTCACACGTTTATCATAACGGCCACAGAGTACTTCACCAAGTGGGTGGAAGCAATTCCGCTTACCTCTACGACTGGACCCCGCATTGCGGAGTTTATTTTACATAACATCATATGTCATTTTGGTATTCCATCCAAGATCATCTCGGATAATGGGACGTCATTTAAGAACAAAGATGTGCGTGCTTTGACAACAAAGTACAAAATTCAGCATAGTTTTTCAACACCCTATTATCCGTAGGCAAATGGGCAAGCAGAGGCGTCAAACAAAATGCTAGTTGCCATCCTTAAAAATATGGTCACAGATAGTCATAAGGATTGGCACATTCAAATCCCACTTGCTCTGTGGGCTTATCGCACTAGCATTCGGATGCCCACTGGGGCAACTCCATTTTCGTTGGTGTATGGCTCCGAGGCAGTCATGCCTCTCGAGTTGGAAATACCTTCCCTGCGCATATCAATGCAAGAGTTCATCGATGATGACACTGCATGGCAGGCCCGATTAGACCAGCTTACGTTGCTCGATGAACGACGCATCAATGCTCTCGAGCATTTACGTATCTACCAAGAGCGACTTAAGAAAGCATACAACATGAAAGTTCACCTGAGGGACTTTTAGGTTGGTGACTTGGTCTTAAAAGAGAACCAACAAAATTCTAACTTGCCGCCCCATCTAAGGGATAAGTTCATGGCAAATTGGTTAGGTCCTTATGTAATTGATAGTAAAATAGGACCTGGAACATACCGGCTCACCTCTCTTGAAGGAATCAAGGAACTAGAACCCTTGAACATCAGTCATTTGAGGCCATTCCACATTTAAAGAGCCATAGCCCACCCCAAAAGCTCCAAGGATTCCCACAATCGCTTGGTCAACCTAAAAATGCCCCAAAGGTATCTATAATCCCTTTGGTCAAACCAAAAGCTCCAAGGATTCCCACAATCGCTTGGTCAACCTAAAATGCCCCAAAGGTATCCATAATCCCTTTGGTCAAACCAAAAGCTCCAAGGATTCCCACAATCGCTTGGTCAACCTAAAATGCCCCAAAGGTATCCATAATCCCTTTGGTCAAACCAAAAGCTCCAAGGATTCCCACAATCGCTTGGTCAAAAACAAATATTCAAAAACACAAAAAAAAGAAAGAAAAGATAATTAAAAAATAATAAAAAATTGCATCTCACTTCCATGCACATTCTCAAAAACAAATATTCAAAAACAAAAAAAACAAAAGATAATAAAAAATAACAAAAAAATTGCATCTCACTTTCATGCACATTCTTAAAAAAAAAAAACAAAAAGGCATCGCATACATACATTGCATATTTGTTGGTCATACATGTCACAAGCACCATAGACTGTAATTGCTCGGCAATTCCATCATTTTCCACATTCAGTCCATTTTGTAAAAACATCCATCCAGAATAACGCCCTTCACATTTTTACCATATCATAGTCAGTTGTCCGCTAATGTCTTTAGGGTTTTTCATCATTCAGTTGTCTTTAGATTTCTAGTCAAATGTTGTACGAAGTCAGACAGATTTTACAAAGGTAGAGTTTTACTTGGATCACACCTTGTTACGTAGCATCCCCACACAAGTTAAAACACATAAAAATTCCCAAGTTGTGTGAACGCAAGATGAAACCTACAAAGCAGTCTAGGGTACCATAGGTGAAAGGTTAGCCTGCTCATCCCCCTGTGCGAATGGTTCGAGAATGCTGAGAATTGACAAAAGGACAAGCTCTTCCCCATCCAATTCCCCATAATAAATAGTGGTTTTCACCACTATCAAAAATCCCAAAACACCTTTGATCCCCAAAGTCATAAGGATTCATACTACACACCCCTGAGAAGGATGGGTAGTCATCCCCAAGGCCTAAAAGGATCAATGCCATTACATAATAAAAATCCAAAAGTCCACTATCAAAAATCTTGAAACACCTTTGATCCCCAAAGTCATAAGGATTCGTACTACACGCCCCTGACAAGGATGGGTAGTCATCCCCAAGGCTTAAAATATCAATGCCATTCCAAAGCAAACTCCCAACCACCTTTGGTCCCCAAAGTCGTAAGGATTCGTACTACACGTCCCTAAATAGGATGGGTAGTCATCCCCAAGGCCAAAAGGGATCAATGCCATTCACAAGCCAAAAACCTACGAGCTCAACTTTGAAATCCAAATGCAAAATCAAAAATAAAAAATAATAACAGTGGTTATCACCACTACTCAAACCCCTTGCTCAAAAAGAAAAAAAAGAGAAAAATAAATAGTGATTTTCATCACTATGTATGAGAGCAAGTATCCCAACAAGTTGAGCAACCGAAAGACGCCTGAGCTTGAATCCCTAGAATTCTCAGCATTCGAAAAACCATTTAGGTGATCCTCATTACGGGTTTGGTGGATAGCCTACCTGGCAATGGCGGTATCCTAAATGCATGACGATATGTCTATCACATTAGCTTTGCATGTGAGTAGACCAATGTTTGCATGTGGATGAGCTAGCTTATGGTACCTTAGATTGTCCCATGGATTAATCTTACTAAATACAACAAAGGAGTTAGTGGAGCTAATTAGGTGATCCTCAGTACAGGTTTGGTGGACAACCTATCTGGCACTGGCGGTATCCTGACAAATACCACATAAACAAATTCAATCGCACACACAGGGATGTGAAATAACTTGGTCAAACTCAAGTCTGATTCGTACCTTGTTCAAAAGTCTTGTAAGATAAATGTACAATCTTGGCTAGTTAGTTAAAGCATCTGAGTCTCAGAAAAACCTTAACTACATTCTAAAACAATTGTTGTACATTTCATTACTTGCATCACCATCAAAAAATACAAAACAAAAAATTACACATGCAAAGTCATTCCACAAAGCAATCACATAGTACAGAAAGCCAGTTAATCCTGTACAGTCTATGGTGCCACCACCAAGTTATCAACAAATCATTTCATCCATTCCATATGCATACATCATATAAATAGAAACATTCGCATTCATAATAACACATGCATACATCAACATAAATAAATGTGCATAAAAGAAACAATAAATCATGACAAGTGTATAATCAAAAAGAAAGTCATGTATATATATAGTCAAAAATGCCCGTAGGCTACAATAAGTCGGTCCTCTGACCTCACAAAAAAATCAAAAACTCAAAAACCCCAAGCCTAGGGAGTCGACCACCATGATCATGCAGGATCGGTGTGATTGGAACTACCCCTAGTGGTGTGGGTCCTATGGGACCTCTCAGCTGTTGCCAGCCCCTGCATCATGCCCACTAGCGCTACCCTCACCCACCCACCTGCGACGAGAGGAAGAACTCTGAAACCACCTCCAGACTGGAACTACCACAAAGATAATCATCCAACATCCACCAAAAACTCCACATCCATCAGAACACCAATCACCATGCCAAGGAGATCCTTTGTGCTCCTCATCCCATCTGTGGTCACAAAATCATATCCTATCTCAGATAAAGCTACCATATCCGGACCCTACCGAGGAGGGATCTTTGACACACATCACAAAAAGGGTCCAAACCGCACCAAAAACAATAATAAAATTGCCGAACAAAGGCGCCTTTGCGCCTAACATTCTTGGCATCCAAAACCGACATTGGGGTCACAAATTGTCACTATCCTACTCCCTAAGAAGGCTACCATAGCCGGACCACTCCACGGGAGGACGGATTTTCGACAATTTCATCCCCAAAAGGCGTCACAAAAAGGGTCCAAACCCACCCAAAAATAGTAATAAAATTGCCGAACAAAGGCGCCTTTGTGCCTGACATTCTTGGCATACAAAACCGACATCGGGGCCACAAATTATCAATATCCTACTCCCTAAGAAGGCTACCATAGCCGGACCGCTCCACGGGAGGACGAATTTTTGACAATTTCATCCCCAAAAGGCATCACAAAAAGGGGTTAAAACCCACCAAAAATAGGTCCGATTGTTGGGAAACTGCATAAGCATTCAACGAAAAACAACTGAAGGCACCCTTACAAAAGTCATCTTGGGTCAAGCGACTCGTCGCTTTTCTCATGTTGGTCATTCCCTCATCGATTCGTCGCTTGAGGGGGTAGTCACACTTAGTCACCAATCAACAAATACACACCCAATCAAGGAAATGGCATGCATTCAAAGAATCATTGACAAAGACAATCACGCTCCTGCTTGGGGAAGCAAACAAGCAATAATCACAAGCTGATCAAACACTTGGCATTCTAGAATCATGAACTCAAGGTTCCCATAGACAAAAGGTTGCACCCTTTGCCTATTCATGACTGAACAATGTCCAAGATCAAGTAACACCTCACCGAAAAAGGTTAACACTTGAATTAAGCTCCTTAGCTCATCAGAAGCAAGGATTCAAGAATGCGTGCCCTTTCCATACTTGGGGCATCAAAAGTTGGTTAGGTTACCGAGAAACCCTAATCATTAAGTGCTTTGGTTATCTATTTTTGCTTAGCACTGCGCCACGCACAGCGCATCCCAAAAAGGGGCATCTGTAGACACCAAAACAACACCAATCCGATTATGTGACTACAAGCACTGATCGAATTGGCATACATAGCCCCTAGGGCAGCCCCCAGAGGTTAAAAAGTGGTCCTAACCACTCCCAAAGTAGTTTTGGAAGGTCAGAGGTCAATTTGGCACCTTTCAAGCACCCTGCTCCTTACTCGTTCCACCCTGGGGCGATTAGAATGCTATTCGCCCCACCCCGGGACGATTAGCAGCAATCGCTCCAGGGTGGGGCGAATAGTAGGTTTGATGGGCAAAAGGTCAAACCTTGACAAATGGCAGCCCAGATCCACCACTCAACTCCACCTTCAATGCATGGGAGTGCGAGTGAGCATTTTTGAGCTCAAAGAGGCAGTCATAGAGGCAGTCATGGAGCCCTTAATTAGGGAGGAATCTTCTCTCCCCTGGCAAGGCATGATGGCCAAGTGGCGCCCCTGCATGCACATTCAAAGTAGACCCTCAGGTCTATAAAATGGTGAGTCTTCTCACCCCAAAATGAGGATAGAGCAAGAGCATTTGGAGCAATGGAGTTTTGCCGAATTACACCCTCACCCCTCACTTGTGCTTCTTACATCCTTGATCTCTCTTTTGGAAGGGAGGTTATTGGGTGAACATTGGAAGCGCAATCCAGACCAAAAACCCAAAAATTTGGCCACAATACCCCACCCAATTTTTTGACACAACCCCCTAGGAGGTTTTGGACCCATCCCAAGTGGATTGGTGTCAAAACCAAGCCCCAAATGGCGGGCGTCCTGCCCCCGGGCGCCCCCCGCACTATTGTAGTCCTAATCGCCCCACCCCAGAGTGATTAGAAATTTATAGTATATTTCTTCACTATTTCTTTTGCATCTTGTTTTATGTCATTCATATATGCTTCCATTCAAATTTCATACCATTCTGACGAGTTTTGACTGTGTTTTCATTGTTTTTCGCTTTCACTAACATATAGGGAGCATCTTCGGATACAGGGTGATCGGGGCAAAATCTACAAAATCCAACCTTCTGGGTCATCTCAAAATGCCCTATTTTTCCTAACCCCAAGTTTGTAGGTGTTTTGGAGGCCTCTGGATGGGACATTTAGGAGGTCACTTTCTGGCATTTTATGACAGTCCTAATCGTCCCACCCCGGAGCGATTAGAAATCTACAACATATTTCTCGACTGTTCCTTTTGCAATGTGTCCTTGATGGTGTTTGCATGCTTCTATCCAAATTTCATCTTATTATGATATGTTTTGATCACTGTTTTAATTATTTCATGCATGCATTAACCGGAGGCCTTGGGGATTGCATGTTTCCCTCCATCCGCATGTGCTATTAATCATTTGCTATTTCTCTGAATGCAAGATCTCAAAATTGGAGGGGCAGCAAGGAACTACAGATGCATTCATGCAAGTGGCGATGATGTTTGGCCCACCCATTTCAAATGTGGGCACGCGAAAGATCCCGAAGGGAAGTGTACCATCCGTGGTGTAACAAAACTATATCTAACGCTCCGAGCCCATGAAAAGGGGGGAGACGTATTGTAACCTAATCACAAGAAAAATTAATAAAAATAAGGGCTGCACTTTACTTTTTCTTTATATCTCGTTTCATTCATGCTTTTCTTTCCCTTTTCATGCACTTTAGTCCTTTCTTCATTCGTAGGACTTAGCGTTACATCTGCTTTTGTTTGCATCGCACCCGATATGCCTGTGTTTCCGTAGACATGCTTTCAGAAAAGTACCTTTCTACATGGGGTGCTTCAGGACAAAATCAACATATAGCAACCGCTTAGGTTTGAGCTTGACGAACCCACTCCAATGGTCTATAATCTAACTAAGTCCTTTTATGGACTTAAGAAAGCCCCTCATGCATGGTATGATAAGGTTCATTTCTTTTTATATTTTCTTAGTTGTGGGTTTCAACAATGTGAGGATGAACATGATGTTTCCATTAAACATCATGATGAAGAAACTTTGGTGGTTGTATTGTATGCTAATTATCTTTGTTGTCAACGTTTGAGCCAACACTGTCTAAGTCAGATTCTTCCCCTTGTATTTCATAAAATTTAGCGATTATTGCAACAAGTCCACTTGTCCAGGTAATTGTAGTGCATCATAGAGACTCACCTTGGCTAGGATTATTTTCAATTCCTCAATGATATTGTATGTGGATACATCAAATTATTTTCCTTCATTGGCCACCTCATATATGCTCTAGTACTATTGTGTGGATTCCACCCTCTGACGTTTCATCAAATATGGGTATTTAAGATTTTCCCTGAATCCTCTTCTATTTCATATTTTGTTTGAGAAGTTGAAGCCTTTTCTTGCACTTTCTCTCTTGCTCGTTGAGGCAAAAGATATTTTAGTAGGATGGGTGCATCTAGCCTGGGTGCTGGAATAGCTACCTTTGGTTGTGCTTGTTACTTCTCATTTGACACCTTTGAGTCAACAAGTACCTTTAGGGTCTCCAGCTCAACTGGGTCTACAGTAACAAGCTTTCTTCCAAATCTTGTGAGAACTAAAACTTGCTCTTCAGAAGGGACCATAAAATTGTGATCTACTTCTATGATCATGTTGACTTGACCAATGAAATATCTTTTTGTAAACATCTGCACGTAGTTCAGATGAACCATGCAAACTTTCTCACCATGCTGATCATTGCACGTGGAGCACTAGTATGCTTTGTTAGATGTACCAACCTCTTCATTTTTCAACACCGATAGATTTATCTCAAGCACCTTACTGGTCAGTATTGCTTGCTACCTAGTGATCAGTGGTGGTTGAAACCTCTTTGGTTGGAAATCTCTTTTGACTTGATTTATTTTGATCATTAGTGATTTCATTACCCATCACTCTTATAACTGAGTTCATGAACTGCAACTCCTTCAACAACTTATCTTGTGGATAAGGGTTTGAGGGTGTTGGTAATGATAATGGTAAAGGTAGAGATGGTTGTGCTGGGAATGGAACTGAAGTTGGTAACTATAGAATGGTTGGAGCAGGGTGTTGAGGGACAAGAACTATCACCATGGTCTGTGATGTACTCAAATTCCATGAAGCGATTAGATACCTGGGTGATATTAACAAAGGATGAGAAGATGCATTAGTATCAAAATACTGTGGAATATTGAGGAAAATAGGCATGTCCATTTTTGGTAAAAAAATTCCAATAGCAATCAGATTAGCTTCAGTCTTTTGTGCAAAAAAATACATATTAGGGAATGCATTGATATTAGACTGTTATGTGACCATAATAATGTCAAAATTGAAAGCTTGAAGGTAGTAAAAGGCTGCTTGTTCGAGAGTCGACCGAAGACCATCAAGAAATCTATGCCAAGTTTGGGTGAACCTAACATTTAAATCCATGATTTCTTCCTATGAATACCTCTAAATGGTAGTAAACTAATGTGATAGGGAGAATGGATCTACTTGTTTATTGAATCCTTTGATCAATAATTCTACCAACTAGTCCCAGGTGGTGATGGTGGTAGGTTGTAACGACCGGTACCAGTAAATCAATTTACATCTGAGAGAGAGAACAAACAATCTTACCATTATATCCTCATATGTGATGCCATGGATTATCGCCAAAGCAACTATATCTTAAACATGTTCATAGACTATCTTCCCTGTACCATCATAGGTTGGCAAAGCCTTCATCACCCTTTATGAGATCAGGTTCTAAGCTTGCATATTTAGAGGTCCGAAGTGGTTCCATGTTGGAAACTACCTTGGTGGTTATGGTGGTGGATTTTGAGCCATGTTGACTGGTGTGTGTGGTTGGGGAGGTGGAAAATTGGTGGCTATGCTAGTAGGACTTGAAGGAATAGAGAACACACCAACTAACTGTGAATATGTTACACTACATGGAATAACTGGAGTGATTAACCTAGGGTGCTATCCTAGCACTCAGGTTTTAATTTTATAAAAATCAATGAGATCTTCTAGATTTTTGGTCTTTGATCTTGTGATCATGAAGAAAGCTTTCACTCACTTCATGTTCGAAGGCTTCTGGGTAGAGCTGATTCACTATATGTTCTAATCATATAGTACAAAGGTGAACATCAAACCTCAATACTATTGAAAGTGGAACTTTTTTAGAGTCCCACTAAGCATGCCAAAAACTATTAGTCACAAATATGCCTAACTATAAAATATTCGTTTGTGCACCCTAGACCCGACCAACATTGAAAGGTCGAGGGACCGAGAAATGTCCTTTGGACCAATCTCCAGAGAGGGTTGGCTCCCTTACTAATCCTACACTGGGTATAAGCTTAGAGTAATAGGAAAGGAATGGGAAATGATAGAAAGAAAGGGAAATATGGCTATAAGCCAATAATGTAGGATGGGGATAAACTAACAACAAAATCAACTTACATTTTTATAGCAAGTAATTAAAAGGAAAGCATAGAAACCATTCATAGTTTATGGAGATAATTTCCAAAACATCATTTTAGTATTCAGTTTCTTACTAGGGATTAAATCCAAAGATACAAAATTCAATTTTACCTAGCAAGAATCATGAATTTAGAAGAAATGAAGAAGGCAAAAAATGATCACACATAAAACTGTTGCAAGAACCAGAGTCGAGTCCTTTAATTGATGTAGAGAACAAAAGTCTTATTTGATAGAATGTCATTCTCTTTGTTACATGGTACTTTTTAAATAGACCTCCCTAAAAATATTAGTTTAAAATCAATTTCGCACAAGAAATGGAGCAACAAGCCTTTTTGGGGCAATGATAGGCGAAACAACCTGTTCATGTTCGTTGTTGACATTTTTATGGTTCATCCAAAATATTGTCCCTCCATTATTTCGTTTATGCCCAAAAAATTTTGTCTTCCTTTTAATGGAGCATCTCTCTCATCCTTGCTTACATCTGGAGCACGCCCGTATTTTAAATTCATCATCGAAAGAGTAGAAATACACTTTACATTCAAATCAGGGTGAAACTAATTGATTTCACTCCCGAAGGAGGGCAAAAGGGAGTTTCACCTCCTTAGGAGGTGAAATTGACTTTGATTGTTCTTGATGGGTGTGCCTTAAAATAGTCTCACCTTAATTCTGCTTGAAAATAGTAATTCACCTACATGGGGGGTGCAAAGGCATTTCGCCCTTGGACGAGAGTGACCTTGACTTTGATCACGTCCCCTCATTAAATATTTCTTTCTACTTTACCTGAAATGTAGGCACAATTTTTGAATGGGGCCCACTCTGCCAATCTACTCCTTTTGTCTGGAAAATGTCCTTAATATTATTTCACTCCAAGGAGGGGTGAAAAGGAGTTTCGCCCCTCACTTGGGGTGAAAATTCATTTTATTATTCAACCTTTTTTGCTGACATGGCCCATTTTGCATTAAAAAAATTACGTTTGCCCCAAAGAGGGGCGAAAGGGATTTTCGCCCCTCCTTTGGGACAACACCACCATTGGCATTTTCCTTTGACTTACATTCATGCCTTAACTTGCTCCAAGTGCTTCGAAAACTGACGTTTCGCCTCAAGGAGCGGAAAAAAGGAATTTTACCCCTCACTTGGGGTGAAACCACATTTTATGCCAATCTCGGGTGAAAATACTCATCTGGCGCTCCTTTTCTTTCCTTAGACTTTTTTCGGGTGACTTCAATTCTGTTGGGATGCAACCACTTCGATTATTGCTTTTCACCCCCAAGGAGGACGTAAATGATTTTCACCTCTCTCTTGGGGTAAAATTACTTTCTTTTCTTTCCTGTATTTGCTTCCTGAAAACACCTATCACCCATTCCTCCGTCTCATTTTGCCCATGACAATTAATTTTGTTTTTTCGAAACAGTATCCACAAAAATTAAAATTAAAATAAAATAATTATAACAAAATAGAGGCAACAAAAATTATTACATTATTCACCATGCTTCACAGTTTTACAACAAAAATTTCAACAAAATATCAATGTGGCAAAGTGACAAAACTGCCAACACTACCCAATGCTATACTGTGCATATTCATTATGGTATTATACATTCAATTAACATAGTAAAATTTTATGATGATAATATCTTAGAGGCCATGCCTTTATACATTGTTCAAGTCATACTAAATTTATGGATATATACTTTTTCATGATACTTTCTATATTTATATATTCTTGCATTTATCTCCAACCATAAATCGAACCAAATTACTAATGGAGCTAATATACCTTATCTTTGGAGAAGATGATATTTAAAGCATATTTTTGTTCCATCAACCCAACCTTCATGCAAGAATACATTACCCAACAAAGGCCAAATTTCACAAAAACCATCTCTAAGTTTTCTATCATTAGGAGCATTGAATCAACAAATAAGTAATGATTTCTTCATAATTAAGATATAAAAAGCATTTAATAGGTCCTTGAAGGTCTCTTTTTAAGTGAATTATTAATTCAAATTTATTTTTACAAGCTAACTATAGAAAGAGATTTTTTGAGAAAGGTTTTATTAATCTAAAAAATCATTCAAGGAAAGTTTTCTTTCACTTCTAACATAATTACATACTTTTATCTAGTAAAAGCATAAATTAATACTAAGTTATCATTGTCCTTTCTTAATGTATCCCACTAAAGAGAATAATGATTCTAATATTTGGGAGAATTTTATTTAGATTTAAAACCTTATCTAGAGTCTCTTTAATGGGACCAATAAGTTGTTTTTTATTGTAAACGTTTCCTGTCAATATAGTGAACTACCTAATTTCCAAATTACTAAATTGATATCGGCCTATAGTGGGCCTATATTGTTTCATAACTGAAAGGGAACCTTTGATACCAAGAGTCCTCCCAAAATTCAATCTTACCATGTCATCCCATGCTCCATCACAAAATAGGAATAATAAAATATATGCATTCTCTTGTAAAGATTCAAATAGTAGGATATTTTGTGAGTATTTTTGTTATGAGTCTCCATGTCTCTCCCATATAGATATTTACTATGAATAATTTTTCTCCATAAGGGATCTTTGATGATGAAGCATTTTCATGTATTGATTTCTTTCCAACGATTAGTTTATATAATTATTATTGTTGAATCCCAAATCACCCTTTTCTTATGGATTACAAATATTAGCCAATAACAAAGATGAGTTATCCTCCTTTCTTCATTTTTGAATATACAATTGAATTTTTTCAACAATAAGAAACACTTCCCTTTCCATCCTTCTAATTTGACCTTGAATATATTTAAGAGACAATGTCACCTTTCAATGTATTTATCTTCTATAAAATAAAGGTATTCCAAGGTAGGAATTTGGAATTTAGTTAATGCCAACCTCTAAAATTATACTTAAGAAGCTTTATTTGACAAGGGTATTTAATAAAAAAATGATTTATCTTTTTATTATTTGCCCTCATGTTGATTCATAGTTAGATAAAATACTAGATATGACTAAGCATATATTTTAAATTGATAGAAATAACATATCATTGATAAGTTGAATATGTGAGAGGATAAAATATCAAGATGCCTTATCAAATGACATGATATCAAGTAATTAAAAATATGGGTTCCCAATATGGATATATAGGTTCATATCTTGCTAAGTGATATATGCATTATTAACAGTTAGATTACTATTGTGTGGTTTGTTGAAATATAACAATAACATAATCATGATTTAATATGGGGTTTCATTTAATTCCATATATCCAATGAAAAATGTATCGAGATACCTTGGTTCAATAAAGGTATGAATTTTTATTTACTTTGGTCTAAAATATTGTCAATGTCTCCATAAAATAATGAAGAGATCATGGAGATATAGGGTCCCCTTATTGTAAACTTTTAGGTCTATTGAAGAAACATGTAGGATTGTAAATAAATGTCACTGGTAATTCTAAAGATAAAATACAGTAAAAAATCTATTCACACCAATTCTTAGAAAAATCTAAATTTATTAGAATCTTAAGAATATATTTCTAGTGAATCTATAGAAGCTTTATTCATATATAGTTTAATAAGAATTTAGCTAAAATCCTACTATTATTTATGGAATATAATGATTTATGACAAAGAATATATAGTTTCATCTAAGTTTTATTTTTCTTAAACAAATCTTCCTTGTTCCTTAGAAAATTAGTAAGAAATGAATTTTGTATAGCATAAGGTGCATAGACTAATAGGTTTGATGAAATCAAAATAATAGAGCTATTTTATTTAAGAATAATATCAAACAAAATAGAATTGATTGCCTTAAAATAAACATGGACCTTTCTTATTTCTTTAAAGTCTCTAATATATTATACTTTACCTAATGAATTTGATAAAAATCTTATCAAAAAGCCATAAGGCCCTAGGGTCATATTTTAAAAATAAAATAAGACCTAATGAATATTTTCCTTTCATATTTTGGACATCAAAGTATTATTGTGATCCTTAAATATATAGTAATAAGTACTTCATTCAAAAGTCTATCTTAAGAATAAATAAATAAATAAATAAATAAATAAATAAATATTCTATCTTAAGAATCTGTCATGAGGCCTACATTCTCTTCATTTAATGAAAAAACTAGGTATGCTTTTGAAATTAGATATGAACAAAGAATATGATAGGGTTTCTTGAAATTTTTTACGTGCTATTCTCAGAGAGTTTGGCTTTGATTATAGTTGGTGTGAGTGGATTAAATGTTGTTATAGAATTGTAAAATTTTCTGTTTTGATAAAAGGTTCTCTTGTTGGGCACTTCAAGTCATCTTGTGGACTTCATCAAGGTGATCCTCTTTCTCCTTATCTATTCATTATTCTGGCATAAGCATTAGGGAGAGCATTTTCAAAGGTAAAAATGGAAGGAAAAATCAAGGGTATTCAAGTTGCAAAAAATGGTCCCTTTGAATCTCATCTCTAATTTGTTGATGATACTTTTCTTTTGGGTCATCCCTTAGTCAGTGAGGCCATGGATTTTAAATCAATATTGTCATGTTATGAGAAGGCTACTGGACAGTTGGTAAATACTTCAAAATCCAGGATTTTTTCATTAATACTGCCCTAGATTTACAACAAATTATTGTGAATATTTTGGGATTTAAAATTAAAAAAATTCCATCAATCTACCTGGGTATTCCTTTGTCTGATAAAGGAAATAAAAATGAGCTTTGGATCTCTTTTTATATAGAATGAAAGCTTTATTTGCAGGTTGGAAAGGTAAGTAAGGTAAGTTCTTAACCATGGAAGGAAGGCTACAACTCATAAAGACTACTTTAAAATCCATTCCTATTTATATGATATCAATTTCAAGACTGGCAATAGGTATTGCATTGAAAATTGATAAAATTCAAAGCGAATTTCTATGGAAATATTGTGAGGAAGAGTTTAGGTTTCCTCTTTGTAAGTGGGAAAGGATTTGCAGAGGAAAGAATATTGGAGGAGCAAGCTTGCAAAATTGCAAACTTATGAATTTGGCATTAGGAGCAAAGCTTGGGTGGAGATTATTCATATATCAAGAAAAGAATTGGGTAAAAATATTACTTCAAAAATATATAGGTTCTCTTGATGTAATGAAATTGTTTAACTCTACCCAAAGGATCATCAACATTGAACTTCATATCAGAGAGTTTGCAATTGATAAAGAAACATATTATATGGTCATTTAATGAGTGGAGTTATGCAAATTTTTGGTCTGATGCTTGGTTGAAGCTTTATCCTCTCATATCAAACTCAAAATGGAAATCATTGGATCAAGCATGCCTAGCATGTAAAGGTCCAAAGGTCAGATATTATATTATTACGAACAAAAACTCCAGATCATGGATTTCTTTTAGTGACCTGGTTGAAGGAGAGGAACAAAAATAAATTGCATATGAACTTCAAAATATGCTTCTAGAGTTTTATTTGACAATTTTTACACGAAAAGATGAGTTGATTTGGAACTTATCAAAGGATGGTGGATACTCTATAAAGTTGGGATATGAGAATTTAGAACAATCAAAATTTCCTTCTCCCAAAGATTTTCCTTGGAAGAATGTTTAGTCATTAGAGGCTGTCCCTAAGGCCTCAACATTTCTCTGGTTAGCAGTTTAAAGTAAGATTCTTTCATAAGAGAGTCTACAAAGAAGAGGATATTATGGACCCTTCAGATGTGCCTTGTGTGAGAAGGATATATAAACATCAAACCATTTACTTCTTAATTATCTATTTGATCACACCATTTGGGGTTACTTTTTAAAAAATATGAAATTATATTGGGTATCTTCATAAACATTGAAAGAGTTGATAAAATATTGGATAAATTATTTCAAAGCTAAAGTATTATGTATATTTTGGAATATTGGCCCTGCCATTATTTGTTGAAATTTATGGCTTGAAAGGAATAATATAAATTTTAATAATAAATATCAAAATCATGCCCAATTTTGGAACCATATCAATGCCTCTCTTGCAGAATGTATACAAATATGATGCTCATCATGGGAAGTCTCAACTGTAGAAAAATAAGTGCTAATAATTTACCTCCGGGATTTGAACATACATGGAAGATTCATCTACAACAACGAAATTAAAAAAAAGGATCTACTTCGATCTATGGTAAAATGGAAATGTCAAGAAATTGTGTTTATTAAAATTAATTTTGATGGTGCTTCTAAAGGAAATCCAGGAAAAGCTAGTGGAGGTGGTGTCTTTAGAAATAGTGAGGGCAAAATTCTCCTCACTTATTTAGAATCATATGGAACTTCAACTAACTATTCAAAGGCTAGGACACTTCTTACTGGGATTAAAAGGATGGAAATTTATTTCAATTGAGAGGGACTTACAAATTATCATCAATGCTATTAACAAAAATAGATGTGAAGACTGGATAAAAAATAATATTATTGTTGATGTTCATCTTCTATTACTAGAGGTAATCTCCTGGTAGTGTGAGCATATTTATAGAGAAGGAAATCGAGTAGCAGATAAATTAGTGAATTATAGTGTTGATCTACATCCCCATAAAATTCAAATTTTAGAAGACAATTGGCCTAGTGAGATTTTATTTCTTAATAAAAATGATATCAAGGAGTTGATTGTGGCAACATAGCACTTTGAGAAAGTTGAATATATTTAAGAGAAAAAATAAAAGAAAAAATAGAGATAAAACTGTTTGCTACAACAAATGTAATATTATGATATTTTGACGGGAGTGGCCCCAATAGAAGCCACATATAATCTATTCAAAAAAATAATGTATGAGCATGTCCTTGTAATATCTAAAAGCATCCCTTCTATTTTAATATACCATCGATATTGTTTTTTAATATTTTTTTTGAATTGATTATATGGGATTGAAACAAACCCACCATGGTTATGCATAAGAGGTAGTACCGAAAAAGTATTTATCAAATCGGGGCGAATCAACGTGAAAACTGTATAAACTATGGGGCAAATTTTTCAAAATTTTGAAGAAATTTTTTCAAAACATGGCGATTTTTTTTTTCAACTACAAGTATCAACAAAATTATCAAAAGGCGATTGGCAGAAGATGACTGACAAAAGGCGACTGATAGAAGGTGAATGACAGAAGGCGACTGATAGAAGGCGACTGGCAAAAGGTGACTGACACAAGGCGACTGGTAGAAGATGACTGACACAAGAGGACTGGTAGAAGGTGACTGATATAAGGTGACTGGCAGAAGGCCACTGGCATAAGGCGATTGACACAAGGCGACTGATAGAAGGCAACTAGCAGAAGGCGACTGGTAGAAGGTAACTGACACAAGGTGACTGGTAGAAGGCGACTGGTCAAAGGCAACTAACACAAGGTGACTTTCACAAGGCGACTGGCAGAAGACGTCTAACACAAGGGGGCTGACACAAGGCGACTGGTAGAAGGTGACTGGCAGAAAGCGACTAGCAGAAGGCAAATGGTAGAAGACGACTGACATAAGGTGACTGGCAGAAGGCGACTGGTAGAAGGTGTTTGGTATAAGGCGAATGGTAGAAGGCGACTGGTAGAAGGCAACTGGAACATAGCAACTAACAAATGATGAGTGGCACATTGCAACTGGCAGATGGTGAGTGGTAAAATGCAAGTGGTACTAGGTGAGTGGCAGAAGGCGAGTGGCACATGGTGACTGACAGATGGCGAGTGGCATAAGGCGACTGATAGATGGTGAGTGGTGCAAGGTGAATGACAGATGGTGAGTGGCACAAGGTGACTGGCAAATGGTGAGTGGAACAAGGTGACCACCATAACCATAAATAATATGGTGCCATGTGTCCTCCCTTCTGCCACATATCATCCATGCGTTAACTCCTGCCATGCAGAAAATCTTTAAATTCATTTGCAGCTTTTCCCAGAGCAACTTTAAAACCTTTTTCTAGTATTTTTAGGGAATTTTCAACAGCGGTTTTAGAGCATTTTTAGAGCATTTCCAATAAATTTTAGTGTATTTTGGCAGTATTTTGGCTTCATTTTTATAAGGTTTTTCCAACATTTTCTTGCTTTTTAGATATGGCTAGTTGTTCCTCCCCTCTTCCATCCAAAGTTCATTTCAAGTACACCTTTTGCCCCAATATCAAGAGCATTTTCAACACTCCTGATAGATATTCCCAATGGATTTACACTGCTAGACTTGCTGGTGTGTTGAAGATGCTTCAATTGAACATTAACATTTAGTTGATGCAACGAATCATTTCTTTTTACAACCATGATGTGTTTACTGTTTCGATCCATGTGGATAACAATGAAATAATTTTTTGGTTAAACCCTCCGATGTGCAGCGACTAACAGGGCTGCCATTTTCGGATGGTGTACTAGTGAACAACCAGTACGCCTTAACCGACGATGATAAATCCACCCTAGGAAACCTTTACGTTGTTCATCCTGACAATCTGAAAGGTATAATTTGAAAATTTATTTTTTATTTAACATTAAATATTATTCTGCTAGAGTTTCATTTCTCTAAAAATGTTCTCCTTGTTTTATTTTTTGTTTTCTAATAATGTTCTCTTTTTTCAATCAATTCTTCTAAGTCCAAAAGGGGCTTAAACATTTCGAATGTTGGAGACAAATTTCTATATGCTTGCATTGAATTTTTTTAGGCAAGGCTTATTTTGTAGGGGCGACCTATAGAAATGACTTTTTGGGAACTTTATTTATTGCTTCATTGTATTGATGGCGGTAAATTTTGACTGGTGCATGCACATTTCCAACCGCCTGAAGCACAAACTTTTGAGTGCCCAAAAAATTCAAGCATCTGCTTACACAGTGACTACCAACAATTTTATTCTTTGTTTATTTCAGGAAGCTTATTTAAACCTTCAACAGAGCAGTACTCCCACTGCATTGCACCCCAATTTGTTATCTATTGGCATGTATGATGGTGAGATAGAGGTAAAAATATTTGTTGAAATTATCTTTATTTTCTTTTTTTAATTTTATATTTTTATTCTCTAATTTTTTTTTGAAAATAGAAAAGAGCATCTCAGTATTCAAGTAAGAGGGATGCCACATTTAGGATTCAGGAAGTATCTACTGATTCTGACACGCAATCGTAGTCATCACCAATGACTCCCAACAAACGTGTGAGGTCTGATGATGGTCGAATTTAGCATACACCTGCGACACCTTTTACTGGAGAAATAGTTACAGTCGACGTAGAAGAGGTTACCTCTAACCCACAAGGTAACCTTACTCTGCATTGTTCAAAAATGCTTTTTTAAATGATTTATTTTTTTGACTTAAAATTATGTTTTTTTAATGTGCTTTACGTATTTTTTAGACAAAGGGCAAATGGTTGAAACATCAATGACTGCAGAGTCTGAGTAAGGTATGTATATTTTGAATAAATATTTTTTAATGCTATTGTTATTTATAAATGATTTATTTTATGTTCTTGTGTGAAATTTAACAGAGGGACCTCATAGATTCAAAAGGCTAAAAAAAAGGATGTCTCCACCATCTAACCCTCCACGACCATAGCCACAACCATAGCCACAGCCACAACCACATCCACAGCAGGTTTAGGTCCACCCAAAGCAAGTTCAGGTCCATCAAATTTAGGTTCCACCTACGAGGAACCAATCACGCATGTGTGGTAAAATGTTCCTCACACCGCCACCTCACAATGCAAGAAGTGCTACAAAGACACAAAATGTATCATCATCTAATATTTTTATCGTACCGATATTAACCTTAGATAATTTTTCAAATGTTGAGAGTGCATCTCAAATGCCCTTGGGAACTCTTGATTGTGACTTTCTTCATCAGGGTATGAATCCTGAAAATTTCCCTTTAAATGCAAGTGATATTCTTGAGGATGAAGAAGGCATTGATGGAAAAGAAGATGATGTCAATGTAGATGCCATCGAAGTTTCCCCCTCTGCCTCACAGCAAGTCACCACATGTACTGTTACAGAAGATGATATCCTAAACGTTTTTGAAAATGTGTTATTAGCCGATGCATGTAAAGTTGTAGTTCATATTACTCTTCTTTCAGATATTGATAAATTGAAGGAATGGGAATATCGGGCCAAGGTTTTGATTAAAGCCATCAATGGCCGATATAAGAATTTTTCAAAAAGAAAAGAGTTGTTTCTCAAGATGGAGAATGAGCCCCAAAAGCTCGATGCCTTGCTACATAAAGTTGAATCTGGCACTATGGAGGCCGAGTCTACATACAGAGATGAAATTCTTGCCGTTGTTATGAATCATTTGGAAAACCTCAATGCAGAAGCCCAAGCATATTTCAATGAATGGGCACTTGATTAGAACAAAGTAGCAGTTGCAGAAACAACACGACTTATAGCTGATGTAAGTTCTACATCTAACTAATTTTTTTTTTTTGTTAAATATGTTTTTTTTATAAATATTAACCTTTTTTTATTTCTATTTTATAGTCTAATTTCCAACACCTAAAGCAACAATTCAGTGCCATGAAATTTTTGATCAAGACTGCCAAAATTAGAATTAATAATGCTATTGAATTGAAGAAGAGGTTACAACAGACGGTTAGAAAAAGTAATTACCTAAATAAGGTTATCAAAGATGGGGGCCTGGATGTCGAGGCTAAACTGAAAGAAAAGGAGAAGGAGCTGAATGCACCTTTCAAAGAAGATCCAGCGAAGGAAGAGTGCCTTGTTATCGAGGATCAACACTACAGTAGAAAGTTTGGTTAGGGCTGGGGCATTAGAAGAAAAGGATATTGAGGTAGATGTGGGTGGACCTTCAAGAAACATTGAAAAACAATAGATCTTTGTTGTGTTGGGTTTCAAGTGAAACAAAAACTCTTTATATATTTATATTTTTATAAATATTTAAGACTGGTATTTTTTTGAAAATTGAAATCAATGTTAGAGGTCATTTCTAAAAAATTCATATTATCATTTTGAAGTTTTGTTTTTAATTATTGTTATGTTTTAATTTGAAGCGGAATAAATAATATTTGATATGTTTGATATCCTTTTTGAGAATTGAAATCAATGAATGAGACTATTATCAAAAATCAATGAATGAGACTATTGTCAAAAAATGTTTTATCTATTGGAAATTTTGTTTTCAATGTTGTTATGTTAAGATTATATGTGTTGATGTATTAAGTAATTTGAAGTGGAAGAAATAATGTTTGATATGTTTTGTAAATTATAAATGAATGGTATCATTTTTTAGAATTGAAACAATGAATGAGACTATTTCTGAAAAATATGTTATCTATTTGCAATTTTTTTTTGAATGTTGCTATGTTATGATTATGTGTTGATGCATTAAGTAATTTTAAGTGGAAGAAATACTGTTTGATATGTTTTTTAAATTGCAAATGAATGATATCATTTTTGAGAATTGAAACAATGAATGAGACTATTTTCGAAAAATGTGTTATCTATTGGAATTTTTTTTTTGAATGTTGTTATGTTAGGATTATATGTGTTGATGTATTAAGTAATTTGAACTGAAAGAAATAATGTTTGATATATTGTAAATTTTAAATGAATGGTATCCTTTTTGAGAATTGAAACAATGAATGACTATTTTCGAAAAATATGTTATCTATTGGAAATTTTAAGTGGAAGAAATAATGTTTGATATGTATTGTAAATAAAAAATGAATGGTATCTTCTTTAAATATTGAATTCAATGAAAGAGAGTATGTTTTGATTATTTATGATGATGTAAAAGTTTGTTGTTCTTAATTTGAAGTGAAAGAAATAATGTTTGATATGTGTTATATTTTTAAAACTTTGTTTTGAATGTTGTTATGTTTTGATTGTTTGTGTTGATATATTAAGTAATATTGAATTATGTGAATGCAGTAAGATATTTTTTTATGTTATATGAATTAATTTGAAATGTTAGAAAATACAGCATATGCAATTACTTTCACGAATAACAAATATTACAAGAAAAATAATGTAACATGTGAAATTAAATCAAATGAAATAAAATGATAGCATCCTTTCATTCAGATATGTGAAATAAAATCAAATAATAACATGTGAACTCAAATTAAATAAAATGAAAACATCCTTTCATTCTGATATGTGAAATCAAATCAAATGATAATATGTGAAATCAAATCAAATAATAACATGTGAACTCAAATCAAAACAAATGATAACATTCTTTCATTCTAATATGTGAAATCAAAACAAATGATATCATCCTTTCATTCTGATATGTGAAATCAAATCAAATGATAGCATCCTTTAATTCAGATATGTGAAATCAAATCAAATAATAACATGTGAACTCAAATTAAATCAAATGAAAACATCATTTCATTCTGATATGTGAAAAAAAATCAAATGATAATATGTGAAATCAAATCAAATAATAACATGCGAACTCAAATCAAAACAAATGATAACATCCTTTCATTCTGATATGTGAATTCAAAACAAATAATATGATCCTTTCATTCTGATATGTGAAATCAAATCAAATGATAGCATCCTTTCATTTAGATATGTGAAATCAAATCAAATAATAACATGTGAACTCAAATTAAATCAAATGAAAACATCCTTTCATTCTGATATGTGAAATAAAATCAAATGATAATAAGTGAAATAAAATCAAATGAATGCATCCTTGCATCATAATGCTGGAAGCTGGAGCAAACTCTTTTCAGATTGTACAAAATGTTTTGCACTCATTCCCAAAAATTTTGTCATCACAATCTGACCAGTGTTACCATCATCCTCATCATTATCAATATTCGTTACACCTCTTCTCTCTACCAAAGAACTCCAATGTGACAATGCTCTTTCGTAAGGAAACTCCTCCACCTCATAGGTCGACACATATACTCTCAAGCAATTCTCCAAATTTTTGTCCAACCTATTTTGAACTTTAGATTTTATATATGAAAGTGCACTGAACACCCTTTCATCTTCCACGGATCCCAAAATCATCGTTTGACATAATTCATGTAAATGAAAATATTCGCTCATAGTATGTTTTAAGACAGTACTTGGTTGTAATATTCTCCACAAATGTGAAATAGAACCTGCTCCATGACGGTTAGAGAGCTGTGAAACTTGAGCAGACATTGTTGTTCCAAAACAGTTGGATTTTTTTGTCAAAAATCTTTGTTCAGAATGCCATTGATTTCAATGCCATTGACTACAACACTTTGACTAAAATGGCCAACAATTCTACCTATGTATTTGAGAAACAAAGAATTTATAATCTAGTATTCATTACAAGGATCCCTAAACATTGGATATACCACACCCATAGCCTCTAGCAATTCATCTCTTTGAAAACAGTTTCTGATTTCTTTTGTCAATGATTCTGCTATTTGTTTTAGTTTGAGTTTTGTATCGTCCACAACCACATGAAATCTATTGTAGGTTATGGGCATGTGCTCAAATTCATTTGTAGCTATATACAATTGCACACCATAATAATATAAAGATATTTCATTTCCACGAATATTAATACACAGATGATCATTAATATTGAACTTCAAAAAGCTCTGAGGACTATTCACACTTGTTAATGCTTTCCAAATCTCAAACAAGGTATCCATAAAATGTTGACCAGATGCATACATCATATCAATATTCATGCAAATTTTTATTCTCGCCCTGATGAAATCCACAATATAAATCGATCTTTCTTGTGCAATTTTGATCAAAGTATTCATTTTTTCCAACATTGAAAGAATTCCACACAATGTGAGAAGAGTTTCAAAGTCACTCTTTCGAATAAGTAAATATTTAGCCTTATCAACCACCCTACAATTTGCATACATAAACCCTATCAAGGATTGATATTCTTTGAAAACTCTTAACATCAGTAGATACATCAAAATCCACCTAGTATCCACATATTTTAGCAATTTTTTACCTTCGGTAACTCCTAGTGCAAACTATTGAAACTCTGAAAATATTTTTGGACTACATGAAAAATATTCATGAATTTCACGGATAAGCTCTTCCACTCTAGAAACATTGTAAATGTATCCACAATTTTGTATGCAAGATTCATTCTGTGAGCCATGGAATGAATAGGGATCAAATATGGGGCAACCGATGTTTGTAGTCTAACACAAATACCATTCCTGTGTCCTTGCATTGTAGCGACACCATCAGATCCTACACATATTAACTTAGTGGCTATTTCAATTTCATTCATTCCTACTTCTTCTTTTAAACTAGTTACAACAACATTGTAAATGTTTTCTGCATTACAATTTTCCACCATTTTGCATATTCCTAGTAAATGAGGTTGCCTTGAATGATTTTCCAATGTGTAAACATGCATGCAAATCCAAGATGTATTGTCAACTACAGTCACCTCATCAATTGAAAGTGAAATAAATTTTGCCTTTTTTACTCTCTTTGAGGTCATTCTGCTCAACCAAAGACATACATTTTACCATTTCTCAACCACTTTGATCTGACCAATGAGCGTTGGGTAAGTTTTGCACATTAGCTAGTTGAAATAGATATTTATAATCTATGAAATCATACATAGGTCTACCCTTCTTAAGAATAGAAAATACAACAACAAACTGCAAACTTTTTGAAGCTAAAGTTAACTTATTCATTTTTTAAAATTGGGCTTGAATCATTGCACCTTTCTCAACCAATGTTTGCTTTTGTTTCATTTCTTTATCATATTCTTCCACATATCTCATATGTGCACACTCTGATGCATCCTTCCACCTATATGTTTTTTGTGTTGCTCGATCACCTTCTTTTGTTTTGATATAAACCTTTCCACAATGTTTTTCTATTGTATCTTTATTAAGTTACAATCTATGCTCATTTTCGTGTTTCCAACTGCAAATTACGCATCTTAATTCTGTTATATCATCACTACTATTTTTTGGCAGCACTGGATCAATAAATGGAAATTATGATATCCAATCAGGCTGAAATGATCTGTTAATTATCCACCTAGATAACCTTGCACATTTTTTTTTTAGATAAAGATTCTTCGATAGTAGGAACTGCATAAGAACTATTAGTTTCTTTTCCACTTGGTGTGTTAGATTTAGGAATCTCTTCATGTTGTTCGATTTTATTGAGATTATCTTCAAGTATGGACTATTGATTATCGTGGATATGTGGAAGTGGAGGAATACCAGGGTTAACAGTGTTTTCTATAGAGATAATTATAGTGTCAATAGTAGATTCATTATCACTATGGCATTTAAAAGCATACTAGTGTTTTCTAATGATAAAAGTGAACAAAGCCATCAACCAAAAAACACACTTCTTTATGAATTGAGGACATTATATTTAAAATTAACAAAGTAAAAAAATTAACTGGTGAGTAAAGGTGTTCATACCTTTAGTTTGTGTAGATGTTGATGGCAGATTGGGTTTTGAAATATTAGGAAAGTATTTGAGGATACTCCTTTTATTGGAAGACTCTCCTCCCTTCTTTCCACTGCCTGTAGTTGACATTTTTACCTATATGAACATAAGAATAACATGAATAAAGAACATCATTTTTAAATATGAAAATAACAGGTATAAAAAAGAACTATTGCTAGAGACAACAAAATCTATAACTATCCCATGAATATTGTTCGCAGACAGAATAAACCTCCTTATTGAGTGTCCATTAATAAAATGAAAAATGAAATGTAATGGTAAAATAAGGATATGGATAAATTGAGTCACCTTATTCCAGTCGCCTTATACCAGTCACCTTTTGTCAGTTGCCTTTTGCTAGTCGTCTTCTTCCAATTGCCTTCTGCCAGTCGCCTACTGTCAGTCATATTTTGTCAGTCACATTCTACCAATCACCTTCTACTAGTCACCTTCTATCAATTGCCTTTTGTCAGTCGCCTTCGCGATCGCCTTACTGTCGGTCGCCTTACGCGGTCGCCTTCGTCGGTCGCCTTACTGCGATCGCCTTCATCGATCGCCTTACGCTAGTTGCCTTCAGTCAATCGCCTTTAGTCAATCGTCTTCTGCTAGTCGCCTTCTACCAATCGCCTTTTGTCAGTCACCTTCTGCCAGTCGCCTTCTACTAGTTGCCTTCTGCCAGTCACCTTCTGCCAGTCGTGGACTCTGGTTTTGTCAGTACTCTAATTTGTATCGCTTGCTATCCAAAAAAATATTGTAATTGTATGAGAGCCGTTGTCAGGGTTAGCTATATATAATGGGGTACAAGGGGCGATTTGAGCGGGATATTTCTTATTTTAAATAAATTTAGGACAAAAATTTGGTGGGAAACCTTATGACAATGGGGTAAATTTACCCTAAAAAAAATTAGATCCCAAAATTTTTGGGCGAACGAGGCCGACCTCTATGGTCCCAAAAATTGTAAAATTGACATTTTGGAAATCTGAAAATTCGTGCTAAATTGCAAAATTTGCCACTAAGCAAAACCCTTGAACCCACTTGTCTTACATCATCACCACAGAGTGGTATTACAACAAAATCTTGGATATTATCCACGTATCCCTTGGCAATATTTGAACCTTGGTCTTTTCCTTAAATGTTGAGAAATCTAACCAATTGAACTAATACCACTTAATTATATTATCAATATTGTTATTTTTGAGAGTTGTGATGTTCGTTAATCTATTTAAGTGCTTTTTTACGATGGTTGTCATGTGAAAAACAATTATATTGTAATCACTATTATTTAAGCCATTGTCTTGGATTTTTGTTTCTAATATATCTACTCAATCCTATAAATATTATAGTTCTAATACAATTTTTATTTTCTATCATAATATATTCTTTCATCCTAATCTAAGCCTAAATTTTAGGCTCCATTCTAAACATTTATTTAAACTATATTACCCAACAAGTATTATTATCCACTTCATTTTTTTAATCCCATTTTAAAATTTAGCTAAAGAAATGCATTCCTTATCCAATCACTAAGTGACATGTTATTCTTTACTTAATTTAAAAGTAATGCATCTAAAATCCACATTAAATTAAATTATTAATTTTTAACTCATTTGACTTTTTTTTTTTTTTTTTGGTATAAGGTAGAGGTGGTTATAAGGTCCACAAACCTTTTACAAAGTCAAAATGGGCTGGTTCTAGCATCAAGCCCGTATAATCAAAATACAAAATGGATCTTTCTAAGACTCACATTAAGCCATACTTAGAGTCCACGGTCCTATACTTGTCGCTTGACTATTCGGGATAAAACAAAAACCAAACAACACCTAGCACTTACTAACACTAGGTTGTTGTCTCTGTACACTTGTCACCTCCCGGGCCCCGACAAATGGGATGCCTTTTCGCCTAATTCCATCTGTCGGATTACTCATCATCAGCCCCTCCGATCTCCCGATGCTCTAACGAGGTTTGATCTTAGCTCTTCTCTAGCAACCAACACCAATAGTTCTTGAGGGAAGTTATCCTTCCAAATTTGCATCTCCCCAACAGAAACCGCAATATTTGCCATTAGATCCGCCGCTCTGGTTCCCTTCTCCGAAGGTGTGTTGGATTCGGGCATTAACCAAATGAGATTTATGAATCTTTGCTTCTAGGATAAGCTCCAATATGGTCCAGTGGGGTCTTTATCCTCCTTAATTGCCTTGATTATATTAAGCGAATCCCCTTCAAATATAACTTCCTTATAACCCTCAAGTCTGGCAATTCTCATTGCCTGCATGCGAGCTCGGGCTTCGCAAAATGATTTGTTTGAGTTCCCAAAGGCTCTGCAAAGGCAAGGACCACTTTTCCTTCCTCATTTCTCAAAACTCCTCCTGCTCCTGCAGCCCCCGGATTTCCTTTAGTTGCCCCGTCAAAATTAAACTTAACCCACTTTTGTGTGGGGGTATCCACTTGACACCATCCCGTGGGTTGGTTGTAATGTCTAGGTTTGGAAGTTCCTCTCCCCGAGTTCCGCAAAATCCTCCTTTCCCTTAGAGACATGGTCTCATTTTTGAAGAAGAAAGTTTTCCGAGTTTTCTTTCAAAGCTCCGATTATTTTATTACCACATAACCCGGGATCTTTCTTACGTCCTTTAAATACTCTCTTATTTCTCTCATTCCATATCCCCCATAAAAAATGGGGTAAGTCGAGCTTCCGAGCCAAGTCAAAAGCTTTGCCCGGAAGGGGGAAGCCCATCGTATGCGAAGTCGGACATGCTATTTGGACGAGACCCAATCTATATGAAATTTGGACAGGATCATTTGGAAGACTCGTACAAGAAAAATCACAAGTTAGAAATATATGACTTACAGATTCTATTGCTTTCTCACACAAGATACATCGATTGATGAATTGGAAACCTCTCCTTTGCAGATTATCGTTGTCAGGATCTTATTTTGAACTGCCAACCAAAAGAAGAAAGCTATTTTTGGGGTTAAATTATTTAACCAAATAACAGAAGTCGGAGTCCAGCCATTGAATCCTGAGTGGATTAACTTATAGGCAGTTTTTACTGAATAGATCCCACTTGTAGTTTTGCCCCAAATTGCCTTGTCTCTTCCTCCCCCAGGAATGATCGGGAACACCCTTAAAGCATCATTGAGTTTGGTTAGGGCCACCTTCTCTTGCTCTGACGGATTATGAGCTGTGATTTTCTTCCAAGAAGAAGTTTCTCGTGCTACGACAATAAAATCCCCTACTTTTCCTCCCATTTCCTTCGAAAGTTTATGTTGGAGGACCCGAAGGTCTAAGTTATCTTTCGGAGGGGCCTCTTCCAACCACGGGTCTTTCCAAAAGTCCACTTGTCTTCCATTACCAATTCTCCATCCGATGCCTTTCCCGACTACCTCCCGACATTCGAGCAAACAATTCCAAAAATAGGATCCTCTAGGAAGATTATCGACTTTCGGAAGTCCCGATTATTTCGATATATTTTGCCTTAAGAAGTTTTACCCATCCCAATTGATCATTATTGATAAATCTCCATACCTGTTTGCCAATCAGAGCTTGATTCAATTCTTTCATTCTCTTTAACCCCAGGCCCCCCTGATCCTTGCTTGCACACACCTGATTCCATGCTACCAACGAAATTCTCTTTCTCTCCTCTGAACCCAAAATCTTGGTGAGGAACCGCCATGAGACCCGGTCGTAGGCTTTATTCATATCAAGCTTTAGTAACATACCTGCTTCCTTACTAGTCACCATTGAATGAATAACCTCATGAATTGTGATGATACCATCCAATATTTGTCGCCCTTTCACAAAGCCACCTTGGTTCATATCAATGATGAAAGGAAGGATAACCTTCGACCTATTGGCGATTGTTTTTGTGAGAATCTTCATCGAGTGTTACATAAAGCGATAGGGCGAAAGCTGGAAAATTCCATTGCTCCCACTAGTTTAGGGATGAGGACTAAAAAAGTAGCATTAACTCCTTCTGGGATTTCCATGTCCTTTTGAGCCTCAATTATAGCTTCCACTACATCATTGCCTAGGATATCCCAAAACTTATGGAAGAAAGCTGCAGGGAAGCCATCCGGTCTGGGGAGGCTGTTACCATCCATGTCAAAAACGACCTTCTTGATTTCCTCCTTTGTGAAAGGACTAAGTAAGAATCCATTAAGATTATCGATTCACGAGGGGTGGAATGGCTGCCAACGAGAGAGTCCTCTTCTTCAATAGTCGGATTTACATCTTCTAGCAACGATTTAAAGTACTCAACCGCTTCCCTCCTTATGTCTTCCATATCTTTGGTGTTAGACCCATCGGCCATCTTGATCTCCTTAATTTTGTTAGTACTCCTGTGGCGAAGAGTAGAGACATGGAAGAACTTTGTATTTCTGTCACCCTCCTTTAACCAACGCAGTCTGGATTTCTGCCTCCAAAAGGTTTCTTCAAATCCTAGCATCGTGTGGTATTCGGCTAATAGCTCCCTCTCCTGGTTTCTCAGATCCTCTGTAAGCTGCTCTGACTTCAACTTCTCCTGTAGTTCATTGATCTTGTCTTTTAGTTCTGCCTTTTTAACAAAAATATTGCCAAAGGAAGTTTTGTTCCACTCTCTAATGTTAGCCTTCACATTCCTTAGTTTACATGCCACTTGGGCCAGTTTCGAACCATTATACTTTTTGTCCCACCATTGGGCAACCAGATCCTTGAGATCCTGATGTTGGAACCACATAAGTTCAAATCGAAAGGGTCTGATGTATCTTTTCTTAGAGTCCTCCCCTGTTTCCCACAGAATTGGGTTGTGATCAGACCCGATTCTTGGGAGTGCCGTTAATGAAGAGTCCCCAAACCTCTCCAGGCATTCTTGAGAAAGAAGAAACCTATCTAATCTTATCTGAATTTGGTTTTCCTTCAATATTTTGTTAGACCATGTATAGGAGAATCTACGTAGGTCCACATCCATCAGCTCATGTTGCTCAACAAAATCTCTAAACTCGTAGATATCAGCAGTTATTCTTTGAGAGCCCCCCAATTTATCTACAGGATTAAGGTAGCAATTGAAATCCCCCGCCACAATCCAAGGGTAGTTGGGGACCGTCTCCCTCAATTCAGCTAGCTGACTCCAAAGAACCCTTCTCAGTCCCTGTCTAACTGGAGCATATACATTCGTTAAGATCCACTCTTCTTGCGTGGTTTTATCCACACATAAGAGACAAATAAACCAACTAGACATCAGAATCACTCTACTATCAATCACATTTTTGTTCCACATAACCAGTAACCCTCCTGCTGTTCCAGTGGCCTCTTGGTCTACTACTTCAACTTCTTGCCAAGTCCTATTCTTAAAAGGAATAACTCTACTCTCCTCCATTTTAGTTTCTTGCAGTAAAATCATATCCGGTTTGTGTTCTTGTCTAAGAGCATACAAAGCTCTTATTTTTGTAGGATTACTCCCACGAATATTCCATGAAAGAATCTTCATTTATGGGCTTTGGATCCTCGAGCCTTCGCCCCAAAGAGCAATACTGCTTGAGTGCCATCAGCCACTCCTTGCTCTGCTTCTTTTCGCCTTAAGGCAGCATTGCTAGGTTTCCCTCTTCCCTACCGAACCATATCCCCATACATCCGCTCTAGGTTGAAGTTCCTTGGGATTCACTTGGCTTCTAGTAACCATCTTGGGTAGGTCGGTCTTGGTATTTGGGGTAACAATCGGCTTTCCGAGTTAAACTGGTCTTTTTGACAGTGGAGATGATTCCGTGCTCTTAGCTTCTTGATTAGTAGATTCTTTTTTCCCTGCTTTGGGGTTACACTGATCTTGGTGGTTCACCTCTTCCTCCTGAGTATCCTTGCCTGTATTATTAGTTTCCTGCTCCTTCCTCTGATTTTTCTCCTCTAAATCCTTCTCTTGAGTCTCCTCTACCTCAGATTCCACTTCTTGGTTGTCCATATGATCTCCCTTCAAATGATTTAATGCATCAAAACTGTTCTCCACCGGGATGTTGATCTCCTTGGAATTTCTTCCCATAAATTCCTCTGCAGTACATGGGACCACTTCCACCGAGCCTCCATAGGCCTCCCGTATCACCCAATCAAACTTACTTGCCCCAGGGCGTTGATCTATGGGGTTCTTTCCTTTGTGATTTGGCTCTGAGGCTTGCTGTATCATCTTAGGAGCAGGTTGAGCTTGAGGGTTCCCATCAAAGGGACCAGCTCCCCTGTGAGAGGGTTTTGGGGCATAGGAATTTTTGGGAGGAGGGTTAAAATGTTGCCTCTTGCTTACAATAGGGCGAACAGGGTCTCTGATATTCGGATTTCGAGCTCCACGTCCTTGAGGCCCAGGTTGGGTAGGAATGGAGATCTACGGGGGAGGGATATTATTCTGGGTTTGAGGATCAGTATTTTGGAGTGGGGGTCTGGTTCTTGGAAATGCGATGGATACCCCGGTGCCCTACCTTCCCACAAACACTACACTTAAAAGACATATTTTCATATTCAAATACCTGAGTATGAAGGCCAAACATAGACGACAAAATAATGGATTTAGGGAGCTCTTTACTCAGGTCCGCCAACACACACATGCGAGCAGACAGGAGTCTTGTTTTGCTCAAGGTTGCAGGATCAATAGCTATTAGTTCTCCAATCTCTGTAGCTATCCCAACCAATATTTGTTCGTTCCAGAAAAAGAGAGGTAATCCTGGCATCTTAACCCAAATAGGAGCCAAATCCAGCACCTGAGTCTGGGGGTTGAAATCGGGGGACCAACGCTTCAGATACAAGCCCCTTTTCCCAAAAAACCAAGGACCTCCTTGGAGAGTCCTTTCCATGTCCTGTTCACATTGAAATGTCACCAAAAGAAAACTCTTGGGTAAAGCCTTAATCATCATACCGGCCCTTGGCTGCCATTTTTGGATGGCCCATCTCCTTATGACTTCCATGTCTGGCCTCACCCCCATAAATTTAGCCACCAGAGATGTTCTTCCCTCCATAGCCACATGTTGAGCTAAGGAATCCGGGACGTGCAACCTACCATTGACAGATTTTAGATTAAAACAAGAGTCGGATAATTTTTGCTTACCACGAAGAGCATTAAGATATGAAGGTCTCCAGTTGCCAGGTTTCTCTTTGTCTCCTTCTTGGGTCTTCCTTTGATCCTGACGCATAGAGTCCTGGTCCCCCTCAGAGAAATCTTCAACCGCATCCGCCCAACGCCCTTGGACCGGTTCCAATAGAACTTCCTTGTCCACATCCTCCGCCTCGGGGGGCCTGCTATCTCGCCAGAGCCCCCACCTGCCGCGTCTGCTGATCTGCCCTCTGAAGTCCCACACCTAGGGTTTGATGCCCCTAGACCTCTCGCTCCTCCTCCTTGCTGCTCCATCCGTCACCTCTTGGTTTAAATTTAATCCTAATATACTATGACAAATATTTTGAAATATCCATAACAAAATGTAGCTAGGTATATACAATATGCATTCACTCCTTTGTAGTTACTCTCTCTTGGATCTCATTTGACTTTCATAAACATAATTTTTTAAAATTACCTCTTCATTCTATACCATTTAATTAGCAACTTTAGACTTATTTTTAAAATTAGTAAACAAGGATAATTTTTAACTTAATATCATCACATAGTTGTCTAAAGTTTTATATCCCAATTAATGTTATTTATTTAAAAGATGTCAATTTTTTTTAAGGATATTGTTCCACTATTTTAATTATTATTTTTTAGTTCTTTTTTTCTTAAAACATTTTATAAGGCTCACGTCTTAATCAAGATGTATGTAGAGTACTATTAAGTGGTACATGTAAAGTAATATTAATCTTTCCAAAGGAATTATTTAAAAGAATTCAATTATTCAACTAAATAAATTTGACGCAACAAATTGAAAGAATTTTTTTCCAACTTACAATTATTTTAAAGTATGAAAAGTATAGTCATTAGTATTTGAAATAATGAGTGATGAAAAATAAATTATATCAACTTTTGTTTAAAAATGGTATGATAGGGCTAATATTTCCCTTATTCCTCATAAAATTTTGTCTAAATAAAACTCATTAAAGTGGATATGCATCTTTTATTTGAAATTTTCATCATATTTATTAATGAATTTATTTAATTAATAAAAAAATTATCATGTAATTTGTAATATATATTTATTTTTATTCGAGCCGCATAACTTATTATTATAATACTTCAAACCACACATTGATGTGATTAATTTACCACTTTGCTTAGATCATTGAGACTGAGACAACCTTAAAATCCAAAAGAATACAAATGTCATGACCCACCCTTGGCAGACTTTGTTTTATTTGGATGGATTTATGATTTGTTGGTTGTTTTGCTGATGAGATGATTGACTTTGTGCTAGTTAGTTATGCAAAGCATATATTTGTGGAAAATATCAAATACCTTTTAAAGGAATGATTGATTATTTCGTTATTAGTTTCTGTAAAACATATATTCTATATAAGAATGTGATACTATTAATGTGCAGAGACAAGTTTCTTGTAGGTGGAAGAAAGAACTAACCATCAAGAACAGGATACCTTGGAGAAACGATGTGATGGGTTATTCGTCAGAATATTTGGGGGAGCAACATGGATAAATGCTCCTACCATGAATATGATGCATATCATAGATTACATATGATAAATAAAATTTTCAAATTTAAGTTGTGCTTATATGATTGCATAATAATTGGATTTATGATGAAATATTACTAGGAATAAGAGCATTGTTGCATGGATGTTAAATGTTTGATTGTTTTTATTGTCTTCTTTCAAAAAAAAAGAAAAATAAAAATAACATATAAATGATTTATTTTATTTGGTAATAATATTATTATTATTGCAGTGAAAATAGGGAAAGAGTAATTAAGTATTACTAGGCAAAAATAAAATGAAATTTCATTACTAGTGATGGGTTGCACTTTGTACTTGACTTATTATATTTATTAAAATAAACAAATTTAATGCATTAATAGGAGATAATTTTGAAATCTGGAATTGAGAGTGTTTGATTAAGTTAAGTGTCTTGACTAGTTACTGGCTCTTTATTACAATTGAGTGGGTTTATGAAGTGTCCGTTGGAAGAGATTGCATGTCAAAGAACCTTTTGGTAAAACTGCGTAGTGGAAGCATGGTGGGACATGATAGGAGGAAAACTAAAAAGAAAGAATGGATAATGGAAAGGAGCCTGGATAGAGAAAGAGGGTTTCAAGAAGAGTAAGCAGTGACTTTGAGTTTTGTGGTCCTTCGCTTTTGAAACGAAAAATGAATCAGCTAGAGAACTTACGAAGATTGAGAACTCAATTGCGGTTGTAAGAATAAGTGCAACTATTTGATGTTTGATCATTTCTTGTAGTTTTGTATAATCTAAAGTTTTAGTTCAACCTTGTGAAAATCGAAAGAAACACATAGATTGGTAAACTGGTTTGAGGTATAAATTTGTGTTTGTTCGATGAAATTTTAAAGGGGTGAAACGTTTGAGTTGGTAGCTTAACTAAAACTAGAAATTCTTTGAACATTCATTTATAGGAGTTTACCCCGGTAAATAAAGATAATTCTTTGCCACCTCCATTTGCTGAGTTTGCCAAGATGGATCTCAGTCTATTAGTTTTTTAAAAATATTGCGTTTGAAATATTCCTATTATTGGTTTAGTTGGATAATGGAGGTGAGTTGCTTCAAGAGCATCATAGAGATGTCAGAATGAATTATTCCAATTTAAGGTTAAAACTGGAGAAACATAGGAAGTGTATAGCCTGGAAGTGCATTCTTTGAAACTATTTGTAGAGAATGTAAAGAATGTTTGAATTGATTTAATGATAATGTTTTGGTTTTTTTTTTATCCGTTAAACCAGTGAGGTAGTTGTTATTATGGTAGATTGAACATTATTTCTTATTGCCTTGAATTTGTGTGATAATGCTTGACTGATTGAAATAGAACCATAACTTTAAGAATTGATGACATTTGAGTTTTTCTCATTGCTGATAAATGGTTCTTGTGGATTGAATTAAGCTTAGAATGTAGTATTCTATCTATTACCTCTTACTAATATGTAATCAACTTTATGCTAGCAAGGATGAAATATTTTATATGCTTACGAATATTTTTTATTGCTTGTTAACAATTTAATAGAGAAATTGAAATGAGTGCAGTAACTTTGATGATGGTTGAGTTATTTAAGAAATACTCTGAATTAGATAGAACTCTGTACATATTTGAAAGGATAGAAATATGTTTTGAAAAGGATTAAACTTTAGTTTATCTGAAATGTTTGTGTGCAAGTGAAAAGTTTCATTGGAATGGTTTTTCCTGTGAATTGATATGCATGAAAGAAATAAGCTTGCGTGCAATTTTATTAGCATAAAAAAAAATTCAAATGTTTGCATTGGAAATGCAACATATGAAATTTGGGGCCATATTTGATCCTCGACCAAAGGCAATCCCATTCTTGGTGGTTCTTGAGGAGAGCTCGAAATTAGAGGACGACGACTGTAGGCTGGAGTTGATGAGGATACGAATAGTGGAAACTAACTTCTACAATCATGTTTATAAGAAAATATGAGCATGACCAAGACATATTTTTTGGATTAAATAAATATAAAACAATCCTAATGTACCCTTGAACTTCTATATTTGAAGAGGATTGCTAAAGGAAAAAAGTATGTTGTAAATTTATACGTATGTCTTTTCGACATATGAGCGATTTTTCAAGTTGTAAGCAAAGCTCTTGTAAAATCGTATATGTAGCCTATATGATAAATGATTTTCTGAATTGAAATCAACTTCAGATGAATGAATTATTTTGAAATTATCTCTATTGGTATATATATTTTTAATTACTGGAATTGTTAAATCATTGTTTTTGATGATGCATTGAGGGTAATATCATATAGTTGTATAGTAAGGAATTAAATAATTATAAAAGATAATTGTTATAAGGTTGATATTGTCTTCAATTTAAAATCAAAAGGTTCATATTCGAAGAAGATTTTCCAAAAGTTCTTTGGAAAGCCATGAAGTGGTAGTTGACTTATCAACTATCGGAAGCAACTTCAAAAAACTACTCCTTAACGAAGATGCTTTAGGTAATCAAGGATTGAAATATCTAGTAAGGTAGTAGTCAATAATGATAATTAAGGAATGGATGCATGAATGAAGAAGCTCTATGTTCGACAACATTCACCTTATGAACGATTGTTGAATGACCATTTTTAGTTGAGATGGGATTTATATCCTTTTATGCGCTTTAATTTAGGCTATTCAAAATAGAAGTGTGTATAATTTATAATACCGTATGTGGCCATAATATTACAAAAAATATACTTGCATGAACTCATGAACTATGACAACTAGCTCATTAAAAAAATGAGGAATTAAGATGAGGTGTTGAGGATATCCACATAGATATATTTGTATTGGGTGTGAAGTTTACCACTAGCCTTTTTGATTAACTAAAAAGGATTAACATTTTCGATTGATTGAAAAGGATTGACCTTTCGATTGAATGTAAGGTACGACCCTTATCGATAGATTGGAAGGAAATAACCTTTTTGATTGACTAAAAAGGATTGACCTTTTTGAGTGACCAAAAAGGGATGAGTTGGCCTCTGAGGACGGAATGATGGATTAAGTTGGATACCTTCTAGCACTCTTACATAAAAGAAAATATGTAAGTATTGGGGATAGAGGTCTACAAGTGTTGATTATGTAAGGCAAAGAGGTTCTTAGTGGTGAAGTCGATCAACCTAGTAAAAGGGATTAAAGAATTCTCTACAGAATAACAGAAGAGTGTGAAATAGACTTCAATAAAACATATTTTAGCTTTGAAAAATAAACACTCTAAAATAAGGTTAGAAAAATTAAGTTAGTTACATTTGGTATCAAAGCCATGGTTTGTAGTGGAATAGGTTCACTATGCAAAACTAATTTTGGTGTATAATAAAAAACTTACCTATGCAAGGATTATACCTTGCTAAAAAAATTGTTGATAGTTTAACATATCTAATTGTTTATGATAACTAGAAAAATAGTTGATGATAAGAGTAACCAACCAAAAAAGTGATGATGAAATGACTCCTACTATCTCTTATGTGTGTGAAAAGGAACAATACCACCAAAGATAAGAAGAGGAGGTATTACCCCATTGATGAGGTAGACACGATGGACTAATATAGAGGATAGAAACCCGAATGTAGGTTCAGAGAATCCTAGTAATGAAGGAGAGAATTTCACTATGATAGTGCCCCTACTTTAGGAACAGGTAGAATCACAAAAATAGTTGTTGGATGTCATGTTGAATTGGGAAACATAAACTGGAAATTCTAATAGGAGACAGGTAAATGAATTCTTTTCTATGGCACAATTGGCCAGGGTTCAACTTGAGGTTGAGTTGGGCAAGGAGATGAAACATTCAAAATATTCTAAATTTAATGGAGAGGAATATGATGATAAAATCGAGGCTTGGTTGAAAGAGATAGAAACCTACTGTAACATGAAGAACTTTTTCTTTGGCACTCGAACACTCTATGCCACACTAAATTTGATAGGCGATGTCTTGAATTTGTGGGAAACTTATAGTAAGGATAAAAAACTTGCGATAGTAGTTGACTTGAAATGGGAAGAACTTGTAGTAGCATTTAAAGAGAGATTCCTCACGAAGAAATTTTATTCCCATAAGTTTGAAGAGTTCACTAAACTTCAGTAGGAAACTAGGATAGTGGAAAACTATTATCAAATATTTGTCAAGTTGTTAAAATATGTGCCTGCATACAATGAGAAAATGAAGATCCATAAGTTTATATTAGGATGAGATCCTAGAATAGGGAAGTAAATAGATATGAGGGAACCTACTACTCTATAGAAGGCCTATGATTTAGATAGAAAAGCTGAAACATATCTCAAACCCTATTTTGATTATGAAGGATTAGATGAGAAGGGTAGAGAGGCATTAAGGAAGAGAAACAACACAGGTTTTGTAAATTGGAAACAATAATAGGCGAATAAAAGAACCTGTAGACAAGACAAAAGGAATGATAGGAAGAAAATAAATTTCAATAAATTTTTCTAAGGAAATAATCGTAATTCCAATAATTGCAACAATGGTAACAACAAATTGCCACAGGGCAACTTAATTCTACACTTGCAAAAAAAGTAGTAGAAGAAAAAAAGTAGAAAGTATACCTAGGTTCGAAATAAGGATGCTTTCTTTGTAGAGGACTGTATTATACCAGTAATTAAACACATAGAGCAGGAATGAATTCAAAGGGAAATAAACCGATGTACAAAGAACCTGCACCTAAGGAACCCGTGCACAAGATTTATGTTACAACCGAGAATCAAAATCTAGAAGGTCAAGCCATGCCACTATTGATAAAGGGTAAGAATTTTGGTAGATATGCTAAAATATTAATTGATAGTGGTGCTCCAAATATATTTATTTCCACTAGTATAACTAAAGATATTTTATAAAGGCTAGGAATCTTGGCACATAGGTGGAAGGTCGAGTATGGTTCATGATAAACCTACTCCATTAATCAATGTTACCCTATGACAAAAATTGTTTTACCTAGTGGAATGACAATGGGGTTCCTGTATTTTGTGACACTACATGCCTTTGATGTAATCCTAGGAATGGATTGTTTGCAAATGCACAAGGCGGTGCTCAATTTTCAAGAAATATGGATTGAGTACATTTAAGATGGTAAATATGTACAAAGAATGTATATCTTGCAAGGGGATTTTTAACCTCAAATTCTCTTGGAAATGCAACTTAGGAAAGACATCCAAAGGGAGGAGCAGTCTAATTTGTTAAGATAAAAAAAATGAGGAAGAAAATAAAGAAGAGGTGTTCAGGAAACACCAGGAGTTTAGGGATGTATTTCCAGAATATTTACCTATATTACCACTCAAACGTGAATTTGACTTCACAATTTCAACCTGGAACTGAGCCTATACATAGAGCACCTTATAGAATGAATCCTATAGAAGTGCAAGAGCTAAAATCACAGCTACAAGGGTTTTTGGAAAAAGGATTAATCAGACCAAGTGTTCCACCATGGGGAGCACTTATGCTATTCATAAAGAAAAATATGGTTCCTTGAGATGATGTATAGATTATAGAATGTTAAACAAGGCAACTATCAAGAGTAGATATCCTTTACCTAGGATTGAATATCTCTTTGATCAACTTAAATATGCCACTATCTTTTTGAATATTGATTTAAAGTAGTTGTGAATCTATGAGGAGGATATGCATAAGAAAACATTCAAAAATCGATACAAACATTATGAGTTTACTATCTTACCTTTTGATCTAAAAAATGCTCCAACAACTTTTATGAACTTAATAAATAGTATCTTCAGGAAGTATTTGGATAGATTTGTTTTGGTGTTCTTGGATGATATATTGATATATTTCCAAAGATAAAATAGAACATGATACATCTTAGAATTGTGTTAGAACTATTAAGGAAACATCAATTGTATGGAAACTTGTCCAAGTGTGAATTTTATGTGCCAGAAGTGCAATACCTAGGGCATATTTTATCAGAAAAAGGGATCATTGTAGATCTTAAGAAAATAGAGGCTATTTTGAATTGGCCACCACCAAAAAATGTGATAGAAGTCCAAAGTTTCATGGGTTTTACTGGTTACTATAGGTGATATGTGAAGGATTACGCCAAGATAACCTCTCCAATAACTAAACTTTAGAGGAAAGAAAACGAATTCAGGTGGATGGATAAATATGAAGCAACTTTTGATTTGCTTAGGCAAAAGATTACTACACCTCCTATATTAAATATACCCGATCTGTTAGAATTGAAAGGATCTAACAATATCGTATTTCCAAGATCTAGTTATGTGAAAAACAATATCACTATCTAATTGAGACAATGATAATACATACTATCTTACAATATTACTCTCAAAGAGAGTGATGCCCTTGCTGATATAGGCAAGGGTGTACAATAAGCATCATAGGATCAATCACAAAAAATGAGGGAATGGATATCCACCCTAGAAGAAAAAATCTAACAAGATAAGATAGCCAACTAGCAAGGAAAATGCTAGATGAGCTAATATCCCACTAATAAGTAAAATAAAAAAATATAATCTCCTAGGTAATATCCTAAGTGAAGTAAAGTAATAAGGTGCATGACTAATACACCAACACCCCCCTTGAGTGAAACATAAGAAAACCCGTGCAATATAAATAAAGAGGTATATCCTCATATATGGGTCCCAGTAACTAGGCCTGATGAGGTACCCATATACTGTGTATCCATAAAGACTCAAACCAAAATATGAAAAACCACGTGGGAAAAAAAATTCTGCTAGAAAGAGAGAAGAAGTAATAATGGAGCCAAGGAGTAGTCCCAACCCCCTAGGACGACGAGCTCTATAAAGAAGTCCTATGAAGTGGATGCCTTTGTGATGAACACTATGTCTCCCACAAGGAAGAAAGTAGCCATGAAGCATCTGTTGAATGTATTCCCTCTCCAAGTGAGTGTGAGATGATGGGAATAAAATGTAGAATGATGACATAGAATCCTTCAAAAAATCTAAAGTGAAGATGTCACCAATGAATTATGAAATGAATCTTCAAGAATGTAGAAGCCCAAACTAACATCAAAATGGGGCAGAATATAGTCCCAATCAACATCCAAAAGATCAATGTGCACAAAACCATGAGTGTGCAAAAGTGAAAGAGATATGTGAAGAGCATCCATCAAGGAAGAATCACCAATGTCCTACTACATAAGTGATGAAGAGCCCATGAAAGAAGCAAGAGAAAGAAGTGGAGGCTTAGAAGCCTCAAAAGAACCAACATGGTATTCGAGATATCCAAGTGAGAGTCCAACCAAAGATAAAATCTTTGTATCCAAATCTTGTAGGAGTACATCATCCAATGTGAAATAAATAGGAGAAGAAAATGGAGGACAAGGTGGCTCACTCAAATGAGGGCACACCACAAAAGGGTCGTCAAAGGAAGAAATACAAGGAGGAGATACAATGTATACAAAATCATCAAATAAATGAGTAATATCCTCATAAAGGTCAAGAAAATCACATGTGTGACACTCAATTAAGAGAGAGGTAACACCATCCAAAAAATCATCCATATCATGCCATGAAGCCTTTGATGTATATGCTACAACATCAACATGACCATCCACATAAAACAAGTGTGGATATATGTCTTGTAAAATATCTAAAGTGGGTACTATAGCATCAACCTCATCATCCAAAACATCATGATATAGTGACTCCAAAAATAAATATGCAATGTCACAAATGATGTCCTCCATGCAAGCAATTGTAAGAGAAGGGGCCTTGGGTGAAAACTTCTTTTTCAACATATGATAAGCAAGGTGAGGTGTGTTCGTGTGAACTCCAATAAATTTTTTAAGCTCCCCATAAACTGAATGATAAAGCATACTATAGATCCTTAAATTTCTCATGAACCATGTCCTATACTCCTTATACTTCACCATTGGTTTGGGTTTTGGAGTTATAAATAAAGGTTCTAAACCTTGATTTTTATATAATGAAAAAAGTACCTTTAAACATGCTTCAAAAGTTTCAGCGTTTGTCTCTATGCTGAGTTAAAAAAAAGAAGTTTCCAGGATATCTTCAAAAGTAGAATATTGTCCCAAATATCAAATTCCATTTTAATGTTTTGCTGAGACAAGAAGTCAGCAAGAAAAAAAACTCAAAATTCTGTTGTAAAATTGAAAAAGCATATTTTTTTAAATACTGCAATAAAAAATAAATTTTCTAAAACATTTATCCACAAGATCTGAATTTTGAATGCACTAGTGTGAAGCCCTCAAAAAATCAGTCAAGATAAAAAACAAATTAACCCAAAACCAATTCCGAAAGAGGAAGAAATAATCTCTAGAAGTTGATTTTCTAGAAAACTGCAATAGGGCTACAATTTTGCAATTAAAAAACTATAGTTTTTTGAAAATCAACCCAAATTGTAGATCTGACTACACCAATGCAAATCCCTCAAAAAATCAATCAATATAAAAAAATTAATCCAAAAAGGATTTTGAAAGAGGGAGAAACGACCTCTAGAAGTTGATTTTCCAAAAAACTACAGGGCTACGGGATTGCAGTAAAAAGCCAAGGCTTGGGCTTGAGAAAGGGACCTATAATAGAGATTTAGAACCACTTTCTTATCACCAAGATCCCCCCCAAAAAATGGGTGAGATGAGAGCATACGATGGCCAAACCCTAAGAGGTAAGATCTACACTTTTAGAATTGTTAAAACTTGTTGAAGCTGATCTTGAGCAGTTGGAGGCAGATTTGATCAATGTAGAAGGTTTCTTCAAAGTCTTCAAACCTACACAAAATCTGCAATAAAGGAGATCCAAGATTGAACAAAAGCAATCCTAAAATCCTAAACCTATGGGTGATATCAAACAACCTAAGCTTTGAATACCATGTTAGAATTGAAAGGATCTAACAATCTTGTATTTCCAAGATCTAGTTGTTTGAAAAACAATATCACCACAATATCTAAGCTATCAACAAGAATCAATTGAGACAATGATAATACACACTATATTACAATATTACAATCTTACTATCTTACTCTCAAAGAGAGTGAAGCCCTTGATGATATAGGCAAGGGTGTACAATGACGATCATAGGATCAATCATGAAAAAGGAGGGAATAAATATCCACCATAGAAAAAAAAGCTAGATGAGCTAATATACCACTAATAAATAAAATGGGAAAAAGAAAAATAATCTCCTAGGTAATATCCTAAGTGAACTAAAGCAATAAGGTGCATGACTATTACACCAACACCCCCCCTCTTAAGTGAAACTTAGGAGAAAATGTACAATATAAATAAAGAGGCATATCATCAGATATGGGTCTAAAAAACTAGGCCTAATGAGGTACCCATAGACAATGTGTATACTAGAATATGGAAAACCATGTGAGAAAAAAAATTATACTAGAAAGAGAGAAGAAGTAAGAATGAAGCCAAAGAGTGCTCCCAACACAATCCTCAAGGTAGATTTTTTGTTTGTACAGATGCATCAATGGAAGGTTTGGGAGGAGTGCTCTCACAGGAAGGAGTGGTAGTAGCCTATGGATCAAGCAAGTTAAAATGACATGAGGTCAACTATGCAACCCATGATATAGAATTTGCAGCGGTATTTTTTGCTCTCAAGTGTTGGCAACATTATTGGGTAGGGAGACCCTATGAGTTGAGGAAAGATCATTAGAGTTTACAATATATATTTACTCAACCCTTAATAAATTCTAGGTAGAGAAGGTGGATGGAATCTCTCACTAAATGTGATTTTGGTATTGAGTATATAAAAGGAAAGGAGAATAAAGTCGCAGATGCACTAAGTAGGAGGAGACATAGTTGTGTTATCTTGCATCTACGTTGACTTGATAAAACAAGTTAGGGAAATACAACATCAAGATGCATATTGTAATTAAATTTGGGAAAGAATGGAAAGGAAACTAAATTGAAAACTAGGATTTTAGCATCAAGGATGGTTTTTTATGTTTTAAGGATAGGGTAGTAATTCCTAAGATTGAAAATATGAGAAAAATGATCATGAATGAAGCTCATAGACATATGTATTCTACTTATCTAGGTGGAGCAAAAATGAGAGAAAATATGAAGAAACATTTCTATTGGTTAGGAATGAAGAAAGACAACTGAATTTGTTGCTCAATGCTTGAAATATCAGAAAGTAAAAGAACATAGACATCCTGTTGGGTTGTTGTATCCACATGATGTACCTATTTGAAAATGGTAGATGATCTCGATGTATTTCATTGTAGGGCTGCCTAAAAATAGGTTTCAACATGATGAAATCTTAGTAGTGGTTGAAAGATTGATCAAGGTTGCACACTTTATACTCGAGAATACCAAGGATGATGCCATCATTGCGGCTAATAGATTTTCCAAAGAAATATTTCAACTTCATGATTTTTTGGAAGTAATTATATCAGATAGGGACTTGATATTTATATCCAAGTTTTGTCAAGCCTTACATCGTGCCATTGGTACTAGGTTAAACATTAGTTCTGCCTATCACCCAAAAATAGATGGCTAAATAGAAAAAGTGAATCAGGTATTAGAAGACATGGTTTGCATGTACTGTATGGATCAGAAGACCTAATGGGAGGATTACTTGCATTCGATCTTAGGCACGGCCCCATTCAAAGCTTTGTATGGCAGGATGTGTAGGACACATTTTTCAAGGGATAATATAGAGGATTAGATTGTGCTAGGACCAGACACGATCAAAGAAATGGAGCAACCGTTAAGGATAATTAGGGAAAGGCTAAAGAACCTCACACTGTCAAAAAAGTTATGCCAATCTTAAGAGATCTCCAAGGGAATTTGTTATAGGTGAAAGAGTGTTTCTAAGGGTGAGACTAAATAAGAGTGTTATTAAGTCCATAAAAATAGATCCTCGTTTTGTGGGATCATTTGAAATTATAGAGAAGATTAATCCTGTGGTATACCGACTTACCCTACCACCCAACTTGTCCAAGATTCATGACACCTTTCACATTTCTTTGCTTAAAAAGTACATTTCTAATATTGAACATGTATGAGACTTTTCCAATCTGCATATGGTGGTCCCAGAGGCTATATAGGTTCGACTAGTAAAGATCATTGAGTTCAGATCCAAGTCGATGAGGAAAGGAACCTTGGAGCAGTGCAAGGTCCAATGGAACCGCTACTCTGAGAGAAATGCTACTTGGGAAAAAATTAGCAAAAATACAAAACTATTTCCTATTTCTATTTGATTAAGCAATGTAAATATTAGTTTAATGTTTAACTATGATGATACTCAAAGGATTGTGTAAAGCCTAAGAGGGGGAGGATGTCATGATACACCCTTGGTAGACTTTGTTTTATTTGGATAGATTATGATTTGTTGGTTGTTTTGTTTATGAGATGATTGACTTTGTGCTAGTTAGTTATGCAAAGCATATATTTGTGGAAAATGTGAAATATCTTTTAAAGGAATGATTGATTATTTTGTGATTAGTTTTTGTAAAAGATATATTTTATATAAGAATGTGATACTACTAATAGAAATGACACATGTGCAGGGACAAGTTTCTTGTAGGTGGAAGAAAGAACTAACCACCAAGAACATGATGCCTTGGGGAAATGATGTGATGGGTTATTCATAAGAATATTTGGGGAGCAACATGGATAAATGCTCCTACCATGAAGATGATGCATATCATAAATTGCATATGATAAAGAAATTTCAAATTTAAGTTGTGCTTGTGTGATTGCATAATAATTGGTTTTATGAAGAAATATTATTAGGAATAAGAGCATTGTTGCATGGATGTTAAATATTTGATTGTTTTTATTGTCTTCTTTCAAAAAAAGAAAAAGAAAAATAGCATATAAAAGATCTATTTTATTTGGTAATAATATTATTATTATTGCAGTGAAAATAGGAAAAGAATAATTAAGTATTACTAGGCAAAAATGAAATGAAATTTCATTACTAGTAATGGGTTACGCTTTGTACTTGACTTATTGTCTTTATTTAAAAAATAAATTCATTGCATTAATAGGAGATAATTTTGAAATTTAGAATTGAGAGTGTTTGGTTAAGTTAAGTGTCTTGACTAGTTATTGGCTCTTTATTACAACAGAGTGGGTTTATGAAGTGTTGATTGGAAGAGATTACATGTCAAAGAACCTTTCGGTAAAACTACATAGTGGAAGCATGGATAATGGCATGAGGGTTGGAGGGAGAAAGAGGGGTGTGGGAAGAGGAGGTGATGACTTTGAGTTTTTGGGTCATCTTCTGAAACGAAAAATGAAACAACCAGAGAACTTATGGATATTGAGAAATCAATTGTGGTTGTAATAAGAAGTGCAACTATCTGATGTTTTGTCATTTCTTGTAGTTTTGTATAAGCTAAAATTTTAGTTCAACCTTGTGAATATCGAAAGAAACACATAGATTGGTAAAATGGTTTGAGGTAGAGATTTGCATTTGTTCGATGAAATTTTAAAGGGGTGAATTGTTTGAGTTGGTAGCTTAACTAAAACTAGAAATTCGTTGAACATTCGTTCATAGGAGTTTATCCCGATAAATAAAGATAATCCTTTACCAAATATTCCATTTGTTGAGTTTGCCAAATGGATCTCAACCTATTAGTTTTTTTAAAAAATTGTGTTTGAAATCTTCCTATTATTGGTTTAGTTGGATAACAAATGTGAGTTGTTTCAGGAGCGTTGTAGAGACATCAGAATGAATTATTTCCATTTCAGGTTAATACTGGAGAAACATAGGAAGTGTATAGCCTGGAAGTGTATTCTTTGAAACTATTTGTAGAGAACGTAAAGAATGCCTGAATTGATTTAATGACAGATTTTTAATGATAATGTTTTGTTTTTTTGTATCCATTAAACCAATGATGTAGCTGTTATTATGGTAGATTAAACGTTATTGCTTATTACCTTGAAGTTGTGTGATAATGCTTGACTTGAGCGAAATGGAACCATAACTTTAAGAATTGATGAGGTTTGAGTTTTTTCATTGCTAATAATTTTTTTTTATGGATTGAATTAAGCTTAGAATGTAGTATTCTATCTATTACCTCTTGCTAATCTGTAATTAGTTTTATGCTGGCTAGGGGGAAATGTTTTATATTCTTACGAATATTTTGTATTGCTTGTTAAGATTTCAACAGAGAAATTGAAATGAGTGCATTAACTTTGATGATGGATGAGTTCTTTAATAAATGCTTTGAATTAGATAGAACTCTGCACATATTTGAAAGGATAAAAATATGTTTTGAAAAAGCAATAAGCTTTAGTTTTTCTGAAATGTTTGTGTGCAAGTGAAAAGTTTCATTGGAATGGTTTTGCGTGTGAATTGATATGCATGAAAGAAATGAGCTTGCATGCAATTTTATTAGCATCAACGAAATTTCAAATGTGTGCAATGGAAATGCAACATATGAAATTTTGCGCAGTCTTTGATCCTCGACCAAATGCAATCCTGTTCTTGGTGGTTCCTGAGGAGAGCTCGGAAGTAGAGGATGTTGACTACATGTCAGAGCTAATGAGGATATGAATAGCGAAAATCAACTTCTGCGATTGTGTTTATAAGAAAATCTGAGCACGATTTAGACATCTTTGTTGGATTAAATAAATGTAAAACAATCCTAATGTACCCTTGAACTTCTATCTTTGGAGAGGATTGCTAAAGGAAAAGACTATGCTGTAAATTTATATGTATGTCTTTTCAGCAAACGAGTGACTTTTCAAGTTGTAAGCAAAGCTCTTGTAAAATCGCATATGTAGCTTGTATGATATACAATTTTTTGAATTGAGATCAACTTCATATAAATAAATTATTTTGAAATTATCTCTATTGGTAAATATATTTTTAAATACTGGAATTGTTAAATCGTTGTTTGTGATGAAGCACGGAGGGTAATATCATATAGTTTTATTGTAAGGAATTAAATAATTATAAAAGAGAATTGTTATATGGTTGAGATTGGATTCGATGTGAAATCGAAAGGTTCATACTCGAAGAAGAGTTTCCAAAAGTTCTTTGGAAAGCCGTGAAGTGCTAGTTGACTTATCAACTACCGAAAGAAGCTTTGAAAACACGATTTCTTAACTAAGCTACTATGGGTAATTCAAGGATTAAAATATCTAGTAAGGTAGTAGTCAATAATGCTAATTAAGGAATGAATGTATTAATGAAGAAGCTTTATGTTCGACAACATTCACCTTATGAATGGTTGTTGAATGATCGTTTTTAGTTGAGAGGGGATTTATATCCTTTTATGCGCTTTAATTTAGGCAATTCAAATTAAAAGTGCGAAGAATTTATAATATTGTATGTGACCCTAATCTCATGGAAAAGATACTTGCATGAACTCATGAATTATGACAACTTGCTCATTCAAAAAATGAGGAATTAAGATGAGGTGTTGAGGGCATCCACATAGATGGATTTGTGTGGGGTGCGGAGTTTACAACTAGCCTTTTTGATTGATTGAAAATGATTAACCTTTCTGATTGATTGAAAAGGATTGAGCTTTTGATTGACTGTAAGGTATGACCCTTCTCAATAGACTGGAAGGGAATAAATTTTTCGATACCTACTCATGAGTAGGCCTTTGACGACGGAGCAATGGCTTAAGTTGGATACCTTCTAGTACTCTTGCATAAAAGGAAATATTTAAGTGGTGGGGATAAAGGTCTATGAGTTTTGCTCATGTAAGGCAAAGAGGGTCTTAGTGGTGAGGTCGATCAACCTAGTAAAAGGGAATAAATATTTCTCTGCAAAATAACGGAAGAGTGTGAAATAGACTTTAATAAAACAGAACTTAGCTTTCAAAAATAAAAACACTCTAAAATAAGGTTAGGAAAATTGGGTTAGTTGCAGCAAAGCATTCATGAAACCTACATTGTTATCCTAGCAAGAAATATAAATCCATACAAAAAGTAGTAAAGGTTGGAGGACACCTCAATGGTATGTCGTTGACGTTTTATGTCAATAATATAAGTTCGAATCACGAGGAGAGAGCCCCCTATTACTATGTTGATTAGTAAAGGTTAATGTCCCTACGAGAACACCCTAATGGTAGAGCCCTCTATTACTATGTTGATTAGTAAAGATTAATGTCCATGTCGGAACACCCTAATGGTATGTAGTTGATATTTCATGCTAGTAACATGAGTTTGAATCACAAGGAAAAAGACCCTATTACTATGTTGATTAGTAAAGGTTAATGTCCCAATGAAAACACCCTAATGGTAGAGCCCTCTATTACTATGTTGATTAGTAAAGGTTAATGTCCCTACGAGAACACCCTAATGGTATGTAGTCGATATTTCATGTTAGTAGCATGAGTTTGAATCACAAGGAAAAAAACCCTATTACTATGCTCACCAAGAATATGTGACCTAATTATACCACCGCATTTTAAAAAAAAATCTTAATCTTTTTTCTTCTTTATTGCAAAGGTTATTTAACCGTTTTATTTATTTTTAAAATAATTTTAATATTATATCCTATTTCACACAGGATTTAGTTAAGGACTTCAGTGCAAAACTTCTAGAAATTAGACCTAAAAGCTTGATATACGTTTATGAAAGTACGTACAACAAAATGTACTTTTGACATGGTTCCGTACAACCCTGATCGTATTTACTACATGTCTAGTTGTTCTCATGTCGGTGAAAATGAAAATAGTCAAAGTGGATCATATCTTGACTTATCAGGATTCCATAAAATCTTTTAGTACATGGATATGATTTTATTATGCTCTTAAACAAGCCAAGTGATGTAGTGCATGGATTTAGAATCTTTCTATATTTATAAAATGGTTGACTAAACTGTGATATCTTAAACAAGCATGTTAAACTATCTTCAAAAGTTGTCGTCTACACCTAAAGGTAAGAGAGACAAAGTATATTAAGTTACGGGATTGTGATCAAAGGGCATGTCTAAGATTAGCTATTTTACTAGTAAAAAATTGTCATCAGTCCTATTTAAATATGTTATATATGTTATAGGTTTGACAATCTTGTTAGGGGTATTGTAGACATATCAATTGTCATCAGTCTTATTTAAATATGTTATAGGTTTGACAATCTTGTTAGGGGTATTTTAGACATATTTTTTTGATATCATAGACATGTTAAATATGTTTATGTTTCTTTAGGAAAGTTAATTTGTTTTATAGAAGGAAATACATTATTTTTAGTAATTGAGATGCTTTTAACAAGTTAATACCATTTCGTTATTTTATAACTTGGTATGAAGAGGATCACCCATCATTCAAGATTTGTACTATCATTCTTAGTCTCATGTGCACTCAGAGGATTCAAAGCAAACTACTACCTTTGTAAATATGCATGCCCCTAAGGTTTGAACCCAGGTCTCTTCTAAGTAAGTGTCTGGACAGATAAACAATTAGCTCTTGGAGGCATGTCTATGGACAGTTAAACATGTAAGGTTTGACATGGAGGGGTAGAAAAAGTCAAGTGAGAAGGTTAGAATTCTCTAAGGACAATACTAATGCACATGGTTATTATGCTATCATATGGATACATGACACATGTTATTAAAAATATAATGATAATCAAAATAAAATATTAAAATAATAATTATATTTATTTTCAAAATATTATATAAAATTAAAATATATATTTTTAATTTTTATTATATTATTATAATAATTTGATAATTATAAATTTTAAATAATTTTTTAGTTACACATTTTAAAAAATTATACATGTGTTAAGTATTAAAAAGTAAATTAGAAAATTATTGTTTGATATTACACATAAAAAGTAATTATACAAATATAAAATAAATTTTTAACAAAGAAATTACAAGGAAAAAAATCTTCATAAACAATTGGGAAGATAAAATGCCCAACCTTGTTATGAAAGGTTAAAAACTAATGCAATAGATTTCAAAATTAGTTTTACATAAAACATTCACATAATCTTCTTTCATGCTTCAAGAGACATGCACAAGAGGAATAAATAAGTTTAAAGGTTTTCATTATGGCTTGTGATAGTTTCAATCCTAAAGGATTAAGAGTTGTGAAATTCCTTCTATAAGAAAATCTTGAATAACATGTAACTTGGAATTACATAAAGTCACATACCATTTATCGTATGATGTGTTATCCAAAGATGCTCTTAATGACACACACACACACACACACACATATCTATATATGTTGAAAAAACAACCATTTTGGGTAAGTCCCAAGGAGGCAGGGGTATCTATTCCACAAAAAAATGCTCAAGGCTAGCACCTAGTTTGCCCCCTTCAACACACTCAAAGAGCATGTTTAAAACAACAAAAAGACAACAACAAAACACAAAAAAACAGATTAAAAAAACACAAAAACAACAAAACAACGCAAGAAAAAACAAAAGCACAAAACACAAAAAAATAACAAAAACAACACAAAAACCATAAAACAACAAAAAATTACACAAAAAACACAAACAAAACACAAAAAAACACACCCTGAAAAATTAAATTGAAGGAAAAAATAGATTACATTTTTAGCCAATCTAGACCAATAGGCCTTTTAGCCAAAATTCAATAGAGGAAACATAAGGATGATCTTTCTGAGCTGGAGAATTGAAATACCCTGACTGAACCAAAGAGAAGCTAATACAAATAAAAAAGGAATTGGGTACCTCTAGTACTAGAGCCATCCAGAGAAAGGATAGATAGAAGAGCATCCCTAATTTACTAAGCCCACCATCTGGGAGGGTGACTGTAGGAAATAAGATCAACTTTATCCAATGTCTAATTAGTTAAAGAATCAAAAATCATGTTCTGACAGACTCCCTTTGAGTCCTCTATTGTTCCAAGTGATGATCTTCATTGATAACGAGGCTAAAGATGTTGGTAAGAGCATTAATATTACCTTCCTCTACAAGCTTTTCACCTTCTTTTACCATATGATGTTGATTAGTCTTGCGATCTGCCTTTTGGTTAGTGTCCATATTCATTTTTTTTCTTGTTTCTTGTCTTACCCCAATTGAATTTGAGATAGCTTCTAACCTTGAAATATGTGTATATGAAACCAAAGCGTTATTGGAAGGTTCAAAAAAGTTTATCTTGGGGTTTGAATTATTTGAAGTTCCAACATTTAAAAGATTGTTCTTCTTGTCTATGTTTTCTCTCTTATTTCTCTGTTGAAAACCTTTGATTTCATGGTTTATCTTTGAGTCCTTCCCTGCAAATTTTAAATGTGTTTCTAATATTTATATCTCCATTATGTCCTCTTCCTCACCCATGAGGTTATTTGTGGAAAAAATTCCAAGCATATTAGTTGACAACATCACTTGATTCTTCATAAATATTTTTTGAAGTGTTCTTCTTTTTAGGCATTTAGAAACCTGCTAAGTCTGTGTCCTCTTTCTTTTGATCTCAAATATTATTTGGATAAACACTAACCAAATGACCATATTCATGGCATATTCTGCAATAGAAAGGAATGTTCTCATAGTCCACCACCTGCTCCCAAGTGTCCTCCTCAAATTGTAATGAGATATTTTCTAGAAAGGGTTTGTCAAAATACATTAAGACACAAATTCAAACATAAATAATTTGTTCAAATTTGTGTGTACAATCAGCAGCCATTATGAAAGTTCCAAGGGATTTTTTGATTGTAGAAAATATAATTGGATTCCAAAATTCAACTGGAAGGCCAAAGGGTCTAACCCACACAAGTCCTATAGAAGATATCTCTTGGGTTTAAATTTAGTGTGCCAAGGCTTCATGAAAAGCCCTACCCTTCTAATGAACCAAGGCCCCCTTTGAAACATTTTCTCTTTGTCTTCATCATTAGCAAAAATAACAAGAAAATAACCATCGAGATAAATAGAGATTTGTGTCTTATATATATTTTTAGTATTTTGTAGCCCACACTTTTAAAGTGAATAGACTCAGATGGAAACCCAAAAAATGACAAATCAATCCTCTTCTCTCTAGATCTTCTATTTCATCCTGAATGTTAGTCATTTTTAGCTTAACTATTAGGGTTCATTCATCTTCTCTTAGACATCCCAACTCAATTTTTCTAGGATCAATATTAGGTATTCTTAGAGGTATACCAAAAGCCCTAATATTAATGTTATCATTAGTCTAGTATTGTCCACCATGGAGGGATTCCCTAAAAATAAATTTTGGAGTTTCCATAGTGGATTTGTTTTTAGGGTGTTCCTTAGCATCGAGATTTCTTGAGTTCTGAACCATTTTTTATTTTTCTAAGGAGGCTTCTCTTATTTTGTTTGCAACTTGAAACTTATTTTTGGGTCTCTTTAATCCATGCCTTAGACGTCGAGGAAAGGTGTGATTTTCACTTTTTTCTTGGGCAACAAATTGGAAATAGTTTTCAATCAAGTCCATGGCATGTAGATTTGTTGAATGACATATTTCTAACCCATTGTGGATCTCCTACAACATATCCCATGTTTATATTGGGCAGAAACAACAATAAAAAGTGGTCGTTAGGGCCTATAGGCCCCAAAAAATAGCCTTTGTCATCACTTGTGCTCGACCCATAGATGAAACCCTCTCACATTTACCTTCAAAACCCTAGCTTCTAACACCAACAACAATGTGAGAGAATTCATGTCTAACCGGATAAAAAATAATATTATTGCTAATGTTCATCATCTATTACTAGCGACACCTATCACAAGAGTTAAGAAAAATGTATCAAGACAATTTTCTCATATAAGTATCAATAATATTTCACTTAAGGGATGTAGGAGAAATATTTATCCTACACATATTATTCTCATGAATAAAATAATAAATATTTATTCAAAAATTTGACAAATTATGGAACATTAAATATTAGTATCCCTAACACACCCATTTACTATATATATATAACAAAAATTTATATAAACTTGATGACATTTTCAATTTGGGTAGAAAAAATGCATGGATAATTAATCTAAATAAATAAACATCTGAATAAAAACAATATGAGTCATTTTCTCAAAAGACAAGTGCATTAATTAGTAAAATCATGTAAGCATGGAAAACCTTCCCATAGGAGAAGCAATTCTAGGAAGGAGTTTTGAAAGGGTCCTTGAACCTTTTACAAGAGGGAAAGGCCCTAGGAGAGGGCGCTACAAGGTAAAATCCTAGGGACTAAAGGAAGCGAACCAGAAAACTAAAAGGGGTTTTGAGAGGGTCCCCAAACTATTTACAAAAGAAAATACCCTAAGAGAGTGTACAACAAAACAAACTTCCTAAACAGAGTGAAGAAGAGCATAAAATGAAATAAAAATAGGGGAAGACCTTGTAACTACCAAAAAATGAGATAACAAAAGTGAGAAATAGAAAAGAGAGGAGGGATCAAAAGAAGTTAGACCAAAGGGGATTAGTCGACATAAACAACAACGGGGGCATCTAGGGGATCAACTACGAAATCAACCAAAAATTCTTCATCCCACATAAGAGCTGTGGGGTTTGAATTTCCACAGGAGCCATACTTCCAGGGGGAACACCTTTCCAATGAACCATTGAGTTCCTACTTTAGATAATACCAAAATTTAAATTTAAACTTTTCTTACCCAAAAGAGAGTTTCCTATGAAATTCAAAACCCTGCTTGAAATTAATTCAAAGTTTGAAAAACATTCCCTCCAATTCTTAAGGCCATAGGATGGATCTCCCATGAGGGCCTTTCCAAAACCATATTTTCAAGGGATGGGAAATCTTGTAAGGGTTTCCCTGGATTAGAGATCTCAGGGTTTTCCTATAACAACTTCCTTGAAACCACACTTTCAAATAAAACCAACAAAGACTTCCTTGGGACAACAATCCTACGGAGTTTTTGCAAGTGCTTCCACAGATCCACACTCTCAAGGTAATTCTTCAAATTTGATGATGGGATTTCTAGTGAGGTCTCTCCATATAACTACGTTTCCATAGTCTATCTCCAAATACTTCCTCGGATCCTTGATCTTAGGGAGAATCTACAAGTGCTTCCCTGGATCAAAAATCCTAGAGTATTTCTTTAAGGTTGAGAAAGGGATTTCTAGTGAGGACCTCCCTATAACCACATTCCCATGGTCAACCTCTAAGGGCTTCTCCAGATCCATTATTCTAGGGTGTATCTAGAAGAGCTTCCCTAGATCTGTGATCCCAGGGCATTTATTTAAAGCCAAGGAAGAGTATTCTAGTGAGGGCCTCCCTAAAACCATATAACCAAGGTTAGCCTCCAAGGGTTTCCTCAGATCCATGATCATAGGGTGAAACTAGATGTTCTTCCTTGGATCTACAATCCTAGAGTAATTCTTCATGACCAAGAGATTTATTACAAGGGATTCCTTGTAACCATATTTTCATGGAATGCATGTAGTGACTTTCTTGGATCCATGATCCCAAGATCTATCTACAAATGCATCCTTGGATTTACTATCCTAGGATGGACCGAATTCACCTAAATCCCTAAAGGCTCCAACCTACCCAGAAAAGCAACACCAACAACAATTCTCGAGACCACTCTAAAATCCAAATGCACCAACCCACCTCGAACATAGACAACTTATCTGCTCCAAGGATCCACCCCGATGCTTGTAGGATCCAACCCACCCAAAAAACCAATCCTACCTCCACTCCTGGTAGCCCCATCTCCACTCTTGAAGGACCCAATGCTGCTCCTAGCAACCCCTCATTCTAAGAGAGACATCAAACTTGAATAAACCATTGTGTAGATAGTTACTTTTATACAAGTTGTTTATTTAGTGACATATTCCTATAATAAAAACTTTATTTCAAATAATATTCTTTCTCAAGGGAGCTGAAGGAATAGCAAGAAGGACACATACTTGATAGGGTTTTATAGTTTATATTCCCATGCCCGAGTTAGCTTCAAAGGATTCAAGTCAGAAGGTGGATTTTTCATGGGACCCAAGAGAGCATCAAATTGATCCAGGAATACGGTCTTGGTCACATGTAGTCGGTGGAAAAAGAAAAACCCTAAAATCAAATTTTATTTTGCAACCTGGAGGGGGAGTGCTCTTCATTCATGATAACCTGGTTGATATGGCAATAGACCAAGGGGTTCTAAACCTAGTTGGATGTTTTATGGGTGTTCATCCTGATTTAGATATAGTGAGGAAATGGGCCTTCTCAAAATGGAGACCAAATGGACACATGGAAATTGCGGCATTATCAAAGGGTTTTTTTATGGTTAAGTTAATTTGTAAAGAGGATTTAGATAGGATCCTATGGGGAGGCCCATGGTTTTTTGGGCGATGGGGGCTCTTTTTGCGAATATGGGGGACAAACTTTGATCCAAAGATGCAGAGTTTCTCCCAGGCTCCGGTCTGGGTAATACTATCGAGCCTTCCATTTCATTTTTGGAATGAAGAGGTGTTTGAGGGCATAGCAAAGGAATTTGGACAATTAATAGCCCTAGACCCTGCCACTAAGGCTCGATCAAGGCTTATTTTTGCGAGGATTTGTGTTAATGTGGACTTAGAGAAGGATTTTCCTGAGTCAATCCGGTTGGTTTCGAAGTTGGGTGTCTGGAACCAAAGAATTGAATATGAGAATGTACCAGCTAAATGTAGTGTCTATAAAAAACTAGGGCATGGGGCTAGTGTATGTCTATTTAGAAAATAAGTGACCCAGAATAAAATGGTTTGGCACAAAAAGTAGAGCAGAGGAGAAAGTTCTAAACAACACAAAAATGAATGAACTAAGGATGATAAGAGGGAAGAACAATAGAAGGAAGTTCCAATCCAGTAGGACATATTGGAAGAAGGGAAAATCGTGGAAGAGTATCCAACAAATCCCCAACAAAGCCAAAAGGAGATTAATGAACAAGAGGAAGAAGATTCATCCAAAAATTTGGACCAGGTAAAATCCCCAATTCCAAAATCTAGTAATCCTGGGAATATAATTGATCAAAAAAATTCATTTGAATGTCTAAGGGAGAACATAGAAGAATTGATAGAAACAAATGATGAATCCCAAGAAGTGGAGGCAGTGCTAGAAACTCAATGGGATGTTAATGCAGGAACCAATCAGGAGAATTTTGTTTTAAAATAAAATAAAGAAGTAATTTTCTCTGATAATGAGGGAAAAAAAGGAAAGGTTTCAGCTACCCCAATGAGAATCACTAGAAAAAAAAAAAAGGAGGGGTAGATGTAGGAATTGACCCAAAAACTGGTAGACCTACTAATCAGGAAATTAGAGAAAGAGAAACAATTGTTGAGATTGCGAATGGTACCTAGTCTATATTGGATTGGGGTGGAGGAAAAAATCAATAGACCAAACCCAAAAAATGAAGATAGTTTCTTGGAATGTGAGGGGTCTCAATGCCCCCTCTAAGCATAGAGTAGTCCAAGCATTGAGAAGAGAATCTAACCCAGATATCATGTTGTTACAAGAAACAAAACTTGATGAACCTCAAGCTAAACTTATCAAACAAATACTATGGAGAGGGGCCAATTTTGTGGTAGGCCCAGTTGTAGGGGCCTCAAGAGGCCTTTTAAGTATGTGGAATCATAATAGATTTGAAGGAAGATTGATAGTTTTGAACCGAAGCTTCATGGCTATCCATTTTTTTGATAAGGAGGAAAATCAACAATGGATAGTTACTAATGTTTATGCTCCAAATTCAATTATAGGAAGGAAATAGTTATGGAAGGATCTAAGCCAATTAAGGAATGCATTTATGGACCTTCCATGGGTTTTGGCAAGGGAATTTAACTCTCCCCTTTACCCTTCAGATAAAAAGGGAGGGAGTCAGTCCATTACTAAAGGCATGATAGATTTTGCAAATTTTGTAAATGAGAATGAACTTATGGATATAGAGCTTCGAAGAGCAAAGTATACTTGGAGTAATAGGTGACTAGGAGACCAATTAATTCAAGTTTATTTGGATCACTTTTTGCTATCACAAGAGAGTCTTCTCCTTTTTGGGGATTCAACCCTAACAACCCATCCAAAGATAGGATCTGATCATAATCCTCTAGTTTGGGAGTCAGAGGTCCAAAAAAGAACCTTCAAGAGCCCTTTTTATTTTGAGAAGATGTGGCTCCAACATGAGGATTTGGAAAATAGGATTGAGTATTGGTGGCGACAGGATTTTTTTGGAAGTAAGTTAACCCAAGTGGCAAAAAAGCTAAGGTTTATAAAGAAAAATCTTAAGGTGTGGAATAGGGAGGTTTTTGGTGATCTTCAAAAGAAAAAGGTAGATTTGAAAAAATAGCTAAATGATTTAGAGTCAACCCTTCAGTCTGAAAATCTATCTTGTGATTTGAGAGCAAAAGAAAAGGAGCTTTTGTGTGAATTCCACAATATTTTAGCTTGTGAGGAAACCTTTTGGAGGTAAAAATCTAGAGTTACCTAGCTAAAGGAAGGTGACAGGAATACAAAAAAATTTCATGTCTCTACCTTAAGACACAGGAGTTATAATAAAATTAAAGAAGTGGTTAAACCTGATGGATCAATAACTTTTGACCCCATACAAATAAGAGAGGAGGTTGTTAATTTCTTCTTCAACCTCATAGGTGTGGAAGATCTTGTAAATGAGGCTGCTTTAGATTCAATGCTTCAGAACATTCCTTGCCTGGTTACAGACCAATTAAATAATTACTTGCTCAACCCCTTCAAAGAAGAGGAAATTCGAAAAGTTGTGTTTGGGATGCATGGAGACAAGGCCCCAGGACCTGATGGTTTTCCAACTATTTTTTTCCATCATTTTTGGCATATTGTTGGAGGGGATGTCACTCAAGCAGTAATGGATTTCCAAAAAACTTAGTTTATGCCAAGAGATGTCAACTCAACATTTCTAGTTTTAATACCAAAAGTAGTTGGAGCCAAGTCTTTTTTGACTTTCGATTGATAAGTCTCTGCTCCATTCTTTACAAAGTTATTTCAAAAGTCCTTGCCAAAAGATTAAAAAATGTATTACCATTTATAATTGATTCCCAACAAGGAGGTTTTGTGAAGGGGCATCAAATTTTAGATGGAATCATTACCATTCATGAGGTAATTCATTCCATTGATAAGAGTGGAAATGCAGGAATGTTACTAAAGTTGGACATGAACAAGGCATATGATAGAGTCTCTTGGGAGTTCCTAATTAAGGTTTTGAGCAGGTTTGGTTTTCATCAAGAATGGGTAAGTCTTATCAAGGGGTGCTTCTCTTATGCTATGTTTTCCATCTTGGTGAATGGATCTCCAGTAGGGTATTTTCCAAGCAAGAGGGGGTTGAGACATGGAGATCCCTTATCTCCCTATCTATTTATTATCCTTGTTGAGGCTTTGGGGAGGACAATATCAGTGGCTTCAATAGTTGGTAGGGTTGATGGGATCATCCCAGCTACTAATTTGCAACCTATGTCCCACCAACAGTTTGTGGATGATACACTTATCTCTTTAAAATCCTCTATTCCATAGGCAAAAGAGCTAAAATTTATCCTAGATCAGTATGAGCAGGCTATGGGTCAAAAAGTTAACTATGATAAGAGCAAAATTTATTTTTTGAACACTCCTGGCCCTAGACAGGTTAAGTTAGCTTGTATCTTTGGCTGCAGCATTGGAGACCTTCCAACCACCTATCTAGGAATGCCACTATTTAAAGGAAGGATGAAGGTAGCTCTCTGGAACCCAGTGGTGGAGCGTTTAACAAAAAAATTTCAGGTTGGAGGGGTTCCTTGCTTAGCTAGGATGGTAAAGCTCAATTGGTCAAGTCTTCACTTCAAAACATACCCATTTACTTCATGTCTCTATTCAAAATGTCGACCAAAATTTGTGAGAGAATAGAGCAAATTCAGAGAAACTTCCTATGGTCTGGAGTGGAGGAGAAGAAAATAATAGCCTTAGTATCCTGGGATAAGGTGTGTTCCAGAAAAGAAGTGGGTGGACTGGGTTTTAGAAAGCTGAGGAAAATGAATTTGGCCCTAATGGGTAAGTTAGGATGGAAACTAGCAACTAATGTAAATCTTAATTGGGCTCACATCCTCAAGGCAAAATATTTGAGATCTACCTCAAATTTCTTAGAGGTAGATAATCTACAAAAAGGGTCATACCTTTGGAATAGTCTTCAAACAACCAAGCCACTTTTACAACAAGGAAAATATTGGCAGATTGGGGATGGATCCCAAGTTCACTTTTGGAATGATAAATGGATTAAAAGTATTCCTCTCAGTGAGGATCTAGATTTTGCAGGGTTAAAACCTTATGTTGAGGTTGTTTATGGGGACCTAGTCAAAGATTATATAATCACTAAGGAAAATAGTAAGAAATGGAAACATTTATAGGTGGATAATATTGATGACAAAAATCAACAAAATCTAAGGAAGCTAAATATTCTTCTACATGTCTATTTCTTGAACAATACTAGATCTTCAAACTCTCTTATTTGGATGAACCAAAAGGAAGGAACATACTCAGTAAAATCAAGTTATTATCTCCTTGAAGGGGAGGGCTTTGGATGGTTGCTAGTAGCTAAGATTTGGATCAAAGACCTCATTCCCAAGATAGCACACTTCTATTGGCTAGTAGTCCAAAATAAGGTCTTGACCATGGATAATTTGCATAAAAGAGGCTTCACATTCCCAAATAGGTGTGTTCTCTGTGAAATGAGTGAGGAAGATACTGATCATCTCTTCTATACCTGCCCTTTTATAGTTGAGCTACTAAATAATATTCTGAAGAACTTCCAGGTAGAGTGGGTCCTCCCCAAGTCTCTCTTTGATCTTTGTCTTCAATGGGAGTTCCCCTTTAAAAGTAAAAGGCTGCAAATGTTATGGAGGTTAAGTCTTCCACATGTTTTGTGGAGGGTTTGGAAAGAAAGGAACCATCGGATCTTCAAAGACAAGAAGAGAAACTGCACATCAGTGGCAAATAGAATTTTAAGTGCAGTGTTGGAAAATTTAGGTATCATGAAGTTCAACAATGATTTTGAACTAGACCTAGAGAAAGAAATTGCTAGAGTTTGGGGGTTAGCTTCCAATTATCAAAATTCTTGCTCATCCCCAGTTCATCCACGAACCAATTCAAAATGGAAAAGGCCTCCAAGTGGATGGATAAAATTGAACTTTGATGGAGCAACAAAAGGAAATCCTAGGAGTGCTGGAGCAGGAGGTATCTTTTGAGATCATTGGGGTAGACCACTCTTGGCCTATGTAGAGCCTCTAGGAGATCAAACAAGCCATGTTGTTGAAGCTAGAGCAACCTTTATGGGTGTGTCACTTCTTGGCAAGCTAAATATAAGGAAATTAATAATAGAAGGATATTCACAAAACATCATTAATATTTTGAATGGAAAACACCCTCCAGGATGGAATATAGAAGATATGATAAATGAGATTAACACTAAACTAGAGCTCCTTGAAGAAGTGCATATTATCCATGTCTATAGAGAGGCTAATGGGGCAGTTGACTATATGGCAAACATGGGTGTACCTTTGGATGAATTGTAGTGTTGGGAGTTAATCTTCCCTCATAGTGTTCAAGAAATTATTAATAGCGAAGCCAAGGATGATGAACAAAATGAGATCAAAGATTAAATTTGCTAGGGGGATTTATTCATCTGAAGAGAGGAGTTTGAACATTTCTGACTACTACAAGTATAATATTAGGGATGAAGGAAAGAAAAGAGCACTTGATAGTGAGTCTCCAACAGTGGTGGATCCTTTATTTTGTAGTTGGATCGTGTGTTATTGAGCGAACAAGTTTTTGCCTCTGGTGAACTCCACTTTCGGGTTTGGTCTACTCTACCCTTGGTTTTTTACTAATTATTATTTTGTGAGCTACAAGTTGTATCTAGTTTCTCAATGGGATTGGAGCTGGTATGTGGGGCTTCTCTAAGTCCCAATACTCATGATTTTGAGTCCACCTAGAAAACATCAATCATTATTTGTACCAGCAATTGGAGCATCAGAAGGAAATATGACATGATTGATCCTATTGAGTAATATGTTTCCACGAGTGTCTCATTGACTAGAGCCGTGAATAAGGGACTAGAACTGCATACTAAACTGCCTCCTGAAAGGCATTTTTGAATCATGAAAGTGTTTGCTCCAATTGTTCTCGGGAAAATAAAAGAAGCAAAAAATCACTTGGAGGACCTAAAAAGAAGGATCTTGATGCTCAAGGTCCAACAAAAATTTTAAGATTTGTATGTTGGACATTTTGAGTATTCTAAGTCAGAGTTGTCATTGATGTCACCTGATAGAGTTATCACTCATCTCAAGGAATTCGACAAGAAATAAAGTTGCCCAAGTCATCCAGGAAAAAGCTTCATCAAAGCAAAAGTGAAAGGAAAAAGGCTCCATAATATTTTAATATTATTGGGAGCACAGGTTAAATGAGTGGTTTATAAAAACTCAAGATGGGTTTTTGAAAAAGTTAAAAAGGAGGTTTAATAATTATTTATAAATCATTTAAATTCACAAGGAATTTAAATTTTATAAATAATACCAAGGTTGGGCATTAAGACAAGGTTCTAAGATTTTATTAAACCTAAGGTTGGCTCTTTAAGACAAAGTTCTAAGGTTGATTTTAATTTATAATATTTAAATTTAAATTTATTATAAATTAAATCACGTTGATGTCGAATTCATTCGAAGCGCCGACGTGATGCTAAGGAAGGCAAAAGGCATTATATAAATGCCAAACAAATTCATTTACCAAGTATCCCTTGCTATTGTTTTCAAAGTGCATGCAAAAGAGATTTTTGTTTCGAAAGCCTTACGATTTTAGTGAAGGTTAAAGCTGTGAAGATTCGGAAGCCCTAAGCGCAAAGGCCAATGTGGCCTAGTGGTATGTTGGCTTGGTGCTAAGGAGGAGGTTCTGAGTTTGATTCGCGTGAGGTCTATTTTTTGGATTGCAAGGAAGAAGCACTCTACATGCTTGTTGTTTTTCGGAGGTTCGTTGTTCAAAGATATTGCATGGTGGACATGCCCTTTTAGACACGTCATGGTGCATGGCCCAATGATGGCTTGGCTGCGACTAAGGCGTTGGGAAGAAAACAGTCGGGGGATCGAATCCCGTTGAGGGCAAGGCAAGTAAATTTAATTTTTGTTTAATATTTTATTTTTTGCCAAGGTTGCCTAAGGAGAAATAAGGTTATGGTATGCCCTAGGAAAGATAAAGATTTTTGCTAATTTTCTTTGTGGAAGTATATCATATTATATATTATTGGAAAGCTATTTTCGAGAGCTACTTGTTTATATTGCTTTAAGGGAAAAATAAGGAGTGTGCAAGAAGATATTTCTGGTTTTGTCAAGGAGTTCCAAAAGTAAGTTTGATTCATTCTTTTGAGGCATTATTTCTTGCATAAGAGGGTTTGGTGCATTTTTATTGAGTAGGAGTAATAAGGTTTTATTGAGATATTATTTTGATTATTGTGTTATTACTCATGACCTCTAATCCTTGTTGAGATTGGAAAAATAAAGTGTGTTGAGTGTGGTAGATTTAGTGGACAACTCATAAGTCATCAAAAAGGTATGGGCAATATTCTTCATTGACTTATGTGGGTGATTGATTTCTGAAAATATCTTTGGAGAGAAAAGGATTGATTGTGGTTATTTGAGAGTTGTTGGTTTAATGCTTCAAGGTTTTCTGAATTGAGAGTTGTGATTAAACCTTGTTTATAAGCATTGTTGTTGAAGCCCATTTGTTGTGCAAAGAACTTGAAATTGAGTATCATTGTTATGTGAGATTTGTTTTTGAGCATTATTGGAAACATTTTGAGTTGGTTGATACATGCTTGGACTAGGGTTAGTGAGAAAGGATTGATCCTTGAGGTGATTGGTTGAGTAGAGTTGATTAAGCCTAGTCCAGTGATTGTGTGAAGTGGTTGTTCAAGTTCCATGAAACAAACTATTCTATATTCTGATTTGAGTTAAGATTGAGATTTGAGAATATAACATATTGAGTCTCTAACAATTCTCTTTATGCTTATATGAGATTGATTTGAGTTGAGATTGAGATTTGAGAATAGAACATATTGAGTCTCTAACAATTCTCTTTATGCTTCTATGAGATTGATTTAAGTTGAGATTGGGATTTGAGTATAGAATATATTGAGTCTCTAACAATTCTCTTTATGATTCTATGAGATTGATTTGAGTTGAGATTGAGATTTGAGAATAGAACATATTGAGTCTCTAACAATTCTCTTTATGCTTCTATGAGATTGATTTGAGTTGAGATTGGGATTTGAGTATAGAACATATTGAGTCTCTAACAATTCTCTTTATTCTTCTATGAGATTGAGTTGAGATATTGATTGAGAATTGAGTATAGAACATATTGAGTCTCTAAAAATTCTCTTTATGATTCTATGTGATTGAACAAGTTTTGTGTGGACTTGTTAAGCAGATTTGAGGTAAGTCTTTGAGAAGGCTTGTGGACTGATTTTGTGTAAGATTTTGTGGAAGCTTGCAATGCAGATTTGAGCAAGTCCTAGAGAGGAATTATTGAGCAGATTTGGACAAGTTATGTGTGAGCTTGTTGAGCAGATTTGGACAGGTTATGTGTGGACCTATTGAGCAGATTTGGATAGGTTCTATGTGGACCTTTTGAGCATATTTGAGCAGGTTCTATGTGGACCTGTTGAGCAGATTTGAGTAGGTTTTGTATGGACCTGTTGAGCAGATTTGGATAGGTTCTGTGTGGACTTGTTGAACATATTTGGATAGGTTCTTTGTGGACCTGTTGAGCAGATTTGAGTAGCAACTGAGTGAACTTGTTGAGCAGATTTGAGTAGGTTCCGAGTGAACCTATTGAGAATATTTGAGAAGGTTCTAAATGATCCCATTGACAGAGCTTTGGAGGTGACAAATTATAGAGGATAGAGTCTCAGTGGATAGATATCTAGTAGCCAGGACAATTGAAGATAAATCTTCTAAGTGAGGAGTGCTCAAGTGGAGAGAGATCCACCAGTCAGTGCAGCAGAGAGACAAAGTCTTCTAGAAGATCACTAGCCAGAGTAGAAGGGGAAAGAGTTCTCCTATGGAAGAGATCCATGAACTTGAGATTAGGGGATCAAAATCTCCTTTGGACAGAGGTCCATAAACATTGTAATTGGGAAGGATTCCCAAAGAGATTATTTAAGAAATATTTAGAAGAAATATTTTCTCTGTGGAGGTAGCCCACATTGGGTGAACCACATTAAAATTTGTCTCTATTGTGTGTGGTGTTTTGTGCATTGCTTTGATTATTGCTATTGATACTGCTATATATACACTACATAATATTGAATTGAAAAGAAAAGTAAAAAGTGGTCTTATACTGTTCACCCCCCTCTCGGTATAAGATTATATTCTTCATTGTATGGGTTTATTGATTGTTCATTGTTTGTTACATCTTTTGTAATCTTAAATGATCTTGAAGTCAAAAACTTAGATGATATTTAGGTTGTTTGATCTTCTTGTTTAAGGTCTAAAACCTTAATTCTGGAACCATATTTGGAATGTAAATCTTATTCTTTGATGTTTATTGTAAAAGGTTTGGGGTCCCTTTCAAAACCCCTTCTTCTACCTTAATAAAAATAAAAAAAGCTTTATTCCATATTAATACCTCTTCTCTTTTTCATCTCTATATAACAAAATTGGTTTTACACGATTATGGTTATTAAAAATTTAATAATGTGAAGGGATGACCTCTTTTTTTATAGCAAGTATTATTTTGGCTCTTCTTCGGGAGGTCTAAGGTTCAAACCGTGACATGGGCGAGTGTGTGAGGGGGTGGGTGTGTATATGGTTGTGTGTTTGGCCCTTATTGATAAGCTCAACTCTCACCCTTATTACAGGTCATGGTTGGGATGGGATGCCCAACCCTGAGCATCGGTCATAGGAATTTTTCACACTAATAAAAAATAAAATAATAAATAAAATATTAAATCTTGATTTTTAAGAACTTTTATGAAAATTTGAAATGATAAACATTATTAAGATAAAAAAATAAATTTATCATAAATATTAGTTTATGTTATTGTAAAAATGTTTTTTAATGATATAATATAAATAGCAAGAAAACTTAAAAACATATATATATTTATTGTGGTTAGATACTACTCTAGTTGCATGTGAATTTTAAGGGACACTAGGAATTTGAATTATTTAGGTTTATATATATATTTAAATTTTTAAAATTTACATTTCAAATAAATATTTAACTTATTTAAATTTAATATTTATTTAAAAAAAAAAAAATAAATTAATTTTTTTGGGTTTTCTAAATAAAAATTTAAAAATATACTATTATAATGTTTAAAAAATATAAAAATTAATTTATTACTATCAAATAATAACAAAATAAAATTATATAATACAATATTAAACAAATCTTACATTAATTAAAGTGACCAAAATATAAAATTAATAAAAATATCAAAGTAAGATATTTAACTATAAACACTTCTTCCTCCTAGTTTAAAGCCATATTTCAATTGATTAAAATGCCAATGAATAAAGTTCATAAACTTACATTAAATAATTAAGTGGATTTTTAAATATTAAGGTTGTAGTCTCAACAAGGTAAAAAGATGTTTATTAAATATTTCTTAGTAAATACTACCAAAAAACCTAAAAAAAATTAAAGATATTAGGGAGAAATTGAACTTTTGAATTCTAGCTTGAAAAGTTTTAAAAAATATATATATATATATATTAAATATTTAATTAATATATGGGACAAAATAAATTTTTAATTAGTGTAAGAAATTTTTAGTATTTTTAAAAGTGATTTGATCTTTAAAAAAAAAAGAGTATATTGTTCAAGAAAATGGAGTGGTATAGAAGCACACCTCAAAAACCGATGCATAACATCAACCTAGGATTAGAAAAAGACCTGGGACACTATAAAATAATTAACATATCAATAAAAATGAAAGGGCAAAAGGTCCACTAGTATTCAAGTCACCATAAGAGTAGCACTAGCGAAGGAATGAGGGTCCTTATCCGAAGGATTTTCCCAATCGATAGGAGGATCAGGGTTTGTGAGAATTGAATTACATCCATAAATGTCACCTTGCAATGCTAAAGTGTTGCTTGCGGTTTGAGGTAAAGTGGTAGTTTAGCTGGATGATGAGCCCTAATGGTAATATTGTGGCATGAAGCAAAATCCTTCCTTGATACACTGGTTCTGTGGGCGAGGTCTATGAGAAGTCAAAATCCTACAACCTCGATCTCATTGCTGAGAAGAAGAATATCTTTGGTGAGGTGGGGAGGGCGAAACCCCAGACATAATGCAGGAAATATTTATCCAATGATCTAATAGAGTTAGGAGATGTTGAACCTCAAGGGCAACCTTGTTCACCTGTGCTTGAATTTGAAGTAAAACAATGGAGCATATTAGAGCTTTTTATTACATGGAAAACTTTGGAGATGCTTGCTAAGCAAAAAAAAATCCCATTATAGTTTTTCATATGTTAAATAGAATATCAACCCTAAAAATATGTCAAATATGCTCCATATGTATTGATATTCGAGTTGTATCACCAAGAAGAACCATAGGCCATGAAAAGGGTTGCGGCCTAAAAGGTTAAAAAAATCATGAATCCATTTGCATGCAGCTTGGGCCTTAGGACAATACCAAAATAAATATTTAATGGATTCCCTACAATGATGAAAATGAAAGTTAGGAATGTGCAGTCCTAATTGATGAAGGCATTCTCCAACAGGAAGTCCTTGAAAAAGAAGACACCAAAGAAAGTGAGCCACTTTAGGCTCCAAAACAACATATCATATAGTATAAAAATTGTTCTGCCAATCTTTGTTGGTTGCCTGGATTCTCCATAGCTCATTTAACTTGGGGACCATGGGTAGATGTGGCAAGAGCCAATGGTACCCTTTTCTTAGCTTATAGTTACTGAAAGGAGTGTCGAGATACCATTTTTAGTCCTTCCACCAAGGACATAGGGTTTGAACCCCAATTTTATGAAGCATTTTAGGTAGGATTTTGGCTTGAATTTATAGAAACGTTTCTTTGTCGACCTTAGAGAGATAAAAATATGTTTTAACTTTTGACCATGAAATTCAGTTCCTAGTCTGCTTGGAAAAGAGGTTAAAGATGATCCAAATTCCCCTATGGAAAAACTAAAGGGCATGGACCTAGGAGATTTTGGCCAGTGTCTGCTCTTGATGGGAGACCACCACAATGACTATTGATTAAATAGTCTAGTACTGAAATCATTGCCATTCTAGAGCAAACAAGGTCAAAGAGCTTCCTAGGATTTCCAAATACTAGTCTAAGAAACAAAAGTGTCCTGAATCCAAGCTAACACCTTAATCATTAGAATGGATTGCATACCAAGCTCGCTCTAGGATTTTATTCCATGGAGGACATTAGAGGCTATGCTATATTGAAGTAGGTGTTTCTAGGCTTCATTGCAATGTACAACAAGAATGACCCATTTGCCCCACAAGGCAGTTCCCTAGCAAAAAGTATCAAGGAGTCCTAACATCCTGGATCTCACGGAAGACAACAGTAATCCCATGCAACTCTATAGAAATTTTATTTTTGGAAAAGAGGCTCATAGAAAATCTTAAAGAAGATTTTCTAATCTATGTTAGGAAGCTTTTGAGGGCACCCAACAAGAAGAATAATAGACATGCATGGAAGCAAGTATCTTGGAGTAAACTTAAAATTTTCTTGCTAAAGAAAGTGGCTTGGGAAGCCACTTCTAAAGTTTTTTTCTACCCTATCTAGAACATACCACAAAAGGTTAGTGGATGAAGCTTGAAAGGCAAAAGGGATTCCAATAAAGTGAAACATCTCACCATGTTAGATCCACTTCCACCTATAACTATTAAGCCAAAGGGGTGTGGGAAAAAAATATTGCTTGTAGCACTTCATTTTTTTCCATTGAATTCTTGAACTAGAGTAAAAAAAAAATATATCTAAGCAATGGAGGGCCTATGCCACATTGTCCTCTTACTCAATTAGGGTGAAAAAAGAGCCATCAATAAAATACCCATTGACCAATTTCTAAGATGTGTCAGGAAGCATGATCCCTTTCACATGATATTTGGTAACAACATTAGCAAGGAGGTAGTCAAAGCCCTCAATAACTAGGACATACACAGTTAGAGCAAGAGGACACCCTTGTCGAATAGATTTGTATAAACTAAAAGAAGAGGATTGTTGGTCATTGATAGTAATGAAAACCGAAGCATCTTTAGTGCTTAGAAATTTAGGACCAAAACCAAGGGCTTGTAGCATGGTCAAAATGAAAGGCCACTCAATCCTATCATAGGCTTTGGCAAAATCAATCTTGAGAAATAAGGCATTCTGTTGAGATTTTCTTATCCATTCCATTCCATATCAAAAAACTATGATGTTTTCTAGGATGTATCTACCCTTGATGAATCTTGTTTTCTTTGGTCAAATGATGAGAGGCAAGAGCTTGCACAATTTGATAGCAAGGGCTTTAGCAATAATATTTTATAAGACATTAAGAAGAGTAATTGTCCTTCGCTTACAAATGTCCTCAAGGTATATAGTCTTAGGAATGAGCTTGATATTACCCGTATTGATTAGTGGGTCCAAGGTGTGCATCCTAAAGGCTTCTAAATAAATTTGATATAGGTATGGACCCATTGTATCCCAAAGTGCCTTATAGAATTTGTAGGGGAATCCATCAATACCAGGAAATTTATCATTGGCCATGGAAAAGGTTGTAACCTTAAGCTCATCCTGTGTTAGACGATTATCATAGGGAGCCTACTGGGACACTAATAAATAAAAATAAACCACTTGCAAACACTATTACAAGATCAACCAGGATGCTTTCGGGTATTCGTGCAACCATCGAACATAGAAATAGCAACATTTAGGGTTTTATAAGTTTTTACTATTCAGAAGGCCTCACACAGTGGAGCCCTCATAGATGCTATTAACCCCTTTATGTTTCTATTTGCAAGTGCAATAACCACATTTTTGGAAGTTGTTATAAATAGGGTGGTCTTGTAGGGATACGCAAGCCCACCTACACACTTGTTTGGAGTAAAGACGATGCAGAAGACACCATATGTTCACTTGTGAATAAGTGTTTTTAAACCCTAAGTTTGTAATCATTGTATCAATACAAAATTATATTGTAACAGTGGAGATCAAGGCTCCCCCCATAATAATATCAATATTATTGTCTTCATTTGTGCAATAAGTTCTTGTGTTGATTTTTTTATCTATTGCTTTGGTGTTGCTGTATTTCACTTTACAACAATAATGGTAACTTGAGATTAAAAAGGGGGTAACCTAACGTACAAAAACGTGCAACTTGGGATACAAAATTGTAACCTAATATTCAAAAGGGTATGACCCATGATATGAAAGAGTACAACTTGACATACCAAAGTATGACCCAAGATACAAAAGGTGCATCCCAAGATATGAAATGGTGTGACCTAAGGTATAAAAGAGTGTGACCCAATATATTAAAGGATGTGACTTAAGATTATAAAGAGTGTAACTTGAGATACAAAAGCATGTGATTTTAGATACAAAAGTGTGTGACCTAAGAACAAAAGGATCATAACTATGATATCAAAAGTTTCATCCTAATAACAAAAGGATGTCACTCAAGATAAAAAAGGTGGGACCTAAGATACAAAATAGTACGATTAGAAATTTGAAAGGTTAAAATATAATATCTAAAATTTAAAATATATAAATAAGATAAATTATAATGGCTCCTATTCCATGCTTTTTAGGGAAGAAGAATGTAGAAACTTGGTTAAATAACTACAAAGAAACATGTACACTGATCATTTTTGTGGAGTTTTATTTTATAGATGAAGTAAAAGAATGATGGAAAAATGCCAAATAAATTAAAATGAATATATAAGGGAAGTTTGAAAATGTCTGTTTAGACAATTGGTCTAATAATATATCAAGGAATAAAATTAAAATTAAATGATCAAATTAAAAATTATCAAGGAAAAATAAGCCTAGTTCAGCTTTTGATTCCAACTGTTAATAGTATTTGCACATTTATATGCCATGGAGCAGTCGAGCTACAATAGCCATCTTAGAAAGTCAAACTGAGACACCTTCAATTAGTTTTGTGTTGAATCAAGTTATCGATAATTTACTGAAAGATGTCATAGAAGACATGACATGAAACGCCTCGTTCCCATGGAGAAGTCCAGCCGCAAAAGCCTTCTTAGGGATTGAAAAGAACCATATCAAATTGATGATGACAATTTTTTCCCCAAATGTCCTTATGGTAATTTACTCATCTTGTCGGATTGCATGGAGTGCAAGTCATTGAAACCACCAAGTGTATAGGGTAAATTACTGAATACGAGACGCATTTGGTGTTTTTAATTATTTGATTTTTTTTTTGTTAATTTTGATATTTTTAAATTGATCTTGGTGCTTGAACATCACCATATTTACAACATTGATTGCTCTTTTTGAAAATTTTATCCAATGGGAGCCATTAATTTACCTTTTTAGACATTCCCACAGTGGGATTTGACTATATTTGCTACTAGTTGAAAAACGCAGCTAGGGCATGCGGTTCCCAATTATAATTTTGAGAACTATAGCTAGGGCCTATGGTCCACACAAAATAAGAAAAGCTTATAAAAGCTCAATTTTCAAATTTCTTTCATTATTCCTTGATGACTTGGCAATTGGAGAGCTCTAACAATGACAACTACGAACTAACCTGAACCTATTAAACTCCACACTCACACCTATACACCACACACTGGCAGAGCACGAGCAATCTTATTCTAGTCACGGTAGTCGAGGTGAGGGCAAGGTAATTCGACACCAAGACCTCGCATCCATTACCAATAAAATGAACCAAATTAATTAATTTGTTAATCAATCACATTAAACTATTGGCAATGAACCATACCCTAGGTTAGGCTAGTTAGGCTTTTATTTTTATTTTTTTTATTTTTTAGCCACAGACATGATCTGGGAGGGATCTCAATCGGAGACCGTAGGTACTAGCTATGGTTCCCAATTGATCAATTGAGGACCGTAGCTTCCAGCTTCAGTCCACATTCAAAATCCCAACGGTCAATTTTTGACCGCATGCGGACCATAGGGTTAACCCGCGGTTCCCAAACTTTAGGTAAAAATTATCAAATTTTTAATTTTCCTAAGGTTTAATAGGCAAATAATGTCATTTAATGCATTTTTGACCTTTTTGAGTGATATTTTTTATTCTTATGACTACATGATGACATATTTTTGTACTTTTAGATGTTTTTGACAATTTTTAGGTCATTTTTAAATGTTTTTGCTTGTTTTTAGTTACATTTTCTCTTATATTATGCTTTTTATTTCAGAGGTTGACCTCTAGATCTCGAGAGCCAGACATTCTTAAGAATATTTTTGAAGAGCTCACTATCAGGGAGCACAGATGGTTCAAAGCTGTCAGCTTCGGCTACGTCCTAGATCTACCCACGATTAGGGTAGATCAAGCCTAATTGACTGTGTTGGCCTGGCACTAGAATATGTGGACCAACATATTTTACCTACCTACAGGTGAAATGACGGTGACCCTGGAGGATGTATACAGGATCTTCAGGATCCCCATTTATGGTGAGGCCATCATATATTCTACTTCTGGGGCCAAAGGGCCCATTTTTGATGCTATCTTCCATGACTGGAGCCAGGAGGCTCAACATAGTATTGATCATGGTAGAGTCCATATCAGATATTGATAGGCAAAGAACATCTCTATGTGGGAGGTCGTATTTATGCACCTAGTGATGCAAGTTGTTCTTCCAGATTCCTTGGGCATGAGTATTACGTGGAACCTCCTAGCCACTATCCATAGAGTGGTTCAGAGCTCAAAAACTCAATCACTACGACTGGCCTAGGGGAGCACCCTACTCTACCAACTGTACAAAGTATTGTACTAGATCACATATTGGAGCTAATGAGGCATTAGCTTTAGCCTGCTTCTTCAGATTTAGGATTGGGAGCACATCAAAATATAGTGGTCGAAAGAGCTACCCCTGTGCATCATGGATATTGATGACGCTTACTAGTGTTATGCCACCTACTGGCCTCAAGAGGAGGGGTTTAGGAGTAGGATCCATGCTGGTGATGTCCAACATTATATCACATGGTTTAGATCACTCGACCCTAATGACATTGAGTTGTGGTCGTACATGGATTGCCTAGCATGGGTTGAGGTGGGCGAGTGGCTTCAAAAGTCTCACAGAGATAGGTGGCTACTCAGTCAAAAGACCAAGATCAGAGAGTATCAGTTCTACTCTCACATACTACGACAGTCTGGCATGGTGTAGGACATCCTAAAGATCCTATTTATATATTGATGCTTGGCTTTAGAGCAAGATTTTTACATGGATTTGGCCTTCAGCTTTAGGAGATGAGCTAGATGACTTCTAAGAGACTGGAGTTGATAGGGCTGCTTCTACTCTAGAATACGATGGATGGTGGTCCATGCTTTAGTGGCATGGATCGGGGCCTCTAGGTAAAGTGCTATATCAGGCAGAGGTAGAGGTGGATCCTAACAGGCTTAAGGTGTGCCAACAAACAAAGGGTAGATGGGGCACAGGGGCCATAATCGATGAGGCTCTTGAGGTCGATATAGATGAAAAGGCTCTAGAGGAGGGTGAGATCCCTCCTGATAGTGTAGAGGGGCTACTCCTAGCTCAAGTTGCTGACTTGCAGAGTTAGCTTGGCTGATACGTCATACATTAGATGGATCGAGATACCACCATTGCTACTCTATGGATATAGTTGAATGACAGGAACTATAGACTAATCGAGGTAGCATAGAAGATCACTAGCCTGACTACACATGCTACGAAAACAAAGGGGAGGGTCCAGGAGCTCACTAGTGTGCATGATTTGGTAGAGGTGCGACTATCTATAGCTATAGTAGAGAGGGACTTGTCCCTGGCTCAAAGGGAATATCCTTCATCTTCCTATGCTATTATGGCACCACCTGTAGCACCAGTGCCAGTGCTACCTGGAGACCATGATCCCATATCAAAGATCCGACGTTTACAGGCCCTCATGGAGGAGGGCAATGACAAACATACTAGTAGGATAGCCCGTATATACCAATTGAAGGGCTACATCAGGTTGATTGGTGATATGGTCCTGAAGGATTCTCATGTTGTAAGGTCTCAACAGACCAAGTCTAGGACTACGGGACAGTCCATAGCTAGCTCTAGCTAGCGAACCCATAGGACGAAGAGGATGCATCATTCCTCTAGCACACATGGTGGTAGCTCGCACATGAGACATAGGGAGACAGGTAGGACCTCTAGCCATAGTACTAGCTACATGGCCATACCAGTCTCTAGTGTGCTAGGCCTCTTCGAGCTAGGTGGTACACAGGGCCCTCAATAGGGTGCATAGTAGGGGCCATATGTGAATGTAGAGTAGGCTCCAGGTCATAGGGCTGAGGGAGGTGGTGAGAGTTCTAGTTCAGGGAGAGTCGACCAAAGCTAGGGCTCAGATCATAGCTACATTTTGCATATGTATCATTTTTGGTGTAAGATCAATGACCTACACGATTGTAGCATATGGGCATTTTGTACTCATATGATATACTTTGAGACACATATTTATATATATGATCATGATCATTTTGACTCATTATGTGTAGTTGATTTATATGTTTTAATTTTATGTTTATTTGATGCACATTGATGCAATACTTATGTTAATTTGATGTTATATGATGTGATGTATGGGTGACATGCACTAGATAGCTATTTAATTTATGATGATGATTATATTCAGTGATGTAGATGCTTAGATGTGCAACTTATGATGGATGCAATATTTTCTCTTAACACATATTTGATATTACTTTATTGTATGTATTAATGTATATAATGATTTATTTACACGATGGTATTCTAATGTAAATGAACATGTATGCTTTAATCACTTAAAACATAAGGAATGAATGCAAATATGTTTATCAATATAATGGATAACACCACAGAATGTATAAAAATCATGAATGTAATTGAAAAATCCTTAAGATAAGAATTTAATCAATTAATCACCCATATATGAAATGCATGAATGCAGTTGTTTGATGTGAATGATATAAAGTGTCATTCAATTTTTTTTTGCAAATTTGAAAAATGTGCATGATATAGTCAGTGGCCATATAAATATTATTTCTAATATCCATCCAGTATCTATCCTATATTTTGATTATTCTTCATATAATGATGTATCATGGATTCGATACTTTGAAATTTGATGATTTATATGATTGCGATATTTGATATTTTGTTGTTATGAGAGAAATTTTTGAGGTTTTCCATGAGACTCAAACACCCTAATAGACTTATCAAAAGTTGCATACTAACCACACTAGACTTTTGAGATAAAAGACTTTTGTTAGAATAGGCCCTAACTATTCATTATACCTATGTTTGCACATGATTATTTTAAGATAAGACACGAGAATTTCCAAATGTCAAGCGAGATTCTTTCAGCCCATTGCTAAGATAGGGGTTCCATAAATGTCTTATCCAATCCCAAGTTTAGATTTTAGTTGGACTAAGCCACTAGGCAATGCAGGACACCTGAAGCTAGCTCTTCCACATTCAAACATTGGTTTACCCATAAGCGAGATGCAAGTGTATCAGACATATTATCATGCGTAAGATACAATAGTGTCAATAATTCTAGGGATTCAGGCTCATTCCTTTCTATCCTTCAATTTTTAGGATACTTGCTCATAGGTAGTGAAGCAATGGAGTCGACTCCATATTAATTCTGAACTATCTTTGGATCTTCATTTGATATCCACTCAAACTTTTATTTATGATCTTCACTTTGAACTTTGATTTAAGCCTAATTTTTGATCTTCACTCGATCTTTACTTTTTGGCATTTATATTTGATAATTTTCTTCAAAAAATTTCCTTTGGGGGATTTACTTGGGAAAATTGTTTCTGGTATATTGATTGAGAATATCAATCTTATGATATCAATATGGGATATCAATTTGGGAAGTCGATCTATGATATCGATCTAGGGTATCAATCATGAGGATTGATGTGGGATATCACTTTGGGATATTTCTCTTTTTATTTTAAGCAAGGGATTCAGAATAGGGAACTAACCTGTCCTTGTGCCAACTGCCAATATTTCCCATATCGTTTGCACAAAGGGATAAGCAAGAATAACTATTTTTGCTTCAGGATAACCCAGTATTGATTCACGGATTTCATCTTCCCATAGTCCTTGTGAGGATTGTTTAATTTGTTGATTAGTGATAGGCTTCTGATATGCTAAGGACTATACTAAATAAACCTTAGCTACAAAAGCAAAGCAAGCTTTCTACCAACTCTTGATAAGACCACTAAGTATGGCTGAGTGATCGAAAAGCCCTAGTATATCTTCATAGCAATATTATAGGTTGTATTGCAAAACACAATTACTCACATGAATTATGGATCATGATAAATGTAGAGATGCATGATTTAAACACAAACATGGTGTCGTTTGTAAGACTAAAAAACATAATGCCTTATACTACAGAATATAATGGATGACGAATGCCTATATGCAATGCAGTAATGTAGTGAATTCATGTGTGAATACAAAATTCAAATGCAAAATGCAAATGTTTTTGGATTTTATGCTTTACCATTTTTTTTGGATTTTATTGATTTTATTATTTTTATGAGTTTTGAGCCTCATGTCTGACCAAACGATGAGTACATGTCTTTGGAGCCTTTATTTGACCAAGCAATTTTTAAGAATCCTTGGAGCTTTTAGGATTGACCAAAGGGATTATGAGTACCTTTGGGGCATTTTAGGATGACCAAGCGATTTTAAGAATCCTTGGATATTTTGGGTTGACCAAGCAGTTTTCATAAACTCTAGGTACCTTTTGATTGACCAAACTACTCATAAATGAGCTTGGCACTTTTTAGGATGATCGAGTGATTATAAGCAAACCCTCAGAGATTTTTACTAACACGACCAAGCAGTTTCAGGAACCCTTGGAGCCTTTTGGGCTGATCGAGTGGTTATACACAAAACCTCAGAGCTTTTTTTGAGTTTGACCAAAGGGCTTATAGACACCTTTGGAGCTTTTTGATTAACCAAACCACTTATGATAGTGTTTGGAGATTTTTAGGATGACCGAGTGGTTACAAGCGACCCTCAGAGCCTTTTAATATGCTCTTCAAGCATAAAATGCCTTAATATGGATGATGTTGAGAGGTTCAGGCTCTTCAACACCCCCTAGCGATGTTAAGCGATAGGTACCCAAACCAATATTTTTAGATACGATGTAGGGTCCTAGCAAATTAGCCATGAATTTATCTCGCATATTTAGCGGTAAAGTAGAGTTATGTTGGTTCTCTTTCAAGACAAGATCCCCAACTTCAAAGTCTCTCTTGTGGACTTAGATATTGTAAGATCATTTTAGTTTCTCCTCATAGACGTAGAGATGCTCTAGGGTATTCATGTGATGTTCATCAAGTAACGTCAGTTGATCCAGTCGAGCTTGTCATCTAGTGTCATAATTGATGAACTCTTTCAATGCGATGCACATCATTGGAATTTATAATTCCAAGGGCATAATGGCCTCAATACCATATACTAGTGAGAATGGTGTTGCCCTAGTGGATGTTCGAATACTAGTCTTGTAAGCCCATAACACAAGGGGCAGCTGGATATGCCAGTATTTGTGGTTTTCTTGTATCGTATTTTTTAAAATGGCCACCACTGTCTTATTTGAAGTCTCAGCCCACCCATTTTCTTGCGGATAGTATGGAGTCACAAAACTGTATTTTATTCTATATTTAGATGTCAAAGCTCTCATAGTTTTGTTCTTGAAAGATGTTCCATTATCCAATATTATTTTGGATGGAATCTCAAAATGACTTATGATATGCTCCAATATAAACTTTGCTATATGATCTCTAGTTATCATTGTTAAGGGTATTGCTTCCACCCACTTTGTAAAATACTCAGTAGCTGTGATTATGAATGTATGTCGACCCGATTATGGAGGAAAGATCTTGCCTATAAGATCTAATCCCCATTCAACAAATGGCTAAGTCGCTTGAATGGGCTATAAGGCCTACAATGGCAAGTGCATAAGATTAGCATGATGCTAACAATTAACACATTTCTTGACATACACATTGCACTCCTCCATAGTGGGTCAATAGTAGCCCATTTGAAGGATGCACTTGACGATGGCCATGCCATTGAAATGGCCACTACATGTACCATCGTGGGCCTATGAAATTACCTATTATGCCTCTTGGGGCTCTAAGAAACGAAGGAGAACTCCATAATAACCTCATTGATACAAGATGTCCTATTAAGATATATTTGGCCACTTTTTATTTAAATGCGCACTTCGCAGCATGCGGCAATCCCTCTGGGATTATAGTAAGCTTTAGGAAGTCTTTAATTTATGACATCCAATTTTGATAAATCTCAACTTCGACGGCTAAGATGAATTGCTCCCCCTACGTATTTACCTTTGCAAATGGAGAAATAGAAACAACCCTGTGGTGAATGGTCGTACCACTCTCCATAGGACTCTGAGAGGTTAATGACCCCCAAGGTTCCTTCTTAAGAAAGTCTTCAGCTTTACAAAACCATTCCGCTTTTGGTTCTACACTAATCATGTTGACCGATTCTTTATTATCATAGGTTGCATGCTTTGTTGTTGTATATGAGAGCTTCTTGACATGGATGGTAGTGAAATTAGCAGACAAATTCTAAGGGATTAAAGATCCCAAAGAAGCCATGGTATCTGCAAACCTATTTGACGATCGAGGGATTGCCTCAATATCATACCATTCAAATTTGGCCAAATTTGTGTCAACTAGATCTTTATAGGCTTTCAGTACGAGACGTTAACACTAAAAAATCCCCTTGACTTGATTTAATATGAGCAAGGAGTCACCAAAGATGTTCAATCTCTTAATATTTATGGCAATGGTTGTGTGGAGGCCCAGCAGTAGGGCTTCGTACTCAACGTTGTTGTTGGTACATGGAAAATCCAACTTGAATGATAAGGGCATTGGAGCTCCTTACAGTGTGAAGAATACTATTCTGGCACCACATCCTTGTTTGTACTTCAAACCGTCAAAGAACAGAGTCATATTAGCATTGTTCTCTGGTTCTTCGGGTTTGAGAGCTTTAGATATGATGAAGACTACATCATCCGAAAGCTCGATTGTTAGAGGTCTACTGTTTGATAGTGGTGCCTTAGCTAATTGATCTACTATGACCTATCCCTTAATGGAATTTTGGGTTATGAATTCCAGATCAAATTCCATCAATAGCATGATCCACTTTGTAGTACGCGTATTGTGATAAGTCTTACTCATCATGTACTGCAAAGGATTGTTTTTGGATATAATATACATTGTATGACTTAATATATAGTGTCACAATTTCTTTATAGTGAACACTACTGCTAAACATAGTTTTTATACATCTGCATACCTGAGCTCATATATGGCCTATTATTTACCTTGCACATTATTTTGGGCTAACATGGTTCCTAGTGCAAAGTCGGTTGTCGATATATATAGTAGAAAAAGCACCTTTGGCCTTGGTGGAGCTAGTACTAGCGGTGTTGCTAGATATTTCTTTATTTTAGTGAAGGTTGCCTTGTAGTACTCATCCCAGTTGAATGGGACTCCCTTATGTAGCAGTAAATTCATCGGTCGACATTTATCTGATAGTTGGGCAATAAATCACTTTTTTGAGGCTACCTTGATCTAAAGGCTCCTTAATTCTTTAATATTATTATGAGGACACATTTCCAAAATGGCCTTGACCTTCGCTGGGTCTACTTTGATACCTCTCTTAGAGACGATGAACCCTAGTAATTTTCTAAAAGTTACGCCAAATACGCACTTCTTAGGATTTAGCCTGACATTGTGCTCTTTCAAGTGATCAAAGACTTTCTTAAGACCTCTACATGCTCTTCTTGCAGCAATGACTTGGCCAAAAATTCATCGATATAGTCTTCTATAATTTTGTGCATATAGTCATGAAAAATGTATGTCATGGCCCACTAATATGTGGCACCAATTTTTTTTAGGCCGAATGACATAACTTTGTAGCAAAACGTTCCCCATGGTGTTATAAATGTGTTTTTATGTTGGTCTTCAGGATTAATCCGAATTTGATTATAACCAAAAAAACCATCCATTAAGGAGAGCATTTCGTGACCTACAGTTGCATCTACGAGAGCATCAATATTGGGAAACATAAATGAATATTTGGGTGTTGCCTTATTTAGGTCTCTAAAATCCATGCAAATATCAATTCTTCCATCGAGTTTTGCCACGGGTACCATATTGGACACCCATTCTGGATAATCGATGGAGATCATAAATTCCACATCTATTAGATTTTGTAGCTCATATTTCACCATTAAGGCTACTGTTGGGTGCATTATTTTAAGCTTTTGCTTGATTGAATTCTTTGTTAGATCTAGCAAAAGGTTATGCGTAACCAATTTTAGGTCTAGACCTGGTATATCCTTGCATGACCAAGCAAAAAAATTTGGTCTCTCTTTCAGCAGAGGGATGAGGGTGGCTCGCTCATCTAGAGTGAGACTCTCTCCAAATTTAATATTCTTTGTGCTGGTGGGATCATCACTGATATCCACCTCAAAGGTTTCCTCTACTAACATATGCGATCCCTCCTCAAGTTGGTGAGGCATAGAAATCATATGGATGTCATCAACTGGGTTGATTGGTTTCACGTTGGAAGTATTTTTGGCATGATAAACATCATATGCATAGCCTGGTGCAAAATGGAAAGGTTGCAATATTTCTTTGTTGGGGAAGAAATCCTCATGCTCAATGGGTGAATCAGTGCAATCCCAGTTGATAGCATCTTCATTAAGATACAATAGTTTGGATGGATCTGCTGGATTACAGTGGAGTGGTCAAACCAATGGAGACCATGTTTATGGAATGGAATTGATCTCCAGGACCACATGAACTAACTTCTACAAAATCTACGTAGTCCTCATATCCATGATTTGTCTTTAATGGCATAGGCACATAGGGGTCTTCCCTATGAGGACTATGAAAAACTAGATCCTCCTTATGCACTGAATGCAAAATAGGATCAATTGGCTCATGGAGCTCTATGTAGGTTGGCAGAAGGAGATTAACCAATCTATGAATTTGATCCAATTTTAACAGTCCTGCTCTCATACGAGAACCAACACATAGCTATTGATAGACCTCATCTATGTCGATGGGTTGATGATGGTAACGCAAATAAGAAAGACCAAGGTAGGCCCTCTCTAGATCATATTCTTCGTCACTATCATAATAGAATCCTTCATTCGCCCCCACTCCTGGAGGGCACTCTAGAAAATGCAGCTCCATGAACCTGACTACTTCATCACTATCATCACTATCTGGATAAACCAGATAATTATATCATAAGTGTGACATCGCTAGGAAATATAGCTCTACTTCTTCCCCTAAATGATCAACATTGGTAAGGGTCTCTTTGGTAACATGTACTGACTCAATAGGCAATAGATGACGTGCATGCCATGGCCTCTCATAAGCACCCTCAACTTCATCCCTAGATTCATCGTCGTTTGAGGATTTTTCATTTACGTCATAGCCTGGTCCACTCATATTAGAGTTGGACTTTGCTCCATCTTCATTACATAGATATCCTAGCTCAATATCACATACAGTAATGGGGTTTCATCCCTGCATGTTTGTGTCATTGATTGCATCATAGGTTTGGTGTCCCAAGTGATCTCTAGGGTTCAGTTCTATCTCAACCTGCTCAAGGAGCCCTTCATGATGATCTTTGAGTGGCTCAACGGTGATGACGAATATCATAGGGTGATTCCTCCAAAATTTGGAAGGATCCAGATGGTATGGATTAAAATCCACATCATCCACCATACTAAGGTACATACAATCTAGGGATGCTACAAGAAAATCATCCTGCCCCCATATTTGTATCCCTAATATAAACCTATCAGTGACTAACTGATAATGAGGTTCTAGTGGAGTCCTTCATCCTTGTTCAAAGAGACCAAGGTCGTATCCATACCAATGATATAGCTTGAAAATACGCATAGCATGGCACACTCTGGATTGGACAGATAACGAATGTTTACAGTGAAAGGTTCCTCGTCATTTTTATCCATGGGCTCACATTGGAAGCTGGTCTAGCCCCACATAGATGAAGTTAATCTGATTAGGTGGCTCTCCCAATGGAACCACCAATCCAATAGGGTAACGATGAGCGAACTATTGGCCCATCTCTTGCACAGTATTTAGAATCAATCTAAAGGTTACATTATGCACAAGGTATTCGCCTAATCTGGTATTGGTGAAATGTACCGTCACCCGTGGTGCGTATGACCCTACTGAAGATGTAGGTGAGGCAGGTTGATGTGTCTCCTTGACTTTCTCTTGGGGTTCCTCTACCTCCATAGGAGTGCGAACCTCCTCGATGATTGGCTTGGGCTCACGCTCCTCTTTCTCACCCATTTTTACCTTCAACTTCCTATCATCCTGGTGCATGACTGATATCGACGGTTTCAAGGAAGTGGCAGTGGTGTGCTCCAATCTATGTGACACAAATGGCATTGGATGAGCACATACTGCTGGTTTACCTCCTGGTTTCTTTATCAACAACGACGACCAAAAATATAGGTGCGTTGACGGGAGTATGAAACCTCTAGGAAAATATGTTAGCTTCAAAAACTTAAATGGCTCTTCCTTTGATGCCACTAATTGAACCTATCCCTCGTGGATATACTTCAAACACTGATGCAATATCGAGGGAATGCATCGTATTTCATGAATCCAAGGTCTACCGAGTAATATGTTGTACTACATGACCCCTTCTATCACATGACACATCATAGAGATGGTATTCAAGCCTAGCTGCACAGGTAGGATAATTGTGCCAATAGTTGAACATAGTGCATCATTAAACACTCTCAATGTAAATGTAGTGGGCACAATGTATGATTTAGGTAGCTTCAAATGACTCAGCGCCTTGGTAGTGATTATGTTGATCGATGAGCCAGTATCGATCAAGATCATTTTAAATGACATGTGATTAGTGCATGCTATTATGTGCAATGATGGGTCAGTCGTAGTTGTAGAAACCGTTCTTATCTCATGATCATAAAATTGGATCATCGATTCCTGACTCTACTGTACATGTTCGATGAAATTAGTAAATGCTTGCACATCCTGAGACTATACTTCAATGGACCTCAAAATGTCCATAAGAGTCTCCTTATGCCTTGAGGACTACTTTATTAGCTCATATATCGACAACTTCACAGGAGTTATCTGCAGGTTTTGGACCAACCTACTCCTTATGGTCACCACTGGTCTTGTTGGTGGGCCTGGAATATTCTGTGTTGGTCACTGATTTGGAGTGGCTTGTATTTGAATGGAAGCAAGAGGTTGATTCTGTTTTTCATATCTACCATTCCTGGTGACAACATTCACCATTCCTACGAACCCCTGGGTAGGTGGTTCGACTTGCACCTGGTTGACTTTGCCAATGGTGTTGCAAGGTGCCTCATGATTTGGCAAGGGGTTTATGTAAATCCCCATATTCTGATTATTGAGTGCCTGTGGGTTGTGTGGAACTACAAGCTCACCTTTGCCAATCATATTTTACACCATGTTTTTGAAATTCCAGCACACCTCAATATCATGACCTTTCATTCGATGAAAAATGCAAAACAGATCTTCTTAGTATCCCTTTGGTTTGGGTTGATTGGGGTATATCATCTTGACTTCAAAAAATCTATTTGCCTTGGCCTTGCTTGTCATATTGCACAGGAGGAGGTTGGACTTGATAATTATGTTTTTGTTGCCCCTTGTTCTCCATCTGGAGATTCAACACCACTTGATTCACATGGGCCTGCTTGCCCTGTTGTTTTGTGCTACTCTTCTTTTGTCCCTCTCTCCTGTTCTTGAGCTTCAAGTTGCCTTCCTGCAACTTGATGTTCTCAATCACTTTGGCTTACGCCAAATCCTCTTCGAATGTAGGATACTATTGCAGCTACAGTAGTAATGAAATGTGCTTGGCATAACTCTTCATAAACATTTGGGTTAACTCTATCATAGGAATAGGGAATTGCAACTTTGCCATTAGTCTCCTTCATATCTTTTCGTATTGTTCTATTGGCTCATCATCGCATTGAGCTAGCACAACCAGATCAAAAATATTGTCCTGTTTCTTGATGCAAAAGGAATAGCATTCAAGAAAGGCATCAGCTAATTACTCAAAATTGGTTATCTTATGTTTCTTTAGCTGATTGAACCACTCCCAAGCCGACTCAAAAAGTGTCATGATGAATTTATGCAACAACAATGCATCATTGATTGCTATATGCAAACAAGCATCTAGAAAGCTTATGACATGTTCCTGTGCATCTTCATCACCCTTAAAATTTTCCAACCTAGGCATATCAAAATGCTCAGGGGTAAGCTGGAGTAGGCATCGAAGGATCCAAAGGCTCATTATGGATTTTCATTAATGTCAAATTTTGAATAGCCATGCCTTGTATCTTGATGGCTTTGATCTTCTCGGCTAAGGCATTATAGGCCTCCGAAGATATAAAGTTCTCCTCCCTAAGTTGTCATGGATGTGGCTTAGGAGGTAATGTCTTCCTCATATAATATGGAGGGCATTGCTCTTCCTCCTCCTCAGCTCGGGAGCTCTCAGGATATTCTTGCTCGTATCCATCTCCTTCTACTTCTTCATGTTGCCTCTACCTTTGATTATCGAGTGATGGTGGCCGCTTCCTCTATTCAACACTAGCATGAGTACGAGCATCTCTATACTCTTGATGCATATCAGTTTTAGACAAAGCCTTCCTATATACACGCTCTCTATGCTCATCATGATGATATAGGCTAGCCCTAGCTAACCTATCCTCCTGCTCCACATGTTCCTTTTGGGCAAGGATACGCTCTTCGCACATGTGCTACTCATATAGCCTCTGTCTAATGAGCCTATGTGCTTAAATATTTTCATCTTAAATACGTTGCCTCTCTAGGCAAGCATCCTCTAATTGATCTTGGAGGAGTTGACATTTTTGTTCTGATACCATTCGATGTGATCTATCGATATGATCGACCGTGGGAGGCCTCTGGTATCCCTGCTCTGTATGAGCGACCTTGTGGGTTCTATACCCATCGGACTAATGTGTTGTGCCTTTGCCTCTATCTGTGAAGATGACATTGGCCTCCTACTATGTACTATACTATGAACCACCATGCACAGATAGTGGGTGTGTGACATGAGGGTGCTTAGAAGCCTCTCCATGCTCTCTAGTAGTCCTGAAAACACTCACACTACACTCACTCGGGGTACGAGTGGGTGGAGCGGAAGTCTTGTAACCTAGCTTCTCTAAAACACTACCTAGACCCTCTAACTTTCTAGACTACCATCGCTCATGTGACAGTGTGCCATTATCTCCCACCTTTGATATATCAATGCTGATATTATGTTGTGGACCATGCATGGGAGTATGGTTAGGCCTATGCTCAGTAGCGAGCCTATTTTCCTACCCTTAAATGAGTGGATTTCTAGTCCTTCTATACTCAAAATGTGGAGCCATGGATCCTCTTGTGGAATTAGTACGTAGTAGCACCAACCTAGTCTCCTGCACAACAAAATCTTCGGTCGATCCCATGTATGCGTGTGCATTACCATTTTGGTAATGGCTCTCGAGTGGAACAACCTCATGCTGGAAGGATTCTTGTTCTATCATGTGCCTATAGGAGTGTACAAAAGCTCCTCTATCTGGGGTATGCTCTATAGGCTCCCCTCATGTCGAGTTATCTCATTTGATGCTTGCTAAACATTCGATTTGTTCATGTGGTTGAGGAATTGACATGTGTTGTTGTGAATTGGTTAGGGGTTTGTCATCGACGTTAGGTTTAGACCTTTGCTGACCATCCCGTGTATCCACCATTGTGTATCTAGAATCTAGATGTATATTTGATTATTAAGAAAACAAGGTATACAATAATGATTATTTCATTTTAAAATTTGAAAGTCATTCCTAAACTGTTTGATGTGTTTTCAAAATTTGTTGTATCAGTGTAGGAACTCTTATCATGTTTTGCAAAACTTGTTGGATTTTATTCTCAGTTTAATGGCTTTCACCTATATGCTCATAGCTCGACAACTTGGCTATGAAATCCAAGTCATGTAATCCAACCTATAATGTGTGGTAATGAAGCCAGCACACGGTCAGAGAGCACAGGTCCTCCAATATCCTCACTTGTTTTCCCCCAGTCAACATTATACCCTCCAAAGAGAATACATGCAAATTTTATAGGGTACAAAAGGTTCTCGAATCTGGTATTGGTCTAATGTCCAAAAGGTTCACGGGATTTGTGCCAATGGACGAAAGTTATGCCCACCATCGTTGAACCCTACTAGTGGTTGGATGTCAAGCCCAACTCACTAGCATTTAAGTGCCAAGTGATGTGTGTGGTTCGTTTTAATGTACATAAAAGAAATGCATCACATAACATTCATGTTCATTTTCTAAATGCTATGCAAATGAAAGAACATTTCAAATTCAAAAAATGCAAGCTATTCTAGATGCTCTTTGAGACCATGCACATTACGATGATGATTGGCCACTAATTGGGCCTCACACATGCAAACCAATCACACAAATTATATGAAGCACACTGGATTCTAGGACTGATTAAAATCAAAGATCCAATGTTCCTAGCAGTGCCTTTCTAATGACACGAAAGATAAATGCAAACTAAGACCTAATTCATTTCTTTTTCTTTATTAGTTTCGTAATTGCATTCCAAATTTGACTTTCTAGAAAAACACAGAGATAGAAAAAATTACAGAGAGTGAGAAGTAGGGCCTACATCAAGTTCACATTTGAATGAGATTTATCCCTATGCTGTCTGCTGTGTCTGTTGGAAATCGTAGGTCTGGGCTGTGGTTCTGACTATGGACCATAGGTTGAACCTATGGTTCAATTGTTGGCTCATAGCTGGTAGCTGTAGTCTATACCTGCAAGTCATAAAAACCAAAAACGCATAGTTATATGCTAGAATTGCAGAGTTCCACCGTGATTGCCTTCTGATCTAACTAAAAAGCATGCAACCATCTACTGTACTATGTTGTACTCATTCATTCAAATCATAAAAATGACAAGATTGCATAGATTCAACAAAATAAACATTTCTTGTATTAATAATTGCAAAGAATATTGATTACAATCATGTCCATATTAGGGTCACCCAAATGATGATACAATTAATACAATGCCAAAGCCCTCAACAGGGTAGGCACACTAATGTTGCTTTTCAACTAGTCACAAACTGCTCTAGGGTGGAGTTGCCCTCTTCTTTGCATTGGGGAAGGAACTTGATGGTTTAATCTCCTTTGAATATGTTCCCTATGGTCAAGAAACAACATAAAAGTTTCAAAAAGATAGGCAACCTCTCATCATGAGGCCCTTTTAGAAAAAATGCATGAAGATACCATTAAGCATGTATAATCAAGAAAGCATGGAAACCACTTCTAAACTATGCTAACTACATCAAAATTTATATAATTTCATAAAGAAAGATAACAAATACACTATGCATGGACCAATTATGTGAAATAAAGCATGAAAGTGCATAAAGAATCCATTAATGTCCTATTTGATGCTTAACACAAAGAAACCATTCTAACCTAATTCTACTAATAAAAAATCTGCTAAATTACAATTGAACCATGAAAATAGCTAAACTAATCTAATTAACCAGATAGAAATGAAAAAGGTATGGGGGTGATACCTCTGTTACAAACCGTAGCTCTGGTGAGCGGTATGCATTGTAAACCGTAGCTGAAAGCCGCGATTAGCAATATGATAGGTTTTCCCTCAATTTCAAGGGCAGTGGTCTTGATCTTCTTGTCCAAATTGATGTTTAATGGTTACCTTTAGTGTCCTCAGACCGATTTGGTGGTCATTTCACTATGAAGGACCTTCGTTTGCCCGAATATGTGCTTCTTGGCTCTCCTAGGCTCCTAGGGCATCAATAATGCAATTCATCATGAATCTTGGCAAGTAGGTAGGGGATAAGTGCAATAGCTCACTCTTAGTATACTCGGTTGAGTGTACAATTCGATTGGGCTTCGCTTCTCAACTCTCCAATGCTCTCTCTAATATTTTCCCTAATCCTAAGGGGTACTTATAGGACTACCTAAGGGCTAGGGGTGGCTTCATGGAGAAGCAATATCAAGAAGGGGTGGTTATGATAGTTGGATTGGAAGCTTCCATCCTCTAACCACTTTCTTCTAAATCAAATGGCTGTTCCAACCAATTTTGCTCGGATGAAGGCCAACTAAACTTTAGTTAAGACCATAGGTTATAGCTACGGTCTAGACTATAGACTGTAGGTATCAGCCGTGGTTTAGACTATAGACTACGGGTCTGGGTTACGGTTTAGACTGATTAGGCCAAGGAGCCCAAATTGAGTGGTTATAACCACTGCTCTATCTTGGAGTTTGTCCAAGATCCTCCATATGGTCTTGTAGCATGTCCATATGAGTATTCATCCTCGACATGACGTATTTTAAGTGTCTACAAAAAGCTCTTCTAAAGTCCTCATATTCATTAGGGCCAAAATGAGTGAGTAGTTATTTTTCAAATTCTTCCCAAGAAAGGTTGAGAATCAAATGTTGCACCCATTTATAAAATTCAAGGGATTCATAATTGAAGTTAAATGATGCCATGGTGATCTAGAAATATCAAGGTTTATTTTGGAGCTTGAAATACTGATTCACCTGACATAACCAAAAATCAGGGTCCTTGCCATTAAACTTGGAAAAATCTAGTTAGGGAATTTTATACAAGATATTATTATTAAAAAGAGAATTGTGTGTCTCCTCTTTTGTATTCCCACAATTTTCAACATTTCCCTCATTTTTTCCACTATTAGTATGATGGTATGCATGAGTGGTTTCTTTTAAGTGGCCTTCAACCTCATGGATGTATTTCTCAATTTTCATTTTTACTTTGATTTGCTCATTGTTTATAAGATATAGTCTTTAAAGTGTTTATTTTTATCCAAATTGGTTCTACAATTGAGAAAGTTGTTAACTCAATGGAACTATTTGTTTAGACAATTGGTTTTGCTCCATCTCCCTCATTACTCCTCTAGTTCCTTAGCCATGGAATTGTTATTTGAACCTCTCTAAATTGCCTTACTAAAAATATAATTGTTGTTTTAGAAGTTACTATTTTTAGTAATGGTCCTAAAAAAGTGTATAGGTGCTATATACCAAATTGATTAGCTTGAAGAAAAGGTTGTAATAAACTAGGTCTCAAAATAATATTTTTGGCACCCGAGACTTTTTTTGATCGATTGTCGACTAATTTTCTCCTAAGTATTTTCTAACAACTGCCTTATCTCATATTGTCCCTGATTGTTTTTGAAAAATAACCTATCTGATATTATCCCCAACTCTTAGTGACAACCACCCTATCTAATACTATTCTTGACTATTACTAACAATTATCTATTTTCACATTAATCCTTTCATTACTATCCTCCAATAGTTTATTATTGTATGTTGATAGTTATTATAGTATCATCAATTTTGTATAATTCAGTCTCCTCAGTATTCTCAAATATGTGATTAGAATTTTCAGGTTTAAATATAGATGTTTAGGGTTTGACATACAATTGAAACAAGGTAACTCTAGGCCAAGATGTGTGCGCTTCCCATAGCTCTTTGATATACTACAATGATCGATAATGCTTAGATCAATATTTTAGACCACTACTCAATGAGGATTTCATTCATACCCTTAAGCACACTATCCACCTATCTGGTCAATATAAGAGGGTAATATTCCTGAGTGTTGTGCTTGGTGTGCTATGTATAGATACATGGTCAAAATACTCCTTGGGCTAAATGTATTTCCTAACCTAGGGGGTCTCCCTATATATATGAAGGTACATGGGAGCTCAAGTTTGTATATGGGTGTTTTTTGAGGCCTAGGTATTAAATTCTGATCACCCCTTACTTCACTAGATGCTTTATGGGTGATATAGCTTAGCCAATAATGACATATCCTATATGATATTTTAACACTCCTGGCATAGGGTTTCTAACCTATTAAACTAAAAAATATACTTGATTTTCTTCATAGGATATTTATTAGAAAAAACAAATTGAAGTAAAAATTATACATAACAAGATGGAATGGTAGGACAGGAACTGTTGTAGCTACAACAAGATACAACCCTAAAATACACTTTTATACCACTTATTAAGAATCTTGCAATAAATTAAAAAATACATCCACAATATTGTAATAATAATGAAAAGAATGCAAAATAATGAATAGTATTGCAACATGAATTAGAAACACAACATATTATATTGCATAAACCAAAAGCACATTATAGAATCACAAGCTACTTTGAGGGGACAATCTCCTTGGAAGTAGAGATTTGTTATAAAATAAAAATATGAGATGATCCATCCTCTTACCCCATTGGTTCTTTTAAAGACTCTAGCTAACCCTAATCTTAATGCTCAAGGGTTCCCATTCATGTGCAAGTGGGGGCCCAAGATAATAACTCGTAAATAACAAGCGCTGCATCTTTATATAATGTCTCTTTATAATAAATAATGGTTACATTATATGGGCCTGTAATCTTAGGTGCATAATGTACTACATTACTATGCAATTATTAATGATGTTAGGATAGGTTTCTAACAATGGTAAAATCCAAGGAGGAGGTCCAAGGTTCAAATATCGGGCCTTGTCGAACTGAACGCTTGTCCCTTTCCTGGTGCTTTCAGCGATGTAAAAGGTTTAAAATGATTGTGGCATGGTGGTTATAGGGGCGGACTACGTGAAGATCTGTGTGGCGGCTTCTAGGGCGGACAACGCAGAATACTGTGGTGGCCATAAAAAATGGACAGCCTGCCTGGATTCGTGGCGGCTACCGATTCCACCATGTAAATACAGAAAAAAAAAATGGTAAAATCCATAAATTAGTGGCCTACATCAAATGCACTTTTGATATTAGAATTTTTTTTGGTTTGGCAAGATTGTATAAGAATTTTATTCAAAATTTCAAAATGATATGTGTACCAATCATATAAACCATAAGGGGAGATAATTATTTTGTATGGATAACAACATAAAGAAGCTTTGAGCTACTAAAAATAAAATTATACAACAACCAATATTAGTATTACTAGATTTCAACAAAGTGTTCAAGGTTGACTATGATACCAACGACAACACAATAAGTGTTGTTTTAAGTCAAGAGGGTAGACCTATAGCATATTTCATTAAGTATATTAATGAAAGCTAAGAGAAAATACTAATTCTATGACTAGGAGTTCTATACCAAAGTAAAATCTTTCAAAAAATGGATAAATTATTTGCTACCCAAGGAGTTTGTCTTGTACATTGATCATCAAGCAGTGTTGCATATCAAGAGTCAAGGTAAGTTAAATTAACATCATATAAAGTGGATAAAGTGTATTCAAAATTATTTTTTTGTGCTTAAGCATAGGAGTGGTAAGTATAATAAGGTAGATATGAATTAAGTAGAAGGATTATCTTATTGATTTTTATGCAAGTAAAAGTAGTTGGTTTTGAGCATTTGTATGAGTTGTACCAAGAAGATATAGATTTAAGTGAAGCATGGATAGCATACAAGAATTTTAATGGCTTGGATAGAATGTCTCAATTGAACTACCTTTTATAAGATGGTTTGTTTTTGAAAGAACAACAATCATATGTTCCCCAAGGACCCATGAGGGAGAATTTGATAAAGAAGATGCATAGTGGATTGGTAGGACATTTTGGAATTGATAAGACTCTTACATAGTTGAACGAGAGGTATTATTAGTTTGAGATGGTAACAAGTATAAAGAGACTTGTAAAGTGTTGTAGAATATGATAACTTATAAAGAGGACTCAAAATAGTAGTTTGTATAAATCATATTCCATTCCAAAGAGGCCTTGGGAGCATATCGAAAGAATTTATATTAGAATTTCCTGAGATGCAAAAGGAAAACGACTCTATTTTAGGATGGTTGATAGGTTTTTAAAATATGACTCATTTTATGGCTTTTAAAAAGACTAATAATGCTACGAATATAGAAAATTTATTTTTTTGGAAAGTGGTCCTTTTGCATGGATTACTAAGGAGTATAGTACTTGATAAGGACACAAAGTTTGTTAGACATTTTTGAAGGACTTTATGGAATAAACTCAACACAAAGTTGTAGTTGAGCTCAATCTACCATCTACAAATTGATGGTCAAACACCAAGTTGTAGTTGAGCATTTGGAATGCAATCTACCATCTACGACTTGTTGATGTTTATTTCCTTAAATAAAACACTAATAACCCTGTCATGTTTCTAAATAATGGTGCCTTCTACTATCCGAGGATCCCACAAAGTCATAAGGCTTGTAGACGTTCCTCTGGATTATTTGTAAACAATCTCCCCTTGATTTTAGATTTTGTTTACTACTTTTTTTGATTGAATCTCATCAATTTTTGTTTCTTGCAACATGATAATAGTTGGATTTGCTTGATTTCTTATTGCACTGACTTCGTGTTTGGGCAGGCTGTTGAGGCCTCTCATGTTCCATGAGAGGAGCTTCATTTAGATTGTTTTGGATTTCTTCATCTCCCCCTCCCTTGAGGGGGTTTTCCTAATTTGTTGTCTTCAGAACCCAGAATAATAATATATTAAGATCTTGCTTTAGTCCTTATTTTAGTCCTTTGTTGATGCATACAAACTACACCTAATTTTAAAAAAAAAATCATAAAAAATCCATCTAAATAGAGTCCCATTAATAGATAATGTAAGTGCAATATCATATTTAATGCTTGATAAAAAATAAAACCATATTAATAAGAAAATATAGGAACAATAACTTAAATGAAATGCAACTTCTACTTTATGTAATTGATGAATGGGACGTTTTTCGCAGGTCTGTCCAAACTACAAAACTTTTATGATGACTTCTGATTGTACTAAAAAATTTGAACATATTATTTATGCTCGGATTTGTGTTTTAATGGATTTTGACAAACCCCTACCTAAAAATATCACATTACAATTTGGGGAGGACACTTGGGAGCAAGTAGTGGACTATGAGAACATTCCTTTTCGTTGTAGAATTTACCATGAATATGGTCATTTGGCTAGTGTTTGCCCAAATAAAATTCTAGATCAAAAGAAATAAGATATAAACTCAACAGGTTTCCAAATGCCTAAGAAGAAGAACACTAAGAAAAAACCAGTTATGAAGGATCAATCTAAGTTATCTGCTAATATGTTTGAAATTCTTTCCACAAATGATGTCCCAAGTGAGGAAGAGGAAATAATGGAAACAAAAATCTTAGAAACACAATTTAAATATGAAGGGAAGAACTCAGAGATAAACCAACAAATCAAAGGTTTTCAATAGAAAAAAGGGAGAAAATATACACAAGAAAAACAATCTTTTACATGTTAAAACTTCAAATAATACAGGTTCCAATATAGACTCTGTTGAACCTTCTGGTAACACTTTGGTTGTGTACATGCATTCTTCAAGGTTAGAAGCCATCTCAGATTCAATTGGAGTAAGTCAAGAAATAGGGAAAAAAACTGAAGATGGATTCTAATCAAAAGGCAGGTCGCAAGACCAATCAACATCATATGGTAAAAGAAGGTGAAAAGCTTGTAGAGGAAGGTAAGATTAATACCCTTCCCAACTTTTTTAGCCCTGGTATTAATGAAGATCATCACTTGGAATATTAGAGGACTCAAAGGGAGTCTTTCAAAACAAAATGAAATTAGAAGAATGATTCAGATAAATCATCCACATCTTGTTTTCCTTCAAGAAACGAAGATGTCAATAGAGGAAATGGAATCAATTGCTAGTAAAATTTGGCCAGCTAGAAAAGTGGTTTCCCTCGGTTCCCAGGGGACTTCTGGTGGCATTGCTTGCCTTTGGGACCCAAAAGAGGTAGTTATTCACCATATGGTTGGCAGTTGGGGTCTTTTGGCTATAGCTATTCAAAGTAGACATTCCAACCAAATTATGCTCTGCATTACTATTTATGCTCCGACTACTTTGGAGGAAAAAAGAAGACAATGGAAGGATATAACTTATATTATCTCTCATTTTCCTGAAGCTTGGATCTTGATCGGAGGAGATTTCAATACCATCCTCTCTTTGGATGAGAAAATGGGGGAAATAGAAATTTGGATAGGAGCACTGACCTCATGAGCGAATATATTGCAAACCTCCATCTTGTGGACATCCAACCAGATAATGGCCTTATGACTTGGTCTAACAGAAGGTAAGGCTTAGCTTGTATAATGGAGAGATTGGATAGGTTCTTGCTCTCTGACAATTTCTTAATCCATGGTCACATTCCTAAAGTGAAGACTCTTAACAATGTTGGTTCGGATCACTAGCTAGTCATGGTGGAAATGTGGAAAACCAATGTGAGTTTCTCTCCTTTTCAATTTCAGTTAATGTGGCTTAGAGACAGTTCCTTTAGACCTCGAGTGCAACAATGGTGGAAGGAAGGTAAACCTAGGTATGGGACTAAGATGTTCTATTTTTCCAAAATATTGCAATATATTAAATCCAAAATCAAGACTTGGAACTAGAAGGAGTTTGGGGATGTTCATAAAAAAACATGAAGTTATTGCTCAACTTGAAAATTTGAATAAGAAAATCCATTTAGATGGCCTCACAGAGAGTAGAAGTGCAGATGAAATTAATCTCACAACTCAGTTAGAGGAATGGGAAAAAAGAGAACTCTTATGGAAGCAAAAATCTAGAATTCAATGGCTCAAAGAAGGAGATCGAAACACAAATTTCTTCCACAAATCTCTTCTAGCTCGAAGATCTCACAACTTTATTTCTTCCCTGAAATCAGATTCTGGAGATGTTGTCTACACTTGGGATGGCATGAACTCTATTGTTGTCAATTACTTTTCCAATATTTTTGCTGCTACTCCTCTTGACTCGACTTCTCAACAAAATGTTCTTCAAACAATCCCTTCTCTTATCACTTCTGAGGATAACTCTATTTTGACTGCTCTTGTTACTATCAATGAGCTTCAACAGGTAGTTTTTAAAATGCAAAAAGGGAAAACCCTAGGTCCTGATGGTTTTCCCATTGAGTTCTACCAAGAGTTCTGGGATATCCTTCATGCTGATTTATTAGAGGTGGTGGAAGAAGCCAGGAAAGCCAAAGAAATTTTGAAGGTTATCAATAAAACTTATATTACTCTTGTTCCAAAAGCTCAAGAGGTTGATCATATCTCAACTTTTAGACCTATTGCTTTATGTAATGTTCTTCTCAAAATCATTACTAAGATCATGGCAGAAAGGTTGAAGCCTCTTTTGCATAAGATTATTTCCCTTGAACAAGGGGGTTATGTGGAAGGGCGTCAAATAGTGGATGAGATAGTTCTTGCTCAGGAAGCCATCCATTCCATGGATATGCAAAAATCTCCTTCCATGTTCATTCGGTTAGACTTATCCAAAGCTTATGATAGAGTGGATTGGCACTTCCTTATCAAAGTTTTGAGGCAATTTGGTTTCTCTCAGGATTGGATGGATTGGATTATGGGATGTATCTCTTCAGTTTCCTACTTAGTTCTTATCAATGGTAGGCCTTCTCAGTTGTTCCCAGCTTCCAGAGGTATTAGGCAAGGTGACCCCCTATCCCCTTATTTATTCATCATTCTTGTTGAATGCTTAGGTAGGACTATAACCAAAAAGAGAGAAAACAAAACCCTTGAGGGAGTTACCATTGCTCATGGAGCTAGACCTATCTCTCATCTTCAATTTTTTGATGACTCTACTCTTTTAGGTAAAGCTACAATTAAGGAAGCTTCTAATATTAAGCAAATCATTAGCTATTTTTCTAAGGCTATCGGGAAATTGATCAATGAAGATAAATCTAAAGTCATTTTCTTTCACTACTCTGCCAGACAGGAATCCATGGTCTTGGATAAATTAAGATATAAGAAGACCTCCCTTTCGATCACTTATTTAGGTATTCCCATCAATATTCAAAGATAAAAAAAATATTGGAATTGGTTGTTGGACAAAGTCAAGAAGAAAATTGGAAAGTGGACCAATAGGTGGCTTTCTTCTGGGGGTAGAATCACCTTGGTAAAATCAGTCCTTCAAGCTATTCCTATTTATGTTTCTACCATGTTGAATATCCCAAAGGTTGTTCTTCGAGAACTGGATCAAATCAGTCATCGGTTCCTCTAGAGTGGTACTAAGGAGAAAAGAAAATGGGCCTTGGTGAAATGGGACACTTTATGTCTTCCTAAGAATGAAGGGGGTTAGGATTCCGATCTACTATTAATAACAACAAAGCTTTAGCTGCTAAATTATATTGGAGGATTTTGCATAACCCCAATGCTCTTTGGGCCAAAAATCTTCATGCTAAATATGTTGAGAACAAAAGTCCTGAAGACCTTGTTCGCTATCAATTGCCTTCCAAAGGTTCTCCCATTTTAGCAGTTCTTAAGACTGGTGAGGATTTGATAAAGAAAAAATTATTTTGGATCATTCATAATGGTCAATAGGAAATTTTTTGGATAGATTCTTGGGATGGTCACAAGCCTTTGATAACTCAGTTTCTCGATTGGAGGCCTTGGATGGAGGAGCTTCACCGAGCTAACTGGATAAAGGTGGCTAATTACTATCGGTACCATACTGGTAATTCAGAGGTTGGTAGATATTGGATCCCTATTGAGGATTGGCCTATTCAAATCCTAGAAAGGCAAAGACAAGATATCCAATGCATCCTTCATATGAGATCTCTCTCTTGGTCCCATGATAAATATTGTTTTGGATGGAACAACACTACTAAGGGTGAGTATTCAGTTGCTCAAGGTTATTTGGCCTTATGCCATAATAATCCCAACCAATCATCTGACATATTTTCTCAGTTGTGGGCTCAAAAGCTCTGGCCTAAGGTGAGGTTCTTTACTTGGATTTTATTGCATCGCAGGGTGCTTACTAGGGAGCATCTTATGAAGCATGGTTTTCATGGCCCTTTTAGATGTGAAATGTGTGGAGAGAATGTGGAAACTCTCAACCATATTTTTATTGAGTGTACTTTAGCCTCTGAGCTATGGAGGAGAATGGCCACTTTACTTGGCTTACAGTGGTCCAATTTTTTTACTTTTGAACAACTTTGGAGGGATTGGCCTAAACAAGAGGGTGTTGATCATTTTATTAGGCAGTTAGTTTGGATGGGTTCTACCATTCTTCTTTGGAATATCTGGAATGAAAGGAACAACCAAATTTTTAATCAAGAAAGGAAGGATATTCACTATATCTAGAAAAATACCATTGCCAACTTAGTTGAATCAGTCCAACAACTCCTTAATCACCCCCAAAACTCCCACCAAAGATGGGATCAAGTGATGCAAAGATTGAAGATTAACTCTTCTAAGGGCAACCAACTTAAAGGGAATGTGAGTAATTGCAATATGGATAGAACAAGGAATTGGCAACCTCCTCCTAAGGATTTTGGAAAAGTCAATACTGATGGAGCCTCTAGAGGGAACCCTGGAAAAGCTAGTGCAGGAGGAATTGGTAGACTTTTAGATGGCTCCCTGGTTTTTACTTTTGCTGAGAATTTGGGTATTCTATCCAATAACCTTGCTGAGGGGTATGGTATCCTTAGAGGCCTTCAAGAGGCTACTAAGGTTGGATGGGAAAAGGTGCTAGTTGAGTCTGACTCTCAACTCATGATTAATATTTTGAAGACTCCTTCTAAGAATCATAAGGTTGATTGGAGAATAAAAAGAATTATTGAGAAGATTCAGTTAATCCAGATGGGATTTTTGAAAGTTGATTACAATCATGTGGTCAAAAATCAGAACAAGAGTGTTGATGCTTTAGCTAATTGGGCTTTGGACAAAGGTGATCTTACTTGCTACGACCACCCTCCTAGATGGTGGGCTTCACAAATAAGGGAAGCTCTTCTTTCTATCATTTCTTTGGATGGCTCTAGTTTTGGAGGTACCTAGTTTCTTCTTGCTTAAATTTTGCTTCTCTTTGGTTCGGTCAGGGTATTTTAGTTCCCTAGCTCAAACTAATATTTCTTTTGTTTCCTCTGTTGATTCTTGCCTTAAAAGTCTTTTGGTCTAGAAAGGTCATTGTTGTGTTCTATTTTTTTTTCTTTTTTTTTGTTTAGTTTTTTGAGGTGTGTGTGTGTGTGTGTTTTTTTGTTTTGTTTTTGTGTTGTTTTTTTGTTCTTGTGTTTTTGTTGTTTTGTGTTTTTTGTTGTTGTTCTTGCTCTTGTGTTTCTGTATGTTTGTGTTAATTGGTGTTTTTGTGTTTTGGTGTGTGAGTGTTTTCTATGTTTTTGTTTTTGTTTGTTGTCTGTTGTTGGTTGTTTTTTTGTTTTATTTTTATTTTTTGGTTTTTTGTTTTTCTTGTTTTTGTTGGTTGTGTCTTTGTAGCATTTTGTTGTTTTTTGTTATGTTTGTGTTTTGTTATGTTGTTCTTGTGTTTTTTTGTGTGGTTCGTGTTGTGTTTTTTTTATCTTATTGTGTGTGTGTTTGGTTGTGCTTTATCTTTTCGACACACTCAAGGAGCATGTTTTTTTTAATCTTTTTGTGTGTTTGTGTTTGTGTGTTCTTGTTTTTTGTTGTTTCAGGTTTTCTCCTTGAGTATGTCAAAGGTGGTAGGCCAGGTGCGAGCCCTAGGCGATTTTGGTAGAAGAGATACCCCTGCCTCCTTGGGTCTTACCCAAAAGTGGCATCCCTTCTGGGATGTTTTCCACACGAAAAAAAGAAATGCAACTTCTACTCGGGGAATATTTAAATTTTGTTGAAAGCTAATGTTTTTGACATGGATGATAAACAACCTAATATATAATTGAATCTAAACTAGAAATTGAAATAACATTGTTGTCATCTAAATTTTTAGATTCTAAGGAGGATTCTTTGTATTAAGATGTCTTTCCCTTTTAGAGGGATCATGTAAAAACCCTATTATTTTTTTGAAGAGGTTGAAAAATGGGGGTACAATGGGGGCCACCATTCCCATGAATTAAACTTGGGTCTCTTCTAGGAGATCCTAATATATTTTGCCATTGCAGTGTCCTTATTGAGACATAAACACTCTATTGTTAAGATTAAAGTTTTTTGTTTGTTTTTATGTTAAGTATGTATACAAGAATTTGCGACTATAAGGGATATTCTTGAATATCAAGAGAATTGAACCCTTAACCTTTATTTTTCCCTCTCACCACTTATAATTGAAATGTCATTTTTAAAATTGACTCTTCAAGATACTCTTATGCTGAAATGATATTTTGGCATAATTAACCTGCTATAATGTCTCCTTCCATTTCAGTAAGTACAATTAGAGTGGGCTTTGGAAATTTGAATAAGAGGCTTAAGGTTTAAATCCAATGGAGGTTGGGTTGTACATCATACATAACTAACTAGATTTTGATTAGATAAACATATTTTGGATAAATAATATCCTCTATGAGGGTTGTCTCATATAGCTTATGGTCTCAATCTTGTGCACAACAAAAACTACTTTATTTTTACCTTTACCTTTTACCCTTATGGTTAAGATTATTTTTGCTTTCCAAAATATATAGTTCTCCTTGTTTAAGGTTATAGCAAAACATACTAAGCAAACATTGAAGACCAGAATTAATTAGAAAATAATTTTTAAAAAGTAAATGAATAACATTTTTTCAAACACTTGATTAAATTCTATTTTCAAACTTCCTTACATGTAACCTCATTACAACTTTGAGGTTTTCTAAAAATTATAAATAATTGTTCAGAAGTGGGACTATATTATCAAGAGAGGTAAACCAAGGTTCTCTCTCAACAAAAGCAATAACATCCCTAAATTATGCACTATAGCTACAATGTCAATCCCAACTTTATAACACAAACACTAAATTATATAAATCTATGTTTCTCATTCCAAAACCTATTAGAAAATCAACTTAACATCATGAATTTAATGTAGATCCTCCTTCATAACCAAACTCTGTATGACACTAGAATTGTATCCCATCTTAGGTCTTGTGACCACAAGTAGAGTGGGACAATGTACAAAATAACTAGTACACATTCTCCAAATTTGAATGTGTGCACTTATTCTATTCTCAATCAGCTACAACAAAATATAAAGCATGTAATCCAACAATAACAAAGGAAAATACTAAAAAAAAGACATAAATTTTAAAAATAAAAATAATTAAAAAAAGTTACCTCTAGAAAGAACCTATATGCAATTTAGAACATTAATACTATGAAGTTGTTTATCAGATTCAACAATTGACCCATTGTATAAAATGACACTTTGAATGTTTGGTGTAGATAGTTTGAATGTTTGGTGTAGATAGGCAAGATCTATCACCCATCCCAAGTAGTTTTTAAGATGGATCTAAGAAATATTACAAAGTAAATTTGTTGGTTTAAAACAAGTAGTGTGGAACTATAAAATAGTTGAGTAACAACATTATATTAAAAATTTTAAACAAAAGATTAAGATACAATGAAATAGCAGAAAGAAAAAAAAAGCAAACAAATACATACTATATATCCTATTATACATCCAACATGTACAAAAGAGTCATAAGAGGACATGTTACTCCATGGGCCAACAAGAGGAAAATAAAAACCATTGTTAGATGTTGAAAAGAGAAACAAGAATACAAGGGAATACGATTAGAATTTAAAACTGAAGATAAGTATGAGAAGCTTTGTAAGTATGGTGCCCACTAAATTTAGAAGAAGAATTATTACTCACATCTAAGTATATAAATAAATATTTCAAAAAGGGTTCCTTGCTCCAACTAATTTTGAATGAATTGTGTCTTCAACCAATTGCCCAAACAATGCATGCATTCATGCATGTTAAGACAACTTCATTTGATGCATGTACATCCAATAATAGTTGAGTCATGTATTGTGTACTGACCTTACCTTCACCACTAATCCCTAAAAGTGTGATGCACTGAATCTCAAGGAGCAGTATCGACCTATGATGTAATCCTCATTCACTATTGAAATAACAATATCAAAGATATTGGAAGAGTTCTCTAGTTTCTACATTTAGTTAATAGAATACTTGAATGAATGACTCGACCATATATGAATATCGTTTGGTAATATGAATTTTATGCTCTATTTATGGAGAAACAAGGTGGGTATGTTGGTAGCAAAAATTTAGAGATTGTACCATATTGTAGGTAGCACTAAATAACAACAATTGAATAGAAAATATTTATCCAATCAACTGAAATGAATAAAAGTACACCCATTGAATTTAAAGGGTAAATCAATAGAAAGGAGATGGTTGATCCTCACTCTAGAAGATGATTGAAGTGTAAATCATCAAGGATGCTGAGGCACTTGACTAGTTTTTTGACATGATTGTATCTATGATGCCTATAATATGTAGAAACCATTATAAATTTAAATATTTTGAGAAAATAACCACAATTCTCTTTAAAAGACAAAAATGAGAAAGAACAAACTACATAAACAAAAAATAACAAATTGGAATGGTAACTCTAAAGAGAGGAGGAAAATTCAAAATTTAGCAATAGGTACAAGGTTCTTCTAGGAAGTATCCACACCAAGAATGTGTGCCAAATCAATTTTTTGATCTTAAAGAAGAAAATAAAATTTATCAATTCATAATGAAAATCACCCTCGTAAGAAATAGAGGGAAAATAGATATAAAAACACCTAAGAAAAAATTATTAATAATAATAAACATCAAAACCACATGGAAAACATAAATTCAACAATCAATAGTTATTTCCAATACTAAGAACTTTGTATGTTTCTCTATTACCAAAAGGGATTCATATTCAATTTTCTATTTTGTTTTTAATGAGCAACTTCAAAAGTTTGATAGTATGCTTTAGAATATATGCTCCTAATATATAAATAGACAATAAATCATAAATTTCAAATATGCACAAAGGCACCTTGAAAGCAACAAAAGACTAATAATACATAAAAACAAATGAGAATTTTTTTATTTTCACTAGCAAAAGCCAATAACTAATTCACCAAAGGCAAAGGTGTGAAAATAATTTTAAACAGGTGGGGAATTGCAACAACCATTCTATGTATGGATCCAAATTATTCTCTGTATTTCAACCATTTGGTATATTGAGCTTACATATTCACCTACTAAGAAAACACTTTAAGAAAATTTATGTTCTAGTGCCATTAGGCGTAATTTACCAAAATTAGTAACTTCAATGGCAAGAAACATTATCTCATGATTGTGATCAAACAACATTACTTCAAGCATATAGTGTAGATCCTCCTCCTGTGCAACCAAATAATGTATGACATTAGGATTATATCCCATGTTGGATTTTTAAACCATAAGTAGAGTGGGGCACAACATAGACACTAGCTAGTACACATTTTTCAGATTTGAATGCATGGTATTTCTCTATGTGCTTCATCAACTGCAACCAAATAGTAAAGCATGTCATCCAACAATGAAAAAAAAAATGCTTAGAAGGATAAAAGATAACTTTTTAAAAATAAAAATAAAAAATTAAGTTACCTCCAAAAAAACCTATATGCAATTTACAACATCAATAGTATGAAGTTTTTTTTATCAAATTTAGTAATGGACCCATTGTATAATGGGGCACTCTAGATGCTTGTTGTATGTGGGAAAGAAATACCATTCATCCTTTTTTGTGATGGACCTGGGAAAAATCAAAAAGCAAATTAGTGTGGAGTTGAAAAAAGCTTAAGTAACAACATTATAAGCTTGGGATAAAGTTTTTAACAAAATATTAGAATACAATAAAATAGAAAGAAATAAAAATAAACAAGCAAACAAACATATACGAAACTTAACAACAATTGAATGAAAAATATTTAGCCAATCAACTTAATGCATGAAATTATACCACTTAATCTCAAAAGCAAATCAAAGAGAAGAAGATGGTTGACCGTCACTATAGAATATGATTGACTAGTTAGCCACCATGAATGTCATAGTACTTGACTAATTTATCTCACATATTTGATACCTAAAATATACATTAATCATTGTAAATTAAGTTGGATATTGTGAGAAAATGTTCATAATTATTTTTAGAAAACAAAAAATAGGAAAAATAAATTACATTAAAAAATAATAAAAATTTGGAATGACAAGTACAAAGAGAGAAGGGAGATTCCAACCTTAGCAACAAGTACAAGGATTTTCTAAGAAATATCCACACTAACAATATGACCAAAATCATTTTCCTAGTCCTAAAAACAACAAACAAAATCTATCAATCTACGATGTAAATCATTAAAATACAATGAAATATGAGGGAGATTAAGTAACAACATTAGAAGCTTACGATAAAGTTTTTAACAAAATATTAGAATACAATGAAATAATAAGAAAGAAAAATAAACAAACAAACAAACACGTATAATAGTTAACAACAAAAATTGAATGAAAAATATTTAGTTTATCAATTGAATGAATAAAAGTATACCACATGATCTTAAAGGTAAATCATAGGGAAGAATATGGTTGACCATCACTATGGAAGATGACTGACTAGTTAGACACCATGAATGCCATAGTACTCAACCGATTTTCCTAGCATATGTAATACCTACAATATATAGGCATCATTGTAAATTAAGTTAGATATAAGAAAATGTTCATAATTTCTTTTAGAAAACAAAAACAAGGAAGAAAAAACTACATAAAAAATAAATTAAAATGTGGATGACAACTACAAAGAGAGGAGGGAGATTCAAACCTTAGAAGCAGGTACAAGGCTTTTCTAAGAAATTTCCATGCCAACAATATGACCAAAATTAGTTTTCTAATCCTAAAAAACAACAAACAAAATAAGTCAATCTACAATGTAAATCATTAGGATACAATGAAATATTGTTGGACTTTAGAGCATACTTCTTGTTGGCAATTTTGGGTACCTTGAGTACATTGCCTTTGCTCAAGTATAGTTGTTGTCATTGATGTCAAAGGAGCTCTTGGTAGTTGTTGTCTTTGATGTCAAGGAGTTCTTGAAGCAATTTGATTCATTGTCCAAGCATGTGTTTTGATGAAGGTTTCAGTATGATCAGTAAGTTTCTATGTAGCCCAGTTGCAAAAAGATCAAGAAAAAGACAAGTAAGAAGAAGTATGTAGGCGGCTGGCAAAACTATCGTGATTTTGCGACATGTTTTAGGAGAGAGAAAGCACTGGAAAAACTGTCGCGATTTCGTGACATGCTGAAAGGCAGAGGCAAAGCTGGCAAAACTGTCGCGATTTCGTGACATGTTTTAGGAGAGAGAAAGTTTGGGCAAATCTGTCACGATTTTGCGACATGCTGGAAGGCAGAGGCAAAGCAGGCAAAACTGTCATGATTTCGTGACATGTCGCATTTTCGTGACTCGGACGGTGCAGGAAGGCAGAGAAAGAAAAGTGTCGCGATTTCACGACATTCTGCAAAGGAGACTGTACGGACGGAAAAATGTCACGATTTCGCGACATGGTGCAGAGGAAAGAGTCCGCAGTGTAAGCTGTCACGATTTCGCGACAAGATTGAAGAGAGAGAAAGTGATTCAGGAACTGTCATGATTTCGCGACATGATGCAAAGATCCAAGTGAGGTCTGTAGCAATTTCGCAACATGCTACAAAAGACTAAGTATGGACTGTCGTGATTTCGCGGCATGCTAAAAAGCTCAAATTAAGAAGCGTCACGATTTCACGACATGCAGCAAATGGAAAGAGTCTGAAAGGAGCAGCGTCACGATTTTGCGACAAGCAATGAAGAAAGCGTACGAAAGCCAAAAGTGTCACGATTTTGTGACAGTAGTGGAGAAAGCGTTGCGCTTGGAAAGAAGTGTCATGATTTCATGACAGAGTTGAGTTTGAAGACTTGTCAGTTGCAGAAAGTGTCACGATTTCGTGACAAAGAGATAGCAATTGAAGGCCTTGCGTGGAGATGGTGTCGTGATTTCACGACAGTGTGAAGATGACGTCAGCAAAAATCAAAAGTGTCACGATTTCATGACAAAAGCTGAGAGGAAGGGCATGAAGACAAAAGGGTCATAATTTCACGACAGAAGAGAAGATGACGTCAACAAAGACATGAAGTGTCACAATTTCACGACATAAGCCAAATAAGGAGGGACGACAAGTAAGTAGTGTCACGATTTCACGACAGCAAGCGTAGAAGGCGTACGATAGACAAAGATGTCACGATATCGCGACATGTTGAAGTTTCATGCTAGAAAAGCTATAGAACAGTAGAGGCGGTTGAAGCCGACAGAGTTAACCTTGAGCCGACGAAGTGTGGGGTTCTGCAACCGACATGGTTGAAGGTTAAACAACCGACTAAGATCAAGAATTTAATCATGAGATTGCTAATATAAAAGGAGGGTTGTTCGAAGAGTTTTGGCATCGAATGCGTGTATCAAATTTGCGCAAGGCAAGTCTGTGGTGTGCAAAGAGCAGTCGTATCAAATCGATCGAAGTGTGCGTTCGTAGTGTGACTTTCATAGAAGCAGAGTGCGAGAAGAAGTTCGATCAAGGAGAAGCAGACTATGCGAAGAGGGTGCTGTTGTGGTTGCACAAAAGTGCATAAGTTGTTGTGCGATTGAGTGTTGCAGTGGTTGCGAAGACTGTGCTGTAGTGAATGTGCAAAAGAGCAGAAGTTGTTGGTGTTGCGACATTTGCAGACAGAGCGACATTCAAGAAAATTGATTGCAAAGAGTTAAGTGTTGTTGTGTTTGCGCAGTCTATGCAAAAGTTGGTTTCGATCAAATGCGGTTGTAAAAAAGTAGAGAGTACTGTTGGACAACATTGAGCAAGCTGCTGTTGAAGCTTGTGGGAAGTGAAGGCAGGTTCTTCTAAGAACTTGCAGAGCAGATCTAAGGAAAGTCTAAGTGAAGACTTGGACAAAGATCAAGCAAGCTGTCTTGAAAGCTTGTGAACCATTTTCTTTAACCAGTTTTGAGGACCAAAATTGAGGACATAGATTGAGGCAGAAGAGGACATTTGTGCTAGACCGAAGGACTGCGTTTAGTGCAATTCGAGGACCAGCTTTATGATGACAGAGTTGAGGATAGAGATCTCCAGCCAGAGCAGGGAAGACATGTGTCTTCTGTGGATAGAGTTCCACTTTCTAAGGGCAGAGGAGGTAGAGGTCTTCTAGAGGATCACCAAGCAAAGCAGAATTAGGGGAAGGTGTCTCCTTTGAGCTGAGGCTCATAAATATTGTAATCAAGAAGGATTCCCAGAGGACTTTGATATAACTTTTAGAAGAAAAGTTTTATCCGTGGAGTAGCCCACCTTGGGTGAACCACGTAAATTGTTGTGTCACTTTGTGGATTATATTTTGTGCATTGTTTTTACTGTTGTTATTACTGCTATCTTTATTCTGCATGTTATTGATTTGAAAGCTGCTTTGAAAGAAAAAGTTAAAAGTAGTCTTATACTGTTCACCCCCCCCTCTCAGTATAAGCTTGTGTTCTACAATTGGTATCAGAGCTAGTGCCTTCGAAAAGTTTAACAGCTTGAAGGAAAAGCTTGCAAAGAACACAATGGACTACTCAAGTGGCAATGCAACACCTATTCTTGATAGATCAGATTTTGGCCTATGGAGTGCAAGAATGAAAGTCTATCTAATGGCACTTGGCAATGAGGTATGGGAAGTGATTGAAGATGGGTACACTATTCCTGAAAATGGTCCTTACACTAAAGAAGACAGGCTTCTACATCACAGCAACTCAAAAGCCATGAATGCAATCCTGAAGGGTTTACAGAAGGCTGATCTTACCAAAGTGATTCACTGCAAGACAGCTAGTGAAATGTGGAAACAATTGCAGGTGGTTCATACAGGTGATGCAAATGTCCGAAAATCCAAATTGAGACATTTTAAAGGTATGTTTGAACAACTCAAAATGAACGATGATGAAAATATTAGTGATTACATGCTTCGTATGGATGAGGTTGTTAACTCCATGAAAGACTTAGGTCTTGAACTTGCTGAAAATGATGTATGTGATAAAATTTTAAGATCTCTTCCAAATAGATTTAGTGAAAATATTTCTACCATTGAGGAAGCTAAAGATCTAGATAAATTGAAGAAGGATGAGCTCCATAGTATACTTGCAGCATTTGAGCTAAGAACTCAAGTGAAATTTGATGTTAAGAAAGAGGCAGCCTTCAAAGCTACCAAGAAATCTAAGGGCAAGCAGATTCAAGAGAGTGATGAGTCTTCTAGTGATGAAGAGGCTTATTACAGCAAGAAAGGCAAGTTTTCCAGGAAGCACAAAAACAAGAAAAATATAAGATGTTTCAACTGTGGGAAGTTCGGTCATTATGCTACTGACTGTACTGTTTCCAAAAATGAAAGTGATGAAGATATACAGGATGTCAAGAGCAAGGATTCTGAAAAGCACAGGTATTACAAAAAGAGCAAAGATGAGTACAACAATCATCGAAAAAGCAAATATGAGTACAACAATCATGGAAAGAGGCATTCTCACAAGAATAAGAAGAGCTTCTACTTAGACAAAGCAAGTAAGTGTTCTAGCAGTGATAGTGAAAGTTCCTCTAGTGATGATGAAAATGAGATGTTGTTCATTTCAGAAAAAGGGGAGGAACCGAAACATAAATTCATTATCATGAAATGTTTTAGATGTGGAAATTTTGGGCACCTTGAGGATGATTGCAAAAATAATTATTTGGTTGCTAGTATGTATGAGGATGCTTCAGAAAACTACAAAGAAGATGCATGTATGGTTTTTGAAAAGGGTAGCACCTCTAGTGATAAGAAATCTGAAAAAGGCCTTGATAATTCAAAATGCAATCAAATAGAGGATCTTGAATGTGAACTTACTAATGCTCTTAGTGTTTTGAAAAAGGAAAGAAAGAAGAATGCTAGACTCAAGGATAAGTTAGATGAATGTTGCATGGAGAGAGATGAGCTTATAGAAAGTCTTGACATCTCTATGGCTAAGACACAAGAACTCAAGAATGAGTTAGATTCTAAAATTCTGGAGTATAGTGAGTTAGAACAAGAAATGGCTTCTTTGAAAGAAGAAACTAAAAAATACAAGGATAAACTGTACAGGTTTCAAGAAAGCTCCGAAAAGGTTAAATCTCTCATCAAAGGTCAAAGAAAACCAATAGATAAAACAGGTCTCGATTTTGTTGAGCCGCACAAGGAACAGGTTGGAGAATCTAGCAAGAGATTTAAAAAAAAAAAGAGTTCTGTTGAAGAAAGTACTTCAGATCATGAGTCCATAAGTGATAAATGCGCAGAAACAGAAAACAAAATTCTGAATGCCAAGAAGAAGATTTTGGGACCCAAGAAGTCGAATAAAAGAAAATTTCATGGCACATGTTTTGCGTGTCACAGATTTGGTCACATGGCTATACATTGCATGACTCAAGTGAAGAGAGTAAATAAGAGTTTTAGGAGACGTAATTTCTTTCAAGGGTATTGCTACTCTTGTCAATAATTCGGGCACAAGGCAATTTTTTGCAAGGCAAATAACAGGAACTGGGTTAGTCAGAATAGGCGGATTCAAAGAACAGCCATGCCTGAAAGAAATAATATTGTTACTTGCTATAAGTGCAACAATGAAGGTCACCTAGCTAGACAGTGTAGAGCTGATCTTCCGAGATACAAGAACAAAAATAGCAGTATGAACAAGTCCAAGGATCAAGGCATGGATAAGAATAGGAATGATAACAAAAATAGGAAAAGTGATATGAATAGGTCCAAGGATCAAGGTATGGATAAGAACAGAAAAGATAAAAGAAACAGGAACAATAGTATTAATAGGTCCGAGGATCAAAACAGTGATAGGAACATAAATACAAAAAAAGAATTCAAGAGAAGGCCCGACAAGGAAATTGTAGACACTAATGATGATGAGTGTCTAATGGGAGTGTCACTCCCAACCCTGTTTTAAATCACCTCATCAAGAGGTGGGGGAGGGACTAAGCTAAGAGGCTCATTCTTAGTCCCGAGCCCCAAAAGGTGACCCTTTGCCATTGATGACAAAGGGGGAGAGATATGAGTAAGGGGGAGATATGTGTGAAGAAGAGAGCTTCAAGTGAGGGGGAGCAAAAACTTCAAATGCAGATTCTCAGTTGTTGGATCAGTTGGTTCATTTTTGGCTCTTGAGATATGTTTTTAGTTAAGGGTTGCCATCAATGACAAAGGGGGAGATTGTTGGCAATTTTGGGTACCTTGAGTACATTGCCTTTGCTCAAGTATAGTTGTTGTCATTGATGTCAAAGGAGCTCTTGGTAGTTGTTGTCTTTGATGTCAAGGAGTTCTTGAAGCAATTTGATTCATTGTCCAAGCATGTGTTTTGATGAAGGTTTCAGTATGATCAGTAAGTTTCTATGTAGCCCAGTTGCAAAAAGATCAAGAAAAAGACAAGTAAGAAGAAGTATGCAGGCGGCTGGCAAAACTATCATGATTTTGCGACATGTTTCAGGAGAGAGAAAGCGCTGGCAAAACTGTCACAATTTCGCGACATGCTGGAAGGCAGAGGCAAAGCTAGCAAAACTGTCACGATTTCGCGACATGTTTCAGGAGAGAGAAAGTTTGGGCAAATCTGTCACGATTTCGCGACATGCTGGAAGGCAGAGGCAAAGCAGGCAAAACTATCGCGATTTCGTGACATGTCGCATTTTCATGACTCGGACGGTGCAGGAAGGCAAAGAAAGAAAAGTGTCACGATTTCGTGACATTCTGCAAAGGAGACTGTACGGACGAAAAAATGTCACGATTTCATGACATGGTGTAGAAGAAAGAGTCCATAGTGTAAGCTGTCACGATTTCGCAACAATATTGAAGAGAGAGAAAGTGATTCAGGAACTGTCACGATTTCGTGACATGATGCAAAGATCCAAGTGAGGTCTGTAGCGATTTCGCAACATGCTGCAAAAGACTAAGTATGGACTGTCACAATTTTGCAGCATGCTAAAAAGCTCAAATTAAGAAGCGTCACGATTTTGCGACATGCAGCAAATGGAAAGAGTCTGAAAGGAGCAGCGTCACAATTTTGTGATAGGCAGTGAAGAAAGCGTACGAAAGCCAGAAGTGTCACGATTTCGTGACAGGTAGTGAAGAAAGCGATTGAAAGCCAGGAAATGGTGTCGCGATTTCATGACAGAGTTGTTTGATGACGCTCGAAAGTTTGCAGAAAGTGTCATGATTTCATGACAGGTTGAGATAGCAGCTTGAAGTTGGAGATGGTGTCACGATTTCACGACAGAGTGAAGATGACGTCAGCAAAAATCAAAAGTGTCACAATTTTGCCACAGAAGTTGAGAGGAAGGGCATGAAGACAGAAGGGTCATGATTTTGCGATAGAAGATAAGATGACATCAGCAAAGACAGGAAGTGTCACGATTTCACGACATAAGTGGTAAGGAGGTCGACAAAGGCAGTAGTGTCACGATTTCGTGATAGCAAGCGTAGAAGGCGTACGACAGACAAAGATGTCACGATATCGTGACATATTGAAGGTTCATGCTAGAAAAGCTACAGAATAGTAGAGGCGGTTGAATCTGATAGAGTTAACCTTGAGCCGACGAAGTGTGGGGTTCTGCAGCCGACATGGTTGAAGGTTAAACAACCGACTAAGATCAAGAATTTAATCATGAGATTGCTAATATAAAAGGAGGGTTGTTCGGAGAGTTTTGGCATCGAATGCATGTATCAAATTTGTGCAAGGCAAGTCTATGGTGCGCAAAGAGCAGTCGTATCAAATCAATCGAAGTGTGCATTCGTAGTGTGACTTTCGTAGAAGCAGAGTGTGGGAAGAAGTTTGATCAAGGAGAAGCAGACTGTGCGAAGAGGGTGTTGTTGTGGTTGCATAGAAGTGCATAAGTTGCTGTGCGATCGAGTGCTATAGTGGTTGCGAAGACTATGCTGTAGTGAATGTGCAAAAGAGCAGAAGTTGTTGGTGTTGCGACATTTGCAGACAGAGCGACATTCAAGAAAATTTATTGCAGAGAGTCAAGTGCTGCTGTGTTTGCGCCGTCTATGCAGAAGTTGGTTTCGATCAAATGCGGCTCTAACAAAGCAGAGAGTACTGTTGGACAACATTGAGCAAGCTGTTGTTGAAGCTTGTGGGAAGTGAAGGCAGGTTCTTCTAAGAACTTGCAGAGCAGATCTAAGGCAAGTCTAAGTGAAGACTTGGACAAAGATCAAGCAAGCTGTCTTGAAAGCTTGTGAACCATTTTCTTTAACCAGTTTTGAGGACCAAAATTGAGGATAGAGATTGAGGCAGAAGAGGACATTTGTGCTAGACCGAAGGACTATGTTTAGTGCAATTCGAGGACCAGCTTTATGGTGACAGAGTTGAGGACAGAGATCTCCAGCCAGAGCAGGGAAGACAGGTGTCTTCTATGGATAGAGTTCCACTTGCTAAGGGTAGAGGAGGTAGAGGTCTTCTAGAGGATCACCAAGCAAAGCAGAATTAGGGGAAGGTGTCTCCTTTGAGCTGAGGCTCATAAATATTGTAATCGGGAAGGATTCCCAAAGGACTTTGATATAACTTTTAGAAGAAAAGTTTTATCCGTGGAGTAGCCCACCTTGGGTGAACCACGTAAATTGTTGTGTCACTTTGTGGATTATATTTTGTGCATTGTTTTTATTGTTGTTATTACTGCTATCTTTATTCTGCATGTTATTGATTTGAAAGTTGCTTTGAAAGAAAAAGTTAAAAGTAGTCTTATACTGTTCACCCCCCCTCTCAGTATAAGCTTGTGTTCTACACTTTAGAGTATCGTCCCTAAATTATATAGGTTCTAAATATTTAGAATTCATTTAAATATAGTTGCACCAACTTTACTATTTGAGAGGAAAATAATTTTTTTGTGAAAGCATATAGGGAACTGTTTAGAGTGTTTCTAAACATAGTAGGAGCAAGTAAGATCTCCATAATAGTAGAGATTTCAAACTGATTGGAGTGCTATAAAAGCATTGTAAGTTATTATTATGAATCTAATGAGCATATTTTCTTATTTTGGTATCAGATCAGGTTTGCTCAGACGGATCAAAACCTGTGGAGAGTGGTGTGAAGAGATCTGAAGCACGCACTTTATCAGAGAAACTCAAGTGGCCAGCACTCAGTAGAGTTGCAAGGAAGAGCTAGAGAAAATAATTAATATCTCATGCATCCAGAGGTATTTTCTTATAAAATTTTTAGGGTTGTTAGATAATTTTATAAAGAGGATTCAGTCAAACGTTTAGGTGATTTGGACCTAATTTACTAATTTTATTAGCATTTTGAGTTTTTAAATAAAATGGTTGTATAAGGTGGAATACAGAGTATTTGCTTCTCAAATTTTGGAAGAAATATTATTTAGCTAAAATCATAATTCAGATACAATTTTAGGTCATTTGGAATTGTATTGATCGATTTGTGTGAATATTGATTTTTTCTTCAAAAATCCTAGATCCGAAATTATGATAAAAATGGAAAAAGTAAATGATCACATATTTTTCACCTTTGCAAATTTTATTCTAAAATTTAGATGGTTTTTATACTATTGTCTCTAGAATACAAATTTTAATTTTCAAATTTTTTGGAGTTGTATGGATTGATTTATGTGAAAAACATTGAGGTTGTCTAAAAAACACTCTAAGATCTAGAAAGGGCAAAAGTAAATTGATCACATATTTTTCATTTGAGCGAATTTGCTTCTAAAATTTATTGGATTTTCAGATACATATATCAGAATTCTATAGAAAAAAATTTAGTTTGTTTCAATTAGTATTGGTCGATTTATGATAAATTTGGTGCTTGAGACTTTGGTAAATAAAAAGAAGCATGTATTTTGCAATTAGAGGTTAATTCTGAGAGATCGAATTAACAAGTTGAGTCAATTGAGTAAAAGAAGATATGTTGCTATTATTTATTACAAAAAAAAATTGTATTAGAATATATCTACATTATTCCAAAGTTTTTTTTTATTAGCATCAATGGCTGCCAATAACAATATTCCCATTCCTGAATTTAATGGGTTAGATTACAAGTATTGGTCCATCAAGATGAGGACCTTACTCATAGGCAAGGGGTTATGGGATATTGTAGAAGAATTCTACAATGAACTTGCATATTGGACCACCTTGAGTGCATCTGATAGAACCAATAAAAAAGAAGTCCAAAATAAAAACTCATTTGCTCTCTACCATCTCCAAGAAACTTTGGAGAAAAGCATATTTTCAATGATTGCTTCTTGTTCAACAGCCCTAGAAGCATGGAAATCCTTGAGAGATAGCTATCAAGGGATTAATCAAGTGAATCAAGTGAAGCTTCGAACCTTGAAGAGAGATTTTGATAATCTCAAGATGCAAGATGATGAAAGAGTGGGAGATTATTGTGTGAGAGTGAAAGTCATTATAAACAAAATACAAACCCTTGGAGAAGATATCAAAACTAAAGTTGTGGTGAAGAAAGTGTTGAGAACACTTCTTCATAAACAGAACCATATTGCTATCATTATTGAAGATTCTAAAAAAATTTCTACTCTAACTTTTGATGCTCTAATTGGTTCTTTGATGTCTCTTGAAGAAAGATTGCAGGGTGCTACATCTACAAGCTATGGATGTGATGAGAAAGCATTCTCATCCAAAGAAGGTGATAATGCACAAGGAATAGGACAAGGAAAAGGATAAGAAAGAGGCAAAAAGAGATGTAAAGGAATAGGACGAGGTATATCAACAAGTGGCAATCAAGGAAGAGGAGGTGACAAATCAAAGAAATATTGTTACAATTATGGTAAGGTTGATCACTTTGCTAGAGATTGTTGGTCCAAGACTTCTCAATATGGGAGAGGTCAATATGGAAACTATGGAGAAGAGGAAGGAGCTTCTTCAAATCTGTTCCTCACCTATGGAAAATCATATCAAAATCTTAATGAAACTTAGATTTTGGATACTGGTTGTTCCAATCACATGAGTGGCAAAGAGAGGCTCTTTGCTACAATGGATTCCTCCTACAAATCAAAGATCAAATTGGGAGATGACAAGGTACTACAATTTGAAGGTATTGGAGCCATGGAGGTTCCAACAAAAGAAGGCACCAAAAAGGCAAATGACATCTATTACACCCCCAAACTCCAACATAATTTACTTAGTGTTGGACAAATGATGGAGAAAAATTATAGACTTGTTTTTTATGAAGGCAAATGTGTAATTTTTTATAAGAAAAATTGTAATAGAGTTATTACACAAGTACCTATGACAAATAATAGGTTGTTTCCTCTTAATTTTAGGGAAAAAGGAGGTTCTCAACTTGCTAGTGTAGCTATTGTTAATCCAAGTATGCTTTGGCACTTGATATTTGGTCATCCTAATTTTGCAAGCTTTAAGTTGTTGACTTCTCAAGCTATGGTAAGTGGACTTACAAGAGTTGAAGAACACAAGGAGGTGTGTGAAGGATGTGCTTTGGGAAAGCACTCAAGATCAAAGTTTCCAAAGGTACAAGCATGGAGAGCAATCCATCCACTACAATTTGTGCATTCAGACATTTGTGGTCCAATGTAAACCAAAAGCATTGGTAATAACTCTTACTTTATCACTTTCATTGATGATTTCTCTAGGATGTGTTGGATTTATTTTTTGAAAACTAAATATGAAGATTTTGATTGTTTCATAGATTTCAAAAATAATGTAGAGAATAAAAGTGACTTTGTTGTAAAAAGTCTCAGGACTGATAGAGGAGGAGAATATTCTTCGAATGCATTTCTAAAATATTGTAAATATTGTGGAATCAAAATGCAATTCACAACTGCCTACATCCCATAACAAAATGGTGTGTCTGAAAGAAAGAACCATGCTATAGTAAAAATGGCTAGATTAATGTTGCAAACTAAGCATCTAAGCAACATGTATTGGGCTGATGTTGTAAGAACTAGTGTTTACATTTTGAATAGAAGTCCTACTTCTACTCTAGATAGGAGTCCTACTTCTAATCTGGATGGGATCACTCCTTATGAAGGATGGTATGGCAAAAATCCAAATGTAAAACACTTTAAGGTTTTTAGTTGTCTTGCCTATTCTTGATGATCAAAGAAAGAAACTTGACCCCAAAATTCAAGCATGTATTTTTGTTAGATATTGTGAGTCTTCCAAAGCATATAGGCTCTACAATCCCAAAACACATAAAATTATACTTTCCAGGGATGTAGTTTTTGATGAAGGGGGAGAATGGGGTCATCAAAAAAAATTTGTTGATGATGGATCTCATGATGCAAGTCCCTCTCAAGTGCAACAAGTGCAGCAAGTGCTGCCCAAAAATAGTAAATAAAGTCCTCCAAGCCCAAGTATGAGTACTACCTCAAGTACATTAGATGCTACTCCAAGTCTTTCTCCACAAATATTAGTAAGTTATTCACCATTAGATATTGATTCTCCATCAAGAGGTAAAATAACACTTCAGCACCATCCATGATGGGGACTCAAGAATCGCTCACCCCAAACTCACAAAAACTCTCACAGGGAGCCAAAATCGCTCAGGCCAAATTCTCAAAATCCTCATTCATTAAACTTGGAAAATTTACAACAATGGCAGCAGTCTGCCAAATAAACTCCTTTATCCTGAAAGGCAGTTTATATTTTCTTTTCTCTTACATTACAACATCTTCCCTAGGAAGAATTTTCTAATACATTACAACATTTCAACTCTGGAAGAAAAACAGCCTAAACAGGTCCAGAATGGCCCTCTTGCCTTCACGTCTGCAACACTGTCTCGGCAATTTTTTGACCCTATCACATTACTGCAATTCCAACTCTAGAAGAAAAACAGCCTCAATAGGTCTAGAATGGCACTCTTGCCTTCACGTCTGCAACACTGTCTCGATAGTTTTTCGACCCTTTGTGCATGCCTTCGCTTCCCCTTTTAAACATCTCTGGCGTGACTCTCTGCCTTCCTTTTCTGACCCTTCGTTTCAATTCTCGTGCCTCTTCGTTGTCTTGGATTTTGAAATGTCTTTCTTTTCAATCTTCGTCTACTTCTACTGCACCTTGGTGCCATGTGCTATTCAGTGCTACCACTGTAGACTCTGTCCGCATGTCAACCAATGATGATGTTTGGTATACCCATCGCTCGATAGTTTCCTCTGTAATGGCTCCTGTAACCGCCTGCCCTTTCTTTCCTTCTATTTGGTCACAAAAATGCGACATGTCGCGATATCGCGACACTTTTGGCTTCTCTTCCTTCCTACCCTTTTCGAGTCACAAAAATGCGACATGTCGTGATATCGCGACACTTTCGGCTTCCCTGCCTTCCTGCCCTCTTTGAGTCATGAAAATGCGACATGTCGCGAAATCGTGACACTTTTGGATTCTCCGCCTTCCTGCCCTCTTTGAGTCGCAAAAATGTGACATGTCACGATATCACGATATTTTTGGCTTCTTTGCCTTCCTGCTCTCTTCAAGTCGCAAAAATACGACATGTCGTGATATCGTGACACTTTTGCTTTCCTGCCTTCCTACCTTTCTCGAGTTGAGAAAATGCGACATGTCGCGATATCGTGACACTTTTACTTTTTGGCCTTCCTGCCTTTCTCGAGTCACGAAAATGCAACACTTTTCTCTCTTGTGCCTCCCATCGTCTTCTAATCATGAAAATGCGACATGTCGCGATATCGAGACACTTTTCTCTCTTGCGCCTCTTATCCTTTGGTCATGAAAATGCGACATGTCGCGATACCGTAACACTTTTTCTCCTTTGCATCTTCTCTCGTCCTTGGGTCACGAAAATGCGACATGTCGCGATATCACGACACTTCTCCTCCCTTGCGCCTTCTTTCGTCCTTTTGTCACAAAAATGCGACATGTCGCGATATCGCGACACTTCTCCTCCCTTGCGCCTTCTTTCGTCCTTTTGTCGCAAAAATGTGACATGTCGCGATATCGCGACACTTCTCCTCCCTTGCGCCTTCTTTCGTCCTTTTGTCGTGAAAATGCGACATGTCGCGATATCGCGACACTTCTCCTCCCTTGCGCCTTCTTTCGTCCTTTTGTCGCGAAAATGCGACATGTCGCGATATCGCGACACTTTTTCTCCTTAGCACCTTCTTCCGTCCTTTTGTCATGAAAATGCAACATGTCACGATATCGTGACACTTTTTCTCCTTAGTGCCTTCTTTCGTTATTTTGTCGTGAAAATGTGACATGTCGCGATATCGCGACACCTTTTCTCCTTAGCACCTTCTTCCATCCTTTTGTCGTGAAAATGTGACATGTCACGATATAGCGACACCTTTCTCTTTTGGCTCTTCTTTATCCTTTTCAGGCGTGAAATCATGACATGTCGTGATATCGCTACATCTTTCCTTTCTACCTTCTCCTCGCCTCTAGGGTCACGAAATCATGACATGTCACGATATCACGACAATTTCCTCCCTTGCTTCCTTTCTGATTCTTCGGTCGCGATTTCGTGACATGTTGCGAAATTGCGACATTTTCCTTCCTTGCCTCCTTTTTGCTTCTTCGATCATGAAATCGCGACATTTTCCTTCCTTGCCTCCTTTCTACTTCTTCGGTCGCGATTTCACGACATGTCGTGAAATCGCGACATTTTCTCCTCTGTGCCTTTCCTGTTTTCTTTTGATCGCGATTTCGCGACATGTCACGAAATCGTGACATTTTTGCTCTGCGCCTTCTCTTGTCTTCTTTCGATCGCGATTTCGTGACATGTCATGATTTTGCGACATATCGCGAAATCACGACATTTTTGCTCCGCACCTTCTCTCTCCTTCTTGAGTCGCAAAAATGCGACATGTCGTGATATCACGACGCTTTTCTCTGTCACGATATTGCGACATCAAGGCGAACACTTAAAATTTTTTTGTTGAGGCAAGATTACTCTGCTGCCACCGGATGCTCCTGCATCAATCCATCTTTTCAAATTTTGGATAAGAATTTCCAGAAAAGATACACTAAAATTCAAGCTAGTGAAATAAATGTAGTTTTGAAAAGACTTGAAAATCTACATATGTATGGTGATGATGACTCCCAAGAGCCTAAGGGAGATGTTGTAAATTATGCTTTAATGACTAGTGTAGAGCTAGAACCATCTAGTTATGAAAAATCATGCACTCATGATGTATGGCAATAGGAAATGAAAGAGGAAATGACCTCTATAAAAAAGAATGATACTTGGGAGCTAGTGGAGCTTCCTAAAGGCAAAAAATGTGTTGGATGTAAATGGGTCTACAAGACCAAATTCAATGCTGATGGAAGCATTGAAAGACACAAGGCAAGACTAGTAGAAAAATGATTTACTCAGAAGTATGGGATTGACTATGAGGAGACCTTTGCTCCTGTTTCTAGACAAGAGACAATCAAATCAGTACTTTCTTTGGCTGCCCACAAAGGGTGGAAAATTCAGCACATGGATGTTAAAAGTGCCTTTCTCAATGGGTAATTTAATGAAGAGGTTTTTGTACAACAACCTCAAGGATTTGAAGAACAAGGTAAGGAGCACCTCGTCTACAAACTAAAGAAAGCACTATATGGCCTCAAGCAAGCACCAGGGGTATGGTACTCACGCATTGATGACTACTTTTAGAAGTATGAATTCACTAGGAGTAAAAGTGAACCTACTCTCTACTACATGAAACAAGGTAAAGACATTTTCATTGTATGCTTATATGTGGATGATCTAATATTCATGGGTAGTAGTGCTAAGATGAATGATGAGTTCAAACACTCCATGATGAAATAATATGAAATGAAAGATCTAGGTTTAATGCATTACTTCCTAGGCATGGAGGTACATAAAATAGGTAAAGTTATATTCATATATCAACACAAATATGCTCAAGATATGATCAAGAAGTTTGCTATGGAGCAATGCAAGTCAGTTGCAACTCCAACGGGTCATGGTATCCAATTGAGCAAAGATGATGGAGCACCAAAAGTTGACATGACCACTTATAGGAGCATGGTTGGGAGTCTAATGTTCCTCACCAAAACAAGGCCTGATATTCAATATGTTGTTTCTCTTATTTCAAGGTACATGGATGATCCCTCTGAACTTCATCTACAAGAAACTAAAATAATTTTAAGATATGTAAAGGGTACATTGGATTTTGGGATCCATTACCACAAATGTAATTCTGTAAAATTAGTTGGCTTTAGTGATAGTGATTGGGGAAACAATATAGATGATAGAAAATCTACTTCAGGGAATTGTTTTAGTCTTGGGTCATGACTAATTACTTGGAGTTCTAAAAAGCAAACTATTGTAGCATTATCATCTACTGAAGTTGAGTACATAGCCATCACAAATTCTAGTACCCAAGCTTTATGGTTGAGAAAAGTACTTGAAGAAATAGGAGAAAGACAAAGTGGTCCTACAAGATTGTACTATGACAATATGAGTGCCATCCAATTGGCACATAATCCTATCCACCACAACAGGTCAAAGCACTTTGACATGAAGTATCACTTCATTCGAGACATGGTGGAGAAACAGGTGATTAAGCTACAACATTGCAACACTTTGGACAAAATAGTGGGCATCTTCATCAAAGGAGTTGCGAAATCTCAATATATAAAGCTGAGAGACTGTCTAGTCAGTCCTCTCAACTTTAAGGGGGAGAATGTTGGACTCTAGAGCATAATTAGAGTATCTTACCTAAAGTATATAGGTTCTAAATATTTAGAATTCATTTAAATATAGTTGCACCAACTTTACTATTTGAGAGGAAATCAATTTTGTTGTGAGAGCATATAAGGAATTGTTCAGAGTGTTTCTAAACATAGTAGGAGCAAGTAATATCTCCATAATAGTAGATATTTCAAATTGATTGGAGTGCTATAAAAGCATTGTAAATTCTTATTATTATGAATCTAATGAACATATTTTCTCAAATATGAGGGAGATTAAGTAACAACATTAGGAGCTTGTGATATATTTCTTAACAAAATATTAGAATACAATGAAATGGGAAGAAAAAAAAATAGACAAGCAAACAAACATGTACAACACTTAATAATGACAATTAAATAAAAAATCTTTAACCAGTTAACTAATTGCATGAAAGTATACCACTTGATCTTAAAGGTAAATCAAAGGGAAGAAGATGGTTGACCATCACTTTAAAATATGATTGACTTGTTAGCCACCATAAATTCCATAGTACTCAACTAATTTCCTTGGGATATGTGATACCTATAATATATAGGAATCATTGTAAATTAAGTTAAATATTATGAGAAAATATCCATAATTATTATTAGAAAATAAAAAAGAGAAAGAACAAACTACATTAAAAAAAATAAAAATTTGGAATGGCAACTACAAAGATAAGAGGAATATTCAAATCTTAGCAGCAAGTACAAGGCTTTTCTAAGAAATATCCACACCAATAATATGACCAAAATTATTCTCCTAGTCCTAAAAAAAAATAAACAAAATCTATCAATCTACAATACAAATAATTAGAATACAATGAAATAGGAGGGAGATTAAGTAACAACATTACGAGCTTGCCGTAAATTTTTTAAAAAAATATTAGAATATAACAAAATAAGAAGAAAGAAAAATAAATATGTACAACACTGAACAATATCAATTGAATGGAAAATCTTTAGCCAAATGCATTGAATGCATGAAAGCATACCACTTGATCTTAAAGGTAAATCAAAGGGAAGAAGATGGTTGACCATAACTATAGAAGATGATTGACCAATTAGCCACCATAAATGCCATAGTACATGGTCGATGCCCCTAAAATATGTGATACCTGCAATATACATGAATCATTGTAAATTAAGTTAGATATTATGAGAAAATGTTCATAATTATTTTTAGAAAACAAAAACGAGGAAGAACAAACAAAGTAAAAAATAGAATGACAACTACAAAGAGAGGAGGGAGATTCAAACCTAAGCAACAGGTACAAGGATTTTCTAAGAAATATCAACGCCAATAATATGATCAAAATCAATTTCCTAGTCCTAAAAAATAACAACAAAATCTATCAACTTGTAATGTAAATCACTAGAATACAATGAAATAGGAGGAAGATTAAGTAACAACATTAGAAGCTTGTGATAAAGTTTTTAACAAAATATTAGAATACAATGAAATAAGAAGAAATAAAAATAAACAAGCAAACAAACATGTACAACAATTAAATTGAAAATCATTAGCCAATCAATTGAATGCATGAAAGTATACCACTTGATCTTAAAGGTAAATCATAGGGAAGAAGATGGCTGACCATCACTATAGAAAATGATTGACTAGTTAGCCACCATAAATGCCATAGTACTCGATTGATTTCCTAGCATATGTGATACCTGCAATATACATGAATCATTGTAAATTAAGTTAGATATTATGAGAAAATGTTCATAATTAAAAAAAAAAAAAACAAGAAAAAATAAATTAAAATTTGAAATGACAACTACAAAGAGAGGAGGGAGATTCAAACCTTCATAACAGGTACAAGGTTTTTCTAAGAAATGTCCACACCAACAATATGACAAAAATCAAATTCCTAGTCCTAGAAAACAACAAAATCTATCAACTTGTAATGTAAATCATTAGAATACAATAAAATAGGAGGGCGATTAAGTAACAACATTAGAAGCTTGTGATAAAGTTTTTAACAAAAGGTTAGAATACAATAAAATAAGAAGAAATAAAAACAAACAAGCAAACAACCATTTACAACACTTAATAATAATTGAATAAAAAATATTTAGTCAATCAATTGAATAGATGAAAGTATACCACATGATCTTAAAGGTAAATCAAAGGGAAGAAGATGATTGACTGTCACTATAAAATATGATTGGCTAGTTAGCCACCATGAATGCCATAGTACTCGGTCGATTTACCTAGCATATGTAATACCTACGATATATAGGAATAATTGTAAATTAAATTAGATATTATGAGAAAATGTCCATAATGCCTTTTAGAAAATAAAAATGAGGAATAAAAAACTACATAAAAAATAAATTAAAAATTGTAATGGCAAATACAAAGAGAGGAGGGAGATTCAAACCTTAGCAGTAGGTACAAGGTTTTTCTAAGAAATGTCGACACCAACAATATGACCAAAATAAGTTTCCTGGTCCTAAAAAACAACAAACAAAATATGTCAATCTACAATGTAAATCATTAGGATACAATGAAATAGGAGGGAGATTAAGTAACAACATTAGAAGCTTGTGATACAGTTTTTAACAAAATATTAGAATACAATGAAATAGGAAGAAAGAAAAATAAATATGTACAACACTTAACAATGACAATTAAATGAAAAATATTTAGCCAGTTAACTAAATGCATGAAAGTATACCACTTGATCTTAAAGGTAAATCAAAGGGAAGAAGATGGTTGACCATCACTATAAAAGATGATTGACTAGTTTTCCAACATGAATGCCATAGTACTCAACTAATTTCCTTGGCATATGTGATACCTCCAATATACATGAATCATTGTAAATTAAGTTATGAATGAATGAAAGATTTTAATTACGTCCGCGAGACCCAAATATGGTCTATGGGACCTCAAATATGGAAGTACAATTACTCAAATCATATCATATGATCTTTAATATCTTTGAGAAGGTTGTTCCTTCTCCTTCTGATTTGTGTTAGCAATTCTCCAACTTTTTTTATTTTACTGTCTTCAAATAAATTTGTCATAAACTCGTTCCCAAGTGTTTCTTTGTATTTGTCATGGATATCTGAAAAACTAGGGCATTTATAGATGAAGTGTTCCTCTGTCTCTACTACCCCTGTGTTGCATAGAGTACATATCATTTCTTCCCATTTTTCTTTGGGCATTGTCCATCTCCCTGTTTCACATCTAAGCCTATGAGAGCTAGTCCTTATCTGAGCAATGAGTATTTTTTCCTTCCACTTAATTTCAGCGCCTATATACGCTTTTTCCTTATGGTCATACGTTGGGTTAAAATTTGCAATATAATATTGTCTTTTCCTGCTTGCATTTTTCCACATTCCACTTCTGAACTTTTCATTCACATAATTTTTTATGTCTTTGTTGACATTTGGGCATTCATTTATGTTGATTTCCCAACGTTTCATCCATTTTTGATTTTGTTTCATCCATGTATTCTTTCGTCTATGCAACTCTTCGTCCCTAGCTGCCCTAGGCCATCTATCATTTATGATGTTTTCTATTTTTTTCAAGTAACATAACAACTTGGTCATAGCAATTGCTTCTAAAGGGAACATTCCAGTTTCAGCTAAAATAATTTCATAAGGGGTTGTGGCATTAATTTTGAGAAAGCTTGTGATTAGATATTTTTGAATCCTTTCTATTTGCCTTCATTTTGCATTTGTTGTGCCACTAGCCCACACCTCGCAACCATACAACAGAACCGGTGTAACAAGTAGGCCAAATAAGACCTTGGTGGTCTTCCAGTCCCATAACTCAGCATTCCTACACCTGTTTTGAAGTGCATATAGTGCTCTCTAGCCACTTTGAGTTCTTTTCATCCTACATGTATTCCAATTAAGTTTGTCATGAAAGTCTATGCCCAGGTATTTGTATTCTACCACTACATTAAGCGGTTCTCCTGCAAACTAAAATTTGAGTTGTTGTTTCTTCTTTTTTGCTAAAAAAATCATAATTTTTGTTTTGCTCGTGTTCACCTGCATCCCAACTTCTTTACAAAATATTTCTAGAGCTTGAATGTGATCTTCTAGATCTTTGGTTGTTTTGGCCACAAGAATTACATCATCTGCATACATGAGGAGTTTTACCACATATTTGGCTAAATGCACACCCTCTCCTCGAAATTTTTTTATCCATTCTTCTAACTTGTCAATGTACAACCCAAATAAGGTCGGAGATAGAGGACAACCTTGTTTGACACCTATGTCACTACCAAAACATTCATATAACCCTTCCTGTGTTCTGATTCTAGCCTTTACATGCTCATATAGTCTGTGAACTACTGCCCTGTAGTGAGATAGAACCTCTAGCTCTTCCATTCTGCTCCATAATTTTTTCCTTTGCACTATGTCAAATGCCTTTTTGAAGTCTACAAAATAGCAAAAAGCCTCCTCTTTTTTGTCCCATATTTTTTCCACTATGTGTCTGAGCGTGATACATTGATCAATAGTTGAGTGCTTGGGCCTAAAACCTGCTTGCCCCTTTGCTCTCTTTCCCTTTTCTTCTCGCCCATATGTCGATCCTACACTCTATCATACTCCCAAACAACTTTGCAAAGAGAGGGTTGATCATGATAGTTCGATAGTTTGAGGGATTATTTACATCTCTATTTTTAAACAAAGGAATGGTCAAGCTAGTTGTCCACTCAATAGGGAAGCCATTTTGTATGACCTCATTGAAAATTTCTTTGATTTGCAATGCCAAGATATCTACCCCCCATTTTATATGCTCTGCTTGAAGATTGTCTATGTCATGGGCTTTACCAATTGCTAACTTTTTTATCCCTTGAATAATGTCTTCAATTGTGAAAAGTTCTTTCTTGACAATGATAGTAGGGGGTGTCTTCTACTGGTTACTACGCTGATACAGTTGTTTTGAATACTCCAACCACTGATTAACTGTTATGTTATTTTTAGTTTGCATCCTTTTCATGCTTAGTTCCTTTCAAAAAAAATTTGGTTCATGCTTCCCTAAATAAATCAATTCTTTTCTCCTTGTTCTAGTGTATTCTTCTTTTTTTGCCCTTACCAGTTTCTCATATGCTTTTTTGTTTGCCCTTACCAGTTTTTATTATATATTATGAGAATATGTCCATAATTCTTTTTAGAAAACAAAAATAAGGAAAAACAAACTACATAAGAAACAATAAAAAATTATAATGACAACTACAAAGAGATGAGGGAGATTCAAACCTTAGCAACAATTACAAGGCTTTTCTAAGAAATGTCCACACCAACAATATGACCAAAATCATTTTCTTGGTCCTAAAAAACAACAAACAAAATATGTCAATCTGCAATGTAAATTAACCTTGTAAGAAATAGAAATAATATAAATAGAAACACACATGCATAGAAATTAAAAAAATAAAAAATAAAAACAAACATAAACATCCAAATCACAAGCAAGGCATAAAGTCAAATAATCAATTATTAAAGTCTAATACTAAGAACTTTATATGCTTTCTCTATTAGCAGAAATAATACATATTTAATTCTTTGTTTGTTCAACATGGCCAAAACAAATTATGACTATTGATCATTCCTTCTAGGGCTTCTATTAAATTTGAAAGTTTGAAGTTGATTTAGAAGAGATTCTATTGAAATATAAATAAGACAATAAATCACAAATTTAAAATATGCACATAAGGCACACTGAAAGCAGTAAGAGACTATAAATACAAAAACAAATGAGAATTTTTTAGTCTCACTAGCAAAAGCCAATAACTAGTTCATCAAAGATAAATATGTGCAAATGATATTAAATAGGTGGGGAATTTTAACAACAATTCCAAGTTTGGATTCAAATTCTTTGTTGCATTTCAATCATTTGTTATAGTAAGCCTATGTATTCAACTACTAAGCAAGTACTTTAAGAGATTCGTGCTCTAGTTCCATTAGGAGATCATTTACTATAATTAAGAAATTTAGAAGCATTATCTCATGATTATGATCAAACATCATTACTTCAGGCATCTAATGCATATCCTTCTCCTTCGCAACTAAAATTTGTATGACAATAGGAATGTATCCCATGTTGGATCTTAAGACCACAAGTAGAATGTGGCACATCATACACATTAGCCAATACATGTTATTCAAATTTGAATGCATGGTGTTCCTGTATGTGCTCAATTAGCTACATCTAAATAGTAAATCATGTCATCCAATAATGACAAACAAAATGCTAAAAAAGATAAAAGATAACTTTTATAAAAAATAAAATAAAATTAGAAGTTACCTTAAAAAAGAACCTATATACAATTTACAACATCAATAGTATGAAGTTGTTTATCAGATTTAGTAATGGATCCTTTGTATAATGGAGCAATATGAATGCTTGCTATAGATGGGTGAGAAATACCATCCATATTTTTTTATGAAGGATCTATAAAATATCAAAAAACGAATGTGTTAGGTCAAATTAAATAGTGTGGAGCTAGAAAAAATTTTAAGTAACATCATTAGAAGCTTATCATATTTTTTTATATAAAATATTAGGATACAATGAAATAGAAAGAAAAAAAAACAAACATGTACAATGATAAACAAAAATAGTTGAATGGAAAATCTTTATCCAATCAATTAAATTGATGAAGGTATACCAATTGATGTTAAAGAGCAAATCAAAGCAAAGAAGATGTTTGATCCTCACTATAGAAGACAAATGACTTTTTAGACATCATGAATGCCAAAGTACTTAACCAATTTTCTTGGCATATGTGATGTCTGTAATATGTAGGAACAATAGTAAAATAAGTTAGATATTATGTGAAAAAATTTATAACTCTTCTTATAAAATAAAAACGAGTAAGAAAAAACTACATAAATTTTAAAATAATAACTTGGAGTGGCAACTACAAAGAGAGGAGGGAGATTCAGACCTTAGCAGCAGGTGCAAGACTTTTCTATGAAATATCCACTTCAACAGTGTGTATGAAATCAACTTTCTAATCCTAAATAATAGAAAACAAAATCTATTAATCTATAGTGTAAATCAACCTTTTAAGCAACAAAGAAAAAATAAATATAAACACACATGCATGGAAATTAAAAAATAAACATAAATATCAAAACCACAAGTAAAGCAAAAAGTTAGAAATCAACAATTTAGTTCAATACCAAAAACTTTATATGCCTCTATATTAGCAAAAGGAATGCATAATCAATTATCTGTTTCATTCAATATAACCAGAACAAAATTTGCTCCATCCTTCCTTCTAGGGGATTTATTAACTTTAAAAGTTTGATAGTATACTCTAGAAGAGATGCTTTTAAAATATAAATGACACAATAAATACAAATTTTAAATATGCACAAAAGCATATTGAAAGCATCAAGAGACTAATAATACATAAAAAACAAATGAGAGTTATTAAAAATCTTACAAGCAAAAGCCATTATCTAGTTTACCAAAGGTAAAGGTGTACAAAAGATTTTAAATTCTATGTGGGAAATTGTAGCATATGCCCCAAGTTTTAATTCAAATTATTATTTGCATTTCAACCATTTGTTATAGAGGGTCTACATATTCATTAAATAAGAAGAGGGTTTAAGAAATTCATGCTCTAGTGCTAATAGGATATCATTTACGGGAATTAGGAACTTCTATATCAAGAAGCATCATCTCATGATTGTTGTCAAACATTATTTCATGGTTATGAACAAATTTGCTCTTAACAAAGGCACTTTGAGAGACAGTATTCAAAGAACTTTCATGTAAGACAAATATATTTTTCAAAATGCAAAAGGCCATAGAGAGAAACTCAAATAAAGTAGGCTCTTTGTTTAGCCACTCATATAAGCACAATCAATCATATATGAACTTACAGTCTCACTTTCTAAAGCGACATAAATAACAAGATCAAAATTCAACCACTTGTCATGCAACTCCTTCAAAACACAATCACTATCATGACTTTATAATGCTCTTAGAAGACATCTGAATCTGATACATAACCTTATACCCATTTATTGTTATTAAATTTAACATTCTAGAAGACATACTTAAATGGTAGCTTTCACTATGCTTTCTACATCGTGAATTTTTTAGTTCGGATATGAAATATGCTTGTGATGCTATTTCATCATAAAAGACGACAAGATTTTGTTTAAACATCTCACAATAGTGTGTCATGATAGTCCAAATATTTTTTTCTATAAAAATAACTAGTAATTTTGCCACCAAAATAACATTTGTAAATAACTTGAAATTATTTATAGGAGTTTGATTGAGAAACTATTATGAGTCACCAAAGGACCCAAACAAGATCTAGTATGAAACAAACCAAGCTGATTATTTCCATTGCAAACTAGGCTATAAATAGTCAAATACACTATTTTTCAAAGGATATTTTTGGAAAGATATCAGATAGGATTGTATTTTTTTTTTAAATAAAGGGGTAAAAATTTATTGATAAAAAGTTTGGATTACAGAGTACAACTGAGCTTCCAACCAGGACTCAAATAAACAACCAAACAGGCTAAAACCACTAGACTAGAATGACACCCAAAAAAGACAACAAGAACAAACCACATTAAGTCTGTACATCCTTGTGGATCAACTCCCACAGGCGTTGAGAGTCCCCAGACGGGAGACTCTCCCAATTATCGATACTCCAAGGATCCAAAGAGCTCGAAGCCCTTTTGGCCATGTAATCAACAACCACATTCCATTCCCTTGGAATGTGCACAAAGGATATAAATTCGAACTCTTCACTCATTCTGAGAATCTGAATGGCTACAGAGGCCAACCGCCAATTAACTTCCTCCACCCTTTTACTATTTAAAATATTAACCACAATTTGAGAGTCGACTCACAGATAATCCTATGCCAGCCAAGAGAAAACCCCTCCGCAAGGCCTCAAGAATTGCAAGAGCTTCCATAAAATTGTTGGAGTGAACACCTTTATAAATGGAAAAGAAAAACTGACACCACCAGTAGAATCTCTCCCAACACCGCCAATGCCAACATGTCCAGGATTACCCCTGGATGATCCATCAATATTAATTTTTAAAACTCCTCTAGGGGGTGGCCTCCACCTACCATCTCTCCTAACCTTCTTGCTGAGCTGAGGAACCCTACTAGGGCTAGAAGAGTTCACACCATCCCCAAAGAGACCAAGGGCTTGTTGTACCTTCTCCTCCCTAGAATCCAAAAGAGGGTCCACATCACATTTGCTATGGATGGTTTCCTGAACCATATACATGATCCTTTGCCAGATCTGTTGAACAACCAAATAACTGCCCTAAAATATGCATCGATTCTGTTCGAGCCAAATTTTCCAGATGATGCAAGAAGGGCCCAAATTCCAAGCCACCCGAAGGAAGGGGGCCTTGGCCGGAGGTCTGCCCGCACTACTCCAAAACTCCACCAGGGACAACACATGAAAACATGGATGGTTCCAGGCGCTCCACCAATGGTGCCAAATGTCTCTAGCAAAGGAGCATTGGAAAAATAAATGAGAAGAGTCATCCTCATTCTTACCACAAAGGACACAAAAAGAGGGACCCTGAAATCCCCTCTTCCTCACATTATCCCAAGTGAGGCATTTATTACGAGCTACCAACCAGAGAAAGAAGTTACATTTTGGCCAGGCAAATTTGTTCCACACCTTTTTCCACCAAGTGATAGGAAGACTCCCATACTTTTGCTTATCAAGAACCTGATAACCATAGGCTACCGAGTAGGTTCCCTTAGGATCAGGGTTCCAAGCCGTAATATCTTTACCCCTCAATGAAGAACAAGGCCTCCCCATAAGAATAAGAGCAAGCACCTCTCTGTCCTTGGCCAGTCCCCCCTGGGGCCATTCTTGCGGATCTTTCCACCTGTACATCTCCATATTTCCAAAAGACTAGATTTTTTTAAAGTCCTCCACACGAGACCAACCTGCTTCCAAGAAAAAATGCTTAGGGAACGTAACCTAGGATATTGATTCAAGATAGGAGGGTGGCCATCCCAAGAATCCTCCCAAAAAAGAGCATTTGATCCCTGATTGCAAATCCAGAACAAACCCTGCTTGATTAAATTAGCTCCTCTTTTAGAGTGTCCCAGTATAATCGAACCTTTCCCAACCAAGTTGACTCTAGGGATCTCAGCCTCATAAATACCTCTCAAGTATTTACAAGATAATATTTTAGCCCAAATATGATCTTGAGAGGTACACCATCTCCAATAAAGTTTTGCAGCCAAAGCCTACCCAAAAAGAGTTGTCTGTCGCAACCCAAGGCCTCCCTCTTGCACCGGCCTACATATAGAATCCCACCTAACCAAACTCCATTTAGATTGATCAAGTTTTCCAGACCATAAAAACTATCTTGACAAAGCATCCATGTCCTTGATGAAGTGAGAGGGAGCTATTTGTACAAAACATCTATAAATGGGTAAAGCTTGAACAATATATTTTAAAAGCAACACTCTACCTGCAATGGATAGCCATCTGAAAGTCCAGTGATTCACCTTCCTTCTAAACTTATCAAGCATAGACTACCAAGAAGATCTAGGTAGAGGATGAGATGAAATTGGAATACCAAGATAAATGAAGGGGGGAGTCCCAACCTGGAATCTTAGAATGCGAGCAATCCTGGCTTGAATAAGAGGAGGGGTATTGAAGAAGAAAATAGAAGACTTGTCCTCATTAATCAACTATCCAGAAGCACCAAGATATATGTCAAGAGACTGTCTAATATTGCCAGCTTCCCCGATAGTGGCAACTCCCAACAAAGCAGTATCATCAACAAATTGAAGGTGGGAAAGAGGTGGCAAACTACTATCCCACTTCCACCCCTGAATGAGACCCTGCATGACTTGAGACTTGAGCAATATTCCCAACCCTTCCACCATAATGATAAACAAATAAGGAGATAAAGGATCTCCTTGCCTCAATCCCCTTGAGGCCTCAAACAACTCTGATGGCTCATTATTAACAAGAACAGAGAATGAGGAAGAAGAAACACAACTCATCACCCATCTAATCCATTCCTCCTCAAATCCAAAAGCAGCAAGAACTTTCTAAAGAAAGGACCATCTGACCCGATCATAGGCTTTGGCCATGTCCAACTTAATGAACATAGTTTTCTCCTTAGAAGTTTCCATCGAGTGAATAGCTTCTGTAGCAATAACAACCCCATCCAAGATTTTTTGGCCAACAACAAACCCTCCTTGCTCCTCAGAGATGATTTTTCTCAACCATATCTTCAGCCTCTCAACAATAATTTTTGTGATGATCTTATACACAACATTGCAGAGAGCAATAGGCCTGAACATATCCAAGGAATTTGCTCCCTCTTTTTTGGGTATAAGCACCACAAAGGTAGCATTTAGGGCCCTTAGCATCTGTTTGTTCTTTTGGGACTCATGGACCACCTCCAAAAGATCAAATTTGATTAAATCCCAAAACTCCTGATAAAACTCAATCGAGAATCCATCCGGGCCTGGGGCTTTTCCTTTTTTCATCTTGAATACAACATTTTCCAACTCCTCAAGGGAAATTGGACCCATCAAGTGCTCATTCATCTCTCTAGAAACAATCATTGGAATACAGTTTAGAATAAGCTTTTCATTCTCATCATCTGATAGGGAGTCCTCCTTGAAGAGAGAGGAAAAATACCTCTTAGTCTCTTCTGAAATATCCCTGAAAGAAGAGAGCAGGGCACCCTGAGAATTCACAAGAGAGGTAATCAGGTTACCATTACGACGAGCCTTAACTGAGTTATAAAAGAAGGTTGTGTTCCTATCCCCTTCCTGAAGCCAATCTACTCGAGCTTTTTGTTTCCAAAAATTCTTCCCTCAGTTCCCATTCAGCAAGGTCTTTCGTAGCCTCATATTCCTCAACAAGAAGCTCCTTCGTGAATCCTTGATCTCTAATCTTCCTTGAAGCTTCTTCCATCCTCCTAAGAGCTGCCAACTTAGCCAAGGAAAGGTTCCCAAAATTTAGTCTATTCCATCTCTTCAATTTATGTTTTACAAATTGTAGTCGCTTCATAAAGGAATACATAGCGGTGCCATGAGGAGGTTTGCCAATGGTCCACCAGCCTCGCATGAAATCATGAAGCTTAGTATCACGAAGCCACATAAGTTGAAACTTAAAGGAGGGATTATTTTTTAGCCCTAACTCCAAAGTAGAGAGTTTGATAGGCCAATGATCAGATCCCCTACCCTCCATAATCATAGAACTAGCACTTCTGTTATTACCCATCCAATAACTGGATATCAAAAACCTATCCAGTCTCTCTGAGATGGAAGCTTCCCCACACCTTCTATTGTGCCAAGTAAATATCCCATTATCTAGCTTGATGTCAACCAAGTTTAGGGCCTGGATATGAGCACTGAAGATAGAAGAAAAAGGCTCGAGACGGTCCACCCCACCACGTTTCTCCTCCAGACAAGTGATAGAGTTGAAGTCTCCAACCAAAATCCATGGGTACAGGGGAACCAAACTTCTCACAAAGCAAATGTGCTCCCACAAATTCACTTTACCATTGTAATCAATAGGAGCATACACATTTGTAAGTAGGATGGTTTCACCATATTCATTATCATGCCCGACCATCGAAATAGACCATCTGCTGGAAATCCAAGTAAGAGGGGATATCTTAACCGGATCCCATAAACAAGCGATGCCACCAAACATATCCACATGCACCAATACACTGGCATTGCCCCCTTCTCCACAACTTGGGAGTAATATTGAACATACTATCAATAGCCAATTTAGTCTCCTGAATAAACACCACATCCGAAGAATGCACACGAACCAAATCACGAACAACTTTTTGTCTGGGGATGTTGTTCAACCCCCTTACATTCCATGAGAGGATAATCATTTTTGGGGGTTATAAAAATGGGAGTCCAATGTTCTCACCAAGCCTGACTCCACCAAAGTCTCCCCCATTAACTTAATTTTATCCCGGTCCTTCTTTCGACCCACCTTCATATTCTTATCCGAAAAATTTTTTTAATTATTTTCTGCTGCAATCCCAACACCGTAGGAGTTTTGCAGTCCAAGGATGACTGCATCAGTGCTTGAGTAGGAGAGGGCATAACTAAATCTGTACCACTTTCCAAAATAGTTTCCCTTATAGGGCTAGACCCAACCATGTCCCCTATACTCATATCCAAAGCCCTTTGTTCTTCATTTAAACCCCCTAGATCTGATTCCTTAAGTTCCCCCTCAAGAAGAGACATCTGATTCGGCCTTGTTATATTTGCATCAGGTAGCGACGTTTCAGGTATCTCCATGCACTGATCAAGATCATCTAATATTTCAAAATGGTTGAGTAGAGCATCTAGCTGGCTATCCTTAAGGTCTTTGTTTGCCCTTCGTCCTCTGTTTTGGGCTTTTACCGAAACAAAACCTTCCTTATCCCATTCCCCTTCCTTTATCGAGGCTTTTCCTTTATCCAAACTTTTTCCAGATCGAGAGGGCCTAGGATTTGAAGCCACATGTGGGATAAACTTAGGGCATTTTCTTTGTAGGTGGCCATATTCATGGTAAATCCGACAACGAAATGGAAGAGCTTCATAGTCAAGTTTTTGAACCCATGTAGTTGATCCAAATTGTATTTCAATAGAATCTGGAATAGGATTATTTAAGTCAATTTCAACACAAATACGAGCAACAGAGATTACCTTTTTATCCATTGTCTCATTGTGACGGTCCAACCGGCTTCCCAAGCAGAAGGGCAATCTTATGCAAGATATCAGTTCTCCAGAATTCCAACGGGAGCCATGGAAGCCGCACCCATACTGGAACCCGTGACGACCGCTCCTCTGATGGGTTGAAACCCACATGCCAGGGTTTAAGAAAGAGTCCCACTTGGTTATAGAAATAAGGACCCCCTTCAAATGCTTTGTTACGATCTGCAATACAAGAGAAAACCACCATAAAATAGTTGTTCGCACTCAACATCACCTCCACATCACCTTCAGGATTCCAAGTCTTCTCGACCCAAGCCTCCACAAAGGGGAGAGAAATTCGGATGCCCAAAAATTTGCCAATAAGGGCATGTTTGGTTAGATACTCCACATCTTCCGCCACCGAGTCTGGTTGAACCACTAGAACTGGCCTGGCTTCACATCGTTCCAAACATCCATTGTTCTTTAACAAGCGGTTCCCGACATGCACTGGAAAATCCTGTTCCTTCCAGTCATTTTCAGATGAAAAAACATCACGAGCATGCACTCTCTGTGCCGGACCCGATGCCATCACGACATTCCTCCAATTTTTTAGACCTCCTCCGGAAGCTGCTGCCATCCCCGCAGAGCAGTTTTTCTTCATCAAACCCTAGCAGAGTAGTTTTTCCTCATCAAACCCTAGCAGAGTAGTTTTTCCTCATCAAACCCTAGCACAGCTCCAAAGTCCGAACTTCTTCTTAAATTCAAAAAAAAAAAAAACATCAAACTTCTTATTATTTGTTATCTTTTATGAGATAGGATTGCATTAATTGCTATTTACTAACAATAATTAAAAAGTATGTGGAGGATAAGATTGCATAAATTTGCCATTGCCTACCTGGTAGATGAAAGATAGGAACATATTAAATATCCTCCCTTGACACATTTAGAATCATGTGCCTTTCTAGAAGGCCTTATTTAATATCATGCTAAAATTTATTCATTCCATATCACTTCACCATCAAAGTATTAGACTTCAATGTGTGCAAACGTGAAGGGAAAAAAAAAATAGAAAGCACAAAAATTGGAAGACAATGGTAACGCTGCAATAGCTAAAACAAGTACTCACAAAATGGAAAAAGATTGATGTCATTAGATCGGGCTCGAAAAGGACTTTCCAACAGCTATAAATACGCTTTGTATTTGTTGAAAAGAATGATCATCTATGCGAAAAACAAGAGTGCACAAAATATGCCAAGAATATTTTTTTTAGCCGATTTTTTTAAGGGCATAAAAATAAAGAACCATCATGTAAAAATCTATTAAAAAGGAGGGGCACCAAATTAAAAGCTGACAGTCAGTACACCGAAATTAAGAACCGCATGCCTGGTGTAAGAAAGCAGGTGGATAGCACCAGATCGAAAAGGCGCCATCAAATCCTACCATGTGGGAGAAATGATGTGCTGGAACTTCCACGTGTCAGTGTCTTCGAGCAACGTGGAAGATATTTTTGTAAACAATATCTAGATGTGCTGGAACTTCCACGTGTCAGTGTCTTCGAGCAACGTGGAAGATATTTTTGTAAACAATATCTAGGCTTCAAAAGAAACAAGGAACCATCACGTACAACTGTGAAAACCGCATTTTTATGTTTATATAGGAGACAAAACACCATAAAAAGGCTTGGATTACCTTTTACCCACTCCATGTGGGAGAAATAGACAATAGACTATAAGAGGAGTTTGAAGCAGTTTTCCGCCACGTGAAGCAAGTGGGACAGCACGTCGAGTATGAGGGTCTGCTTGGATGCTACTGGAATGTGCCATACTTGCTGGATTTGAAGGATGAGGTCTGCCATGTGCATCACTTTTAGACAGGTTAGGGAGAAACGTGGCCATAATGTGTTTGAGAACCGGTCATGCTGGTGGATGAGCAGTCCAGGTTGCAGTTAGAGCAGTGAAATTTGCAGTAAGAGCAAGCCAAAATCGAAAATCGATGCTTAGCATGGCAGTGAAGAGAGCATCGGCTCCTCAGCTCGGTTTGGCACGGCTAGCAGTTTCGCCGAAACGACACCAAGGGTTGTCAAGTGAGGTGAAATTCGACAGGCCACATACAACTGAGTGAGTGGGGCATATGCCATGGCGGAAGGAGGTTGCTAAATGGAAGAAATAAGCTACTGTGCCGAGGGAAGACCATGATTTTCGTGAAGAAGGGTGAATTGCTGAAATCCTGTGTGGAGATTTTACATATCAAAATCCTCGTCAACACTGTTTAAGCATTGCAAGCACTGGCTGAAAAACTAGAAGTAGTTTTTTTTTTTTTTGAAATGTCTTCCACCATATGCCTGCATCCGCATATCGAAACCGGAATCACACCGGAATACTTGTAGGATCCGAGGGTTGCATAAATCGTCAGGTTGAACGGCAAAAAGCAGATTAGCAGCATCCTCAGGTATAACAACATCAGGTACAACAGGAACAATAGTGTCTCCTCCTTCTTCATCAACAACAATAGCAGCAGAGGTTATTTTTTTTATCTTCATTAATAGAAGCAGTTTGGTCCAATGGAATGATGATGGGCTTTAATAGATTTGGTTCAATTCCAGATACTACTTCATTGATAAGAAATTTTTCTTCACAGGATCTCTTTTTCAGCAGCTTCAGCAAGTGTTTGTTCAACTTCAACAATTTTCTCTTCAAGAGAAGAATTATGTTCTTGAATGATAACCATACCATTCCAGTCAGGGCCATCCATCAGCATGGTGGCGACGATATGAGCACAGAGCTCTCTAGCTCGTTGTGCTATATCTTTCACATCCTCTACGGAATTTCGAGTAGGCAACGTTGTACCTAAAACAGACAAGGATAGGCACCATTATGCCTAAAACAAACAAGAGCAAGAATGAAGCTTTAATACAAACCAAGACAGGAGCTAGGATGAAATAAACCAAACTGATCATTTCCATTGCAAACTGTAAATAACCAAATAGAGGATCCTTGTTAAAGCTGATTATTTTCATTGCAAACTAGGCTATAAATAGCCAAATACACTCCTTTTCAAAGGATTCTTCCAAGACAATATCAAATAGGGTCATATTAATTGCTACGTACTTACAATACTTAAAAGGTAGCCGGAGGATAAGATTGCATTAATTTGCTATGGTCACTACAATCAAAAGGTCGATGGAGGATAGAAACATATTCAATGTTCTCCCTTGACACATTTACAATCATGTGCCTTTCTAGAAGGCCTTATTTAATATCATGCTAATATTTAATCAATAAAATCCATAGATTTATTTTATAATATAGAACACAATTTTAATAGGATATGCACACATTTACTTTTCTCTTAGCAAGAAAACTTGTCCACAAACAAAGAATACTTATGACCTTATATTGTATGTCTACCTACAATATCAATGGATTATCCAAACATTTATATAAATAATTGTTTATTTCAAACCAAAAGAACAAAAGATAACGATGAACCCTGCTTCCAAATATATATTAAAATTTCTAATATCATAACCAAATAGCATAAACTATATATTACCTAAAAAGAAATAATATAGATTCACATGCCCTTATCAAAATAAAAAAATATTCTAAAAACCCTTTGTATTTATCTGAAGTGGAGAAATTTTTCTTCATAATGTCCAATTGTTGAGCCAAGGTAACAAAAACTTCAAAACAACATCAACTTTTTGAAAGTATTTGTTCTTCCATCTCGTGTTTACCATAATTAATAACAATGTGCCTCCAAAACTTGCTCCACATGACAATCCCACCGTAATTTTGTACCATGAAATTTTCATGTTTTTCTGTTGTTTGTTAGAAGATGTGGGAGGAGGAGAAGCAAATTGTGGCCAAGAACAATTCTTTGGAAGGGGACAACCTGATAAATTTGGATTCCCTATATATGATGATTTTGTAAATGTAATTAACTTTTGCCCTTGGGGTATATTGCCTAAAAGGTTGTTGTTCGACAAGTTTAGTGTTCCCAAGTAGCTTAGAGAGTCTAGCTCCATAGGAATTTTTCCAAAGAGATTATTTGTAGAAAGGTCAAGTGAATCAAGTTGAGTTATTGCTCCCAAACTATTTGGAATAGACTCCATGAGATTGTTCATAGATAGATTGAGAAGCATCAAACCCTTCAACTTTCCAAAATCAAATGGAATTTCTCCACTCAATTAATTGTTAAAAAGATTTATACATGTCAAAGTGGAACGAATATAAGAGTAGTGTTGATCTATACCTTTGGAAGTTATACACAACTCAACCTCATGTTGATATTCTATGAAAAAATAATGTGTTACATAATAGTCATTGACAACACAAAGTCATTTTGACTTTCTATGGCCATTGCTTTTAAAAGTAAGATGCTAGGAGGAATAAAACCTGATATATTATTGGAAGAAAGGTCCAAGATTTGGAGTGGCAGTAATTGACCAATTTCTAAAAGAATATCGCCTGTCAATTGTTCTCCCTCATCACCAATACTCTTAATAGTAAAAGATTTTCAATCGAATTTGGAATCCGTCCTATAAACCGGTTTTGCCCAAAGTCAACAACGTGTAGCCTTGTACAATTTGTAATTGAATGAGGGATTGATCCTTCCAACTTATTCTTTCGAAGAACTAATGAAGAAAGTTTCTTAGTTTATCAAAGTTGTGAGGTATTCTTCCCTGCAAACTATTATTTGCCAAATTCAATATTTGAAGAGAAGCACAGTTGGCCAAGTTGAATGGGATGTCACCATCTAAATTGTTGTTGGCTAACACTTGAAGTCGTGATAAATTGCCCAAGCTGGGAGGAATATTGCCCTTAAGCAAATTATCATTGAGTATTAACCATGTCATATTAGGAGATCATACTGATGGGATTTCTTCACTCAATGCATTCTTAGACAAGTCTAAGTAGATAATCTGCATCGAAGCTGAAGTATGTGTAAAAAGGCAGCCTTCTAAGGAATTTGCTGTAAGATTTATATATCGCAAGGATGGACTAGTATCCCATAGCCAAAAGGGAATTTCTCCAACAAGGTTGTCCTTAGCTAATGTTAACTTCTTAAGTGAGTATTGAGTTGAAATCCATGGAGGAATTTGTCCGTCAGTCTTACATGATATCAAGTCCAGACTGTCTAATTGAAAAGAGGGGATCCATGAGGTGCTAATGTTCAGTACACATTTGGATAAAGACAATTCCTTTAATTTGGTGAGGTTATGGAGAAAAGATTCCGAAATTGTTTGATTGATGTCACAATTGGATAAAGACAATCCCTTTAATTTGGTGAGGTTATGGAAAAAAGAATCCCAAATTGTTTGATTGTTGTCAAAGGACGGAGAGAAATTGTATGGAAGATGACAATGCCGACGAAGGAATGCTTTTGTTGAATCCATTGCTATCAGCATAGAGGTGAGTGAGGGAGGAAAGACGAGCAAGGGAGGAGGGAAGGGTCCCACTTAGTTTGTTCGAGCCAATATCTAAGTAAGAGAGTAAAGAGAGATTGCCTAAGGAATCTGGGACGTTACCGCTGAACCGATTGGGCCAGGTATTAAGCTTTTTTTAGAGACGAAAGACTTCCTAGAGAAGACGGTATACTTCCACTCAATTGATTGGAGCTAAGACAGAGAATGTTTAAAGAAGAAAGTTTACCTAGACAAGATGGTATACTTCCATTGAGTTGGTTGGCAAAGAAAGAAAGAGAAGATAGATTGGTAAGCAGACAAATAGTTCCGCTCAGTTTATTACCCCCATAAGTCAAGATATTGAAGATGAGATAGATTTCCAAGAGAGAGGGGAAGAGCACCACTCAAATTATTATAGTGTAAATCAAGATATTGAAGATGAGAGAGATTTCCAAGAGAGAGGGGAAGAGCACCACTCAAATTATTATAGTGTAAATCAAGATATTGAAGATCGCACAAGCTATCGGATATGACCACCTTCGAGAGAATGGGTAATATTAAGTGTGAGCACGTGGTTGGAGTGGAGATTACAGGATATGCCCTGCCACTTGCAACAGTCAGTTCCATTGAGCCAGGAAATGATAGTGGCACGGGAATCATTGAGTCTGGCTTTGAAGAGGAGGAGGGCTTGGGATTCCTTGTGATGGCACTTATGCAGCCCTTGGCAGGGGCTTACACAAATGCAAAGGAGAAGAAAAAACATTCCACTGTAAGAGCAGGGCCATTTTACTAACAAATCGAAAATGGGCAACAATGAGGATATCAAATCGAAAATAGGTAACAAAGATAATATCATATGAGGGAGGGAGGGAGGGAGGGAGGGAGGGCGAGGGCGAGAGAATCGAAGTGAAAATGCATAGCGTGTAAAAGGGTACTTATAGAAGCGAATCCATGAGTGCCGTGCCGTTTAAGAGAAGGCGAATCGCAGTGTGGGAACGCAAAGCCAAAGCGCACTTCAGCGGGGTCATCACGCTTTTGACATTTGAGAGAAACGAAACTTTGTACCTCCGCATTTTTCGCCGAGAGAAAGCCAAACTGAAACGCAAAGCCCTCAAATTGTGTGTGAGTAGAATATGCTAATATTCTACTCACACTTTTGCGGTGTCATCACGCTTTTAATAGATACAAATTGTGTGTGAGTAGAATATGCTAATAACTAAAATACATATGATATGGTCTTGTTTAGGTAAAATGTTGGTTATTTATTAAGAGGAGATTTATGGGTAAACATAGTAGTTTGATTTGAGTTTATTAAGTGAAGGTTAATTTGATAATGGTTGTACTAACTTCAAGTCATCTCGAATCTCCCTTACTCTAACTCGTATTTACAAAATAAGAGTTCTAGTAATGGAATCTCCCTTACTCTAAGTAATATTTACAAGATAAAGAGTTATAATAATAATATTATGAATTGATGGAAAGACTTCACCTTATAATAATCACATTAAAAAAAAATCCTTTATATATAAAAAAATACACATAAATAAAAAATATAATTATTTTCTAACGATAACTTTTGAATTTTCAATAGACTGTTATTATTAACATTATCTATGCCCACACATACCCAATTTTAGATGCCGCGAAAACAGGGGAGATTCAAAGTTTGGTTTCTGTCAAATGTCAATGACCCCGCCAACGTGCGCTTTGGGTTTGCGTTTCCAATGCGATTCGCCTTCTCGTAATCTCCACTCAGCATTCGTTTCTATACATAGCCTTTTACACGGTCTCCACGTTTTTCCTTGTTTATTTTAAAATTTATGATAAGGATTTAGATATTGATTTAAAGATAGAGTAACAGTTTAGTTTTTTGGTTTTTAAAAAGTTGTTTAAAGTGAGTGTATGATGAGTGAGTGTGTGGTGGCTGTGTTTTAAATTCCTTATTGATAAGGAAACATAGTTTTACGAAGGATCATGGTTGAAAAGAGGCTGCTCTTCTCAATCCTATGTATTAGTCTTAAAATTTTCACATATACAATTTATTAGAAAGATCATATGTAACTTGTCACTCTTTATCATAAAAACTTAGACGCCCTCCATTGTGACAAGCTTAATTAATTATACCAAAATATTTGATTATAATGTATGGTGGAAACTATTCTCATAATTGTTTAGAAATGTTGGTTGTAATTGAGAATATTTTCTTTGAATTTGTAAATGTTTAAATTTTTTATAATATATAAGTAACAAACAATATAATTTATCAATGTATAGTGTAAAGTAATGTTATAATTGTTAAAAATATTGGTTGTAATTAAGAATATGTTTTTTGAATTTGTAAATGTTTTAAATTTATTATAATATATAGAAGTAACAAAGAATACAATCTATCAATAGGATTGGCTTAGTCGGTTATATTTCTTAATTTTCAAGGAGTAGATCCAAGTTCCAATATTTCCAAACGATACATGCATAATTGCCAAATTTTTGTAATCTTGTTATGCAGTCATGATGTAATACAAACGAGGACTATTTCAGTATCATATTAGGAGCATTCAACAAGTCTTTTAAATCTGATCTAAATCATTTAATGGTTGATCTTAGTTTGTAAAAAAAAAAACTAAAATAGAGAAATATAACGACAATAATGAAAAAGTAGAGGAAGATGACATAATATATACTCTAGGAAAACCCTTTCGGGAAAAAATCAACACAGAAAAAGGATCATCACGTACTAATTTTTCAATAAACTCCAAATACAATCATACACCCCAACATCATTCATAGCAACAATTTTATTCCTTTCTATTTGTCGAGTGAATGTCGGTCAAATGCTCCTCCAAAGCTTGTGTTTATACAACCACTAGCCCAAGCCTTTAATAGAGTTTTGCTAACATGAAACCATTTGTGGTCTCATCAAACCATAGGTTGCATTCAAACATGGGCTTCCCAATTATAATGTAACTCCAAAATAATCGCTCAAACAAAAAAAAAAAAACAAAAAAATAATTGTGTTTTTTTTTTGTTTTTGTTTTTTTTGTTGTTGTTTCTTTTCTCTTAATGCTTATACAACCTTTGCCAAGTGTCTAGAAAATATTTCCAAGGGTCCATAAGGGGATCATGGACCCATACAACATTATATTATTTAATATTTTTCTAGGAAATTACATATTACAATAATGTCCAAATGTTGTACCTAGGACTTGCAAGTGTACAACACACTTAGTCCTAACATTCTCCCACTTGTATACATTACAAGGGCATAGAGAGAGGAAGAAAAAAATATTAAGTGCTAAGAGGAGACATCCCCATAGCTTCCCTGTTCCAAAGGAACTTATTAGTGCTCATCAACTTCATGAGAGAGTTTGCAATGTTCACCAATTTGTTAACTTTTTGTACCATGATCATTATGTTTTCCACCATTTTCGTATGAAGTGATATTGAACATCAATATATTTTATCTGTGTAAAAGGTAGGATTCTTGGCTAAACTGATGGCACTATGACTATCAAAGTTGTTTCCTACTATCATATGCTTGAAAGTTGTATCCAAGCACAACCTCTATAACCACACTACTTCTTTATAAGCATGTGTTGTAGACATATACTCTACTTTAGTTGTAGAAAGAGTAACTATGGGTTGCTTCTTACTCATCCAACTAACTGTTCCTCCAAATAGAGCGAACACATAGCCACTTTTAGACCTACTATCTAGGTCACTAGCCTAATCTGCATCAACAAATCCATGCATGTCCAATAATGTGCTCTCATTATCAGTACCATAATAAAAAATAGCAAAATTAGAAGTTCCTCATAAGGGGAGTCTAAATTTAGCATTGTCGAGTTTATACATTGACAACTGAAACTAAGTTTTATTACCTTAGATGTAATCGTTGGGTGGTTGTTAGATTCTTCATAACTAAAAATAATAATTTAGAATGTAATTTATTTTTGTTGTTGGTCTGATATCATCTTGTCTATACTCTCTCTCCAACTAGAAATAGCAAAAATGGACTTTAGAAAGCAACTTTCTATGTCATTTTGTTGTACCTATGCAACATTGTCTAAGTTTTTTCTTGGGACTTGATGAGTTTTTTGTGTCTTGAGTACTCATGAGTTTTAAAAAAATCGGTTGAGTTTGAAAAACTTACGAATCTAGGCTTAAGCAACTTGACGAGTTTTTTAAAAGCTTTCCAAGTTTCGCTACTATGATACAACTATCCTTAAAATAGGTTAAAAAAACTTTATAGAAACTTCATCCAAAAACATTTCCATCAATAAATAATGCAAGCATGGTACCATATTTAATACCTTAAAAATATTATTATATTAATATGAAAACATAGGAATAACACTTTTCTTTTATAAAATTATTCAACTCAAATCATACTTGTAGACTATTTAAATTGTGTCATAGGTTAAGGTGTAGGGTGTGAATATTAAACAACCTATTAAAATAAAATTATCATCATCTAAACATTTATATTCCAAGGAGATATCATAATGCAATATAATATTTTACTAATTTAAATATAATATTTCAAAATAACATGCTACTCTTCCTATTAAGATATATTTCCCTTTTAAAGGGACTTATCTAAACACCTAATTGCTAGGATTAAAGATTTTCTTATTTTGTTTCAACTTTTAAGAATGTATTGAGATTTTGAGACTCTAAACGATATTACTTAATATCGATAAAATTGAACCTTTAACTTCTTTACAATGAAACCCCTCGGGATCCCACTAACTAGTCACAATTATAAGCCCATTTTCAAAACTAAAACTTAAAAAACATTTTATGCCTAAATGATATTTTGGTGTAATTAAACTAGTACAATGTCTAGGCTAGTTTTAGTAATAATTATTTAAAGCTTATTTTTCCTTTCTAAGAATATAATAATATATAGTTCTCCTCCTTTAAGGTAGAGTAGAACATACTACAAGTACAATGGTCCAAGATTAATGAGACAAGAAATTTATTTTTGAAATTTATTTTTAAAAATTATTATTAAAACAGAGATTATTTACAAGTTGGGACGAGACTCCTCTCAACCTTAACCAACAAGAGCACCCATTTCCTCCTTTTGAATTTCCAACAAACTTCCATATCCCTAAACCCAAAAGCATAAAAACTAACCACTTTGTATTACAATATTAAAAGGAAATTTGCATTGGAGCCACATCTCCTAAACCATGTCTACAATGGTTGTCCAAATTAGCCAAATACTAGATTTGCTCACCAACCTGCATAATCCTCTCATCCTCAATAGCCAAGAAGTTTTAAAAAGTAAATTAATAACATTTATTTTTTCTTTCAAACATTTCTTGATTAGAATTCTAGTTTTTAAACATATTTACATGTAACCTCATTACAACTTTAAATTTTTCTAAATTTATAAATGACTTTTCATAAGTAGGACCATCTTATCAAGAGAGGTAAACTAAGGTTCTCTCACTAATAGGAACAACATCCCTAAGTTATGCACCATAGCTACAATGCATAGCCAAATTTACAAGACAATCATTGAATTGTATAAATATATATTCCTCTTTTCAAAACCTATCAATTAAATCAACTTTACTTTGTACATCTAACTCAAATCCTCCTCCTTTGCAACCAAATTTTGTATGACATTGGGATTGTATCCCATGTTGGATCTTGAGAGGCATAGCGTACATAATAACTAGTACTCATTATTCAAATTTGAAATAATGGTATTACTCTATGTGTTCATTCGGCTGCAACCAAAGAGTAAAGCATGTCATCTAGCAATGACAAACAAAACATTGAATATAACTTTTAAAAACATAAAAATAAAAAAATAAGTTACCTCCAAAAAAAACTTTTATGCAATTTAGGACATTAATAGTATGAAGTTACTTATTAGATTTGGAAATGTACCTTTTGCACAATGGCACACTCTATATTTTTGGTGTAGATGGGCAAGATCTACTATCCATCCATAGTCTTATTAAAAATGATCTAAGAAATATAAAAAAGATGAATTCGTTAGTTTAAATTTAGTATGGAGCTAAAAAACATTTGGGCAACAACATTAAATGCTTGTGATAGAAATTTTAAGCAAAATATTAGGATACAATGAAATAGGAAAAAAAAACATGCTAACAAACATGCACCATATATCCTAGTATACATCCAATGTGTACAAAAAAACTATGTTACTACATAGATCGATAAGAGGAAAAATGAAATCATTGTTTTATGATGGAAAGAGAAACAAGAATATGAGGGAACAACAATAGAATCTAAAAATTATGATAAGTATGAGAAGCCTTATAAATGTGGTGCCCATTAAAGTCAAAAGAAGAATTAGTACTCACATTTACACCCATAAACAAGGAGTTCAAAAAGGGTTCCTTGCTCTAACTAATTTGAATGAATTATTTAATTAACCAATTGGTCAAGCAATGCATGAGTCTATGTAGGCTAAGGCAACTTTATTTGATGCATGTATATCAAATACTAGTTAAATCATGTGTTGTATTAGACTTTGCCTTCATCACTAATCCCCAAAAGCATGATTCACTAAATCGTAAGGATCAGTCGGGGTCTATGATGCAATACTCTTTTACTATAGATGTGATAATACAAGAGAGATTAGAAGAGTATTTTAGTTCCTGTATTCAGACAATAGAGGAATCAAAAGAATGATTCAATCAAACAAAAATATCATTTGGCAATAGGAAGTTGTTTTTTTTATGGGGAAATAGGGTGGGTATGTTGGTAGCAGATTTTTAGAGACTATACCAAAATTGTAGGTGGTGCTAAATAATAATAGTTGAATAAAAAATATTTAGCCAATCAACAAAAATAGATAAAAATATGCCCATTGATTTCAAAGGTAAAATCAAAGGGAACGAGATGGTTAATCCTCACTATTGAAGATGATTGACTAGTTAGGAATTATGGATGCTAAGATACTTGACTAGTTTCCCTAGCATAATAACATATATGATGCTTGTAACATGTAAAAATTATTGTAAATTTATATATTCTAAAAAAATATCCACAATTCATTTTAGAGGAGAAAAATGAGAAAGAATAAACTACATAAACAAAACAATAACAAATTGGAATGGTAACTCCAAAGAGAAGGGAAATTAAAACCTTAGCATTAGGTATAAGAATTTTGTATGAATTATCCACAATGACAATGTGTACCAAATCAATTTGTTGATCTTATAAAAGAAAATAAAATCTTTCAATATACAATGTAAATCAACCTTGTAAGAAACACAAGGAAAATGGATATAAAAGCACACAAACATATATTTAAAAAATAAAAACCATAAGCATGAACATCAAAATCACAAGTAAAGTATAAATTCAAAAATTAATAGTTATTAGAGTCCAATAACAAGAACTTTATATTTTTCTCTATTACCAAAATGGATGCATATTCAATTCTTTATTTATTTTTCTAGTATGACCAAAACATCCTTTGCTCCATCCTTCCTTCTAGGGGCTCTATTAACTTAATAATTTTGATACTATGCTCTAGAAGAGATGCTCCTGAAATATAAATGAGATAATAAATCATAAATTTCAAATATTCACAAAGGCACATTGAAAGCATAAAAAGACTAGTAACACATAAAAATAAATGATAAATATTTTCAATCTCACTAGGAAAATCCAATAACTAGTTCATCAAAGTTAAACATATGTAAACAATTTTAAATAGGTGGGGACCTATAGCAACTATTTCAAGTTTAGATTCAAATTATTTTGCATTTCAAACATTTGTTATAATGAGCTTACATATTCACCTAATAAGTAAAAATTTTTAAGAGATTCATGCTCTAGTGCCAGTAGAAGGTCATTTACTAGAATCAGGAACTTCAATGTCAAAAATTATCATCTCATGATTACAATCAAACATCCTTGCTTCATGCATCTAATGCAAATCCTCCTCTTTTACAACCACATTTTGTATGCCATTGGGATTGTATCCCATGTTGAATCTTGAGAAAACAAGTAAAGTGGGTCATAACATACACCCTAGAGAGTACGTATTGTTCAAATTTGAATGTTTGGTGTTTCCTTATGTGACGAATCAACTGCAACCAAATAGTAAAGCATGCCATCCAACAATAACAAATGAACAAGATAAAATACAACTTCTAGAAAAATAAAAAATAAATAATAAATTACCTCTAGAAAGGACCTATATGCAATTTATAACATCAGTAGTATAAATTTGCTTATTATATTTAGTAGTTAATCCATTGTATAATGAGATGCTTTGAATTCTTGGTGTAGATAGGAAAGAAATATCATCCATCATTTTTTATGAAGGATCCAAAAAATATCAAAAAATAAATTTTTTATCTTAAATTAAGTAGTTTGGAGCTTAAGAATGTTTGAGTAACAAAATTAGAATCTTGCAATAAATTTTTAACAAAATATTAGAATACAATAAAATAGGAAGAAAAATAAACAAAATTATTTAAAGCTTAACAACAATAGTTGAATAGAAAATATTTAGCCAATTAATTGAATGGATGAAAGTATACCAATTGATCTTAAAGGGAAAATCAAAGGGATAAAGGTGGTTGACCTTCACTATAAAATATTATTGACTAGTTAACCATCATGAATGCAAACCAATTTTCTTGGTATATGTGTTACCTATAATATGTAGGAACCATTATAAATTAAGGTAGATATTCTAAGAAAATGTTCATAATTATTTTTAGAAAAAAATGAGGAAGAACAAACTACATGAATAAAACAATAGCAAATTGGAATAACAACTAGAAAAAAATTAGGAAGATTCAAACCATAGCAATAGGCACACGTATTTACTATGAAATATCCTCACCAATAATGTGTCTAAAATTAGTTTCTTGATCCTAAATAATAGCAAACAAAATCTATAAATCTATAATGTAAATCAACCTTGTAAGAACATAGGCAAAATAATAATAAACATACATAAACATCAAAAACAAAAGCAAAGCATAAAGTCAGAAATCAATACTTACTAGAGTCCAATACCAAGAACTTATATTCTCTCTATTAACAAAAGGGATGCATATTTAATTCTTTATTTTGTTCAATATAACCAAAATAGAATTTGCTCCATCCTTCCTTGTAGGGGCTTTATTAATTTAAAATTTTGATAGTAGCTCTAGAAGAGATGCTCCTAAAATATAAATGAGAGAATAAACCACAAATTTCAAATTTGCACAAAGGCACATTGAACACAACAAGAGACTAATAATACATTAGACAAATGATAAATTTTTGTAATCTCACTAGCAAAAGCCAATAACTAGTTCACCAAAGGTAAAGATGTGCAAGCGACTTTACATAGGTGGGGTATTACAACAATTATTCCAAGTTTAGATTCAAATTCTTCTCTGCATTTGAACCATTTGTTAAAGTGAGCTTACATATTCACCTCCTAAGTAAACAATTTAAAATATTCATGCTCTAGTACCATTGGAAGATAATTTACTAAAATCAAGAACTTTAGTGGTAAGAAGCATCAATAAATGTTATTACACAACATTAATTCATGCATGTAATGTAGATCCTCCTCCTATGCAACCAAATTTTGTATAACATTAGGATTGTATCCAATATTGGGACTTGAGACCACAAGTAAAGTGGAACACAACATACACATTAGCTAGTACACATTTTACAAATTTGAATGTGTATTGTTCCTCTATACACTCAATCAATTGCACCTAAATAGTAAATAATGTCATCCAACAATGACAAAAGATGAAAGACATATATTTGAATAAAATAAAAACAAAACAAGAAGTCACCTATAGAAATAACCTATATGCAATTTACATCATAGTAGTATGAAGTTGTTTATCATATTTAGTAGTGACCCCATTTTATAATGGGATGCTTTGGATACTTGATGTAGATGGGCGAGAAATACCATCCATACTTTTTTGTGAAGGATGTAAGAAATATCAAAAAACAAATTTGTTAGTTCAATTCAAGTAGGATGGAGCTATAAAGATGTTTGAGCATTAGAAGCTTACAATAAATATTTTAACAAAATATTAGGATACAAATAAATAGAAAGGAATAAAAAGAAACAAGCAAACAAATACATACAACACTAAACAATTATAGTTGAATAGAAAATATTTTTCCAATCAATTGAATGGATGAAAGTATACCAATTGAACTTAAAGGAAAAATTAAAGGGAAGAAGATGATTGGGCCTCACTATAGAAGATGATTGAACATCATGAATACTAAAGTACTTGAACAGTTTCCTTGGCATATGTGATAACTATAATATGTAGGAGTTATTGTAAATTTAAATATTCTAAGAAAATTTTCATAATTATTTAAAAAAAAAATGAGGAAGAATAAACTACATAAATAGAACAATAACAAATTGAAATAACAACTAAAAATATAGAAGGAAGATGCAAACCTTAACAACTCGTACAAGGCTTTTCTATGAAGTTTCCACACAAACAATGTGTGCAAAATCGGTTTCCTCGTCCTAAAGAACAACAAAAAAAACCCGTCAATCTACAATGTAAATCAACCTTGTAAGATACAAAGGGAAAATAAATATAAACACACATATACTTGAAAATTAAAAAAAACAATCAAAAATATCAAAAATACATGTAAAGCATAAAATTATAAATCAATAGTTATTAGAGTCTAATACTAAGAACTTTATATGCTTTTATATTAGCCAAAGGAATGAATTCAATATTTTGTTTATTCATTATGACCAAAACAGACTTTGCTCCATCCTTCCTTTTAGGGGCTCTATTAACTTTAAAAGTTTGATAGTATGTTCTAGAAGAGATGCTCTTGAAATATAAATGAAACAAAAGTTTTCAAATTAAAAATATGCACAAAAGTATGTTGAAAACAACAAGAGACTAATAATACATCCAAAAAATGTTTTTAACTCATTACCAAAAGTTGATATCTAGTTCGTCAAAGAAAAATATATGTAAACGGTTTTAAATATGTGGGGAATTACAACTAGTCCAAGTTTAGATTCAAAAATTTCTTTGCATTTCAACCATTTGTTATAGTGAGCTTACATATTTATCTAATAAAAAAAGACTCAAGACATTCATGCTCTAGTGCCAATAAGAGATCATTTACCATAATCATGAACTTCTATGCCAATAAGCATCACCTCATAATTGTTGCCAGACATCGTTTCATCATTATGATTAAAGTTACCCTTAATGAAGGAAAACATGAGATAATATTCAAAGGAAATTTTATGTAGGACAAATATACCATCCAAAGTGTATAAGGTCATACCAAATCAAGTGAAGCAAGCTCTTTGTTTACCCCCATACAATCACATTTGGAGATACAATCTTGCTTCTTGAAGTGGCACCAATAACAAGATTAGAAGTCAACTACTTGTCATGCAGTTTATTGGCAAGTTTTCTCACAACAATCTTATACCATAGAATTTCCATATTTTTCTCTTGTTTTCTAGAAGATGTGGGAGGAGGAGAAGCAAATTGTGGCCAAGAGCAATTCTTTGGAAGGGGGTAACCCCATAAATTTGGACTCCCTATAAATGATGATTCTGCGAATGTATTTAGCTTTTTCCCTTGGGGTATATTGCTTGAAATATTGTTGTTGGACAATTTTAATGTCCCCAAGTAGTTTAGAGAGTCTAGTTCCATTGGGATTTTTCCATAGTCTATTTGTAGAAAGGTCAAGTGAATCAAGTTGAGTCATTGTCCCCAAACTATTTGGAATAGATCCCATGAGATTGTTCATAGACAGATTGAGAAGCCTCAAGCCCTTCAACTTTCCAAAATCAATCGAAATTTCTCCACTCAATTTATTGTTTGAAAGATCTATAGATGTCAAGGTGGAAAGAATATAAAGATGATGTTGATCTTTGCCTTTGGAAGTTATATATAACTCATCTTCATATTGGTATTCCATTTTAAAATAATTTCCATCATAATTATTTGACAAGACAAAATTATTTTGACTTGCTATAGCCATTGCTTTCAAAAGTAAGATGTTGGGCGGAATAAAACCTAATATACAATTGGAAGAAAGGTCTAAGATTTGGAGTTGCATTAGCTGGTCAATTTCTAAAGGAATATTGCCTATAAGATTGTTCTCCCTTATTACCAATACTTTTAACAATGAAAGATTTCCAATAGAATTTGGAATTTGACCTGTAAATTGGTTTTGGCCAAAGTCAAGAACTTGTAACCTTGTACAATTTGTTATTGATTGAGGGACTAATCCTTCTAACTTATTAGTTCGAAGAATTAATGAAGAAAGTTCCCTTAAGTTTACCAAAGTTGTAAGGTATTCTTCCTTGCAAACTATTATTTGCCAAATTCAATATTTGAAGAGAAGCACACTTAGCCAAGCTCAATGGAATGTCACCATCTAAATTATTGTTGGGTAGACTTAACACTTGGAGTCGCGATAAATTGCCCAAGGTAGGAGGAATGTTACCTGTAAGCAAATTATCATTGAGTACTAAAATTATCATTGAGTACCATAATGATGGAAGGCCTCCACTCAATGCATTCTCAGACAAGTCTAAGGAGATAATTTGCGTCCAAGCTGAAGTATTCGTAAAAATGCAGCCTTCCAAGTATTTTGCTGTAAGATTTATATATTGCAAGGATGGACTAGTATCCCATAGCCAAAAGGGAATTTCTCCAACAAGGTTGTCCTTGGCCAATGTCAACTCCTTAAGTGAGTATTGGGTTGAAATCCAGAGTGAAATTTGTCCGTCAGTCTTACATGATATCAAGGCCAGAGTGACTAGTTGAAAAGATGGGATCCATGAGGTGTTAATGTTCAGTACACAATTGGATAAAGACAATCGCTTTAATTTGGTGAGGTTATGGAAAAAAGTTTCGGAAATCGTTTGATTGTTGTCCAGGGACAGGGAGAGATCTTGTATGGAAGATGACAATGCTGAGGAAGGAATGCTTTCCTTAAATCCATTGTTATCAGCAAAGAGATGAGTGCAGGAGGAAAGCCGAGCAAGGGAGGAGGGAAGGGTGCCACTTAGTTTGTTAGAGGAAATAACTAAGAAATAAAGTAAAGAGAGATTGCCCAGAGAATCTGGGACGTTACCACTGAACTGATTGGACCAGATACTAAGAAAAATTAGAGACGAAAGACTTCCTAGAGAAGACGGTGTACTTCCTCTCAATTGATTGTACAAAAGAGAAAGAGTCTTTAAAGAAGAAAGATTACATATACAAGATGGTAAACTTCCATTGAGTTGGTTTCCACCGAGACCAAGAAAAGTAAGATTATTAAGCATACAAATACTACCTTGTGATATTAAGTGTGATCACGTGGTTGGTGATATGCCGTGCCACGTGCAACAGTCAGTTCCATTGAGCCAGGAATTGAGAGTGGCACGGGAATCAATGAGGCGGGCTTTGAAGAGGAGGAGGGCTTGAGATTCCTTGTGATGGCAGTTATGCAGCCCATGGCAGGGGCTTGCACAAATGCAAAGGAGAAGAAACAACATTCCACTGAGTTTGTGAAAGAGAGAGGGCCATAAGGACAAATGGGAAACGGGCAACAAAGATGATAATAAGAGGAGGGTGAGTGTGAGACAAAGTGAAAACACATAGCGTGTAAAAGGCTATTTATAGAAGGCGAATAACACTGGAAAGGGGACCCCAAAGCGCACTTTAGCGGGGTCATCATCGGAAACCCCATAGCGCACTTTATCGGGGTCATCACGTTTATAATGATCCGTGGATCGGAAATTCAACAGGAGGTATATTTGGAAGATACCACAAAGACTAGAAAATAATAATTATATGGTAAAGCATATTTATAATGCTGTCATAAAGTTAAAATCTTGAGAAGAAAGATAAGGTGATCAATGGAATTCTTTCTCTAGTATAATTGTCATGCTTATACCAAAGAAAAAATAATAGAATAATAGAATGATGTTAATGATGGATGGTAGTATTGTAATTATAAAGATTTACAATTTTTTTATAATTTGATTTGATTTTAAGGTAATTTTAACTTTTTAACTTTGACTTGACAAGGCAAAGATTTAATTTTTTTAAAGCTTAAAGTGATTATGCAATGGTTTAATTTTTCAAAACTTAAATTAATTATACAATGACTTAATTTTTCTAAGTTTGACTTAAGTACATAATGATTTAAAATTATAGAATATGTTTAGGTTTAATTTTTCTAGACTCCACAAGGGTATACAATGACTTAAAATTTTAAAGTTAGCTTAGTTCAAACATAAAAGAAAAATAAAATTTTAAATTTCTCTATAAAATTAAAACTTATATATTTGTTTTCATAAAACTTTTATATTATTTTTTAATTTTTATATGGATACTATAAAAAAAATTAATCTATTTATATTATATTTTGATTACATGGTATTATTACAACATTTTAAGAGTTTATTTTTAAAATTTAAGGAAATTAATCAATAAAACTTGTAAACACCAAAACCTAGTTACTTCTCTCCTTCATCTATGCTTTCTCACCATTTTCGCCAACTATTCATATATATATAAAAGTGAATTAATCCTAGCCATCTGATTTCACTTAATCATATCCGTTTATCCACATCAATCAATGCCACGCCCTAAATTTAATATCAACCCTACAATGTGCTTTTATCTCAGCCACACGATTAGTGTTGTTGAAACTCTAAGTATGCCCTAGGTTGGATTATTAATAGGAGCCATTTTGATGGCTCAAACCCTAAGCAATCCCTTAATCATAAGCATTTTCATGAAGTGTTTACTACCGAGTTCCCTAGAGTATCCAAGTGCTCTTCCCTTCCATTCTCGCTTGCCATATCCCCCGCATCCACCATCGCCTCCCTCGCTTAGCCATATTTGCTTCTGTAGACTTTCCTCTCAGCAATTGAATGCCTTCGAGCACTTTCTATCATCGTTGAGCACCTCTGGGCACTTTCCCTCCAACGCAAAGCACCTCTAGGTGCCTCCCTATCAGTCTCGAGTGCCCACAGGTGTTTCTTGCAGTCGTCAAGCACCCGTGGATGTTTTACGTAAGGATTATGAGGTCCTCATAGCCTTTGAATGATGTAAGGACATCGCCACATCGATTCACTACAACAAATCTCACAGATCAAAAGAAAACAAATGCGTAAGGTAAATCTATTGTTTATTATTTCATTTATGCACTTTTATTTTTGTTCATATTATTTGCAATAGGTAGTTAAGGTTTTACTATTATTTATAGAGGGCCTCACATTGTGGAGCCCTCATAGGTATTACTAATCTGTTTGTTGTGTTATTGTGTGCAGATATGAAGATGCTACATCAACATTGGACATGTATTTAAGTTGGAGTGGTCCGACATTGGATAACTAAGAAGCCTACTAAATGTTGTTGGGAGCAAAGATGCACCTGAAGAAACCATCAACCTCGTTTGTTAGGGTTTCGTATAACCCTAACCATTGTAAATATGTATAAAAAGGATTCAAAGATCCTCATTGTAACAATGGATTTTTTAGACTCCCCCCATTAATATAAGATCATTCATTATGCAATTATGGGTTCTTTGTGTTAAATTTATTTCGCATTATTTGGTTTTGTGATTTTGTATCTACAAAAATCATGTCATTTGATCAAGTTAAATAATTTTATTAAATATTTTACTAAAAATAATATCATATTATATATGAATGAAATAGAAATCATTATTTTTATTGAGGTTACTGTAAGAAACCCCCACAATGACGCTTAAGGTTGGGCATCCCCATCCCAACCATGACCTCTAATAAGGGTGAGAACTAAGCTTATCAATAGGGGCCAAACACAGTCAAACACACACCCACCCCCTCACACACTCTCCCATGTTGCAACCATGGACCTTCCAAAGAAGAGTCAAAGCCTGAACTGTTGCGTTGTACCCTAGGATAAATAAAAATCATTTTGAGGGTAAAAAGAGTAAAATAGTTTTAAATGGCCATAGGTCATATGGTCATGATGTAATAGAGGTAGGGTCCATTTTAATCCCATATAACTCATTATAAATTTAAAAAAGAAAAAAAAGACCAATCTACATTAAGCCAAGAGTAAGTGTCACCTTTTCTAGTTTTAGAAACATGTAAGTGTTTTCAGTGTAAGTACAAAGCAATTGCAAGCAAGAAGCTACAAGTAAGGAGTAGGTGTCACTTTTTCTTGTTCCAAATATTTTGAGAAATTTAAAAACTAAAGGATTCTTATAAAGAAAATCTAGGTAGCATGCTAAGAAACTTGTTTTTAAAGGTTCTAACTGGAAGTAAGGATGACTTAGTTAAGAATAAGAGGAAGAGTGAATCTATGGCAAACCCTATCAAAGTAGCAAATACTACGCCAAAGGTGATTTATCAAGGATGTGATGATCAAGCACACGTGGATCTTGGTACTTCTATTTGTCATTTCCAAAAGGTATAAGGAATGGATGTTTACTGATAATTCTTTATCATTTATGCCTAATGTGCACCACCCTAGGCTTGTCCCCTTTCTAGAATAGATTTGGAGGAAGAAATCTAAGTTTGATATGAACTTCACTCTAAATAATTACTCCCTTAAGTTGAATCAAAAACTCGATTTAACTATCAACTACAAATTAGCTTTATGCCATATGCATGTTGCTTCCTCATTCCTTTGTGATTATAGGGCCTTCCATCACATTAGGTTTTCCTTCAAGAAAATCATTTTAAGGTCATCCTTGGTCTAGCTCCATGTAGGCTTTATGGAGAAAGAGAATAGAGAAATTCTCGGAGGTGTAGTATTGCTTTTGAAGTTGACCATGGGGTGATTTGTTTAATCTAGAACCTTTGAATTTGGTGCTTTATAAGGGCATCGATGATATTCTATAAAAATGGGGGCTTCTAAAATACCTCCAAAAAATTTATGGGCATGATGAATTGATTTTCCTACAGATTGCTCATTCATGATCTGGGAGGAGTTAAAGTAAAAGGAATTAAGTTTACTATCAAAACTTCTCTAATTTTTGAAGTCACCTCTTTAATTGTTGAAGGGGAACACATTAATAGGGAAAAGCACCCTCTTGTGAGAGATATGGAGAAATTCCTTGAGAAAAATGAGAGGACGTAGAATATCGAGAATGGAATTCTCAAGGAATCCCTTCCCAAGATGTGGGATAGGGCGGTGATACCAATTATGGGGTATTTCACCTTGGATAGAAGATTCAATATCATGTGGATATTTCATCTCGCCTTCCTCAACCATCTTCAAAATGGGAAGAAGCTTAACGTTCTCGCTTTTATAGTACATCCCTTTTAAAATATGAAGGTCGATGTCTAACATGGAAAATCTAATATTACTTTGAACCATGGCCTCTTTAAAATAATATTTTCACATGTTAAGGAGAAAATTGGTCAACAGGGTATGCCAAGCCTGGGTCTAGATTATGGCATCTCTACAATATCTGAGGAGAAAATCAAAGAAATTCAGGGAAAAACCTCTAATGAGATTCCCATTTTCTTTATCGATGAGGAGGTAAATTTAAAAGATAACTCTTCGAATCATTCTCTGGAAGTGGACCCTGATAAGGGAAAGAAAAGTTGTTCCTATCAACATAAATGTACTTCAATCAAGAAGGTAGGCACGTTAAACCAGACTAATAGATATGATGTTAAGGTTGACTCTAAGGCCAAAAATTCAATTTGACTAAAAAACATTTAGGAAAAGGGTAAGTCTGTTGCTCCCCCTCCATATTTTATCTAATTTAAACTCTAAGAATTCTCAAGACTCAAACCCTACGGTTTAGGTGAAAGCCTCCTCCCTCCTTCTTAGGGTAAGAAGAGGATGGGTTCTAATTGTAGGTGAGGCAAGACCTTTGCTAGGAAGAACACTAGAATTCTTCCCTTAGAGTCCCCCATCATGGTTGATCTGAGTAGTAACTACACCATCTTCAAAGACCTCATGGAATCATCGCATAGGATTAATGTAATGATGGAAATGTTGATGGAGGTGGTGACCCACTTGGATGACATTGGGAAAAAAGGTGGTGAAACCCAATTTTAGTCTGATGTTGTTCCCTCAATAGTTGTAGTGGTTGCCTGGGTGGGTTTCCTTCCCGTCCTCCTCTGTTCTCCTTCCATATGTTCCCTCTCTCCCTTTTATTTTTGAAGGTTGATGTTCTTTGTTACTTTTCTTTAGACTTCATCTTCTTTGTTTATCTTCTGCCCAATGTACTTTTTGGTTTAGCCCTTTCAGTGTTGGGCAACTACTTTTGCTTCTCCTTTGGTACTCTCTTGTAAATTCTATTTTACTTGTAAAATATTCAAGGTTCCTTTCAAAATCTCTTCTCTTTACCCTTAATAACAAATGATGAGATGATAAAGCATGACATAATGGTTCCTAAATCATAAGGTTAATATATAAGTTCCACAAATATTGGCTAGGTCTTTTCAGAGATTTAAAATTAGATCAAGTGGAAGTGGTTATTGAATTCAATTTACTATATTTCTTTTCTTCTAAAAGGAGTTTTCGTCATTATCTTCTCCAATTTGAAAATCAAGGATAAAATAATGGGTGGTGATCCATGGTTTAGGGGAAGATATGCTTATAATTAAGACCATGGACTGAGAATTTTCTATGGAGGTAGAATCTATTAAAAATATTCCAAATATGGATTAAGTTTTTTGAAATTCTATATTAGGTTATTATTGAGGAGGCTTTGAAGAATATAACCAATACTCTAGGGGAGTTTATGTAGGATGTGCCAATTACTAAGGAGTGAAGGTATGTTATATACACTTGAATATGTGTTGCTATGGCTATTTTAAAACATTTATCATAGTCCATATTCCATCAAGATTAAATTCAATTCATGAGAATGAAATTAGTTAAGTGGATTATGAAAACATTGCATTTTTTAGATTGGAGACATGTCAAAAGAATATAGAGTCAAAATTATGGAGAAAGAGAAGAAAATTTTGTGGTATAAGATAAAATTTGGTATAAAGCAAGGATATCATACCATAATAGAAGTCAGATTAGATCAAGGATTTTCCACTCTCTCCAAAAGTGGCTAAGCCTCTCCACATCATCAATATTAGAATAAATTTAGTAAGGTTAGTATGATATGCATATTGGCATATCATATTCAAGTCTAAATTGTTATTGTTTGTTAAGAGTTTATGTTATCGATAATTAAATATTTGAAGTATGCAACTTTTCTATATTTTTTCCTCATATGCAATACAAATATGATTTGTGTGTGAAATTATTATATGGTAATAGGGCCACAATGAAGGAAGATTCAAATATCCTTCCCTCTAATTTGTTCAACTTTGAATGTGAATAATGCACTTGTTTACTTTATTATTGACCACTTGGTTATAACTTTGGACTTTTTCCTTGGAAATTTAATACATTTTGACTTATATACAATTTAAGGAGATATCACTTGCATTTTGGTACTCCATTTTATCACTTATATTATAAAAATCATTTATGATTAATTTATTTGCACTTATCAGTTAAGATTTTGGAATTTTAGATCTATAAGAAGTTGCTAGTGATATCATAACTAGTAGGTCAAGATAAATTGGTAATGTACCATGTGATATCCAAAGGGTACCAAAATACCTATACATCAAAGTGGAATGCTAGTTCTATCATGAAACCAATCGTAGAGAATGTATAATATGAGGAAAAAATATCATGAATGCATCATATAGGATAATTAATAGTTTATTTTTATCAAATCATAGAGTAATGCATAAGATCAACTTTTACATGTGACATTATCATCGAAAAAAATATCATAGGATGAGGGTTAAATCATTGGGGCTATAGAGGTTGAGCTATTGGAGAAGGTCAACATACATGAGATAGAGGACACAATTCTTAGTGTTAGTATTGTGCTTCCTAAAACACTTATAGACATGATATTGAAGACATGAGTGCAAGTGAGGGAATACCCATAAGCCAGTTAAAATGCTTTACTTTCACTCACAATGAGCATTTCTCTCACTTTACAAAAAATATCAATATTTCCCACAACTAAGAGCATGTTGTGGTTGAACTCTGCTGTAAAAAATATAAATCACCATCATCAATATATTAATTTCTAAATTCTTCATGCCTAGTGCTAGTGTATATAGCTTGAACTCTTCCAACTACTTTGAATGGAAGGAATCATAATTATTTTGTGGTCCATGACACATCGATATATGACTTGTAACACAATTTTAGATCCATGGCTTGATATTAAAATATATTCACCTTGGTTACAATTTGGTATATCACATGATTCTAGACTCTAGTACCTTGCTTGATAGGATAAGTTATCATTATTGACATAAAGGGCTACCTAGTAGGGGTTATTGTAGATCCCATGGAAATTTATTGCTTTGAAATCATGGTTTTAGTTGTTGATCATTGATATCCAAAGCACAAGAATTATGTTGGCTCTTAAATCTTTGCACTTTTTAATGCTTTATTTTTCTTTTTATTTTTCCTTTTACTAGGTAGGGACTACAATACCTAGCTATACCAAGCATGACAAGTAGAAATATCCATGTCCATGGAATTGTATTTTTAGTTTTATTTGAGTGGGCATCATAAAGATCTGAAAACACCATGGTATTCCATGTATTTAGATATTTGCATAGCCATGTAAGTTGGATATGCTATCTCCAAATATAGTGTATGAGAGGTGACCATGATACTGATGGAGAACCATTTGAAGATCCAATAGAAGGGTGCCATGATTAAGAGTGATTTGAAATAGGTGAAAGAAGGAAACACTGAGCATAGAAATAAAATTTTTCATGGATCAAAACAAATTTATATTAAGGTATTTCACTTAGAGAAGATTCAAATATTGGCCCTTGAAATATTTGAAGATTAAGTATATTGAAGGACAACATGAATGGGCCTAATTTTCATGATGCATCTTGGTATTTTCTATTTATTATTTTGGGTATTTCCAAAAGAATATTAATATTAGAGCTTCTCTAAGGGATTGAGATCAAGCTTTTAGTTTTGGAGTCAAGGAACACAAAGGCTTTGGTTTTGAAGTAAAGAAACAAGGCAATAAGGTGGACATTTATGTCTTAAGGCTTTAAGCATGGGTTTCAACTAGGGAATCTTGAAAGGCTACCGTTAAGAATAGTGGAATTTTGACCATGTTCATGAGGTGCTTAGTCCTTATAAAGTAGTTAGAGTGTGGATTCATGGACATCATAAGTTGGTTGTAGTTTCTAGTAAGGGAGATCAAATAAAATAAATATTCTAATTTACATGATCCATGATTTATTCAGATGTACACTACACACTTTTGAGCACTAACAAGCTCAATTATATTTTTAATGGCTTTGTATCTTGTTTATCACCTTGGCATCCTTTCCTTATAGCATGAATATCATAAGCTCAAGCCTCCTCCTCATCTTATTGATAACTATATGGTATAATTTTATTAATGTTTGGCATTATTCTTTTGAGGCGTTTTTTAAATTTAGGCACTTCACATGTTCAACCATTAGCTTTAGTTCGTTTGTATAAGACCTTATTTGAATTAGCAAGGTTAAATGCTCAAGTTCTATAGAGTGTGCATGGTAATTATTTTTATTTATACTTTTTATATGAGGGCCTTAATGTTTGGTGTTACTATATTTTGATTGGCATTTTTTAAATTTGGACACTTCATATGTCCCAATCATTAGCTTTGGTGCATTGGTATAGGACCATGTTTGTTTTAGCAAGATCAAGAGGTCAAGAGGTAGCATGTGGGAGTATTTTCTTTTCACTTAGTTTTATTATTTTAGTAAATGGAGGAAAATATTTAGCATATAAAAAAATAAAAAAAGAGAAGGATGGATTTAGAAAAATAAATTAATCATTTTTATGGTGTTATGGTCATGTTCATGTCAGTTAAGAGAATTAATTATTTTTAGTAGTGTTCTAATCAAGTCCATGTGCTTTGATGTTTTAAATTTGGTCACATCATCAATTTAGCCTTAGTAATAAATTTTGAATAGGTTTTATATTTGCTCAAAGGAGCATTTTCAAAAGAGGCAAATGTCTCACTCTATGTTTGCAATGCAACTTATATCTTCAATACAAATGGATGAAGAATATGGATTATCCTATACCTTTTAGTATAGCTTGCATGAGATAGGAATAATATCTTGTAAACATATAGTATCTCAAGGATGTCTAGATCACTTGATATTTAAAGCTCATTATTGTGCTCATCACTTTAAGTGAAAATAGAACACATGATATGAAGGCAATACCGAAGACAACTTAGAATGCAAACATTATTGATGAAACATGTTTGAACAATGGTTATTTAGAGAAAGTTTGATGTTTAGCATTTCAAAGTCCAATGAAACATTTGATTGAAATTGCCTTACTTCCTAGTTTGGGATAATCTCATCACTTGGATAATTGAAATTTTTGATGTGAAGTCCAAATTTTACTCTAGCTTGTTGTTTATATAGTTTAGAGTTTGGTTGATACTTTTTTTCCTACCTTGGTTCATTTCTTGGATGGTTTAGATTAAAGCACTTAAGCATTACAAAGTATAGAGTTTGGTCTAGCTTATAACTTACTATATTAGGTTTTGGCCAAGTCTAGCTTACCTCTTATAGAAGTCCAAAATTTAGTTCAATGGTTTGTTTCAGTTTTAAGAGCTTTTGAGTTTAGTCTCTAGCATTACCATTGGTGAAATATAATGATAAATAACTTCAATATTTTGTTTTAGAATTCAATATTCAGTATATGGTGTGTGAAACCTCCATAATTTAGTTCATGGTCTTTGGTGATCATAATTTAAATATTGGCATATTCATGCTTAGATGTTGATATTTGTTGTTTCAAATTTTATATTGGTATGTGTATGCATCTAGATTGAACCCTATATTCAATATCATTACACTATTGACTTGGTGACTTTAGTGTCTAGTTACCCATGCAATTTAGTGAGATGAGATCATGATCATAGGTACACTCTAGAAGATGCATGGTTGTTTTAAGATCCATTATGGTATAAAATTTATAGTAAGACCTTATAAAGGCATGCATTTGTGTGAGTTAATGACTAAACCTTGTGGGATATCTAGTTTAGTGATTAGGAGGGATGTTAGAATAAATTTAGCATGGATAGTATGATACACATTTTGGCATATCATATTTAGGTCTAAATTGTTATTGTTGGTTAAGATTTGGTATTACCAGCAGTTATCAATTTAAAATATGTCTCTTACCTCTATATTATTTTGACTATGTAATACAAATATAGTCTAATGTATAAAAATCTTATAACCAAATGGATAAGACCTATATAGTTTACTTAGGTAAAATATTCAAAGTAAAAAAGAACAAAAAGGATGAGTAAATACAATGTGTAAGTTTAAATTTATAAGGAATTAAAGATGAAAAGGAATATGAGGAGGCAAATTTTAAAGCATAGGAGGTGAAAGCGGTCAAACTTAATCTAGGTAAATCATATTCATTTTTCTTAAGTAGTATAAAATCCTCTCCTTGCAATAAAAATAAAATTAGTATAGAGCATATCCATTGCACTTTATGGTTTCAAGAGAAACATAATAAAGATATGGGTATGGAGAATAACAATGAAAAATTAGGGCTTTTAGGGTAGTATTAAAAAGTAATTACTATGGAGGATCATTCTTGCACTTTAGGGTTTCCAAAATAATATTTAGGTTTGTTAGAGTTGCATAAGAAAGTAATTACTATGGAGGATCATCGATTCATCCTTCTACATTAGGGTTTTTTGTGCAACATAAAAAAATTGTTAGTGAGTCTATTCTTGGTATTTTAGATTCTCTAGGATAGCATAAACCTTTAGAATATATGTATCATTATTAATAGAATGATAAAATACAAGATATTTATGAAATGAAAGTGTTTATGGAGATTGTAAAAGGAAAGGAAGACCCTCAAAGAAAGAACAAAGAGAAAAGAAGCTCAAAGAGATATTGATTTCAAAAACCAAAAATAAATATCATAGGTGTTAACAAGAAGTGGGACTAAGCCCATAAATACAAATAATTTTTTTTGGTTAAAATGATATCATGGAATATAAGGGGTATGAATAAGATTCCTAAAAAATAATTAGTAAGAAATTAAGATGTTTTAATAGTCTTGAGTTTATTTTAATACAACAAACAAAAGTAAGTAGTGATGAATGTAAGGATGCATTAAAAAATATTTGGAAGATGGGGGTTTGTCTAATAATTTCTTATATATGAGTTATCAAACTACAAAAATTTGGAATAAATAAAAATGATATGGATAATTGTTAGAAGCAAATCATAGTTGTCTTGTTAGCCTATATTGCAATAAAGAGGAACACATCAAAGTTGGGGTTATAAATGCGTATGCTTCTACTATAGTTACTTCTCTTGATTTATATTACAAGGACCTTAGTATATTTTTTGTCAAACACAATGAAGATACATAATTGTGATTTATCGATTCTTTGAGAGACTTAAATATGGTTATATATCCTTCAAAAAATAAGGTTGGTACTCTTAGATGGTCTAAATCAATGTGGGATTTTGCTTTATTTGTCAATTCAAATGGTATTTGAGATGTTATTTCTTCAAGATTTCAATATAAAAAGGGTAATATACACATTGGATAAACTCATATAGCGAAAAAATTTGATAAAATTTTATCATCAACACATGGTCACAAATAACAAAAGGTAAACCATGAGAGGAAGAGGAAGAGGAAGAGGGAGGCCGAGAAGGAGCAGAAGGGTGAACTTATCTGGTAGGAGAGGATTTTACCTATAGTGTAGCTATGGGATTGGAGTGAAATTTGGTTTACCAATGCATTTGGAGCCCATAGGGATTAGGGTGGATCTGATTTTCCCTGAATCAAAGGATCTTGATAAGGCTTCTCAAGCTTTATATTCCATGGAGCCTAAGCTAGGTGAGAATAGCTTTCCTTTTTTGGTTTCATTTTTGGGAGGGTTTTGGTCAAATACAGGTTTGTTGGTTTTAGAAGTAACCCCCTTACTTTTATATTAGTTGTGAGCAATATTTTGGATGATATTAGTAAAGTTGTTGATCCCTAAGATGATCTACTTGAGAATGTGGATCCTGTGTTCATGGATCCAATGATGTTCTAGCTGGTAAACCCTTCCACAACCCTGGTTATGGGTAGGAAAATGTTCTAAATTTTAAGCTTAGATGTGAATATAATTCTAGTTGGTAGTGGTAAAGCTATGGATTTTAGAGGTGATATGACTGATAACGTGGATCCTGAGAAGTTCTTGCATGAAAATACTTCCACAACCTTTGTTCTAGGTGGGAAAATATTTCAAATTATAAATTTTTTTGGGAGTGGGATTTTGGTTGCTAGTGGTGTAGTTGTTGGTCTTGGAACTGATCTATATCTTGGGAGAGCTAACCCCATGGATGCTTGTATTATCGAGTCCTAATTTCTTAGGAGTAATACCAGGGCCAAGTTGGCTCCTTATATTTGGATGGATTTGTGAACCAACCCTTGGGCACACAAGCGTTCATGATACCCTTTGGTTTGAGCAAAAACTCGTTTACGACAATGGTTTTGAGTTTTTCTCTCAAATTATTGTCTCAAAGTTGGATTTGTTATGGTGAAAGGTCTAGATGAAGTTGATATTGGGATGGATCTTATCCCACCTAATTTTGTGAATCCTGGGATGTTTTCTCAAGAAAACCCTACCATTGCTTTTGGCTTGGGTGATAAATATTTTTAAATGTCTAATTCAAAAGTGAACAATATTTTGGTTGGTAGTGGGATTAATGGTAGAAGTGTTTTTTATCGATTTCTTGGCTTAGAGCTGGACTTATTGTAATCTCAAATTCTAGGCTTGATGATGAATTTGGTGTGCTTAAGGTACTGGATCCAACTTGTTTTAAAGGGAATTTGGTTTCCCCTAAACTATAGTTATTGGGATGTCTCATTAGGAAATCCTTGTCATAGATTTTGGCCTAGGCAGGAAAGATTTTCAAATTTTGAATTTAAAAATGAGTGGGAATTTAATCGATAGTTGAAGTTAGTTAGATGCAAGATCGATCCTGTTTGGCATAGGCAGGAAAATTTTTCAAATTGTAGATTTAAGAATGAGTGAGATTTGGTTGCTAGTAGAAACCAGATAGATGAAAAAACAGTCATGTTTGGCCTAAGTGAAATATTTTCAATTTTTGGATTTAAAAAAAACCAAGAATTTGGTCAATAGTGGAAACTAGCTAGATGCAAGTATGATCCTATTGTTGATCTTTCTCTTAGGAAGGTGTTTTCCATATCTATTAAGACTCTACAACCCCCCCCTTTGAGTGCATATCCCAAAGGCTTTTGCATTCTTTTTTTTCATGTTTTCCTCTTTAGAAGTGAATACCTTTTATCATACTAGAGGTTGTTGTCTATTCTAGAAAATCTTCTAAAGTTTTCCATGGAGGTGGGAGCTTTCAACGTATGTCTAGATCCTCTTAGTTCTATAAATTATTTTTTTTATGGTTTTCATCTACCTCCCTAGAGGTCTGTTAGTTTGGAAGTAATGTTTGTTGAAGAATTTTTTTTTGGGGACGTGATTATTTCTATTTATTCTATTCTGTTGGTGGTGGACATGGTCCTATAAATTTAGATTTTGGATATCCAAGAGAATATGTTGGCTCTTCAAATCCCTAAGCTTTCTTTATTCCATTGGGGTTGATTAGTTAGGATTCACCCTTTATCTTCTCTTGTTAGCCTTCTATTGTTTTTTTACAACCTTCTGGTTGAGGCTCTGATTCAGATGTAAAATATTCGAGGATCCTTTTAAAACCTCTTCTTTGGTTTGTAAAAGGTTTGGGGACCATTTTAAAACCCCTTCTTCCACCTAATGAAAAAATCCCATGGTCACAAGTAGAGTACAAATTTTGTTCAAACACTCTATTGTGAGCAATATAAAATCACAAACCCAATTTTTTTATATGTAATTTACTCAATCATGGTCATCTAATGCAATTTCACTTTCAATCTATGTGGCTTCCAAACCTTCATTTCTTCCAAATGGTTATGTTATGGTAGGATAAAGCAAATTTTTAAGGATCATATATGTATAAGTTTGTTCAAAATATGAAACATCATAAGAGATAAGTAAAGATTTGGAATGACAAATATTTTGATAATATATTTAGAGGAAATTGAATCCAAACTCAAAAGTTTATAAGAGAGTAGAAATCAATGGAATTGACTAAGATACACATGTGCAAGAAAAAAAGTTAATTTTCAATTATCGTAATGTATTGAAAAAGCAAAAAACAAGAGTCATATAAGTCCCAAAAATCTAGGGACAAATGGCTTAAGGAAGGAGATAAAAATACGAAATTCTTTCATGCTTCAAAATAGAATTTTATTTTTGTTGCATAAAAATATATCAAGTTCAGAAGGAAAAAATATTGAGCGAGAAGAAGATATCAAAGAAGGAAGCAAAAAATATTTCAAAGGTATTTTATTAGATGATGGGTAAGATATAGATCCTCAATATAAGTTCTTGAAAAATATTTTGTTAATTATCACACAAGACCAACATGAAATATTGATAACAATTTTTCATGTAGGAGCTCTATGAAATATAATTCTTTTTCTATCCCAGCAAGGCACCTAGCTTTGATGGATTTTATACAATTGTCTTTTATATTCTTTAGGATTTTTTGAAGAATGGCATAGTGGTTACAATTGAAGAAGTCTAAACAAAAATATTATGATAAGTAAGATCAATGCCAACTTTATTACATTTTTTCCAAAAGAAAGGTGAGACAATTGTTTTTGATCATTTTCATCTACTAAGCCTTCCTAATATGATTTAAAAAATCAGTTCATAAATTATGGCAAAAAAAATGAACAAGGTGGTTTTGTTCATGGTAAAAAAAATTTGGATAGTGTAATAATTGTACAAGAGGGTATACATTCTCTTCATTCCATAAAATCTAGGTATGCTTATGAATCTAGATATGAATAAAGCACATGATAGGATTTTTTGGAGACTTCTATGTGATATTCTCAAAAAATGGTTTTGATCAAGGTTAATGTGAATGGATTAGATGTTGTTATAGCATTAAAAAATATTATATTTTGATCAATAGATTCCTTGTTAGATACTTTGAATCATCTTGTGAACTCGATCAAGGTGACTCAATATCTCTTTATTTATTTATTATTCTTGAAAAGGCATTAGGAAGATCTTTCTCAAAGGCAAAAATGGAAGAAAAATCAAAGGTATTCAAGTTGCAACAAATGGTCCCTCCAAATATAATTTCTAATTTTTTGATGATACTTTTATTTTGGGTCATCTCTCAGTTAGTGAGTCCATAGAATTTATATTAATATTATCATGTTATAAGAAAGTTGTTGGATAGTTGGTTAATACTACAAAATCCAAGGTCTTTTTAGAACTACCCTAGATTGAGAATAAATTATTGCGGATATTTTAGGGTTTAAAAATAGGATATTTACATCTACATATTTGAGAATTATGTTGTCTCATAAAGAAAAGGAGTTTTGGGACTCAAGTTTAGGTAGAATGAAATATTGTTTGGTAGGTTGGAAAGGTAAGTTCTTAACCATGGATAGAAGGCTATAATTTATAAAGACTACATTATAATCCATCCCTATATATGATGTCACTTTCAATATTGTCAACAAGTATAACATTCAATTTTGATAAAATTCAAAGAGATTGTGTTTGGAAAGGATGTGCAGAAAAATTTAGGTTTCTTGTTTGTAAGTGGGAGAATATTTTCAAAGGAAATATTATTGGATAAGGCTTGCAAAATTACATATAAAAGGGAAATAACTTGGTTGTTGATTATTCAAAGATAAAGGAAAGATTTAAGAAAAATGTTACTAAAAAAATATATAGCTTATCTTGATGCAATACTTTTTTTTTTTTTTTTGGTAAGCAATGAAATTATTTAAGAATTGAACCTTACTTAAAGGATCACTTGCATATGAGATAGTTTATAATTGATCAAGAAATATATTAAATGGTTAATCAATTAGGGGGATATTGAAAATTATGATCTGATACTTGGTTGTAGTCTTTTCCTTTAATTTTGTTCAAAATGACAATTATTGTCTTGAGTATGTCTAGCTTGTAAAAGTCCAAAGGTCAATTATTATATTTATATGACCAATAACTCTAGATAATGGATTTCTATTACTAATTTAGTTGAAGAAAAGAAACTCAAATAAATAGTAGATGACATTCAAAAGATGCTTCAAAAGTTTTATTTACGTAGTCTTATGTGGAATGATGTGTTGGTTTGGAATCTATCAAAAGATGGTGGATAAACTATCAAATTAGGATATAAAGATTTTAAGCTATCAAAAATTCCCACTTGCAATGATTTCCCTTGGAAGAATATTTGGTTGCTAAAGGCCCTCCCAAAGACCTCAACATTCCTTTGGTTAGTAGTTTAAAGAAATGTTCTTATAGGAGATAGTCTACAAAGAAGAGGATATCATGGACCGCTTAGGTGTATCTTGTGTGAGAAGGGTCTAGAAATATCATATCATTTACTATTATTGTTCCTTTGCTTGTGGGTTTGATTTTACAACTCCTTTAACATTAGAAACTTGTTGACATGTTGAATTAGTTATTTTAAAGTTAAAGAATTATGAATTTTGAGAAGGATTTGTTGTAACATTAGTTGTTAGAATTTATGGCTTGAAAGGAAACAAAAGTACTAAAAATAAATCTTAAAATTATGCCCAATATTGGAAATTTATTATTGTATATCTTGTAGTATATTTGTAAAAGTCATGTTTATCTTGAGCAGTCTCAAGTGCAAAAAAATTAGAACTAGACTCTTGGTTATGGGATTTAAATATACATGAAAGTATTAGATATAATAATAAAATTAACATGAAAGATTTACTTTGATTTATAGCAAAATGAAAATGTCTAAAAATTTATTAATATTAATTTTGGTAGTGCTTGTAAAGAATATCTAGAAAAGCTTATGGAGGTGGTTTTTTTCAATTGACGTTTTACTAGTAAAATAGCTAATCTTTAAATTGACGTTTTTACTAGTAAAATAGCTAATCTTAGACATGTCCTTTGATCATAATTCTGTAACTTAATATACTGTCTCTCTTACTTTATAGGTGTAGACGACAACTTTTGAAGATGGTTTAACATGCTTGTTTAAGGTATTAGAGATTACTTATCCATTTTATAAATATGGAGAGATTCTAAAACCATGCACTACATCACTTGGCTTGTTTAAAATCATATCCATGTGCTAAAATATTTTATGGAATCCTCGTAAGTCATAATATGATCCTCTTTGACTATTTCATATTCACCGACGTGAGACATGTAGTAAATATGATCAGGATTGTATGAAATCGTGTCAAGAGTACATTTTGGTGTACGTACTTTCATAAACGTACATAAAACTTTTAGGTCAAATTTTTAGAGGTTTTGCCATGGAAGTCCGTAAATAAATCTTATGTGAAATAGGATATTATATTAAAAGTATTTTAAAACTAAATAAAACGGTTAAAAAGTGACCTTTGCAATAAAGAAGAAAAAAAAGATTAAGATTTTTTTAAATGTTGGTAGTATAACTGGGTCACATAATTGGGTAGGGAGGAAGTAGGGAGGTCTCTATTCTCGGTGGGAGGACCATGTTCCAAATCCTTTGTTTTCACCCTCCCAAACCTTGCTATGCTTTTGAACCATCACAGAATCATCCTGAAGCTTTACAGGTGGTGTTTCCCGTCTCGACGATTTTGTTGAAGCTTGGTTGGACTGTCCCTAGGTTTTTCCACTATGGTCTTTGCTGGTGGTCGGTTTTAGTTGGCTCAAATCGAGAGTTGGAGTTTCAAATACTATCTCGACCATATTTTTGTCTTTGGAGTGGGCTTGTGCTTTTTTTTACTGCCAGTTTGTTTCCTTGCTCTGTTCTTGGGTTCAACATATAAAGGGGTTCCCACTTTGGTTGATCCTGTTGCCTTAGCTTGGGGTTTACTCTTTGCATATTTCTTGGCCTTGGGGGGACCATGGTATTATCGTCTACAATTGAGTGGATCCCATTTGTGGCTAGTGTGGGCCTCTAAAGTTGGGTTTGGTGTCTATCTTAGGTTTTTTATGGTTCCTTTCCCTGCTACATCTTTCTGGCCTTTCGGGTGGGGCCCTATGTTTCTCTTGCTACTGCGGGTGTTTAGGTCCATAGATTTCCTGTGGATGGAGAGTTGGTGGGGCTGCTTTGGAGTGCCATGGTGGTTTGATGTTTGGGGTTACCTTTCCTGTTGTTACGATCTGCATCTCCTATGTAGCGAGACCACTGTGCCTGAAGAGATCTCTCCTTGTTGTTTGCCCCTTTTTCAGGCTATTCCTGTGCCTTCTTGGACGTGTGTTTTTCCTGGTTGTCCCGTTCCTTTCTAGATGAGTTATTTCTTCCAAGCATGTACCAGTTCTAAATTCCCTACTCCTTCCTATATGGTTTCTTCCTTTGTTGGTTGTTCCCGTGTCTTCCTAGATGAGATTCTCCTTTTGTTGTAGGTTCTAGTTTTTTCCAGGATTTTTTCTATGATCTGGTTTCATCCTGAATTGTTTGAGTGGGATGGTTTTTTCAAATCTTGTCGACTGCCTTTTGTTGGTTGTTCATGTGCCTTCCTAGATGGGCTTCTCCAATTGCTACAGTTTTCGGTTTTTCCCAAGCTATTTCTAGGATCATGTTTCATCCTGAGCTATTTCCCTTTGAGCAGGATGGCATTTTCAAAACATGCCAATTGGCATCCTTATCTTGGGCATTTTTAGGTGGGATGTTGTTTTAAATTTTTAATTGCTTTACTAGCTATCTGCTTTCCCATATCGGATGGAGTTTTTTCTTTTTTTGTTGTCCCGAGCTTCCACAAGCTGGGTTTCTCAATTTTTTTCTGCTTGACCTGGGCTTCCTTTAGTTAGGTTTTAAGTCTTGGAGTTTTCTTTGTCCTAGGCTCTCATAATCCAGTCTTCCTTTCTTGTGTTGCGCATGATGGTCCCGTTGTTTGATTTGTGAGACTATCCTTTCAAGAATTTCTCTTGGCACCTTTGTGGAGACCCTCTCCCTGACCCACTTGTATAAGGTTTTGGGGTCCTTTCAAAACCCAATGATCAATAAAAAAAACATTATTTGGGAGTATAGTAATGGGGTCTTTTTCCTTGTGATTCAAACTTATGTTATTAACATGAAATATCAACAACATACCGTTAGGGTGTTCCCACAAGGACATTAAATTTTTCTAATCAACATAGTAATAGGGAGCTCTCTCCTCATGATTCAAACTTATATTATTGACATAAAACGTTAAAAACATATTATTGGGGTGTCCTTCAACCTTTACTACTCTTTGCATGGATTTATATTTCTTGCTAGGATAACAATGTAGGTTTCATGAATGCTATGTTGTAACTAACAAAATTTTCCTAACCTTATTAGAGTATTTTTCTTTTGAAAGCTAAGTTCTGTTTTATTAAAGTCTATTTCACACTCTTTTGTTATTCTGCAGATAATTCTGTAATTCTTTTTGCTAGGTTGACCAACTTCACGTCTAAGACCCTCTTTGCCTTACATGAGAAAAATTCATAGACTTATATCCCCACTACTTACATATTTTCTTTTATGCAAGAGTGCTATACGGTATCCAACTTAAGCCATCGTTCTGTCCTCAAAGGCCTACTCATCCCTTTTCGGTCAATCGAAAAGGTCAATCATTTTTAGTCAATAAAAAAGGTTATTCCCTTCCAATCTATCGAGAAAGGTCGTACCTTATAGTTAATCGAAATATCACTCCTTTTAAGTCAATCTAAAAGGTTAATCCTTTTCAATTAGTCGAAAAGGCTAGTGGTAAACTCCCAAACCAACACAAATCCATCTATGTGGATGCCCTCAACACCTCGGCTAAATTCCTCATTTTTTGTATGAGCTAGTTGTCATAATTCATGAGGTCATGCAAGTATCTTTTTCATAATATTAGGACCACATATAGGACCACATACAGTATTATAAATTCTTCGCACTTCTAATTTGAATTGCCTAAATTTAAGTGCATAAAAGGATATAAGTCCCCTCTCAACTAAAAATGGTTATTCAGCAACCATTCATAAGGCGAAAGTTTTCGAACATAGAGCTTCTTCATTGATACATTCATTCCTTAATTAATATTATTGACACTGTCTTACTAGATATTTCAATCCTTGAATTACCCATAGTAGATTAGTTAAGGAATTGTATTTTCGAAGCTGATAGTTAATAAGTCAACTACCACTTCACGGCTTTCCAAAGAACTTTTAGAAAATTTTCTTCAAGTATAAACCTTTTGGTTTCACATCGAAGCCAATCTCAACCTTATAACAACAATATAACTATATGATATTACCCTCGGTGCATCATCACAAACAACGATTTAACAATTCCAGTATTTAAAAATATATTTATCAATAGAGACAATTTCAAAATAATTCATTCATCTAAAGTTGATCTTAATTCAGAAATTTGTTTATCATACAAGCTACATATACAATTTTACAAGATATTTGCTTACAACTTGAAAAGTCGCTCATATTCCAGAAAGACATATGTATAAATTTACAACAAAGTCTTTTCCTTTAGCAAACCTCGCCAAATATAAAAGTTCAAGGGTACATTAGGATTGTTTTACATTTATTTAATCCATCAAATATGTCTTGGTCATGCTCAGATTTTCTTATAAAAACGAACACGAAAGCTGATTTTCTCTATTTGTATCCTCATCAGCTTTGGCTTGCAGTCAACATCTGCTACTTCTGAAATCTCCTCGGTAACCACCAAGAACAAGATTGCCTTTGGTCAAGGATAAAAAATGACCCCAAATTTCATATGTTGCATTTCGATTGCACACATTTGAAAGTTATTTGATGCTAGTCAAATTGCACGGAAGATCATTTATTTCATGCACATCAATTCGCACGTAAAACCATTCCAATGAAACTTATCACTTGCACACAAACATTTTCGATAAACTAAAGTTTATCCCTTTCCTTTCAAAAATGTTCAAAGTTCTATCTAATTCAAAGCATTTCTTAAAGAACTCATCCATCATCAAAGTTAATACACTCATTTCAATTTCTCTATTGAATTCTTAACAAGTAATACAAAATATATGTAATCATCTAAAACATTTCCTCCTTGCCATCATAAAGCTAATTACAGATTAGCAAGAGGTAATAGATAGAATACTACATTCTAAGCTTAAGCCAATCCATAGGAACCATTTATCAGCAATGAGAAAAACTCAAACCTCATCAATTCTTAAAGTTATGGTTCCATTTCACTGAAGTCAAGCATTATCACACAATTTCAAGGTAATAAGCAATACCATTTAATCTACCATAATAGCATGTTCAATCTACCATAATAGTAGCTACCTTGCTGGTTTAACGGATACAAAAAAATAAAATATTATCATTAAATCAATTTAGGGATTCTTTACGTTCTCTACAAATAGTTTCAAAGAATGCATTTCCAGGATATACACTTCCTATGTTTCTCCATTATTAACCTGAAATGGGAATAATTCATTCTAATGTCTCTACGATGCTCCCAAAACAAATCACCTCTGTTATCCAACTAAACCAATAACAGAAAGATTTCAAACATAATTTTTTTTAAAACTAATAGACTGAGATCCATTTGGCAAACTCAACAAAAGGGGGATTTGGCAAAGGATTATCTTTATTTACTGGGGTAAACTCCTATGAATGAATGTTCAACAAATTTTTGGTTCTATTTAAGCTATGAACTCAAACTATTCACCCCTTTAAAATTTCATCGAACAAACACAAATATCTACCTCAAACAAGTCTACCAATCTATGTGTTTCTTTTGATATTCACAAGGTTGAACTAAAACTTTAGCTTATACAAAACTGCAAGAAATGATAAAACATCAAATAGTTGCACTTACTCTTACAACCACAATTGAGTTCTCAATCTCTGTAAGTTCTCTAGATGTTTTATTTTTCATTTCAAAAGTGAAGGACCCCAAAACTCAAAGTCACATCTTCTTCTTCCCGCACCCGTATTTCTCCCTCCAACCCTCTTGCCACTCTCCATTCTATCTTTTCCTACCAGTGCATCCGACCATGCTTCCACTATGCAATTTTATCAGAAGGTTCTTCGACATGCAATCTCTTCCAACCGACACTTCATAAATCCACTTGTAATAAAGATCTAGTAACTAGTCAAGACACTTAACTTAACCAAACACTCAATTCTAGATTTTAAAATTATCTCCTATTAATGCAATGAATTTATTTTTTAAATAAAAACAATAAGTCAAGTACAAAGTGCAACCCATCACTAGTAATGAAATTTCATTTCATTTTTGCCTAGTTATACTTGATTACTCTTTCCCTATTTTTCACTACAATAATAATAATATTACCAAATAAAATAGATCCTTTATATGCTATTTTTATTTTTAGTTTTTTGAAAGAAAACAATAAATACAATCAAACATTTAACATCCATGAAACAATGCTCTTATTCTTAATAATATTTCATCATAAATCCAATTATTATGCAATCAAACAAGCACAACTTAAATTTGAAATTTTCTTTATCATGTGCAATTTATAATATGCATCATCTTCATGGTAGGAGCATTTATCCATGTTGCTCCTCCAAAGATTCTAACAAATAACCCATCACATCATTTCCCCAAGGTATCATGTTCTCGGTGGTTAGTTATTTCTTCCACCTACAGGAAACTTGTCCCTGCACATGTGCCAGTTCTATTAGCAGTATCACATCCTTATATAGAATATATGTTTTGCAGAAAATGATTATGAATTAATCAATCATTCCTTTAAAAGGTATTTCACATTTTCCACAAATATATGCTTTGCATAACTAACTAGCACAAAGTTAATCATCTCATCAATAAAACAACAAACAAAGCATAAATCCATCCAAATAAAATAAAGTTTGCCAAAGGTGGGTCATGGCATCCTCCCCCCTTAGGCTTAACACAGTCCTTTGTGTATCATCATAGTTAAACATTAAACTAATATTTACATTGCTTCATCAAATATAAATGGGAAATATTTTTGCATGTCTACTACTTTTTCCCAAGTAGGATCTCTCTTGGAGTAGCGGTCCCATTGGACCTTACACTAATCTGAGGTTCCTTTCCTTTTTGCATGTCTAGGTTTGCCATCTGCAGATTAGAAAAGTCCCACACATATTCAAGATTAACAATGTACTATTTAAGCAAAGAAATGTGAAAGGTGTCATGAATCTTGGACAAGCTAGGTGGTAGGGCAAGTCGGTATGCCACAGGACTAATCTTCTCTGTAATTTCAAAGGGTCCCATAAAACAAGGATTCAATTTTGTGGACTTAATAACACTCTTCTTTGGTCTCACCCTTAGAAACACTCTCACCTATAGTAAATTTCCTTGGTGATCTCTTAAGATAGGCATACATTTTTTGATGGTCTGAGGCTTCTTTTAGTCTTTTTTTTATTATCCTTAACTATTGCTCCATCTCTTTGACCATGTCTGATCCTAGTAGAATTCGATCCTCTAGATTATCCCATGACAAGGGTGTCCTGCACCTCCTACCATAAAAATCTTTGAATGGAGCCATGCCTAAGGTTGAATGATGACCATTATTATAGGTAAATTCTACCATATGCAAGTAATCCTCCCATCGGGTCTTCTAATCCATAAAGTACATGCAAAGCATGTCTTCTAACACATGATTCACCCTTTATATTTTCCCATCTATTTTTGGGTGATAGGCAGAACTAATGTTCAGTCTAGTACCAATGGCATGATGTAAGGCTTACCAAAACTTGGATGTAAATCACGAGTTCCCGTCTAATATAATTACTTTTGAAAAACCATGAAGTCAAAATATTTCCTTGGAAAATATGTTAGCCACAATGACAACATCATCCTTGGTATTCTCGGGTATAAATTATGCAACCTTGGTCAATCTGTCGACCACTACTAATATTACATCATGTTGAAACCTTGTTTTTATGCAGCCCTACGATGAAATCCATCGTGATCACTTGCCATTTTCGCATGGTACATCATGTGGATACAACAACACAGTAGGATTTCTATGTTATGCTTTTACTTTCTAATATTCCAAGAATTGAGTGACAAATTTAGTTTTCTTTATTCATTCCTAACCAATATAAATTTTTCTTCATATTTTTCCTCATTTTTACTCCACCTAGGTGAGTAGAATACAAAGATCTATGAGCTTCATTCATTATCATTTTTCTTAGATTTCTGATCTCATGAATTACTACCCTGTCCTTAAAATATAAAAACCATCCTTGATGCTAAAATCCTTATTTTCATCCAGTTTCTTTTCCAAATTTTATTGCAATATACATCTTTATGTTGTATTTCCCTGATTTGTTCCATCAAGTTGACGTGGATGCGAGACAAAATAGTTGTCTCCTCCTACTTAGTGCATCAATGACTTATTCTCCTTTCCTTTTATATACTCAATACCAAAATCATATTCAGCAAAAAATTCCATCCACCTTCTTTGTCTAGCATTTATTAAGGGTTGAGTAAATATATATTGTAAACTCTGATGATCTGTCCTCAACTTAAAGGATCTTCCTACCAAATAATGTTTCCAACTCTTGAGAGTAAAAACTACCGCTACTAATTCTAGATCATGGGTTGCATAGTTGACCTACTCACAAAACGACGATAGAAGTTGGCAAGTCTCATAAACTGCCTTACCCCACGGACATCCTTTGGCGCTTCCCAGTCATGAATAGCCTCCACCTTCTTTGGGTCTGGCCTGAGCGTGCCCTTGCTCAACACATGGCTGAGGAAATTAACTTCGAACTGGCCAAAGGAACACTTTTCCTTCTTCACATAAAGATCATGCTCTCACAACAACTTGAATGCTTCTCCCAGGTACACTTTATGATCTGCCATGGACCTCGAGTACACCAAGATGTCATCAAGGTAGACTATAACACACTTGTCGAGCAACGATTGAAACACATCATTCATGAGGGTGAAGAAAGTCATCGGAGCATTACACAAACTGAACGGCATCACGAGAAACTCGAAACTGCCATACCGAGACATGCAAGCGATCTTCTGCTCATATCTCGACGTGATATTTACTTGATAATATCTCAAGCGTAGCTCCAACTTTGTGAACACCTTTGCTCCTCCCAGTCGATCAAAATAGTCGTCGATGCATGGGAGCGGGTAGTTATTTTTCACGGTTTGCTTGTTCAAGGCACGGTAGTCCACACAGAGTCGTAGGTTGTTGTATGCCTTGCACATGAACAAGACCGACGTGCCATATGGCAAGCACGATGACATGATGTAGCCTGCCTCTAGAAACTATTGCAACTATTTTTGTAGTTCAACCAACTCTGGCCCGCTCAACTGATATGACATCATTATCGACAGAGCTGACCCTGGAAACAGATTGATATGGTGATCAATAGCTCTCCATGGCAGCAAGCAAGGAGGAAATCATTGTGGCATTCGGTCTTCAAACATCTCCAGCACCCCTTTAACCTCTGGCAGAACCGACACCTCCAGCTCCTCTTCTTCCCAATCCTCGAGCAACACTACGAGGAACATGGGCTCTTTCAGCTTCTTTCGAGTTGCCTTCCGCAAACTCATAGCCAAAAACTTGTGCATCTTTGGCCGTCTCTCGAGAACCTCCATCGTCTGCCTCCTTTGCATAGGTCTTACGACACACGGCCTATTTTTATCAAAGATGAGCATGTAGCCAAGGCAAGGTAAATAGCCAACCTTCACACGACAGAAGAACTCTTGACCCAACACCAGGTCAAACTCGTCCAAGGGTGCCACGGAGACATCAATTTTGCCATGCCATTCTCCCAACTGGATAGGCACTTCCTTTGCCATGCCACAAGTATGCAAAGTGGGGTCGTTGGTCGACTTCAGATTATGGCTGCCACCTGAATACTTTAGACCCATCCGCTTGGCAACTTTCTCGTTCAAGAAGTTGTGAGTCACCCCAGAGTCGACTAAGGCAAGAACCCGATGCCCGTCGACCACTGCGTCCACATAAAATAGGCAGCTCTTCTCAAGCTTATCCTCTGCCAAAGATTGGGTTGTGGCCAACGCATTGAGCTCCTACAGGATGGCAAATTGCTTGTCCGTAGGCGAGCTCGGCTGTGCGTCCTGATGTATCACGGTCAACCTTGCATGCTGGGGGCACTCCTTCTACAAGTGCAGACCTGGCAAGTCCAGAACCGTAGCCAAGGTTTACCACCATCGGCCTTAGACGTCTCACCATCACTTTGATTTCACTTCATGCCTGCAGTAGACCTTCCAGACTTGCTCAAGGCCATAGAGGAGTAGGACGTGGACTTTTGCTTCACTATCAGAGAACCCTTCGATCGGCACGTGGCTTGGCTTTGGCCTTTCCTACCCATCAATGGCTTGGTCTTAGCGTAGCCCGTAACCTATGAGCTTTTCTTGCTAGCACCCTCCATTCTAAAATCTAGGAAAGAGTCTACCATGGAAATCGCTGTGGCAACATCTTTTGGCCTGTGTCGTCGAAGCTCGACCTGAGCCCATAGCTACAGATTGAACTCAAAGCTAACCAGATGGACTTTCTCTGCCATGTCGGAGATATCCACCATAAGCTCTTGGAAGGACTTTACATAATCTCGTAGGCTACCAGTGTGGTGAAGCGTGTGGAGCTTATGTTGCGCCAGCCAGTCTGCATTCTCGGGCCTGAACTATGCATGCAAAGCCTCCTTGAACTCTAGCCAATTTCTTGGCTTTTTCCCCTTGCCCGCAATAGCATTCGTGACAATGTTTTGCCACCACGTCATAGCGACCCCATCGAGGTACCTTATCATTGTTCGAACCTCCTCGTCATTCAACATCTTGCCTAGCAAAGATAGGTACTCTTCCATGTCCCAACAGAAGTTCTCCAGAACTCTGTCATCGTGAGCTCTGTCAAATGACTTCGTATCCTTTAGCTTTGGGGCTTTCATTTGATGGGACCCAGTGGTGGGGCCAACACCGAGACCAGACTCCATGTTCTGGCTCATCGAAGCTACCACGACTATGCAGAGCAAAGTAGCCTCTTGTTTCATTGCCTCTTGAGTTTGTAGGCTCTCCTCGAGATGCAGCTGCAACTCCATGACCTTACTATCATTTTGTTCTTGCCAATCGGTCATTTCCTTACGCCACACTTTGAACCCCAACAATGATTCATCCACCATGCCTTTCCAATCGGTGACCACCGACTCCAGCACCAAGACGATCGAATGCAGCTCATTGCATCATAGAGCCATGTGCGCTTCGAGTTCCTCAGTGGCACAGGACTATGACACCTTCTTCTGCTTCTCGTCACCCTTAGACGGCCCAGTCGAAGGATTAGCTACAGGAACATCTGCCATGGCACTTGGGAAAGACGCACCACCAAACTACGCATTACCCACTTTCAGATTGCAACACGTTGGCTCGAATCGACACTAGCTCTGATACAATCTTTCAAGGGGCTAGCCAGAATGAAGCCGCACAACCACCCGCGACACCCCAACCTTGCCACAAAACCCTCGCAGCATGGGGACTACACCATAATTTTAGACTGTCTTCACACAACATAGCATGTTGCCAAGCGCACAGTCTTAATCTTAGCGGCAGAATGCAGAGTTAGTCATGAGGGTAAGCGACGTGGTTAGCCATTCATTTTACCAAACAAGCAAGAATGACATAACGTAAAGCAAACAACAACTCAACACAGCACATAGTCATGGCGAAAAGGCAACATTGTATTATCATGTAAAAAGCATTACATAAGGCAACAACCTTCGATAAACAACAATCATCAACCAACGATGATCCCAACAATGAACAACCCTTACAATAGGCACGATAGCCAAATATATACAGCACGTGGCCAAGAAGGCCACTTACAAAACTCCCACCCGAGCCACGTAATGGATACCTTCCAAACGGATTCCAACCACCAACCTGCATTAACTGTTGTATGGCAAACTTACATGTGGCACAACCACTGCCCAAGCATTTCAAATGGGAACAAGCATTAACTGCTTGGACCTTCCTTCCCGTTGCCTTGCCAAGTTCGTTAACCTACTGGGTCACTATCGCCATTAAGGAACATCGTACGACTCCTGCCATTGCCTTTTGCCTAAAATATAAGGTTCGCTTCATAACCGAGAATCCAACCTGGCAAGGTACTTTCCAGTCTACTTGGCCGCACGTTGGCATATGCCATGGCAACTGCCCATACACACATGGCATAATCGCCTTGCAACCAAAATAGGGTTAATCGCATCCTCACACTACCCACAAGGTTCCACTTTGCCGCAGCATCGTACACCGCCCATGGCGAGCGCATTCACCAAAACAACCACATGCCAAACTGACTAAGTCCCCACGGCACATGACCGCCCCTTGGCTTGGGACTTCACCATACCACCCGGCCCATTGCGGCACCGAGACCTCACAGAATACCAATAGTCATTTCAAGGGTAAACAGACTAACACCCCTACCATATCCTCCCCTCCTGAGTTTGGTGATACCCTCGTCACCATGGCCTGACTACCACCAACCTAGTAGGGCAATCCCAAAAAGCTAAGGGATAGAGGTTTCACCAGAAGCCTGGTGCTTCCAGTATTCAACAATCTTGCCAGCCTATTTCAACAAACTTTCCTCGCGCTCCCAGCTATCCGTCATGTTTCCCTTCCAAGTCATGAGGTACTCTTTGTACTGCCTGTTGCCCCATTCGACCGTGTGCACATCCCAAATCTTTTGAACTTCTTGCCCAGTGACATCTTAAACATTTTTAGGAGGTCAAGTTGGCAGCATGCATTCAGGTGCGACAGCATCGGCATGGAGACACCTCAACTGACTGACATGGAAAACCGGATGAACTTTCATATGCAAGGGTAATTTCATTTTGTAGGCGACGGTGCCAATGCGCTCGACCACCTCGAAAGGACAGTCAATTTTTTGGACGAGCGCCTTGGATTTCCCCTTTGGCGATTTGAAAACCTCGGGTTCCATCCTCAACAGCACTAAGTCTCCAACAACAAACTCCTCCGATCGGCATCGAACATCCGCCTGCTCCTTCATCTTTTCTACTATCTTCAGCAGATGCATCCTGGCCAAGTCAATCTTTGTCTGCCACTGTCGTAGATACTCTTCGGTAGGTGGACAGGTCCTCAGATATCCTGAAAAGACCACATGAGGAGTGAACGGCTGCTGGCCCGTGGTGAGTTCGAAAGGCGAGTACCGACTGGTTCGGGTCTTCCAGCTATTGTAACAAAACTGGGCCATGTCGAGGAGGTCTGACCAATTCGTTTGGTTGCCACTGACAAAATTTCGCAGGAATGTTTCCAACACTTGGTTTATCCTCTCGGTTTGTCCATCTGTCTACAGGTGAAAACAACTCGACATCTATAGCCGTGTCCCCATCAAGCAGAACAACATCCTCCAAAAGGTGCTCGTAAATCTTCTGTCTCGGTTCAAGACTATACTCATTGGCACGCCCTAGAATTTCACTTTGTTCTTGTAGAACAACTCATTCGTCGTCTCTGTCAGGTATGGCTCCGAGCATGGCACAAAGATGGTATACTTCAAAAATCTGTCAACAATAACCATGATGGAGCTGAACCCCTTGGATTTTGGTAGACCTACCACAAAGTCCATGCTAACGCTCACCCATGGCCTGACTAGGACTGGCAGAGGTTATAATAAGCCCCCTGGCTTAACATTCAACGGCTTGTCTTATTTGTAAATCAAACAGGTTCGGACATACTCATCCACATCCTTTTCCATCCGTGGCCAAAATAGTCCACGCTCCAACAAGGCAAGCATTTTGGTCTACCCAGGGTGGCCCGCCCAAATGCTATCATGGCATTCCTTGATAAACTCATGGTGCAGCCCATCCCATCTCGGCATGACCAAACGAGTCTATTGGTACGACAGCAGCCCGTCCCAAAATTGATATCGACTGAATCTGTCAGTATCGATCTACACTTTGGACATCTCAGCAAGGGCCTCCATGATCAGATCCTTCTTGATGCCTTCTCAAACATGCACCAACACCTCATCACTCAGCTGAATGGAGCTTTCCATGTGCATCACGATGACACTGTTCATAACCTCTTCCAAGGCCGCCAGCTATTGCTTCCAACTTAGCGCGTCTGCCACCACATTGGATTTGCTGACCGCGTGCACAATTTCAAGATCAAACTTCATAAGAAAATCTTGCCATCTAGCTTGCTTCCCCGTTAGCTTGGCTTGCATTATGAAGTACATGTTCGACGAGTTTGACTTGGTGTTGGGTCAAGAGTTCTTCTGTCGTGCAAAGGTTGGCTATTTACCTTTCCTTGGCTGCATGCTCATATTTGATAAAAATAGGTCATGCGTCGTAAAACCTATGCAAAGGAGGCAGACGATGGAGGTTCCCGAGAGATGGCCAAAGCTACACGAGATTTTGGCTATGATTTTGCGGAAGGCAGCTCAGAAGAAGCTGAAAGAGCCCATGTTCCTCACAGCGTTGCTCAAGGGTTAGGAAGAGGAGGAGCCGGAGGTGCCGGTTCTGCCAGAGATTAAAGGGGTGCTAGAGATGTTTGAAGATCGAATGCCATAGTGACTTCCTCCTCGCTTGCCACCACAGAGAGCTATTGATCATCGTATCGAGTTGCTGCCAGGGTCATCTCCACCAGCAAGGGCGCTATATCAGTTGAGTGGGCCAGAGTTGGTTGAACTACAGAAACAGTTGAAAGAGTTGCTAGAGGTGGGCTACATCAGGCCGTTGCACTCACCATATGGCCCGTCGGTATTGTTTGTGCACAAGGCAGACGACAGCCTGTGGCTCTGTGTGGACTACCATGCCTTGAACAAGCAAACCATGAAAAATAGCTACCCGTTCCCACGCATCAATGACTATTTTGATCGGCTGGGAGGAGCAAAGGTGTTCATAAATTTGGACCTGTGCTCGAGATATTATCAAGTAAAGATCACACTGGGAGATGAGCAGAATACCACTTGGGTGTCTCAGTATGGCAGTTTTGAGTTTCTCATGATGCCGTTCGGCTTGTGTAATGCTCCGGTGACTTTTTGCACCCTCATGAATGATGTGTTTCGGTCGTTGCTCGACAAGTGTGTGATAGTCTACCTTGACGACATCTTGGTGTACTCGAGGTCCATGGCGGATCATAAAGTGCACCTGGCGAAAGCGTTTGAGTTGCTGAGAGAGCACGATCTTTACGTGAAGAAGGAAAAGTGTTCCTTTGGGCAGCCCAAAGTCAAGTTCCTTGGCCATGTGTTGAGCAAGGGCAAGCTTAGGCTAGACCCAAAGAAGGTGGAGGCTATTCACGATTGGAAAGCACCAAAGGATGTCCATGGGGTAAGGCAGTTTATGGGACTTTCCAACTTCTACTATCGCTTTGTGAGTAGGTTCTCCAAGCTGGCGGCCACCCTGATAGACTTGACCAAGTAGGACTGGCCCTTTGTCTGGATGACCAAGTGTCAAAGCGCCTTCGATCTGTTAAAGGAAAAGCTGATGTCCAGTCTGGTTCTAGATTTTTTAGATTTCACCAAGCCGTTTGAAGTGCACGTGGATGCCTCAGAATTTGCCATGGGAGGAGTGTCGGTTCAAGTGGGTCATCTTGTCGTATTTGAGTCTCAGAAGCTCGATGACGTGCAGTGGCGATATCCGGTCCATGAGAAAGAAATGGCAGCCTTAGTGCATTGTCTTCGGACGTGGTGCCATTACTTGTTGGGAGCCCACTTTGTGGTGAAAACTGATAACATTGCCAACACGTACTTCCTCACGCAAGCCAAGCTAACAGGGAAGCAAGCTAGATGGCAAGATTTTCTTGTGCAGTTTGATCTTGAAATTGTGCATGTGGCCGACAAGTCCAATGTGGTGGCAGACATGCTAAGTCAGAAGCAGCAGCTGGCGGCCTTGGAAGAGGTTGCGGATAGTGTCATCATGATGCATGGAGAAATCTCCATTCAGCTAAGTGATGAGGTGTTGGTGTGTATTCGAGAAGGCATCAAGATGGATTCGATCATGGAGGCCCTTGCTGAGATAGCCAAAGTGCAGATCAATGTCGAAAGATTCAGTCGATATCAGTTTTGAGATGGGATGTTGTGGTATCGGTAGACTCGTTTGGTCGTGCCGAGATGGGACGGGTTGCGCCATGAGATTATTAAGGAATGCCATGAATACATTTGGGTGGACCAAAATGCTTGCCTTGTTGGAGCATGGACTATTTTGGCCACGGATGGAAAAGGCTGTGGACGAGTATGTCCGAACCTGTTTGATCTGCCAACAAGACAAGTCGTTGAATGTTAAGCCGAAAGGCTTATTGCAGCCTCTACCAGTCCCGGTCAGGCTGTGGGCGAGCATTAGCATGGACTTCATGGTAGGGCTACCGAAAGCTAAAGGGTTCAGATCCATCATGGTTATTGTTGATATATTTTTTAAGTATGCCATCTTTGTGCCATGCCTGCAGCCATGCCAAGTAGAGACGGTGGCTGAGTTGTTCTTCAAGAACGAAGTGAAATTTTGGGGCGTGCCTTTGTGTATAGTCTTGAACCAAGACAAAAGATTCACGAGCACCTTCTAGAGGATGTTGTTCTGCTTGATGGGGACGTGGCTGTAGATGTCGAGTTGCTTTCACCCGTAGACGGACGGACAAACCGAGAGGATAAACCAAGTGTTGGAAAAATTCCTACGACATTTTGTCAGTGGCAACCAAACGAATTGGCCGGACCTCCTCGACATGGACCAGTTCTGTTACAATAGCTGGAAGACCTGAACCAGTCGGTACTCGCCTTTCGAACTCACCACAGGCCAGCAGCCGCTCACTCTTCATGTGGTCTTGTTAGGCTATCTGAGGATCTGTCCACCTGCCGAAGAGTATCTACGACAGTGGCAGACGAAGATTGACTTGGCCAGGATGCATCTGTTGAAGTCGGCAAAAAATATGAAGGAGCAGGCGGATGTTTGACGTCGACCGAAGGAGTTTGTTGTTGGAGAAATCCAAGGTGCTCATCCAAAAATTTGACGGTCCTTTCAAGGTGGTCGAGCGCATTGGCACCATCGCCTACAAACTAAAATTGCCCTTGCACATGAAAGTTCATCTAGTTTTCCATGTCAGTCAGTTGAGGCGTCTCCATGCCGATGCTGCCACACCTAAACGTATGTTGCCAACTCGACCTCTTACGAATGTTCGAGATGTTGCTTTGGGCAAGAAGTTCAAAGGATTTGGGATGCACGTATGGTTGGATGGGGCAATAGGCAGTACAAAGAGTACCTGGTGATTTTGAAGGGAAAAACGATGGATAGGTGGGAGCACGAGGAAAGTTTATTGAAATGGGTTGGCAAGATTATTGAATACTAGAAGCGCCAGGCTTCCGATGAAACCTCTATCCCTTAGCTTTTTGGGGTTGCCCTCTTGGGTTGGTGGCAGTCAGGCCACGGTGATGAGGGCGTCGCCGAACTCAGGATGGGAGGATATGGTAGGGGTGTTAGTCTATTCACCCCTACCGTGACTGTTGGTATTTTGTGAGGTCTCGACGGCGTAATGGGCCGGGTGGTATGGTTAAGTCCCAAGCCAAGGGGCACCCGTGTACCATGGGAACTTTGTTGGTTTGGCGTGTGGTTGTTTTAGCGAAGGCACTTGCCATGGGTGGTGCACGATGTTGTGGCAAAGTGGAACACTATGGGCGGCGTGACGATGTGATTGACCCTATTTTGGTTGCCAGGCGATTGTGCCATGTGCGGATGGGTAGTTGCCATGGCGTATGGCAACGTGCTGCCAAGTAGGTTGGGAAGTACCTTACCAGGCTGGATTCTCGGTTATGAAGCGGACCTTATATTTTAGGCGAAAGGAAATGGCAGGATCCGTACAGTGTTCCTTAATGGCGACAGTGACCTGGTAGGTTAACGAACTTGGCAAGGCAACGGGCAGGAAGGTCCAAGTAGTTAATGCTTATTCTCATTTGAAATGCCTAGGTGGTGGTTGTGTCACGTGTAAGTTTGTCGTACGATAGTTAATGCGGGTTGGTGGCTGGAAGTCATTTGGAAGGTATCCATTGTGTGGCTCGAGCGAGAGTTTTGTAAGTGGCCTTCTTGGCCACGTGCTGTATATATTTGGTCGTCGTGCCTATTGTAAGGGTTGTTCATTGTTGGGATCATCGTTGGTTGATGATTGTTGTTTATCGAAGGTTGTTGCCTTATGTAATGTTTTTTACATGATAATACAATGCTGCCTTTCTGCCATGACTGTGTGTTATGTTGAATTGTTGTTTGCTTTGCATTATGTCATGCTTGCTTGTTGGTAAAAAAAATGGCTAACCACGTCGCTTACCCTCAGGACTAACTCCACGTTCCGTCGCTAAGATTAAGACTATGCACTTAGCAACATGTTGTGCTGTGTGAATACGATCCGAAAGTAAGGCATAGTCCCCGTGCTGTGAGGGTTCCATGGCTATCTTGGCTTTTTTTCTAGTTGGCTATCTTATATTGTTGGATTTTTCTTCTAGGGTGGATATCCATTCCCTCATTTTTTATGATTGATCCTACGATCCTCATTGTACACCCTTGCCTATATCAACAAGGGCTTCACTCTCTTTGAGAGTAATATTATAAGATAGTAAGACTGTAAGATTGCAATATTGTAAGATAGTGTGTATTATCATTGTCTTAGTTGATTCTTGTTGATAGCTTAGATATTATGGTGATATTTTTTTCAAACAACTAGATCTTGGGAAATACAATATTGTTAGATCCTTTCAATTCTAACATGGTATTTAGAGCTTAGGTTGTTTGATATCACCCATAGGTTTAGGATCTTAGGATTGTTTTTGTTCAATCTTGGATCTCCTATATTGCATATTTTTTGCACGTTTGAAGACTTTGAAGGAACCTTCTACATTGATCAAATTTACCTCCAATTTCTCAAGACCAGCTTCAACAAGTTTAAACAATTTTGGAAGTGTGGATCTTGCCTCTTAGGGTTTGGTCATCATATGCTCTCACCTTACCATTTTTTTGGGGGGGTAACTTGGTGATAAAAAAGTGGGTCCAAACCTCTGTGTCATATCCCTTTTTTAGGCCCAAGCCATGGCTTTTTCACTGCAATCCCGCAACCTCGCAGTTTTATGGAAAATCAACTTCTAGAGGTCATTTCTCCCTCTTCCAAAATCTGTTTTGGATTAAAAAAATATATCTTGACTATTTTTTTAAGGACTTTGCATTGGTTTATTCAGATCTATAATTTGGTTGATATATTTTTCAGAAAACTGCCATTTTTTAAACTGTAAACCTACGACCTTGTCGTAGTTTTCTGTAAAATCAACTTCTAGAGGTCATTTATCCTCTTCCAAAATCGATTTTGGATCAATTTTTTTTTACATTGACTAATATTTAGAGGGCTTCACACTGGTGCATTCAGAATTCAGATCTGGTGGATAGATGGTTTATAAAACTTATTTTTTTTACTGCAGTGTTTTAAAAAAAATATGCTTTTTCAATTTTATAGTAGGATTTTGAGTTTTCTTTCTTGCTGACTTCTTGTCTCAAAAAAAATTATAATTGAATTTAATATTTGGGGGGATCTTCTACTTTTAAATACATATTAGAAACTTCTTTTTTTTAACTTAACATAGAGGTAAATGCTAAAAATTTTGAAGCATGGTTTAAGATAATTTGTTCATTATGTAAAAGTCAAGGTTTGGATCCTTTGTTCATAACTCCAAAACCCAAACCAATGGTGAAGGATAAGGATTATAGGACATGGTTCATGAATAATTTAAGGATATCTAGCATACTTTATTATTTAGTTTATGAGGAGCTTCAAAACTTTATTGGAGTTCAATAGAACACACCTCACCTTGCTTATCATATGTTGAAAAATAAATTTTTACCCAAGGCCCCTTCTCTTACAATTGCTTGCATGGAGGAAATAATTTGTGACATTGCATATTTATTTTTGGAGTCACTATATCATGATGTTTTGGATGATGAGGTTGATGCTATAGTAATTGCTTCAGATATTTTACAGGACACATCTCCACACTTGTTTGATGTGGATGGTCATGTTAATGTTGTAGCATATACAACAGAGCCTTCATGGCATGATATGGATGACTTATTGAATGGTGTTGCATCTCTCTTAATTGAGTTTCACACATGTGATTTTCTTGATTTTTATGAGGAGCTCACTCATTTATTTGATGATGATGTATACATTATATCTTCTCCATGTACTTCTTCCTTTGAGGACCCTTTTGTGGTATGTCCTCATTATTTGAGTGAGCCACCTTGTCCTCCATTTTATTCTTCTATTTTTCACATTGGATGATGTACTCCTACAAGATTTGGATACAAATATTTTATCTTTGGCTGGAATCTCATTTGGAGATCCTGAAGACCATATTGATTCTTTTGAGGTTTCTAAGCCTCCACTTATTTCTCTTGCTACTTTCATGGGCTCTTCATCACTTATGCAGTAGGATATTGGTGATTCTTCCTTGATGGATGTTATTCACACATCTCTTTCACTTTTACACACTCATGGTTTTATGCACATTGATCTTCTGGATGTTTATTGGGGGTATATTATACCCCATTTTGATGTTGGTTTGGGCTTCTACATTCTTGGATATTCATTTAATAATTCATTGGTGACATCTTCTTCACTTTGGATTTATTCAAAGGATTCTATGTCATAATTCTATATCTTATTCCCATCGTATCACACTCACTTGGATTGGAAATACATTCATCAGATGCTTCATGGCTACTTTATTCCTCATGGAAGACACAATGTTCTTCACAAAGGCATCCACTTCTTTATAGGACTTCTTCATGGAGCTCATCGTCCTAAGAGGTGTTGGGAGCACTTCTTGGCTCCATTATTAATTTTTTTTAAATAAAGGGGTAAAAATTTATTGATAAAAAGTATGGATTATAGAGTACAACTGAGCTTCCAACCAGGACTCAAATAAACAACCAAACAGGCTAAAACCACTAGACTAGAATGACACCCGAAAAAGACAATAAGAACAAACCACATTAAGTTTGTACATCCTTGTGGATCAACTCCCACAGGCGTTGAGATTTCCCAGATGGGAGACTCTCCCAATTATTGATACTCCAAGGATCCAGCAGCTCAGAAGCCCTTTTGGCTAGGTAATCAACAACCACATTCTATTCCCTTGGAATGTGCACAAAGGATATAAATTCAAACTCTTCACTCATTCTGAGAATCTGAACGGCTACAAAGGCCAACTGCCAATTAACTTCCTCCACCCTTTTACTATTTAAAATATTAACCATAATTTGAGAGTCATACTCACAAATAATCCTATGCTAGCCAAGAGAAAACCCCCTTCGTAAGGCCTCAATAATTGCAAGAGCTTCCATAAAATTGTTGGAGTGAACACCTTTATAAATGGAAAAGAAAAAACTGACACCACCAGTAGAATCTCTCCTAACATCGCCAATGCCAGCATGTCCAGGATTACCCCTAGACGATCCATCAGTATTAATTTTTAAAACTCCTCTAGGGGGTGGCCTCCACCTACCATCTCTCCTAACCTTCTTGCTGAGCTGAGGAACCCTACTAGGGCTAGAAGAGTTCACACCATCCCAAAAGATACCAAGGGATTGATGTACCTTCTCCCTAGAATCCAAAAGAGGGTCCACATCACATTTTCTATGGATGGTTTCCTAAACCATATACACGATCCTTTTCCAGATATATTGAACAACCCAATAACTACCTTGAAATATGCATCGATTCCTTTCGAGCAAAATTTTCCAGATGATGCAAGAAGGGACCAAATTCCAAGCCACCCTAAGTAAGGAGACCTTGGCTGGAGGTCTATCCAGACTACTCCAAAACTCCACCAGGGACAGCACATGAAAACATGGATGGTTCCAGGTGCTCCACCAACGATGCCAAATGTCTTTGGAAAAGGAGCATTGGAAAAATAAATGAGAAGAGTCATCCTCATTATTACTACAAAGGACAAAAAAAGAGGGACCCTGAAATCCCCTCTTTCTCACATTATCCCAAGTGAGGCATTTATAACGAGCTACCAACCAAAGAAATAAGTTACATTTTGGCCAGGCATATTTGTTCCACAAATTTGTCCTCATTAATCATCTATCTAGAAGCACCAAGATAAATGTCAAGAGACTGTTTAATATTGCCAGCTTCTCTGATAGTGGCAAATCCCAAAAAAGTAGTATCATCAACAAATTGAAGGTGGGAAAGAGGTGGCAAACTACTATCCCACTTCCACCCCTGAATGAGACCATGCATGACTTGATACTTGAGAAATCTTCCCAACCCTTCCACAATAATGATAAATAAATAAGGAGATAAAGGATCTCCTTGCCTCAATTCCCTTGAGGCCTCAAACAACTCTAATGGCTCATTATTAACAAGAACAGATAATGAGGAAGAAGAAACACAACTCATCACCCATATAATCCATTCCTCCTCAAATCCAAAAGCAGGAAGAAATTTATGAAGAAAGGAACATCTGACCCGATCATAGTCTTTAGCCATGTCCAACTTAATGAACATAGTTTTCTCCTTAGAAGTTTCCATCGAGTGAATAGATTTTGTAGCAATAACAACCCCATCCAAGATTTTTCGGCCAACAACAAACCCTCCTTGCTCCTCAGAGACGATTTTTCTCAACCATATCTTCAACCTCTCAGCAATAATTTTTGTGATGATCTTATACACAACATTGCAGAGAGGAATAGGGCTGAACATATCCAAGGAATTTTCTCCCTCATTTTTGGGTATAAGCACCACAAAGGTAGCATTTAGGGCCCTTAGCATCTGTTTGTTCTTTTGGGACTCATGGACCACCTTCAAAATATCAAATTTTATTAAATCCCAAAACTCCTGATAAAACTCAATCAGGAATCCATTTGGGCCTGGTGCTTTTCATTTTTACATCTTGAATACAACATTTTCCAACTCCTCAAGGAAAATTAGACCCATCAAGTTCTCATTCATCCCTTTAGAAACAATAATTGGAATATAATTTAGAAAAATCTTTTTATTCTCATCATCTAATAGGGAGTCCTCCTTGAAGAGAGAGGAAAAATACCTCTTAGTCTCTTCTAAAATATCCCTGAAAGAAGAGAGCATGGCACCCTGAGAATTCACAAGAGATGTAATCAGGTTACCATTATGGCGAGCTTTAACTGAGTTATACAATAAGGCTATGTTCCTATCTCCTTCCTCAAGCCAATCTACTCGAGCTTTTTGTTTCCAAAAAATTTCTTCTCTCAGTTCCCATTCAACAAGGTCTTTTGCAGCCTCAGATTCCTCAACAAGAAGCTCCTTCGTGAATCCTTGATCTCTAATCTTCCTTGAAGCTTCTTCCATCCTCCTAAGAGTTGCCAGATTAGCCAAGGAAAGGTTCCCAAAATTCAGTCTATTCCATCTCTACAATTTAAGTTTTATAAATTGTAGTCGCTTCATAAAGGAATACATAGTGTGCCATGAGGAGGTTTTTCAGTGGTCCACCAACCTCGCATGAAATCATGAAGCTTAGGGTCAGAAAGCCATATAAGTTGAAATTTAAAGGAGGGATTCTTTTTTAGCCCTAACTCCAAAGTAGAGAGTTTTATAGGCAAATGATCAGATCCCCTACCCTCCAAAATCACAAAAATAGCACTTCTATTATTACCCATCCAATAACTGGATATCAAAAACCTATCCAGTCTCTCTGATATGAAAGCTTCCCCACACCTTCTATTATGCCAAGTAAATATCCCATTATCTGGCTTGATGTCAACCAAGTTCAGGTCCTGGATATGAGCACCAAAGATAGAATAAAAGGCTCGAGACGGTCCACCCCACCACGTTTCTCCTTCAAAAAAGTGATAGAGTTGAAGTCTCCAGCCAAAATCCATGGGTACAGGGGAACCAAACTTCTCACAAAGAAAATGTGCTCCCACAAATTCACTTTACCATTGTAATAAATAGGAGCATACGCATTTGTAAATATGATGGTTTCACCAGATTCATTATCATGCTCGACCATCAAAATAGACCATCTGTTGGAAATCCAAGTAAGAGGGGATATCTTAATTGGATCCCATAAACAAGCAACGCCATCAACATATCCACATGCACCAAAAAACTGGCATTACCCCCTTCTCCACAACTTGGGGGAAATATTGAATATACTATCAATAGCCAATTTAGTCTCCTGAATAAACACCACATCTGGGGAATGCACACGAACCAAATCACAAACAACTTTTTATCTGGCGATGTTGTTCAACCCCTTTACATTCCATGAGAGGATAATCATTTTTGGGGGTTATAAAAATGGGAGTCCAATGTTATCACCAAGCCTGACTCCACCAAAGTCTCCCCCATTAACTTAATTTTATCCTGGTCCTTCTTCCGACCCACCTTCATATTCTTATCCAAAAAACTTTTTTAATTATTTTCTGTTGCAATCCCAACACCGTAGGATTTTTGCAGTCCAAGGATGACTGCATCAGTTCCTAAGTAGGATAGGGCATAACTAAATCTATACCACTTTCCAAAATAGTTTCCCTTATAGGGCTAGACCCAACCATGTCCCCTATACTCAGATCCAAAGCCCTTTGTTCTTCATTTAAACCCCTAGATCTGATTCCTTAAGTTCCCCCTCAAGAAGAGACATTTGATTTGGCCTTGTTATATTTGCATTAGGTAGCGACATTTCAGGTATCTCCATGTACTGATCAAGATCATCTAATATTTCAAAACGGTTGAGTAGAGCATCTGGTTGGCTATCCTTAAGGTCTTTGTTTGCCCTTCGTCCTCTATTTCAAGATTTTACCAAAAAAAAACCTTCCTTATCTCGTTCCCCTTCCTTTATCGAGGCTTTTCCTTTATCCAAACTTTGTCCAGACCGAGAGGGCCTAGGATTTGAAGCCATAGGCAGGACAAACTTAGGGCATTTTCTTTACAGGTGGCCATATTCATGGCAAATCCGACAACGAAATGGAAGAGCTTCATAGTCAAGTTTTTGAACCCATGTTGTTGATCCAAATTGTATTTCAATAGAATCTAAAATAGGATTATTAAGTCAATTTCAACATAAATACGAGCAAAAAATATTACCTTTTTATCCATTATCTGTTGTGACAGTCCAACCGGCTTCCCAAGCAAAAGGGAAATCTTATGCAAGATATCAGTTCTCCATAATTCCAATGGGAGCCATGGAAGCCACACCCATACTAGGACCCATGACGGTCGCTCCTCTGATGGGTTGAAACCCACATGCCAGGTTTTAATAAAGAGTCCCACTTGGTTATAGAAATAAGGACCCCCTTCAAATGCTTTGTTACGATCTGCAATACAAAAGAAAACCACCATAAAATAACTGTTCATACTCAGCATCACCTCCACATTGCATTCAAGATTCCAAGTCTTCCTGACCCAAGCCTCCACAAAGGGGAGAGAAATTTAGATGCCCAAAAATTTTCCAATAAGGGTATGTTTGGTTAGATACTCCACATCTTCCGCCACCGAGTATGGTTGAACCACTAGAACTAGCCTGGCTTCACATCGTTCCAAACATCCATTGTTCTTTAACAAGCGGTTCTCGACATGCACTGGAAAATCCAATTTGTTCCAACCATTTTCAAATGAAAAAATATCACGAGCATGCACTCTCTGTGCCGGACCCGATGCCATCACGACATTCCTCCAATTTTTTAGACTTCCTCCGAAAGCTGTTGCCATCCCCGCAGAGCAATTTTTCTTCATCAAACCCTAGTAGAGTAGTTTTTCATCATAAAACCCTAGCAGAGCTCCCTTGTATTAACTTAATATTGGGTAAGTACAGTGATAATATGCTTCATTCTTACTTATTCTCTCTTTCTAGCAAAAAACTTTTCCCACGTGGTTTTCCATCTTCTAGTTTGAGAGTTCCTGGGTACACATTGTATATGGGTACCTCATCAGGTCTAGTTACCAGGACCCATATCTGAGGATATACCTCTTTCTTTATATTATATAGTTTCTTCTAAGTTTCACTTAAGGGGGGATGTTGGTGTATTAGTCATGCACCTTACTACTTTATTTCACTTAAGATATTACCTAGGATATTTTATTTCTTTTTTCTATTTTATTTATTAGTGGGATATTAGCTCATCTAGCTTTTTCCTTGCTAATTGGCTATCAGTTGGTTATCTTAGCTTTTTTTCTAGTTGGCTATCCGATCTTATATTTTTTCTTCTAGGGTGGATATCCATTCCCTCCTTTTTCATGATTGATCCTACGATCCTCATTATACACCCTTGTCTATATCAACAAGGGCTTCACTCTATTTGAGAGTAAGATTGTAATATAGTAAGATTGTAAGATTACAATATTATAAGATTGCAAGATTGTAATATTGTAAGATAGTGTGTATTATCATTGTCTCAATTGATTCTTGTTGATAGCTTAGATATTGTGGTGATATTATTTTTCAAACAACTAGATATTAGAAATACAATATTGTTAGATCCTTTCAATTCTAACAGATCGAGTACCTTTAATATAGGAGGTGTAGTAAGCTTTTGCTTAAGTAGATCAAAAGTTGCTTCACATTTATCCATCCACCTAAATTCTTTTCCTTTCCTTTGAAGGTTAGTTATTGGAGAGGTTATATTTGCATAGTCCTTCACATATCACCTATAGTAACCATTCAGATCCATGAAACTTCAGACTTTTGTCACATATGTTGGTGGTGGCCAATTCAAAATAACCTTTATTTTCTTAAGATCTACAACGATCCCTTTTTTTGATACAATATGCCCTAGGTATTGCATTTCTGGCACATAAAATTTACACTTGGACAAGTTCCATACAATTGATTTTTCCTTAACACTTCCAACACAATTCTAAGGTGTTTTTCATGTTTTGTTTTATCTTGGGAATATATCAATATATCATCCAAGAATACCAAAAAAATCTATCCAAATAATTCCTAAAGATACTATTCATTAAGTTCATAAATTTTGTTGGAGCATTTTTCAAAAGGTAATATAGTAAACTCATAATTTTAGTATCAAGTTTTGAATATTGTCTTATGTGTATCCTCCTCATAAATTTGCAATTGATGATATCCAGACTTAAGATCAATCTTCAAAAAGATAGTATATTTAATCTAATCAAAGAGATCTTCAATACTGGGTAAAGTATATTTGTTCTTGATGGTTATCTTGTTTAACATTCTATAATCTATACACAATATCAAGGAACCATCCTTTTTCTTTATGAATAGCACAAGTGCACCCCATGGTGATACACTTGGCATGATTAATCATTTTTCTAGTAACCCTTGTAGATGTACTTTTAGCTCTTGTATTTATATAGGATTCATTCTATAAGGTGCTCTATGTATAGGCTTAGTTCTAGGTTGAAGCTCTATTGTCAAGTCAAATCCATGCTTGGGCAGTAATACAAGTAAATCTTCTAGAAATACATCCCTAAACTCCTGAAGAATTAGGTTTTTCCTGAACACCTCTTCTTTCTTTTCTTCCTCAATTTCATTTATCTTAATAACATAGACCGTTCCTCCATTTTGATGGCTTTCCTAAGTTGCATTTCTAAGAGGATTTGATGTTGAAAAGCCCCTCGCAAGCTATAAATATTTCATATATCTCTACCATATTTCGTGTACTCAATTCATATTTCTTGAAAATTAAGTATTGCCTTGTGCACTTGCAACCAATCCATTCCTAGTATTACATCAAATACGTGCAGTGCCGCCACATACATGCACCCCATTGTCATTCCACTAGGTAATATAACTTTTGCCATAGGGTAACATTGATTAACAGAGTAGGTTTATCTTGAACCATACTCGACCTTCCACCCATGTGCCAAGATTCTTGGCCTTTCTAAAATATCTTTAGTTATACTAGTGGAAATAAAGCTATTTGTAGCACCACTATCAATTAAGATTTTAACATTCCTACCAAAAATATTACCCTTTATCAACAATGGTGTGGTTTGACCTTCTGGATTTTGATTCTTTGTTGTAGCATAGATATTGTGTGCGGGTTCCTTAGATGTAGGTTCTTTGTACATCGGTTCGTTTCCATTTGAATTCATTCTTGCTCTATGTGGATAATTATTCGCATAATGTGATCCTCTACAAAGAAAGCATCATTCTTTCAATCCTAGGTGTACTTTCTACTTTTGTCCTTCTTATACTTTTTTTACAAGTGAAGAATCAGCATGTCCTTGAGGAGATTTGTTGTTACCATTAATGCGATTATTGGAATTACAATTATTTCCTTGGAACCTTTTATTGAACTTTCTTTGCTTTCTATCATTCCTTCTATCTTGTCTAGAGGTACTTTTATTTGCCTATTCTTTTTTCCACTTTATAAAACATGTTCTATTTATTTTTCTTATTACCTCTCTACCCTACTCATCTAATCCTTTATAATAAAAATAGAGTTTGAGATATGTTTCAGATTTTTTGGCTAAATCATAGGCCTTCTATAGAGTAGTAGGTTCCCACATATCTACCTCTTACCCTATTCTAGGATTTTCTCCTAATATAAACTTATGGATCTTCATTTAATCATTGTATGCATGCACATATTTCAACAACTTGACAAATATTTGATAATATTTTTCCACTATCCTAGTTCCCTACTGAAGTTTAGTGAAATCCTCAAATTTTTGGGAATAAAAGTGCCCCATGAGGAATCTCTATTTATAGGTTACTATAAATTCTTTCCATTTTAGGTCAACTATTGTCAAAAGTTTTGTATCCTCGCTATAAGTTTCCCACCAATCCAAGACATCACCTATCAAATGCAATGTGGCATAGAGTGTTCGAGTGCCAAAGAAAAAATTCTTCACGTTACAGTAAGTTTTTATATCTTTCAACCAATCCTCAAATTTATCACCATCTTCCTCTCCTTTAAATTTGTAAGATTTTAAATGTTTCATCTCCTTGCGCAACTTGACCTCAAGTTGAACCCTGGCCATTTGTGCCTCAAAAAGGGGTTCATTTGCCTATCTCTTATTAGAATTCTCAGCCTGTATTTATCGACTTAACATGGCATCCAACAACTATTTTTGTGTTTCTACCTATTCCTGAAGTAGGGCCACTATCGCAGTCAGATTCTCTCCATTACTAGGATTTTTTGAACCTACATTTGGGTTTCTATCCTCTACATTAGTCCATCGTGTTTGCCTCATCAATGGGGCAACACCTTCTCTTCTTATCTTTGGTGGTATTTCTCCTTTTCACATAAAAAAGATATAGTAGGAGTCAATTCACCATCACTTATTTTGTTGGTTACTCCTATCATCAACTATTTTTCTAGTTATCATAATTAATCAGATAGATTTAACTATCAATATTTTTTTTGAGCAAGGTATAATCCTTACATAGGTATGTTTTCTATTACATACCAAAATTAGTTTGTGTAGTGAACCTATTCCACTACGAACCATGGCTCTCATACCAAATGTAACTAACCCAGTTTTCCTAACCTTATTTTAGAGTGTTTTTTTAAAACTAATTTTTTTTTATTAAAGTCTATTTCACACTCTTATGTTATTCTGTAGATAATTCTTTAATCCCTTTTACTAGGTTGATCGAATTCACCACTAAGACCATCGTTACCTTACATGAGCAAATCTTGTAGACCTCTATCCCCACCACTTACATATTTCCTTTTATGCAAGAGTGCTAGAAGGTATCCAACTTAAGCTATTGTTTCGTCCTCAAAGGCCAACTCATCCCTTTTTGGTCAATCGAAGGTCAATCCTTTTTAGTTAATCAAAAAGGTTATTCCCTTCCAATATATCGAGAAGGGTCGTACCTTACATTCAATCGAAAGGTCACTCCTTTTCAATCAATCATAAAGGTTAATCCTTTTCAATCAATCAAAAAGGCTAGTGGTAAACTCCTAATCCAACAAAAATCTGTCTATGTGTATGCCTTCAACACGTCAGCCTAATTCCTTATTTTTTGAATGAGCTAGATGTCATAATTCATGATTTCATGCAAGTATAGTTTTCGTAATATTAGGGCCACATACGGTATTATAAATTCTTCGCACTTCTAATTTGAATTGTCTAACTTAAATTGCATAAAAGGATATAAATCCCCTGTCAACTAAAAATGGTCATTCAACAACCATTCATAAGGTGAATGTTGTCGAACATAGAGCTTTTTCATTGATACATTCATTCCTTAATTATCATTATTGACTACTACCTTACTAGATATTTCAATCCTTGAATTACCCATAGTAGCTTAGTTAAGGAATTGTGTTTTTGAAGTTGCTTTCGGTAGTTGATAAGTCAACTACCACTTCACGGCTTTCCAAAGAACTTTTGGAAACTCTTATTCAAGTATTAAACTTTAGGTTTCACATCGAAGAAAATCTCAACCTTATAATAATTCTCTTTTATAATTATTTAATTCCTTACAATACAACTATATGATATTACCCTCAACGCATCATCACAAACAACAATTTAACCATTCAAGAAATTAAAAATCTATTTACCAATAGAGACAAAATCAAAATAATTCATTTATTCGAATTTGATCTCAATTCAGAAAATCATTTATCATATAGGCTACATATACGATTTTACAAGAGATTTGCTTACAAATTGAAAATTTTCTCATCTGTTGAAAAGACATACGTATAAATTTATAGCATAGTCTTTTCCTTTAAAAATCCTCTCCAAAGATAGAAGTTCAAGGGTACATTATAATTATTTTACATTTATTTAATCCAACAAAGATGTCTTGGTCGTGCTAAGTTTTTCTTATAAACACGATCGCAGAAGTCAGTTTTCGCTATTCGTATCCTCATCAGCTCTAGCCTGCAATCAACATCCTCTACTTTTAAGCTCTCCTCAGGAACCACAAATAATAGAATTGCCTTTGGTCTAGGATCATAGATGACCACAAATTTCATATGTTGCATTTCCATTGCACACATTTGAAATTTCTTTGATTTTAATCAAATTGCACGCAAGATCAGTTCTTTCATGCCTATTAATTCGCATGCAAAATCATTCCAATGAAACTTTTCACTTGCACACAAACATTTCAAATAAACTAAAGTTTATCCCTTTTCAAAACATATTTCTATCCTTTCAAAGACGTTCAAAGTTTTATCTAATTAAGAGCATTTCTTAAAGAACTCATCCATCATCAAAGTTAATGAACTCATTTCAATTTATCTATTGAATTCTTAAAAAGCAATACAAAATATTCATAAGCATCTAAAATATTTCCTCCTTGCTAGAATAAAGCTAATTACATATTAGAAAGAGGTCATAGATAGAATACTACATTCTAAGCTTAAGTCAATCCATAGGAACCATTATCAACAATGAGAAAAACTCAAACCTCATCAATTCTTAAATTATGGTTCCATTTCACTCAAGTCAAGCATTCTCACACAACTTCAACGCAATAAGCAATAATGTTCAATCTACCATATTAAAACATTCAATATACAATAATAATAGCTATCTCACCGGTTTAACGGATACAAAAAAACCAAAATATTATCACTAAAAATCTATCAGTAAATCAATTCAAGCATTTTTTACATTCTTTACAAATAGTTTCAAAGAATGCACTTCCAGGATATATACTTCCTATGTTTCTCCAGTATTAACCTAAAATGGTAATAAATAATTCTAACATCTCTACGATGCTCCCAAAGCAACTCACCTTCATTATCCAACTAAACCAATAATAGGAAGATTTCAAATACATTTTATTTAAAAACTAATAGACTAAGGCCCATCTAGTAAACTCAGCAAATGGAGGATTTGGAAAAGGATTATCTTTATTTACCAGGGTAAATTCCTATGAATGAATGTTCAACGAATTTCTAGTTTTAATTAAGCTACCAAATAAAACTATTCACCCCTTTAAAATTTCATCGAACAAACACAAATATCTACCTCAAACTAGATTACCAATCTATGTGTTTCTTTCGATATTCACAAGGCTGAACAAAAACTTTAGCTTATACAAAACTATAGAAAATTATGAAACATCAGATAGTTGCACTTACCCTTACAACAACAATTGAGTTCTCAATATCTGTAAGTTCTCTAGTTATTTCATTTTTCGTTTCAGAAGCGAAGGACCCAAAAACTCAAAGTCACCGCTTCCTCTTCTTGCACCCTTCTTTCTCTCTCCAACTGCCTTACCATTCTCCATTCTTGCTTTTTAGTTTTTCTCCCAACGTGTTTGGCCATGCTTTCTCTACATAGTTTTACTGAAATGTTCTTCGACATGCAATCTCTTCCAACCGATACTTCATAAACCCACTCAATTGTAATAAAGAGCCAATAACCAGTCAAGACACTACACTTAACCAAACACTCTCAATTCTAGATTTCAAAATTATCTCCTATTAATGCAATAATTTTTTTTTAATAAATATAATAAGTCAAGTACAAAGCGCAACCCATCACTAGTAACAAAATTTTATTTCATTTTTTCCTAGTAATAATTATTTACTCTTTTCCTATTTTCACAGCAATAATAATATTATTACCAAATAAAATAGATCCTTTATATGTTATTTTTTCTTTTTTTGAAATAAGACAATAAAAACAATCAAACATTTAACATCCATGCAACAATGCTCTTATTCCTAATAATATTTCATCATAAATCCAATTATTATGCAATCACACAAGCACAACTTAAATTTAAAATTTCTTTATCATATGCAATTTATGATATGCATCATCTTCATGGTAAGAGCATTTATTAATTTTGCTCCTCAAAATATTCTAACAAATAACCCATCACATCATTTCACCAAGGTATTCTATTATCGGTGGTTAGTTTTTTCTTCCACCTATAAGAAACCTATCCATGCACATGTGCTAGTTCTATTAGCAGTATCACATTCTTATATAGAATATATGTTTTGCATAAACTAATCACGAAATAATCAATCATTCCTTTAAAAGGTATTTCACATTTTCCACAAATATATGCTTTGTATAACTAACTAGCACAAAGTCAATCATCTCATCATCAAAACAACCATCAAAGCATAAATCCATCCAAATAAAACAAAGTATGGCAAGGGTGGGTCATGACATTTACATCCTTTTAAATTTTAAGGTTATCTCAATCTCAATGATCTAAGAATAGTGGTAAATTAATCACATCAATGTGTGGTTTGAAGTATTATAATAATGAGTTATGCGGCTCGAATAAAAACAAATATATATTTTAAAGCACACAATAATTTTTTTATTAATTATATTAATTAATTAATTAATATAATGAAAAATTCAATGAAAATATGCATATCCACTTTAATGAGTTTTATTTAAATAAATTTTTATGAGTAATAAGGGAAATATTAGCCCTATCATACCATTTTTAGACAAGAGTTGATATAATTTATTTTTCATCACTCATTATTTCAAATTCTAATGACTATACTTTTCATACTTTAAAATAATTGTAAGTTGAAAAAAAATTCTTTCAATTTGTTGTGTCAAATTTGTTTAGTTGAATGATTGAATTCTTTTATATATTTCCTTAGGAAATATTAATAGTACTAAAGACCTAAGGAGGAATCGGATTGAGAAGACTTAAAAACATAAATCTGGCATTAATGGCTAAACAAGCATGGAGATTATTATCTGGTAGCCTGGGACAAAGTTTGCAGATCTAAAGACCAAGGAGGAATTGGATTGAGAAGACTTAAAAACTTAAATATAGCATTAATGGCTAAAAAGACAAGTGGAGCGGATCACTATAGTCAAGAGGAAGTATTTTTAGGGCACAAAGTTTCTAAATGAGTCATCACCTACAAATGGCTCAGCTTTTGGGAAAGGAATAATCCAAACAAAGAGTCTATTAAGGAAATGACTCAGGTGGGAAATGGGGGATGGTAGATCAATAAAATTCTAATTGAATAGGTGGATAGGAAATCAACCACTCATTTAGGCTCAAAACATTAGGATTCTCAAAGACTTTATAGATGCAACCTTTGGATACAAAGTGGTTGATTTCCTTCACAAAACAAATAACATCTATAGGTGGAAAAGCATTCACAACATCCATCACCCTAAAGAATCAAGGGCCTTAGAAATATTTCTCAATTCCATAATCATCCCCATAGGAGAAGTTAAAGATAACATTATTTGGGCCCCAACAGAAGATGGGAATTTTATAGTCAAATTTTCTTATCAACTCCTCATTCCCTAGGAAGAAATCCAAATTCCTTTCAATTTGGTATGGATCAAACACCTTACCCCAAAAATTGCTTTCTTTTCTTGGCTTGCCATTCAAAATAAAATTTTGATAGTTGATAACCTCATTAAAAGAGGGATCATTATCCCAAATAGATGTTTTTTATGTGTATCTAACTAGGAATCCTCCCACCACATATTTCTCAATTGTTCCTATTCCATTTCCATTTTTGACAACCTCTTCCAAAGATTCTAAATCAGTTGGGTAAAACCTCCTTTTATTGTGGAGTTGTTCATTCAGTGGCCTCAACCTTTCCACCATCCCAAGCTAAGCATAATTTGGAGGTTCTGTCTATATTATTTTTTTTGGAAAATATGGTTAGAAATAAACCAGAGAGTGTTATCTAATTTTTCTAAGGATATTTCATCTGTAACCAGTAGAATTATTTCCTTTGCCAAAGAGAATGGTTCCATTATTTCGTATGATCATACTTCATTCTCTAAACATTTCCTAGGACATGATTGTATCTCAATCCAATCCCATAAGCAAAATTAAATGGTGTCCCCCACCCAAGATATGGGTCAAATTGAATTTTTATGGAGCAACAAAAGATAATCTAGGCAAAGCACGAGGAGGTATAATTTTTTTTTTATTTGTGGAAAACATCCCAAAAGGGATGTCACTTTTGGGTAAGACCCAAGGAGGCAGGGGTATCTATTCTATCAAAAATGCCCAAGACTCGAACCTGGCCTACCACCTTTGACAACACACAAAACCAATTTAAAAATAAGTAAATAACAACAAAAATAATAAAATAAAATAAAAAACATGCTCCTTGAGTGTGTCAAAAACAAAAGCACAACCAAACACACACACAATAAGATAAAATAAACCACAACACGAACCACATAAAAAAACACAAGAACCACATAACAAAACACAAAAAAGACAAAAACAACAGAACACTACAAAGACATAACCCAAAAAAACATGAAAAATAAACACAACCAAAACCTTAAATATTAAAAAAATAATAATAAAATAAAAAATAAAAAACAACCAACAATAGACAATAAACAAAAACAAAAAACATAGAAAACACTCACACAAAAAAACACGAATTAACACAAACAAAGAGAAACACAAGAACAAGAACGACAAAAACACAAGAACAATAACAAAAAACATTAAAAAAAACACAAAATAATAAAAACAAAAGAACAACAAAAAACAACACAAAGAACACAAAAACAAAACAAAACAAAAGAACACACACACCTTAAAAAACTAAACAAAAAAAGAAAAAAAATTGAACATAACAATGACCTATCTAGACCAGAAGACTAATAAGGCAAGAAACAACAAAGGAAACAAAAGAAAGAAAAGAGTGAGCTAGGGAACTAAAAAAAAACCTGAATGAACCAAAAGGAAGCAAAAAAAAACAAGAAGAAACTAGGTACCTTTAGAACTGGAGCCATCCAAAGAAATGATAGAAAGAAGAGCTTCCCTAATTTGTGAAACCCACCATCTAGGAGGGTGGCCATAAAAAATAAGATCACCTTTGTCCAAAGCCCAATTAGCTAAAGCATCAGAACTCTTGTTTTGATCTTAAATTGAGGGCGAGGGTGGAGGAAGTAACAACTACAACTGCAGTTGTTACAACTGCAACATGATTGTAATCAACTTTCAAAAATCCCATCTGGATTAATTGAATCTTCTCAATAATTATTTTTATTCCCCAATCAACCTTATGATTCTTGGAAGGAGTCTTCAAAAGATTAATCATAAGTTGAGAGTCGGACTCAACTAACACCTTTTCCCATCCAACCTTAGTAGCCTTATGAAGGCCTCTGAGGATACCATACCCCTCAACAAGGTTATTGGAAATAATACCCAAATTCTTAGCAAAAGTAAAAACCAGGGAGCCATCTGAAAGTCTACCAATTCCTCCCACATTGGCTTTTCCAGGGTTCCCTCTAGAGGCTCCATCAGTATTGACTTTTCCAAAATCCTTAGGAGGAGGTTGCCAATTTCTTGTCCTATCCATCTTACTAAAACTCACATTCCCTTTAAGTTGGTTGCCCTTAGAATATTTAATCTTCAATATTTGCATCACTTGATCCCATCTTTGGTGGGAGTTTTGGGGGTGATTAAGAAGTTGATGGATTGATTCAACTAAGTTGGCTATGGTCTTTTTCCAAATATAGTGAATATCCTTCCTATCTTGATTAAAAATTTGGTTGTTCCTTTTAATCCAAATATTCCAAATAAGAATGGTAGAACCCATCCAAACTAACTGCCTAATAAAATGATCAACACCCTCTTGATTAGGCCAATCCTTCCAAAGTTGTTCAAAAGTAAAAAAATTGGACCATTGTAAGCCAAGTAATGTGGCCATTCTCCTCCATAGCTTAGAGGCTTAAGTACACTCAATAAAAATATTGTTGAGAGTTTCTACATTCTCATCACACATCTCACATCTAAAAGGGCCATGAAAACCATGCTTTATAAGTTTCTCACCAGTAAGCATCCTACGATGCAATAAAAGCCAATTAAAGAACCTCATCTTAGGCTAGAGATTTTGAGCCCATAAGTGAGAAAAATTTTTAGAAGAATGGTCGGGATTATTATGGTATAAGGTCAAATAACCTTGAGCAACTGAATACTCACTCTTAGTAGTGTTGTTCCATCCAAAACAATCTTTTTCATGGGACCAAGAGAGAGATCTCATATGAAGGATGCCTTGGATATCTTGTCTTTGCATTTATAGGATTTGAATAGGCCAGTCCTCAATAGGGATCCAATATCTACCAAACTTTGAATTACCAGTATGGTACCAACAATAATTAGCCACCTTTATCTAGTTAGCTCGGTGAAGCTCCTCCATCCAAGACCTCCAATCAGGAAACTGAGTTATCAAAGGCTTGTGACCATCCCAAGAATCTGTCCAAAAATTTATCTATTGACCATTATGAATGATCCAAAATAAATTTTTCTTTATCAAATCCTCACCAGTATTAAGAACTACTAAAATGGGAGAATCTTTGGTAGGAAGTTGATAGCGAACAAGGTCTTCAAGAATTTTTTCTCAACATATTTAGCACGGAGAGTATTGGCCCAAAGAGCATTGGGGTTATACAAAATCCTCCAATATAATTTAGTAGCTAAAGATTTGATGTTATTAATATAAGACCAGAATCCTAACCCCCTTTATTATTAGGAAGACATAAAGTGTCCCATTTCACCAAGGCCCATTTTCTTTTCTCCTTAGTACCACTCCAAAGGAAACGATGACTGATTTGATCCAGTTCTCAAAGAACAACCTTTGGAATATTCAACATGGAAGATACATAAATAGGAGTAGCTTACTGATTTTACCAAGATGATTCTACCCCCAGAAGAAATCCACATGTTGGTCCACTTTCCAATTTTCTTCTTGACTTTGTAACAACCAATTCCAATATTTATTTTTTTGCTTTTGAATATTTATGGGAAAACCTAAAAAAGTGATTTGAAGGGAGGTCTTCTTATATCTTAATTTATCCAAGACCATGGGTTCTAGTCTAGCAGAGCAGTGAAAGAAAATAACTTTAGATTTGTCTTCATTGATCAACTGCCCAGTAGCCTTAGAAAAATAGCTAATGATTTGCTTAATATTAGAATCTTCCTTAACTGTAGCTTTACCTAAGAGTAGAGTCATCCACAAATTGAATATGAGAGATAGGTCTAGCTCCATTAGCAATGGTAACTCCCTAAAGGGTTTTTTTCCCTCTTTTTGGTTATAGTCCTACCCAAGCATTCATCAAGAATGATGAATAAATAAGGGGATAGCGGGTCATCTTGCCTAATACCTGTGAAATCTAGGAACGACTGAGAAGGCCTGCCATTGATAATAAATAATTAGGAAACTGAAGAGATACATACCATAATCCAATCCATCCAATCCTTAGAGAAACCAAATTGCCTCAAAAATTTGATAAGTGCCAATCCACTCTATCATAAGCTTTGGATAAGTCTAATCGAATGAACATGGAAGGAGATTTTTGCATATCCATGGAATAGATGGCTTCCTGAGTAAGAACTATCTCATCTACTATTTGACGCCCTTCCACATAACCCCCTTGATCTGGGAAAATAATCTTATGCCAAAGAGGCTTTAACCTTTCTTCCATGATTTTAGTAATGATTTTGAGAAGAACATTACGTAAAGCAATAGGTCTAAAAGTTGAGATATGATCAACCTCTTGAGATTTTGGAACAAGAGTAATATAATTTTTATTGATAACCTTCAAAATTTCTTTGGCTTTCCTAGCTTCTTCCACCACCTCTAATAAATCAACATGAAGGATATCCCAGAACTCTTGGTAGAACTCAATGGGAAAACCATCAAGACCTGGGGTTTTCCCTTTTTGCATTTTGAAAACTACCTATTGAAGCTCTTTGATAGTAACAGGAGCAGTAAAAATAGAGTTCTCTTCAGAAGTTATAAGATAAGGGATTTCTTGAAGAACATTTTTTTGAGAAGTTGAGTCAAGAGGAGTAGCAACAAAAATATTGGAAAAGTAACCAACAACAATAGAGTTCATGCCATCCCAAGTATAAAAAACATCTCCAGAACCTGATTTTAGAGAATAAATAAAGTTGTGAGATCTTTGAGCTAGAAGATATTTGTGGAAGAAATTTGTGTTTCGATCTCCTTCTTTGAGCCATTGAAATCTAGATTTTTGCTTCCATAAGATTTCTTCTTTTTTTCCCATTCCTCTAACTGAGTTGTGAGTTTAATTTCATCTACACTTCTCTTCTCTGTAAGGCCATCTAAATGGATTTTCTTATTCAAATTTTCAATATGAGCAATAACTTCATGTTTTTTTAATGAACATCCCCAAACTCTTTCCAGTTCCAAGTCTTGATTTTGGATTTAATGTATTGCAATATTTTAGCAAAACATAACATCTTAGTTCCATGCCTAGGTTTACCTTCCTTCCACCATTGTTGCACACGAGGTCTAAAGGAAATGTCTCTAATCCACATTAATTGAAAATGAAAAGGAGATAAACTCACATTGGTTTTCCATATTTCCACCTGTTGAGTGGTATTTTCACCCAATTGTGAAAGTACACTCTCCTTTAGGATTTGGATTCCAAATCCCCTCTTGCAAAGAAGTTAAACAAACAACTTCTCCAAGGTCTCCGTTATATTAGCATTTTGCATATGTGCATTAGTAATCTCAAATAAAGATATTCAATTTAAATGCTTGGAACACCTTAGTGATTGCAAGTAACTGTAAACAAGGGGCAATGTTGGTTTATTTTACCATGAAACTTTAATGATTGTTCATTGAACAAAAATAAATCAAATGTGAGTTGGCCCTCAAATGACCACGATGTAGTGCTTTAATTCCTTTTATCTTGATGGTTTTAAAATAGATTTTATCTTGCATTAAATCCTCAATGATGAATAGGGTCTTCACATGTAGCTTCAAAATGTCACTTTAACTTATCCCTCTTAAATGAAATCAAATTTTCATCAAGATGAACAATTAAGTGCTTTAAGGCAAAGACCTTCAATATAATACTCAAATTACCCCTCTTTCGTAAAATTAGAATTTTTATGAAGAAAGGGTAATTTTAGGCCCAAAATGGGAATTTGTGAAAATGCCATAAAACATAACTCCTTCAATGAAATTGGAATTTCCATGAAGGGAATGTCATCATCGGCTCATGAGTGCAAAACAAAACTGGAAAAATGAAATTTGACCTTAAAATAGAAATTTTATATTTTCGGATTTTTAAAATCTGTGACAAAACAACAACTTCGATGAATTTTTAAAAATACTAAACAACTCCGAAAATGAAATTTCAAAGTGCATATTGGAAGTTTGAACTATAACCTACGCAATGGTGAAATTATTTTTAGATTTTGAAATTTTTTAAATGTTTATTTTAATGCCTGAAAATAAGAAAAAAATCTGAAATTGAAATTTTTGGAAACAGAAAATTAAAAATTTGCATAAAAATAATTGCTGAAAATGCAGCAATGCAAAAGCTCCTTCGAGTTTGATAGCACCCCGTCCTGCAAAACCGAATACGTGAGAGTTTCATACATGCAACCTAGACTATTTGACCTGCAAACAAACACAATCAAAGTAAACTAGGTGCTGGCTCCTAGGGTTTAAAATAATTTCCAGATTGCAGACATTCACATGAAATAACCCAAAAACAATGGGTTATTTCGCTATCGTTTCTCTGTTTCTTTGCTTCGGGCATGGTCTTCATTTTCTGTCATGATTTCGCAACATCTTCTCTGTTCCGTACACTTTGCAATCTGTCACGATTTCTCCTTCAGGCCCTCTCGCTACAATCTGTCACGATTTCGCTATCGTTTCTCTGTTTCGTACACTTTGCCGAAACCTATCACGATTTCGCTACCGTTTCTCTGCTTCGGGCATGGTCTTCATTTTCTGTCGTGATTTCACGACATCTTCTCTGTTCCGTACACTTTGCAATCTGTCACGATTTCTCCTTCGGGCCCTCTCGTCGCAATCTTCACGATTTCGCTATCGTTTCTCTGTTTCGTACACTTTGCCGAAACTTGTCACGATTTCGCTACCGTTTCTCTGCTTTGGGCATGGTCTTCATTTTCTGTCGTGATTTCGCGACATCTTCTCTGTTTCGTACACTTTGCAATCTGTCACGATTTCTCCTTCGGGCCCTCTCACTGCAATCTGTCACGATTTCGCTATCGTTTCTCTGTTTCGTACACTTTGCCGAAACCTGTCACGATTTCGCTACCGTTTCTCTGCTTCGGGCATGGTCTTCATTTTCTGTCGTGATTTCACGACATCTTCTCTGTTCCGTACACTTTGCAATCTGTCATGATTTCTCCTTCGGGCCCTCTCGTTGCAATCTGTCACGATTTCGCTATCGTTTCTCTATTTCGTACACTTTGCCGAAACCTGTCACGAAATCGCTACCGTTTCTCTGCTTCGGGCATGGTCTTCATTTTCTGTCACGATTTCGTGACATCTTCTCTGTTCCGTACACTTTGCCGAAACACGTCACGAAATCGCTACCGTTTCTGCTTCGGGCATGGTCTTCATTTTCTGTCACGATTTCGTGACGTCTTCTCTGTTCCATACACTTTGCCGAAACCTGTCACGATTTCGCTACCATTTCTCTGCTTCGGGCATGGTCTTCATTTTCTGTCACGATTTCGCGACTTCTTCTCTGTTTCGTACACTTTGCCGAAACCTATCACGATTTCGCTACCGTTTTCTGCTTCGGGCGTGGTCTTCCTTTTCTATCGCAATTTCGTGACGTCTTCTCTGTTCCGTACACTTTGCCAAAACCTGTCACGATTTCGCGACCATTTTCATCCTTAAGCTTTTTTATCCACTTGTGCCGCAAAAACGCGACACATCGTGATTTCGTGACGCCTTTTGAGCTATGCACATCTGTCCCAGTTTTGTCGCAATTTCGCGACACCTTTCGAGCTATGCACCTCTGCCCGCTTTCGAGCTGCGAAAATCAAACACGTCACGATTTTGTGACCGTTTCGCCCCCTACTGACGTTGACTGCTTTGACCGCGATTTTTTGACACGTCGCGATTTCGCTACAGTTTTCCCTTTTGCCTTTCTCTCTCTTCTCTGAGCCACGACGGAGCGACATGTCGCGATTTCGCTACACTTTTCTATTTTTGGCCGCGATGGCGTAACGTGTCACGATTTCATGGCATGTCGTGATTTCGCGGCATGTCGCGATTTCGCGACATGTCGCGATTTCGCGACACTTTCTACACTTGCATTTTTGCCCCCTTTTCTTCATTTTTAGCATCTGGGTCACTGGGATTTTCTCTGAAAACTTGCAAAAAGGTGGGTCCCCAATTTTGGGGTGTGTTGTGGATTAGCCACAACAAATGGCGACTCTGCTGTCAAATGCTCCAGAGCATTTTTGTGAGAACCCAACCTGAAATATACGAGCTTAGATACAGGCATTAGCACATAAAAGATAAACAAATACCGACAGATCAAAAGTACATGAAACATCAGAATCATTAGTATTAGCTCGGTGTGTGCTATTTGTTTTCATTCCATATCGCTTGGGCTTGATCAACATTCCATTGTCAGTTTTACATGCATGTATGTGTGAGATTGTAAATGATTTGTGTAACCTAATGAATATGCTTAGAGATTTTGCTTTTACAAATGCATAGACCTTCTAATATCATACACAAATATTCAAGATTATCAAACCCTCTTAGGATCAACCATGTATAATGAATTGTTTTATTAGATCCCAAAGTTGGTTATGAGTCACTATTGTCTTGAACCCATGTGTAAGTGAAAGTGAAATCGAGCTTTGGGAAATCGGACTCCCAACTTAATCTAGATGGGAGTTTAACCCTATTCTTACTACTCTGATTTGGAATTCATTACCTCACTTTGAGCAAAATGATTTAACCAATTATGGAAGAAATGGTCATGCTAGTCTAACCCTTTGAACGGTCAGTGGTCTTGTTTTTTAGACAAGACATGCTGTCATGCATGGGCATACCTAACCCCATAATCCATGACTTAACTTCATTTCTTTGGACCTTGGGGATGACTACCCATCCTTTGCGGAGGACAAGTAGTACGATCCTTTCAATCCAATATAAAGATGAGATGGGAAAAAGTTAATTTTACTTCTTGGATCTTAGGGATGACTACCCATCCTTGCCAGGGACATGTAGTACGATCCTTCCAATCCAAGACTTAGATGAAAATGAAGAATATTATTTTATTACTTAGACCTTGGGGATGACTACCCATCCCTTGCAGAGGACAAGTAGTACGATCCTTCCAATCCAAGTTTTATCATGAAATGAGACATAGGAGCTTTGGGGAATCAGATTCTCAACCTAGGCGAGATGAGAATTATGCCCTATCCTTACTACTCCATGTAGGTCAAATCAAAGCTTTGGGGAGTTGGATCCTCAACCTAAGTTCGATGAGGACTTAACCCTATCCTTACTACTCTGATTTTAGGCTTTAAGCTTAATGGAAGTGGTGAAAACCACTGTTTTAAGGATCATGTTGCATAATAGGATAGACATGAAATATTCCTTTCGCTTGACCCTTTTCCTCCAAGCAAGGTTTTGATCATTTTGCCCAAGATCCTTTTTAATGTGTACAAAATGTGCTTGGTTCTAGATATCTTGGGGCTCAGTTTCCAACCTTAGGATTTTTCTTTATTTATGTTATAGTATAACCCTAAGAGGATTTAACACACTTTAATGATTTGTATCTGAAATGCATATGCAACTAAGATGGCATGTATATGCAAAGTGAGATGTAAGATGAATGCATTGCTCTTTGAATTGCAAATGAAGTATTGCCATCATTTGTAAAACTAACTACTTCATGCATCACAAGCCTCAAACGATATTATTTAACTGTTTGTGTTACATGTGGAGCTTTTACAACATAATTCCAATGTTTCATATTCTCCTGATTTTAGGCATGTGTTAACATCTCAAACCTTTACTCTTTTTTTTTTTTTTTCTTTGACAATGAAAACATGTCAAATAAACACCATCAAACACACGACTTAAATCCTAATCCAAATAGCAATCCCAAAATGAAACTTGAAAACACAAACCAAAACCAAAATCAAAAATATAATACAAGATGATGCAAAGCTTGGATTATCACTTTCCTGGATCCCAAACATGATTAGAACATTTCAAAAGACATATGTCACAATACACATGCCGAATGTTGTAGGAATCCAACCACAATAAGATCATACCAAGCAATGCAACAAATTTCAACTTCCCTCTCTCACCCCACCAATTAAATTTAGTTCCATTAGTATTCATATAGGTGAGATTCAAAATTTTAAATTGATCAGACAATGATTGATTTTCAATTTTATCATGTCTATTCTTTAAAGTGCAAATTTCATCATTCCATTCATAATTTAGAAGTAGGCTTTCCTTTTCAAATGTGAGATATTGCAAACAAGAGCCTATTTCTAAAAGTCTTGAATTCAAATTATTTTTCAAGATTTTGAAGCAATCAAAATCAATCAAGACTTGACAAACATCACCAAGATTTGACATTTCATCATTAATGACATTAGCATCCAAAGGGACATCATGTAATCCGTCACTTGAAATTTTGGTAGCTACTACCAAAGGTAAAGATTTCACCTTGTCATCCATACTCAACCCATCATGGTTAGAATTTACCACAACTTGATGAGTGTTAGTAGCTTTTTCTTCTTCCTCATTGTCTTCTTCATCATCCAACACCTGTTCAAAAACACCAAAGTTAGGCACCCAATCAAACATGCATCCATCTTTTTCAAAACAAGAGCCTAATTTTTCAAGATATGTGTCGCGTGACACCTTTCCATGATCAATGGCTTGAGTTGCCTCAAAATTCATATTTTCATTAGGATCATCAATAGTATCAAACCCACACCACTTAGGTTTTGTAATTTCATGATTTTGAGATGGCATAGACATTGTAGAAACAATAGGTGGATCAAGATTTTCTATTTCTTGCCCCTCAAGGGGAACAAAAACAATTGATTCTCCTTCTTGATCCATGGTAGTAACATCATTATCCTTCTCAAACCTTTGATGAGATTCCAATCCTTCTTCCAAAACATTTTCAGATTGCACAGGACTTGTAATATCCTCATGTGAAAGGGCAATTGTATCATCCTGCATATCAATAGGCACACAAATTTCATTAGCAGTTTTGGAGTGAGCATACTCTTCCCAAGAATCATGATGATCATCTTTCAAAATCAAATTGTGATGCTCAACTATTTCTTCTTCATCTTTTAATTCATCAACATGTTTCTCATCAAATTTATCTTCACCTTCCTTAGATGGTTCAATTACTTCCAAAATTGGGTTATTGCTTGTATTCAAATTGATAAGGCTATCATAATCCACATGTGTAACCCATGATTCAATTTTATCACAATTTGGAAGGTGTGGATCTTCTTGGTCATCATTTTCAACAATGTCATCCGAAACCGATTCATCCTCATAGGATTCATCTTTTGGTGAGTCAAGGGTTTCCAATTTGTCACATGTTTCAATACTAGTTGGATCTAGTACTCCTCCCTTGCCTAAAATCATATTCTTATGAAAATCATTAAAATTGATTTTAGAAGCATCTTTTGAATCAAGATGAGTATCTTGAAGTTGATTCATACTTAAGAAAGATGGTTGATCTTGCATAGTAGGTTGAGGATTTTGAAATTGATTGAAGCTTGGGAATGATTGTTGATTCTGAAATTGATTCACACTTGAACTTGGTTGAGGTGGATAAATCATTGGGTGGGTAAAGGAAGTATTAAATGATTGAAGATTACATGATCCAAAACCCACACCATAATTTTGACAACTCAATTGTTGCTCAATTGCCATTGCTTGAGTATAGGCTTGAGACAAAGATGTGATTAGGGGCATCCCTCGCAAATATGTGGAAATGAGTGGGTCAAGAGCATTGACATATATTTGGAGAGCCACTTCTTCTTGCAAAACATAACATGTCACTAATTGAGCATATAATCCAAAGAACCTTTCAGAAAATGACTTCACATTTTCACTTGGTCCTTTTTTGATGGTGAAAAATTGCTCATACATGCGGATTGGGTCAACTTGCTTTTTGTTGAATTGATTAAGAAATGTTGTCTCTAATTGAGCCCAAGAAGTGATAGACCCTAAAGGTAGACTTGTAAACCAATCATATGCCACTTTGTCCAAGGTGTAAGGGAACATTTTACAAACAACATCATCATACCAAATTGTTAAGTGATTCACAACAAATTTGAATGCTTGAATATGTTCTTGTGCAGTATTTGTCCCATTAGACGAAAATCGAGGAAGACATCTCTCAAAACCGACGGGCAAATAATGTTGAACTCCTGGTATGTTCAATGGGCTACCTGTCATCCATGGTGAAAACATAGCCATTAGTGAATCTTAAAGAATATAACTTTAATACCCAAATTTTTTTATTTATTTATTTATTTATTTTTTTTTAACATCAAATCAAATCCCATTATTCCTGTATGAACAATCAAAGCGTTAGAACAATGCATAGCAATTCATGTCCTCCTTTTAACAGCACAAGGTTGTATTGTTAAAAGAGGGCTAAAGATAATAATCAATAGGGCATGAAATATTCAAAATTTAAATCCCTATAGCATTTAAATCATACTAAAATAAACCAATTCAGGCCCTCCTTCTAGCGCCAAAATGTTGAGTGGTATTTTCACCCAATTGTGAAAGTACACTCTCCCTTAGGATTTGGATTCCAAATCCCCTCTTGCAAAGAAGTTAAACAAACAACTTCTCCAAGGTCTCCGTTATATTAGCATTTGCATATGTGCATTAGTAATCTCAAATAAAGATATTCAATTTAAATGCTTGGAACACCTTAGTGATTGCAAGTAACTGTAAACAAGGGGCAATGTTGGTTTATTTTACCATGAAACTTTAGTGATTGTTCATTGAACCAAAATAAATCAAATGTGAGTTGGCCCTCATATGACCATGATGTAGTGCTTTAATTCCTTTTATCTTGATGGTTTTAAAATAGTTTTTTATCTTGCATTAAATCCTCAATGATGAATAGGGTCTTCACATGTAGCTTCAAAATGTCACTTTAACTTATCCCTCTTAAATGAAATCAAATTTTCATCAAGATGAACAATTAAGTGCTTTAAGGCAAAGACCTTCAATATAATACTCAAATTACCCCTCTTTCGTAAAATTAGAATTTTTATGAAGAAAGGGTAATTTTAGGCCCAAAATGGGAATTTGTGAAAATGCCATAAAACATAACTCCTTCAATGAAATTGGAATTTCCATGAAGGGAATGTCATCATAGGCTCATGAGTGCAAAACAAAACTGGAAAAATGAAATTTGACCTTAAAATGGAAATTTTCTATTTTCGGATTTTTAAAATCTGTAACAAAACAACAACTTCGATGAATTTTTAAAAATACTAAACAACTCCGAAAATGAAATTTCAAAGTGCGTATTGGAAGTCTGAAGTATAACCTACGCAATGGTGAAATTATTTTTAGATTTTGAAATTTTTTAAATGTTTATTTTAATGCCTGAAAATAAGAAAAAGTTCTGAAATTAAAATTTTTGAAAACAGAAAATTAAAAATTTGCATCAAAATAATTGCTGAAAATGCAGCAATGCAAAAGCTCCTTCAGTTTGATAGCACCCCGTCCTGCAAAACCGAATACGTGAGAGTTTCATACATGCAACCTAGCCTATTTGACCTGCAAAACAAACACAATCAAAGTAAACTAGGTGCTGGCTCCTAGGGTTTAAAATAATTTCCAGATTACAGACATTCACATGAAATAACCCAAAAACAATGGCATAAATTTCACATACAAATCTGAAATTTGGAAGGAGAAAGATAAAACAATTAAAATAGAGCATGCAGAAAATTTCTCATTCTTTCTTGCTAACAAGGCCTAAAATTTCTGAAGAGAAGCTTTTCCATTCAAATTATATTCCAAGTTTTACATATCAAATTCTACCGCAATCTGTCGCGATTTCGCTACCATTTCTCTGTTCCGTACACTTTGCCGAAACCTATCGCGATTTCGCTATCGTTTCTCTGCTTCAGGCATGGTCTTCATTTTCTGTCGCGATTTCGTGACGTCTTCTCTGTTCCGTACACTTTGCCGAAACCTGTTGCGATTTCGCTACCGTTTCTCTGCTTCGGGCATGGTCTTCATTTTCTGTCGCTATTTCGCGACGTCTTCTCTGTTCCGTACACTTTGCCGAAACCTGTCACGATTTCACTACCGTTTCTCTGCTTCGGGCATGGTCTTCATTTTCTGTCGTGATTTCGCGACGTCTTCTTTGTTCCGTACACTTTGCCGAAACCTGTCGCGATTTCGCTACCGTTTTCTGCTTCGGGCGTGGTCTTCATTTTCTATCGCGATTTCGCGACGTCTTCTCTGTTCCGTACACTTTGCCGAAACCTGTCACGATTTCGCTACCGTTTTGATACTTAAGCTTTTTTATCCACTTGCACCGCGAAAACGCGACACGTCGCGATTTCGGACACCTTTCGAGCTATGCACCTCTGTCCCAGTTTTGTCGTGATTTCACGACGCCTTTCGAGCTATGCACCTCTGCCCGCTTTCGAGCTGCGAAAATCAAACACGTCGCGATTTCGTGACCGTTCCGCCCCCTGCTGTCGTTGACTGCTTTGATCGCGATTTTTCGACACGTCACGATTTCGCTACAGTTTTCCCTTTTGCCTTTCTCTCTCCTCTCTGAGCCGCGACAGAGCGACATGTCGCAATTTTGCTACACTTTTCTGTTTTTGGCCGTGACGGTGTAACGTGTCACGATTTCGCGGCGTGTCGCGATTTCGCGGAATGTCGCGATTTCGCGACACTTTTCTACACCTGTGCATTTTTTTCCCCCTTTTCCTCATTTTTAACATCTGGGTCACTGGGATTTTCTCTGAAAACCTGCAAAAAGGTGGGTCCCCAATTTTGGGGTGTGTTGTGGAATAGCCACAACACCACCATGACTGGCCAATGATTCAAACTAGTATTGTTAAGAGTCTTCACTTTAAGAATGTGACCATAGATTAAGAAAATTTCAGAGAGCAAAAATCTATACAATCTCTCCATTATACAAGTTAAGCCTTGCTTTATGTTAGACCAAGTCATAAGGCTATTATCTGGTTGGATGTCCACAAGATGGAGGTTTGCAATATATTCGCTCATGAGGTCAGTGCTTTTGTCCAAATTTCTATTTCCTCCCATTTTCTCATCCAGAGAGAGGATGGTATTGAAATATCCTCCGATCAAGATCCAAGCTTCAGGAAAATGAGAGATAATATGATTTATATCCTTCCACCGTCTTCCTTTTTCCTCCAAAGCAGTCGAAGTATAAATAGTAATGCAAAGCATAATTTGGTTGGAATGTCTACTTTGAATAGCTATAGCCAACAGACCCCAACTACCAACCATATGGTGAATAACTACCTCTTTTGGGTCCCAAAGACAAGCAATGCCACCAGAAGTCCCCCGGGAACTGAGGGAAACCACTTTTCCAACTCGCCAAATTTTACTGGCAATTGAGTCCATATCCTCCATTGACATATTTGTTTCTTGATGGAAAACAAGATGTGGATGATTTATCTAAATCATTCTTCTAATTTCATTTTGTTTTGAAATACACCCTTTGAGTCCTCTAATATTCCAAGTGATGATCTTCATTAATACCAGGGCTACAAAATTTGGGAAGGGCATTAACCTTACCTTACTCTACAAGATTTTCACCTTCTTTTACCATATGATATTGATTGGTCTTGCGATTTGCTTTTTGATTCGAATCCATATTTAGTTTTTTTTCCATGTTTCTTGACTTATTCCAATTGAATCTGAGATGGCTTCTAACCTTGAAGAATGCTCATACACAGCCAAAATTTTACTAGAGGGTTCAACGGAATCTATATTGGGACCTGTATTATTTGAATTTTTGACATTTAAAAGATTGTTTTTCTTTTGTAAATTTTCTCCCTTTTTTTCAGTTGAAAACCTTTGATTTGTTGGTTTGTCTCTGAGTTCTTCCCTTCATATTTAAATTGTGTTTCTAAGATTTTTTTTTTCCATTATTTTATCTTCCTCACTTGGGACATCATTTGTGGAAAGGCTTTCGAACATATTAGCAGATGACTTTGATTGATCCTTCATAACTAGTTTTTTTCTGAGTGTTCTTCTTAGGCATTTGGAAACCTGCTGAGTTTATATCTTCTTTCTTTTGATCATGAATTTTATTTGGGCAAGCACTAGCCAAATGACCATATTCATGGTAAATTCTACAATGAAAAGGAATGTTATCATAGTCCACTACTTGCTCCCAAGTGTCTTCCTCAAATTGTAATGTGATATTTTTAGGTAGGGGTTTGTCAAAATCTATTAAAACACAAATCTGAGCATAAATAATAAGTCCAAAATTTTGAGTACAATCAGCAGTCATCATAAAAGTTCCTAAAGATTTTTCAATTGAAGAAAAAATAGTAGGATTCCAAAATTCAATAGGGAGACCAAAGAGTCTAACCCACACGGGAGCTATAGAAGGCATATCTTCTTCAGTTTTAAATTTAGTATGTCAAGGCTTCATGAAAAGCCCTGCCCTTCCAAAAAACCAAGGACCCCCTTGAAAAGTTTTATCTCTATCTTCTTTATTAACAAATAAAACAAGAAAATAACCATTTGGATAAATAGAGATTTGTAACTCACCTTTAGTTTTCCAGATTTTTGCAGCCTAGAATTTGAAAGCAGATAGGCTCGAATGAAAACCAATGAACCAACAAATTAGTCCTATTTTTTCCAAATCTTCAATGCTAGTTTGAATGTTACCCATATCAAGCTTAACAATAGGAGTTCCATTAGCTACTTTAAGACATTCCGATTCCATTTTCTTGGGATTAATATTAGGCATTATTAGAGGTTTATGGGAAGCCCTAAGATTGATATTAACATTGGGCTAAGGCTATCCACATTGGTAGGCATCCCTAAAAATTATTTTTGGGACTGAGTTTTTGAAATTCTTACCCTTGATAGGGGTTTTCACATTAGAATTATTTTGTGGGTACACCTTAGCACCAGATTCACTTGAGATATGTGCCATTTTTTGATCAACTGCTTGAAACTTATTTTGTGATCTCTTTAATCCTTACCCTAGACGTCGTGGAAAGGTATGGTTTTCACTTTTCTTTTGTGTACAAAATTAGAAGCCATTGTCACTCAAGTTCACACTATGATCTGTTGAAAGATAAATTTCTAACCCATCTTGGATCCCCTACAATATTTCTTGCTAAAATATTGAGCATAAACCACAAAAATATTGGTCGTTAGGGCTCGAAGGCCCTAAAAACCAACCTTTGGAGCTGCTTGCACTCAACCCAGATGAAATCCTCGCATAGCCGCTTGCCTAAAATCTCATTCACACATAGGGCTCCTCTAGGATATTTGTTGTTCCAAATGATATGAAAATTGGTGGAGACATTCTAAGGTTTTTTAGGCATCTACCCTCGAAATTTCAGCTCAATCAGAGTCCGGATGAGGGAGATATGGCCGAAAAAAGTTTGATAGTTTGGGCAGTACTGCGATAAAACATCCCTCTAAAGCAAATTTTTTTCATCTCATAGTATGATTTTTGGAGAAGGAGGTATAATTAGAGATCACAAAGGAAACTCAATTTTAGCATTTTTTGAATACCTTGGTGAATATTCCAATCATATGGCTGAAGCAACGACATTATGGAGAGGTCTTGTATTAATCAAATATATCCTAGGTAGAATCATTATTGAAGGGGATTCTCTCAATATCATTAATTACATGAAAATCTCCAAAAGATCATCTTGGAAAGTTAGAAGCTGCATTGAAGAGGCCAGGAAACTTGCTACTCACTAGCAAGAAGTTATCTTCCAACATGCTTTCAGAGAAGCAAATAAGGTAGTAGATAAACTGGAAAACATTAGGGTTGATGGTCCAGGTTTGTTGACTTGGACAAACACACTACCACAGGAGGTACATGCATTAGCCACTATTGAAAAAATTGACAATGATTAGTTGGGTTACCATATTTTTTATAAGTTTCCTCACTATGTGTAAGAGTGTTGAAGTTTCAAAAGGTCCTAGTAGGACAATAGGCACCAAATTTCAAAAAGTCTTTGAGGTCTTGGTTTTTTGGCCCATCCTTTTGAATAACAAATTCCATCATTTTCATGACCCCTTCTCTCTGTGGAACTATTAGTTGGATGGTTGTATCATGATCATATGGACTTGTTTCGAACTCATTCATCTCATGAATCTTAATCTACATCATTTCCATAATAGGGAGGTGTCCTGTCACATAACCCCTAGCATATCTGGTATCTATGTCCATTGCCACATGATCTGTCTGTTTCTCCAAAAAAATTGTGATTTTTCAATAGCCATGAGTGCTAGTTCATTCCCAAAGCCTACTAACGTCTCAAACAGAAAGTTTGGGAACAAATCAAAGGATGTTTTTTGCAGATATAGTGGGGACATCAACAATGCAAATGGAGGTCTCACTCTTTCCAATTCGAGTGATCCCTACCGCATGTGGAAATATCATTGGCACCAAAATATTTTTAGAGATGTTTATTTGAAGATTGGTAAGATTTACTCCAGGACCAAGACAAGAAATATGATAATGCTGAAAATCATCATTTTTGAAAAATCCAGAAGTCTTGGAACCATCACTAAATGTGATAGGGTGGGAAAAACTTGCTGCATCAGAAGTAATTTAGAAAATTACTCACTTCTTCCTAAAATTCTTAGACTTTGGGAGAAGCTAAGAAGAACCCAGAAGTTTCTAGCAAAAATGTAAATGAATAGAATGAGGCCATGGGTAGGTTGCTCAAATGTTCCTGCTGTTTGTTTTGGGCAGTGCCCAAGGGGCTTCTTTATTTTTCTTGAGTTCAAATTTCATATTGTAGTCTTGAAGGATGGGTCCTTTTCTTTGTGTTTGTTGTAATATTTTCTTCCGATGTAATAGGTGAATATTTACCTACTTTTTTGAGGGTTTTGTATACTTCCTCTTGGGCTTAAGCTGATGCCTGTTGTTATCTATTGATGTAAAAGGTATTTGGGAGCCTTCATATTTCTTGGCATAATATAATATAAATTAACTTACCCAAAAAATAGTACTCTACATGCACCACTTAATAGTACTCTACATACATCTTACTTAAGACGCAAGCCTTATAAAATGTCTTAAGAAAGAAAAGAACTAAAAAATAATAATTAAAATAGTGGAACAATATCCCTTAAAAACTTTTGACATATTTCATGTTAAGTAACAATTATCGGGATATAAAACTTTAGACAACTATGTGATGATGAGGGTTATGCATAGCGGCTATTTATAGCAAAATTGACTAAAATTAGGATTTTTGAATTTTTTAATTGGCTAATTTTGGGACCTTTCACTGGGGTCCATTCGTCTAAAATTTTTAGGGTGCAATTTTTTGGGAGTCGAATCGCCCAACCGTGATAAATAATTTTTTTTTATTATTTTAATTCGCCAACCACTTTCACCCAAATGCACGGACCTTTCACCTACAAATTATAAATAATTTTAATTTTCTTGGCAAATTTGCCACTTATACCACTATACATGCCTAATGTGGTAGTGAAACCCATACACCTGAGAACGATGGACAAGCCTGAGAACTTTGTAATTGCGAAAAAAATATAAGAACTAACGAGAAACCCTTGGAACCTATGTTGATAGTCAGTGAAGGCTACCATCACCATGAAAGGACAATAGGCATAGAAGGCTACTAGTACCACTATCATAAGTCGATAGCCTTTGGAGGCTACTATCACCATGAAAGGATAGTAGTCTATTATAGGCTACCATCCTTTCATGGCGATAATGGTCTAATATCCAAAATATGAAAGGAAAATATTCATTAGGTATTATTTTATTTTAAAAATATGACCTTAGGATCTTATGGATTTTTGATAATATTTTTTCAAATTCATTAGGTAAAGTATAATATATTAGAGACTTTAAAGGAATAAAAAAGGTCCATATTTATTTTAAGGCAATCAATTCTACTTTTTTTTATATTATTCTTAAATAAAATAACTCTATTATTTCGATTCCGTCAGACCTATTAGTCTATGCACCTTATGCTATACAAAATTTATTTCTTACTAATTTTCTAAGGAACAAGGAAGATTTATTTAAGAAAAATAAATTTTAGATGAAACTATATATTCTTTGTCATAAATAATTATATTCCATAAATAATGGTAGGATTTTAGCCAAATGATTATTAAACTATGTATGAATAAGGCTTCTCATAGATTCACTAGAAATATATTCTTAAGATTCTAATAAAGCTAGATTTTTCTAAGAATTGGTGTGAATATATTTTTTTATTGTATTTTATCTTTATAATCGTCAATTATATTTATTTGCAATCCTACATGTTTCTTCAATAGACCTAAAATTTTACAATAAGGGGACCCTATATCTCCATGATATCTTTATTATTTTATGGAGACATTGACAAGATCTTAGACCAAAGTAAATACAAATTCATACCTTTATTGAAACAACGTATCTCGATGCATTTGTCAATTGGATATATGGGATTAAATGGACTCCCATATTAAATCATGATTATGTTATTGTTGTATTTTAACAAACCATACAATAGTAATCAATTGTTAATAATGCATATATCACTTAGCAATATTTGAACCTATATATCCATATTTGTTTTTAATTTAGTGAAAAATCCCTTGCGAGGGTTGCCTTGGTATGAGAAACCATGACCAGGGGGTTCTACACCATCAAAATCACCCACGAGTCACGCTTGACCCTGACCGCACCAGCATTATCAACTAGATTTTGGGTACCCAATGTGCGTTTGGTAGGGTGGAGATTCGAACCAGGGACCTCCCTTGGAGGATTTCCCTACTCTCTCCAACTCACCTACAACACGTGGGTGTTTTTTCAATGAGTTTACACATGTTTTTATGATGGGTCATGGTCCCCTAATATTGAGTGGAGTATATATCCATATTGGGAACCCATCTTTTTAATTACTTGATATCATGTCATTTGATTAGGTATATTGATATTTTATCCTCACACATAGTCAACTTATCTTATTAATGACATGTTATTTCTATCAATTGCTTCTAAAATATATGCCTAGTCATATCTAGGATTTTATCTAACTATGAATCAACATGAGGGCAAATGATAAAAAAAAAATCATTTCTTTTATTAAATACCCTTGTCAAATCAAGCTTCTTTAAGTATAATTTTAGGATTTGGCATTAACTAAATTCCCAATTCCTACCTTGGAATACCTTTATTTTATGAAATACCAATAAATTGAGAGGTGGCATTATCTCTTAAATACATTCAAGGTCAAATTAGAAGGATGGAAAGGGAATTTTTTCTTATTTTTGAAAAAAATTAATTGATAAAATCAAATCTTCAATCTTTCCTTATCAATATGATGTCTTTGTTTTGGATGACATCAAAGATTATAAATTATATTAACAAATGCAAAAACTGTATATTCAAAAATTAAGAAAGGAGGATAATTCATCTTTGTTATTGGATAAGATTTGTAATCCATAAGAAAAGGGTGATTTGGGATTCGAGAATAATAATTATATAAATTAATCACTAGAAAGAAATCAACATGAAAATGCTTCATCATCAAAGATCCCTTACAAAGAATAATTATTCATAGTAAATATATGTATGGGAGAGACATGGAGACTTGTTTTAGAACAAAATAAACTCACAAAATATCCTATAATTTGAAACTTTACAAGAGAAGGCATATATTTTATTTTTCCTAGTTTGTGATAGAGCATGGGATTACATGGTAAGGTTGAATTTTAGGACTCTTGCTATCAAAGGTTGCCTTTCAGTTATGAAACAATATAGGCCCACTATAGGGCAATATCAATAAAGTAATTTGGAAATTAGGTAGTTCACTGTATTGATAGGAAAATTTTACAATAAAAACAACTATTGCTCCCATTAAAGAGACTCTAGATAAGGTTTTAATTCTAAATAAAATTCTACCAAATATTAGAATCATTATTCTCTTTAGTGGGATACATTAAGAAAGGACAATGATAACTTAATATTAGTTTACACTTTTACTAGATACAAGTATGTAATTATGGTAGAAGTGAAAGAAAACTTTCCTTGAATAAAATTTTAGATTAATAAAACCTTTATCAAATAATGTCTTTCCTATAGTTAGATTGTAAAAATAAATTTGGATTAATCATTCACTTAAAAATAGGCCTTCAAGGACCTATTAAATGCTTTTTATATCTTAATTATGAAGAAATCGTCACTTATTTGTTGAGTCAATGCTCCTAATCATAGAAAACTTAGAGATGGTTTTTGTAAAATTTGGCCTTTGTTGGGTAATGCATTCTTGCATTAAGGGTGGGTTGATAGAATGAAAATATGCTTTAAATATCTTCTTCAATGATAAGGGATATTAGACCCACTAGTACTTTGGTTGGATTGATGGTTGGAGATAAATGCAAGAATATATAAATATAGAAAGTATCATGAAAAAGAGATATATCTATAAATTTAGTATGACTTGAACAATGTATAAAGGCATGGCCTCTAATATATTATCAACATAAAATTTTACTATGTTAATTGAATGTATAATAGCACAATGAATATGCATAGTATAACATTGGGTAATTTGCTCATGATGAGTTTAGCACAATAGCTTGTTCAAGATGATTGCAGCATAGTAGCTTGCTCAAAATGATTGCACTGTAATAGCCTATTGTGGACTATTACAATGTAGTTTTTCATTGGTAAATATTGTAACAACCATTAAGGAATAATAGTACCATAAACAAACTGTTTGTATGGAAGTACAATAAGACTGGTGACAAGGATTGTATGGAAGTACAATAGTAAAATTTATTAGTAAAAGTATCAACATCATGGTAACATATTTTTATCATGAGGTCAAAGTATCTTGGGATATTATGTATATCATATAAAATTTCTAGATTGTGTCTAGAAGTGTCAAGTACCTTTGGAAGTAATATGTAATACCAAGAAGAAATATATAAGTACATATTGTATTTTGACTTTTTTTTGTAATTATAAAATATCATGAGAAGAGTCCAAAAGAGATATATAGAACTATGTGATAAACTACAAAATATGATGAGAACAATCCAAGAGGATATATATATATATATATCCTCTTGGATTGTTCTCATCATATTTTGTAGTTTATCACATAGTTCTAGATATCTCCTTTGGACTCTTCTCATGATATTTTATAATTACATAGTTCTATATATATATATATATATATATATGTGTGTGTGTGTGTGTGTGTGTGTGTGTGTGTGTGTGTGTATACAACTATCCATATATATATCTATATAAAGATAATATTTTGAGGCTTTTCCTATCTATATTTTTCATTCATGAATAGCTATCTCACATAAGCCTATAAATCAGGGATAGCTCTCGCCATGGGAATCGAGTTGAGCATTCAAGATCTCAAACAAGATAGCTTCAATTAACAGAGTGATGGATAGCAAGCATAGCTAGCCAAAGGAAAAGTGCATCTTTATAGAGAGTGTGATTGAGGGATTGTTTGGGTAAGAGTTGTTGAAATATTGGTAATCTGATTTTATTGGCCAAGGTTGACAACGGATGATGTACTCATTATGTAAACCTATAAGCAATCACTATGTAATGTACTTTGCTATGATTTGATGTATATAGCCTTAATAATATTGGTTAAACCATTGTTATGGTCAAAATTAATAATTTAAAATAAAATTAAATATATATCATCTTAGGTTGTGTAAATATTAATGTTGAGAATTTGGTATAAATACCTTTCAATCACCAAATCCATTATGATAGAGTGAAATTACAATGACATAGCCAATATAACTTGTACATCTTGGTGCCTATATTTATTTTTCACTAGATAGGTTATCATAAAGTCATCCTTTATTGCCATGACCTCCTTGGTGCGAGCCTATGGTTACATGACTTCCTTGGTGCCAAAACGTGGTGACAATATATAGAATATGACAAAGCCTTCAACACCAAATGCATGTGTCAACACCCATTATTAGAGCAATAGAATATAAAAAATATTTGATGTCTAACACTTATCTATATCGTATCCATTTAGCCATTTATGTTGATAATTTTTCTTTGAATTCTACATTACTTTATTTTTAAAAAATATAAAATGTTACATTTGACTCCTTTTAGCAATTGATTTTAAAATTTATTCAAACACATTGATGTAATGCATGCTTCAGTGACTCTCACTTAGAAATAGGGATAGGAGACATGAGGATTTTTTTTAACATCTAGTTACAAGTCTCTATGATATCTAAACAACTTGCAATATAATCAAGACAAAATACAAAAAATGATCATCAAGTTTGGGAGTCCTAAGCACAAATAACATGGTGATCATGAAGCAATAATATATTAGGAATCATATCTTAGATATTAAAAGTTTTATCTCCACATAACAATCCTGATTGTTACCCAACTCATATCAACCCAAGAGAGAGAAAGTTTTTTTATTTATTTTTAATTTAAAATATCTACCCAACATGTAGAGTCTATATTCATGGACTATCTCCATGAGGATAAAAAGTTACCAAGAGATTTACGATATGGTTAGTGTCAAATCTTGTGATAGGAGTGACCAACTCCTATCAAACCTTTCATACCTTCATGGTATAAGGATTTCAAAACATTTATTAATCAATCCATTTATTGATTACTTCACTTTCTCTTTTAATTAGTGATATTAAGTCTACACACTTAATCTACTATTCATAGTCTCAATTAAGAAAATTATTCTCTAATTAATCTTGTTATAATCACCATAAAATAATTATTCATTTCTCATTTTACATTATTACTTAATGTAAAAGGTTACCTCATCCATCCATAAATAAATATAAATAACAACTATTTATTGTTTAACATTGCATGAAAATATAAATCATTGCATCATATATCATAGTAACATCCATCTCATGAAGATGTAAATTGTAACAACCATGTACTATTTAATCAAAATCACTTAGGAAAGTTAATGTAACATCCATATAAATATTCATTGCAAAACCATAAGATATGATCACAACATATATCCCGGGAACCCTCATGGGGAATAAACCCAACCTCAAAATAGTTTCTCCTCACATTTTATAAATATAAATTATCACAATTACAAAGATAAAAAGGTATCCCCCGGATTCTTTTATCTAAATAAAATATAAAAATAAAGGAACCTAACCATTCCTTTTTCAAACCATCCATGCATATAAGGAATATCCACATTATTGTTTTGGCTTTGAAGGCTTGGATGGCTTGCTTTGATCCTACAACTGAAGTTGCTAGGAAAATCCCAATCTGGGTAAAACTTCCATGTCTACCAATGTAGTTATGGTCAAAAAGATCTTTGAAAGTGATTGAAGAATCATTAGGTAAAACCTTGGATATAGATATTTCTTTTAAATCTAGTATTTTTTGGTTTGTAGCTCGGGTTTTGGTTGAGATGGATATCAGTGAAGGCTTACCGGACTATATGGAGATAGTTGTGGGGAATACAGTTCATACTCAAATCTTGGATTATTTGAATATTCCTTTTAGATGTGTTCATTTTCATGTTTATGGACATATTGCTAAGGAATGTTCTCAAGATTTCACATAGAAATTATGGAGGAGAAAATAAATGACTAGTGGGGATTTCAAGTCAACTAACAACAATCAAGAGATACATATTTTTTAGAGCTCAATAGTGCTCCTTTATTTGGCACAAAAAAGAAAAAAGAATGTTGTTGAACCTATAACCAAAACTCTGGAGAAGGAGGAAGAAATGTTGGGCCTAGCTTTATCTCAATTTCATTGTTTACAAGTTGGTAGAGAAGGAGACAGAGTCATAAATAAAACTATGAAAATATTAGAACCCAATACTATTCATTTTGTTGGTCAAATATCTAAGCCTTATGACAATTATTTTCCAATACATGAGAATAATATGGACTTAGATAATAAAGAAATTTGTACACTTCCTTATGAATATTCGAAGAGAAGTCCCAAGGACAAGAAATTTTCTAAGATTTTGGACAATGGATCGACAACCTCAAATGCATTGAATAGGGATTGTGATCCAAATATTTCTACTATTGGAGGAAGTCTTTGTGACCTATCAGGTGAATCTTCTAGGGAGATATCTATTTTAGGGGATGGTTTTGAGACAGGTTCGTCTTGCAGATATTTTTTACATTCTAGAAAAAGGGAATCCGAGCTGAGAACTTGTGCAGTTTTTGGAAGGTTAGGGTTATATCTGGACCATATAAAAAATCTTCCACTATTTAAGCAAGTAGAAAATCATTTTTGTTTCATGCACAGGATAAGTATTTGATGGAAATTCAACAGGGTATATAAAAATCTATCAAAGAGGTCCTTAGAGCGGGATAAAACCCATCTAGGATGTTTAAATGGTCTTGATATCCCTTAATAACTGAGGTCTTGGCAGTCCCTCTAAAATGCTTGCCTTAGCCAAGCTGGTGGAAATTCATAATTTGAATGTTATCCTTCTACAAAAAATCATGGGGCCAAGTACAAAATTCATTTAAGGGTTAAGTAAATTGCTTAGGGACTAGGAGTTCTTGGCCCTAGATGCTACCATAAATTCAAGGGGTATTTTGACTAGCTGGAAGAACTCAGTATCTTTAATTAATTCTTATTTTATGGTTTTAGGCTTGTGGATAGAATTATTTTTTAAAGACTTGGGTTTGAGGTTATCGGTTATTAATTGTTATGGTCCCTATGAAGAGAGGCAAGTATTCTAGGATGATTTTTTCTTCCAAATGTGTGTTAGGGATGAAAGAGTTATCAGTGGTGGGAACTTAAATTTTACTATGAATAGAAGTGAGGCTTAGGGAGAATCTACAAGACTTGATAGACTTGCATATTACTTCAAGCATAATATTGAAGAAGTTGGTTTAATTGATTTGGAACAAACAAAATTAATGCTTACATGAAGAAATAATAGAGTTGGGTAAGCTGGGATCTCAAAGAGGTTGGACAAATTTTTGATCTTAGAGACATTATACAATAAAATAGATAGAAAATGATCATGGGTTGATACTGGAGGTGGCTCAGATCATTCTCCTATTTTTCTTCAATTAGAAAGTCAAGAGGAAAAACCTGCCAATCCTTTTAAGCTCAATCCAATTTGGTTGGAGGAAAAATATTTTCAACAACTAATTAAAAAAGAAAGAGTTGGTTATGACCAAAGTTCTAGGTCATCAACAAGTTTTAAATTTGCTGCTGCTCTACAAAAAGTAAAAGGAGTTGTGTCATATTGGATTGGAGTTAAAAAGGAGAGTATGGATAGAGATCTTAAGTTGGTGAAGAAGGAAATTTTAGAAATTCATAAAAAGAATGAGGCTGATTTATTTGAGGAGGAGAAAACAAGACTAGTTGAACTAGAAATTAAGAAGAACAAATTCTTGGATTGGAGGGAAGTTGAATGGAGAATGAAAAGTATAGTTGTATGGTTAAAAAAAGGAGATGAAAATACTAAGTTTTATAAAGATTTTGCTAATCACAGGAAGAAGGTTAACACTATTTGGGAGATGCGGAATGAAGAAGGATCCTTGTTAGGAGCTTTTCTGAATTAGTAGATTTGGGAGTAAAATATTTTTAATTTATCTATAAAGAACCTGATAGAGTCAATATTGGAAATTTTTTAAAATTGACTACTTTCTTCCCCAGTTTTGTGATAGAGGAGGAAAATTAGTTTTTTATGAAGGACGTCACAAAGGAATAATTGAAAGCCATCATGACTTATTTCAAAAAGGGTAAAATTATAGGGTCTAATGGATGGCCTGTGGATTTTCTCCTAGTTTCTATGATCTAGTTGAGGAGGATCTTCTTAGAGTAATGGAGGAAATTAGGTTGAGTGGTCAGGTTTTGGGGGATTTTAACTTCACTTTTTTAGCTTTGATTCCAAATAACAAAAATCCTAAAATATTTGATGAATTTAGACCTATTTCATTGTGTAACTATATCTATAAAATTATTGCAAAGATTCTAGTTGTTAGATTGAAGAAGATTTTCTCTGAAGTTATTTCCCAAGAGCAGTTTGGGTTTTTAGCAGGTAGACAGATTTTTGAGGCCATAGAGGTTGCACAAGAGGGCCTTCACTCTATTAAAACCAAAAATCTTCCTACAATGGTCCTTAAACTAGATCTATCTAAAGCTTATGATAGAACTAGCTAGTTGTATCTCATATTGATGCTCTTACATGTGGGTTTTAGCTATATGATAGTAAATTGGATTATGGGATGTAATTCTTCAATATATTTTGTTTTTCTTATCAATGGATCAACTTCCAAATTCTTTAGACCCTTAAGAGGATTGAAACATGGATGTCCTTTATCTTCTTTACTTTTTTTGCTTGTTACTGAAGGATTGAGTAGAGTTGTCTTGGATGCAAAGAGGATAGGATCCTTGTTCGATATCAAAGTGGGGGTCCTTTATTTATCTCAATTATTATTTGCTGATGATTTATTGTTCATAAATGACATTTTATGGGAATCTAGAAAGTTGAAGGAAATCTTGGACACTTCCAGTATTGCTACCGGCATGGCAAAAATCCTCTATTTACTTTAATGGTCTAGAGTAGGAGACTAAATAGGATCTAATAAAAAAAATTTAATCTCTTAAATTTATAGGAAGGCTTCAAGTATCTAGATTTTTTATTGAAGCCAAATACTTATAGGAAGAGATATTTGGGATGGCTTTTAGAGAAGATTGAATCTAGGATTAACCATTGGTGTAATAGATGGTTGTTCATTGGTGGGAGATTAACACTTGTAAAGTTAATTCTTGAGGCAATTCCTATGTTTTGGCACTCCTTGACCTTCATTCCCAAAGTATTTCTAGAGAAACTTTGCTTCAAATTTCTTTGGACTGGATGCAAGAAACATGAAGGTATTCCTTTAATTAAGTGGTAGAATATTTCTAGGCCAAAGGAGGAAGATGGCTGGGGCCTTAAAAATACTCATATTTTTTGTTCTTCTTTGGCAACAAAACGTTTATGGATTATTTTGACCAGAAAAGGATTACGAAAGAATATTATTGAATGAAAGTATATTTGTCTAGGGACCTTTATGGATTGGATCAGAAGTCCACAGAAAAGCATTAAAAATATTTCCATTCAAAGGAAGGCACTAGTATAGGCCTTTCCTATGATTGGAAAATATTTGGCTTGGAAAGTGGGAAACGGTAAACAATCTAAAATAGGGTCTGATTATATTTTGGGTTGTGGAGAAAACATTTTGTTGCTAGAAACTATGATAAGTTCTTTAGAAGACAAGGGTTTTTACTTTCTTCATTAGGCGGGGGAATCAGATTATTCTAGTCTTTGGACCCAACGTTAGAAGCAGGATTAAGTCTTGGGTTTTTCTAATGAGCAGACTATTTTATGGAAGGCTTACATTGATAGTCTTAATAAGAGTCATATCAAGTTGAGAACTAACCCAGATACTATTACTTGGGCATACAAAAAATATGGGAATCAATATACAGCTAGACTTGGTTATAAATCAAGTTTTGATCCTCATCCTCAAGGACCTATTTGGTGGTGGAAGCATATTTAGAAATTATATGCCCCAAAAAATATAATTATTTTTATTTGGCTAGCTTTGAGAAATAAGGCTTTGACTTGGAAATTTTTACAAAGGAGAAGCAGACACGATCCAAGTATTTGTATGTTGTTTCAGTCGAAAGAGGAAAACATCACACATTTGTTAATCAAATGCCCTTTTTCACAACAGGTTTGGTTAGAATCTGAACAGATAACTGGTGTACAAAATATTTGGGAAGTAGAAATAGTGGAGGTATGCTTAAGACAGTGCTTTTTGAAAAATATTTGAAATAGTTTCTTTCTTTACCATGTCTTATATGTTGGGGTATATGGTTGGAATAAATTTTTTGAAGGGAAGTTAATTCCCCCATGTGAAGTCATATTTTAGTTGAGGACTTTGGTCTCAATCAACAAAGGGCCTTACAAACATAAGAAACCTTGACAAGTAGACAATTTGTTCATTGAAAAGTCTCAACCATGGGATTTTTTTGATGGGGCTAGTTAGAGATAGTCATATTTAAGTAGCGCGGGAGGCATTTTATACTAATCGAATATCCACTATATCAAATTTATAGTAGGTATTAGGATAGGTTCCAACAATTTTATTGAGTTTTAGATGTTGATATTGCTAATGAAGTGTGTTGTGGAGAGAAATGTGAAAAAATTACAATTTTTTGGAGATTCCACTCTAGTCATCAATTGGATGAATAGATATACTCAATTAAAAAATAAACTACTTAGACCAATGAGAGATGAACTACTAGAGGTGATTTATCTTTTTGAAAAAATCTCTTTTAAACATTTTTATAGGGAATTAAATCAAGAAGTAAATAGGTTACCAAAATAAGGTCAACAGGTTCTAGAAGGTTTCTTGCAAATGGAAGAGAATAAGGATGGAGTTTCTTATTTCACCCACATATCATATCCCTAGTTTCTATGCTAGCTTTGGGTTTTTTTTTTTAAGCGAAAAACCCCTTGTGGAGCCACCTTGGTCTAAGAGACCACGAACAGGGGGTTCTAAACCGTCAAAATCACCCGGGGTCGCATCCAGCCCTGCCCGCACCAACATTATCAATTGGATTTTGGGTACCCAATTCAGCTTTTTGGTAGGGTGGAGATTCGAACCTAGGACCTCCCTTGGAGGATTGCCCTCTCCTCTCCAACTCACCTACAACACCTGGGTGCTAGCTTTGGGTTTTTTACTATGGGCCTGTTTCATTTGATTATAGATTTATGGCAGTTTCTAACTTTTTCTTTTCTATTCTTCTGGTTTCTCTTTCATTAATTTTTATCCAGGTTTTTGTCATGGATATTTTTTGGATGACTAAGTATTGATACATAAGGATATTTATCCTTATTATTGCCATGTTATTTTGAAGATGGACTTTTTTCCTCTCTGATATACCCGACTGTAATTATATCTTGAATCCTAGTGATTTGCTTTTATCCGGGTTTCTATTTATGTTAAGGCACCTGAGAAGTGTAATTTTCTTTCACTCTTGAAATAAAATTATGATTTTTTTCTTGTTAAAAAAGGAAATTCTACATTCCCTTTTTCCAATCCATTAATACAATATATAAAAATCTTACAATTCTTATGTCCACATATTTATGAAATGATCATCGGATTCATATCAAGGAGAAAACTCATCATTTATCATAGCATGAATTACTTATCATTAAGACAAATGAGAGAACCCCATAATTCCCTCAAAGAATAAATTCCACATTCATTCTTCAGGATCAAAAAGCATTCAATCCTCCATAAGATGAATTCTTCTAATTACATTAGAAGACTTCACTAAGTAACCATGCTTATATCTATAATATATGCTTAAAGCATATAAAGAGGAAATCCATTCCTCAAGAATGGATCTTCCATCCATTCTCATCACAATATATCAATAATTAAGAAGTTTATTCTAGATACGACAATAACTTCCTCATGTAGTATTGAACCCAAAATAGAATCCTATCTATTCTTTTCCTTAAATTTTCATCCTAGAATTTCATGGCTTTGAGGAGATCCAAAATCCTCTCAAGAATAGATCATATAATCTATTCTTACAATATTTGAATCATACCAATTTCACCAGCCCATAAATCCTAGAAATCATAACTAGAAAAGGGTCATAAAGGATCATTAATCGTATGATCGACATACAGTGAGGAAACCCCATAATTTCCTCAAATAATGAGTCCCACACTCATTCTTTCCTTAACTACACTCTTTCTACAAAAGAGTGTTTCAAAAGTCCATACTAAGTAAACCTATTTTACTCAATATTTCACAAGATTGACAAAGTTGTCTTTAAATTTGTACTATTTTCTACAAATTTGTGTCTAGTATTACCATCAATTTTTCCTACAAAAAACTTATCACATATCATTCAGTCTCTACCAATATTGATTCAATTATTTCTCAAATTGTTTCACTATCAAACTATCCCAAAATTTGACCCAAGAAATTGATTCACAAAAATATCCTTTATTTGACATTCTAGGTTTGTGCTCTATTAAGAAAAACCTTCCCTTAATCCTATAAGAGAGCTTTAGACATTAATTCTCAATTTCCAAAGTCTATTATTTATTTTGATATATTTATCCCTTTTAAATATATCAGGTCAATTCAACCCCTATTTACAAAAAGGAGTGGCCAAATTCATATTATTAGGCCATATTTAATACATCAAGTCAACAATTTAAGGTTGGTAATTTATTCTTCATAGGACCATCTATGCCCATATATAATATATATCATCAAAGTTACCCTTATATTCATTTTAAAAAGTATTTTAATTAACATCGCACCCCGAAACCAACTCAATCGGTAATACCACTAGGCGATAGTCAAAAAATGGATAAACAACCAATCACTACCAGTCAACAATCAATAAGCAATGAGTCATTGTACATAAACTATTCAATACAGAGTCCACAAGTCAACCTATAGCATCCCAAACTGGTGCATGACCACCACTCAATAGATACCATGACCACCGGGTGGTGGTCACTCCTTAAGGGGAGTGAAATCCCTTATAAAGTACCCCATTGCTCTCGTAGGAGCAATGTGGGAGAATTAGTCTCCATAAGTAATACTAAAAAAGTGGATTAATCGACTATGCACCACAACAAACCTTCAACCAAATATTCATAGACATGTGGTAACAATGGATTGGTCAATGCAGTCAACAAGGGGTATATCTATTTTGGTCCAAGTGTCAAACATTAGTACATACGTACCTCCAACTGGCATGATTTGACCTCCAAGTGGTGTAGCCTTCAATCACCATCTGGTGATAAAATATACAATGGAGCCTTGCTCCCTTTAAAGTTCATCAATCCCCCAACATATCTCATGTGGGATAATACTCGAGGTAGCCCTAAGGAAGACCTTTGCCTGAGAAAGGTCGAGCTCTATCTAGCACACCATCCACTCAGGGGGCTAACACAGATAGGTTGTATACATCACATAAGGGCTCTAATATATCTTCCTCAAATATCTAATTAAACCTAAGCTCAATCTAACGTTTACATAACTTGATCAAAACAATGTGATTCGAGACTAAGACAGGAGAAATTGTGCATCTGCTACAAACTATTATCAGTGGTAAACAATAGTAGATGAGCATGGTATACTAGCATTAAAGCATCCCTTCTAGGGTATATAACAATCCCTTAAATGGTTTGAATCAAAGCGATATTAGCAAATTCAAACTACCAGATCGAATCCAACTTTAAGTTTAAATCACTATCTAAAAAGGGTATTATAGGTCATTCTTTCTAAACAGATCACAAAGTTGAATCAATCAATTTGAGGGGCTTAAATATATATACTTCAATATTTCTAAAGTAAACATCGTCATAAGATGACAAGGGTGGTTAAAAAATCCTAAAGTATCTTACAATCAAAGGAAACACAATGATCTAATTCGATAACCTAGAAACATTCATAATGGTAGTAGGTTTCAGTCAACAAAGGCAAGGATGAATAACTAATAGGCACTTTAATACCTAAATTTAAACATAGTGAGTATCCAATAATGCCCTACCTATCAGGTAGGATTCAACACATATTTCATTAAAAATTATTATATCGATAGCTCTAAGGATTTGATAATCACAAGGATTGATTCAAGGCATCCAAGCCAAAAAGGATAGAGGTGATTTTTTTTGCATTCATTACCTCCTAAAAAACTATAGGATTTGTAAGAAATAATACATACAAATAGGAAGATATCTGGGTGCTAACAATGCAAGGATTGGTGAAGAATATTTTGGAATAGACTTTGGAGCTCTTCTAGGGTTTGATGAGGAAAAACTACTCTGTTAGGGTTTGATGAAGAAAAACTGCTCTGCGAGGGATGGCAGCAACTTTTGAATGAGGTCTAAAAAAATGGAGGAATTTCATGATGGCATCGGTCCGGCACAGAGAGTGCATGCTCATGATATTTTTTGATCTAAAAATTACTGGAAGGAATAGGATTTTCCAGTGCATGTTGAGAACCGCTTGTTAAAGAACAATGGATGTTTGGAACGATGTGAAGCTAGACCAATTCTAGTGGTTCAACTAGACTCGATGACGAAAGATGTGGAGTATCTAACCAAACATACCCTTATTGGCAAATTTTTGGAAATCCAAATTTCTCTCCCCTTTGTGGAGGCTTGGGTCAGGAAGACTTGGAATCCTGAAGGTGATGTGGAGGTGATGTTGAGTGCGAACAACTATTTTATGGTGGTTTTCTCTTGTATTTCATATCGTAACAAAGCATTTGAATGGGGTCCTTATTTATATAACCAAGTGGGACTCTTTCTTAAACCTTGGCATGTGGATTTCAACCCATTAGAGGAGCGGTCGTCATGGGTTCCAGTATGGGTGTGGCTTCCATGGCTCCCGTTGGAATTTTGGAGAACTAATATCTTGCATAAGATTGCCCTTTTGCTTGGGAATCCGGTTGGACTATCACAAAGACAATGGATAAAAAGGTAATCTTTGTTGCTCGTATTTGTGTTGAAATTGAATTAAATAATCCTATTCCAGATTCTATTGAAATAAAATTTGGATCAACTACATGGGTTCGAAAACTTTACTATAAAGCTCTTCCATTTCATTGTCGTGAAAACCGTGAATATGGCCATCTACAATGAAAATGTCCTAAGTTTGTCTTGCCTGTGGCTTCAAATCATGGGCCCTCTCTATCTGGACAAAGTTTGGATAAAGGAAAAGCCCCGATAAAGGAAGGGGAACGAAATAAGGAAGGTTTTATTTCGGTAAAAGCTCAAGACAGAGGATGAAGGGCAAACAAAGACCTTAAGGATAGCCAGCCAGATGCTCCACTCAACCGTTTTGAAATATTATATGATCTTGATTAGTGCATGGAGATACCTGAAACATCGCTACCTGATGCAAATATAACAAGGCCGAATCAGATGTGTTTTCTTAAGGGGGAACTTAAGGAATTAGATTTAGGGGGTTTAAATGAAGAACAAAGGGCTTTGGATCTGAGTATAGGGGACATGGTTGGGTCTAGCCCTATAAGGGAAACTATTTTAGAAAGTGGTACAAATTTAGTTATGCCCTCTCCTACTTAGGTATTGATGCAGTCATACTTGGACTGCAAAACTCCTACTGTGTTGGGATTGCAGCAAAAAATAATTAAAAAAATCTTTTCGGATAAGAATATGAAGGTGGGTCAGAAGAAGGACCACAATAAAATTAATTTAATGGAGGAGACTTTTGTGGAGTCAGGATTTGTAAGAACATTGGACTCCCATTTTATAACCCCCAAAAATGATTATCCTCTCATGGAATGTAAGGGGGTTGAATAGCATCCCAAGATAAAAAGTTGTTCATGATTTGGTTTGTGTGCATTCTTCGAATGTGGTGTTTATTCAGGAGACTAAATTGGCTATTGATAGTATGTTCAATATTTCTCCCAAGTTGTGGAAAAGGGGGCAATTCCAGTGTATTGGTGCATGTGGATATGCTGGTGGTATCGCTTGTTTATGGGATCCGGTTAAGATATCCCCTCTTACTTGGATTTCTAGCAGATGGTCTATTTTAATGGTCGGGCATGATAATGAATCTGGTGAAATCATCCTACTTACAAATGTGTATGCTCCTATTTATTACAATGGTAAAGTGAATTTGTGGAAACACATTTGCTTTGTGAGAAGTTTGGTTCCCCTGTACCCATGGATTTTGGCTGGAGACTTCAACTCTATAACTTGTCTAGAGGAGAAACGTGGTGGGGTGGACCGTCTTGAGCCTTTTTCTTCTATCTTTAGTGCTCATATCCAGGCCCTAAAATTGGTTGACATCAAGCTAGATAATGGGATCTTTAATTGGTACAATAGGTGTGGGGAAGCTTCCATATTAGAGAGACTGGATATGTTTTTGATATCTAGTTATTGGATGGGTAATAATAGAGGTGTTAGTTCTGTGATTCTAGAGGGTAGGGGATCTGATCATTGGCCTATCAAACTCTCTGCTTTGGAGTTATGGCTAAAAAAGAATCCCTCATTTAAGTTTCAACTTATGTGGCTTCATGATCCTAAGATTCATTATTTCATGCGAGGCTGGTGGACCACTAGCAAACCTCCTCATGGCACCGCTATGTATTCCTTTATGAAGCAATTACAATTTGTAAAACATAAATTAAAGAGATGGAATAGACTAAATTTTGGAAACGTTTCCTTGGCTAAGCTAGCAGGTCTTAGGAGGATGGAAGAAGCTTAAAGGAATATTAGGTATCGGGGATTCACAAAAGAGCTTCTTTTTTAGGAATCTAAGGCTGTGAAAGACCTTTCTGAATGGGAACTGAGGGAAGAAATTTTTTGGAAACAAAAATCTCGAGTAGATTGGCTTCAAGAAGGGGATAGGAACACAACCTTCTTTTATAACTTAGTTAAGTCTCACCGTAATGGTAACCTGATTACCTCTCTTATGAATTCTCAAGGTGCCTTGCTCTCTTCTTTTAGGGATATTTCAGAAGAGACTAAGAGGTATTTTTCCTCTCTCTTAAAGGAGGACTCCCTATCAATGATGAGAATGAAAAGCTTATTCTAAACTGTACTCCAGCGATTGTTTCTAGAGAGATGAATGAGCATTTTATGGGTCCAATTTTCCTTAATGAGTTGGAAAATGTTGTATTCTAGATGAAAAAAGGAAAATCCCCAAGTCCAGATGGATTCCCGATTGAGTTTTATCAGGATTTTTGGGATTTAATCAAATTTAATCTTTTGGAGGTGGTCCATGAGTCCCAAAAGAACAAACAGATGCTAAGGGCCCTAAATGCTACCTTTGTGGTGCTTATACTCAAAAAAGAGGGAGCAAATTCCTTGGATATGTTCAGGACTATTGCTCTCTGCAATGTTGTGTGTAAGATCATCACAAAAATTATTGCTGAGAGGCTAAAGATATGGTTCAGCAAAATCATATCTGAGGAGCAAGGAGGGTTTGTTGTTGGCCGACAAATCTTGGATGGGGTTGTTATTGCTACAGAAGATATTCACTCGATGGAAACTTCTAAGGAGAAAACTATGTTCATTAAGTTGGACATGGCCAAAGCCTATGATCGGGTTAGATGGTCCTTTCTTCAAAAATTTCTTGTTGCTTTTGGATTTGAGGAGGAATGGATTAGATGGGTGATGAGCTATGTTTCTTCTTCCTCATTATATGTTCTTGTTAATAATGAGTCATCGAAGTTGTTTGAGGCCTTAATGGGATTGAGGCAAGGAGATCCTTTATCTCCTTATTTATTTATCATTATGGCAAAAGGGTTGGGAATATTTCTCAAGTCTCAAGTCATGAAGGGTCTCATTCAGGGGTGGAAGTGGGATAGTAGTTTCCCACCTCTTTTCCACCTTCAATTTGTTGATGATACTACTTTTTTGGGAGTTGCCACTATCATGGAAGCTGGCAATATTAGAAAATATCTTGACATATATCTTGGTGCTTTTGGACAGTTGATTAATGAGGACAAGTCTTCTATTTTCTTCTTTAATACCCCTCCTCTTATTCAAGCCAGGATTGCTCGCATTCTAAGATCCTAGGTTGGGACTCCCCCTTCATTTATCTTGGTATCCCAATTTCATCTCACCCTCTACCTATATCTTATTGGTAGTCTATGCTTGATAAGTTTAGAAGGAAGGTGAATCACTAGATTTTCATATGGCTATCCACTACAGGTAGAGTGTTGCTTTTAAAATCTATTGTTCAAGCTTTACCCATTTATAGATGTTTTGTACAAATAGATTCCTCTTCATCAAGGACATGGATGCTTTGTCAAGATAGTTTTTATAGTCTAAAAAACTTGATCAATCTAAATGGAGTTTGGTTAGGTGGGATTCTATATGTAGGCCGGTGCAAGAGGGAGGCCTTGGGTTACGACAGACAGCTCTTTTTGGGTAGTCTTTGGCTACAAAACTTTATTGGAGATGGTATACCTCTCAAGATCATATTTGGGCTTAAATATTATCTTTTTGGGAAAGGTTCAGTTATCTGAGACACTCTGAAAAGAGGAGCTAATTTAATCAAGTAGGGTTTGTTCTGGATTTGTAATCAGGTATTAAATGCTCTTTTATGGGAGCATTCTTGGTATGGCCACACTCCTATCTTGAATCAATATCATAGGTTATGTTCCCTAAGCATTTTTTTCTTGGAATCAGGCTGGTCTCATGTGGAGGACTTTAAAAAAATCCATTCTTTTGGAAATATGGAGATGTACAGGTGGAAAGATCCATAAGAATGGCCCCAGGGGGGACTGGCCAAGGACAAAGAGGTGCTTGCTCTTATTCTTACAGGGAGGCCTTGTTCTTCATTGAGGGGTAAAGATATTCTAGCTTGGAACCCTGATCCTAAGGGAACATACTCGGTAGCCTATGGTTATCAGGTTCTTGATAAGAAAAAGTATGGGAGTCTTCCTGTCACTTGGTGGAAAAAGGTGTGGAACAAATTTGCCTGGACAAAATGTAACTTCTTTCTCTAATTGGTAGCTCATAATAAATGCCTCACTTGGGATAATGTGAGGAAGAGGGGATTTCAAGGTCCCTCTTTTTGTGTCCTTTGCGGTAAGAATGAGGATGACTCTTCTCATTTATTTTTCCAATGCTCCTTTTCCAGAGACATTTGGCACCGTTGGTGGAGCGCCTGGAACCATCCATGTTTTCATGTGTTGTCCCTAGTGGAGTTTTGGAGTAGTCTGGGTAGACCTCCGGCCAAGGCCCCCTTCCTTCGTGTGGCTTGGAATTTAAGCCTTTCTTGCATCATCTGGAAAATTTGGCTCAAACAGAACCGATGCGTATTTCAAAGTAGTTATTTGGTTTTTCAATAGGATCTAGCAAAGGATCATGTATATGGTTCAGGAAACCATCCATAGAAAATGTGATGTGGACCCTGTTTTGGATTCTAGGGAGGAGAAGGTACAACAAGCCCTTGGTCTCTTTGGGGATGGTGTGAACTCTTATAGCCCTAGTAGGTTTCCTCAGCTCAGCAAGAAGGTTAGGAGAGATGGTAGGTGGAGGCCACCCCCTAGAGGAGTTTTAAAAATTAATACTGATGGATTGTCCAGGGGTAATCCTGGACATGCTGGCATTGGCGATGTTGGAAGAGATTCTACTGGTGGTGTCAGTTTTTTCTTTTCCATTTATAAAGGTGTTCACTCCAATAATTTTATGGAAGCTCTTTCAATTCTTGAGGCCTTGCGGAGGGGGTTTTCTCTTGGTTGGCATAGGATTATATGCGAGTCTAACTCTCAAATTATGGTTAATATTTTAAACAGTAAAAGGGTGGAGAAAATTAATTTATAGTTGGCCTCTGTAGCCATTCAGATTCTCATAATGATTGAAGAGTTCAAATTTATATCCTTTGTGCACATTCTAAGGGAATGGAATGTGGTTGCTGATTACCTGGCCAAAAGGGCTTCTGAGCTGCTGGATCCTTGGAGTATTGATAATTTGGAGAGTCTCCCATCTAGGGACTCTCAACGCCTATGGGAGTTTATCCACAAGGATGTATAGACTTAATGTGGTTTATTCTTGTTGTCTTTTCTAAGTGTCATTCTAGTCTAGTGGTTTTAGCCTATTTGGTTGTTTATTTGAGTCCTGGTTGGAAGCTTAGTTGTACTCTGTAATCTAGACTTTTTATCAATAATTTTTTACCCCTTTATTTTAAAAAAATACATACAAATAGGAAATCAAATAGGGCATCAAATAAATCCTATTTATTGAGGGTAAGCAATTGAATAGAGATCAAACTAATCATTCATTATCAAGAAGTATTTAATGCAAAACATAACATGGAACCCCTAACCTGGAGCTCTTGAAATATTGGGATCTTCTCCACCTTGAATCCTCCCAGATTTCCTCTTCATCTCTAGCCTCCTTCCCCAACTCATGCTCCCCTTCTCTCAACTCATTAGCCCTATTTTTAATGAAGATTCTTCCATTTTCTAAGCATAGAGGTGGTTTATTATTTTATTAACAAAAATATGCCCTTAAGAGATAATATCATGTGAAGAAAAATTTATTTTAAAACTAAAGAAGCATCTATATGGAGTTATGATGATAAGCCTCCTTGTTTCATGCCCCTCATCCTAGAAGCATTCCAAATTGGTAACTATTTAAGATTTGAAAAGAGGAATCTTCGCTTAATTTTACCACTATGAAGCATCCATAGAGAAGGGGAAATAATTTTCTATTCCAATAAAATAATCATTATTATATTACTTTACTTTGATACTCTCTTTGTCCAATAATAATTGAACATGTTTTATGAGCACCTAATTGCATTCAATTAGGTTAATTAAACCTCATTAATTAAATTGAATTAGAAAATAAACACCTATTTTATTTCTTTACAAAAATACGATAATTATGTAAAACAAATCACCTAATTAATTCTAATCCAATTAATTGCATACAATTGTAATTGATATTAAATTATAATTAGGACTAACATGGATCTTCATACATCTTTTTCTTCCTTCTCATACTCAGTGGCGACTCCCTCATCCACTCTATCCAAATGATACCTACTCCTACAACCATGTAGAGTAACACAAACTATCAGTAGTACCATATTATGCAATAAACCAATCATATATTGCAAATTATAAACATAAAACAATTTAGTCTATCTACAAAAAATTATAACAATTCATAAGTCTATCATGTGAAAAAGCTTGTCAAGGGAGGTCATGACACTCCAATATTTAAAGGTTTATTAGTGCATATCAAAATGAGTATATTGTATGCTCAAGAAATTTTATCTACTACTACCTCATTGATTTAGGGGACCACCTACATATCTATCTTGGAGATATTTCTAAAAGTATTTTAGATGTTATATTTTAACCTATTCATAATGGTTTAAATTGCATTATTAGTTGAAACAAACTTGTCAACATACTTGGTATTACTTATAGATGTTTATTTTCAAACAACATGTAAATTAGTGTTAGAAGTCATATTCTCTTTAAAAAATATATTATTCAAATCTTGTGGTGTATTTTTTATAAGTTTTGCTTTCATTTGAAGAAGGCCTAGCCAAGGCATTAATTTGCTCAAATCTAAATTTTTTTAGATCATCCATTATGGTCAAGCGACGTAGTCACTTTAATCATTGTCATTACCCTCATTGACTCGTTGCTTGAGGGGGTAGTCATAATATCAAATCATAATCAAAATCAACAGAAGATCCCTGAAATTGTAGATCCCTTGATCTAGTTAAAATTACATTCATCCTTGTGAATCATTCTCAACAACTATCATAAGCTTACCCATTTGCTTGGGATAAATAGAAAATATGATAATTATTTTGTAACTCTCATCCTTTCGATTATATAGTCCTAACTCCTATTGTAGCACCAAAGCTACTTGAATGTCTGATGACAAGTGCAAACTTTTTCAAATGTAAGCCTTTCATCCAATTGAAAGCAATGATTCTAGGATGCGCATTCTTTTGCAAGACCTGGGGAATCTAATGTTGATCTGACTAATGATCATCATAGAACCTTCAACATCATTTTAGTAGGTATTTTTTTCTCAACATTGTTCGATCTCACAACACATCTTAAAATGGGCATCTATAGATACCTAAAATGTGTCATTCGAGGGCGACTACTCATATAGACATGCTACAAGACCATATGGAGGATCTTGGATAGACTCCAAGATAGAGCAATGGTTCTAACCACTCAATTTGGGCTCCTTGGCCTAATCATTCTTAATCGCAGCCCAGACCTGCGGTCTACAGTCTGAACCGTGGCTAAGACCTACGGTTTAGGCTAGACCGTAGCTATAACCTAAAGTCTTAACTGAATTTTAGTTGGCCTTCATCTAAGCCAAATTGGTCAAAACGACCATTTGATTTAGAAGAAGGTGGTTAGAGGATGGAAGCTTCCAATCTAATTGTCCTAACCACCCCTTCTTGATCTTGGCTTATCCATGAAGCCACCCCTAGCCCTTAGGTAGTCTTATAAGTACCCCTTAGTATTAGGGCAAAATATCAGAGAGCATTGAAGAGTTGAGAAGCGAAGCCCTATCGAATTGTACACTCAACCGAGTATACTAAGAGAGAGATATTGCACTTATCCCCTACCTACTTGCCAAGATTCATGATGAATTGCATTATGGATGCCCTAGGAGCCTAGGATAGCCAAGAAGCACATATTTGGGCAAACGAAGACCCTTCATAGTGAACTGACCACCAAATCAGTCTGAGGACATCGAATTATGATTAAACATCAATTTTGACAAGGAGGTCAAACCCACTACCCTTGAAATTGAGGGAAAACCTATCATATTGCTAATTGCAGCTTTCATCCATGGTTTACAGTGTAGACCACACACCAGAGCTGTGGTTTGCAGCAGAGGTATCACCCCCATACCTTTTTCATTTATGTCCAGTTAATTAGATTAGTTTAGCTATTTTCATGGTTCAATTGTAGTTTAGCAGATTTTTGATTAGTAGAATTAGGTTATAATAGTTTCTTTGTGTTAAGCATAAAATAGGACATTAATGGATTCTTTATGCACTTTCATGCTTTATTTCATATAATTGGTCCATGCATAGCGTATATGTTATCTTTCTTTATGAAATTCTATAAATCTTGATGCAATTAGCATAGTTTAGAATTTTTTCCACGCTTTCTTGATTATACATGCTTTATGGTATCTTCATGTATTTTTCTTAAAAGAGCCTCATCATGAGAGGCTGCCTATCTTTTTGAAACTTTTATGTTGTTTCTTGACCGTAGGGAACATATTCTTAGGATATTCAACCATCAAGTTCCTTCCCCAACACGAAGAAGAGGGCAACTCCACCCTAGAGCAGTTTATGACTAGTTGAAAAGCAACATTAGTGCACCTACCCTATTAATATCTTTGGCATTGTATTAATTGTATCATCATTTGTGTGACCCTAAGAGGGGAATGATTGTAATCGAGATTATTTGTAATTATTAATACAAGAAACATTTATTTTGTTGAATCTATGCAATCTTGTCATTTTTATACTTTGAATGAATGAATACGACATAATACGATAGATGGGTGCACGCTTTTTGGTTAGATCATTTTTAAAAAATTGAAGTAGACCTCCACTGTCCATGAAGACTTAGTTTGAGAAGTTGGTTAATTGGACAAGGATTTTAGGTAAAGGATTCTTTTAGAGTTTTTTTATCAGTGGTTGAAGGATGATATTAAGACCAAGGTAAAAACGTTCAAATCGTAGTCCATAATGTAAGCAATAGTAATGGCTAGGTTAGCAGACAAAAAATTTACTCCTCAGAGGTGTTCATCTAAATTTCCACAGGCCAAACCCCCAATCCCATTCAAGGCCATATTGAATCCAAGGAATAAATCTCCAAAAATTAAATGATTGACTAGGAATGAAATAGAACCATGGAGACCATAAGGGTTATGCTATAAGTGAGATGAGAAATATTCTTCGAGGCATAAATGTGTGAAAATTTTGTATTTTATAGATATGGATGATTTTATGGCAAATTAAGTCCCCAAATAAGAGGAGGAATAATGGGAAGAAGAGCACCAAGATGAGGGTGAAGCACAAGAAGAACCTCATCCAGAAATTTTAGTTCATGCACTAGCAAGAATATCGACCCTTCATACTATGAAGGTAGTAGAATATTTCAAGGGGTAAAGAACCATAATTTTTTATTCTGGTGATACATATAAATTTATTTATCCATGAGTAGCTAAGAAAGGAAACTATTACATACATTCCTACAACTATTTCAAATTCATGATGGCCAATGGAGCAACATTACTTTGTAAAAGGAAAATGTAGAAATGTAAAGTTGAATATTGAGGAATATGAACTCAAAATTGATATGTTCACTCTTCCCCTAGGGGGATGCAATGTTGTTTTAGGGGCATAATGGCTTTGCACTTTGGAAATAGTAGCATGGAATTTTGTTGAACTATGGATGCAATTCACTCATAATAGGAAGCAATACACTCTATGTGGCTCACCCATGAGATCCACTTATATCACTACCTCAAACAAAATGGAAAAAATTAAAAAAAAAATCCTCACATCAGGTAGTGGTATAGTCGTGTGCAATCCAAGCATAGAATACTAAATATCCTAAATAGTAAAGTGACTTGCAAATAATTCTGACCAGACATGATTATGTCTTTTTGGAACCCAAGAGGCTACGTCCATGATGATCCAATGATCATGCAATACTTGTACTAGGGGTCTCACCACCTAACATTCAACCCTATAGATATCCATATGTACAAAAATATGAAATTGATAAATTGGTCCAGGACTTATTAAAAATAGGAGTACTTTAACTTAGTGTCAATCCCTAATCTTCACTAGTACTATTAATTAAGAAAATGGATGGGTTGTGGTGGCTATGTATACACATTTGCGAGCTCAAAAATCATCATCAAGGATAAATATCCTATTCCATTGATTGATGAGTTACATGGAGCAAAAACTTTCTCCAAGTTGGATCTTCGATTTGGATACTATAAAATACAAATAAAAAAAGACATCCCAAAAATAGCATTTAGGAGCCATGAATGTCATTATGAATTTTTTATCATGCCTTTTGGCCTAACTAATGTGTCTTTGAATTTTTAGAGTCTCATGAAAAATATCTTCTACCCCCACCTACACAAGTGTATTTTGGCCTTCTTTCATGATATTCTAGTTTACAGTCATACTTGGGGAGAGCACCTGCATCATATGGATCTCACTTTGTAACTATTGAAAGAGCATCAATTATTTTCCAAATGATCTAAATATTTCTTTGAAATGTAAGAGGTTAAATATTTGGGTCATATCATCTCACATGAGGGGTTAAGGTCATCCCAAATAAAATAATGGCCATACAAAATTGGCCTAAGCCTCAAAATCTTAAAGTGCTTCAAGAATTTTTGGGTCTCAGTAGCTACTGTCGATAATTCATCCAAGGTTATGGGAAAATAGCAACCCCACTAATTTCCATGTTAAACAAAAATTCATTCATATGGATTATGCCAATTGGAAACACCTTTCAAAATCTCAAGGAATAAGGGACTTCTACTCTAGTGTTAGCTACTCTTGATTTTTTCAAACCAATTATAATCGAGAGTGATCCTTTGGGGTATGGAATTAGTGCAAGAAGGGTGATTCCTAGCTTTCACTAGTAAGGCCTTGTCTGGAAAAAAATCTAGGGATGTCCACTTAAGAAAAAATTGATTGCTATTCTCCATTCCATCAATGACATTCCATCAATCATTGGTGACTTACCTCATTGGGTGGAATGTATCCATTAAAACATATCAAGTTTTGAAATATTTTTTTGGAACAAAGGGTACCAACTCTAGCATAATGGAAATGGGATTCAAAATTATTAGGGTATGATTATGAAATTGCATACAAAATTGGAAAGGGAAGTATTGTGGCAGATGCCCTTTCTTGTTAGTTTGAGGATCAAGGTATGTTGTGTGCCATATATTCCCCACTACCCCAATGGGTCACCCAACTTCAAGAAGAGGTAGCCAAAGAATCAGCCTTAGAAACTTTAATGGAATAGCTCCAAAGGAACCCCAATTCAAACACTATTACTGATAGGATGGACAACTATTTTGATATCAAGCTCACATTTTTGTTCCTAAAAAACTATCAATTTGTGAGGATATAATAAGAGACATAAATGGTTCACCCATAATAGGTCATTCAGGTTTTCTACAAACCTATGAGTGGGCTAAACGCTCATTCTATTTGGAAAGAATGAAAAAGGACATTCAAATTTTTGTGGTTTAGTATGAAATCTTCCAACATATGAAAGGAGAAATAATTTGTACTCCAAGCACTCTACAACCTTTACCAATTCTAAAAATGTATGGACTAACATTTCCAAGGATTTTATTGAAGGGTTTCTAAAATTGGAAGGAAACACTATCATTATTGTGGCGGTGGACCATCTCTTGAAATATGCTTATTTGTGTTCCTTGGACCACCCCTACCATACCTCCACGATAGCCCAAATATTCATGGATTCTATTTTTCACCTGAATGGTATACCAAAATCCATTGTGTCCAATATGACCTTAGTTTCACTAGTCATTTCTGGAGGGAATTTTTTAAACTATAGAGTAAGAAATTGAAAAAAAGCTTATCCTACCATCCCTAGATGAATGGGTAGATAAAAATTATCAATAAATGCTTGGAAACTTACCTTTGAGCATCCAACCTATTGGGCCAATTGGATTCCCTTGTTAGAGTGGTGGTACAACACATCGTTCTGCACAACCACCAAACTAACTCCTTTTAAGGTAGTTTATGGGTACCCACCCCATCACCTTCTTCATATGTTCCAAGCAAATCCAATATTTAGGCAATGGATTTAAAACTTCAATATCGTACCAAACTAGTATAGTAACTAAAGAAAAAATTGGCTATGGCTCATAATTGAATGTGATAAAATACTGATCAACATCATTCAGAGTGTAGTTTCACTATAAGTTACATGGTCTTCCTTTGACTACAGTCATACAAGCAAACATTAGTGCAAATTTGTGCTCACTAGAAGCTTGTAGCAAGGTTCAATGGACCCTATCAAGTGTTGCAGCAAACTGGACAATTGGCCTATAAGCTCACTTTACTACCTTCTTCCAAAATCCATCCAATCTTCCATGTCTTGTCTGAAGAAGGTACTTGGCAACCACATTTAGGTCTAGTTGACACTTCCCAAGCAAACATCAGTGCAACTTTATGCTTACTAGAAGCTTGTATCAAGGTTCTATGGACCCTATCAAGTGTTGCAATAAATTGAACAAGTGGCCTATAAGATCACTTTACTACGTTCTTCCAAAATCCATCCAATCTTCCACATATTTTTTGAAGAAGGTACTTGGCAACCACATTCAATTCCAGTTGACACTTCCAATATGAAGGTTTAATCATATTAGAGCTTGATAGTATTTTGGACCGAAGAACCCACACTCTCTACAACCACATCATCTCTAAAGTCTTAGTCCAGTGACAAGGCTTACAACTGGACAATACCACATGGAAATCTCTTCAACAACTCTAGCAATAGTTTCCTCATCTCAAGCTTTGAGAAAAAAATATTTTTGAAGGGGAAGGGCATGTTAGGACCCTATACTAACATCATTAATAATTACATAGTCATGTAGTACATTAAACACCTAGGCTTATGGTACCATATGATATCACCATTATTTATTATAAAGACATGTTATATAAAAGATGTAATAGTTGTTATTTAGGAGTTACTATCTAGGGCCTCCACTTGCATGTGGATGGGAACCCTCAAGTGTTAGGGGTATATTTAGCTTTAGTGTTTCAAAGAACAAGGGGGCAAGAGGGTAGATCATCTCATATTTTCATATTGTAACGAAGCTTTGCTTCCAAGGAGGTTTCCCCCTTGACGTGGCTTACAATTTAATAATGTGCTTTTTGTTTCTGCAATATAATCTACTACATTTCCAATTCATGTTGCAATATTGTTAATAATTTTGTATTATTTCATTATTATTGCAATATTGTGTGGATGCGTTTTTTTATTTACTACAAAACAACCATTTATATATCCATATTTACCATTTTTATCCATTTTCAATTCATTATAATATATCACAAAATAAAAATAAACTAATTCCTCTTTCATGAAACTACTCTTTTATAAATTGACTAATAGCTTCTCTTCTTTTAACTTCTTTAGTACTTGTATCATATGCAATATATTTTCCTCCTTTGTTTTTTTGAAAACAAGAATATCACTAAGGTACACAATAACAAACTTACCTAAGAATGGTTTCAATACCTCATCCATGAGTTGCATGAAAGTGCTTGGTACATTGGTATGCCCAAAATGCATTACATACCATTCACACAACCCTCCATTTGCCTTAAGGTAGTCTTCAATTTGTCACATTTTTAAATCCTAATTTGTGAAGAACACAAGCTTATACTGAGAGGGGGGGGTGAACAGTATAAGACCACTTTTTACTTTTTCCTTCAATTCGACTTTCAATTCAATATTATGCAGTGTATAGATAGCAGTATCAATAGTCGTAATCAAAGCAATGCACAAAACACCATCCACAATAGAGACACAACAATTTACGTGGTTCACCTAATGTGGGCTACTCCACGGATAAAATATTTCACTAAATTTTATCAAATCAAATTCTGGGAATACCTTTCCCGATTACAATGTTTATGGGCACCAACCCAAAGGAGACACAAATCCCCAAGCTCTATTCTGGCTGGTTATCCTCTAGAGGACCTCTACCTCCGCTGCCCTTAGCAAATGGAACTCTATCCATAGAAGACACCTATCTTCCCTGCTCTGGTTGGAGACCTCTGTCCTCAACTCTATCACCTCCAAATCTGGTCCTCAAATTTGCACTCAATTTTTGTCCTCAACTGGTCCTCAAATCTGGTTCACAAAAATGGTTCACAAGCTTTCACTAAAGCTTGCTTGATCTTCACCCAAGTCTTCACCAAGACTTGTCTCAGTTCTGCTTTGCAAGTTCTTACTAGAACCTGCCCGAACTACTTCACAAGCTCAAGAAAAACTTGCTCAAATCTATGCAACAATCCCTCTCAATGACTTGTCCAAAACCATCAAAGCCTGCACACTATCACCGAACATCGCAAAAATGATGCACCCCATAGCTTTTCGCTTTTCTGCTCTCTGTGCGCAAACTCAGTAGCACCGTCTTTACGCACTCTGATTCCTTGTGATCTCTCTCACTTAGACGATTCGACAAAATGCACTCTTTACCCTACTATCGAATTTTGCACTCTGCTCTCAACGATCGAACTTCTCCCCCGCACTCTATCTACGAATGTCGCACTTTGAACGCACACACAAAATCGATACTTTAACTCTTCAAACAACCCTCCTTTTATACTAATACTTTCAAGATCAAAACCTTGATCTTAGTCGGCTGCACAACCCTAAACTTCGTCGGCCCAAATTTAACTTTGTCGGCTTCACTGCCTCTGTGGTTCTGTAGCTTTTCTCGTGAAACTACAACATGTCACGATATCGCGACACCTTTGCCTCTGAACACTTTCTTTTGGATTTTGTCATGAAATCGTGACACTTCTGCCTCTGCTGACGTCATCTTCACTTCTGTCATGAAATCATGACATTTCTCGCTTTCTCAACCTCTTCTCGGCTTGCACCCGTGAAAGCAGAACATGTCGTGAAATCGTGACACTTTTGCTTCCTTGCACTCTTCTCGGCTTGCACTAGCGAAAATGGAACATGTCACGAAATCATGACACTTTCGCTGCCTTACGCCCGTGAAACTAGAACATGTCACGAAATCATGACGCTTTTGCCTTCGAGCTCTTCCTTCTTGAATTCATCGCGAAATCGTGACGCTTCTTCTGTTGAAGACTTGCTTACTGTCTCTGTCACGAAATCGTGACACTATCTCCAAATAAATGCCGCCATCTCAATCTGTCATGAAAATGTGACACTTTCTACATCCATAAGCTTTCTCTTCAACCTATCATGAAATCGTGACACTTTCTGCATCCGTACGACTTCTTTTTAGCCTGTCACGAAATCGTGACGCTTTCAACTTCCGTACGTCTTCTTTGCAACCTGTCACGAAATCGTGACAGTTCTCATTTCAGACTCTTCCCTTTGCTGCATGTCATGAAATCATGATAGTTCTCACTTCGAGTTCTACAACATGTCATGAAATCGCGACAGTTCTCACTTTGACTTCTATAGCATGTCACAAAATCGTGACACTTTATCTTGCTACTTTCTCTCTCTTCAAACTTGTCGTGAAATCACGACAATTCACACTACGGACTCTTTCTTCTGCATTATGTCATGAAATCGTGACACTTTTTCTTTTGGACTCCTCCTGCAACATGTCGCGAAATCGTGACACTTTTTCTTTCGGACTCCCCCTCTTGCAACTTGTCATGAAATCGCGACACTTTTTCGTCCGTACAATCTTCCTTGCAATATGTCGCAAAATCGTGACATTTCTGACTCCGTACATTCTCTCTCCTCTTTGAGTCGCGAAACTGCGACATGTCGCGATATCGTGACACTTTTCTAAAAAGCTTTCTCTCTCCTACCTAAGTCACGAAAATGTGACATGTCGCGATATCGCGACACTTTTTCAAAAAGCTTTCTCTCTCCTGTTTAAGTCGTGAAAATGCGACATGTCACGATATCGCGACATTTTTCAACTTACTTTCTTTCAAATTTGTCAAGCCAAAACTTCATAAAAAACAAATTATTTTACATCAAATCAAATTCCTTCAAAAGCTTCTTGACATCAATGACAACTTAATCACTTGAGCAAATGCAATGTACCCAAGGTACCCAAAATTGCCAACAATCTCCCCCTTTGTCATTGATGGCAAACCTTTACTAAAAACATGTCTTAAGAGCCAAAACTATAACCAATTGTGCTAACAACTGAGAAACTATCTTTGAAGTTTTGCTCCCCCTGACTTGAAGCTTTCCTCTTCACTTGAAGCTCTCCCCCTTACTCATATCTCTCCCCCTTTGTCATCAATGGCAAAGGGTCACCTTTGGGGCTCGGGACTAAGAATGAGCCTCTTAGCTTAGTCCCTCCCCCACCTCCAGATGAGGTGATTAATTTTGGGGTGGGAGTAAAACTCCCATTAGGCACTGATCATCATCAACGTCTATAACTTCCTTGTCGGGCCTTCTCTTGAACTCTTTGCCCGTATTCCTGTTCCTGTTCCTGTCACTGTTCCTGTTCTTGTTATCATTCCTGTTCTTGTCCATGCCTTGATCCTTGGACCTGTTCATATCACTGTTCCTATTCCTATACCTTGGAAGTTCAGCTCTACACTCGTCTAGTCGTGTGACCTTCATTGTTACACTTATAACAAGTAACAATGTTATTTCTTTTAGGCATACCTATTCTTTGAATCTACCTGATCTTGGCCAAACCTGTTTTGATCAAACCTGTTCTTATAATTAACCTTGCAATAGACTGCCTTGTGCCCAAACTATTGACAAGAGTAGCAATACCCTTGAAAGAAACTAGCGCTTTTGAAATTGCCATTTACCTTCTTCACTTGAGCCATGCAATGTGCAGCCATGTGACCAAACCTGTGACATGCAAAACATCTATCGTGAAATTTTCCTTTATTCGACCTCTTGGGTCCTGAAAACTTCTTCTTCTCATTCTGAATTTCGTTTTCTATTTCTGCGCATCTATCATCCAAGGACTCATAATCTGAAATACTTTCCTCATCAAAACTCTCTTCCTTTTGGAGTCTCTTACTAGACTCTCCAGCTTGTTCCTTGTGTTTAACAAAACCAAGGTTGTTTTATCTGTTGTCTTTCTTTGACCTTTGATGAGTGACTTAACCTTTTTGGAGCTATCTTGAAACCCGTAAAGCTTATCCTTGTACTCTCTAGTTTCCTCTTTCAAAGAAGCCATTTTCTGTTCTAACTCACTATACTCAAGAACCTTAGACTCTAACTCATCCTTGAGTTCTTGTGTCTTAGCCATAGAGAGGTCAAGACTTTCCATAAGATCATCTCTCTCCATACAACATTCATCTAACTTATCCTTGAGTCTAGCATTCTTCTTTCTTTCCTTTTTCAAAACACTAAGAGCGTTAGTAAGTTCACTTTCAAGATCCTTTATTTGTTTGCTATCTGAATCATCAAAGTCTTTTTCAGCTTTCTTATCACTAGAGGTGCTACCTTTTTCGAAAACCATACATGCATCTTCCTTATAGTTTTCTGAAGCATCCTCATACATATTGGAAACCAAATCATTATTTGTACAATCATCCTCAAGGTGACCAAAATTTCCACATCTAAGACATTTCATGATAATGAATCTATGTTTCGGTTCTTCCTCTTTTTTCGATATGAACAACATCTCATTTTCATTATCACTTGATGAACTTTCACTATCACTACTAGAGCACTTACTTGCTTTGTCTAGGTAAAAACTCTTCTTGTGCTTGTGAGAATACCTCTTTCCTTGATTGTTGTGCTCATCTTTGTTCTTTCTGTGATGCTTGTGCTTTTTAGAATCCTTGCTCTTTGAATCCTGTTTATCTTCATCACTTTCATCCTTGGGAACAGTACAGTCTGTAGCATAATGACCAAACTTTCCGCAATTAAAACATCTTATATTTTTCATGTTTTTGTGCTTTCTAGAGAATTTGCCTTTCTTGCTGTAATATGCCTCTTCATCACTAGAAGACTCATCACTCTCTTGAAGTTGTTTACCCTTGGATTTCTTGGTAGCCTTGAAAGCTGCCTCTTTCTTGACATCAACCTTCACTTGAGTTCTCAACTCAAATGCTGCAAGTATACTATGGAGCTCATCCTTTTTCAATTTATCCAAATATTTAGCTTCCTCAATAGCAGAAATCTTTTCACTAAATCTATTAGGAAGAGATCTTAAAATCTTATCACAAACATCATTTTCAGCAAGCTCAAGACCTAAGTATTTCATGGAGTTAACAACCTCATCCATACGAAGCATGTAGTCACTAATATTTTCATCATCATTCATCTTGAGTTGTTCAAACATACCTTTGTAGTGTCTCAAATTGGCCTTTCTGACATTTGTATCACCGGTATGAACCACCTGCAACTTGTTTCCACATTTCACTGGCTGTCTTGCGAGTGAATCACTTTGGTGAGATCTACTTTCTGAAGGCCTTTCAGGATTGCATTCATTGCTTTTGAATTGTCTGTGATGTAGGAGCCTTTCTTCTTTAGTATTTGGACCATGTACAGGAATAGTGTATTCATCTTCAATTACTTCCCATACCTCATTACCAAGTGCCATTAGATGAACCTTCATCCTTGCACTCCAAAGACCAAAATTTGATCCATCAAGAATAGGTGCTGAATTGCCACTTGAATAATCCATTGTGTTCTTTACTTGCTTTTCCTTCAAGATGTTAAACTTTTCGAAGGCACTAACTCTTATACCAATTGAAGAACACAAGCTTATACTGAGAGGGGGGTGAACAGTATAAGACCTCTTTTTACTTTTTCCTTTATTTGACTTTCAATTCAATATTATGCAGTGTATAGATAGCAGTATCAATAGCCGTAATCAAAGCAATGCACAAAACACCATCCACAATAGAGACACAACAATTTACGTGGTTCACCCAATGTGGGCTACTCCACGGATAAAATCTTTCACTAAATTTTATCAAATCAAATTCTAGGAATACCTTTCCCGATTACAATGTTTATGGGCACCAACCCAAAGGAGACACAAATCCCCTAGCTCTGCTCTGGCTAGTGATCCTCTAGAAGACCTCTGCCTCCGCTGCCCTTAGCAAATGGAACTCTATCCATAGAAGACACCTATCCTCCCTGCTCTGGCTGGAGACCTCTGCCCTCAACTCTATCACCTCCAAAGCTGGTCCTCGAATTTGCACCAATATCTGTCCTCAACTGGTCCTCAAATATGGTTCACAAAAGTGGTTCACAAGCTTTCACTAAAGCTTGCTTGATCTTCACCCAAGTCTTCACCAAGACTTGTCTCAGATCTGATTTGCAAGTTCTTACTAGAACCTGCCCAAACTGCTTCACAAGCTCAAGAAAAACTTGCTCAAATCTGTGCAACAATCCCTCTCAATGACTTGTCCAAAACCATCAAAGCCTATGCACTATCATCGAACGTCGCAAAAATGATGCACCCCACAACTTTTCACTTTTTTGCTCTCTGTGCACAAACACAGCAGCACCTTCTTCATGCACTTTGATTCCTTGTGATCTCTCTCACTTAGACGATTCGAAAAAATGCACTCTGTACACTACTATCAAATTTTGCACTCTGCTCTCAGTGATCGGACTTCTCCCCCGCACTCTATCTGCGAATGTCGCACTTCGAACGCACACACAAAATTGATACTTTAACTCTTCAAACAACCCTCCTTTTATACTAATACTTTCAAGATCAAAACCTTGATCTTAGTCGGCTGCACAACCCTAAACTTCGTCGGCCCAAATTTAACTTTGTCGGCTTCACTGCCTCGTGGTTCTGTAGCTTTTCCCACGAAACTACAACATGTCGCGATATCGTGACACCTTTGCCTCCGAACACTTTCTTTTGGCTTTTGTCATGAAATCGTGACACTTCTGCCTCTGCTGACATCATCTTCACTTCTATCACGAAATCGTGACATTTCTCGCTTTCTCAACCTCTTCTCGGCTTGCACCCGTGAAAGTAGAACATGTCACAAAATCGTGACACTTTTGCTTCCTTGCACTCTTCTCGGCTTGCACTAGCAAAAATGAAACATGTCACGAAATCGTGACACTTTCGCTGCCTTATGCTTTTCTCTACCTTACGCCCGCGAAACTAGAACATGTCACAAAATCATGACGCTTTCGCCTTCGAGCTCTTCCTTCTTGAATTCATCATGAAATCATGACGCTTCTTCTGTTGAAGACTTGCTTACTGTCTCTATCGTGAAATCGTGACACTATCTCCAACTGAATGCCGCCATCTCAATCTGTCACGAAAACATGACACTTTCTGCATCCATAAGCTTTCTCTTCAACCTGTCGTGAAATTGCGACACTTTCTGCATCCGTACGACTTCTTTTCAACCTATCGCGAAATCGCGACGCTTTCAGCTTCCGTATGTCTTCTTTGCAACCTGTCGTGAAATCGCAACAGTTCTCATTTTAGACTCTTCCCTTTGCTGCATGTCGTGAAATCGTGATAGTTCTCACTTCGAGTTCTATAGCATGTCGCGAAATTGCAGTTCTCACTTTGACTTCTGTAGCATGTCGCGAAATCGTGACACTTTATCTTGCTACTTTCTCTCTCTTCGAACTTGTCGTGAAATCATGACAATTCACACTACGGACTCTTTCTTCTGCATTATGTCACGAAATCATGACACTTTTTCTTTTGGACTCCTTCTCCTGCAACATGTCGTGAAATCGCGACACTTTTTCTTTCGGACTCCCCCTCCTGCAACTTGTCGTGAAATCGTGACACTTTTTTGTCCGTACAATCTTCCTTGCAATATGTCGCGAAATCGCGACATTTTTGACTCCATACATTCTCTCTCCTCTTTGAGTCGCGAAACTACGACATGTCGCGATATCGTGACACTTTTCTAAAAAGCTTTCTCTCTCCTGCCTAAGTCGCGAAAATGTGACATGTCGCGATATCGCGACACTTTTTCAAAAAGCTTTCTCTCTCCTGTTTAAGTCGCGAAAATGCGACATGTCGCGATATCGCGACATTTTTCAACTTACTTTCTTTCGAACCTTTCATGCCGAAACCTTCATCAAAACAAATTATTTTACATCAAATCAAATTCCTTCAAAAGCTTCTTGACATCAATGACAACTTAATCACTTGAGCAAATGCAATGTACCCAAAGTACCCAAAATTGCCAACAATTTGATGGCATCCACTCTTCAATTATATCTTGGAGAAGTAATTGGGTCAACTTAGATAATCCATGAGATCATCCATGTGAGGTAATGGAAATTGATAGTTTATAGTAATATTTTTGATGACTTAAGAATCAATAGATAACTCCATTCATTATATTTCTTGGATGCTAACACTATTGGTACAACACAAGGATTTAATCTCTCTTTAATTAGTGTTTTGTCTAACAACTTTTTCACTTGTTGATTTGACCTCCTCATTCTTCATGGGAGTCAACTTATATGTTGCATTATTTTAGAGACTTACTCTTGGTATCAAATCTATGTGGTGACTAATATTGATAATTGGTGGAAAACCTTCTAAAAAATCATTGAAAATGATCTCCCTAATTATATTCTAGAAACTCGCTCACTTCTTTTAGTATGTTACTTGCCTTTTTTGTTTTCCCAACCTTCATTGTGTTGGGAATGATGGCATAGTATTTTATTGCCTTATTTTCTATCCTCAAAAACTCTTTGTTTATAACTAGAAGAACTTTGCTACTTTAGATTTCTTTATCTTATTTTTTCTCAAAGGACGCAAGGGTGTATTTCTTACCACTCTTCTCAATCATTATAGTATTTTCTCTTCCGTGGTAAATGACCTTCCTATCATATTGCCATTATCTTCCTAAGATGACAATATAGACATCCATAGGCATTAAATTATATAAAATTTCATCCTTGTAAGGCCCAATCTTGAAAATTAACTAGACACTATTAATTCACTACCAATTGATGACCCATACAAATCCATGGCACCTTATAAGTATTGGGATATACTATTTTTTCAATCCAAGTTTATCTAGCATTTCAATTGATACCAAATTATTAGTATTACCACTATCTATGATCATTTTAAAATACTTATATCTTGACTTATAAATGGTTTAAAATATAAATTTTCTTTTCTCCAATCCTTTCTCTTTCCATAGGGTTAAAAAAATATTTCTCAACAATAGGTTCTTCCTATGCTCAAGCTCTTCCATACGAACTGGAGATATCGCTAAATCTTCTACTTAAAACACCTGTGTGTTGGAATCATTCATTTTTTGTTGTTGCCTTGATAATATTGAGGGCATTTAAAGTCCTTGTGACTATCTTGAGCATATTAGAAACAAGTACCACCAAATAATCTTTCTCTTCCTCAATTATAATTTCATCTTCTATTGAATTTTCCTCCACTAGATGGTATCAGCTTTTGGAGCCTTAAACATAAAATAAATGCATTCACAAGTATAGAAATTTATATGCAATACTACAACTACGATAATATAAACAAAAAATGCATAAAAATATGATAGAAGACTTGATACAATGCTCTAGAAATGCTCATATAGAAAGCTTACAAAAATTACAATGCTCCTATTATGGAGTTTGCAACTCCTTCATGATAGCAAAATGGAGCTACATTGTGCCTACTACTACTCACATCTTTGCACTACTCTTGCTCACCCACAATCACTCACAATGAGGCCTTTATATATAAATATAGGTTACTTGCCTCTAACTCAACCCTAAGACTCATGTACATGTGGACTACATACACATTTACATCATTGCACATTCTAACACTTGTGCATTTATTCTATTACATTAATAAAGTAATAACTCCTAATATAATCCTAAACTAAATATGCACCCATGGGGGTATTAGGAAATAACCAAATGATGTAATAGCCATATTTTCCAACACCCCCTATATTACATTATTTGGTTTTGAAGACATTAGTCTTCAATATGGATCTTTCTCTTTTGCATGTATTTCTGCATGAGTGAAGTTTTCTTGAAATATCTTTAATTTACTCTGCATTGTATTCCTCCTTGACTTACCTCTTCATCTTCTTCCCCTGTATTGGAGTTGGTACTTTCATAGGTGGATGTACTTTCACCTGATTCCTACAAGAGTAATTTTCATTTTTTTTGGGCTTTGTCATATTTTTTTGTGTTCTAAAAGGAAGCTTCTTAACATACACTTAGAGCATCAAGATAATATTTTGAGTTAGTAGAACTTGTAGTACTAATGTTGCATGAGGATTGAAATATCTTAGAGAGGGTTGATTCATCCATTTCTATTTTTAGCTTAAGTAGTTCAATAAATCCCTTTTATTCTACATTTTCATCCTTATAGCATTTGAATGTAAGCAGTGCCATGTATAGTATGCTTCCATATTCTAAAGGAATTTTAATATCCTTATTTTTATTATCAATTGCTTTGGTGAGTTGTGCACTAAGGTTTTCTAACTTTCTTTAGGACCAAATGTGTGTGCGAGTGAGGTTCAATTACCAAATATTGAGCACAAAAATGACCATATCCAATCAAGCACTAGTGTGTGTGCTTGTGAGGTTCATTAACCCATTATGAGTAAATTAGGTGTGACCTATTATGGGGATGACCCGAGGCTAGCCTATCCTTATGTGCGGTCAGAGGTCTCTATTTTTGTGAGAGAGACATGTCGTCTCGCATGAGCTTACTCCATTGCCATTCAAGCGTCTATAGCCCCAATGGAGATTCACTCCATAGTCCAATGGGATTGATCTTTTAGACCTTGGGGATGACTACCCATCCTTGTCAAGGATGTGTAGTACAATCCTTACAACTTTAGGGATTAGGGGTGTTTTGGATTTTATTTGTTAATTTTGTATAGAGCTTTGGGGAATCGGATTCTCAACCGAAGTATGATGAGAATTTTGACCCTATACTTACTACTCTATGTTTTTAGGTTCATGTTTTGGAGAGATTGTGGTAGTGGTGAGAACCACTATTTTTGTACTATGTTACATGATGGTACAAGCGAGGAATATCTCTTTTTTACCTCAAGGTGCTACCCAAGTATGGTACTAACCCTCCTTAACTCAAAATGTTCTTAAGATGTGATGGAATGTGATTGGTTCAAGATTGTATTTGAAATCAATCGGTAATGCTCAAGACTTTTTTAGTGTGTAAATTGTGTTTTGGGTCCTAAAGAAAATCAGACATCTATTTGGAGGTTGCTTGCTACACTAGTAATGGCTGAGTGACTGAAAATCTAGGCTTTGTGATTTTTGGATGTGATATTGTTGGCTTATGTTTTTTTGTGAAAGTTGCATGATTGCTTTAAACTAGGTACCTCCAATTGTTATAACTTGACCTTTTGTTTATGGCCTTATCATCATTACTATGCCATATCATTGAACATGGAATGGGATGAATGCAATTTGTACAATGAATGAATATAGCGAAATGCATGTGAAATATAATGAAAGCAAGTATGTATGTAAAAATACCTATATGTATGAATGCCAGCGTAAAAAATACATGTCTATGTAAATGCAATTTGTTTTTGTTGTTTTTGATTTTTTTTTTTAGCCACGTATATATATATATATATATAGTAATCACAGTAAGCATGGAATGCTTTCAAGTGTATGATGTTCATTGGCTCAGGTTTTTCTACTTCCCCTAACCTAGTTAGCTTATGACCAAAGGAGTTGGGTACCTCTGGGGCTTTTTGAAATTGAATGTGACCAAAGGGGTTAAGACCTTTGGGGCTTTTTGAAAATTGAATGTGACCAAAGGGGTTAAGACCTTTGGGACTTTTTGAAAATTGAATGTGACCAAAGGGGTTAAGACCTTTGGGGATTTTTGAAATTTAATGTGACCAAAGGGGTTAGGACATTTGGGGCTTTTTGAAAATTTAATGTGACCAAAGGGGTTAAGACCTTTGGGGTTTTTTGAAATTGAATGTGACCAAAGGGGTTAGGACCTTTGGGGATTTTTGAAAATTGAATGTGACCAAAGGGATTAGGAACCTTTGGAGCTTTTTGAAATTGATATGTGACCAAAGGGATTAGGACCTTTGGGTCTTTTTGAAATTGAATGTGACCAAAGGGATTAAGACCTTTGGGGCTTTTTGAAATTGAATGTGACCAAAGGGGTTAAGACCTTTGGGGCTTTTCAAAATTGAATGTGGCTAGAGGGGTTAAGACCTTTGGAGCTTTTTGAAATTGATATGTGACCAATGGGATTAGGAACCTTTGGAGCTTTTTGGTTGGTGATGTAGATGACTAGGAGGATGTGATATCCTGAGCGTCCCTGCTTTCATTGGTGATTGGTTTGGTGCCAGTGTCCTGATCATATGAGTTAGTTTGACCATTTAGGATGAAGACTTTCATATCAATAAGGTCTTACACAACATTTTTGAATACTTTACAGTTGTTGATGTCATGGCCCACTTGTTGATGATAAGGACAATATTGTATCGTTCCAAATTTTCTGCACCCTTACCTTCAGGCTAAAGGATCCGTGCCCGAAAGGGGGATGCGAGAAGGATGGGACAATACCTCGGACTGAGAGGCCTTTCGAAGGTCCCGCCTCTCGGGGAGGTGTATTAAGGTGATTTTTTGACGGATGGTGGGGTTCACCAGGAAACGTTTGAGTGGCAGTTTCCACGCCTAGGTTGGGAATGTGTTTGATGTGTTCAATTTTATCTTTAAACATTCAAATCCTAGGTTTGGCCAAATGAATCTAAGTTGTTCTATATGAAATGCAGATTTAAATGAATACAGAAAACATAATTAACAAAAAACACAGAGAATAAATTAAGTGAAGAAATCCATACCTGGTTTCGGATGTCTGATGGAGGTTCTAATTTTTGAAGCAGTCAAGATCGTCTAGAATTTGACAGGATCGTCTCCTATCTGACAGGATCATCTGAGATCTGACGAATTCGTCAGAGACCTGCAAACAGAGAAATAGATACAAAATACCAGAAATGCAACTATTCTGATAAAGGAAAATGATGTGAAATAATAATAAGGATGTTAATAAGATAATCCCGAATGGAAATGCAAGTAAATTATGATACTTTAATAGCTAATCATGATTTTATTATGCAATTAAACTACATGGGTGAACTCCAAGATGCAGGATAACAGGAAATAATAATAAAACTAACTAAATGCAGAATAAAATAGCAGCAAAGTATAGGAAAAGCGCAAACTCTGGGCACTGATTGCCCCCAATGCAGACTACAGTCAAAATCATCTCGGATTGGTACGAAATCGTCTCGAATTGGACAGGATCATCTGCGACGATCTGAGCTTGCTCCGACTGAAGAATGACAAGGTTCCTGCAAGAAAATTTGGAAAGCACAAATGCAGATGGTAATCCAGGGTATTCTAATGCATGTAAAGGTCAAGTTACAGGAAAATTCAGCCAGGGGAATGTCAAGGGGGGTCCTAAGGTTTAAATAGGCTTAGGAGGGAAGTTGGGAGGTTGGAGATCATCCCAATTTGGAAGATCTCCAACGGGGGAGGTCTCTAACGGCGTAGACACGCTTCTGCCCAACTTAGAGACGCCGTTGAAACAGAAGCTAATTATGAAAAATCAGTTTTGGGACAAGATCGTCTGGACGTCCTAGTCCAGACGAAATCGTCCGATCTGAGGCGATATCGTCTGATCGGCGATGATATCGTCAAACGGTCACAACAAACCCTAAAAATGGCACGAAAAACGAGGAAACGGGTAGCAGGCGGTTTTGGAGCGGTTTTGGGGTTGAAAATTTGAATTTGAATTATTACTAAGGTAATTTTAATTATTGCTAAGGTTTACTGCGCCAATTTTAGGGTGCTACATTTTGCCCCCTCTTTAGCGAATTTTTCGAAGAAAATGCGTTAAAGATGAGTTCTTCTCGATCTACGAGAAAGCAAAAATTATTCCCATTTTTAGGCGACGATTCTAGGTCGAATCGTACGACAACTTACTATGGTGCCCCCTCCGTGTTTTTACCCAAATCGAACGTTTGAGGTAAAAACGCGAAAAAGCAAAATTTTAAAAAATGTTGTTAATTGTTTTTGAATAAAATTAAGAAAAATAGGGTAAAACCCTAATTCATTGTTTACTGTTCATTTTTCTTGGTTTCTAGAGCTCTGCAGACAAGATGGTCGAGACAGTGCACAGATCGACAGAGGTCCAATGCGGGCTACGGGTAAGGGTCTAAACTTAGTTTAGAATGCTTTAATTTAGAATTTCATGCTTTTTAGATTAAATTTGACTGATTTTTGAGCATCGTGGCCATTTTTGGGCCGTCGACGTCGTCGGGACGAAATCGTCTCGATTTCACCGAAATCGTCTCGATATCGTCGATTTCGTCCAAGGGCGAAATCGACGATATGGGGACGATTTCGTCCAATAAGGGACGATTCCCTCATGCGAAATCGAAGACGAATTTGCTCAAATTTGGGACGATATCATCCAATAGTGGACGATATCATCATTTGTATGAAAGTGAACTTATTTTACTTGCATTTTTACTTAATGATTTAATGATTTTTATTGTTTTGTTGTTTATGTTGCAGAGAGGATTACTAAAGAGCCGAGAATAGAAATACGATGGACTAAGGGATGACTTGGCCGCTCTATCTCAGGCAGAGCGAGATCAGTTGGCTCAGGTCGGCTTGCAGCACGTGGCAGATATGCCACAAGTGTCTACAGACATGGGGCTATTGACAGCCCTAGCAGAGAGGTGGTATCCGGGTTCTTCTTGTTTTCGGTTACCGATAGGGGAGATGACTCCCACACTGGAGGATGTATGGAGGATTTTGAGGATCCCCATACAAGGATGACTAATCACTCCCACGGCCAATCAGGGCCACGCGATGATGCGACTATGCGGAGATCCGAGCTTCGCCCTGGAGAAGGGCGGAGTGAACATCGAGTCTCTACGCCAGATGCCTGGGGCATCTAGGCTGACACAGGTTTTGGCTGGGGTGGTAGGTGGTCTGCTACTATGCCATCAGAGTGGATGCAGACTACCATGGCTACTGATAGATGTGGTCTATGACATGAGAGACCATGGATACAGGTTTGCTTGGGGGAGCTTTGTACTATGCCGATTGTATAGGATCCTGCATGGGGTCGTATACAAGGGCGGCCGATGTCTAGTCATGACATCACTACTACAGGTTTGGTGCTGGGAGCACATCACGGTGCGGAGGCCGATAGGGCTCCCACTGATAGGGATTGATGGGGAGAGGCCCCGAGTTTTCTACTGGTGGCTCCGGAGAGGGTCACAGCGGCGGATAGATCTGCCAGTGTCCCGGAGACTACTTGATGACCTTGTCTCCGACCAGATCACCTAGAGGCCTTGGAGAGATCATCCAGGGTGGGCCGAGGATGGACAGGAGCTGGCTCGCATCAGGCGAGTCTTCTGGCTGAGGATGGAGAGGGGAGAGGTGGAGCTCCACCGGTACGACCGAGTTTTGAGGCAGTTCGGTCTACAAGCAGGGGATCCCATCTCTCAGAGACTACGAGTTTTCTCGGACTATCCGGGATAACACTACAGTTAGCGGGGCTCCAGATATGCAGCGATTCTAGAGTCAGGACGCAGATGATGCCCCCATCCAGCCAGTGGATGGGGACGATGCTAGGGGTTGCCGACGGCTATGATGCCTGGTACGTAGGCATCCGCCCTCCTCGGATGACGAGGGCTCAGGGTCCGATTCACGTAGTTGTGCGTCGGATGGGGAGGCGGTGCCAGGCGGCCATTGAGGCGGCACAGGGTCACGATGGGAGAGAGCAGAGGAGGCCACAGGCTCAGCAGAGGCCATGATAGCGGGAGAGGAGGGAGGAGAGACCCCCTTCTCCATGGAGAGAGAGGCCACCATCGCCCGATAAGGGCAAGGGTGTCGAGGTAGGAGAGAGTAGCGAGATGGCTACTCTCTGGGCGGAGACTGTTCATCTTCGAGCTCAGGTGCAGTCCTTGTAGGATGAGGCTGCACGACTCAGGGCTCGAGGGAAGGGGCGAGCACTCAGGATTTAGCATGAGCTATTGCCCAGGTTACATTCTATCAGGATCTATATTACCAGGTGGTGCCAGTAGAGCAGAGGGTGCCATTACCAGCTCATATTGCAGAGCCTATCATGATGGGGTCATCTAGGACATCATCACGATCGACGTCTAGGACTCATGGCACCACACGGACTATGATGGGGCCACCTCCTCCACCTCGGGGTGGGGGAGGAGATGAGGCTGAGAGCTCGAGGGGTTCTCGAGGCTAGGCTACTACACTGCACGATTGATACATAGTGATATATTTTTGAGAGGATTGAGTATGCCAAGATGTAGATTGTGGCATACCAATCTAGTTTTGAGATGATGTATATATTGTTGATATATATATATATGAGATATTTTTGATCATATGACTTGTCTTATGTGTTTGTATGATGCTTTAATGTTTTGGTGTGATTGATTTGATGATTCATGTAATTATGTCATTTGGAAATATTATGGTTTGAATGTCATGCTTTTAAAATTTAAATGAAATAATCTGATGTAAACAAATTGGTTGTTGTGATGATAATTTGATAAAAAATAAAAGGGGACTTCTAACAATAATTTCAAAGGACATTGTCGCTATTATAGACCATTTCATGGAGTCACCGCTCACTCGGTCGTCAAGCTAATCCCAGTATAGAAATATTGTTAAAAGTAAAAGAGTGCTTAAGAGACTGTCTTAAGACTTTGTTGTGATGATGCAAATGATGATGGTGATGGTGATTTGTTTTCAGATTTTCATAAAAATAGTATGCATGAAATATTTTAAAATGATTTTTGCTAGGCATAAATTCCTAAGTGTGATAAAATTTTGAACAATTCCTTAGAAATTATACCATGGTTGCAATATTGAATTTGAACATAATGACATGAAATAGAATAAGTATTCAGTCTGTTTGTAAAGCATAATTGTGTAACATAATGATTTAAGTCATATGTTTTTATGATTTGGAATAAATGGGAAAATAAAATTAAAACAATGGTTTGCGCTAGGCATAGAATATTTAGGTATAGACTTATACCATCATCGCGAAATCCAAAAGAAGAAAATAAATAGTTTTATTGCATGGTTGATTTTTAATTTTTGAAAATAAACAGAAAATATGAAGATGAGGACTTGTGCTAGGCATAAAATTCCAATTTTGGTTTTGGAACTATACCATCGTCGCAAAAGTCAAAAGTTATATGTAACTTTATTGCATGTTTTTGAAAATGATTTTGATTTTTTTGGTAATGCATGTAGTTGTCTTTATACTAAACAATTGTTCTCAGAGAAGAAAATGAAATTATTCCAGACAATTTGCAAAAATATTTCAAAGTATCTTAAAGACAAAAGTTAGATTTATAAGGAATCCCATGTGCGTATGTGAGTTCATTTCCGATCTTGATTTATCATAATGATACACAAAATCTCTCAAATACAAATGTGTGTGCGATTGTATTGTTCATTTACCAGGTTTGAGCAAGATACTATGATACAAGTGATTTAAATTAACCAAATAAGTGTTCATTAACCATGATTTAGATGCATATAACCATACCAGACTACTATGTAAGTCTGGTTATCAAGAGCTAGCTAATCCATAAGCAGACATAGGTTCGTACAAAATAAGGTCGCTAATGTGACAGACATCACCACGCTAGGAGTTACCCAAGGCCAAGCGGGTTGGGCACAAACCACCTGTTATGGGGCTTACCTCACAGTTTTCGAATAATTGAGAATTCCAGGGATTCAAGCTCATCAACCCTTCTTTTCTTTTCAAGGGGTAGGGAAAGGGATTTTATTGCTTTTGCTTTTGCTCATTTTGCTTTCTTTTCTTTCTTTTTTTTTTTTTTGTATCTTTTGCTTTGATATTTGAGATAATGCTGAAATAACTCTTTTTCTTTTTCTCTTTTTTCTTGAACTTTTCTTTTGCTTCCTATTCTAGGGATACTTGCTCGGATTAGTTGTAGAGCAAGGGATTTTTATTTCGGGTAGGGGTGAGCTTGTCCTTTTGCCAATTCTCAAAGATTCTAGACCATGTGCATGATAGGATAGCAGGGGAAACTTTTCGCTCAAGAAACCACTTCTACTATGTAGCATAGCATGGACATTACAAATATAATCATTTTATTGTGAAAGGATATGCTTGGTTTAAGTAAATAACAAGATCAATTCTCTATGCTCAAACTTTATTTAATTGAATTTTGTGGACTTTGATATAAGAGAGATTAGTAATCATGCCAAATAAAATCAAGATATTTATTCATGTGAATGTGAAAGTGCGGGATTCCAAATAAATGCTAATTTATCCAAAATAATTTGAAAATATAACTGCAATATGTCACAATTTGAGAAGTACAAAAAATAAAAGATGTTTTTGAAGATTTTGATGATTTTGAATGTTTTTGGTGTTTTTATAAATTGAAAGAAATACAAGATAGTGGTTTTTTGAAATATTTTAAACAAATATATACAATGATGAAATGACCAATTTTGTTATGCATAGTAACGTTTAAGATGCAAAATGTTCATGGGTTCTTTAAGTTCTTTACCATCTAAGGTAGATAATTTGTATGCTCCCGATTCAAATTTAGCAGTGATAATATATGGTCCAAGCCAGTTGGGCTCAAATTTACCTTTAAGGTCTTTAGTTGCATTAGTATTCTTTTGATTTTCTTTTAAAACAAGGTCGCCGACCTCAAAGGATCGATGACGAACTTTCTTAGCATATGATCTTTTAAGCTTGTTTTGGTAAGCACGAAGATGCTCCAAAGCATTGATGCGCTTTTCATCTAGGAGTTCCAACTGATCGAGTCTCACAACTCGATATTCATCTCCTACTTCGGTATCTTGAAGTAGTAGAGCCAAAGAAGGAACTTCTAATTCAAAGGGAAAAATAGCTTCAACGCCATAAACCAAAACAAAAGGTGAAGTTCCAATGGGAGTTCGAACACTAGTTCGATAAGCCCACAAAGCTGGATATAATTGAATGTGCCAATCGCGCCGATTTATTGACCAATCTTTTGAGAATTTTGATTAAGGTTTTGTTTGAAGCTTCTCTTGGCCATTACCCCGAGGATAATAGGGAGTGGACCAACGATGTTGAATCTTATATTTTTGGCATAATTTCTTAACATCTTTATTTTTGAAACAAGTTCCATTGTCTCGAGATGAGATTTGCAAGAATTTCGAACCTACAAATGATTTGATTAAAAATAAATTTAGAGACTTGTGTTCCAAGCGTAGGAAGCTAAAGGCATAGCTTCAACCCACTTCGTGAAATACTCAATGGCAGTTATGATGAATTTGTGTCCATCAGATGACACAGGATTAATTTTGCCAATAATGTCTAAGCCCCATTTTGAAAAGGGCCAAGGAGATGAAATAGCCTGTAGTTCTTGTGCAGGGGCATGGACAAGGTCAGCATGTTTCTGGCACTTGTCACAATGGCGCACATAATCATGTGCATCATTCTCCATGGTAGGCCAAAAGTATCCTATCCTAAGGAGCTTTTTAGCAATGACACTACCATTGAAGTGTCCTCCACAAGATCCATCGTGGGCTTCACTCAAAGCTGATCTGGATTCTTCTAAATTCAAACATCTCAATAGGATACCTTCAAAAGATCTCCTATATAAAGTATTGCCAATTATTACAAATCGACTTGCTCGTCTATGTAATAATCGATGTTGGTTTCTATTAGAATTGGTAGGGAAAGTCCCATTTTGAAGAAAATCAAATATATCCGTATACCAAGGTTCAGGAGTAGTTTCATTGATTAGAAACACATCCAAAGGTTCTAAGCATGACTTATTTGAAGCGGGTTCTGGAGTCGATGAATAATGATGGTGGAATATTCATCATCTAACTACAAGGGCAAAAGAGATGCAATAGGCATAGCATCAGCAGGTTGCTAGTTCGAGGAATAGCTTCCAAGGTAACTTGATCAAATAGAGATATTAATTGTAAAACATAGGCTTTATATGGGCGATTTATCATCTCTGTCGATAAACTTCATTAATTTGGTTTATAACAAGTTGAGAATCACCAAAAACTAGCAGATGTTTAATTTTTAGTGCTAAGGCAGCTCGTAATCCAAGGATTAGAGCTTCATATTCAGTATTATTGGTGCAAGCAAATGTTAATTTAAAGGACAAAGGTATAATGTGTTTTTGTGGAGATATTAAAATAATACCCACTCATGCATCGGGCTCCATCAAAGTATAAGGACCATTGTTCAACATGGTCTCCTCTAATTGAAGGCATTCATCAGGAAACTCAATGATGAGGGGATGGGTAGACTCTAAGGGTGCAGCGACTAATTGATCTGCTATGATTTGACCCTTAATGGACTTTTGTCCTATAAATGTGAGTTCAAACTCGCTTAGAGCAAGAACCACTTGTTGTGACCGATAAATAAGGTGATATGAGATAGAAGGGTATATTTAGAATGAATATTGAGAGTATAATGGATATTTTTTAGAAAATATTCTAATAGTTTTTAATATGATTTAGGATTTAGTGGATAAGATATTTTTAACCGATTAAAATTTTTCAATCATCTAAATGATCATTCATTAATAGAGTGAGCTATAATATCATCTAATAATCATGTAGGATATCATGCATCATGTGAAAAATATAAGTCATAGCTCGTTGATAGGTTTAGGTTAGGGATGGCATCACTTTCAAAAAAAGGTAAGGGGTAATAAAGGTTGTTTTAGCTGATCTTCAGGAGCTATCCGATCTGATTATAAGAGAATCCATCCATTAGGGACATCATCCCACTCCCAAGAAAATCAATGATTTGATCCATGTTTGGAAGAGGAAAATCATCTTTAGGGCATGAAGTAATATCTCTAAAGTTGGAAACCCTAACTTTGGTAGCTTCTTTCTTGGATGGAACTACATTCGAGATCCATTCAAATAATCAATAGCTTGTATAAAAACAACATTCAGGAGTTTTTCTAACTCCCCTTTGACTAGCAAGGCCACTTTGGGATGCATTTTTCTAAGTTTTTGTTTAATAGGTTTAGCATCCGGATGGACTACTAGGTGATGCATGACTACATAAGGGTCTAAACCTGGCATATCTTCATATGTCCAAGCGAAGACATCTTCATATTCTTTAAGGAATGCAATGTATTGCTCTTGTTTTTCTTGACTTAATTCTGATCCAATATTGATTATGTGGGGATTATCCTCAGTCCAATGTTAACTTTAATGACGTTTTCTACTTCCATGTGTAGATCTCTTTCAAAATTAGGTGGGGTGGGTGAAACGCCCAATTCTTGTAATTCTTTTAAGGTTAACTTGGATAATTCATCTTGAGGAGTAGTGGCCTCAAGTTGGGCTATAGTAGGTATAGAACCATCAAAATAAAAACCATTGTGTAACATCTCTTCAACGGAGACATCATGGAAAATATCTCCTTCCAACTCATCATCGGATTCAGCAATCATTTCAGGATAAGCTATGGATAGCATATTGCATGTAAATGGCTGATTTTTTAGAGGCAAATCATCACGCCCATCCAAATAATCTTGATAACATATGAGTTGATCATCATCTTCAAAAGGGAAGGGTTGACCCTTACTAGGAAATAGGCCCACACCACATCGGGCGGGCCATGGTTCTACCTCAAAAGGTTCTTTCATACCATCTTGGAAAGGTCCCAAGCCTTTCCCTTTATATCCCATTTTAAGCATTATAGGTTTAGCTTTAATATACTCATTAGTAAAATAACATCGAGCATATCCCTCATGATGAGTTTTGATGTTCCCGGGTATTCTTCCCCAGTCATATCCCTTATAAATGAAGGCACAACTCCCGACTTGGTAAGTACTTCCCATAGGTTGTGGGAGGCCCAAAGTACGAGGAGATGGCGGCAAATTACTTAAGATAATGGAATTTTGCATAGAAGCATTTGTTTTTTCTGATATAAGAATTTTAGATAAATCGGGTAAGAGTTCATCGTAAAGAGCATAAGATGTAGAAGGATCATTCCCTATATCTTTAGATGTGGAAGGTATGATAGATGTAGATAATGTGGAGGTGTTAATAGATGGGTCTATAGGTTTTGAAATTATAGGGATGGAACATGAAGGATTGGTTGTGGATTTAAGATCTTTTTGAGGTTCTAGAGTGGTTTGTTTAGAAGATTGTTGATCTATATATGAGGGTGAAATTAATGGAGGAGAAATAGATGAAGTTATGGGTGTGTGTTTCACAGTTTTAGATGAAAAATAAGAATTAGGATGTGTGGATGACAGAGCAGGGCAAAATTGAACTCCAACAGAGTTCTGCCAAAGCACACATATCAAAGGGTCTAGGATCACCATGGATAGTGACCAACTGATTTTTAAATTCGAATTTAACACATTGGTGTAAAGTTGATGGGACAGCCCGCATTGCATTGATCCAAGGATGACCCAAGAGTATATTGTATGATGCGGGGCAATGTACAATAAACACGGTCGTATCTAAGGTTCTAGGACCAACTTGCAATGGGATGGTAATAACTCCACACGTTTCTTGTGTTTCGTCATTGAAAGCTTTTATGATCATGTCAGTTTTCTTCATTTCATCACTTCTAAACCCAAATCTTTGGTAGAAGTCAAAAGTGCAAATATTTAGAGATGAACCATTATCAATCAAGACCCTTTTAACGACTACATCTCCAATTAGGGCAGTAATATATAAGGGGTTATCCTTATGTAAACTATGTTGTGGTATATCTTTATCTCGAAAGTCAATACAATCAACTTCTCTAGTGATGATAGTATTGGCCATGGCTTCAGGTTGAATGTTTTGTGGTACCATCATTTGGCTTAATGTAAGCATCAATTCATCTCTATGTGTAGGAGAAGATCTTAATAAGTCCAAAAGGGAAATTCTGGCTGTAGTATTGGATAATTGCTCATTAATATTGTAAGGAGGTTTAGGTTGAACATTAGGAGCATGATTCCCTTTATTGGGATTTCTCAAAACAAATGGAGTTGATCCATCATTCTGATTTGGTTCTTGTTGAGAATTTTGAGCTTGTTGTCTGGTAATGACTCCGATGGTACCTACAATGTTATATTGAGGATGCTGAATAGGTCTTGGTCTAGCATTTATAGCTTGTTCATTAGAAAGGAACTGATTAGAAGAGGGTCGAGTAGTAACTCTTCTAGGAAATGGTTCTTCTGGAACCATAGCATCTGTGATAGGTTGAATAGGATCTGATTCATTTTCAGAACTATTCGATTGGTTTGAGGTGATGTCTATTTCACTTTTAGTATCCGATTCTACATCACTGAGATCCGGTGTTTGAATATTATGTAGGGGCCTGGTCGTGACCATGGATAAAGTTGTGTCAAATTTTTGTAAATCATGATTAGGTAAATGTCCGCTAATAGTTCCTACATATCGGGTAGGAGGAGGAACATTATGATGCTCAATTTGATTGGCCACCTCTTTACCATGTCTTGGTAAAGGATGTTGAAATATATCTAATGATTGATTAGCATTTTGATTTTGATTTTGGGGAATGTTCTTTTGAGCATTATTAGGAGCATTTTGTTTAGGTTGGAAGGCTTGCACCTCCATCTCATTATTATCAATCAGATCTTGTATTTTATGTTTTAACCTTTTACAAGAGTTGGTAGAGTGTCCAGGTCCTCTATGGAAATCACAAGTGTAAATCGGCTCTATATCCGGGTATGGTTGGATCAGGTTCTCTGGATAGCTGGTAATTGAATCAAACCTCTTTCGAGTAATTGGGGTAGAATAGTTGATAATGGTTGATTCAATCTAGTAAACTCTCGAGGAGGTTTATCAGGAGGTTTCAATATAAATTTTTTTGTTGTCTTCGTTGTATTGATATTAGCAACATTTCTGCTGTCAGTGACTCCGTCACCTACAACTTGTTTGTTTTTATATTGATTTCTGGATGTTTTCTCATCATCTTTCTTCCTAAGCTGGCCTCTCCTAATGAGAGCATCTTCTACTCTTCGAGCTAAGTCTATAGCCTGATCGAAGGTAGTTAAGGTAGCAGTTGATAACTCATAAGATATTTGTTCTTGCAAATTATTAATAAAAATGTCCAACATTTCCCTATAAGGTAGCACAAAGTGCGGTTTTCCTGTCAACTGCCTCCATCTAGCTAAGAAATCAGCAAAACATTCATCTTTGTCTTGTTTTAAGTTGTACAAATCTTTAATGGTTACATGCCTCTCGATGTAGGCACTAAATTGATGGACAAAAGATTCAACGGTCTCTTCAAAATTTCTCAAAGAATGAGTGGGCAATTGATAGTACCACTCTAATGCCATTCCTCCTAAACTTTTCGGGAACATTTTTAGTAATAACAAGTCATCATGTGATATATCATGACATGCTATCCTAAACATGCGAAGATGCTCTATGGGATCTTCGGTTCCTTTATATATAGGCAGAACGGGCATGGGAAAATGTTTAGGGTATGGTTGTGCTACAACCATAGGATCTAGAGGTTGACTACACATCTCTCGATAATTGTACGAGGGATGGTAGGGATCTATCTGGTCCATGCGGGAAGCTAACTGTTTCACCATGGCTTCCAGATCACTGGTTTGCCCACCATATTGGTTCGGTAGGGCATTAATATGAGATTTGTGAGCATATGATGGAGGGACATGAATATTAGATGCTATATTGCTATTGTGTAAATTGTTGGTAGGAAGGGTGTTATGAAGAAGTTTTGAAGTTGTATTATGTTGTATCCCGGATTGTTGGAAATTGGTGTTTGGCTTCATTTTAGGTTTTTGTCGATTTGAAGCATATTGATCAATAGTTTGGCGAAATAAAGCAGTGAATGAAGGTCTCTTTTGTGTGGGAATGATTTTAGGCTCAATAACAGGTTCCTTAGGAGGTTGGGTAACCTGTTGTTTTTGCATGTTCTGAATTATAGCGGCCATATCCATATTGGATGGTCCGACTTTATCACTTTCTTGATCAATGAAAGACAAGGGATTAGTGTGTATGTCAAACATATGTTCCATGGCTGCTTGAGTGTCACTAATTTGTCCCCTATCAATACGAACTGCCATATTAAGAGCACCAATATTATTATTGAAGAATTTCCAGAAATGATCTAAGTTATCAAAAGCAATAGTTCCATCTGGAGCCATTCTAGGGGATGAGGATCCTTCCTCTCTAACATTTTCTTGTTGTTCATTTTCTTCAACCAGGTCATCTTCTGGTTGTTCTAGAGTTTCTTCTTCTGGAATTGGATCCTCAAGAAGGGTATTTAATTTTTTATTTTTCTTTCCTAACCAATCTTCTTCTTCTTCTTCTTCAGTTTGTTTACCATTCCTAAGTTTAGTCATTGTGCTTAAACTTAGATTTCAGCAAATATATATATATATATATATATATGCAACAAGCTTAAGAGGTATATATTTTAATTATATACCTACTATAATATTTAAAATAAAATGTTTTGGTTTTTGTTATGTTTTTTTGGTTTTTCTTGTTTTTTTTTTTATAACAATATTATAAAGATAACAAACAACACACAAAACGCAAGAAATAATAATAATGAAAGCAATGATCTAGTTTTCTATAAACAATTTATAAATATCATTAATGGGCTCAAGTTCTTCAGGAGTCATGAAATGTTCTTCTTCAAATTGAAAATTTTCTTTCAAGAATTTGACAAAAAGTGCTATAGTGATATTATCTGTTTCAGACTCTGGTTGGTAGAAGTAAAGCTCGTGGCAATACTCTCGATATAACACAGCTCTAGGAACTCTATTCCATATTTCCCTATCCGTAAGAATGACCTCTTGGTCTTCTACACGACCTAGGAATTGGTGTATAATGGCTGCGTTCTCGAGGTATTCCTCGAAGGTGAACAATTCTGAAGACACAAGAGCTCTCCTATAAGCTAACCACCTATGGCAAGCTCTCTGAAGTTCATGATAAAAAATGAGTTGATGAGGATCCAGGATTCTATCTAGGACAAGCCTCTTGATTTGTTTAAGTTCTGTTGACCTAGATGAAATGATACCTAGCCACAAAAGTTGGTTTCTATCTGTTTCAGACACACTAAGCACAGAATTGATTTCTATGGCTGCTAATTGGTTTTCAACATTTATAGTAACTGCTAGTCTTTTCTTAGGAGCTACCATCTAAACATGATATGCAACTTAGTAGTTTTCTAATGATTTTAAATGCATCTATGTTTTTGTTTGTTTTTTTTTTGTTTTCAAAAGGTTTTAGTTTCACGTCGGGTTCACCAAAATGTATCGTTCCAAATTTTCCGCACCCTTACCTTCAGGCTAAAGGATCCGCGCCCGAAAGGGGGATGCGGGAAGGATGGGACAATACCTCGACTCGAGAGGCCTTTGGAAGGTCCCGCCTCTCGGGGGAGGTGTATTAAGGTGATTTTTCGATGGATGGTGGGGTTCACCAGGAAACGTTTGAGTGGCGCTTTCCACGCCTAGGTTGGGAATGTGTTTGATGTGTTCAATTTTATCTTTAAACATTCAAATCCTAGGTTTGGCCAAATGAATCTAAGTTGTTCTATATGAAATGCAGATTTAAATGAATACAAAAAATAGAATTAACAAAAAACACAGAGAATAAATTAAGTGAAGAAATCCATACCTGGTTCCGGATGTCTGATGGAGGTTCTAATTTTTGAAGCAGTCAAGATCGTCTGGAATTTGACAAGATCGTCTCCGATCTGACAGGATCATCTGAGATCTGACGAATTCATCAGACGAATTCGTCAGAGACCTACAAACAGAGAAATAGATACAAAATACCAGAAATGCAACTATTCTAATAAAGGAAAATGATGTGAAATAATAATAAGGATGTTAATAAGATAATCCCGAATAGAAATGCAAGTAAATTATGACACTTTAATAGCTAATCATGATCTTATTATGCAATTAAACTACATGGGTGAACTCCAAGATGCAGGATAATAGAAAATAATAATAAAATTGACTAAATGCAGAATAAAACGCAAAGTAGATAATGGAGAAAGAATGCAAACTCAGGGCACCGATTGCCCCCAATGCAGATCGCAGTCGAAATCATCTCGGATTGGTACGAAATCGTCTCGAATTGGACAGGATCGTCTACGACGATCTGAGCTTGCTCCGACTGAAGAATGACAAGGTTCCTGCAACAAAATTTGGAAAGCACAAATGCAGATGGTAATCCAAGGTATTCTAATGCGTGTAATAGAGGATTGAGTATGTCGAGGTATAGATTGTGGTATACCAATCCAGTTTTGAGATGATGTATATGTTGTTGATATATATAGATGAGATATTTTTGATTATATGACTTATCTTATGTGTTTGTTATGATGCTTTAATGTTTTGGTGTGATTGATTTGATGAGTCATGTAATTATGTCATTTGAAAATATAATGGTTTGAATGTCATGCTTTAAAATTTAAATGAAATAATCTGATGTAAACAAATTGGTTGTTGTGATGATAATTTGATAAAAAATAAAAGGGACTGTTAACAATAATTTCAAAGGCAATTGTCGCTATTATAGACCATTTCATGGAGTCGCTACTCACTCGGTCATCAAGCTAATCCTAGTATAGAAATATTGTTAAAAGTAAAAGAGTGCTTAAGAGACTGTCTTAAGACTTTGTTGTGATGATGCAAATGATGATGGTGATGATTTGTTTTTAGATTTTCATAAAAATAGTATGCATGAAATATTTTAAAATGATTTGCTAGGCATAAATTCCTAAGTGTGATAAAATTTTGAACAATTCCTTAGAATTTATACCATGGTTGCAATATTGAATTTGAACATAATGACATGAAAATAGAATAAGTATTCAGTCTGTTTGAAAGCATAATTGTGTAACATAATGATTTAAGTCATATGGTTTTTATGATTTGGAATAAATGGGAAAATAAAATTAAAACAATGGTTTGCGCTAGGCATAGAATATTTAGGTATAGACTTATACCATCATCGAGAAATCTAAAAGAAGAAAATAATAGTTTTATTGCTTGGTTGATTTTTAATTTTTGAAAATAAACAGAAAATAAGAAGATGAGGACTTGTGCTAGGCATAAAATTCCAATTTTGGTTTTAGAACTATACCATCATCGCAAAATTCAAAAGTTATATGTAACTTTATTGCATGTTTTTGAAATGATTTTTATTTGTTGGTAATGCATGTGGTGGTCTTTATACTAAACAACTATTCTCAGAGAAGAAAATGAAATTATGCTAGACAATTTGCAAAAAAATATTTCAAAGTATCTTAAAGACAAAAGTTAGATTTATAAGGAATCCCATGTGCATATGTGAGTTCATTTCCGATCTTGATTTGTCATAATTATACACAAAATCTCTCAAATACAAATGTGTGTGCGATTGTATTGTTCATTTACCAGGTTTGAGCAAGATACTATGATACAAGTGATTTGAATTAACCAAATAAGTGTTCATTAACCATGATTTAGATGCATATAACCATACCAGACTACTATGTAAGTCGGGTTATCAAGAGCTAGCTAATCCATAATCAGACATAGGTCTGTACAAAAGAAGGTCGCTAATGTGACAGACATATCACCACGCTAGGAATTACCCAAGGCCAAGCGGGTTGGGCACAAACCACCTGTTATGGGGCTTACCTCACAGTTTTCGAATAATTGAGAATTCCAGGGATTCAAGCTCATCAACCCTTCTTTTCTTTTCAAGGGGTAGGGAAAGGGATTTTATTGCTTTTGCTTTTGCTTGTTTTGCTGTCTTTCTTTTTTTTCTTTTTGTATCTTTTGCTTTGATATTTGAGATAATGCTGAAATAACTCTTTTTCTTTTTCTCTTTTTCTTGAAATTTGCTTTTCTTCCTATGCTAGGGATACTTGCTCGGATTAGCTGTAGAGCAAGGGATTTTTATTTCGGGTAGGGGTGAGCTTGTCCTTTTTCCAATTCTCAAAGATTCTAGACCATGTGCATGATAGGATAGCAGGGGAAACTTTTCGCTCAAGAAACCACTTCTACTATGTAGCATAGCATGGAAATTACAAATATAATCATTTTATTGTGAAAGGATATGCTTGGTTTAAGTAAATAACAAGATCAATTCTCTATGCTCAAACTTTATTTAATTGAATTTTGTGGACTTTGATATAAGAGAGATTAGTAATCATACCAAATAAATCAAGATATTTATTCATGTGAATGTGAAAGTGCGGGATTCCAAATAAATGCTAATTTATCCAAAATAATTTGAAAATATAACTGCAATATGTCACAATTTGAGAAGTACAAAAAATAAAAGATGTTTTTGAAGATTTTGATGATTTTGAATGTTTTTGGTGTTTTTAAGTTTATAAATTGAAAGAAATACAAGATAGTGGTTTTTTTGAAATATTTTAAACAAATATATACAATGATGAAATGACCAATTTTGTTATGCATAGTAACGTTTAAGATGCAAAATGTTCATGGGTTCTTTAAGTTCTTTACCATCTAAGGTAGATAATTTGTATGCTCCCGATTCAAATTTAGCAGTGATAATATATGGTCCAAGCCAGTTGGGCTCAAATTTACCTTTAAGGTCTTTAGTTGCATTAGTATTTTTTTGATTTTCTTTTAAAACAAGATCGTCGACCTCAAAGGATCGATGATGAACTTTCTTAGCATATGATATTTTAAGCTTGTTTTGGTAGGCACGAAGATGCTCCAAAGCATTGATGCGCTTTTCATCTAGGAGTTCCAACTGACTGAGTCTGCCAACTCGATATTCATCTCCTACTTCGGTATCTTGAAGTAGTAGAGCCAAAGAAGGAACTTCTAATTCAAAGGGAAAAATGGCTTCAGCGCCATAAACCAAAACAAAAGGTGAAGTTCCAGTGGGGGTTCGAACACTAGTTCGATAGGCCCACAAAGTAGGATATAATTGAATGTGCCGACCATGCACGGATTTATTGACCAATATTTTGAGAATTTTGATTAAGGTTTTGTTTGAAGCTTCTACTTGGCCATTACCCCGAGGATAATAGGGAGTGGACCAACGATGTTGAATCTTATATTTTTGGCATAATTTCTTAACATCTTTATTTTTGAAACAAGTTCCATTGTCTGAGATGAGATTTGCAAGAATTCTGAACCTACAAATGATTTGATTAAAAATAAATTTAGAGACTTGTGTTCTAGTGTAGGAAGCTAAAGGCATAGCTTCAACCCACTTCGTGAAATACTCAATGGCGGTTATGATGAATTTGTGTCCATCAGATGACACAGGATTAATTTTGCCAATAATGTCTAAGCCCCATTTTGAAAAGGGCCAAGGAGATGAAATAGCCTGCAGTTCTTGTGCAGGGGCATGGACAAGGTCAGCATGTTTTTGGCACTTGTCGCAATGGCGCACATAATCATGTGCATCATTCTCCATGGTAGGCCAAAAGTATCCTATCCTAAGGAGCTTTTTAGCAATGACACTACCACTGAAGTGTCCTCCACAAGATCCATCGTGGGCTTCACTCAAAGCTGATCTGGATTCTTCTAAATTCAAACATCTCAATAGGATACCTTCAAAAGATCTCCTATATAAAGTATTGCCAATTATTACAAATCGACTTGCTCGTCTACGTAATAACCGACGCTGGTTTCTATTAGAATTGGCAGGGAAAGTCCCATTGTGAAGAAAATCAAATATATCCGTATACCAAGGTTCAGGAGTAGTTTCATTGATTAGAAACACATCCAAAGGTTCTAAGCATGACTTATTTGAAGCGGGTTCCTGGAGTCGACGAATAATGATGGTGGCATATTCGTCATCTAACTCCAAGGGCAGAAGAGATGCAGCTGCGGCCATAGCATCAGCCGCACGGTTGCTAGTTCGAGGAATAGCTTCCAAGGTAACTTGATCAAATAGAGATATTAATTGTAAAACATATGCTTTATATGGGCACAATTTATCATCTCTAGTCTGATAAACTTCATTAATTTGGTTTATAACAAGTTGAGAATCACCAAAAACTAGCAGATGTTTAATTTTTAGCGCCAAGGCAGCTCGTAATCCAAGGATTAGAGCTTCATATTCAGCAAGTATTATTGGTGCAAGCAAATGTTAATTTAAAGGACAAAGGTATAATGTGCTTTTGTGGAGATATTAAAATAATACCTGCACCAGCCCCACTCATGCATCGGGCTCCATCAAAGTATAAGGACCATTGTTCAACATGGTCTGCCTCTAATTGAAGGCATTCATCAGGAAACTCAATGATGAGGGGATGGGTAGACTCTAAGGGTGCAGCAGCTAATTGATCTGCTATGATTTGACCCTTAACAGACTTCTGTCCTATAAATGTGAGTTCAAACTCGCTTAGAGCAAGAACCCACTTTGTTGTGCGACCCGATAAATAAGGTCGACTCATGAGATACCGCAAGGGATCATATTTAGCAATGACATAAGTTTTTTGACTGAGCATATAATGGCATAATTTTTGCGTAGAAAATACGATTGCTAGACATAGTTTTTCTAATGTCTGTGTAGCGGGTTTCATAACTAATTAAAGTTTGGCTAATATAATAATTAGCACGTTCTCTTTTCTCATCATCAAGTTGAGCTAACATAGCTCCTAAAGCAAAATCTGAAGCTAAAATATATAGGATAAATGGGCGATCAGTGTCTAGGCGGTGAAAGCACAGGTGGGTTAAGGAGGTATTGTTTGAGAAGTTCAAAAGCTTCCTTACATTCGTCATCCCAATTAAAAGGGACATCCTTCTTAAGGAGCTTAAGAAAGGGACCGGTTTTGTCCGCCAGCTTATCGATGAAGCGACGGATAGCTTGAAGCTTACCTTGTAAACTTCGTAACTCAGATATATTGGTAGGTGCGGGCATATCAGTGATAGCCACAATCTTGAGAGGGTCAATTTCGATGCCACGTAAAGAAACTATAACCCCTAATAGTTTATCGGACTTAACTCCAAATATGCATTTAGCAGGATTTAGTCGGATAAGATATTCTCTTAACCGATCAAAAACTTTTCTCAAATCATCTAAATGATCATCTTCTTTAATGGAGCGAGCTATGATATCATCTACATAATCATGTAGGATATCATGCATCATGTCATGAAAAATATAAGTCATAGCTCGTTGATAGGTTGCACCTGCGTTCTTTAGGCCGAATGGCATCACTTTCCAACAAAAGGTACCCCAAGGGGTAATAAAGGTTGTTTTAGCCTGATCTTCAGGAGCTATCCTGATCTGATTATAACCAGAAAATCCATCCATTAGGGACATCATCCCACTCCCAGCAGTAAAATCAATGATTTGATCCATGTTTGGAAGAGGAAAATCATCTTTAGGGCATGCAACGTTAATATCTCTAAAGTCTGTGCAAACCCTAACTTTGGTAGCTTCTTTCTTGGTGACTAGAACTACATTCGAGATCCATTCAAGCATAATCAATAGCTTGTATAAAAACAACATTCAGGAGTTTTTCTAACTCCCCTTTGACTAGCAAGGCCACTTTGGGATGCATTTTTCTAAGTTTCTGTTTAACAGGTTTAGCATCCGGATGGACTACTAGGTGATGCATGACTACGGAAGGGTCTAAACCTGGCATATCTTCATATGTCCAAGCGAAGACATCTTCATATTCTTTAAGGAATGCAATGTATTGCTCTTGTTTTTCTTGACTTAATTCTGATCCAATATTGATTATGTGAGGATTATCCTCAGGTCCAATGTTAACTTTAATGACGTTTTCTACTTCCATGTGTAGATCTCTTTCAAAATTAGGTGGGGCGGGTGAAACGCCCAATTCTTGTAATTCTTTTAAGGTTAACTTGGATAATTCATCTTGAGGAGTAGTGGCCTCAAGTTGGGCTATAGTAGGTATAGAACCATCAAAATAAAAACCATTGTGTAACATTTCTTCAACGGAGACATCATGGAAAATATCTCCTTCCAACTCATCATCGGATTCAAGCAATCATTTCAGGATAAGCTATGGATAGCATATTGCATGTAAATGGCTGATTTTTTAGAGGCAAATCATCATGCCCATCCAAATAATCTTGATAACATATGAGTTGATCATCATCTTCAAAAGGAAAGGGTTGACCCTTACTAGGAAATAGGCCCACACCACATCGGGCAGGCCATGGTTCTACCTCGAAAGGTTCTTTCATACCATTTTGGAAAGGTCCCAAGCCTTTCCCTTTATATCCCATTTTAAGCATTATAGGTTTAGCTTTAATATACTCATTAGTAAAATAACATCGAGCATATCCCTCATGATGAGTTTTGATGTTCCTGGGTATTCTTCCCCAGTCATATCCCTTATAAATGAAGGCACAACTCCCGACTTGGTAAGTACTTCCCATAGGTTGTGGGAGGCCCAAAGTATGAGGAGATGGCGGCAAATTACTTAAGATAATGGAATTTTGCATAGAAGCATTTGTTTTTTCTGATATAAGAATGTTAGATAAATCGGGTAAGAGTTCATCAGAAAGAGCATAAGATGTAGAAGGATCATTCCCTATATCTTTAGATGTGGAAGGTATGATAGATGTAGATAATGTGGAGGTGTTAATAGATGGGTCTATAGGTTTTGAAATTATAGGGATGGAACATGAAGGATTGGTTGTGGATTTAAGATCTTTTTGAGGTTCTAGAGTGGTTTGTTTAGAAGATTGTTGATCTATATATGAGGGTGAAATTAATGGAGGAGAAATAGATGAAGTTATGGGTGTGTGTTTCACAGTTTTAGATGAAAAATAAGAATTAGGATGTGTGGATGACAGAGCAGGGCAAAATTGAACTCCAACAAGTTCTGCCAAAGCACACATATCAAAGGGTCTAGGATCACCATGGATAGTGACCAACTGATTTTTAAATTCGAATTTAACACATTGGTGTAAAGTTGATGGGACAGCCCGCATTGCATTGATCCAAGGATGACCCAAGAGTATATTGTATGATGCGGGGCAATGTACAATAAACACGGTCGTATCTAGGGTTCTAGGACCAACTTGCAATGGGATGGTAATAACTCCACATGTTTCTTGTGTTTCGTCATTGAAAGCTTTTATGATCATGTCAGTTTTCTTCATTTCATCACTTCTAAACCCAAATCTTTGGTAGAAGTCAAAAGTGCAAATATTTAGAGATGAACCATTATCAATCAAGACCCTTTTAACGGCTACATCTCCTATTAGGGCAGTAATATATAAGGGGTTATCCTTATGTAAACTATGTTGTGGTATATCTTTATCTCGAAAGTCAATACAATCAACTTCTCTAGTGATGATAGTATTGGCCATGGCTTCAGGTTGAATGTTTTGTGGTACCATCATTTGGCTTAATGTAAGCATCAATTCATCTCTATGTGTAGGAGAAGATCTTAATAAATCCAAAAGGGAAATTCTGGTTGTAGTATTGGATAATTGCTCATTAATATTGTAAGGAGGTTTAGGTTGAACATTAGGAGCATGATTCCCTTTATTGGGATTTCTCAAAACAAATGGAGTTGATCCATCATTCTGATTTGGTTCTTGTTGAGAATTTTGAGCTTGTTGTCTGGTAATGGCTCCGATGGTACCTACAATGTTATATTGAGGATGCTGAATAGGTCTTGGTCTAGCATTTATGGCTTGTTCATTAGAAAGGAACTGATTAGAAGAGGGTCGAGTAGTAACTCTTCTAGGAAATGGTTCTTCTGGAACCATAGCATCTGTGATAGGTTGAATAGGATCTGATTCATTTTCAGAACTATTCGATTGGTTTGAGGTGATGTCTATTTCACTTTCAGTATCTGATTCTACATCACTGAGATCCGGTGTTTGAATATTATGTAGGGGCCTGGTCGTGACCATGGATAAAGTTGTGTCAAATTTTTGTAAATCATGATTAGGTAAATGTCCGCTAATAGTTCCTACATATCGGGTAGGAGGAGGAACATTATGATGCTCAATTTGATTGGCCACCTCTTTACCATGTCTTGGTAAAGGATGTTGAAATATATCTAATGATTGATTAGCATTTTGATTTTGATTTTGGGGAATGTTCTTTTGAGCATTATTAGGAGCATTTTGTTTAGGTTGGAAGGCTTGCACCTCCATCTCATTATTATCAATCAGATCTTGTATTTTATGTTTTAACCTTTTACAAGAGTTGGTAGAGTGTCCAGGTCCTCTATGGAAATCACAGTGTAAATCGGCTCTATATCCGGGTATGGTTGGATCAAGTTCCCGGATAGCTGGTAATTGAATCAAACCTCTTTCGAGTAATTGGGGTAGAATAGTTGATAATGGTTGGTTCAATCTAGTAAACTCTCGAGGAGGTTTATCAGGAGGTTTCAATATAAATTTTTTTGTTGTCTTCGTTGTATTGATATTAGCAACATTTCTGCTGTCAATGACTCCGTCACCCACAACTTGTTTGTTTTTATATTGATTTCTGGATGTTTTCTCATCATCTTTCTTCCTAAGCTGGCCTCTCCTAATGAGAGCATCTTCTACTCTTCGAGCTAAGTCTATAGCCTGATCGAAGGTAGTTAAGGTAGCAATTGATAACTCATAAGATATTTGTTCTTGCAAATTATTAATAAAAATGTCCAACATTTCCCTATAAGGTAGCACAAAGTGCAGTTTTCCTGTCAACTGCCTCCATCTAGCTAAGAAATCAGCAAAACATTCATCTTTGTCTTGTTTTAAGTTGTACAAATCTTTAATGGTTACATGCCTTTCGATATAGGCACTAAATTGATGCACAAAAGATTCAACGGTCTCTTCAAAATTTCTCAAAGAATGAGTGGGCAATTGATAGTACCACTCTAATGCCATTCCTCCTAAACTTTTTGGGAACATTTTTAGTAATAACAAGTCATCATGTGATATATCATGACATGCTATCCTAAACATGCGAAGATGCTCTATGGGATCTTCGGTTCCTTTATATATAGGCAGAACGGGCATGGGAAAATGTTTAGGGTATGGTTGTGCTACAACCATAGGATCTAGAGGTTGACTACACATCTCTCGATAATTGTACGAGGGACGGTAGGGATCTATCTGGTCCATGCGGGAAGCTAACTGTTTCACCATGGCTTCCAGATTACTGGTTTGCCCACCATATTGGTTCGGTAGGGCATTAATATGAGATTTGTGAGCATATGATGGAGGGACATGAATATTAGATGCTATATTACTATTGTGTAAATTGTTGGTAGGAAGGGTGTTATGAAGAAGTTTTGAAGTTGTATTATGTTGTATCCCAGATTGTTGGAAATTGGTGTTTGGCTTCATTTTAGGTTTTTGTCGATTTGAAGCATATTGATCAATAGTTTGGCAAAATAAAGCAGTGAATGAAGGTCTCTTTTGTGTGGGCATGATTTTAGGCTCAATAACAGGTTCCTTAGGAGGTTGGGTAACCTCGTTGTTTTTGCATGTTCTGAATTATAGCGGCCATATCCATATTGGATGGTCCAGATTTATCACTTTCTTGATCAATGAAAGACAAGGGATTAGTGTGTATGTCAAACATATGTTCCATGGCTGCTTGAGTGTCACTAATTTGTCCCCTATCAATACGAACTGCCATATTAAGAGCACCAATATTATTATTGAAGAATTTCCAGAAATGATCTAAGTTATCAAAAGCAATAGTTCCATCTCGGAGCCATTCTAGGGGATGAGGATCCTTCCTCTCTAACATTTTCTTGTTGTTCATTTTCTTCAACCAGGTCATCTTCTGGTTGTTCTAGAGTTTCTTCTTCTGGAATTGGATCCTCAGGAAGGGTATTTAATTTTTTGTTTTTCTTGCCTAACCAATCTTCTTCTTCTTCTTCTTCAGTTTGTTTACCATTCCTAAGTTTAGTCATTGTGCTTAAACTTAGATTTCAGAAAAAATATATATATATATATATATATATATATATATATATATATATATATATATATATATATATATATATATGCAACAAGCTTAAGAGGTATATATTTTAATTATATACCTACTATAATATTTAAAATGAAATGTTTTGGTTTTTGTTATGTTTTTTGGTTTTTCTTGTTTTTTTTTTTATAACAATATTATAAAGATAACAAACAGCACACAAAACGCAAGAAATAATAATAATGAAAGCAATGATCTAGTTTTCTATAAACAATTTATAAATATCATTAATGGGCTCAAGTTCTTCAGGAGTCATGAAATGTTCTTCTTCAAATTGAAAATTTTCTTTCAAGAATTTGACAAAAAGTGCTATAGTGATATTATCTGTTTCAGATTCTGTTTTGTAAAAGTAAAGCTCGTGGCAATACTCTCGATATAACACAGCTCTAGGAACTCTCCTCCATATTTCCCTATCCGTAAGAATGACCTCTTGATCTTCTACACGACCTAGGAATTGGTGTATAGTGGCTGCGTTCTCGAGGTATTCCTCGAAGGTGAACAATTCTGAAGACACAAGAGCTCTCCTATAAGCTAACCACCTATGGCAAGCTCTCTGAAGTTCATGATAAAAAATGAGTTGATGAGGATCCAGGATTCTATCTAGGACAAGCCTCTTGATTTGTTTAAGTTCTGTTGACCTAGATGAAATGATACCTAGTCTCCTATTAAGTTCGTCCCACAAAGGTGGGACTCTGTATGTTTGAGATGTTCTAGACAAAGAATCAACCTCTATGGCTATTAATTGATTTTCAACATTTATAGTAACTGCTTGTCTTTTCTTAGGATCTACCATCTAAACATGATATGCAACTTAGTAGTTCTCTAATGATTTTAAATGCATCTATGTTTTTGTTTGTTTTTTTGTTTTTTTTTCAAAAGGTTTTAGTTTCACGTCGGGTTCACCAAAATGTATCGTTCCAAATTTTCCGCACCCTTACCTTCAGGCTAAAGGATCCGCACCCGAAAGGGGGATGCGGGAAGGATGGGACAATACCTCGGACTGAGAGGCCTTGCGAAGGTCCCGCCTCTCGGGGGAGGTGTATTAAGGTGATTTTTCGATGGATGGTGGGGTTCACCAGGAAACTTTTAGTGGCAGTTTCCACGCCTAGGTTGGGAATGTGTTTTATGTGTTCAATTTTATCTTTAAACATTCAAATCCTAGGTTTGGCCAAATGAATCTAAGTTGTTCTATATGAAATGCAGATTTAAATGAATACAAAAAATAGAATTAACAAAAAACACAGAGAATAAATTAAGTGAAGAAATCCATACCTGGTTTCGGATGTCTGATGGAGGTTCTAATTTTTGAAGCAGTCAAGATCGTCTAGAATTTGACAGGATCGTCTCCTATCTGACAGGATCATCTGAGATCTGACGAATTCGTCAGACGAATTCGTCAGAGACCTACAAACAGAGAAATAGATACAAAATACCAGAAATGCAACTATTCTGATAAAGGAAAATGATGTGAAATAATAATAAGGATGTTAATAAGATAATCCCGAATAGAAATGCAAGTAAATTATGATACTTTAATAGCTAATCATGATTTTATTATGCAATTAAACTACATGGGTGAACTCCAAGATGCAGGATAACAGGAAATAATAATAAAACTGACTAAATGTAGAATAAAATAGATAGCAAAGTATAGGAAAAGCGCAAACTCTGGGCACTGATTGCCCCCAATGCAGACTGCAATCAAAATCATCTCGGATTGGTACGAAATCGTCTCGAATTGGACAGGATCGTCTGCGATGATCTGAGCTTGCTCCGGCTGAAGAATGACAAGGTTCCTGCAAGAAAACTTGGAAAGCACAAATGCAGATGGTAATCCAGGGTATTCTAATGCGCGTAAAGGTCAAGTTACAGGAAAATTCAGCCAGGGGAATGTCAAGGGGGGTCCTAAGGTTTAAATAGGCTTAGGAGGGAGGTTAGGAGGTTGGGGATCATCCTAATTTGGAAGATCTCCAACGGGGGAGGTCTCTAGCGGTGCAGACACGCTTCTGCCCAACTTAGAGACGCCGTTGAAACATAAGCTAATTATGAAAAATCAGTTTTGGGACAAGATCGTCTGGACGTCCTAGTCCAGACGAAATCGTCCGATCTGAGGCGATATCGTCTGATCGACGACGATATCGTCAAACGGTCAAAACAAACTCTAAAAATGGTGCGAGAAATGAGGAAACGGGTAGCAGGCGATTTTGGAGCGGTTTTGGGGTTGAATTTGAATTTGAATTATTACTAAGGTAATTTTAATTATTGCTAAGTTTTACTGCGCCAATTTTAGGGTGCTGCAAATACAAGTGATTCTTATAATTCTTTTCATATTGCTTGTTAGGGTCACTTGATTTTATTTTTGGAAGTGCAATCTTTTGTGCTTCATAAATCCTTTGAAATATGGTTGCATAAGATTCTAAAAGTCTTGTGTAGTTATGATGAGGCTTTTTGGGGAGCTTGGTGCTTGTGTCCAATTGTGTTGTACTTTGAATTTGTGGTACATGTGTAAAAACCTGAGATGTAGATTGTGAACTTGGATGTTTCAACTGTTGTGGTTATTGACCTTGAATATGACTCAACTAAAACTCAATGTTAGTGAATTGGGTTAAAATTTGTTGTAGAATTTTTGGGTGTTGACAATTTGAATGTAAGCCTTAATTGGCTTGTTGAGTGACCTAAGATTTGATGAATGGATTAATGAATAGATGAAATTGAATGTGTTGTTGGCGATGTGACGAATTGGGGGTCATAGAATGAATTTGATGATGATGGGGTTGGTGAGGAAATGATTGTGAATGAAGAAAAGGCTATGATGTATGAGGTCTATGGGTGGGTAGACTCATAGGAATGGAATGGGTTGATGGATGCATGGAAATGGACACCTCCAAATATTGGGGTATCCAAGTTGGGTTTTGGTTGGTTACTATGGGTTGGGTTGGAACAACATGGAGCATAGGGTCTTCATGAACTTGTTGCTTAGCCTTTGTACACTGTAAGAGCAATCTGTTCACAAGACCTAATGTGTCTTGAAGTTCTTAATCCAACCAGGTGTTAAGGGATGTGGTTGTGGCTAGGTTAGATGATGGAGGGTTTGATGAAGAAGGATGGGAAGATATGGGCATGGAGCAAGTTGTATTTGATGTGACAACTTAGGGGTTGGGTACTTGTGAGGAAGTATTGACATACTCCTCATACAAGGGGTTGGTATGGGTGGATGAAGGGTTTGGATTTTGATATGATGGGCTTGGTGAAGAAGGTATACCATATTATAAGTAAAATTATGATGTCCTTGGTTCGGGAAAGAGGTAGCCAGTTTGGGTTCTTCAAAAACCTCTTGGCTAAGGGGTTCTAAGACATAGTTTGAAGACTTGTATATGGTCTTCACTTTGTCCATGTCTATGTGGGTGGCGGTTGTCTCCATTATGTGGAAGGAATCCTACTTGAGGTAGGGATGGAAATGGTGATCCAGATGAAGTATCTGAACCATTCTGGATAGGTTGGCTACCGAAGTAGCGAGAGAATGGGAAATGTTTTCAATTAAATAATTTCGGTTTATTACTTTCTTTTGTTGTCTCATTAGTACCATAAAGTATTTAAACCAAAAATTTAAAGCTTATCAAAATCACACAAACTAAATTTTTTTCAGAAGTTAAAACACAGAAAACAATCAATCCTAGGTTTTACCATGTGTGGCTTACCTTATTCATTAATTATTTTCTTTTTTAATGTGAAATTATTTTTAGAATTTTAGGCTTGTGTGTTTTGATGTAACTTAATCTTGCTTAAAGAAAAAAAGATAAAAAGCTATGGTCGGTTGGGGCAACGAGATTTTTGTTGGTAATGACCTCCAACAAATTTTCTTGGGGGTATGTCTTAAGGTGTCTAGGGACAGATATTTGGTGGATGGATATGAATGCCACCATCACCAAACCTCAAGCAATAGTTGGTGATGAAATCCAACTATTACTATTTAAAAGTGCAACGTGTAGTGTGTGATGTTAATTTTATATTTCTTGTTGTTTATTGTGTTCCAAGCAATATTAAAAGCAACAAGATTCCTAAGTTTAAACTAGAATCTAAAATAAAGATATAAATTTCATCAATAGAAGTGAAGTACACCGCTTGAAACCCCTGCCTACAAATGATACCAAATGATATCAAAAGAGCACCGGAGGGTTCGTCCACTTCTCCGCTAAAGGTGCCACCCTAGAGCAAGACTACTTTTTGTATGTTCACGTTATTCCAGCTTAAACAAAGAAAGCAAGCAAATTTTAACCCTAAGAATGCAACTAGGTATGATCTTTTTGATTTCAATGCAAACAAGGATGCAAACAGTCACACCATTAAACAAGAAACCTAAAACTAAATATTTTAACATGCAAGATGTAACTTGAAAATGCAACTTATGATGATTTTTTTTTTTAGATTTCTTTAGTGGTTAATTTTTAGCCCAAAATTGGAAATTACACACATAAAACCAAATAAGTAAATAAATTAATTAATAAATAACATAGAAATTTAAGCTGAATGGATGTAGGGACTACCTGGAAAGCCTACATTTTTATGAAGTTTTTATGAGATCTATGTTGCTCCTATTGACCTAAAAATTTGTGGAGACATGCTATGGCATGTCAGGAACCTACCCTTAAAATTTCAGCCCAATCCGACTTCGTATGAGTGAGATATGACCAAGTGAGGGTAGTTTGTGTAGGAAAACGTAACCGAACACCTCTAGTCAACACCAAGCACAATAGGGCGCCTGCTAGGCATAGTAGAGTGCCTATGTAGGAACATAAGGGCATCTGTGATGTTCAATAGTCATCACAAAATGCCTACACAACTTCTACAACTATTATAGAATTCTTCAAAAACCCTAATTGACGAAATCGGTGAATTGAAAAACCTATAATAGACAAAAACAAAATAAAATCAACAAAGGAAATCAGATTAATAAATGAAACCTTTGTGGGGTCCCACCATGATCACCATTTGTAGAGCTAAAATCACAACACTAAACAACAGAAAAAATCAAATAAATCTGATAAGGCAAGTGTAATTGCACAAGAAATATTATTTATTAAATAATGGGGGGAGTTGAAAAACTCCTTTGTACAATTAATTCTGCCTTGACATAAATGTTGTGATACAATGAATACATATTGCTAGGGTTCTCCAAAATCCTAGCTACAATGAAAAAGGATCTTCAACGTGCTTTTCTCCCAAGAGAATTAGTGAGCTTTAGGTATATGATTTCGGGTCACTCCAGCTTTAGCAGTTGTCCAACAGTAGATAGAACTTGCAAATCTGCATATACACAAATAGAAAGAGAGATTAGTAATACCTATGAGGGCTCCACAGTGTGAGACCCTCAGATATCAATAAACCCTAGCTATCAATAAATCAAATGGCATATGAAAATCTATAGATCATGCAATAAAATAACAACTAAGATGATTTACCTTGCTTACAATGATGATGCTTCATTGTAGATCTATTGGTGTGGTGTCCTAACAGTAGCAATAGATGTGATGCAGTAAGTCAGTAGTGCGTTGATGATGACGACAGGCTCTGGCGCACACTTGGCAGGCTCTAGCATGAGCTTCACAGGCTCTAGAGCGAGCCTGCGATATAGCAAGATCTGGCATGCACTTGGTAAGCTCTACAGTGTGCTTAGAAAGCTCTAGAGAGCACCTATGAAATGGCAGGCTCTATAGCAAGCTTGTAGGTTAGGGTTAGATCTGCAACAACAGATCATGAAATTGCGATAAAAGTAGCAGATAGGGTATGACAACGACAAAAAATGGCTAGGAGATGGATGTGGAGGTGGTTGGAATGGAGAAGTCCTATGGCAAGCTAGGGTTTTGGATCTTCAGGGCTCTATAACCTTATGCTTCACAAGGGCTTCTTCACTGATTTCTCTATGTGTGAATATCTTCCAGGGTATTCCAGGGTTTGAGCATTTACAAATGCCCTTACTTATAATCCAACCTAGGGTTTTCTTAGGGTTTTAACCTTACACTTTTAATCATGTGGCTAAGATTAAATCAGATCCTAAGGTTGAGATTACACTTTAGATGTGGCCTGGATTAATGAAGATGGATGATGGATATTAGATTGGATTGGATGGTTGAGGTTAATTGGGTTTATAAATACATATTTTATAATAAATATATTATAATATAATATAAAATATTATATTAAATATAAAATAATATTAAAATAAGCCCAATTGGGTCAGGAAATGGTGGGAAAGGGCTAAAGTGGGCCTTTTGAAGGCAAGAAGGGCTAAAAGTGGCTAAATGGATGGTGGGAAAGGTGTATGGTGGACAAGTGGGTGGTGGGATGGTTAGGATGGAGGATTAATGGATGTAATTTGGTGTCTACATGAAGAGTCTCATGTATGTATATATTGAAGACAAAGCCATGTAATATTGTATCGAACAAGCATTGCAATTATGCAATGTTTATAGTAGATATTTTTCAATAAAATATTCAATTTTTTTTATGTTCATTATTGTGTGAGATTTTTATTTGAGTTATTGTGAGATCCCATGAAATTATCCTCTGAAGAAATAGCATTAAATTATTAACAGTGGTATCAAAGCCACCTTGTGTGTGCTTAGAAATCCATGTTGATCATATGGTAAAGAAGATAGCAGTAGGAGAGAAAGTTTGAGAGAGTGTTTGCATCTTTGTAGGAAATACTACTAGAGTAAAATAAGAGTGAGAGTGTCAAAGGAAGGAATTTTGTAATACTAAAGACAAATAGCAAGTGCTTGAATGTGAATGTGAGTAAAGAGGAGATATGTGACCATGAGCGATGAGGAGCAACAAATCAAATGTGAATGTGAGATGAGAGGAGATACGTGATCGTGAGCAGTGAGTAGTAACTTGAACGAGAACGTGAGCCATGAGGAAAGCAAACCAGACATTGATAAGATCAAATAGTAGGGAGAGTTTGACAAGCTAAACAAAGAAAATTCAAGTATTGACAAACCAAAAATAGATAACAACCAGGAGTTAGCAGATTGAAGAGAGAAAATATTTGACAAACTGATAGAAAGTTGAACAGACACAAAGAATCTCTAATAAAAGTGGGTTGTACCTACCAAGTAGGACATCTGAAGAAGTTAGAGTAGTCAAAGTACATGCAAGAAGAATTCGGAGACCCTATTTTGAGTTGTGAGCATGCAAACCTGAGGAGTCTAAAATATTTGCAGCACACAAGCAATTGTTATAGAATCAAAAGCAATTGAGGGTGAACGTTACAAGGAGAGTAACATTTGAATATGAAGACTACAAAACGTGAACTTTAGGAAAAATGACAACATATGCAAAGGTAATCTTTGGTCATTGTTTTATTTAATGAAATCTAATTTCAAAGAGGATTAACCTTCATTAAGAAGCGAGGAGAAAAATAATTGTTAGAGATATAAAACGAGGTTTAATAATAATTTTGGAAGGAAATAAAATTAAGGAGAAAGAATTAGTTACAATCTTACTGCAATTGTAAGGGCTTTGACCTCTCTTTGAGATGTCCAAGGTTCAAATCCCACTCAATTTGAGGGGATCGAGACCCCTCATAAAAAACCTTTGTAAACTCATTGAAAAAAAATTAAGGAGAAAGAATTATTTTGACGAACGAGAGTTATAAAAAGAAGTTAATTTGAAGGAGGAAATAATATTAGAGTGAAGAAGAATAATTTTTTGAGAAAGAAAAATTAAAAGGAGTTATAAGAAGAAGATTATTGAAAGAAATAAAAATAAAAAAATAAAAATTTGATTAAAAACGATTGAAGGGAGTTATAAGAAGATAATTGATTAAAGAATTTAAGAAGAATATTATTGAGAAAGAAGAAGAAAATGAAAGATTGAAATTGAAAATTGAATTAAAGAAAGAAGAATAAATTCAAGAAAGTAAATTAAATCAATTGAAGAATAGAAGAATATTGAAAAAGAATACAATTTGAAGAAAAATAAAAAGAATGAAAGATTGAAGAAAGAAAGAAATTGAAAAAGAAAATAAGAAAATAAGAAATGTTTTGTGAAAGAACAAAATGAGTGCATCTAAGATATGTTTTTTACAGTCACATATATTCAAAGAACCAAATATTTTGAAGAAATGTTTTCAAAGACAGAGAAGATATTGTCACAAACATGTTCTATGATACAATAAATTCAAATAAAACTGAAAATTGAATATGAAGATAATTCTTGGTACATTGATTTAGGAGCTAGCCATCATATGAATGGCAACTTGTATTGATTTGATACCATTCAAAAAAACCAAGTATACCAATCAAGATAGCAAATAATAAAATTTATCAAGTACAAGGATCAGGGAATGTTCCACTTAGTCTACCGTATTCAGAGTGTACATTTGAAAACGTACTTTATGTTCTTGGTATAACAAATAATTTAATTTCAGTATCACAACTACTAGATAAAGGAAGAACGATATAATTCAAAACCATAAATAGCAATAAGAGATGTCTTATTAAAAGACAATAAAATTGAAACCATATTCTTAACCAACAAAAGTGGTATAATTGCTTTGGATGTGATAGAAATTGTACAAAAACATCTTAACCAACTTTTGCCAAAGAACGATATGAGAAGAAGTATTATATTGAACAAAAAAATTATGGCAAAGGAACATGACAATATATTCTTTGATGATTTCCTCAAAAGTACAGATAACAACTCAAAGGGACATATTCAGAACCTAAACCAGACTCTATACCAACATCATAACAAGTCGAACAAGAATCAAAGATTGAGAATACATTAAGGCAAAAGGTCTTCATACCAAATAACATAATATGTAGGGGTGTTGGAGGTACTACATTATTTGGTACCTTGTAAATAGGCTAGTCTAGTGTATGTTTAATATTTGAGTCTATAGTATATGTCATGTTATTAAGAGATAACATGTATCATGCAAATAAGTGTGGAGTTATGTGTGAGAGGTTAATTATTTTGTAAAATAAATAAATAAATAAATCTTGATGAGGATGAACAAACACGAACAAAACCATCCAAGGAGCCAAATCACAATAGAAAATAATTATTTTAATAATGCCAACCAAAGGGGCAGAAATTACAATGCCAGATCATACAATCTTGGAGCCCAAACTAAGCCCTTTTTCCATATCCAAAAATCCCTTTTTAAATCCTATTTTCCCCCCTTTTACATGATTTTTAATTTTCATTTTCATTTTCCCGCCCAGGAAAATATTCACTTGAATCTTGAATTTTTTTAACATATGGGTCTAAACACATGGGTCTAAACATATATATATATATATATATATATATATATATATATATATATATATATATATATATATATATATAAAAAATTTAAACACATAGGTCTAAACATATATATATTATTTATTTTTATTTATTTATTTATTTTTTATGATGCAATATTGCCCTTACACCATTGGATGCTCCTGCATCAGAAACCCAGGGTAAGTTTAAGAAGTGACCTCACTCCTCTGCTATTAGAGGAAAACCAAGGCAGTCAACCTTGGACTTGGATAGCCAAGTCGAATCTTCTACAGGCCTTCCCTTCCATTTCACCAAATATTCTTCATATTACATGTTTCTTGTACTTTTGTCGATGAGGGTATCCATGATTTCCTCTATCTCTTCTATCATTGGAGCCGATGCCGGAACACTCCATCACTATGCAACTGGTTCCTTAGAACTGTCACCTTCATGATACTCTACCAAATCAAAAATATTGAACATAGGTGATATGTTCAATCCACTCGACAACTCCACCTCATATGCATTTCCTGAATCTCTTTTTTGTATGATCTTGCATGGTCCAAACTTCTTCATTTTTAGCTTGTTATATGTTTTAGCAGGAAATCTCTCCTTTCTCAGGTGCACCATGACTTCATCACCAACCTGGAACTCCTTAAACCTCCTTTTTTTATCAGCCTTTATCTTGTACTGAGTGTTCATATTATTGATGTGTTGTTTTACTTCTTCATGCAAATCCTTCAGGTGCTCTACAAATTTCTCAACTTTAGCACTATTCTTTTCTCCCTTGTCCAACTTCCTCAACTCATAAGCATTTCTTGGACTACTCCTATATATAATCTGAAATGGTGATTTACCAACACTTTTGTTGACATTCTCCACAGGAGTCATCCTATGGGTAGCCTTTTTTGGCAAACTAGCTCCTGGTATCAAATCAATATGATGGCTAATATTTCTCATGGGTGGCAAACCCTCTGGCACATTATTAGATATAATATTTGATAAGTCTTCCAACAAACCTGAGACTTCTATAGGGACATCTTTCTTTGGTTCTTCCCTAACTCTAGGAATTAATGCATAGCACACATGCTCATGCTTCAAATCATCTAGAAATTTCCTACCATCAACCAAACAATTTCTAGCACTATTACATACCTTTTCATCCATCTCCTTAAGTGGCTTCAGTTTATGGCGTAATCCTTCCTTTGTTAGGGAGTAAGTGTTGGCATGTCCATCATGGACTGCACGATGATCAAACTACCATGGTATTCCTAATAGCATATGGCAAGCATCCATAGGCAAGATATCACACAAGACCTCATCCTTATATCTTCCAATATTAAACTTGACTAAGCATTGTTCATTGACCAATGCCCTATGGTCCTTCTACAACCATGCAATCTGGTATGGATGCGGGTGTCTCCTCTATAGTTGTAACTTAGTAACCATTTCTTCAGAGACCAAGTTATCAGTACTGCCATTATCTATAATAACATTACAGACCTTACCTGAACATTTGCAGCTTGTGCAAAACAAGCTCTTCCTCTAGTTTGGTTCCTTCTCCTCATTCAATAAGGTTCTCCTTGTGACCATAACTTATCCTCTCTCTACCTCCTCAAAGTGCTCTGATTCAGTTCCTTCATCTACAATAGTAGGTCTAGCATTACCCACTGACCTCCTATTTGGCTTCTCTTGGTGTTGTGGACACTCATATGCTCGATGTCCTTCTTCTCCATAGTTGAAGCAGGTTCCACGAAACCCTCTTCCTCCATTTCCTGTTAGAATATATTCCAATGTGCACTATGCCTAATTACTTTTTGACACTTGTCATCATCATTGACACTTTTCATATAGGCTTATGTCTATATATTGTAATCTTCTCCTTCATATTTGGCTTCTATGACTCATTTTATTGTATTTCATGGCTTATTTTTTTATTGTATTAAGGTGCATTTTTTGTAGAGACCAACACCTTCTATATTGATTTCACCATGTGGGAGAATTTAATATTTATGATGAATTTAATCAGTGACCTACAAGAGGTAACATCCTCTGAGGATGACCCTGAGGCACTTAGACGGCTGACCTAGTGGCAACAGACCCGTGGTAGTGGCTGACCCTGAGGCAATAGATTGAGATGTATACACCGTTGATCTAGCATTTTTCACAGTTGGAGAGCCAAGCGTAAAGAGCACAAGCCTAGACAAAATTAGCAATAAAGGAGGATGATAGGATTATTTTAGAGAAGTCAATATTAAGGGAGAATTAAGGGAGAATGTTACCTAATATTGACTTGTTTATTTTTCTTCTTTAGTTAGGATAGTGCACATTAAGGGGGAATGTTAGAATCTATTCTAATGTGCACTATGCCTAACTACTTTTTGACACTTGTCATCATAATTGATACTTGTCATATAGGCTTATGCCTATATATTGTAATCTTCTCTTGTATAATATTATATCATCAGTTTCCCTCCTAACATTTTCTCGACTAGATATACATCTTCTTCTTAGGTAGTTGATGTTCTGATCACAGGATCTGTAAGCATTATCTCCCTTCTGGTCTTGACTGCTTCTAGCTTCTTCTTTCTTCTCACCTCGTCCTCCATCTATTCTTCCACAGTTCTTTCTCCATGACTTCTTCCTTTTTTCTTACCCTTAAACCTTCTATCCAATTTCTCTTCAACTTTTAGAGCAAACTGGTAAGCATCATCAATGGTGCTCATCCTAACCAAAATCAACTCTTCTTGAATACTGGTTCTCAACCCTTGGATGTAACTGGCTACCTTCTCCTTGTCAGCCTAAGAATGGTTAGTTCGGATCAAAATCTTATAGAATTCCTTGGTGTATTCTTTGATAGACTTTCCTAACTATCTCAAACTTTGCATCTTCTTCAGCAAATCCAACTCATAATCTATCAAAATAAATTGCCTCTTCAGCTTTTCCACCATTCGTTCCCATTTGGTGATCCTCTCTTTTTTCCTTCTATTTTTGTCAAGCTGTACTCCTTTCCACCATATTCTAGCATGACCCTTCAGTTTGGTCTTAGAAAACTTGACCCAGTCAGGATCTTCTATCTCTTCATATTCAAAATATTCTTCCAGGTCATCGATCCAGTCCATCAACTCCTTCGGGTTAAGATTTCTCGAGTATGTGGAAACCTCCATATTTGACCTCTTCCCAATCTCGAATATAGCTCTGTACAACTTCACTTGGTCAGGATCTACTGCCTCTTCTTCTTCCTCAAATTGGTCTTCCTCTTTTTCAACTTCATCTTCACTCTTTTCCTTTCTTCTTGGGTCAAACCCTCTATGCAGTTCTTCTTGCAATGCCTAGAATTGCATCTGCAAAGCTCGAAAATCCTTTGCTAGAACTACGACATTATTGGCAACACCTTGGTTCCTTCACGGGGGCATCTTGCTCTGGATTCTCCAAACTCGAACAATAGATCTTGGTGTAAACTGCCTCACGTTCAACTATCTGCTTACACACTCAAGAAATCTTGCTCTGATACCACTTGATGAGGATGAACAAACACGAACAAAACTATCCAAGGAGCCAAATCACAATAGAAAAGAATTATTTTAATAATGCCAGCTAAAGGGGCAAAAATTACAATGTCAGATCGTACAATCTTGGAGCCCAAACCAAGCCCTTTTTCCAAATCCAAAAATCCTTTTTTAAATCTTATTTTCCCTCCTTTTACATGATTTTTAATTTTCATTTTTCCACCCAGGAAAATATTCACTTGAATCTTGATTTTTTTTAACATATGGGTCTAAACATATGTGTTTAAACATATGGGTCTAAACACATGGGTATAAACATATATGGGTCTAAACACACACACACACACACACACACACACACACACACACACACATATATATATATATAAATTATTTTTTTTTTATTTTTTTTTTATTTTTTATTTTTTATTTTTTTTGTGATGCAAGATTACCCTTACACCATTGGATGCTCTTGCATCAGAGATGTCATGTTAGTGTGTGTTATGTGAATGAAGTGTCATGTTTAGAAGTGAGGAGTTAACAATCATGGCAAGACTGACATGGGAAACAACCTCTTTTATGATCTAATCGAGTTAACCCACTTCTTTTGATAATTTGACTTTTCCATCCTCTTAGGGGCCCTAGACCACAAAACATGTCTAACCACAACATAATCACATCCACCTCCCAAAGCCTCTCTGAAAAATGATTGTTGACATGTCTAGCACCACCTATCCCAAAATAACTAACACATGTCTCATACAAATATGCACACGAAAGAGTTGTCCACCTTAGGCGATGATGGTTCTCTTTCACACCCCTTTTGATTCCATAAGTGATTTTTCTACCAATTAAAATCTACCAACTATGAATCTTCCACCTCAGACCCAAAATCCTCTCTTTAGTAGTAAATAATGGGACAAAAATTAAATATGGGAGCAGGAAACACCAAAGGACTGGCTCCCACTTGATATTCCCCTCTTTATCAAATTTTCCACCTGTACCTTTGCCACCTTTGATCCTGGTGCCTCTTGAGGGTACGAACTAGTGTCACATTTAAATACAAATTATGGAGGGAGTTTAAACGTAAATCTTGGGCATGAATGACCAAGCAAGTAGAGGACTACCTCTAGTTTCTGATGGGACACTACAAATGGAACTACTCATGTCTGGTTTCATTGTCCAAATTATTCAACTTGACTAGGAAGTCTTCTCGCCAAATAGTGATGTCTTCGTAAGACAGACCCAAGTTGACCAAGAGATCCACAAATTTGTTTCCTTCCTTGAACACATGCCTTTGCATCAATTATGGTTATATTTCATCAATTATTCCAAACATAATTAGAATGAGTGTCTTTGCATCATATTCTTCATTTTTTTTATTTCTCTTTCATCTTCACTAGGTTTTTTCTTTGTTCCATTTACTATATCCCATAGTTTTCTATAGTAAGAATTGATTTCATTTTGTTCTTCCATGATGCAAAATTTGGTCCTTTTTACCTTTATGTAAATATATAAGATTTATTATTAAGAGATAAATGTGAAGAGTTGGATCTCTAGTGAGTATGAAGAGATGAAGAGTTTATGTAAGTGTAAAGGTCAAGAGTCATGTACATATGAAAAACCTCATGTATGTATATATTGAAGACAAAGCCATGTAATATTGTATCGAACAAGCATTGCATTTATGCATTGCTTATAGTAGATATTTTTTAATAAAATAATATGAGAGTTTTTTATGTTCATTATTGTGTGAGATTTGTGTTTGAGTTATTGTGAGATCCTATGAAATTATCTTGTGAGAAATAACATTAAATTGCTAACAATAAATCTCCTCCAAAATGAATAAAGAAATAAAAATGAACTTTTTATTTTCACTTTCAATTTCAATTGACCCCTTCATTAAAGAAAAAATGGCCTCTAACCATTAGAGATGCAGTCTTTTTCTTTGGAAGCTCTCTTTCTTAAGAGGGTCTCTATACTCCCTCATATATATATTTTTAATAAGTTATATGTGGCTTCTATTCAAGGCCACTCCCATCAAAATACTAAAATATTACATTTGTTGCAGCATATCTTTTTATCACAGTTTTCTCATTTCTTTTTTCTCTTAAATATATTCTTCAACTTCCTTGAAGTGCTATATTTCCATAATCAGCTCCTTGACATCATTTTGATTAAGACATAAAATGTCACTTGGTCAGTTGCCTTCTAAAATTTGAATTTCACTAGGATGAAGATCAACAAAATAATTTGCTAATTTATCTACTACCTGATTTCTTTTAAATGTTACCAAAATATTTGGTATTCCATATCTTCATTTGCTCCTTTAAATATTTCAACTTCTGAAAAAACCTGTACATACATGATCCTTCAAATTTTGATTCATCCCACCATAAAATAACCATCTAGAAAAAAACAAGGTCTAGGAGCCACATAGACTAGAAGTGAAATGGATTTGGATGGACATTATTAGATAACTCACAAGTCAAACGAATGAGTTATGATTTGATCCTGCTCATAATAAAATATTTGAAGAAATTGTATACTTTGTTTGCAACCATTTATTGGATAACAAGAACCTATTCAATCTTTTTGCTATATGATTTTTTCCACTACATCTATTATCCCTTGTATATTGAAAGCTTGAGGGACTAACATTCCAAAGGTCATTTGAATTAACAAATGAAGCAAAATCTTGCATTGATTTAGACCATCCTAGAATGCCACCCTTCTTTTCCAAAGGAGATAGAACAATAATAAAATCACCCCCAAGAATCCATAGATCACAATGAATCATCATCGTATTTGATAAAAAAATGCTAAGGTTCTTCCAACATCTTTCACGAGAAGTACCTATAGTTGGAGCGTATACATTTATAACCACAACTTTGATGTTTTCCTCTTTCTTGCAAAATAGTCCAGCAACCCAATTACTTTTTGCTTCTAATAGTTGTCCATCCCATTTGCATTTGTACCATATTATTGCAATACCAGCTAAAGCTCCTATAGAAGAAACTGCTAACAATCACTTGTCTTTCAAATCTTCTTAAAAGCATCTACATTCCTCACTGCTTAATTTTGTTTCTTGTATTAAAATAAACTCAGGGCTATAACAACCTATTAATTCCTTAATAACTTTTTTTAGGGGTTTAATTCATACCCCTAATATTCCATGATATTATTTTCATCAACACTTTATTTTTATTAGTGGACTTAGCCCCACTTCTTGTTAACACCTGTGATATTTTTATTTGGCTTCCTAGATCAATACCCTTTTGAGTTTCTTTGTTCACGCTTTGATGACCTTCCTCTCTTTCTTCCTTTCTCGCCAACACTCTCATCTTCATCATTCTCTTCTATTTTTTCATATTGTTCAAAATGAGACTTATCTTCTAAATATTTATTTTGCCGTAAATAATCAAAAGTGCAAGGAATAGCCTCATTAGAATTTTCTTCTTCATGCTGCCCTAAAAACTTCAAACTGCATAGATGATCCTCCATGGTCATCACTTTCTTATGTTGGCCTGAAAACCCTAAACTTCCTTGGATATCCTCCATAAGATTTTCTTTACTATACTGCTCTTGAAATCCTAAACTGCAAGGAATACACTCAATACTACTTTCATTTTATTGTAAGAAGAAGATTTTATGCTACTTGAGGATAATAAAGGTGATTTACCTAGATTAAGCTTGACCTCCTTCACCTCATTTGCTTCAAAATTTGTCTCCCCATCTTCCTTTGTTTTAAAATTTGTCTTCCCATCTTCCTTCATACATTTAGCTCCTATATTTGAACTTGTGCATTGTACTTCCTTATCCCCCATATCATTTTTTTCTTCTAATAGTTGATTTGAGTGAACTGTAATGGCCTTTGTCATCTAATGATGTAGAGGGATTTTTCTAGCCACTTTCTTAGGAGTGGAAAATCCTTGATTTGACCTAGCTTCTCCTATGATATGATCTCCTTGTTTTAAATTAAAGCTACCCTCATGCCCAAAACATTTCGTCTCTTCCTCCATTTTCACTTTGTAGTTTCTTGTCATGTGCCTAGTTTCATGACATTTGCAACATTGAAATGCAATATTTTTATAATCCTCTTGTTGATCTCATTCTCTTGATTCAAATTTAATCTTAATATATTGTTAAATAGGTTTAGAAATATCCATTGCAACACATATTCAAGTGTACACAACAATCCTTCTTCCCTCAGTAGTTGGTCCCTCGAGGATGGATTCACCTAGAGTATTACCAATATTCTTTAAAACCTCCTTAGTGATGAGTTGATAAGGAAGTCCAAAAAGCTTAATCCATACCGAAAGTCTTTTAATAGTTTTTGTGACCATAGAAAAATCCTCACTTCAAGGTCTAAAATATAATATATCTTTGCCCTTAAACCACAAGCCTTCATCCATTATTTTATCCCTTGTTTTTGAACTAGCAAAAATAATGAGAAAAAATCCTTTTGGAATAATAGGCATGGAGTAATTTGAATTCAATCCCCACTTCCACTTGATCCAATTTTGAATCTCAGAAAAACCTGGCCAATATCCATGAAACTTACATATTAACCCTTTGGTTTTAAGAACCATTATATCATGTTCAATCATCTCATCCTTGATAGTCACTTCTGGTGTAGAATCTACTACCTAGACTAGGTTTGCCATAGATTTGATCTTCCTCTTATTTCTAGCTGAGGCATCCATACTTCCAACTTGGCCATTCATACTTTCAGTATGGAATTTCACAAATGACTTTCTTTCCATGTTACTTGGATTTTTTCAAATGAATCCTTTAAATTCTCCCAAGATTTGGAATAAGAAGTGGCACTTGTTCCTTGATTACACTTTGCTTTCTACTTTTTGCTTCCCTGCTCACACTTGCTCCCCACTCCCTGTTCGTGCCTGCACTCACTCCTGGTTCATGCTTGCACTCACTTTCAACTACAGTTGCACTCACTCCCAGCTCGCACTCACTTTCAACTGCACTCACTCTAGGCTCGCGCTCACACTTGCATACTCCCTCCTTCATTTGAATTAAATAGAATATCAAAATTTAACTAATTTAAGTAACTCTATTAAATCTAATAAATCTCATGAAGATATGGATGCAACATCCATGGGTTTCGAACAATTTGGTGGAGAGTAATAGGTTCCCTATTGAAAACCAAGGTTCTAATCTCATGGGTAAATTTGGTGCAAACAATTAGAAGTAAAAAGTTTTATATCATAAACCAAGTTCTAATTCCGTAGACTAACCTTAACATTTATACCCATAAGTTTGAGACAAATGGCAGGGAATAATGAGTTATGTTTCCAATGTCATAGATAAACCTTAACTTGTATCAAATAGCATGAGCTTCCAACATGGAAACCAGATTCACATTGCTATACACATAATTGTCAATTTATTTAACCAATAAAAAAAAAACAAAGTTCTAAAAAAGAACATACAAGTGAAAAAAACTCTTTATAACATTAAATTAAAAATAGCAAACTTTGAAGCTTTTTAATAATTAAAGCTTCATGTCCTATGTCAAATTTTAACATTGTGTGTATTGATTATACTATTGAAACAACAAACACTTTCAACATTAATAATTATACTCATCATTTAAATATGCATTTTTCTATTAATTATATGAGATTGAAAGAAGCCCCACCTATATTACATCATTACCACATAGTGGTATTACAACACCTATATGAGATTGAAATCTGGGTCTTCTCCTTTAGAATTAAGGAATATAACCTTTTGAACTAATGTTATTTGATCAACTTCAAGCATGCATTAATTACAAAGTATAGATTTTTTAATCACAAATATTCATATTAATATATAATTGAATATATTCAAAAATTAATATTATAACAAGAAAATAATCATAATCATTTAAGTCATAAATCATTGTCAACATGCATGCACTTATATCATAAAGTGAAAGTCTTCTACTTTCAACTATATTCTTATCTACATCTAAGCAAAAAATAAGTTAATATCACATAATAAATATATATAGAGAAAGGAGTTCATATCAATCAACCAAAAATAGTCTAACCTAACTACTAATTTGAGGATGCAAGACACCTAAATAACATCAACATACATGCATTTATATCATAAATTAGAAGTCTTTTCTACATTTTACTATAATAAAATAAATGTTTCATCTATATCTAAACAATCAACAAGATAATATCTCGTAATAAATATATAAAAAAGGGTTGATATCAATCAACCAAAAATAGTTTAACCCGACCACTCATTTGAGGAAGCAAGATGAGACATTGTAGTACAATTCTAACTAATGATAATATATGCATATCTCTCAATAGTGTTATGGAGAAGGGATTATTTATATTATATATGCAATGTTCTTAGTGATATCCCTTATGCCATTTGTATTTGTATTGTAATATTTGACGCTCCTCCTTGCATTTATGATGCATTGTAATAATATGAAGGGAGGCCATTAGCTACATAGATGTATCAACAAAAGAATATAGTTTAATGTGGTTGCATCGTGCACGTCAAGTAGGTAATGATTATTCTCCTTCTCTAGGATAGATTAGACCATATCATTTAAATAAACACAAAATGAAAAATATAAAGTCCAACAAAATCTGTGTTCATATAGATCCCAAACTATATATATATATATATATATATATATATATATATATCTTGAAAATAACCTAAAGAACCTAATTTTCCATAACTATTTTATCTTCGGTAACTCTTTTACCTACATCCCATTTCCAATATTCAACCTTGACACCCTCACAACTTTTACATTTCCTAGCACTTATGGATGATTCTTCAAAAGCAGGGCATCTCTTGAAGACAACTATTTGAGAGGCCAACCTAGGTTCTATATTGTCGGAACCACCAATGCCGTTAAATTCTACAGTGTAGTCATACTTGACTGCCAGAGTTTTTGCCCAATCAATAAATTGCTTTCTTGTCCATTCAAACTTATGGTCCCCATTCCGAAATTTGTAAGGAAGATCATCTTTACCTTCTACATCTAATGCATATCCTTCTCCTTCACAATCAATTTTTTGGTCTGAAGCCATTCTTTGGATAACATAATTTTATTCATAATTAGGTGTTGTGACCATAAATATCCAAGGGCACATTATACCTAGTACACAGTCTCCCATTTTGAATGCTTGTGCTTGCTCTATGTGCTCAATCACCTGCAGCCAAAACAATCATGTCAACCATTGTGAAAAAAACTTCACAATTACAAAATAGACAACCCAAACAAAATAGAATGGAGTTAGGAAGAACCTCTATGCAAGTTGCAAGATCAAAACCATGAAGCCTTGGATTTGCTTCAATAATGGACCCCTTCTATAATACAACATTCTAGATACTTGACATAGATGAGCTAGGTTGACCATCCATTCCCAGTTTTTTACCAAGGATCTAATAAACATCAAAAACATGATTCATTAGTTCGATTGTGCAACTATAAAACTATCAACTAGGAGGATTAGAATATTTCAATAAATTTCTACATTACTTATGACGCAACAAAATACCAAAAACATCTCAACACCATGAACATTGAAGAAAATTATAGCAGCACTTTTGCCATTCAACTCTCCTTTGCAACCCCCAACACCTAGGTCCAATTCAAAGATGTCTTTTTACTATTTTAGTCGTGCATATTTGAAGGCTTCCTCAAGAATTTTGAGAGTGTAATTGTTTTTCTGGAAGTTAACCAATGAAGACCAAGGGCAAATTGTATGTACTAACACCCAAATAATCAAGGATAATTCGGAGCTTCCAGTTGTAATTCAAGGAAGTAGTCAAAGACAATAACTAGAAGAGCAACCAATAGGTTCAATTTTATCTTTAAATTGAGATGTGACCTAGTGCCTGCACAATTGCCAAAGAGCAATAAGGAAATGGTAAAAGCATGGTCAGCATGCCCTCCAAGTTGTACTTTTGGATGCTCAAACATACAAAAAATTAATGTGCCTATTTTTGAATAAGATTTAGAGATTGTTAAAAATTTATTGAGAAGGTACAGTCCCTAATGTGATATGGCAGTAGCATTTTTTAATGGATGGTTAAAAACCTGCACTTTGGGATAGTGATCAAATTGCCCAAGCTTCCAATGGTTGGTGAGACCTTGAAGGTTCTCATAACAAAAATGAATTCTGTCAAAACAAATTCTTAGATTGCAGAGTTGCGTAATGAGCAAGATTCTAGCAAACTATTGAAGCATGGGAACACCAAGTTCAAAACCACACATATACATTGACAGACTATGAAATTGCATATGCACAAGTGATACTTATGGATGCACAAATCAGCAAGATACATAGAATCTATGAGAGACTGCACAAAGTGGCCCTTACAAAAACATAGTCACTACCTTGCAGCTAGATCTACAGTCAATTTTCAATTTCATGCCACCCACTTTATATCCCACCAAGGCAACCATAACAAGGCATGTCACCACAAGAGTTACAAAATGAAGAAGGAAATCCAATGTTAGATTATAAGAGAAGAAAGAAAACTCTTTAAAAAAATAGCAACATCTGAAATTGAAGATGAGAGCATGGATTCCTCTGAGGATCATTGCTATCACAGTCAAAAGAAGTTCTGTTGCTCATATCTAAAAAATCACTGACATGCAAGGTCCTCCTCGAGGAACGTAGTTCTTCAAAGGTCTTCTTATGTTCCCATCAACTTAGAATTGATTTTTTTTTATTCCTAAAGAGATTGGGAATCTCCAAATTTTAGAGGCTAAGAATCTTGGGAAAAATGCAGAGTTACTCACATAGCATCCTTTAACCACCTGTACACCTCCCCCAATTACCATTGGTATTGTGCCCTTCTTTGCTCATACAATGGATGCAATGGATCTTACATCCATATCCATGCCAACCTGCTTAAGTTAGACATTGCAAAACAGGTATCAGGGAAACCATAAATATTTATAAAAAAAAAAATACCATAAAAGGTCCCTCCCCCTCCTCTTCTCCCCCAACCCTCCACCCCTGTCTTTTAAAAACAAAAACAAGTACCATAAAAGGTCCCTCGCCACAAATCCCCCCCACCCACAGAGTCTGCTTATCTGTCCCCATGTTCTATGCTAATCTTTTGGGGCAGCATGTACTTACACAAATGTATGTCGAGGAAAATCCAGTTGCCCCTTTAAAGTCAAATGTTGTACCCCTTTGGTCAGTTGTTGCTTCCCTTCAATAGTTAGTGGTCATTGTTACAAGGCAAACTTGCACATGAATATTTAGACTTTCTTTAGATCCCTACCTACCTAATGAAGAGAAGAGTCATGTGACTTCCACTAAAGTTTCTCCTAAAACTAGTCAAATTCTCGCAACGCACCTATTAAGATTAAAAAGATGGAGTAGGTCTAATAAATTCATTCAACAGCGTCTAGAAGTTTAGTCAGTTAAGCAACCAACGAACAAGTCTGTGGCAGTTGGGAAATCTGTAACAGATGAGAGTCAAAACCAGGTGTGTGACCAGCACTTGAACAGACTTTGCCTGCTCCTAGCTGTCCCAAACTTGATGAACCAGTTTCTAAGAGAAGCAGATCATACCTATGATGAAGTCCACGCTTTCCATGACATTTGTGATAGTACCAAATGGATTAGAAGTGTCACTTTGTTACAATATTCAGTTACTAGAATGACTAACCATTGAGAATGAAGATTTCATTAGCATTCCTACGAGAATGATTCCGTCATATTCAAATATAATTAAGCTGTAGGAAGTTGCAGATGTGCTTAAGTGGAAACACAATGGATGTGTTAGTGGTAGAAATTAAGAGAGTGAACCATGTTGTAGGCAATGAAAAAAAGAAGCAGTTCAATGAAAAACAATTGGCTGATCCACTGAAATGGATTGAGGTTCAACCTTTGACATTGCTGATGAAATTGAAGATATTTAGTCGGTTAATCCTTATATATAGATGATAGTTGAATAGTAACCATTTTGAAGGCTGAAGTAGTTGAATATTTGCTATTGAATAATCATGTTGCAATACCAGTAATGTTCAGGAATGTGGGTAAACTTAAGTTAGACATTGTAAAATGGGTATTATGGAACCCCCTAAGCACTTAAAATAAAAAAATAAAAATAAAAAGATACCATAAAAGATCTCCTCCCTGTGTAAAAGCTAAAACAGTAACAAATCAAAAGGCCAACCAAAGGAGGAGATCCAAAACTTAGAAGCACAAGCAAGGCATTTCTCTGATATATCCACACCAACAATTTGTACCAAAACAGTTTCCTCATCTAAAAGAGCATAAAATAAACTCCCTGATCCACAACCTAAATTAACTTGAAAAGAAGCCAAGAAAAGAAAAACATAAATTACAAAACCACAGATATACAACAAAGCATATAGACAACACTAGATACATTACAATACCAAGGTCTTTGCATGATTTTCTGCTAGAAGACATAATGCATATTCAATCCTCTATTTTGATAGAGGTGGGCAAAGCTCATTCTAGCCTTTCTTCTAGAGGCTCTATTAACTTCAAAAGCTTTACACTGTACTCAAAATAAGATCTTCTTGCAATGCTAGTAAGCCATAAGTCTCAAATTCCAACTATGCATAGTAAGACATTAAAGAAAAGTAAGACCCTAATACTACCTAAATGTAAATTGGAAATTTTCCCAACAGTCTTGTCAACAGCAGCTAGGATCTCCTTAATTGAAGGCAAAGATGTGCGAAAGGTCTCACAGTTATATGAGATTGTGAAGGGTTGGTTTCGCTCCCCTCAGGGGATTTCAGACAGTATTCTTAGCACCATAGGAGTGAAACAAGGTTGCCCCATTTCCCCAAAACTTTTGGGGATCTTCATCGACGAGCTTGAGACTTTTATTAGGGAGAACGCTCATGCAGAGGACGGTTTCCTTCTCCACTATGTACTGATTTCTATTCTCCTCTTTGCTAATGACATTGTTCTTTTAGCCTCATCCCCTGAGAGGCTTCAGCGTCATCTGGACACACTTGCCGCTTTTTGTTACTCGAGACAGTTGACAGTGAATCTTTCTAAGACCAAGGTTATGGTGTTCAATACTACCAGAGAGGCTCTTTCCCATCTCCACTTCTTTTTTCAAGGTCAATAGGTTGAGATCGCCACCTCATATGTGTACTTGGGGGTTCTCTTCACTGGTCCCACTTTTGGTATGAAGCCCGCCACCCAGGCCCGGGTGTGTAAGGGGTATGCAACTCTATCTTTGCTCAAGAGGAATTGCTTCAAAGCACATTTTCAGGATATCTCTGTGAAGATGAGGATCTTTGATGCCTTGGTCAAGCCAACTATTACTTATAGGTCAATGATTTGGGGTCCTAGTCTTGGCCCGACCGAGTGGTCATGGGTTGGACGAGTACAAAAACTCTTTCTTCAACGGTTCATTCGTTGCAAGGGCAGAGTCCCCCACTCTATTATTCTAGCAGAGTTCGGGGTCTCTCCTCTCCAGCTTGAGATTATCTTCTTGATTATTGGTTATCTTCACAGGATCCATACTTTAGGTGATAAACCCTGCGGGTTGCAAGTGGTACCCTTACCTTGCCCTTCGCTTCGCAATGGAACTCTCTCTGAGTTCTCGGGGAGGCCAGAGGAGCTAGTATTTTCAGGTCTCTGCCCTCCTTGGCAACATTCAGATACTGATAGACAAGCTCCCCCCTTATTCCTTGAGTGTTCTCCCCCCCTCTTGGCATAGTAGGGAGAAGATGCTCCACGAGATTCGGAAGGATGCTAGCCTCCAGTACACTAGATGCACATGGATCTCTCTTGTTGCTCCTCTTTCCATCAAGTTGTCTTTCTACCGCGAGTACTTCTTACAGATTCAAGAGGGTAGAATGGTTCCTTCGCAATATTGTCAACAACACACAATGCATAGTCTTCAAATCCCAATTGGGCAACTCAGGGTGTGTTCTCACCAACTTTGGATTGAGTCAGATCACCATCTTTCGACGAAGGAGCGGGTTTGCTTGTTTTGCTCCTTGAGTGAAGCTGAAACCCAGCATCACTTTATTTTTTGTTGTCCCATTTACTACGAGATCCGAGGCAGATTCCATTGCCTTTTTAGGGACAACTCTTGGTTTGTTTCTACCTTCTTTAGATACCCGGACCAATGGTGTCTCGCACTCTTTCTTAGGGAGATAACTCAATTTCGTTGACATAAAAGCTCTCCTCTAGATGGATCTCACCCCCCTCAACATCGACTCATCACAACTTACTTCACCAACTCCGACGGACCAGGTGACACCGGTCGGAAACGCTTCACTTCATCTAGTTCGAACGACAATAGGGTCACTAGACATCACACCCACATCTTGTTAGCGTCCCGAACCAATGATGGACAAAGACATCATGGACTTCTTCAGCTCGGATACTTCAGCCTCGACTGTTAGGAGAGATTAGTTTTTGGGGGTTCTTGGAGCTTGCCCTTCCTGGGCTGCTCCCTCCCCCCTCCCTCTCTCTCTTTGTTCTTCTTGGTGTGCACTCTGCTCTTTTGGACTGCAGCCCTCCCCCCCTCTTCTCTCCCTTCTCTTTTCCCCTTCTCTTTGGCCCGATTGTCGGGTTACGTCTTGTATTTAACATAGTTTATTTTCTTTGTTGGGTTTTTTAGCCTGCTAGTTGGCAGTCATTATTGTCCTTCTTATAGTCCCTTGGGTCTATTTTTGGCCCTCCGCGAACATTAATAATATTTCATTTCATTAATAGATAATTGAGCCACACATTCCTCTAATTGGGGAGATACAACACCTATTCCAACTTCAAATCTCTTCCAAACATTTAGTTACAAATTCATCTAATAAGCAGACCCTATATGAAATGCAGGCTATGGTGCCACTAGTACGTGATTTGTCCAAACCAGGATCTTAAGAAATGCACAAGGCAACAAATGGCAACTCAAGACCAGATTCCTTGTTTAAATTTTTCATAGAAACATGATCACTTATTTCTGGACTAACAAGCTCACTCCCTAAAGAAACGCCTCTAACATGAACAACAGTGAAGTACTTGTCATGCAGAGCTTTCAAGGCAGCACTCTGTCTAGCATCATTCCTGTTTCTATAAGAATGCTCAAAAGCACACTCAAAAATCAACTGTCCTACCTTAGACAGTATTTTCATAGCACATATGAATGGACCTCCACTCTTTGCATGTTGTTTGATTCACCATTCTGGATGTCATCATTTAAATTGTAGTTTTCACCTTGCTTTCTATGTTTTAAATTCCGATGTTATGCTTTGGAATCTGCCTGTAATGGTGTATCATCTTTGTCAGAGAAGATGGGTTCAAATAAGCCGTAGTGATGACAGAAGTTTATCAAAATGTCTCAAGGTAGTGTGCCATGCCAGTGTGAACGTGTCGTAAAAATTGTTTGTAATTCTGCCACCAAAATAGCATTTCTGGAGATCTTGTAACTACCTCAAGGAGTTTGAAAGACCAACAACCTGCATAGTTGAGACAATCACATAAGCGGAGGTCACCAAATGCCATGTTTATCAAAAGTTAAAAAAGTACAAAAATCCTAAAATTGTAGAATAAGTGAATAGAGATGTACACAGCTTTTTTTAGCATGTGTGTTATCCATTCTGCATCCTCACACGTAAAAAATGAACCTAAAACTTCAAATGCTTATCAAACTTGATTCTAACTCTATCATGTATCTGCCAGAAAACAAACAATATTCGTAATCTTTCAAACAAATGTTAAGCATTTACTTATTAAAGAATCAACAAGTGACTTGATACAACAAAAATCCCAAGATGCTACAAAAAGGTAACACTACAAAGCCATAGCCCAAACCACACATTGTGTGAACTTGAAATAAGACAGATTCCCAAACAATTATCAACATTAAAAAGTTGTTGAGCAAAACAAAAAACTGCAGTTCAACACAATTTAAAAATCAGTTGTTCAAAATCAAATACAGGGAAGATGGCATAGACACCAAAACCAATTACTCACCTGTTAAAATTGCTAAGATTTTCCCACCACAGAGTTTCATATAACTTCCAGGTGGTTCCAACTTCTGCCAAAATTGCATCACCATGTATTTTTTGGCCAACCAAGCTTGATGCCCTTAAATTAAATTTTAACTGATAATGTGGTGTGGAGTTCCTCCCTGTGTGTGACTAATAAGAGAGCTTCCATCAAGATCTGGAACTAAGGACAAAGAATCTGGAATAGGGAAGTACAATCTTGATTCTGAAGGAGCCTTCTTAAGTACCCTGCAAGAGAGACTATATATATATATATATATATATATATATAACATGCCTTCCAAGGAGGCATAACAATGAAGGCAACAACTACTCACTAATAGCAATGTTACCTTTATACAAGGTTCCACGAGCCTGGGGGACGGGGGGACGGGGGGACGTGGGGATGGGTTTCCGGGGACAGTGGGGGACGGCAGGCCGATTTTAGGGGACAGCTCGGGGACGGCTGGGGGGACGGCTAGTATAATACTATAAAAATTGTTTTTTTTTAGAAATTTAGAATAATCTACACATTCAGAATTCTACACCCAACAAAAATGATATTTCATATTAATAATCAATTATGTAAGTGCAGCAATTCATATTCAGATTAGTTACTAACACATAAGTGCAGGCCATAATTGAGTCATTTAACATTTTCATATTCATATTAGTTACTAATTTGCAGCCATTTAATTGTTTCAAGTTCAACAACTATAACTTGAAGGTTCAACCAAGGATATCAAGTGCAAACAATGTTCAAACAGTCATCATTTTAAGTAATAACAGCCATCATTTTTTCAGCCACCAATGTTCAAACAAAGACTGTCATTTTTAAAAAATTTCAGTCACTAACTGTCACTAACTGTTCAAATTTTCAGTCACTATACCAAAAGAATTGGTATTGTTTAAATAAACCTCCTTTTAGCCTTTTAGGTTTGGGACACCGGAAAAAAAAAAGAGGAAGCGAGACAGTGAATAGAGAAAGCTTGTGCAAATTTTGCCAAGAACATCTAGGGTTTTGTTGCAAATAGAACCAGGTACTATCCTTGGTTAAATTATTTGTTTACCATTCATGTTGAGATGGAAAAAACCTGTGTAGAAAGAGTTTTTCATGCTGCTGTGGAAATAAGTGAAGTCTTCTATTTTCACTCCTTGTTTTGTTAGGTTTAGGGTTTGATGGGGGTGAGACTCAAAATGGGTCCCACCCCTTACCTTTTTTTAAGTTTTTTTTTTTTCCCCTTGGGTGAGGACGCCCAGCCGTGGGGGATGGCTGGGCCCCATGGGGGACGCTCAGACCGTCCCCGGGGACGGTGGGCGTCCCCAGGGACGCCCCAAAAAGGGGGACGTCCCGGGGATGGGAGGCCACAGGCCTCAGCCGTCCCGAGGACGTTTCCGAGCCATCCCCAAAAGGGGGACGGGGGAAACGTCCCCCTAGCCGTCCCCCTGTGTTGGGGGACGCAGGAAACGGGGGGAGGGGGGGACGCGTCCCCATGGAACACTGCCTTTATATCAGAATATGAGAGGAATCTCTAACTCTTAAATGAGATGCTATGACATCTGAGAGGAATCTCTAACTCTTAAATGAGATGCTATGACATCCATAAAATATTCATGTGGCTCAATCTTCAAAGTCAATGATTCAATTGACTTTTCAAATGAGCAGGGTATATATACAGCTTCCAACAAACAGCTTTCTGTACTTTCTCTACATTCAATGTTGCCATCTATGTTTCCTGCATTTTCCTTACGTTTTAAAGAAAAAGGTCCTCTTTTACCAATCCAAAGGCTATCTAAGGGAGAATCTAGCTGAGCGCATGATTTGGCAGCCTTTAAAACCACTTCCAAACTCAAGGCTGGATCAACTTCTGCCTCACTCTTAATTGACTTGCACAAACTCAGTATCTTGGACTTAAATGCATAAAGAGCTGCAGCTGGAACCAATCTATTCTTCTCTCCTTCCCTTTGAACAGCTGCTTTGAAGTAAGCAATCAATGGTCAGTGTCCAACAACCTTCATCCAAAGAAACTGTAGGAGTCAAATTTCAAAAAAGTAAAAATGTAATTATCATCCCCTCTCACATAACAACAAAGGGAAATGTAGATGCATATTAGTGATTTCAACCATAAACAGAACCAACTAAACAACCATTACAAAAATAACTACTTTTAATAGTTACATCATTTCCTCTTTGGTACCGTCTCAACAATAATCCAGATGCAATCACCCAAAAAACAAGGCTACATAGCATACACCAGGCCAGGAAAAACCTGCTTTGTAAATCTTCTATAAAGATGATCCTTTAGAGCTTGCCATTTTTCCTCATTAGTAACAGGTTTATTGGAAGGCACAACAATTTTTAGCTGCAAAAATGTTTTTATACCATAAAAATCAATAACATATTGATTTTGAAAATTAAATTTTATGAAAGTCAGCTACAACTATGCATTCTAGAAATCAAGGCAGTTGCCAAATTAGATAGGAAAGCATGATGCTTGACATGTATTATTGAAGCCATTTGCAATCATTAAAAATACAATTCAAGATGAAAAAAATTGAAAACCTGACTTCATTCATCTTACAAACATATCATGTTGGGTTGTCATATGCTGCACATTTTTTTATAGAAACAAGTTCTTATAAATTTGCCTAATTATATGACAATTTCCCTCTCACTTTAAATCCCACTATCTTGATTGACATTACCTGTTATGAAATAAAAAAGAGAAATAAAAGCAAACTAAATAAATTCGCCATAGATTTGATGATGCTGATCTTGGTTGATATTATGTATTCTGAAATAAAATAAAGAGATAACGTCGAAATAAAAAATAAACTAAAATATGTGAGAAAACATGCCTATACATATCCATGTCTAGTTAAGCACAAAAGGGGCTGAAATAACCTCCTTTACAGCAAGAAGATATAATGTGGTAAATGTTGCTTTGGAATAGTGGTCATTGTACAAATTCTATTACAACAAACTGGGTTTTAGATTTGATTGGTTAGTTAAAGTCATCCTGTCAAGACACAACATACTTAGATCAAGAACAACAATATATGCCCCTCACATGTCATCTACTTAAATCAAAAGAATGTGCCTCTGATGCAAAGAATTCCCTCGCAATAGTTATTTTCCTCAGTTGATACGTGCACACAAGAACAGTAAAACAAAGAATTTACAAGAGAGAAAACACAAGATGATGCCAAAACTGTATCTTAAGGCAGGGTTCCACGCTGGGGACTATGGTTCCAGAAATAGCTTAGCGTCGGGCCTCATGGAATGAAAGATCAAATTGCTACAGGAAAGATTAGAATCTTTCCCTAAATTGCAGAGCACCACAAAAAGAGATGGGAAACCTTCAGCAGGTGCTCATGCGGGGGATGAAGGGTTAAAGTATCCCCATAGCCATTTTAGTGCCATGTGGCATTTTAAGTTTGGTCCAGCCTTTTCTCCCTCTTTTGTAAGTTTTATTATTTAAATCAGTGTAGCAAAAATCGGCAAAAAAAATTCCGGATTCAATTCCTCGAAGATCAGATCAAAATCGCATCGAAATCGGCAGTTTCCAAAGAATCGGCGATTTTTTCGAAATATCGCCCGCGACTGCATGCATAAAGGAAACGGGATAAAAGGTGTTTTTTTAAAATCTTTTCAAGCTTGAGAAAGGTCTGCCTACCTGCTACCACAATAAGGAAAACCCTAAAATGCATTAAATATTCGAATTTTTTGAAGTTTGAAGGAATTTGGTAGTCACCAACAACCACCAACAGCGGATTATTTTAAAGTTTGAAGGATCCCGACAACTACCAACAACCACCTAAAGATTCATTTGAGGTAAACAAACTGATTTTAAGGTTTAGTTTTTTTTTTTTTAATTACAGTTTAGTTGAAAGTTTGAAACAACTTAATAAGTATGTCATGGTTTAGTAACTTCGTTTTTTTTTTTTTTTAAACTAGGGTTTAGTTGAAAGTTGAAACAACTAACAAGTATGCCAGTTCAAACTAGGGTTTAGTTTTTTTATTAATTAGGGTTTAGTTGAAACAAGTATGTCAGTTCAAACTAGGGTTTAGTTTTTTTTTTTTTAAACTAGGGTTTAGTTGAAACAAATATGTCAATTCAAACTAGGGTTTAGTTTTTATTTTAAAATAATTCTAGGGTTTAGTTTTTTATTTATTTAATTAGGGTGTAGTTGAAACTTAGTAGTTCAAACTTTAAACTAAGGTTTAGTTTTTTTTTTTTAATTAATTGTTTGTTACATTTGTTGTCTAAAATTTGTATGCAAGTGCATGTTTTTAACTGCCAAAGTTTACAGTTTCAAACTAGGGTTTAGAGTTCAATTTTTTTTTTTAAGTAATTCTATCTAAATGTTTGTTGTTATTTGTTATTTGTTATTATGTGCAGCCACGGGAAAATGTCAGGGTCCGGGAAAAAGGATAAAAAAGATATAGCATGAAAGTATGGAGAAGAAGAAAAATGAAAAAAAAATTGCGAATTTTGTCAAACTGTTATACTTGAAGGAATATACAGCTTCAAATTTCATTTGGCAAGGATTTTTGGTGAGAATGTTAGAGTCTGCCCAAAAGTGTCAATTGATGTTGAGAGAGAATGCATGGCAATTGTCAATTCAAAAGCAAAAAAATAAAAATAAAATAAAAGAATAGAACATTTGAAGTCATGTCAACAAAGGGATAAAAGAAAAGAACATTTCAAGCCATGTCAATCCCCCCTCTTCTCAAAGAGAGACTAGAGCTTATAGTAGGGCAAAGGGAAAAGGGATTCAAAGACATTGATTGACAATTGACTCATGACACATTTTTGACATTTTGTAATTTGTAATTTTATACTGTTATAAATTTTTATATTATAACTTATAAGTATTAAACAATACAAGATGTGTTTTGTCTTTTTTCGTGTAGTAGTTTATAACTTTAATACTTTACTTTGGCTTTAAACTTGTAGCACTTGTCATCATGTGTAGTTTGAGCTTGTATCACTTACAATATTTATATTTGATAATTTTGATTTGCATAGTGTTAATTCATTGTGATATGCATAAAAAAAATTAAAAAAAAAAAAGTTGTTTTTTCTTCGGTTTTTTTTTTTTTGCCGATTTTTTCTCGATTTCCGATTCGATCCGATTTTTTCCCAGACGATTCCGGTCTGATTCCGATTTTCTCAACTATGATCTAAATAATAATGCAGAGTAAAATTTTACAAAAACACGGAGCCAAATTTCTGCTAATAAGCTCCTCAAATTTCTCTGTTGATACCCGCTGAAAATTATACGATTTTTTTCCTAGCTGATTCCGATTTTCTCAACTATGATCTAAATAATAATGCCGAGTAAAATTTAAAAAAACAAGGACCAAATTTCTGCTAATAAGCTCCTCAAATTTCTCTGTTCGATACCCACTGAAAATTGTAAGCATTCTTGTAAAATAAGACCCTGCCCTCATCCTTGTTATTGCTATGTATTAAATAGATTATATAGATAACATGGGTCAGCTAGACAAAGCTACAAAACACATCCAAAGACAAGAATCTAGAAAATACTAATTATAAAAGATGTTTCGAGTTGTCTAAAGATGGAGCAGATGGCATAGCTCAGGCAGGCATTCAGACAGGTGGTAAATTGAATGAAAATTTAAAAATTAATTGTAATTGAACAGATCACAATTGTTAAAGTGTTTAAATTACAAATTTTGTTGTTTTTGACTGATTGAAACAAGTTAAAATTATAATATTGACTATCACAACTAATTGTTCCCAATTGTTTAGTGAAACCAACGTTTGCCTGGATGCTGCCGTGGAGGTGTCATTTGCTAATTTTTTTGACAACTCCATGTTATTTGACATGGATAGAATAAAGCATAACAACATAAAATAAAATAAAGACATTTTAAATATAGAATTACCTAATTAGATTTTAAACTCATCATTGAGGTTGAACATATATGAACATTTGAATTTATACAACTCAATTCTCAATCCCCAATAACAGTTTTTGTGGCCTTACAATAAATATTGCTGAAAGATCAGCACACACAAACAGAGGGATGGTAGTCAATTGGCAGAACACCAGAAAGTGTGCTTGGTAGGTCTTGAGTTTAGTTTAGGACTAGTTGATGTGCTTTATAAAATGATATCAACCAAAGCTGCACCAGGGCGATCCTGATTTAAAGTCTCATCTAGTCCATGTTTTCAGTATATGTAAGACCCACTCGCAAACCCAAAGGTGAGAGCTTTCATAACCATAAGTCAAGACCTAATACCCAAAGCTTGGAGCTTTCATAAGCGTAAGTCAAGATCTTGTGTAAAAGCCCTAGCTGGTCCCTGCTTTGCAATAAATAAAAGACCCAAGTCACTTATACCCAAAGTTGGCAGCTTTCATAACCATAACCCAATTCAAAAATCCCAGACTATTTCTAAAGTCACAACCATGAATGAACTTCATACAATATCAAACACCCAGAAACAGGAATGGCCTTTGGTGAAGTCATCACAAGTATGCAAGAATCCAATACAATCACAAACACCCACAAACACAAAAGGCAGGTGCTTATAAAATGACCCAAACCAGAGAGTGAAGGAATTGCATATTGCACAGAGAACAATTCATGAATTCAAATTGAAATAACCTGCTCAATGGCCTGCTTAGCAGCATCTTGCTCTGCATCCTTCTTCCTGGTGAAGACACCAGAAGTGACAGAAAGCTCTGGTAGTCCCAAATGTTTCAGCTCTGGCAGCTCCAAACAACACCTATATTCTTTTTGTCCACGTTGAGAACTCTGAGTATTCTCTGCTGCATCATTGGGAACCTGTTCTGTATTTTGCTTTGGGACCATACTTGTGGTTGATGATAGCTTTGTGAATAATATTAGACATCTGAGAACACACATATATAAGTTCTCTGACATACCCAACTACATAAATGATGCAAGTTCACTGACAAAAGAATACCCAAGTAGTTAAAAACAGAATGAGATACCCAACTACATAAGTGATGCAAGTACACTGACAAAAGAATACCCAAGTAGTTAAAACAGAAGGGGCTACGCAAATTAAAACTCGAGAGCAATAAGACCTTCTTATGGCAGAAGAGCAGAAGCAAATGTTGTTTTTAACAGTAGTACTGCAAAAGGAAGGTGCCATAGCCGGGGAAAATTGTTTCAGTGGAAACAGTGAGAGATTTTTGTAGCAGAAGAATAGCTCAAAAATGTTCTAAATTTTCCCTTTAAGAAGAGAATCTATTTGTACTCTTTATTAAAAAAAGTTCTCCTTCGATATTTTTACTTCCAAATAAAACCTCGCCGAAGGTATCAGAAATATTAGTTATTAACAATGTTTTTGGTGGTTTGAACTTGTGTATATTTAACCTCTTTCTTAAAAAAAATTAATTTCAATTCTACGAATTTAATAACATCCATCAAAACAATCTTAACAATTGTTTAAATATTTTTATAGAAAAATTAGAAGCTTATCATCCGCCACCTATTTCAATTTTACCAATTTATTAACATCCATCAAATTTAGAAGCTTATCATCCACCACCTATTTCAATTTTACCAATTTATTAACATCCATCAAAAACAATCTTAACAATTGTTTAAACATTCTTATCATCCACCTCCTATTACCATAAAATCAAATAAAATAATTAAGTGGAATGACTTAATGATTTTAATTTTATATAGATAAGGTTTTTTTTTTTAATTTTACATTTGGTAAGGGTTCGGTCTCCTTTTTCAAAGGTTTTTTTTCTAAAGTTGAAGAATATTATTGGCGAATGATTTTGAATAATTGTAATTATATAATTTTTTCATAATAAAAATATTTTTAAACAAAATAATTATTGTTTTAATAATAAAAAAAAATTGAAGAATTTTGGTATTAATTTGACTGATTATATTTCTAATTTTCAAGGGAAGAGACTCATAAATCTTGCCAAACCATATATTGATATTAAAATTGTACCGTTGATCATAATATAATATAAATAGTTGAGGATAGAGTATGGATTCCAATAAGGGACACAAAGGATGTCAAGGAGGTTATTCATCATATTCTTAGAAGACGATCGCTTTCTTAATCAAAAGACAAAGATAGACTAGGATGGGGCTCACATTCTAACAGTGTCTATACTGCAACTCTAAGATATTCATCACTCACTCATCATAGAAAAAATCCTCTCAATGATGTCTTCAACTAGATTTGGTAACTTTTAATTTGGCAAAAAGTGAGACACTTTATGTGGCTTCTACTCCACAAGAAAGTTCTTAAAAGAGACCAATTGATAAAATGAGATTTTTTTTGGTCCGTTTAGATGTGAGTTATGTTGTTCAGAGAACAAGACTTGGGATCATCTTTTTTCTATTGTCCCTTGGCCATTCAATTGTGGAAATGGGTGGAAATGGTTGGCAACCTTTTTAAATCTAAGATTTTGGTAATTCACCTCCCTTGAGCAAACATGGAGGACTTGGTCCATAGTGAATGGGTTAGACATATCATTGAAACATATGGTCTTGGTCAATATCTCTCTTGCTCTAGAATGTATGGAAAGAAAAAAAAAAAATCTTTAAAGCAATTCACCATAATGTTCAATATATTTGGGAAAACATTGTAGCCAATATCAAGGAAACTACTCTGCATACATTGAAGCCCCCCTCCACAGTATCTCAACAATGGCATAGTTTACTCTCTAAGCTTCAACTCCTTGTGGATGAATAGAGATGTAGGCATCCACAAGGTCCTCGGCCTACTATTCAAAGGGATGGACCATGGCAAGCCCCTCCCAAAGGTATGGGGAAGATCAACATTGATGTGCATCAAGAGGTAATCTAGGAAGGGCAAGTATAGGAGGCATAGAAAGATTCTCATATGGTAATCATGTTTTTCTTTTTTCAGAGAATCTTGGCGTCCTCTTTAACAATCTAGCAAAAGCATGTCCTACCCTTCATGGCCTTCAAAAAGTTGCTAAGGTTGGATGGTCTCTAGTACAAGTAGAATCAGACTCACAAGTAACCATTAATTGACTAAAGGTGTCCACCAAGACCTCCTATCAGGATTAGTTAATAAGTTATAAAGGATGATTGACAAGATACATCCACTTTAGTTTATATTTAGAACAATAGGATTTCTTCATGTTCCTCAACAACGAAATAAGATTGCAGATGCTATGGTGAATAAGGTTGTACACCACAAGGATCTAACTTGTTATGGAGATCCTCCACGATGGTGGGTGTAGAAAACTAACAAAGATATATACCATATTGATGCTCATAACTCTGGTTCTTGTATGTTGTGACTCAGAAGAAAGTCATAGATTTCTATATCCTTGTAGTAGCAGAATACACACAAGAATACACACTTAAGACATAACCTTGGCTATCTTATTTGCTTATAAGTAATACAAAAACCTTTTTTAACACAAATAAAAACAATAAAATCTTTTTAATCTATATAATCAATTTTACAAATAATAATAACAATAAAAAAATAAATTACTTATATATATATATATATATATATATATATATATATATATATATATATATATATATATATATATATATATATAATTTATTTTAACCTATAACATAATTAAAAAAAGTACAACTAAATATTTAGTTTTTTTTTAACAAGCTATGTTTGGCTTCTATGGGGCCACTCCCATTACAAAAACAAAACAATACATTGCTCTCATTACATTTCTAACAAGTTAATTAAAGCATACCTATATTTGCTTTTCTATTCTCTATCTTCCTCAAACTACTAAGTTTCCATTATCAACTCATTTTTATAAGAACACTAACTACAAGAACAACCCTTACATGACACATAACTCCAACAGATAGAAAGAAAACAAACATAACAATCATCCATCAAAGAGGAAATTAGTTCAATTATTTTTCTTTTGTAGCAGAGGTTCTTCCTCCTTTAGAGTGGTAAGATATGAGAATGCATTTTTGCACTTCAAGCTCTTGAGGTAATATCTAGTCATACCACATTTTGTAGGATCCTTATTTTTAAAAAACTAAACGTCATCGATTGTTTTATAATTAACTTCAAGAATACCATTTGAGGTGCTAATATTTTCCATGGAACCATCTAGATGGTCTTTAGTAACCATTTGGATTTTATCAATGATCTGATTCAAATTCTCCTTTTGGGGTTGAGTATTCTATTGCTCGCATGATTCCTACTAGACAATTGGTGCATATTGAGGATGAGCTTCTTTCTTTTGAACTAGGACATTTTAAGGTTTTGAATCATTCTCATTCAAGGCTTTCTCCACTAAAGAGGAATCAAAGCATGATCATATGTTTGGGTATCTCTTCTTTAGGTGGCCACATTGCTGACAATCATAACATTTTAGGGAGAAGTTTTCATATTCAATATTTTGGAGCCATTCCCCTTTGCTCGAGGAGATAGTAGTGGATTGATACCCAAGAACTAAAACATCCATCCAAATAGCCAATCTCGCTTTACTCATATTATTTTTACTCGACAAATTTTTCTCAGTTTGGGCATCCATATACTGGAATGCACCAATGGCAATATCGATTTTGGCAAATATCTTCTCTCCCCTGGCAAATATCTTCTCTCCCCAAAACTCCATAGGGAGAGCATAAAGATTTACCTAGACTGAGAAGCAATTAACTTCTTTTGTAAAGGGGTTGAAACTAGGAGTCCAAGGTTTTATATAGATGTCCCTTTGTCTGAAAAACCAATTATATCTATAATCCATTACCCTATCTATATCTGCTAAATTAGAAAAGAAAAAAAAATTGGGTAAGAGAGTTACTTGGAATTTTGTACTGGTCCACCAATATTTAATGTATCTTTTGAGCTCCTTCAGGCCTGGTATTTTGCCCTTGAGTTTGCAGATAATTGTTTAGGCTTCATGATCAGATCCAACTCAAACTCATGCTCTGAAATCTTGATAGAGGGCATGGGTTCATCCACCTACAAACCCAAAGATCCTTGAGAAATATTTCTTCTTATCGAAGAGATTTTCTCACAAACTGAAGAGACAGTTTGTCAACAACCCTCTTCCTTCACTGCTTGATTGCACCTAGGGTTTGCATCTCTTTTGCAAATATTATAGCGAAATTTAGGGTTTGCATATTTTTCGTAAATATTCTAGCCAAATTTGTTACTTTGTTCTATAGCTTCATTGCGCCTAGGGTTTAGACCTCTTTCACAAAGATTAGTGTCGTTGCCCTGTTGGTGCTTCTTATAATCCTTTGATTCTCGATAGGCTTTGCCCTTGCCTGCCTCAACATTGTCGCGAGAGCCTTGCTGCCTGCCTCTGCATTGTCACGAGTCTTGCTGCCCAACCTCCACACAACTAAATATTTAATTAACCTACATTAATAATTCATTTTCCACTACTTAAGAAACTCATTACGGTAGACACTTACCAAGAGAAAACCTAGGTTCAAACCTCGGGAGCATGTCCAATTGGGGCAAAGGTAGTAGTTTGACCTAAGTTTGTTGAGTGTGTGTCAGTTTGATGATGACGGTACCAACCTCAAGCCACCGGGGATCTCCCTCACTCTGGGTCATGTAGATAGGGGTTATAGTGGTAGCACTATGATTTGATGCTACGATTAGAGGCAATGCGACTTAACCCTGTGAAAAGTTAAAAAAAAAAAAAATAATCACCGATTTTTATGTATCAAATAAATAAATTATATATATATATATATATATATATATATATATATATATATATATATCAAATTACAATAAAATATTTGATTAATCTATTAAAAATTTATTAATTCTTTGATTAATTAAAAAATATTTTTTAACTTTTATAATAAATTTGTTCAAAATACTTAAACAAATAAATGCTTATCATTTGTTTTAAACCGTTAGAATATAATAAAAAATAATTATATATTTTTTTTCATATTTTCGATGGTGGATTTGATAGCCACCACTAAAAAGAAATATAATTTAAACCTTATTTTTCAATGATTTTTTGTTTGGTTACATAGGAGAGTTGGTCATAACCATACTATTTTTAGTAATTGATAGGCTGAGTGTTTAAACCAAAAACTACTCCCATCAAACCTATTTTGCGTTGTCATTAGGGGACCACCGGTTGCTCATATTCAATCTAACGTGCCCTCAGAAGATTCAAATCAGACTACTGCCTTTACAAACAAACTGTTGCCCAGGTTTGAACCTGGGTGTCTTTTTGGTAAGTACTGGGTGTCTTTTTGGTAAGTACTGGCTAGACAAGCACTTACCAATCCACCTAGTCCTTGAGGCCCTTTTTAAATGAGTTTATACAGGAGTCTATATTAAGTGGAGTTTGAACCTTGAACCTTTCCTTCTAAATTTCAATGAATTTATAAAAGGATCTCAATTTACTCAATAAGATTTAAACATTAAACTTAAAAAAAAAAAACTAAAACCATAACTGTTATTATAACTCAAATCTTATTAGTTTTTTTTGTTGAGAGTATTAATAAAAGAAAATATTTGTAAGCTTTTATAATAAAATTTCCCGGGGCCGAGATCCAGCAGCTTTGCCTTACCTCCAAGATAATTTATGAGTCAGCCCAATTTGTTGGAGTTTGAAGGCCCCGTGAAGATCTGCGGTGTTGAAAGAGATTCTGCCTAGGGACCAGAAGGACTGTCCCTGAGATTCGTTGTCTTGCTACTGGTTTTTGGTTTCTTCTGTCTGTTTTCGTTATGATTTCCGTGTGGCCTGGGGTTTTCTGAGGGTTTAAAAAGCGGATTTAGAGTTTTTGTTTTAGGGCTGTAGGGTTTGCATGCCGGATCGGAATTGTCGTCACGGAAATGTAAAGCATTGTGTAAGAATGTTCTAAAGATAAAGAGGAGGATTGTAAGACAGTGTAACGGTTCTTGAGGAGTTTGACAACGACAATGGTGATGGTGGCCATGTTCCTGGCGCAGGAATTTAAGATGAACAGAGTAGATTTGAATTTTCTTTTTTAAATTCTAATTTTTTAATCAAAAAATTTTGGTTGAAGTTGGAAAGTATGACATTGATATTAGAATCATGAAGTTTAGATTTTTATATTATAGGAATTAAAAGAAGTACATCAAAAAGTTGGTAAGGAAATAAATTATAATTACATTTAGATAAAATGAAATATGTATTTTTAAGTCAATGGAACCATATAAAAAGATAGTTGTAGTTTGAAAGTTATTATGGAAGAGAAATAAAAAGACTTAAAATGAAGCTAAAAGAAATGAATAAAAATATATAATTGAAAAAATATATATATATATATATATATGGTTGCATTAAGAAGGAAAAACTTAAGAAATAAGGATCCAAAAGGAAGTAAGAAATAGTTATCACAAGGACAAAGTTGAAGAGGGCATAAGGGAGAAGATATTTTAACGAGCCATTCTTGAACTGCATCATTCTTTAGGTATAATATTTGCTTCTCCAACATGATTTCCTTTAGTCTTTAAAATAAAGAATTAAATTGTTGAAGAATGAAAGGAAACAAAATGTCATGTTAATGTTATATTGACACCTACACCACCCTCAACAACAATTTTTGAAGCATGGCTTAAAGCATCAATATCATGGATCTACATGGAGTCGAAAAGACATAAGTATGGTAGTGTTTGGTAAAAAAACATAGTGACTCTAGATTTCAATGTGGTGCAACATCATCAATGAACAATATGATCAATTGGTCAAAATACGAGAGTAGAACAACTGAAACATAGAGCCAACAGAGCAATTATGGATATTGAAATGACATAATGACAACTTGACATCATCGAAGACCACCACTAATCAAGATTTCACTTAGAAGGATAGATGAACAAGATTAGAAAATGTTAAGAAGGATGTTGAATATTTGTATTTACAAAGAAAATTGAAGAAGATCTAAAAAATGAATATCAAGAATTCAAACTTTTTTGAAAAGAAAATGTAAGTATCTAGTTATAGCATCTCAATCAAGATGAGAACTAAATATGTTTGTAAACTCTCAAGCTTAAAGGAGAGAGTTGTGATTTATCAAGGACAAGGGACTCAAGTACAACCCCTTTTCCTCAAGCAAAAAAAGAATATATATATATATATATATATATATATATATATATATATATATTAGCAAATAAATTGTTCAAAAGGATAACACATTAGTAAGGGCTTTGGGCTCTCTCAAGAGAGACCTAGGTTCAAACCATGACTTACCTAGAAGGGGATAGGTCAAGTTGATAGTGGTTAAGTGTTTGTTGGTTGTAGGTTGTAGGGTTATGCATAAGGGGTAGTACCGAAAAAGTAATTATAAAATTAGGGCGAATCTAGGTGAATGGTGTATAAAATTTGGGGTGAATTTTTCAAAATTTTGAAGATTTTTTTTCAAAATATGACGATTTTTTTTTTGCACAAAAAGTATCAATAAAATTTTATGGCTACTGGCATGAGGCAAGTGGCAAAAGGCGAGTGGTATAAGGCGAGTGGCAGAGAGCGACTAGCAGAGGGCAACTGGCATAAGGTGAGTGGCATAACGCGAGTGGCAAAGGGGTGATTGATAGATGGCGAGTGGCATAAGATGACTGGTAGAGAGCAACTGGCAGAGAGCGACTGACATAAGGTGAGTGGTATAAGGCGATTGGCATAAGGCAAGTGGCATAAGATGACCACCGTAGTTCGTCAATTAGGTGACACCACGTGTCCTCTTCTCTGCCATGTGTCGCGCATCTATTAACTTTCACCATGCAGATTTCTATAAATTCATATGTAGGGTCATGTTTCACCTCTCCCACACCATTTTCCAGAGCAATTTTAGACCTTTTTTAAGCATTTTCAAGGCATTTTCCACAATGATTTTTACGCATTTTAGAGCGTTTTGGCAGCGTCTTCAGCAGGTTTTGGTAGCGTTTCCAGCAGGTTTTGGCAGCCTTTTTAGAAGGTTTTTCGACAACATTTTTGGAAGGTTTCGGTAGCATTTTTTGAGTTTTTTCCAAGGCGTTTCAGAGCATTTTCCTGGGTTTTTCAGAACATTTTCCTACGTCTTTTTCAGAGATGGCTAGATGTTCCACTCCTCTTCTCTCCAAAGTGTATTTCAAGAACATATTCTGCCCCAACATCAAGAGCATTTTCAACACTCTTGGAAGAGATTCCCAATGGCTTTACACGGTCAGACTTGTTGGTGTGTTAAATATGCCACAGTTGAACATTAACGTTCAGTTGATGCAACGGATCGTTAGTTGTTACAACCATTACGTGTTCACTGTTTCGATACGAGTGGATAACAAGGACATTGTTTTTTCTATTAAACCCTCTGATGTGTAGAAACTAATAGGGCTACCATTTTTGGATGGTGTACTGGTGAAAAACCAGTATGCCTTAACCGACGATGATAAATCTACCCTAGCAGTCGTTTACTCTGTTCATTCTGACAATTTGAAAGGTATAATTTTAAAATTTAATTTTTATTTAACATTAAATATTTATGTATTGTAGTTTTCATTCTCTAATAACGTTCTCCTTTCTGTACTTTTTTTTTCTAATAATGTTTTTTTTTTAGTTAATTCTTCCAAGTCCAAAAGCGGCTTTAAACATTTCCAACGTTGCAGACAAATTTCTATATGCTTGCATTGAATTTTTTTAGGTAAGACTTATTCTGTAGGGGCGACCTATAGAAATGCCTTTTTGGGCACTTTCTTTATTGATTCATTGTATTGTTGGTAATAGATTTGACTGGTCCACACACATTTCCAACCTCCTGAAACACGACCTTTTAAGTGCCCAAAAAATTTAATCTTGTTATACAGTGACTACCAACAATTTTATTCTTTGTCTATTCCAGGAAGATTATTTCAACCTTCAACAAAGTAGTCCTCCGACTGCATTGCACCTCAGTTTGTTGTCTATTGGCATGACTGATGATGAGATACAGGTAAACATATTTTTTGAAATATCTTTTTCTTTTTATCATTCTATCTTGTTATTTTCTAATTTTGTTTTGAAAACAAAGAAGAGCATCTCAATATTCAAGTAAAAGGGATGCCACATTTAGGGCTCAAGAAGTATCTGCTGATTTTGACACGTAGTCGCAGTCGTCACCAGTAACTCCCACCAAACGTGTGAGGTCTCATGGTGATCAGATTCAACATAAACCTGTGGCACCTTTTACTTCTCAAATTGTTACTGTCGACGTAGAAGAAGTTACCTCCATCCCACAAGGTAACCTTATTCTTCAAAAGTACTATTTTAAATGATGTATTTTAATGACTTAAAATTATGTTTTTTAAATGTATTTTAATTATTTTTTAGAAAAAGGGCAAATGGTTGAATCATCAATGGTTGCAGAGTCCGAGTCTGGTATGTATGGTTAAAAAAAATCTCTATTTATGATATTGTTATTTACACAAGATTAAATTTATGTTTTTGTGTGAAATTTTGTAAAGAGACCTGATAGATTCAAAAGACTAAAAAAAAGATGTCTCCACCGTCTGTCCATCCACAACAATAACCACGACAAGTTCCACTGTCTGTCCATCCAAAGCAAGTTCTTGTTCATCCATAGCAGGTTCCACCAGTGAGGAACCAATCATGCATGTGTGGTAAAATATTCCTCACACCGCCATCTCATCATACAAGAAGTGCTACAAAGACACATAATGTGTCATCATCTAATGTTTCTGTTTTACCGATATTAACCTTAGATATTTTTTAAATGTTGAGAGTGCATCTCAAATGCCCTCAGGAACTCTAGATTATGATTTTCTTTATCAGGGTATGAATCTTGAAAATTACCCTTTAAAGGCAAGTGATATTCTTGAGGATGATGAGGGCATTGATGAAGAAGAGGATGTCAATGTAGATGCCGCCCCACAACAAGTCGTTGCCCATCATATAACAAATGATGATATAGTAAAATTTTATGAAAATGTGTTATTAGCCGATAGATGTAAAGTTGTAGTTCATAATACTCTTCTTTTGGATATTGATAAATTGAAAGAATGGGAATATTGGGCCAAGGTTTTGATTAAAGAAATCAATGGCTGATATAAGAAATTTTCAAAGAGAAAATAGTTGTTTTTAAGGTTGAAAATCAGCCCCAAAAGCTCGATGCTTTGTTACATAAAGCTGAATCTGGCACTATGGAGGCCGAGTCTACATACACATATGAAATTCTGACAGTTATTCTGAATCATTTGGAAAACGTCAATGCAGAGGCCCAAGCATATTTCAATGAATGGGTACTAGATCATAATAAAGTAGCAGTTGCAAAAACATAAATTGTAAAACTTACAACTGATGTAAGTTTTACATCTAACTAAAAAATCATTTTTTGTTAAATATGTTTTGTTTATAAATATTAAACTTTTTCCACTTCTATTTTGTAGTCTAATTTCCAGCACCTAAAGCAACAGGTCGGTGCCATGAAAACGTTGATCAAGACTACCAAAATTAGCATTAATAATGCTATTAAAGTGAAGAAAATGTTACATTAAATAGTTAGAGAAAATAATTGGCTGAAGAAGTTTATCAGAGATAAGGGCTTGGATGTCGATGCTGAACTAAAAGAAAATGAGAAAGAGTTGAATGCACCTTTCAAAGAAGATCTAGTGAAGGAAGAAGGTCCATTTTTATCGGGGATCAACACTACAACAGAAATTTTGGTTAGGGTTGGTGCATTAGAAGAAAAGGATATTGAGATAGATGTGGGTGAACCTTCAGGAAACATGCAAAAAGAATAGAAGTTTGTTGTGTTGAATTTGAAGTGAAACAAAAACTCTTTGATATTTTTATAAATTGTTAAAGACTGGTATCTTTCTTGAAGTCAATGAATGAGACAATTTCCTTAAAATTTTTATTATAATTTTCAAATTTGTTTTAAATATTGTTTTGTTTTGATTATTTGTGTTGATGTAGAAGTTTGTTGTTTTTAATTTGAAGTGGAAAAAAATGTTTGATATGTTTTGTAAATTGTGAAATGTGTTAGAATTTCCCAAGAGTAGAACTATAAAGCATTACAAGATTTGAAGAAACAAAATAAAACTGATTGATTATTTCATGGATCAACTTTGTATAAATAACAAAGTTGATCATTGAGAGCCGTTGGATTACAAAAACTCATCAAATCTGATGTAGACTATAACTGAGAGTTCACCTGACTCATGAAGGAGTGGAAACTCAAGTAAGTATATCCTAGTAGAACTTAAGATAATAATTACTTATTATAACACCCCCCTTAAGTGATACTATGGGTGTATTGTGCAAATGAGTCCCGATAATAGAGCCTGATGAGGTACTCATGTACAATGGTTTCTTTTCTAAAGAGATGGTAAAAACCATCTATAAAAAAAATGTGTTTCTCGACAACATGGCTTGATGAGGTACTCATTTACAATATATATGAGAGATGGTGAAAAAACTAGATGGGAAAAACCATCTGTTATGAAATAAAGAGGCATGTATTCGAATGGCGAATATTGTCCTTAATAACAAAAAAAATGAGTCCCAACAACATGGCCTGATGAGGTACTCATGTATAATATGTAAGGGAGAGATGATAAAAAAAACCACATGGGAAAAAACCATCTTCCAAAGAATACAATAATAAAAGGAGAGGTGAAAGACCTCTATTTCAATGTAGCTATAATACTTCAAGTTTCTATCACAATTGTATGTAACGTGGAGAAGGAAATGACTTGGTGAAGATGTCTACAACTTGATTTTTAGTTGGAATATAGTCCAAGTATATGTCCCCATTCTGAATATGCTATCGAATGAAGTGCACGTGTATCTCAATGTGCTTGGTGCGCTGATGCTCAACTGGATTGCGTGTAATATAAATTATGCTCTGATTGTCATACCAAATAGTAATAGGTTTGTCATGGGAAAAATTAAACTCTCTTAGTATCTGATGAAGCCAAAGAGCTTCCTGACTTGCTAAAACTACTACCCTGTATTCTGCCTCTGTAGATGATAAGGCCACGACTTGTTTTTTGCATAACCAAGAAATTGGCAAAGAACCAAGATAAAATACATAGCCAAAATTTGAACATTTGTCTTCTACTAAATGTTCCCAATCTGAATCCGTGTAGTCAATGATATCAGTGGATTTTCCCTCATATAAGAGCCCAAAGTGAGTAGTTCCTTACAAGTAGTGGAGGATTATTTTTGCTGCTTGCCAGTGACTAAAATGAGGTTGATGTGAGAATTTGGATATTAAGCGAACACCATATGAGATATCTGGATGAGTATGAGTAAGGTCTAACAGACTCCCTACAAGCTAAAAATATAGAGCTACATCACATAGAGGAGATGTGCAGGAAGTACTTAAATTGACTCCAGATTGAAAAGGTGTAGGAGAAGGTTTGCATCTATCATTTTAAACCTTTGAAGAAGATTTAAAGTGTATTTTTGTTGACACAATGAAATTTCTACATCTGTTTGATTTATTTGTATCCAAAAAATTAATGAGCTAGACCCAGCTCAACCATATCAATTTTTTCAGAGAGTAAATCTTTTATAGTCTGAATGTGAGCAAAGTCACTACCAGTGAGTAGTAGATCATCAAAATATAAGTATGGTGATTTTTCCTTCATCTCTCCAAATATAGACTGTGTTATCAGACTCACAATAAGAAAAACCTAAGGAAAGAAGGAAGGAGTCCATTTTTTCATACCAAGCTCTAGGAGCTTGTTTGAGGCCATAGAGCGACTTCTTCAGCATACAAGCAAGAGAGGAGTCTTAAGTGAAACCAGTAGGTTGTTCCATGAATATCTCTTCCTTTAAGTACCCATGTAAGAAAGCACTTTTTACATCCATTTGAAAGACATACCACTTTTGGGAAGAAGCTAGAGCAAGAACCAGTCTAACAGAATCCATTTTGGCAACTGGTGCAAAGGTTTCAACATAATCAATTCCTTCAATTTGAGAGAAACCTTTGGCTACTAGGCGAGCTTTGTGTTTGTCAATTTCTCCATTAGGCCCATATTTTGTTCTGTAAATCCATTTACAACAAACTAATTTCCTTCCTTTAGGTAGGGGAACTAAATCCCAAGTTTCATTTTTGATTAAGGAAGATAATTCGTTTTCCATGGCATCATCACATTCTTTAATACCAGTCGTTTCTTTGAAGGATTAAGGATCAGATAAAATAGATTGACAAACAAGACCAGTGCCTATGGAGTTTGTTAATTTGGATGATGGAAGATTTTAGATGTAAGGAGTAGCTTCTTTAACAATGGCGCGGGCCCATTTTGGCATAGTGGAAGGACTAGGAGTGGAAATACTTTGAGTTGGAGTTATAGGTTCCTCATATTGATCATCAATCTCTAAATTAATCTCTAAAGTTGGTTTATCATTATATTGAGGTTCTATTATAGGAGAAGGCTCAATAGAGGAAGAGGATGGTTGAGGATATTTTTGAGGGAATGTTTCATCAAATTGAACATTCCTATGAAAATGACCTCATGAGTTGTGGGATCAAGGAGCCTGTATGCTTTCATTTCCTCACAATAACCAACAAAAATGAGCTTTTTGATTTTCTTATCTAGAGCCTTCATTTTCTTCTTTGGGATGTGTGCCCAAGCAGTACACCCAAAAATATTGAAGAAGGAGACATCCGGTTTTGATTCAGTCCATGCTTCTTCAGGAGTTAAATGGTCAAGAGATTTATGAGGTGTGTGGTTTTGAATATAGTATGCACAGTTAATAGCTTCTGCCCAAAAAACTTTTGGAAGATCTCTTGAATAGAGCATACAATTTGCCATTTCATTCAATGTTCAATTTTTCCTCTTTGTAATGCCATTTTGCTATGGATTATGGGAGATAGAATGCTGATGAATGATGCCATGAATTGATAGAAATATTGAAAACTCATTACTGCAGTATTCCCCCCCATTATCTGTGCAAATTTGCTTGATGTTGCAAGAGGCCTGATTTTCAACTAAGGCTTTGAAGATTTTGAAGTGGGATAGAACATCACTTTTGTATTTTAGGAAGTAGACCCAAGTTCTTCTGGAAAAGTCATCAATGAAGGTTAGAGCATATTTTGGTCCTTTGAAATAAGGCTCTGGAAAAACATCAAGTCACTATGGATTAACTCTAAAGGGGATGAGGCTTTTAGAGAACCACTTGGGTGGAAAGGATCTTGATTTTGCTTTCCAAGAGCACATCTAGGACATACTCCATAAATAGAAGATATTTGAGGTAAACCTATTACCATTTCATGGATGTTCAATTCCTTTAGGTAGTTATAACTGAGATGACCAAACCTTTCATGCCAAATTTTGCTTTCAAGATCTCCATGAGCCACAAAATAGGAGGCCCCTTCTAGATTTTTGAATCCTTTGAAGTGAAATAGGTGAGTGTTGTGATCAATATCTCCTTTGGCTATAAGAGAGTGGGGGTCTTGAAAGTATCTTATCTCAACTCCTATTGGAGAGAAGAGAACAATTTTCCCCTTTCCAGAAGTAAAAATATGATAGACAGAGAGGAGATTTGTTGCAATGTTTGGAACACAGAGAACATTATTGATAGAGCCACCATCAATGGATATGTCACCCTTTCCTTTGACTAGGATAAAGGAAGAGTCACCAACTTATATGCTACATGTTGAACTTGAGGATATAGAAGAGAATGACTCATCTGAAGCAGTCATGTGATCAGTTGCTCCAGAATATAGGACCCAGTAATTAGATGAAGTATTGGTGGTATTTCCTTGAACATTTAGGGCTTTTTCTATCTGCTTTTATTGTCTATATTTTGATCCTTCATAGTTGCCTCTAGTTTTTGTAATATTTTCGAGCATTTGTTTGTAGAATGACCATTATTTTTGCAGTGAGTACAAGTTATGGGATTCCTGTCTTTCTTTTTGAATTTTTCTTTAGTAGAGGTGGAGGCTACTAAGGCTTTTGAGGAAGAGGAAGAGATCTCATATTTTACAAGTTTTGTTTCTTCCCTAGTTAGTCTATCACAAAATTCTTCTAAGGATGACATTTTAAAAGTTGCACCAAAAGCATATTTTATAGATAGAAATATGGTTGCAAAGATTTGAAATACATCATTTAGTTTAGAAAGAATTAGATAAAGACATTCTTCTTTAGTTTTATTCTTCCCACTGTCTTTGTATTGAGTGAGGACTTCTTTGAATTTGGTGAGAAAGTCAAAAATATTGTTGAAGTCTTTAGGAGATAATGTTGTTAATTCTGTTTCTAGCTGCATTGATCTTATTTGATCTACTTTCCCAAACAAGTTATCTAGTTTCTCCCAAATTTCATAAGGATTTTTACAATCTGTAATGTGAAACCATAAGCTTTCATTTACACTAGAGCTTATAATATCAATTGTTTCATACATCTTTCCTTTATAAACAAAATTTTCATATTTTTTTTCAAACTCAGGTTGCTTTTCTTCTAATAGGTGTGTGAGCCCTTTTTGAGAAATGAGATTTAATATTTTTGGTTTCCATGTATGGTAGTTATGAGGAGTGAGAGGATCAATTGTATTCATTGAATTCATGTTGCCAAAGAAAATTGAAGTAAACCCAAACTTCCCATTTTAACTTTAATTTAGAGAATGCAATGGATATTAGTGAACATAAGCCTTAAGAAACACCAAATATCTCAAAATACCTGCCCTAACGAGAGGGAAAATATAAGTAATTTTGAGGAGATTTGATATTAATCTTAGGCTAATGAGAACAAATATGCCAGGCCTATATATATTTTCTCCTCAAATACCTACACATGTGACTGTCCCCATTAGTATGTGGTATTTCCAAGCAGCATCCACGAAGACTGACAATTCATATAATTTTTATTGTGAGTCTATTTCAAAAAAGAGGCAGGAATAATCCTAGCCTTCTAACTTACAGTGCCTTCCCTGTTGGTAAATTCAACTATCATTCTTGGCATTCTTATTGAATAAGCTCCTCTACTTCGCTCAGGACACCGTGTTCCCATCTGAAAAGTCTATCACCATCGACACACAAATTGGCCATCTTATCAGCAATTTTGTTAGCTTCCAAAAAAACATGTTGGGCTTTTCTATCCTGTCTTCCCTCGAAAACAATCCTAGCCTCTTGAACAATTGTTTTAATCCTCCAAGGAGGTGTTTTCCAATTATTGAGGAGATTTATAACATGCATAGAGTATCCTTCTACGATCAAATTGCCTTCTAAGTCTTGAGTCATTTGAAGGCCTCTCCACATAGCTCTAGCTTTAGCTTTGTTGTTCATCCTTGTTACCAAATATTCAAAAAATGCAAGCAGCATATTCCCATTATGATCTCGTACAATGCCACCAGCGCCTACTCTTCCAGGATTTTCCTTAGTTGCTCCATCAAAATTAAGCTTAAACCAACCCATAGGAGGTGGGGACCACTTAACATTGGCTCTGGGGTTGACTACCCTAGGAACAGACTCATCTAACAAGGTTAAGCTTAAATATTGAGCAATCGTGGTCTCCTGCAGATGAGGTTTACAACTATCAAAAGGGACAAGGTTCACATTCTCATTGGCAAAGGATAGAATCCTGGAAATGATAGTTTGATTATCATGGATAGACTCATTAAAGACTCTATGGTTCCTTTCTAACCACACCTGCCAAAGATAGTGATTGAGACAAAATTTTCACATGTATCTAAGTCTTTGGATTGAAAAGGGGTAAGGCCACTGGATGAAAAAATCAAGTATGGTGGCTGGTTTAACCCAGGATATATTGAAGGCTTGAAAAACCCCACTTAGGACAGTCAAGGAAAAAGGGCACTCAAGGAAAATGTGATAAATGGTCTCCCAATTAGCCTTGCATAGATAACAACGATTAGTGATACAAATACCTTTACACATCATATTATCAATGGTTAGAATTCTTCTTTGGATAACCAACCATGAAAAGACTGCAATTTTTTGAATTAAATTTTTTATCCAAACTAAGTCCTTTCGGAGGACAAAATCCTCGTCATCAAGCAGAAGCTTGTAAGCTGATTTAACAGTGAACTGCCCGTTTTACGTAGGAGCCTAGGTCACTTGATCTTCCTTGGGTCTCATGGGAATAAACTGTTTCTCAAGAATATTACAAAGATTATTTTATTCTGCTTGAAATCCTTGAATCCTTATTTGTTTCCACTTCATTCTGCCTCTGTCCCCAACCATATAATCAGAAACTTTTCTGCCAATGAGTTATTCCGTGATATCTCTGATTCAGGCTAAGTTAGGATATTGCATCAGTGGTCCGTTCTTAGCCCACTTGTCATTCCAGCAATTTATCCTACTCTCTCCTTAAATCTCTCCCCTCAATTTTCTCTCACAATAGTTAGGTTTTTATTTCCTAAGGTATTTAAGTATTGTATTTTTATTATTTTAATTTAAAGAGCATTTCAGGTTCACAAATTCTCTATCCCCCTTCTTTTCATTCTCTATTGTTCTTGGATTTTTCTTTCATTGGCATATTTTTGGTGCCATTTTGTAACAACACCAGGGAACATGATGTGCTGCAACCCAATTACCAAAAAGAATCGCTCAGTTTCTAAATCCACCCTTCTAGTTGAGAGGTGCACCTGGAGTCATTTAATGGATAGAAATCATGCCAATAAAAAAACCCTTTTAGCTACCATTAAAAAGGATCTAAGGTTTCTACCTATGTCAAGGTTTGGCTAAGCTACCACCAAAAACGTTGTAAGTCATTATATGTTTTGTTCGATGGGTCAACATAGCCTTGTGGCACAAGGAGCTTAAAAAATGCTAGAAATTTTCTTCAAAGGCCTTCCCTTGTCATAATATTTTCATTATTACAATATTAGCTACCTCGTAAATCGATGGAGCTTTAGGTCCCCTCATCTTGCTCAACTCTTGAACAATAATTTTTCTCCAAGCTCCTGATTCACTTTAGATTTGTCTAATGTAAAGAAATATCAAGGAAGCTAATTTCTCACTTGGAGAGTGGCTTTGATTGGGATATTATGAGGCATAGTAAAGGAAGTTCCTCTTTTTTATAGACCTATCCATCAAATTTCCATTTTTATTAGTCACACTTTATTTTAGCTCTTCTTTGGAAAACCAATGGAAAATTATCTTTTCTATGCAGTTGAATCAACAAAGGCATGATTATCCGATATTCTTCCACATGTTTAGCTATGGAATTTATCTCAACATCATTTTGATGGGATTTTGGGTGGTGGATAAAAAATCTTATGAGGATGCAGGTTCAATGGTGTTGTTGGCCATCAGTCACATTTGTCTTACGTGAGTGCCCTTCCCACAACTAATCCATATTTAAGCATGTCACTAACCTTGCTAAAAATCTAACACCATTGCTTGGTTAGAGAGATTTTGCCCAGTTACCATGGCATAGCATATGTGTGCTTTGTTTTTATGGGAAGTTGATTGAGGTGTTAACTACTTAGTTCAAACTCACCCTATGGAAAACTGACCTTTCACATCGCTCATGTGGAGAAAAGTAGGCCACCTCTCAATGGTTTGAGTCTTCCTTACATCCAATCGAGGAGGCCATTTGACTCTTTGATTCCTATAGCAAATCTCACCCTCTATATCCACATACCTATCATGAATATTTTTCAATCATACTTTTAGATCTAGCATTCACTCTTTAGTTTTCAACCATCGTGGATTTGTAAGAAACTACTTTATGGTAGAAGTTAGCACACACCTCTCTAATCAAGAATCAAGCGCCTATACTTCTTTATAGCCTCAGATTGAATCATGTGCCATCATTAATATTGGTCACTTATAAGATTTATTCTAAAATAGGGTGGTCTCACTCAAAGTTATTGATGATATTTGATTTTATGGTGGGCACTACTTTGCCCTTAGCACATTTTGCTATTGAATTTGGCTTATCACAAATTTTCTACTTGCTTGGTTTTAAAGTTGGTGTCATTTTAAAAATCCAAAAACCTTCTGGTACCCTTGTCCTTCATTTATCTTTGATCAGATGATTAGTGCTTCTTTGGTGAAGGTCTTCTACTCATTAATACTTCATCATCAAGATGGAACCATGTGTACCCATAGAGAGATGTCTCATTTTGATCTGAAAATAATTGGCCCCCTTCAGCTCTACTTCATATATCAAATGACCAACTTTGCACTTTGGAAGAACCTTCCAATTTTCAAGGAGAAAGGATTTTCCCCTCTCTATTTTTATATCTACAATATATACATCATATATATGGTGATGTGTCATATCATTATAACTAGAATTAATATTTTATCAAAAATTCACCCCCACCCCCATTGCCTTAGAGGCCCACTATTGTAGGTGGTCATTAGAAATGTATGAATTCATATCAGTTATATACTAGTCCAATTTTGATGGCTTCTCTTTATGTATGTAGGCTTGCTCTTATCTGATATCCATGTAGGAAACTTTCTCTACATGGTGCATATGAAGAGGCTTCGATGGGATCTTAAACTTGGTCTTGTACCTAGTTTAGAGCAATATGTGAGTCCATTCAAGGTGATGAGTGTCATTAATTCTCTCATTTTAATCTTATCAATATAGGGTGGAATTCAATGGTTGTATGTGCTAGAGAGCAAGGAAGTGTATCTCGATATAGGATCTTTTAAGGTTTCCTATTTGCTAAAATAGAAATCATGCTTGCAAAAATTTAAAATCACACTTGCAAAAAATAAATGTGAGAATTGAAATTACACTTGTAAAAATTTAAATCACACTTACAAAAATTGAAATTACACTTGTAGAAAAATAAAATCACACTTATAGGAATTTAAATTACACTTGCAAGAAAATAAAATCACACTTGTAAGAATTGAAATTACAGTTGCATGAAAATAAAATCACACACTTTACAAAAAATAAATTCTAATCTAGGAGTTGTGTAAAACTAACCCTAGAAATAAATAATCAAAATAATTTACAAATTAAATACAAATAAAAATATTATATAGATTACAATAACATACAAAATACCCAAAAATTATTAATTATTTTACAAACATATCTACAAAAAATAATACTTTCTTTTTTGTTGATGGAGTGGGCCCTTACTCTTCAATCCAATGGAAAGTAATTATTAATTCAAGATACAGTTAAAATACATATAGACAAGAAAAAAATTAAATAATATAAAATTACCTTTTTACAAAATCTTCAATCCAAATGCATCCTCTCTTTATTTTATTCATTGTCCTCCTCTAGAAAATATACATAAGCTAGGCATACCTTTTTATACAAGTGGCACCTAACCATACCCCTACTTTATAAAAATATATCCTTACACATCTATAACCAATTTCTAATAATTGGTATAGATAATATGTACACACTCCTAAACTATTGGAAGCATCCTACACTTTCTCAACCACTTGCTAACAATAAGCATGAGCAAGACAAGTGGCACCTTACACTCCTCTTATCTTGGGAGCATCTCAACCACTTGCTAACAATAAGCATAAACAAGGCAAGTGACACCTTACACTCCTCTTATCTTGGGAGCATCTCAACCACTTGCTAACCAAAAACATTAACAAGTCAAGTAACACATTATAATCCTTGTATTTAGGAGGAATATTCCTCATATATTGGAACTAATACTCTCCAGATATTGGAACTAACTTCACAATTTTATCCAAGATTTGAAGAAGAACTAACACAATTTTAGCCCAATATTTGAGGAGGAATTATTAAAATTAACACCATAATTTAGTCCTATATTTAAGGATAAATTAAAAGCATAATTTTAGCGTACCTTTTACGGATGTCAAACTATTGAAACTAAGAACATAATTTCATCTCTATATTTGAGAAATTATGAGCACAATTTTAACCTTCTTTTTAGGGATGCCAGATTATACAATCCATAAAGTCTTAACTTTATTTTCCATGTGCATGATCCATCTCACATTGCATTTCCATATTTTTTGGCTCATTTTGGTCTGGCTCATTTTGGCGCATTGTGTTAGTTTTGGCTTATTCCAATGCATTTTGGATTATTCTGGCATAGGACAGTTCTGACATGCTATGACATATTAGAATATATTCCATTATTTTCTATACATTCCAAGTGTCATGTGAAGTAGACCAAGTGTTATATGAGGTAGACCAAAGATCATTTTGTAAACCTTTATTATGGGATCTTAGTTCCATATCTCATTGTACAATGTTATTCAAGTAATATGAAGTGGTGCTTATTCTTCCTCATGTAGTTCTTTTACTTTATCATTTATTCTTAGCAATTATGTTTATTGATTAGATTTAATATAGCAAAAACTATCATTGGTATTAGAGATACAAGAGGACCTGATAGAATATTGAAGAAAGCTCAAAGGAGAAGATTGCAAGAAGGAGCAAATCTTGAAAAGAAGAATTTGGGACAATTGTTACCATCCGACAACAAGCCCAAAAAGGAAAATAATTTGAAAAGAATTTTACCAAATTTTGGAGAGGATTCTTGAGAAGGAGGCCACTAAATAGGCCAAGGTTGAAGTCAGAATTTGACAAGATCCAAGGAGGATCGGACAACAAAAGTAAAGGCCAAAAAGGCAAGAAATTAGAGCAACAACGCACAAGGAGTTGAAGCTATAAAGTTTACAAATTTGGGGTAGCAAATAGGTGAACCAAATCACCATGAAATATTGCTACAAAGGAGGTCAAAATAAGATTTGAAAATTGGTGTTATTAAAGTTTTTATCCAAGTATTATTTAAGTTCCTTTAAAATACCATATTAAAGTTATTAAAGGTAGCAAAAGGAGTGTAAGTTTAAAGTTATTCAAGTTAAGTAAGGAGGTAGCATTATTATCTTAAAACCTGCAAAACACATTAACTCAAGTTAGTGTTAAAAGTTGTTTAGAAGGAGTAATAAAAAGTAGTAGATGGTGCTTAATACATGTTATTTCTGAGAGCTACAAAAGTGCAAAAATATTAAGTAAGGTAAGTAAGAATAGTGCTCAATAATAAGGTTGAGTTAAAGTGTCAAAAGACACCATTAAACATAGGTAAAGCTACAACAAGTCTTGGTGAAGAGAAGCTGCCAAAGGAGTAGTACAACCACTAAGAGAAAGAAGAGGTATTGCCATATTAAAACAAGAAGAGGCATTTCATAAAAAAAAGAAGACAAGCAGACTAAAAGGTCTAAAAGTTCTGGTGTAATAAAGGGCATCATAATTTTGAGAAGGTAGCACCCACAGTGGATAGAAACATGTAGCAAGAGAAAGAAGATGAATGTAAAGTAAGGACAACAAGGACAAAGGTGTAAGTATCAAGGAAAATAAAGCAAATAACAAAGTGTTACTCAAATTGAAGAGAATTGAATATATGATAGAACATCCACCAAGGAGAGAAGCATTGAAATACCACCAAAGGAGGAGCGAGAAGAGCCATCACCATACATTGGAAATAAAGAAGCACTCAAAAGTTGTAAAAGAAGACCAAACAATTTGCAAGGAGTTGGCAAGTACATTAAGGTAAAATAAGGAAACATTGAGCGTTAAGGATAGGTTACATGCAAGAGAAGAATCCACCACTTGTCACATAAAATAAAGAAATCATATGCCAATTGGCACAAAGGAGAAGAGAGCAAAAAATCCTTAGTAATGCCTCAAACAAGCAAGGAGGGAATATATCATCATAAACCCACCATCCAAATATTTAAATAATACATGCACCACCTAATAGCAACATCCAAAGGTTATACCACTTGCACCACCTAATAGAAACATCCAAAGGTTGTAATACCTATGTCACCTAATAGCAACGCCCAAAGATTCTAACACCTGTGCCACCTAATAGCAACATCCAAAGATTATAACATCTGCACCAACTAATAGGGAAGAACTACGTCCAAAGGCTACAGTAAATACCATGTGGTACATAAGAAAAATGTCAAGTATTAATAGACCAAACCTAAAGAGTGCATGAATATCAAGCTTCCAAGGTCAAATAATATTGAAGAGGATAAGGAGGATAGTCTAAAGTGGAAGAGTGCACCATAGAAAGAGGAGCAATAAATGTAGTATTATCATACCTTGAAATATGAGGAGAGAACAATGCCCAAATAGCTTGGAAAGTGCAGTCAAAGGAGGATTCAATCAATACGTAGCATTCCATAAAGTTTAAGGAGGCATAAGGCCTATTATTTCTAAGGTTAAGTTTAACTAGTTAATGCATGGAGATATAAGGAAATTATAACCTTAGATAATTTATTGAGGGATTAAAAAAGGCAATTGAAGTAAGGAAATTATAACTTAAGAGCTTTTTTCAAAATTGCATTACTTGAGATTCAAGTATCAAAATATTTACAAATAATTAAACTAGGAGATATAAGGTTTTACACCTTGAAATTGAAGCACTATTTTTCAAATATCCTCATTTTCTAAATTTTTAAGTAGTGAGATATAAGGAGTTCAACACCAAATTTAATATAATAAAATTTAGAAACCATATCATTGAGAACTAAAGGATATAGAAAGAAAAACATAGAATTGCTTGAAAGTTGGAAAATTATTGTTGATACTAGTCTCCTATACAAATTGAAGGGACAAAAGGAATCCAACTATAGGGTCTTGAAAATAGAGAACATTATCAAAATTGAAAGTGCATTAAAATATCTTTAGGGAGAAATAAGGTGAAAAATAGTAGTTGAACATTAGGGAGATAAAAGAGATTCAACTCAAAGGAAATCTAAAGAAAGCTAAGCCTACTATCAAGACATATTCAAAATATTTGGTAGAGACAAGGGATTCCACAAAACTCAAGAATTGAAAGGTAGTATTTGATCATATACTCAAAAACACTAGGGAGTCATAAGGTAGACAAATTCATACTAGAAAATTGAAAGCTTTATAGCTATGGATTATTGGTATATATATTCAAGAGCAAGCAAACATATGACTGAAAATAAATAATGGTTTGATTCTCTACAAAGGAAAAATGAGAAACCAATTGCTATAGTGGATAGTAAAACTTATGAAGTAAAGGGGATAGGAAATGTTCTAGTCAATCTAATAAATGAAAAAGGGATAATTAACAATGTATTATATGTTCCAGGATTGACTACCAATCTTCTCTCAGTTTCTCAACTCATGGATCAAAATATGATAGTAGAATTCAAAGTTTCCAATGGAAGAAAACAATGTCATATTCTCAAACAAGGGAAAAAGATAGCTTCAAGTTCCTATAAAAGTGGTCTATTTGTTTTGGATACTACTACACATTCAAATTTTTTAGTTAAGGCTTCAAATCTATGGCACAAATGGCTAGGACATACTAGTGTATCCTCTTTAAATGAAATGCTCAAATATCAAATGGTTGAAGGAATACCAAATCTATCTTTAGAATCTACTATTTTTCCAGAATGCTTAGCAGGAAAACAACATAGAATTCCTTTTGAACTTCGTCAACATAGGACTCAACAACCATTAGAATTAATATATACATATTTATGTGGTCCAATGAATGTCACTAGTATTGGAGGACATAAGTATTTTTAATTATTTGTTGATGATCACACCAGAAAAATGTGGGTGTACTTCATGAAGTATAAATCATAAGAATTTAGTCATTTTAAACAATTCAAACTTCAAGTTGAGAAAGAATCAGGAAAGACTATCAAAACTCTTCATTCAGATAGAGGAGGTGAATTTGTATCAAAAGAATTTGATTCTTTTCTAGAAGAAAATGGAATTAAAAGACAACTCACTATAATATATTCACCACAACAAAATGGAATTGTAGAAATAAGAAATAGGTCTATAATGGAAATGGTGAGATGCATGTTAAAATAAGCTCATCTTGATCGTCAATATTGGATAGAAGTAGTTAAAACAATAGTATACTTACAAAATAGATTACCTACAAGAATACTCAGGCATGTTACACCAGAAGAAGCATGGTTAGGACAAAAACCAAATATAGAAAAACTAAGGATTTTTGGATGCAAAGCTTATATGCATATTCCAAAAAAAAAAGGACAAAATTAGATGACAAAACTATGGTTGGAATATTTTTTGGCTATGATGATGAATCTGCAGGGTACAAAATAATAGATCCGAGTACAAAGAAGATATACATAAGCAGAGATGTAGTTTTTGATGAAAAAATCAAGATTGACACTAAAAAATAAAGTAATGATGTGGAAGTTTTTCTAAATTTCTCAGAGGAAGATGTTGTAAATGAAGAGACAAAGTCAAAATCTCAAGATGAAGATAGTGAACATACAAAAACATCCACAATTCCTCAAAGGAAGGAACCAATATGGCTTAGAGACACACTCAGGGAATCAAACTTAGAATAAATACCAGATCTTACTACTACAAGACCTCAAACTTGTAGTCAAAGTAGAATAAACAGAGGATTACTAAGCACTACAATAGAGCCAACATCAACACTTCAAGCTTTAAATCACTCACATTGGAAGGCAGCTATAGAATCTGAATATTCATCACTACAAAAAAATAAAACATGGAATCTAGTGGAATTACCTCTAGGAAAGAAAGTTGTGGGTTGCAAATGGATTTACAAGATTAAGTATAAAGTAGATGGGACACTTGACAAGTACAAAGCTCGGTTAGTAGCCAAAGGATACACTCAAATAGAGGGAATTGACTATGAAGAAACATTTGCACCAACAACTAGAATGACTACTATCAGAACAGTATGTGCTCTAGCAGCTCATCAGGGTTGGAAACTTCATCAAATGGATGTGAAAAGTGCATTTCTTAATGGTGACTTAGAAGAGGAGGTCTATATGTCACAACCAGAAGGATTTGTTATTAAAGGACAAGAATATAAGGTTTGCAAATTAAACAAATCCTTATATGGTCTAAAGCAAGCACCCAAAGCATGGAATATAAAAATTAATAATCACTTGTTACAACATAATTTTAGATGAAGTACATCCGATCCTAGCCTGTATTCAAAGAAAATTGGAAATGATATACTAATTATTATAGTATATGTTGATGATATAGTGATTACTGGAAGTTCTAAAAAACTAATAGGTGATATAAAAAAGGATCTTGAGAAGGCATTTGAAATGATAGATTTGGGACTAATGAATTATTGTCTTGGTTTAGAAATTCATCAAAATGGAGATAATATTACAATTACTCAATCAAAATATGTAGAGGCCCTACTTGAAAAATATAAAATGAAGAATTGTAAGCCAAAAGACACACCTATGGAACAAGGAATTCAATTATCCAAAAATGATGGAACACCTTTAGTTTCAGCTACAATGTATCATCAATTAATTGGAAGTCTTTTGTACTTAACAAATAGTCAACCTGATCTAGTCTTTGTTGTAAATTATCTTTCACATTTCATGCAAGAGCCAAGAGAGAGTCATTGGAAAGCTACAAAAAGAATATTGTAATATATTAAGAAGACTATTGATTATGGACTAACTTATATGAAGAATGTTAAAAATTTTTATCTACAGGGTTACTCAGATTCTGATTACGCAAGTTCTATTGATGATAGAAAGTCTACTTCAGGATATATTTTTTATCTTGGGTCAGGACCAATATCTTGGCACAGTAAGAAACAACATACAGTGGCACAATCATCTATTGAAGCAGAATATCATGCAGCAAGAGATACAACTTGTGAAGCTCTATGGTTACAATATATATTATCCGAAATGGGTATCAAATGAACTCCAACTCTGATATTTTGTGATAATCAAGGAGTACTCAATCTGATCAAAAATCCAATTGTACATGAATGAACTAAACATATTGAAGCACAATGTCATTTCATTAGAGATCACTTTCAGAATCGTCATATCTATTTAAAGCATATTCCTATAGAAGAATAGTTGGAAGATATATTTACAAAAGCTCTTGGGCGAAACAAGTTTCAAACATTCAAAGATCATCTATGCAAGTCAAGGGAAGTTCATACCAAATAATGTAATACAGGGGGTGTTAGAATATATTCCATTATTTGTTATACATGCCAAGTGTCATGTGAAGTAGACCAAGTGTCATATGAGGTAGACCAAAGGTCATTTTGTAAACCTATATTATGGGCTCTTAGTTCCATATCTCATTGTACAATTTTATTCAAGTAATATGAAGTGATGCTTATTCTTCCTCATGTAGTTATTTTACTTTCTCATTTCTTCTTAGCAATTATATTTCTTGATTAGATTGAATACAACAAAAACTATCATGATAGTTTTAGTGTATCAATATTTAGAGACCTGCAAGATATCATCTTTCTATTACATTCTATTAGTCTCATGATTATAATTCAAATAATCATCACTAAATGTAAAACTAAACCTAAAATGACATAAAACATATCCAAAATAACATCATAATGCATTTTACCTATTCACTATATTTAATCACAATATTAGTATAAATTATAGCCTAGTCCATAGTTAATTATTCTTTATCAACAGATTAAGGGAGTCAAGAATGGTTGCTTTAGGATATAAAAATGAGGTATTTCAATGCCTCATCACTCCCCCAACTTAAATTGATGCATGTCCTCATGCATCTCTTTCTTAAATTTATGTATTACATTGATAATATGGTGCACAATCATTATGTTGATATGTTGTCTTTTCTTCCCCCAACTTGATGACTAACATACTCTCCCCTAACATGAAAGAAAACATATCCATTTTTAAATCTTCTTTTTCCTTCTTTTTTGAAATCATCTTTGTTTTTCAAAAATAGTGGGAGCTAAAAAACTACCATCATGACATTAGGTACCAAAATGGATGTTAGAATATTTTCAATGCTTGTGGAGTGTAAGTATATTTTGATGCATCAACCAATGGCATTTTTAAATATTGATTATGCAAGGTACTCCATAGTAAAATGTGTTGTATGTTTAATGTGGACTAGATGTAATTATATAAAATATTAAAACTAGATAATAATAAAAATAAAAATACATACCTTATTATCATAGATGGCTCAATGATCCTCCAAGATAGTCTTAAATATTGTTCTCATGAAGACTCTTAGAAAAATTATGGAGCTATCATTGGTAGTTAGCTTGTGTAGAACTTCAATTTTTTTTACTACAAAAGAGGTCGTCATTTTTGGTTTTCAACCATCTTTTGCCCCAATTGCATCCACAAGGGATTTTGACAATCGAGTTTTTTTTACTACAAAAGAGGTTGTCATTAAACCATCTTCTACCCTGGTTTTGTCCACAAGGGATTTTACAATCGAGTGTTTTATTTATTTTATTTTATTTTATTTATTTATTTTTGTTTTATTTTTTATGAGCTACAATGAAAGAGAATATCTCTCATTTTTATTTGGATAAGAACAACCCTTATTTCCCTACAAAGGACATGTGTTCATATATAACCAATTCCTTGTTGGAATAGCTAAAAAAATAATAGATCATGAGATAGTTGAATTATATATATATATATATATATATATATATATATATATATATATATATTTATTATATATATATATATTTTCTACTAGCTAAAAATTCTAACAAAACTATGTTTTGGGTTGCTATGTGTCAGCTAGAAATTCCTGCAAAGCTATTTTTTTTGCCAGTTGGAAATTTTAGCAAAATTATTTTTTTTGCCAGCTAAAATTTCTAGCAAAACTGTCTTTTTTTGTTACATGTTAGCTAGAAATTCTAGTAAAATTGATTTTATACTACCACATGTTAGTTAAAAAAATGTAGATTTCACCCTTTTTTTACCATGTGAACCAAACTAAAAAATTTAGATTTTAACCTTTTTTGTCTTGTGAAACAAGCTAGAAGCTCCTATTTTGACACATTTTTTGGCACCAATTTTGAGACATATTCTAAAAATAGCTATTTCAACATATTTTGGTAGTAGACTATTCTAGCACATTTTGGCAGTAGATTGTTTTGATGCATTCACGTAGTAGATTGTTCTAGTGCATTTTGTCAATTTCAACGCAAGTTATCAACAAATTGTTCTAGCACATTATAGGAATAGATTGTTTTGATGTATTCTGGCAATAGACTATTCTAGTGCATTTTGACACACTATCTCATTCTAGCACACTATCTTATTCTAAGGCACTACCTATTCTGGTGCACTATCTATTCTAACACATTAGCACTTTTCTCAAGTTTTTCCTACTTATTGCTAAAATGAGGTATTGGCATCATCTCTCCTCCCTCAACTAAAATTGATGCATGTCCCATACATCCTTATTTTTTGAAACATGTATTCCCTAATGTGGAAGAAAAATATAGCCTTGTGCTACAAACTCTTTTTTTCAAAAGAAGCCACCATTTCTAGTCTTTGACCATCTTTTGTGTCAATTGCATTTGTAAAGAATTTTTACACCAAGAATTCTTTTTCTTTTTCTTTTTTTAGAAGAGATTACCATTTTTTGTTTTTAGCCATATTCTATCTTGGTTGCATCCATAAAGGATTTTCACAATCAAGTTTTTTAGAAGAGTTGACATTTCTGGTTTTCAATCATCTTCTATCTAGGTTGCATTTGTAAAGGATTTTCACAATCAAATTTTTTGGCATGAGTACAGATCTTTTTCGGTGCACCAATTATCTCATATTATTTTTTACTCTCATTTTGACGTGACTATTATTTTTTGGCACTCTACAAAAATTTTGTGCCAAGTCATTTGAATGCATATTTTGACACTAGGTCACTCTAACGTGTATTTTGTGTCAGTTACTCCAATGAACATTCCAAAACTAGCATATTTTGGCATATATTTCAATGCCAAGATATTCTAAAGCATATTTTGATGCATATTTTGATGTTAGGTTATTCTAATGCATTAGTGCTTCGATTATTTCAAACATCATGTATTGTTTGCTTACTTATTTATACCTTTGAGTGTGCATCATATACATTAGAAGTCGAACATGCATATATATGCATAATATTAAACTAAACAACAATAAAAAATACTTCATTGGACCATAATGGTTTGTACAAATCCATCATTAAAAAGCAAGACTCACAGTCATTAAAAGCTAAACTTGTCATTACTATTTTGATTTGTAACTATTTCTATGCACAATTTATTTTTCAAAACTATTTTTTTGCACAGATTTTAGTACAATTTTCAACACGATTTCATTTTTGTTGTTTTTTTGTACATTTTTAAAAAAAATCTTTTTTTGCATAATTTCTTGTGCACTTTCCTACATAGTATTTTTAGCATAGTTTTCTACCTAGATTCCTATGCAGATTTTTTATTTGCACATTTTCCTATGTATATTCTATAGTATATTGCTATGCAATTTTCTATGTAGATTCTTGCATAGTTTTTTTCTATGCATATTCCTATGCAGATTTCTATGTAGATTTTTGCGTAGTTTTTTTTATGCATATTTTTATGCAGTTTTCTATGTAGATTTTTACACAAAATTTAGCATAGTTTTTCAACATAAATTTTTGTGCAATTTTTTTATGTGAGCACCCATATGGGAAGAGGAGACCTTTTCCACAATGTACAAATCTATTTGTGTTTTCAAGTTTTGGAGATGTAGAGAGATGATGTCTCTCTACTATTATTTAGCCACGGGTTGTGTAAAAAATAAAGGTTGTTTAGCTTGTGTTTCTAAGGCTTTAGGAGTAGATGAGAATAATTTTGATCATGGATGACAAAGTACTTTGAATTTTGAATAAATATTATTCAATATCTTTCAACTTAATTCCTCTAAAATTTAGAAATACAGATGGTGAAATGTTTGTAATAGGGGTTTCTACCTCAAGATCTAACTAAATAAAAGATGTAAATATTTTAGCTTTATTTTTATCTTGTTCAAAAAAATTTGTGCTAATTTTTCCTCCTTCCATAATATTTTTTGAATACATCTTATAGATTTTCTTTGAATTGTAGGAAGATAGTGTCTTGTTTAGACTTGGCAGGGAAAAACTAGTCAAATGTTTCTCATGATTTTGGAGCTCTAAAAGTTCAAAATTTGATGATGGTTGTTTTCTTCTAGATGTTTCTCCTATGTTTGTCTCAACTATGGGCAATTTATTTTTTCGAACCGCTTAATATTGATATTTATTTCCTATGGCTCATGGGGATTTTTGGTTAACAAATGATCCCTTCTCATTCCTAGATATCTTCATGCATTCTAATTTAACATTAAAAAAAAACTATGAAGTAAAACTATTTAACATGAAAGCTTTATAAATTCTAACTTAACAAATGAAAACAAAAATCCATTCATTCATAAAAGATCTAATACCTTAACTCACTCGACAACACAACAATTATTATGTAAAATTTTCTTTTAGCCTTCTCTTTATTTTCTTAAAAATAGTAGAATCATCTTGGTTACATAGATCAAAAATATAGTTTTAGGACCATCTCAAGAAAATAAGATTTGTTTTAGAGGTAACAATAGATCAACCTTAACCAAGATGGACTATGAACAAGGAGATGCAGTGTAGTGCTTGGTCTCACCATGACATTAATGATGATAACATAGTTATAGGATCACATTTTGTTTATGACAATAGATCAATCATAATTACTAAAGATAAAGAGATATGGTTTATCATGTGTCTCTATGGTTTGACTAAAATAATATTTATTTTCAACAAAGATCGATAGTGTTGAATAACCACTAAAACTCTCTAGCAACACCATATCCCTAGCAATGACACCAAAAATGAAGAGTGTCATTAATGCTCTAATTTTAATCTTATCAATATGGGGTGGTGTTCGATGGTAGTATGTGCTAGACAACAAGGAAGTGTGTCTCAGTATAGGATCTTTTAAAGTTTCCTGTTTGTTGAAATAGAAATTGTGCTTGCAAAAATTTAAAATCACACTTGCAAAAATTAAATACGAGAATTGAAATTACCCTTGCAAAATTTTAAATCACATTTACAGAAATTGAAATTATACTTGCAAAAAAATAAAATCACACTTACAGGAATTGAAATTACACTTACAAGAAAATAAAATCACACTTGTAGGAATTAAAATTACAGTTGCACAAAAATAAAATCACACACTTTGCAAAAAAATAAATTATAATCTAGCAACTCCATAAAATTAACCCAAAAAATAAATAATCAAAATAATTTATAGATTAATTACAAATAAAAATAATATGCAAATTAAAATAATATATAAAATACCACAAATAAATAAATAAAACATATTTAATTATTTTACAAACATATCTACAAAAAATAATACTTTCTATTGTGCTTATGGAGTTGGCCCTTACTCTTCAATCCAATGGAAAGTAATTATTAATTCAAGATATAATTAAAATACATACAAGTGAAAAAATGACAAAATCAAATAAGAGAGAATTACCTCTTTACAAAATCTTCAATCCAAATGCATCATCTCTTTATTTTATTCTTTGTCCTCCTCTAGAAAATATACATAAGCTAGGCACACCTTTTTATACAAGTGGCACCTAACCATACCCCTACTTTATTGAAAATATCCCTACACATCTATAACCAATTTCTAATAATTGGCATAGATAATACGTATACACTTATAAACTATTGGAAGCATCCTACACTTCCTCAACCACTTACTAACAATAAGCATGAACAAGACAAGTGGCACCTTACACTCCTCTTATCTTGGGAGCATCTCAACCACTTGCTAACAATAAGCATAAACAAGGCAAGTGGCACCTTACACTCCTCTTATCTTGGGAGCATCTCAACCACTTGCTAACAATAAGCATGAACAAGTCAAGTGGCACATTACACTCTTTGTATTTGGGAGGAATATTCTCCATATATTGGAAATAACTTCATAATTTTATCTAAGATTTGAGGAAGAACTAACACAATTTTAGCCCAATATTTGAGGAGGAATTATTGAAACTAACAACATAATTTTAGTCTTATATTTAAGAAGAAATTAACAACATAATTTTAGCCTACTTTTTAGGGAGGTCAAATTATTGAAACTAAGAACATAATTTCATCCCTATATTTAAGGAGAAATTATTAGCACAATTTTAGCCTACTTTTTAGAGATGCCAAATTATTCAATTCATGAAGTCTTCACTTTATTTCCCATGTGCAAGCTCCATCTCACGCTATATTTCCATATTTTTTTACGTACTTTTTTGGCTCATTTTAGTCTGGCTCATTCCAGCGTATTTTGCTCATTTTGGTGCATTATGATAGTTTTGGTTTATTTTGATGCAATCTAGTTTATTTTGGTGCATTGTGATAGTTTTAGCATATCAATATTTAGATACCTGTAAGATATCATCTTTCTATCCAATTATATTAGTCTCATGATTATAAACCAAATAATCATGACTAAATGTAAAACTAAACCTGAAATCACAAAAAATCTATCTAAAATAACATCATAATTCATTTTACCTATTCACTATGTCTAATCACAATATTAGTATAAATTACATCCTAGTCCACAATTAATTATTCTTTATCAACACATTAAGGGAGTCAAGAATGGTTGTTTTAAGATATAAAAATGAGGTATTTAAATGCTTCTTCAATATTGGTGGTGAAGTCCCTTATAATATACATCTCAAATGTGGCTAGTAGATCAATTAATGTTATATCTTAGCATACCATGAGGTCGATATAAGCTCAGTGTGCCAAGGGAAGGTCCTATACTAATCCAAAGATTAGTACTAGAGTGGAATCTAGCTAAACCACCCTATTTCTAGTGGGCTCACATGTTAAGCTTAACAACTATAATACTCTTTTAGGCATGACTAAGGTGCTCAACCTAGAGTCCACTAGATAATTATGAATTAGCTTATCTTCATAGATTAGGGTTATATAAAATGGTATAGGCTTGGGCTAGCTAGACTCTAAGTTAGAGATTTGTAACATGTTAGGTGTCTATTATGTTGAGCAAGGAGCAGCAAAAGCAAAGCAAAAGTATTGTAATTGTTGTCAACAAAGACAAATTGATGTAGTTGAAGCAGTTCAGAGGTCAGTCAGATCAAGTGCAGAAAATCTCAAGAAAAACAGAGGGGACCCAGATCCAGAAATTTGCAGAAAAAGACAAGGAAGAAAACTGTCGCGATATCGCGACATGGTTCCTGTCGCGATTTCGCGACAAAAAGCAGGAGAGAGAAAGTGCAAGAAAAAATGTCGCGATTTCACGACATATCCGAGGAGAGAGAAAAAGCACGCCAAAATGTCACGATTTCGCGACATGTCGAGTTTTCGCTGAGGAGAGAGAAAATGTGTCGCGATTCGCGACAAAAAGGAGGAGAGAGAAATTGCAAGCCAAATTGTCGCGATTTCGCGACATGTCTGAGGAGAGAGAAGATGCAAGTAAGATTGTCGCGATTTCACGATATGCTGGAAGAAAAGGCACTAACTAAGAAAAGTGTAGCGATTTCGCTACATGTTGCAATTTCGCTAGTGAAAGCGAAGAAAAGGCACTAAGTAAGGAAAGTGTAGCGATTTTTCTATAGGCTCTAAATGCAAAGGATGAAAGATGTAGCGATTTCGCTACAAGCTTGAAACACTAAGAACAAAAGTGTAGCGATTTCCTAACTATTTTGAAAGGCAAGGTAAAAAGGTGTAGCGATATCGCTACAGGTTGAAAGTGCATAGTGCGGAGGTGTAGCGATTTCGCTACAGGTTGAAAGTGCATAGTGCAAAGGTGTAGCGATTTCGCTACAGGTTTGAAACACATGTTGGGAAGGTGCAGCGATCTTGCTACGAGTTCAAAGTGCAAAGTGGAAAGGTGTAGCGATATCGCTACACGTCGAAGTTTCACTAGCTAGCAGCAAAGAAAAATGTTAAGTTAGAAAGTTGTAGCGATTTCGCTACAAGTAAGGTGTGTGCAACTGCTGGAAGCTAGGAGCGTCGCGATTTCGTGACATCTTTGAAGATGACGTCAGCAAGTCTAAAAATGTCGCGATATCGCGACAAGTTACCAGAAAAGCCGTTGCAAGTCGAAAGCGTCGCGATTTCGTGACATCTTTGAAGATGACGTCAGCAAGTCTAAAAATGTCACGATATCGCGACAAGTTTCCAGAGAAGCCTCAGCAAGCCAGAAATGTCGTGATTTCGCGACAACATGGAGGATGACGTCAGCAAAAGCGGAATGTGTCACGATTTCGTGACATGTATCATTTTTGCGGAGGCAAGCGAAGGAAAGAGGAGGAAAGCCGAAAGCGTCGCGATTTCGTGACATGTCTCATTTTCGCGGGTGTATGCCGAGCAAAGCACCAGGAGGCGAAAAACGTCGCGATATCGCGACATGTAGGATTTTCGCGGTCAACAGCCCTGAAAAAGTCAAACCGAAAGAAATGTCGCGATATCGCGACAGGTAATGTTTTGGCAGGAAAAAGGTCTAAGAGGCATTCAAAGTGACAGGTGTCAAAAAGGCGCCAGTTACGAAGAATTAACTGGAGTAAGATCTGTAGTTCCCAGTGACAGGTGTTGAGGAAAGATTAGAGAAAAATGCTGCAGCTGTGAGCTGAAGTTAAAAGGAAAGTTACGAAGCATTGCATTTAAGAAGAGAACGGATGTTGTAGGGCCGTGATGCTGCAAGCTGGCGTAAAGAGCAGTTTTTCAGATAATCTCTGCAAACAAGAAATTCTCTCGATGGTTGTGCTTGACTCACAAGAAAGTAACGGGTAGAATAGAAGGATCGACACCGTTTAGAAAAGAGTGCAAAAGAATTAGAAAGAGCAGTTATGTAGATTTTGGAAGAACAAGATAATAGAGCATCGAAACACATAGAAGGGTTGTCAGTATATGCGAGAGAAAAATACTGTCAATATGTGCAGAATGTGCAGAGAAGAAGGATTGTCAGTATATGCAGAATATGCAGAGAAAAATATGGTCAGAATGTCAGTAAGAAAGCGGCTAAAAGGCGGATCAGGTCAGAGAAGGATTAATGCATTGATCGTAGCCGAAAGTACATGAAATATTGGAGGGAAACTTGAACCGTTTTAAAAATTGAGCCATTCGAGGAAATCAAGGATATAAGGATCGAACTGGCATAGTGAGATTGTTACCGTGACTGTGTTTTATTGTGCATATCAAAAGTCTCAGTTGTGTATGAGAGCTGTATGAAAACAGCCTTAGAACAAAAACCTGCAATTTTGTTGAATATTCAAGAGAGAGGTTTTAGATAGAAATAGAAGATATTGAGTCTCTAACAATTCTCTTTATGCTTCTGTAAGATTCATTTGTAAGTGAAAGACCAGTGAGGGTCTTATAAAAGAGAAGGCATTTTATATGTCATTTTTGTGCTTACAACTTGAAATCCAAGTGGGTGCTTGGTAAAGGGAGTTGGTGCTCCTATCTGTTGCAGTAGATAAATCAGGGGCTGGTGCTCCTTCCAGTGGGTGCTGGTAAAATTTTTGTAAAGATTGAATCCTTGCAAAGACTGGATTTGGATTGAAGTCCAAACAATCATTATTTGAGGAGTAGCCACATCGGTGAACCTCGTAAAATCTTGTGTTGTGTGATGCTCTTGTGTGATACTTGCATTATCTAGTTTCAAGCTTGCATTATTAGTTTTAAAAGTTGCAGATTTAAGTTTTTAAGTAGTTACACTGATTCACCCCCCCTCTCAGTGTCATTGTGAGAATATCAATTGGTATCAGAGCCAGGCACCTGCACAAGCTTAATCAGCTAAGGTGTTCTTGGGAGATATACAATGGCCGGTGGTGAAGGTTTTTCTTCTAACAAAGCTCCTCTGTTCGATGGAACAAACTATTCTTTTTGGAGGCTCAGGATGCAGACCTATCTATGTGCATTGGGTTATGACATTTGGGAATCTGTTGAAAATGGATACACCACTCCCACTGTTCCTCCAACAGATGCGACTGAGAAGAAAAAGTTTGAGAACAACTCAAAAGCCAAGAATGCTATTATGTGTGGATTGGTTGACAGTGAGTTGATACGCATCATGAACTACAAATCTGCTAAAGACATATGGGACAAACTGCAAAGCATTCATGAAGGAGATAGCAAAATCAAGGAAGCTAAGCTACAAACACATCGTGCCCAGTTTGAAGCATTAAAGATGACCGATGATGAGAACATAGAAGCCTATATGCTGAGAGTAAATGGAATCATCAATGCAATAAGAGGACTGGGGAGGAGATGGAAGATGCAGTTGTTGTGAAGAAGGTACTAAGAACTCTCAACAAAAGGTTTGATGCAAAGGTTTCTGCCATAGAGGAAGCAAAAGATTTAAATTCTTTTAGTATGGATGAAATGCATGGTTCTCTAACAGCTTATGAAATGAGGATTGGACAAACCAAACCCTCAGACAGAGAAGCAGCTTTTCAAGCTCAGAAAAATATAAAAACTAAACAAGAATCTGAGGAAGAAGAATCTACGGATGAAACTGAAGCAAATTTTGTTAGGAAGTTAGTAAAAGGAAAAGGAAAGTACAGAGGCAAGCTGCCGTTCAAATGTTTTAACTGTGGAGGCATCGGGCACTTTGCAGCAAAATGCCCAATGAAGGAGAAAAATAAAAATGATGAAGGAACACATCAAGAAAGAAATGTCTGGAAAAAGAAACCACATTTTAGAAAAAGGAACTTCAAGAAGAAAAGTTTCATTTCTCAGAATATTGATTCTTCTGAAGACAGTTCCAGTGAGGACTCTGAAGAAGAAACTGGTGAAGCCTTGTTCATGGCCTTCGAAGAACAAAGAACTGAAGAAACCCAGGAGTGTGAAGAAAAATTAGATGATGAGGCCGAGGTAGATCTGGAAGGTGAGTTGGTGGCTGCACTTGAAGAGTTAAGTGCAGAAAGGAAAAGAAATAAAAAGATTACAAGAAAATTTGAGGAGGCCAGCAATTTAATAATCAGTTTGAAAGTACAAACTGAAGAGCATAAGAAAAAGTCTGAAGATTTTGAAGCACAGCTAATCGTGAAAATAAATGAGTGCAACAAGCTAGAAGAAGATATAGTTGGATTAAGGTTGCAGCTAGAAGGGATGAATCGGAAACTGAGTTGTCATCAAAAATTTGAAGACAGTTCTGAGAAACTGAATAAAATGTTGAATAATCAAAGGCCCACAGGTATCAAGTTTGGTTTGGGCTTTGATGAAGGAGAAACCTCAAAGGACTCAAAGGCTATGACTGTAGAACCAATAAAGAATAAAGACAAGATCAAGGTTGATAAAGATAAACCGTATCAGGCAAAAGAAAACAACAAGTCCAAGCTCGAAAGGAGTGCTACAAATGATGGATTCACCAAAGTCTCTCATCAAAGAAGGAGAAGACCCATGGCTCCTACCTCCACATGGCAACAACCATTTCCCAGGTACACTCGTTCCTTTTCTGGTTATTGTTTTAAGTGCAATGCATATGGTCATAAAATTTCAAGTTGTAGATATAATGTAGAACAAAGAAATTTTACTAGTAGAAATATTTTTTCTCCTTTGATAGATTATGCTGTAGAATGTTATAACTGCCATAACTTCGGCCATATTGCAAGGAATTGTCGTAGCTCTTTTGCAGGAAATAAATACCAGGAAAGAAAATATCACTCAATTGGATCAAAACAGTATAGAAAATTTCCCAAAAAACTATCACAAGCCAATGAAAGGGAGAAGGTAAAACAAGTGACCAGATCTGCTATTAAATCTCAGTGGAAAGAAAAGGAACAACCAAAGAAAGACAAGGAATCTCTGATCGTTCAAATAGCTCTCAAAGCACAGAATAAATCTGCTCCTTGGATTCTGGATAGTGGATGCTCCAGTCATATGACAGGAGACAAACAGAAGTTTGACAAGCTACAGACATACGAAGGTGGTTCTGTAAAATTCGGAAACAATGATGGAGCAAAGATAGTGGGTAAAGGATCAGTTAAGTTAAGTGACGATAAAATCAACTCTAAGGAAGTTCTTTTTGTGGTAGGACTAAAGCATAACTTATTGAGTGTAAGTCAGATTTGTGACAGAGGTCATGAAGTAATTTTCAAGAAGGAGGGCTATGAAGTAAGGAAGACAAGAAATGGAAAGTTAATAGCCACTGGACTGAGAACTTCTGGAAATTTGTATACTCTCTCGGAGACTTCGAAGGAGCTCGCTTGGTTGGTCAAGAAGAAGAAAATTGGCTATGGCACAAAAGACTCGGTCACATAAGCTTTGATAATCTGGTAAAAATTAGCTCGAAAAGAGTCAGTAAGAGACATACCCACTATTGGTAAACCATCAAACAGTATATGTGAGTCATGCCAAAAGGGGAAGCAAACCAGATCTACCTTCAAAGCAAAAGAATATTTCACTAGCAAGCCATTAGAACTGATTCACACTGATTTGTGTGGACCCATGAGGACAGAAAGCATAAATGGATACAAATATTTTATGTTGTGTATTGATGATTTTTCCAGAATGACATGGGTACTCTTTCTGAAACAGAAGTCATAAGCTTTTGAGATGTTTAAAACCTTCAAAAATCTTGTTGAGAACCAATCTGGAAAAAGAATAAAGTGTTTGAGATCTGATAGAGGAGGAGAGTTTATTTCAGAAGAGTTTGCAGAATTCTGTGAAAAACATGGAATAAGAAGACAATTTTCAGCAGCAAGAACACCTCAGCAGAATGGAGTAGTTGAAAGAAAGAACAGGACTGTGCAAGAAATGGCAAGAACCATGTTAACAGAGAGCAAAATTGCTGACAGGTTCTGGAAAGAGGCAGTTCATACTATAGTCTACATTCAGAATAGATGTATGTTGAGGCCACATGAAAGCAAAACACCTTATGAACTGTGGTTTGGCAAAAAGGCTACAGCAAAATACTTCAAAGTGTTCGGAAGCAAATGTTACATTAAAAGAACTGAAAGCAATCTTGGCAAGTTTGAAGACAGAGCTGATGAAGGAATATTCCTTGGGTACTCAACTAAAAGCAAAGCCTATACATGCTACAACAAAAGACTTAAGAAAATAGTGGAGAGTGCAGATGTGAAGGTTGATGAAGGCAGAAAACAAGAAACCACCAAAAGTGAAAATTACCCAACCTATGAAGAATTTATTGAAGAAGATGAAGATCAAGAAAAAGAAGAGAGACAGAAATCAGATTCAGAGGACTTAGAAAGAGATGAAAATAGAAAATACAGAACAGGCAGTTGGCAGAAAAATCATCCCAAAGAGCAGATTATTGGGGACCCTACAGTTGGCATTCAGACAAGAAGAAGAGTAGTAAATAACTATTCTCTGTTATCCAGTATTGAGCCCAAGAATATTATTGAAGCAAGCACGGATGAAAGCTGGATGGAAGCAATGAAATGAAGAACTAGATCAAATTGAGAAAAACAAAACCTGGGAATTAGTACCAAGGCCTGAAAATAAAAACATAATTGGTACTAAATGGATATTTAGAAACAAACTGAATGAAGATGGACAGGTTGTAAGGAATAAAGCAAGATTAGTCTGTAAGGGATATGCCCAAGTTGAGGGGATTGATTTTGAAGAGACTTTTGCACCCGTGGCCAGACTTGAAGCAATAAGACTGTTTTTGGCTTTAGTCTGCTCATAAGAATTTCAAGGTTTATCGGATGGATGTAAAATCAGCATTTTGAATGGAAATCTTGAAGAAGAAGTATATATTGAACAACCTGATGGTTTTCAACTTTGTGATAATCCTAACTTTGTTTGCAAGCTGAAGAAAGCATTGTATGGCTTGAAACAAGCACCTAGAGCTTGGTATGCAAGACTGGACAACTATCTCACTAAGAAAGGATTCAAGAAAGGTATGGTGGATAGCAATTTATATGTGAAAACTGAAAATGGCAATTTCATTGTTCTAGTTGTTTATGTAGATGATATAATTTTTGGGAGTAGCAATGATGAATCATGCAAAGACATAGCAAACAAAATGCAGAAAGAGTTTGAAATGTCTATGATAGGTGAACTTTCATATTTCCTTGGATTACAAGTTAATCAAACCAAAAAGGGGATTTTTATTTCTCAAATTAAATATGTGAAAGAAATGCTGAAAAAGTTCACTATGGAAGATAGTAAGCCAGTGAGCACCCCCATGACAACAAGCTGCAAGTTGAGCAAGGATGATAAATCTTCGGATGTTGATCAAACAATGTACAGATCAATGATTGGGAGCTTGCTGTATTTGACAGCAACCAGACCGGATATCTTACAAGCTGTTTGCATGGTTGCAAGATTTCAGGCTAGTCCAAAAGAGACTCATGTAACAGCTGTGAAAAGGATCTTTAGGTACCTCAAGGGTACTATGGAGTATGGGCTGTGGTATCCAAAAGGAAAAGACTTCACTCTCTTTGCATATTCTGATGCAGATTGGGCCGGATGCATTGATGATAGAAAAAGTACAAGTGGAGGAGCATTTTTCCTTGGAGATAAATTGGTAGCATGGCACAGTAAGAAGCAAGAATCAGTCTCTCTATACACAACCGAGGCAGAATACATTGTAGCAACAACATGCTGCACACAAATACTATGGATGAGACAAACATTGAAAGATCTAGGAATTCACTTCAATGAGCCCATTTCAGTCAAATGTGACAACACTAGTGCAATCAACATTTCAAAGAATCCGGTAATGCATTCCCGCACCAAACATATTGCAATCCGGTATCACTTCTTGAAGGATAAGGTTGCAGAAGGAGAAGTCAGATTAGATTTTGTTCCCACTACAGAGCAAGTAGCAGACATATTCACCAAACCCTTGCCAAAGGAAGTATTTGAGTACCTTCGGAAGAAGTTGGGAGTAGTCACACTTCCCAAGCACTGACTAGCTATGGGAAATACATTCTCAGGGGGAGCATTCAAATTATTTATGCCTGAGAATGGTGTGCATAGACTCAGGGGGAGTCTGCGGTAGCCCTTTGGCATTATTGGCAAAGGGGGAGAAGAATTTGAGCAAGGCTACAGTGTGTTGCCAACAATTCCAAAGGGGGAGATTGTTGAGCAAGGTGCAGCAAAAGCAATGCAAAAGTATTGTAATTGTTGTCAACAAAGACAGATTGATGCAGTTGAAGCAGTTCAGAGGTCAGTCAGATCAAGTGCAAAAAATCTCAAGAAAAACAGAGGGGACCCAGATCCAGAAATTTGTAGAAAAAGACAAGGAAGAAAACTGTCGCGATATCGCGACATGGTTCCTGTCGCGATTTCGCGACAAAAAGTAGGAGAGAGAAAGTGCAAGAAAAAATTTGCGATTTCGCGACATATCCGAGGAGAGAGAAAAAGCACGCCAAAATGTCACGATTTCGCGACATGTCGAGTTTTCACTGAGGAGAGAGAAAATGTGTCGCGATTCGCGACAAAAAGCAGGAGAGAGAAATTGCAAGCCAAATTGTCGCGATTTCGCGACATGTCTGAGGAGAGAGAAGATGCAAGTAAGATTGTCACGATTTCGCGATATGCTGGAAGAAAAGGCACTAACTAAGAAAAGTGTAGCGATTTCGCTACATGTTGCAATTTCGCTGGTGAAAGCGAAGAAAAGGCACTAAGGAAAGTGTAGCGATTTTGCTACAGGCTCTAAATGCAAAGGATGAAAGATGTAGCGATTTCGCTACAAGCTTGAAACACTAAGAACAAAAGTGTAGCGATTTCCTAACTGTTTCGAAAGGCAAGGTAAAAGGTGTAGCGATATCGCTACAGGTTGAAAGTGCATAGTGCGGAGGTGTAGCGATTTCGCTACAGGTTGAAAGTGCATAGTGCAAAGGTGTAGCGATTTCGCTATAGGTTTGAAACACATGTTGGGAAGGTGCAGCGATCTTGCTACGAGTTCAAAGTGCAAAGTGGAAAGGTGTAGCGATATCGCTACACGTCGGAGTTTCACTAGCTAGCAGCAAAGAAAAATGTTAAGTCAGAAAGGTGTAGCGATTTCGCTACATGTAAGGTGTGTGCAGCTGTTGGAAGCTAGGAGCGTCGCGATTTCACGACATCTTTGAAGATGACGTCAGCAAGTCTAAAAATGTCACGATATCGTGACAAGTTACCAGAAAAGCCATTGCAAGTCGGAAGCGTCACGATTTCGTGACATCTTTGAAGATGACGTCAGCAAGTCTAAAAATGTCGCGATATCGTGACAAGTTTCCAGAGAAGCCTCAGCAAGCCAAAAATGTCACGATTTCGTGACAACATGGAGGATGACGTCAGCAAAAGCGGAATGTGTCGCGATTTCGTGACATGTATCATTTTCACGGAGGCAAGCGAAGGAAAGAGGAGGAAAGCCGAAAGCGTCGCGATTTCGTGACATGTCTCATTTTTGCGGGTGTATGCCGAGCAAAGCACCAGGAGGCGGAAAACGTCGCGATATCGCGACATGTAGGATTTTCGTGGTCAACAGCCCTAAAAAAGTCAAACCGAAAGAAATGTCGCGATATCGCGACAGGTAATGTTTTGGCGGGAAAAAGGTCTAAGAGGCATTCAAAGTGACAGGTGTCAAAAAGGCGCCAGTTACGAAGAATTAACTGGAGTAAGATCTGTAGTTCCCAGTGACAGGTGTTGAGGAAATATTAGAGAAAAATGCTGCAGCTGTGAGCTGAAGTTAAAAGGAAAGTTACGAAGCATTGCATTTAAGAAGAGAACGGCTGTTGCAGGGCCGTGATGCTGCAAGCTGGCGTAAAGAGCAGTTTTTCAGATAATCTCTGCAAACAAGAAATTCTCTCGATGGTTGTGCTTGACTCACAAGAAAGTAACGGGTAGAATAGAAGGATCGACACCGTTTAGAAAAGAGTGCAAAAGAATTAGAAAGAGCAGTTACGTAGATTTTGGAAGAACAAGATAATAGAGCATCGAAACGCGCAGAAGGGTTGTCAGTATATGCAGAGAGAAAATACCGTCAATATGTGCGAATGTGATAGAAGAAGGACTCATCGATATATGCAGAATATGCAGAGAAAAATATGGTCAAAATGTCAGTAAGAAAGCGGCTAAAAGGCGGATCAGGTCAGAGAAGGATTAATGCATTGATCGTAGCCGAAAGTACATGAAAGATTGGAGGGAAACTTGAACCGTTTTAAAAATTGAGCCATTCGAGGAAATCAAGGATATAAGGATCGAACTGGCATAGTGAGACTGTTACTGTGACTGTGTTTTATTGTGCATATCAAAAGTCTCAGTTGTGTATGAGAGCTGTATGAAAACAACCTTAGAACAAAAACCTGCAATTTTGTTGAATATTCAAGAGAGAGGTTTCAGATAGAAATAGAAGATATTGAGTCTCTAACAATTCTCTTTATGCTTCTGTAAGATTCATTTGTAAGTGAAAGACCAGTGAGGGTCTTATAAAAGAGAAGGCATTTTATATGTCATTTTTGTGCTTACAACTTGAAATCCAAGTGGGTGCTTGGTAAAGGGAGTTGGTGCTCCTATCTGTTGCAGCAGATAAATCAGGGGCTGGTGCTCCTTCCAGTGGGTGCTGGTAAACTTTTTGTAAAGATTGAATCCTTGCAAAGACTGGATTTGGATTGAAGTCCAAATAGTCATTATTTGAGGAGTAGCCACATCGGTGAACCTCGTAAAATCCTGTGTTGTGTGATGCTCTTGTGTGATACTTGCATTATCTAGTTTCAAGCTTGCATTATTAGTTTTAAAAGTTGCAGATTTAAGTTTTTAAGTAGTTACACTGATTCACCCCCCCTCTCAGTGTCATTGTGAGAATATCATATTATCCACCCAAATATTTTTTATTTTGTAGGACCTCTTTCAAATGCTTGATATGCTTTAGAATTAAGAGGATATAACAAAAATCATTGCTACAATGGACCTCCTCAAGTGGTTTGTCACATTGAACGATCCAATGAAAGGATTCTTTGAGATAACACTTGATGCTATTGGAGGTTTATACCTTTTTTCATCGAAGGTGGGACTATTCTTACAATCATCAAAATTATTTAGGCCTTGTTATTTGGTGGAGCTTGAGTCAAATTATTCTTTTGATTATCCACTTCTCCACCCTAGGATCTGTTAGAGTAGGTGTTTAGACTCTAGCTCATGCTCACCTAGGTACTTTATTTTTATATTAGTTTAGTTTATTTTTCCCTAGCCACTTTATGTGTGGATATTTTTTTATATCTTATTTATGGGGATATTTCGCATTATTAGGAAGTTACACTCATTGATTACATTTGGAGGGTTGAGATATTTTCTCCAAGGATCATATCTCACCTCCCTATTTGTATGATGGATTTTTATCCTTATATATTTGTTGATCCTACAGTTGTGATGGATTTTACTTACCTATTTAAGCAAGGCTTTTCCATTGTACTCATAATCAATTCTAATATATGATATGTTATTGTAGTTTTTGTGTCAGCTTCCATTATCCTCTTTCTATTTTTCAATCTCTTTATTTTAGTTAATGTGGTGTTGCTTCAACCCTTTTATCCTTGTGGCTTGGTTCAATGTTTTACATTTTTCTATTATTACTTTCATGGTATCAGATATTTGAGGACTATTGGAAACATCCATTGTTGAGGTTCGTGCAAATGGATCATGTTGAAGGTTTTACAATTGGATATTGGAGGTTTCTAAGCCCTAGAAGGTGAAAATTATTTTTTTTCTCTTATATTGTTTTGTGAAAAGTTTCTATATCTTTTTATCCATTCATTGCATCTTGGTTGACCTCTCTAACCACATGGATTGATCAAAAAGGTTCTATTTTTTAGAACTTTTTCAGAGTTTTTTTGTAGGTTGTTTTAATAGTTGTAGAACTGTCAACAACCCTATTCACCTGATCACCATAAATCAAGAACTATCGCTGATCACTTTCAAATTCTGGAAGCCACTATCATATATAGTTAAAAAATATCTATTTTTTTGTAATATCTTATATGTGTTTTTCTTACACATAGTCTATGAAAATACTAGTTTGTTGCAATATTTGAAGTTGCTTGTTATAGATATGGCTTTTTGAGATCTGTAACCTATCTTCTTCACTCTTGAGTTATTTTTAAATTTCAAACTCAAATATACATTTAAGTTACTAACAAGGTTTGCTAAAAATACATTTAAAAAAACATATTTTGCTAGTAATTATGTGTATTTGAAAATAAATTTTCAAAAGATTTGTTTTGTGAAGTTCTTACTCAATTTTTTTCTTTTCAGATGTACAAAATTTTAGTGATTGTAAAAATCAGATTTATGATATTCTCTTTGTAATACGTAAATTATAAAGGCATTTGATTTTTGGGGGCTCTTATTTTTGGAAGCATTGAATAAAAATCTTTTGGGTGGGGTGTCTTGGTGTCGATTTGAACACCATCTTTGTGGATATTGCATTTTATTTCTTATGATTGAAAAATGGATTTAGAGGATTTTGATCCACTTAAATCACATAATTATCACATATGAAAGCCATGCATGATGTCACTTATTCAATATAAAGGGTTATCAAAATTTATGCAAGAAGAGCTACCTGAAGTTACAAAATAGTATCATAAGTTTATTCGTGATTGCAAAATGGATGAATGTAAGGGATTAGTTAGGATGCATGTGAGTGACAATATGTTGTTTCATCTTAATTATTATGACACTCTTTTTTAAAATTTAAGAGAAGCTTGAGAAGCTATTTGGGTAAGTGGACACTTTGAAAGTTTTACATCTTGATGCTGAACTTAGTGCTCTTAATCTATATGATTTTCCATTTATGGGTGATTTTCTTACTAATTTTCAATCCTTTATCACACTTTTAAATGGTAGTGGAAAAACTACAATGGATGAAGAATGTATTTTCATGATCTTATCAAAACTCAGGTGTCCATTCCATATGTCTGCCTTCGTATTTTTTGCCAATTTGGATTCTATGAGTTCTTATCATAAAAGGCCTACTTTTGAGAAGTTTTGTACCAATATTTTGAGGGAAGAATCCAAAGTTCTTAACTTTGAGTATTACACATCCTCACATAAGGTATTGGTTGCATCCTCCACTTCCACTTTCAAAGGCAAAGGGAAAGTCCAAGTCTAAGTCCCAACCTAATCCTTTATCTTCTCCTTTATTTCATCAAAAGTACAAAGAGTCACATCAAAAATATTCATCCTCCAAATATTCCAATCATAAACCTAAGTAGTCCAAAAGTGAAAATAGGTCAAATTTAACTTGTTCATATTATGTATTCAATGGTCATTTCGATGACAAGTGTTGAAAATAGTTGCAAGACTTAGAGGAAGCCTTTAGGAATAAAACATTATCCTTCACTCCTTAAAAAGATAAGGGCAAGGCTTTGAGTTCTTTTGGGAAATCATCTAAGACTATTTTTGAGGATTGGATTTTAGATTTTGGAGTGAATCATCACATGACTTCATCCAAGGAGTTATTTGCCACCTTGTGTTCTACTTCTACATCTTACATTGAGGTTGGAGATTCTTCTTCCATTTTAGTTAAGGGAAAAGGTGACATACAGGTTGATGGTGGATGCATTAAGAATGTTCTTTATGTTCTAAAAATTTCCACCAATTTGATCTCTTTGTACCAAATTTATCATTCTAGGGGTGCAAAATTGTGTTGTTTACACCTCAAGGAGCTGAGATTAGATATTTGAGTGAACCACAGTCTATTGTTGCATCACAAGGTTGGTCAGTTTACCAGATGGATGTGAAGAGTGCCTTATTGCATGGAGATTTTCAAGAAGATATTTATATGGAGCAACCTCTAATATTTTTCCAAGATTCTTCATTGGTGTGTATATTACAGAGATCACTTTATGGCCTCAAATAGGCCCCTAGGTATTGGTATGAGAATATGGATTCTTTTCTTCTATATTCTAGATTTTTGAGATGTTATTTTAATCCTAAAATTTATACTTTGAGGGATGGAAAGGACATCATTATCCTTGTCTTATATGTTGATGATTTATTCATTACAGGTAGTTCTACTTTATGCATCTAGGTTGTGTAGTGCTCTTTTTTTTATTTTTTTGAGATGATAGATATTGGACTTATACACTTTTTCCTTGGGTTTCAAATTTCATAGTCAGATTCAAGGATCTATATTTGTCAATATAAGATACATTGGATTTTCTTCAATGATTTAGAATGGCTAATTGTAAGCCATATCCTACTCCTTTCAGTCATGTGTTATTTTAAGTACCACATGTTCTACTCTTAGAGTTGATGCCACCATTTATAGATAGTTGGTTGGGAGTTTGATTTACTTAACTCACACCCATATTGACATATCATTTATAGTTGGTTTGGTCTCTCAATTTTTTTATGATCCACATGATAGTCATTGGTAGGATACCAAGCGAATTTTATAGTATCTTCAAGGGACTTCACATTTTGGGTTTCACTTTTCTAACAGGCCTTTATAGTTGGTTGGCTATACAGATTCTAATTTGGCAGGTTGTGTTGATACTCAACGGTCTACTTTTAGTTATGTCTTCTACCTTGGTTATTCACCTATTGCTTGGGTGTATAAAATGAACACAACTATTACACTTTCACCGATAGAGGCACAATATCAGGTAGTAGTATTGTCTAGTCAAGAGATTCTTTGGATTCAATAGTTTTTCATAGAGCTTGACTTCTCACAATATTAGTGCAACACTTCCCTTGCTGTGACAACCAAAGTACCATATATATTTTTTGAAATTTTTTTGAGTAAAGGGCCAAGCACGTTGAAATTCATATATATTTTATTCAGCAACTTATCTAGGATGGAGTGATCATCTTGGACTACATTCGCACTCAATAGGATATTGTTGATATCTTCACTAAAGCCCTTCCATATCCTCATTTTTATTTATTGCAAGAGATGCTTGGGATGAAGGAAGTTGTCCTTAGGGGGTGTGGATGAGGCCACCTTCCTTTATTATTTTCTCTCTTTATAGCTATATGGTATTTACCACATGGTTTTACATCCTAGTTTGAGAGCTTCTAGATGCATGTTGTCTATGAGTACCTAATCAGGTCTTGTTTTCAAGACTCATATTGTGGATATGCCACTTATTTTTTACCCCTAGCTTTACTTGAGGGGGGGTGTTAGAGTGGGGATTTAGACTCTAGCTCATGCTCACCTAGGTACTTTATTTTATATTAGTTTAGTTTATTTTTATCCACCCACTTTACGTGTGGATTGTAGACACCAAAATCTAGGCATTTGCATTTCACCACATAATTCTACATAATAAAATATATGCCTAAGTCTAAAATTAGGCATATTAATTCTTGCACATTTCACCCACATTACACATCACAATTCTGCATAATATATGCCTAAGTCTAAACTTAGGCATAAAAATCTACACATTAAAAGCATTTTCTAGATTTTCTAAATCTAGAAAATTTGCCTAGGATACCCTGCCTACCCACTAGACATGTGTCCTAGCCACATCACCACCACCCTTTGCCACCTCTCACACACCCCTTTCACCCTTGTCCCTTCACATGGGACATCCCTCCACTTGGATGAGGCACCCTTGGTGACTCACCCTAACTACCCTAGAGATGTGGCAACCCTAGCTAACCACTTGGCAATGCTAGCTTGTCACTTCTCTTTCCCTTCAAAACCCCAAGGGGCCTATAAAGGCACCTTAATCCCATAAACCAAAGGAGTCTAGAAAAATGCAATATCACACTATAAAAATCCTCATAGAAATCCACCCATGTATTTGGAGATCAGCTCATTGGGGTCCTAGATCGAATCTCTAGGTTTTTTGTACTTCCCATCGAACCACCCACTAATGTTTACATAGAGGTGACATCATCCCACGGTTGCTTAACCACCCTCCCAAAGTTGGCCAGCCCCACCTACACACTCGTGGTTGCTCAGGAGCACTTTCAATCATTAACAGACAGATCGAGGTCAGGTAAAAATCAGCAAGACTTTTGTTCATAATTTTTCTATTCTCTACACATTGTTTTACCTTTTGCATGCATTCATCTTTAGGGTTTTTCTTATAGTAGCTATTTATATCCATATCAACAAGTGCTACTAACCCTTTTTTTTTTGCATTGATACGTGTGTAGGTTATAGGTTCTTGGGTTGTTGTTGAAGCAATGATGGTCCACATGGATACTCAAACCCATCTAGAAAATTTATTATAGCAATGAGGATCTACACCCACCATCCATTTGATTTTCCAAAGGGGATTTTCCTTCTTTGTACCTATTGTATTCAAAAGCAAGCATTTCATTTGTAAACAAACCCTTGTGACTTAGGGTAAGACATTATAAAAATGAGACAAAGACTCCAACAAAAGTTTCAATACAAAATTCATTTATTCTTGCACCTGCTTGTCTTTTATTGTTTCAATTGTTTGGGTGATTATATTTATTTCTTACATGGATACTTTTTATCTTATTTAGATATTATGGAGATATTTGGTATTCCTAGGGAGTTACACTCACTGATTATCTCTTTGTTGATCCTATGGTTGTGGTGGATCTTCCATTGTACTCATAATCAATTCTAATATATGATATGATATTGTAATTTTTTGTTTAGCTTCCATTATCTTATTTTGAATTTTTAGTCTCTTTATTTTGGTTAATGTGGTGTTGCTTCAACCCCTTAATCCTTGTGTCTTGGTTTGGTGTTTTTCATTTTTCCATAATTCCTTTCAGGATCTAGGGTCCATCGAACTAGACTTCCCTCGCTCTTTCATGGTATTCTTATTAGCCTTAGTGATGTAGTCTGACCAAACTTATAGCCTCCCGAAATTTGAGGGACCTACTTTGTACAACATGGCATATAATTTTATATCATCCCAAGTGACAAACCTCTACTCTGTAATTATGGAATTTGTAACTGGTAGTAGTCAGAGACTATGATACAAGTTCTAGACTTAGCATATAGGCTTTCGACTATGAAAATGGGGTGATATTATGACTAGGAAAAGCCATTGCAACTATTTGAGACTCATTTTTGACATGAAAGTTAAAAAGGGTAATAGTCAAGGGTAGAATAATACCAACCACTAGGACCAATGACATAATTATTTTATTTGGTGATCAAGTCCTTGATCGAGCTTGGAGACATTAGTGAGACTGTGATTGGCATGGGTAGTATCTGTTGAGTTGAATCCTATAATAAAGTGATATATCTATTGGTTAGAGGTAGAGGCTTTTGATATCCATTTGGAGGTGGTCAAGCATTCTGATTTCCCTATTGAAAATGAGGTTTTAGATCATTTTGGTATGGAAACATTTGAGCATTTTGTTGTATTTTTAGGGTTGTGATATCGTTAGAGAACGTCCTCATCGTATTCCATATTTCATCAACTTTAGTAACATATGGATCAAAATTTTGAGCTTACCCTAAAGGTTATTCTAGGAGTAATAAAATTGGTGATATTTTGAATGGTTGGAGTGGGGTGATGTAAAGGCTACATGAAGGGGAATAATGGAAGAGGTAGTCTAGGAGCTAGTCTCCCTATTTGGATTAAATCCTTTTCAACCTGTATGGTTATCTCATAGGCTTCTAGTAATGAGTTCACTCCCTTAGACTTAACCATCATGGAAATTTTATAATTATAAGCTTTCAAGTAGTAGATAAATGCTATAACCAAAGGAGGTCAAATCTTGTCAAGGATCCTTTGCTAAGTCATGTAAAAATAAAAATTGAAATTATCCATTATCTTTATGAGCATCCTTTTGATGGTTGTGAGCTAATATAGGAGAAATATTTTGTTTACCTTCTCTCTAAATATTCTTATAATGGGGTTATGGTCAATAATTTTTTGCCATATCTCATTGTTGGGAATCTAGGGTGGTTCTGTCATTAAGTTCTTGCTAGGTTCCTCCCTAGAATATCCCATTTGTTGATGTAGTACATATGGCATCCGTGACTGGTGTAGGTTGGTAGGGTAGACTTACCTATGTGAAAAGTGATCATTGTAACTATCACATGGATGGTCTTGATAGGTTGGGCCACAAAAGTCAACTTTGTTGGCCTATGGTGGATGTCCCTTTAATTACCATTGTGTTGATTTTTCTTATTTCATGAGCATTCACCATGTGTTTAATATTGAGGTGGGGATATTTCTCGACCAATGGTAGAACTTCTTTGATCATGTCCCAATGCTTCCTTTTTCTAATTTTAATCAATAGCTATGTGCTCATACTTAGATTTGGTAGGACACTTTTTTCTCTTCTGCTTTTACCCATTGAAATATTAGCATGGGCCATTAGATGGAAAATTAATGCCCCATAGGCCTTAACATCCTAAACCTATTGGATTTAGGAAAAAAATGAGTGTCAACCATTGATTTGAGATCCAACAACCAATGCAACTTGAAACATGTTTATCTTCTTTTTATTTCATAGAGATATGGTCTTATTTTTTGACTAAAAGTAGGATACATCTTCTGGCTCCTCTCTTTAGCTTGTCCTACTTTCGATTGGGCATTTGAGTGAAGCGAAAATGTAGGAAAAATTCCCTATAGGAACAAATCATGACTAGACTAAAAATTTCTCCTATGGATGGTAAACAAAAAATGGAAACCATAAGGTACCTAAAAGTAGAAAAAAAATGATTTGAAAAAAGTTAATATAGATGAAGCCTCATAGGGGAATCTAGGAAGAGCTAGTGCATGAGGGATAGGAAGACTGTCAAATGGAACTCTGAAATTCACCTTCATAGAAAATATTGGCATACTTTCCAATAACCTAGCAGAGGATAATGACATCCTTAGAGAGGTCCAGGATGTAATAAAGGTAGACTAGAATAAGGTCCAGATAGAATCTGACTTACAAGTCATGATAAACCATCTAAGGAATCCAATGGAGAATAGGAAGCTTGAATCAATATTAAGGATAATTGTAGAGAAGATTCAGATGGTACAAACAAGCTTTATATCAATATAATACAATCACATCCTTAGAGAACTAAATAGAGTTGCAGGTGTGATGGTCAATTGGGCTCTAGACAAAGGTGATATCACTTATTATGGTTATGTCCCTATGGTGGGCAATGTGGATTAGGGAATATCTTATTTCTATCCCATCTCTTGATGGTAGTAGCATTAAATATATTTAGTTCAATAATTCACTATACTAGTCTATTTCTATTATACATTAGTTACTATAATAGATCAACTGATAGAGATTATAGCACCACATCATTTGTTAAATCCTAGATCAAAAGTATGTATACCTATAAAGGTAGGTGGTGTACCTCTATTCCTTAAATAGCTTAATATAAACTTCTTTTTTACCAAATAATAATAAATAAATACCTTCAAAAAATATTTTAGTATATTAATAAAAAAACATAGGAATAAGGCTTTTTCTTTGTACAATAACTAAAATCAAATCCAACTTGTAGAATATTTAAATTGTGTTATAAGTTAAGGTGTATGGCATGGATTATAAGAATCCTATTGAAAAAACATTATTATCATCTAAATATTTAGATTCCAAGGGGTATTATAATTCGGTCTAATATTTTAGTAATTTAAATCTAATATTTCAAAATAGCATGTACTCTTTGTATTAAGATACCTTTGGGTATTTTCTTTTCAATGTTTAGTATGTATATGATAATTTGAGGCTCTGGAGGAAATATTGAAAGTCGAGGAAATTGAACCCTTAAATTTTTTGCAATGAACACCCTGGGATCCCACTCATTACTCACAATTGAAAGGCCATTTTCAAAACTGACACTTTAGGAAGTTTTTATGCCTAAATACTATTTTTGCATAATTAATTCAAAACTAACACTTTAGGAAATTTTATGCCTAAATACTCTTTTGGCATAATTAATCCATTGCAATGTCTAGCTCAATTTCAATAATAATTATTTTAAGTTTATTTTTGCTTTTTAAAAATATGAGAATATATAGTTCTTCCTCCTTTAAGGTAGAGCAAAACATACAACGGTCCAAAATTAATGAGACAAGAAGTTTTAAAAAGTAAATGAACAACGCTTATTTTTTCCTAAGCATTTATTGATTTGAATTTCATTTTCAAACTTCTTTATATGTGACCTCATTGTAGCTTTGAGGTTTTCTAAAATTTATAGATGAGTTTTTAGAAGTAGGGCCATCTTATTAACGGAGGAAAACCAAGGTTCTATCTCAATAAAAGTAGAAACATCCCTAAATTATGCACCATAGCTATAATTTCAAGCAAGCTTTATAAGACAATCATTGAATTATATAAATTTATGTTCCTCATTCCAAAATCTACAAAATATATCAACTTTACTTTTTGCATCTAAATTAGATCCTCCTCCTTTGCGACCAAATTATGTATGATATTGGAATTGTATCTCATGTTGGGTCTTTAGTGGCATAGCATATATAATAACCGCTATGCATTCTTCAAGTTTGAATGAGTCGTGTTACTCTATGAGCTCAATCAATTTTAAACAAAGAGTAAAGCATGTCATCCAACAATGATAAACAAAACACTCAGAAAGCCATAAGACAACTTTAAAAAATAAAAAATAAAATAATAAGTTACCTTGAGAAAGAACCTATTTGCAATTTAGGAAAACAATACTATAATGTTGGTTATCAAATTTGACAATGTACCCATTGCATAATGTCACACTTTGGATGTTTGGTGTAGATAGGTAAGATCTACCATCCATCCAATGTCTTTTCAAATAAGGATCTAAGAAGTTAAAAAGGTGAATTCATTAGTTTAAATTTAGTGTGGAGCTAAAAAATCATTTGAGCAACAACATTATATGTTTGTAATAAAAAATTTAAGCAAAATATTATGATAAAATTAAATAGAAAGAAATAAAAACAAGCAAACAAACATGTACCATATATTCTAGAACACATCCAACCTGTACAAAAGAGGACATGTTACTATATGGACCAACAAGAGGGAAAATAAAGTAATTATTTGATGAGGAAAAGAGAAATAATAATGTGAGGGAACAAAAATAGAATCTAAAATTAATTATAAGGATGAGAAGCCTTAAAAGTGTGGTTCCAATTAAATTTAAAAGGAGTTATTACTCACATCTACACTCATGAACAAGGAGTTCAAAAAAGGTTCTTTGCTTTAACTAATTTTGAATGAATTGTTTATTGAGCTAATTTCTCAAGCAATGCATGAGTGTGCAAGCTAAGACAACTTCATTTGATGCATGTACATCTAATAATAGTTAAGGTATGTGTTGTATAATATCTTACCTTCATCGCAAATCCCCATTGAATCTTAAGGTGCAGTCTAGGCCTATGATACAATCCTCTTTCACTATAGATGTGACAATACCAAAAATATTGGAAGAGTTCTTTAGTTCTTGTATTCAAGCAATAGAAGAATCAAAAGAATAGCTAGTCAGATATAAATATCATTTGAAAATAGGAAGTTGTTCTATTTGTGGTAAAATATGGGAGGTATGTTGGTAGTAGAGATTTAGAGAATGTAGCATATCATAGGTAGCACTAAATAACAACATTTGATTAGAAAAATCTTTAGATGATCAACTAAAATGGATGAAAACATACCCATTGTTTTTAAAGGCAAAATCAAAGGGAAGGAGATGGCTAATCCTCACTATGAACATGATTGACTTGTTAGGCATCATGGATGCTAAGGTACTTGACCAGTTTTTATAGCATAATCTCATATATGATGCTTGTAACATGTAGGAGCTATTATAAATTGAGATGTTTTGAGAAAATATCTATAATTCCTTTTAGAAAAGAAAAATAAGAAAGAACAAACTACATAAGCAAAACAATAACTTGGAATGGTAATTCCAAAGAGAGGAGGAAAATTCAAACCTTAGCACTAGGTCAAGGCTTTTCTATGAAATATCTACAATGCCAATGTGTAAAAAATTTAATTTTCTAATCATAAAAATGAAAACACAATCTATCAATACACAATGTAAATCAACCTCATCAGAAATAGAGGAAATATGGATCTAAAGCCACACAGGTAGAAAAATTAAAAAAAAAAAAAAATAGACATAAATATCAAAATCACAAGTAAAGCATAAATTCAAAATTCAATAGCTATTAGAGTCTAATAACAAGAACATTGTATGTTTCTCTATTACTAAAAGGGATGTATATTCAATTCTTTATTTTTTTCAATATGATTAAAACAGACTATGTTCCATCCTTCCTTTTAGGGGCTCTATGAACTTTAAAAGTTTGATAGTATGCTCTATAAGATATGCTTTTAAAATATAAATGAGACAGTAAATTAAAAAAATTTAAAATGCACAAAGGCACATTGAAAGCAACAAGAGACTAATAACACATAAAAATGAGAAATTTTTCAATCTCAATAGCAAAATTCAATAACTATTTCCCCAAAGGTAAAAGTGTGCAAACAGTTTTAAATAGGTATTGAATTGTAGCAACTGTTCCAAGTTTAGATTCAAATTATTCTCTACATTTCAACAATTCGTTATAGTAAGCTTACATATTCACCTACTAAGCAAAATACTTTAAGAGATTCATTCTCTAGTACTAGTAGGAGATCATTTACGAGAATATCAAACTTCGGTGTCAAGAACCATCATCTCATGATTATGGTCAAACATCATTACTTCATGCATCTAATGTAGATATTTCTCCTTTGCAAACAAATTTTGTATTACATTGGGATTGTATCCCATGTTGGGTCTTGAGACCATAAATAAAGTGGGGCAAACCATACACCCTAGCCAATACACATTCTCCAAAATTAAATGTGTGGTGTTCCCCTATGTGTTCAATTAGCTACAACCAAACATGAAAGCATGTCATCCAACAATGAAAAACAAAATGCTCAAAAAGGCAAAATACTACCTCTAAAAAATAAAAATAAAATAATAAGTTACCTTCGAAGAGGACCTATATATAATATAACTTCAATAGTGTAGATCCACTTATTAGATTTAATAATGATCCATTGTGTAATGAGATGCTTTGAATGCTTGGTGTAGATAGGCATTAAATACCATCCATCCTTCTTCATGAAGGATCTAAGAAATATCAAAAAACAAATTTTTTAGTTCAAATTAAGTATTGTAGAGGTAAAAAAAACATTTGAGTAACAACATTAGAAGGCTACAACAAATATTTAACAAAAGAATAGGATTCAATAAAATAGAAAGGAAAGAAAATACACAAGCAAACAAACATGTTTAGCACTTAAAAACAATAGTTGAATATAAATTTTTTAGCCAATCAACTGAATGTATGAAAGTATATCAATTGATCTTAAAGGATAAATCAAAGGGAAGAAGATGGTTGACCTTCACTATAAAATATGATTAACTAGTCAAGCATCATGAATGCCAAAGTGCTTGACCAATTTTCCTAGCATATGTGATACATGTAATATGTAGGAACCATTGTAAATTAAGAAATATATTAAGAGAAAATATCCATAATTATTTTTAGAAAACAAAAACAAGTATAAACTACATTAATAAAATGATAATAAATTGGAATGGAAATTATAATGAGAGGTGGGAGATTCGAACCTTAGCAACATGTACAAGGATTTTCTATGGAATATCCACATCAACATTGTATCCAAAATCAATTTTTTAGTCCTAGAGAATAACAAATAAAATATGTCAATCTACAATGTAAATCAACCTTGTAAGAAACAGAGGAAAAATAAATATAAACATACCCATGCATGGAAATTTAAAAAATAAAAATAAAAGATAAACATAAACATGAAAACCACAAGCAAAGCATAAATTCAAAAATCAAGAGTTACTAGAGTCCAATACCAAGAACTTTATATATTTTTTCTATTAGCAAAAGGAATGCAATTTAATTCTTTTTTTGTTCAATATGACCAAAACAGTATCTACTCCATCCTTCCTTGTAAAGGCTCTATTAATTTCAAAATTTTGATAGTAGCTCTAGAATAAATGCTCCTAAAATATAAATGAGACAATAAATCACAAATTTCAATTTTTCACAAAGGCACATTGAAAGCAACAAGATACTAATAATACATCAAAATAAATGAGAATGTTTTGAATCACACTAGAAAAAGTAAATAATCAGTCCACCAAAGGGTTATAAATAGGTGGGAAGTTGAGGCAACTATTTTAAATTTGGATTCAAATTCTTCTCTACATTTCAATCATTTGTTATAGTGAGCGTACATATTCACATCGTAAGCAAACAATTTAAGAGATTCATGCTCTAGTGCCATTAAGAGACCATTTACCGTAATCAAGAACTTCAATGGCAAGAATAATTATCTCATGATTGTAATTAGATATTATTACTTCATTCACCTAATGTTACAACCAAATTTTATGTGACATTAAGATTGTATCCCATGTTGGGTATTGAGACCACAAGTAAAGTGAGGCATAACATACACACTAGCTAGTATACATTCTCCAAATTTAAGTTCATGGTGTTCCTCCATGTGTTTAATCAACTGCACCCAAATATTAAAGCATGTCATCCAACAATGACAAAAAAAACCATAATGATTAAAGATATGAACTTTTTATTTAATTTACATGGTGGAATCGGTAGCCGCCACGAATTCGGGTAGGCTATCCGCTTTTATGGTCACCACAGTATTATGCGATGTCCACCTCAGAAGCCACCACATAGATATTCGTGTAGTCTGCCCCTATAACCACCATGCCACAATAATTTTAAACCTTTTACATCATTGAAAGCACCAAGAAAGGGACAAGTGTTCAGTCCGACGAGGCCCGAGATTTGAACCTTGGACCTCCACCCCCTTACGGGGTTTGGTCGAACCAATTAGTCTACACCTTGAACCTAAAGATATGGCTTTAAAAATATTAAAATAAAATAAGTTTCCTCTAGAAATAACCTATATGCAATTTAGAACATCAATATTATGATGAAAACATAACTTTAAAATAATAATAATAATCAGTTACCTCGAGAAAGAACCTATATGTAATTTAGGACATCAATACTATAATGTTATTTATCAAATTTGTCAATGTACCCATTGCATAATGGCACACTTTGGATGTTTTGTGTAGAAGGGAAAAATCTACCATCCATCCAAAGTATTTTTAAAGAAGGATCCAAGAAATATATAAAAGGGTGAATTCATTAGTTTAAATTTAGTGTGGAGCTGAAAAAGTATTTGAACAATATTATATGTTTGTGATATAAACTTTAAACAAAATATTATGATATAATGACATATCAAGAAAGAAAAACAAGCAAACAAACATGTACCATATATTTTAGTATATATGAACATGTACAAAAGAGGACATGTCACTACATAGACCAACAAGAGAAAAATAATAATTATTATTCGATGATGAAAAGAGAAACAAGAATATGAGTGAAGAATAGTAGAATCTAAAACTAATGATAAAGATGAGAAGCCTTATAAATGTGGTGCCCATTAAAGTTAGAAGAATAATTATTACTCATCTATAAACCCATAAACAAGGAGTTCAAAAAAGGTTCTTTGCTCCAACTAATTTTGAATGAATTGTTTAATGAGCCAATTTCTCGAGCAATGCATGAGTGTGCAAGCTAATACGACTTCATTTTCTGCATGTACATATAGTAAAAGTTAAGTAATATGTTGTACTAGACCTTACCTTCATCAATAATCCCCATTGAATCTTAAGGAGCAATTTAGGCCTATGATACAATCCTCTTTGACTACATATGTGACAACACAAAAGAGATTGAAAGAGTGCTTTAGTTCTTGCATTCAAATGATATAAGACTCAAAAAAATGATTCAGTCGGATATGAATATCATTTGGTATTAGGAAGTTGTTCTATTTAATGGGAAAATGGGAGGGTATGTTGGTAGTAGATATTTACATACTATACAATGTTGTAGGTAGCGCTAAATGACATCATTTGAATAGAAAATATTTAGCCAATAAATTGAAATAGATTGAAATATGCCCATTGATTTTAAAGGGAAAATCAAAGGGAAGGATATGGCTAATCCTCATTATTGAAGATGATTTATTGGCTAGGCATCATGGATGTTGAGGTACTTGACCAGTTTCCATAGCATAATCATATATATGATGCTTGTAACATGCAAGAGCCATTGTAAATATATATATTTTGATAAAATACCCATAATTCATTTTTAGAAAAGAAAAATGAGAAAGAGCAAACTACATAAGCAAAACAATAACTTGGAATGGTAGCTCCAAATAGAGGAAGGAAATTCAAACCTTAGCAATAGGTCAAGGCTTTTCTATGAAATATCCACAACGACAATGCGTACCAAATGAATTTTTTGATCGTAAAGAAGCAAATAAAATTTGTCAATACACAATGTAAATCAACCTCATAAAAAACAAGGAAAAATGGATATGAAAACACATAGGTAGAAATTTAAAATAATAAAAAATAAATACATAAACATCAAAATCATAAGCAAAGCATAAATTGAAAAATCAATAGTATTTAGAGTCTAATAACAAGAACTTTGTATGTTTCTCTATTACTAAAATGGATGCATATTCAATTATCTATTTTTTAATATGATCAAAACAAACTTTATTTCATCCTTCATTTTAAAGGCTCTATTACAAAAGTTTGATAATATGCTCTAGAAGAGATGCTCCTAAAAAATAAATGAGATAATAAATTATAAATTTTAAAAAATGCACAAAGACACATTAAAAGCAACAAGAGACTAATAATACATAAAAACAAATGAGAAAGTTTTCAATCTCATTAGTAAAATTCAATAACTAGTTCACCAAAGGAAAATGTGTGGAAACAATTTTAAAAGGTATGGAATTGCAACAACTATTCCAAGTTTAGATTGAAATTCTTCTCTACATTTCAATAATTTGTTATAGTAAGCTTACAAATTCACCTACTAAGAAAAACACTTCAAGAGATTCATGCTCTAGTACGATTAGGAGATCATTTACCAGAATATCAAGCCTTAGTGTGAATAACCATCATTCCATGATTGTGGTTAGATATCATTACTTCATGCATCTAATATAGATCTTCCTCCCTTACACATAAATTTTGTATGACATTGTGGTTGTATCCCATGTTGGGTCTTGAGACCACAAGTAAAGTGGGAGATAACATACATCCTAGCCAATACATATTCTATAAATTTGAATGCGTGGTATTTTCCTGTGTGCTCAATCAACTACAACCAAACACAAAAGCTTGTCATCCAACAATGAAAAATAAAACACTCAAAAATACAAAAGACTACTTCAAAAAATAATAATAAGTTACCTTCAGAGAGGACCTATATACAATTTATAACATCGGTAGTGTGGATCCACTTATTAGATTTAGTACTCACCCACTATGTAACGGGATGCTTTGAATGCTTGGTGTAGATAAAACCATCCATCCTTCTTCATAAAGGATCTAAGAAATATCAAAAAATAATTTTTTTAGTTCAAATTAAGTAGTGTGGAGCTGAAAAGAATATTTTAGTAGCAATATTAGAAGCTTACAACAAATTTTTAACAAAATATTAGGATACAATAAAATAGGTATGTGACATTAAGATTGTATCCCATGTTGGGTCTTGTGACCACAAGTAAAGTGGGGCATAACATACACACTAGCTAGTACACATTCTCCAAATTTGAATTCATGTTGTTCCTCCATGTGCTCAATCAACTGCACCCAAAGAGTAAAGCATGTCATCCAACAATGACTAAAAAAACCCTAATGATGAAAGATGCAAATTTAAAAAGATAAATAAAATAACAAGTTTCCTCTAGAAAGAACCTATATGAAATTTAGAACATCAGTAGTATGATGAAAAACATAACTTTTAAAAATAATAATATTAAGTCGCCTCAAGAAAGAACCTATATGTAATTTAGAACATAAATACTATAATGTTGCTTATCAGATTTGTTAATGTACCCATTGCATAATGGCGCACTTTGGATGTTTGGTGTAGATGGGTAAGATCTACCATCCATCCAAATTCCTTTTAAAGAAGGATATAAGAAATATATAAAAAAGTGAATTCATTAGTTTAAGTTTAGTGTGGAGTTGGAAAACCATTTGACAAACATTATATGTTTGTGATAAAAAATTTAAGCAAGCGATTATGATATAATGACATAGCAAGAAATAAAAACAAGCAAACAAACATGTACCATATATTTTAGTATATATTCAACATGTACAAAAGAGGACATATCACTACATGGACCAACAAGAGGAAAAGGAAAATAATTGTTCGATGATGAAAAGAGAAACAAGAATATGAGTGAACAACAATAAAATCTAAAACTAACGATAAGGATGAAAAGCCTTATAAGTGTGGTGCCCATTAAATTTAGAAGAAGAATTATTACTCACATATAAACCCATAAACAAGGAGTTCAAAAAAGGTTCTTTGCTCCAACTAATTTTGAATGAATTGTTTATTGAGCCAATTGCTCGAGCAATGCATGAGTGTGCAAGCTAAGACAACTTCATTTGACGCATGTACATATAGTAACAGTTAAGTCATGTGTTGTATTAGATCTTTCCTTCATCGATAATCCCCATTGAATTTTAAGGAGCAGTTTAGGCCTATGATACAATCATTTTTCACTACATATGTGATAATACAAAAGAGATTAGAAGAGTGCTTTAGTTATTGTATTCAAACAATAGGAGACTCAAAAGAATGATTCGGTTAGATATGAATATCATTTGGAAGGAGGAAGTTATCCCATTTATAGGGAAATAGGGGGAGTATGTTGGTAGTAGAGATTTAGATACTATACCATACTGTAGGTAGCACTAAATGACATCATTTGAATAGAAAATATTTAGCCAATAAATTGAAATGGATGAAAATATGCCCATTAATTTTAAAGGAAAAATCAAAGGGAAGGAGATGGCTAATCCTCACTATTGAATATGATTTATTGATTAGGAATCATGGATGTTGAGGTACTTGATCAGTTTTCATAGCATAATCACATATATGATGCTTGTAACATGCAAGAGCCATTGTAAATTTATATATTTTGAGAAAATACCCACAATTCATTTTAGAAAATAAAAATGAGAAAGAGAAAACTACATAAGAAAAATAATAACTTGGAATGGTAACTCCAAATAGAGGAATGAAATTCAAACCTTAGAAATAGGTCAAGGCTTTTCTATGAAATATCCACAATGACAATTATGTACCAAATCAATTTTTTGATCCTAAAGAAGCAAATAAAACCTGTCAATACACAATGTAAATCAACATCATCAGAAACAAGGAAAAATGGATATGAAAACACATAGGTAGAAATTTAAAATAATAAAAAATAAAGACAAACATCAAAATTACAAGTAAAGCATAAATTGAAAATTCAATAGTTATTAAAGTATAATAACAAGAAATTTGTATGTTTCTCTATTACCAAAAGAGATGCATATTCAATTATCTATTTTTTCAATATGATCAATATAGACTTTACTCCATCCTTCTTTTGAAGGGCTCTATTAACTTCAAAAGTTTAATAGTATGCTCCAGAAGAGATGCTCCTAAAATATAAATGAGACAAAAATTACAAAATTTAAAAATTGCACAAAGACACATTGAAAGCAAAAAGAGACTAATAATACATAAAAAAAAATGAGAAAGTTTTAAATCTCATTAGTAAAATTCAATAACTTGTTCACCAAAGGCAAACGTGTGCAAAAAATTTTAAAAGGTAGGGAATTGCAACAACTATTCCAAGTTTGGATTCAAATTCTTCTTTACATTTCAATAATTTGTTAAAGTAAGCTTACATATTCACCTACTAAACAAAAAACTTTAAGAGACTCATGCTCTAGTACGAGTAGGAGATCATTTACCAGAGTATCAAGCTTCAGTGTGAAGAACTATCATCCCATGGTTGTGGTTGGACATTATTACTTCATGCATCTAATACAGATCTTTCTCCTTTGCAAATAAATTTTGTATGGCATTGGGGTTGCATCACATGTTGGGTCTTGAGACCACAAGTAAAGTGGGGTATAACATACACCCTAGCCGGTACACATTCTCTAAATTTAAACTTGTGCTATTTTCTTGTGTGCTGAATCAACTGCTGCCAAACACAAAAGCGTGTCATCCAACACTGAAAAACAAAACACTCAAAAATATAAAATACTACTTCAAAAAAATAAAAATAAAATAATAATTTACCTTCATAGAGGACCTATATACAATTTATAACATCAATAGTCTGAAGTCGTTTATTAGATTTAGTAATGGACCCATTGTGTAATAGGACACTCTGAATGCTTGGTGTAAATAGGTAAGAAATGCCTTCCATCCTTTTTTATGAAGGATCTAAGAAATATCAAAAAACAAATTTGTTAGATAAGTATTTTGGAGCCAACAAAAACATTTGAGCAACAACATTAGAAGCTTACAACAATATTTTATAGGATAAAATAAAATAGGAAGAAAACAAAACAAACAAGCAAACAAACATGTTTAGAGCTTAACAAAAAGAGTTGAATGGAAATTTTTTAGGCAAGCAACTGAATGAATGAAAGTATAGTAATTGATCTTAAAGGGTAAATCAAAGGGAAGAATATAGTTGATCTTGACTATAGAAGATGATTAACTAGTTAGGCATCATGAATGCCAAAGTGCTTGAAAAAATTTCCTAGCATATATGATACATGTAATATGTAGGAACCATTGTAAATTAAGGGAGATATTAAGAGAAAATGTACATAATTATTTTTAGAAAATAAAAACAAGTACAAACTACATTAATAAAACAATAACAAATTGGAATGAAAATTAAAAAGAGAGGATGGAGATTCAAACCTTAGCAGCAAGTTTGATAATATGCTCTAGAAGAGATGCTCCTAAAATATAAATGAGATAATAAATTATAAATTTTAAAAAATGCACAAAGACACATTAAAATCAACAAGAGACTAATAATACATAAAAACAAATGAGAAAGTTTTCAAACTCATTAGTAAAATTCAATAACTAGTTCACCAAAGGAAAATGTGTGGAAACAATTTTAAAAGGTATGGAATTGCAACAACTATTCCAAGTTTAGATTCAAATTCTTCTCTACATTTCAATAATTTGTTATAGTAAGCTTACAAATTCACCTACTAAGAAAAACACTTCAAGAGATTCATGCTCTAGTATGATTAGGAGATCATTTACCAGAATATCAAGCTTTAGTGTGAATAACCATCATTCCATGATTGTGGTTAGATATCATTACTTCATGCATCTAATATAGATCTTCCTCCTTTACAAATAAATTTTGTATGACATTGTGGTTGTATCCCATGTTGGGTCTTGAGACCACAAGTAAAGTGGGACATAACATACATCCTAGCCAATACATATTCTATAAATTTGAATGTGTGGTATTTCCCTGTGTGCTCAATCAACTACAACCAAACACAAAAGCTTGTCATCCAAAAATGAAAAACAAAACGCTCAAAAATACAAAAGACTACTTCAAAAAATAATAATAAGTTACCTTTAGAGAGGACCTATATACAATTTATAACATCAGTAGTGTGGATCCACTTATTATATTTAGTACTCACCCACTATGTAATGGGATGCTTTGAATGCTTGGTGTAGATAGGCAATATAAACCATCCATACTTCCTCATAAAGGAACTAAGAAATATCAAAAAATAATTTTTTTAGTTCAAATTAAGTAGTGTGGAGCTGAAAAAAATATTTTAGTAGCAATATTAGAAGCTTACAACAAATTTTTAACAAAATATTAGGATACAATAAAATAGGTATGTGACATTAAGATTGCATCCCATGTTGGGTCTTGTGACCACAAGTAAAGTGGGGCATAACATACACACTAGCTAGTACACATTCTCCAAATTTGAATTCATGTTGTTCCTCCATGTGCTCAATCAACTGCACCCAAAGAGTAAAGCATGTCATCCAACAATGACTAAAAAACCCCTAATGATGAAAGATGCAAATTTAAAAAGATAAAAATAAAATAACAAGTTTCCTCTAGAAAGAACCTATATGAAATTTAGAACATCAGTAGTATGATGAAAAACATAACTTTTAAAAATAATAATAATAAGTCACCTCAAGAAAGAACCTATATGTAATTTAGAACATAAATACTATAATGTTGCTTATCAGATTGTTAATGTACCCATTGCATAATGGCGCACTTTGGATGTTTGGTGTAGATGGGTAAGATCTACCATCCATCCAAAGTCCTTTTAAAGAAGGATATAAGAAATATATAAAAAAGTGAATTCATTAGTTTAAGTTTAGTGTGGAGTTGAAAAACCATTTGAAAAACATTATATGTTTGTGATAAAAAATTTAAGCAAACGATTATGATATAATGACATAGCAAGAAATAAAAACAAGCAAACAAACATGTACCATATATTTTAGTATATATTCAACATGTACAAAAGAGGACATATCACTACATGGACCAACAAGAGGAAAAGGAAAATAATTGTTCGATGATGAAAAGAGAAACAAGAATATGAGTGAACAACAATAAAATCTAAAACTAACGATAAGGATGAAAAGCCTTATAAGTGTGGTGCCCATTAAATTTAGAAGAAGAATTATTACACACATATAAACCCATAAATAAGGAGTTCAAAAAAGGTTCTTTGCTTCAACTAATTTTGAATGAATTGTTTATTGAGCCAATTGCTCGAGCAATGCATGAGTGTGCAAGCTAAGACAACTTCATTTGACGCATGTACATATAGTAACAGTTAAGTCATGTGTTGTATTAGATCTTTCCTTCATCGATAATCCCCATTGAATTTTAAGGAGCAGTTTAGGCCTATGATACAATCATTTTTCACTACATATGTGATAATACAAAAGAGATTAGAAGAGTGCTTTAGTTATTGTATTCAAACAATAGGAGACTCAAAAGAATGATTTGGTTAGATATGAATATCATTTGGAAGGAGGAAGTTATCCCATTTATAGGGAAATAGGAGTATGTTGGTAGTAGAGATTTAGATACTATACCATACTGTAGGTAGCGCTAAATGACATCATTTGAATAGAAAATATTTAGCCAATAAATTGAAATGGATGAAAATATGCCTATTAATTTTAAAGGAAAAATCAAAGGGAAGGAGATGGCTAATCCTCACTATTGAATATGATTTATTGATTAGGAATCATGGATTTTGAGGTACTTGATCAGTTTTCATAGCATAATCACATATATGATGCTTGTAACATGCAAGAGCCATTGTAAATTTATATATTTTGAGAAAATACCCACAATTCATTTTAGAAAATAAAAATGAGAAAGAGCAAACTACATAAGAAAAATAATAACTTGGAATGGTAACTCCAAATAGAGGAATGAAATTCAAACCTTAGAAATAGGTCAAGGCTTTTCTATGAAATATCCACAATGACAATTATGTACCAAATCAATTTTTTGATCCTAAAGAAGCAAATAAAACCTGTCAATACACAATGTAAATCAACATCATCAGAAACAAGGAAAAATGGATATGAAAACACATAGGTAGAAATTTAAAATAATAAAAAATAAAGACAAACATCAAAATTACAAGTAAAGCATAAATTGAAAATTCAATAGTTATTAAAGTATAATAACAAGAAATTTGTATGTTTCTCTATTACTAAAAGAGATGCATATTCAATTATCTATTTTTTTCAATATGTTCAATATAGACTTTACTCCATCCTTCTTTTGAAGGGCTCTATTAACTTCAAAAGTTTAATAGTATGCTCTAGAAGAGATGCTCCTAAAATATAAATGAGACAAAAATTACAAATTTTAAAAATTGCACAAAGACACATTGAAAGCAAAAAGATACTAATAATACATAAAAACAAATGAGAAAGTTTTCAATCTCATTAGTAAAATTCAATAACTTGTTCACCAAAGGCAAACGTGTGCAAACAATTTTAAAAGGTAGGGAATTGCAACAACTATTCAAAGTTTGGATTCAAATTCTTCTCTACATTTCAATAATTTGTTAAAGTAAGCTTACATATTCACCTACTAAACAAAACACTTTAAGAGATTCATGCTCTAGTACGAGTAGGAGATCATTTACCAGAATATCAAGCTTCAGTGTGAAGAACCATCATCCCATGGTTGTGGTTGGACATTATTACTTCATGCATCTAATACAGATCTTTCTCCTTTGCAAATAAATTTTGTATGGCATTGGGGTTGTATCACATGTTGGGTCTTGAGACCACAAGTAAAGTGGGGTATAACATACACCCTAGCTGGTACACATTCTCTAAATTTAAACTTGTGTTGTTTTCTTGTGTGCTGAATCAACTGTAGCCAAACACAAAAGCGTGTCATCCAAAACTGAAAAACAAAACACTCAAAAAGATAAAATACTACTTCAAAAAAATAAAAATAAAATAATAATTTACCTTCATAGAGGACCTACATACAACTTATAACATCAATAGTCTGAAGTTGTTTATTAGATTTAGTAATGGACCCATTGTGTAATAGGACACTCTGAATGCTTGGTGTAAATAGGTAAGAAATGCCTTCCATCCTTTTTTATGAAGGATCTAAGAAATATCAAAAAAAAAATTGTTAGATAAGTATTTTGGAGCCAACAAAAACATTTGAGCAACAACATTAGAAGCTTACAACAATTTTTTAACAAAATATTAGGATAAAATAAAATAGGAAGAAAACAAAACAAACAAGCAAACAAACATGTTTAGAGCTTAACAAAAAGAGTTGAATGGAAATTTTTTAGGCAAGCAACTGAATGGATGAAAGTATAGTAATTGATCTTAAAGGGTAAATCAAAGGGAAGAATATAGTTGATATTGACTATAGAAGATGATTAACTAGTTAGGCATCATGAATGCCAAAGTGCTTGAAAAATTTTCCTAGCATATATGATACATGTAATATGTAGGAACCATTGTAAATTAAGGGAGATATTAAGAGAAAATGTACATAATTATTTTTAGAAAATAAAAACAAGTACAAACTACATTAATAAAACAATAACAAATTGGAATGAAAATTAAAAAGAGAGGATGAAGATTCAAACCTTAGCAAAAAGTATAAGGTTTTTCTATGAAATATTCAAACTAATAATGTGTCCAAAATTAGATTCCTGGTCCTAAAAAATAACAAACAAAATCTATCGATCTAAAATGTAGATCAACCTTTTAAGAAATAGAGGCAAAAAAAATATAAACATGCCAATGCATGGAAATCTAAAAATAAATAATTAAATAAACATAAATATCAAAACCACAAGCAAAGCATAAAGTCAAAAATCAAGAGTTACTAGAGTCCAATACCAAGAACTTTATATGCTTTTTCTATTAGCAAAATGAATGCATATTTAATTCTCTATTTTGTTCAATATGACCAAAATATTCTCTACTCCATCCTTCCTTGTAAAGGCTCTATTAACTTTAAAAGTTTAACAGTGGCTCTAAAAGAGATGCTCCTAAAACATAAATGAGACAATAAATCACAAATTTCAAATCTACACAAAGGCACATTGAAATTAACAAAAGACTAATAATACATCAAAACAAATACGTATTTTTAAAATCTCACTAGCAAAATCCAATAACTAGTTCACAAAGCCAAAAGTGTGCAAACTACTTTAAATATGTGGGAAATTGTAACAATTGTTTTAAGTTTGGATTCAAATTCTTCTCTACATTTCAACCATTTGTTATAGTGAGCTTACATATTCACCTCCTAAGCAAACAACTTAATAGATTCATGCTCTAGTGTCATTATGAGACCATTTACCATAATTAGGAACTTCAATGGCAAGAAGTATAATCTCACGATTGTGATTAGACATCATAACTTCATGCATCTAATGTTATGACCAACTTTTATGTGACATTAAGATTGTTTCCCATGTTGGGTCTTGATACCACGAGTAAAGTGGGACATAACATACACACTAGCTAGTACACATTCTCCAAACTTAAATGCATGGTGTTCGTCCATGTGCTCAATCAAATGCACCCAAAGAGTAAAGCATGTCATCCAAAAATGACAAACAAAACCTTAATGATGAAAGATATGAATTTAAAAAGATAAAAATAAAATAACAAGTTTCCTCTAAAAAGAACCTATATACAATTTAGAACATCAGTAGTATGATGAAAAACATAACTTTTAAAAATAATAATAATAAGTTACCTTGAGAAAAACCTATGTGTAATTTAGGACATCAATACTATAATGTTGCTTGTCAGATTTGACAATCTACCCATTGCATAACGGTGCACTTTGGATGTTTGGTGTAGATGGGCAAGATCTACCATCCATCCAAAGTCTTTTTAAAGAAGGATCTAAGAAATATATATAAAGGTGAATTCATTAGTTTAAATTTAGTGTGGATCTAAAAAAGCATTTGAACAACATTATATGTTTGTGATAAAACATTTAAGAAAAATATTATGATATAATGATATAGCAAGAAATAAAATAAGCAAACAAGCATGTACCATATATTTTAGTATATATGTAACATGTACAAAAGAGGACATGTCACTACATGGAGCAACAATAAGAAAAAGAAAATAATTGTTCGATGATGAAAAGAGAAACAAGAATATGAATGAACAACAATAGAATCTAAAACTAATGATAAGGATGAGAAGCCTTATAAGTGTAGTGCCCATTAAAGTTCGAAGAAGAATTATTACTCACATCTAAACCCAAAAATAGTGAGTTCAAAAAAGGTTCTTTGCTCCAACTAATTTTGAATGAAATGTTTATTGAACCAATTTCTTGAGAAATGCATGAGTGTGCAAGCTAAGACAACTTCATTTGATGCATGTACATGTAGTAACAGTTAAGTCATATGTTGTATTAGACCAGTCCTTCATCGATAATTCTCTTTGAACCTTAAGGAGTAGTTTAGGACTATGATACAATCCTCTTTCACTATATATGTGACAATACAAAAGAGATTGGAAGAGTGCTTTAGTTCTTGTATTCAAACAATAGAAGACTCAAAAGAATGATTTGGTTAGATATGAATATCATTTGGTAATCGGAAGTTGTTCTATTTATGGGAAAATGGAATGGAAATGTTCATAGTAGAGATATAGAGACTATACCATATTGTAGGTAGTGCTAAATGATATCATTTGAATAGAAAATATTTATCCAATAAATTGAAATGGATGAAAATATGCCCATTTATTTTAAATGGAAAATCAAAGGAAAGGATATGGTTGATCATCACTATTGAAGATGATTGATTGGTTAGGCATCATGGATGTTGAGGGACTTGACCAGTTTCCATAGCATAATCACATATATGACGCTTCTAACATGAAAGAGTCATTGTAAATTTATATATTTTGAGAAAATACCCATAATTCATTTTACAAAAGAAAAATGAGAAAGAGCAAACTACATAAACAAAAAAATAACTTGGAATGGTAACTCTAAATAGAGGAAGGAAATTCAAACCTTAGCAATAGGTCAAGGCTTTTATATGAAATATCCATAATGACAATGTGTACCAAATCAATTTGTTAATCCTAAAGAAGCAAAAAAAAAAAATTGTCAATACACAATGTAAATCAACACCATCAAAAAAAGGAAAAATACATATGAAAACACATAGGTAGAAATTTAAAATAATAAAAAAATAAAGACATAAACATAAAAATCACAAGCAAAGCATAAATTAAAAATTCAATAGTTATTAGAGTCTAATAACAAGAACTTTGCATGTTTGTCTATTACTAAAAGAGATGCATATTCAATTATCTATTTTTTCAGTATGATCAAAATAGACTTTGCTCCATCTTTCCTTTTAAGGGCTCTATTAACTTCAAAAGTTTGATAGTATGCTCTAGAAGATATGCTCCTAATATATAAATGAGACAATAAATTGTAAATTTAAAAAATGCACAAAGACACATTGAAAGCAACAAGAGACTAATAATACATAAAAACAAATGAGAAATTTTTCAATCTCATTTGTAAAATTCAATAACTAGTTCACCAAAGGCAAATGTGTGCAAACAATTTTAAAAGGTAGGGAATTGCAATAACTATTCCAAGTTTGGATTCAAATTCTTCTCTACATTTCAACCATTTGTTATAGTGAGCTTACATATTCACCTACTAAGCAAAACACTTTAAGAGATTCATGCTCTAGTGCTAGTAGGAGATCATTTACCAGAATCAAGAACTTCAGTGTGAAGAAGCATCATCTCATGATTGTGGTCAAACATCATTACTTCATGCATCTAATGCAGATCCTCCTTTGCAACCAAATTTTGTATGACATTGGGATTGTATCCCATGTTGGGTCTTGAGACCACAAGTAAAGTGGGGCACAACATACACCCTAGCCAGTACACATTCTCCAAATTTGAATGTGTGGTGTTTCCCTATGTGCTCAATCAGCTGCAACCAAACAGTAAAGCATGTCATCCAACAATGAAAAATAAAATGTTCAAAAAGACAAAAGACTACTTCAGAAAAATAAAAATAAAATAATAATTTAGATTCAGAGAGGACCTATATACAATTTATAACATCGATAGTGTGAATTCGTTTATTAGATTTAGTAATGGACCCATTGTGTAATGGGATGCTGTAAATTCTTGGTGTAGATAGGTAAGAAATGTCATCCATCCTTTTTTATGAAGGATCTAAGAAATGTCAAAAAGACAATTTGTTAGTTCAAATTAAGTATTGTGGAGCTAAAAAAACATTTGAGTAACAACATTAGAAGCTTACAACAAATTCTTAACAAAACATTAGGATACAATGAAATAGGAAGAAAAGAAAACAAATAAGCAAACAAACATGTTTAGTGCTTAACAACAATAGTTGAATGGAAAATCTTTAGCCAATCAATTAAATGGATGAAAGTATACCAATTGATCTTAAAGGGTAAATCAAAAGGAAGAATATGATTGATCTTCACTATAGAATGTGATTGACTAGTTAGCCATCATGAATGCCAAAGTACTTGACCAATTTTCCTAGCATATGTGATACCTATAATATGTAAGAACCATTGTAAATTAAGTTAGATATTAAGAGAAAATGTCCATAATTCTTTTTAGAAAATAAAAACGAGGAAGTACAAACTACATAAATAAAAAAATAATAAATTGATATGAAAACTATAAAGAGAGGATGGAGATTCAAACCTTAGCAATAGGTATAAGTTTTTTTTACGTCTACATTAATAAAACAATAATAAATTGGAATGGAAAATTTAAAAAGAGGAGGGAGATTCAAACCTTAGCAGCAAGTACAAGGCTTTTCTATGAAATATCCACACCAACAATGTGTACAAAATCAGTTTCCTGGTCCTAAAGAATAGCAAACAAAATCCATCAATCTACAATGTAAATCAACCTTGTAAGAAATAGAGGTAAAATAAATATAAACACACCCATGCATGGAAATTATAAAAATAAAAAAAAAACATAAACATCAAAACCACAAGCAAAGCATAAAGTTAGAAATCAATAGTTACTAGAGTCCAATACCAAGAACTTTATATGTTTTCTCTATTAGCAAAAGGAATGCATATTTAATTCTCTATTTTGTTCAATATGACCAAAATAGACTCTGCTCCATCCTTCCTTGTAGGGGCTCTATTAAATTCAAAATTTTGATAGTAGCTCTAGAAGAGATGCTCCTAAAATATAAATGAGATAATAAATCACAAATTTCAAATTTGCACAAAGGCACATTGAAAGCAACAAGAGACTAATAATACATAAAAAAAAATGAGAATTTTTTTAATCTCACTAGCAAAAGCCAATAACTAGTTCACCAAAGGTAAAGGTATGCAAACAGTTTTAAATAGGTGGGAATTGCAACAATTGTTCCAAATTTGGATTCAAATTCTTCTCTACATTTCAACCATTTGTTATAGTGAGCTTACATATTCACCTACTAAGCAAACAATTTAAGAGATTCATGCTCTAGTGCCATTAGGAGATCATTTACCAGAATTAGGAACTTCAATGGCAAGAAGCATCATCTCATGATTGTGATTAGACATCATTACTTCATGCATCTAATGCAAATCCTCCTCCTTTGCAACCAAATTTTGTATGACATTAGGATTGTATCCCATGTTGGGTCTTGAGACCACAAGTAAAGTGGGGCACAACATACACACTAGCTAGTACACATTCTCCAAATTTGAATGCATGGTGTTCCTCTATGTGCTCAATCAACTGCACCCAAAGAGTAAAGCATGTCATCCAACAATGACAAACAAAATACTAAAGATGAAAGACATAACTTTTAAAAATAAAAATAAAATAATAAGTTACCTCTAGAAAGAACCTATATGCAATTTACAACATCAGTAGTATGAAGCTTCTTATCATATTTAGTAATGGATCCATTGTATAATGGGGCACTCTAGATGCTTGGTGTAGATGGGTGAGAAATACCATCCATCCTTTTTTATGAAGGATCTAAGAAATATCAAAAAGAGAATTCATTAGTTCAAATTAAGCAGTGTGGAGCTGGAAAAATATTTGAGTAACAACATTAGAAGCTTGCAATAATTTTTTTAACAAAAGATTAGGATACAATGAAATAGAAAGAAAAAAAAACAAACAAGCAAACAAACATGTACAACACTAAACAATAACAGTTGAATGGAAAATCTTTAGCCAATCAACTAAATGGATGAAAGTATACCAATTGAACTTAAAGAGAAAATCAAAGGGAAGAAGATGGATGACCCTCACTATAGAAGATGATTGAACATCATGAATACTAAAGTACTTGACCAGTTTTCCTAGCATATGTGATGCCTGTAATATGCAAGAACCATTGTAAATTTAGATATTCTGAGAAAATGTCCATAGTTCTTTTTAAAAAACAAAAATAAGGAAGAACAAACTACATAAATAGAACAATAACAAATTAGAATGACAACTACAAAGAGAGAAGGGAGATTCAAACCTTAGTAGTAGGTGCAAGGCTTTTCTACGAAATATCCACACCAACAATGTGTACAAAATTAGTTTCTATGTCCTAAAGAACAACAAACAAAACCCGTCAATCTACAATGTAAATCAACCTTGTAAGATATAAAGGGAAAATAAATATAAACATACACATGCATGGAAATTTAAAAAATAAAAATAAAAAACAAACATAAACATAAAAAACACAAGCAAAGCATAAAGTCAGAAATCAACAGTTATTAGAGTCCAATACCAAGAACTTTATATGCTTCTCTATTAGCAAAAGGAATGCATATTCAATTTTCTATTTTGTTCAATATGACCAAAATAGACTCTACTCCATCCTTCTTTCTAGGGGCTCTATTAACTTTAAAATTTTGATAGTATGCTCTAGAAGAGATGCTCCTAAAATATAAATGAGACAATAAATTACAAATTTTAAATATGCACAAAGGCACACTAAAAGCAACAAGAGACTAATAATACATTAAAAATGAGAATTTATTTTAATCTCACTAGCAAAAGCCAATATCTAGTTTGCCAAAGGAAAAGGTGTGTAAACAGTTTTAAATAGGTGGGGAATTGCAACAACTATTCCAAGTTTGGATTCAAATTCTTCTTTGCATTTCAACCATTTGTTATAGTGAGCTTACATATTCATCTAATAAAAAGAGACTTAAGACATTCATGCTCTAGTGCTAGTAGGAGATCATTTACCAGAATTAGGAACTTCTATGCCAAGAAGCATCATCTCATGATTGTCATCAGACATCATTTCATCATTATGATCAAACTTGCTCTTAACGAAGGTAGACATGAGACAATATTCAAAGGAACTTTCATGTAAGAACATATACTATAGAATGCCATAGATAACAACTCAAGTGAAGCAGGCTCTTTGTTTAGTCCCCTATACAAGCATAATCAATCATATTTGGAGTTATAATCTCACTTCCTAAAGTAGCACCAATAACATGATCAAAAGTCAACCACTTGTCATGCAGCTCCTTCAAAACACAATCACTATCATGACTTCACAATGCTTTCATAAGACATCTGAATGGGATACATAGACCTCTACCCATTTTATTGTTATCCAATTTGATATTCTAGAAGACACACTTAAATGGTAGCTTTCACTATGCTTTCTACACTCAAAATTCTTTAGTTTGGCTCTAAAATCTACTTGTGATGCTATTTCATCATAAAAGATAACAAGATTTTGTTAGAACATCTCATAGTAGTATGCCATGATAGTGCAAATATTTTTCTATAAAAACAACTAGTAATTCTACCACCAAAATAGCATTTGTGAATAACTTGAAATTGTTTATAGGAGTTTGACTTAGAAACACTTGTAAAATTTACAAAAACCATATAAGTGAAGATAACAAAATCCATAGATTTATCCAATAACATAGAACAAAATTCTTGAATAAGTGAATAAGGATATGCACAAATTTACTTCTCAATGTGCATTACTTATCCTACCTCAATCATATAAGAAGTGAACATCATCAGCCTTATAAGATATGCCTAGCAAGAAAACTTGCCCACAAGCAAAGGAATAGTTGTAACCTTGTATTGTATGTCTACCTACAATATCAAGTGGATTATCCAAACACCTATATAAGTAGTTGCTTATTCCAAATCAAAAGAATAAAGGATAACATTGAACCCTACTTCCAAATATATATTGAAATTGCTAACATCATAACAAAATAGCACAAACTATATATTGCCTGAAAATAAATAATATAGATTCATATATTGATTTCAAAATAAAAAATTAATTCTAAAAAACCCTTGTATTTACCTGAAGTGGAGAAATTTTTCTTCATAATGTCCAATTGTTGAGCCAAGGGAACAAAAACTTCAAAACAACATCAACTTTTTGAAAGTATTTGTTCTTCCATCTCCTGTTTACCATAATCAATGACAATGTGCCTCCAAAACTTGCTCCCCATGACAATCCCACTGCAATCTTGTACCATGGAATTTCCATGCTTTTCTCTTGTTTGTTAGAAGATGTGGGAGGAGGAGAAGCAAATTGTGGCCAAGAGCAATTCTTTGGAAGGGGACAACCCCATAAATTTGGATTCCCTGTATATGATGATTCTGGAAATGTATTCAGCTTTTGCCCTTGGGGTATATTGCCTGAAAGGTTGTTGTTGGACAATTTTAATGTCCCCAAGTAGTTTAGAGAGTCCAACTCCATAGGAATTTTTCCAGAGAGTCTATTTGTAGAAAGGTCAAGTGAGTCAAGTTGAGTCATTGCTCCCAAACTATTTGGAATAGACCCCATGAGATTGTTCATAGATAGATTGAGAAGCCTCAAGCCCTTCAACTTTCCAAAATCAAAGGGAATTTCTCCACTCAATTGATTGTTTGAAATATCTATAGATGTTAAGGTGGAACGAATATAAGGGTAGTGTTGATCTGTGCCTTTGGAAGTTATATACAACTCATCCTCATATTGATACATTATGTCAAAATAATATTTTATTTCATTGTTGTCTATTTTATAGTTGTCTATTTCATAGTTGTTTGACAACACAAAGTCATTTTGACTTGGTGTAGCCATTGCTTTTAAATATAAAATATTGTGTGGAATAACACCTGATATACAATTGGAAGAAAGGTCCAAGATTTGGAGTTGCATTAGCTGGCCAATTTCTAAAGGAATATTGCCTGTCAAATTGTTCTCCCTCATCACCAATACTCTTAACAATGAAAGATTTCCAATCAAATTTGGAATCCGACCTGTAAATTGGTTTTGCCCAAAGTCAACAACTTGTAACCTTGTACAATTTGTTACTGAATGAGGGATTGATCCTTCCAACTTATTCTTTCGAAGAACTAATGAAGAAAGTTTGCTTAGTTTACCAAAGTTGTGAGGTATTCTTCCCTGCAAACTATTATTTGCCAAATTCAATATTTGAAGAGAAGCACAATTGGCCAAGTTGAATGGGATGTCACCATCTAAATTGTTGTTGGCTAGACTTAACACTTGGAGTCGTGATAAATTACCCAAGCTGGGAGGAATGTTACCTTTAAGCAAATTATCATTGAGTACTAAAATCCTCATATTAGGAGACCATAATGATGGAATGTCTCCACTCAATGCATTCTTAGACAAGTCTAAGGAGGTAATTTGCATCCAAGCTGAAGTATTTGTAAAAAGGCAGCCTTCCAAGTAATTTGCTGTAAGATTTATATATTGCAAGGATGGACTAATATCCCATAGCCAAAAGGGAATTTCTCCAACAAGGTTGTCCTTGGCCAATGTCAACTCCTCAAGTGAGTATTGGGTTGAAATCCAGAGTGGAATTTGTCCGTCAGTCTTACATGATATCAACTGCAGACTGATTAATTGAAAAGAGGGGATCCATGAGGTGCTAATGTTCAGTACACAATTGGATAAATACAATTCCTTTAATTTGGTGAGGTTATGGAAAAAAGTTTCCGAAATTGTTTGATTGTTGTCGAGGGACAGGGAGAGAACTTGTATGGAAGATGACAATGCTGAGGAAGGAATGCTTTCGTTGAATACATTGCTATCAGCATAGAGGTGAGTGAGGGAGGAAAGCCGAGCAAGGGAGGAGGGAAGGGTCCCACTTAGTTTGTTAGAGGAAATATCTAAGAGAGAGAGTAAAGAGAGATTGCCCAAGGAATCTGGGATGTTACCGCTGAACTGATTGGACTCGATACTAAGAAAATTTAGAGAGGAAAGACTTCCTAGAGAAGACGGTAAACTTCCACTCAATTGATTCTGGGTAAAAGCGAGAAAGTGTAAAGCAGAAAGTTTACCTATACAAGATGGTAAACTTCCTTTAAATTGGTTATCTGAAAGGTCAAGAACAGTAAGATTGGTAAGCAGACAAATAGTAGGGGGAAGTATCCCACTCAAGTTGTTATGATTCAAATCGAGGTAAGCAAGGGAGGAAAGGCGAGCAAGGGAGAAGGGAAGGGTCCCACTTAGTTTGTTATAGGAAATAGCTAAGTAAGAGAGTGAAGAGAGATTGCCCAAGGAATCTGGGATGTTACCGCTGAACTGATTGGACCAGAGACTGAGAAAATTTAAAGAAGAAAGTTTACCTATACAAGATGGTAAACTTCCATTGAGTTGGTTCCCAGAGAGATGAAGGTAAGTAAGATTGGTAAGCAGACAAATAGTAGGGGGGATTGCCCCACTCAAGTTGTTACCTCTTAAATAGAGGTGAGTGAGGGAGGAAAGCCGAGCAAGGGAGGGAAGGGTCCCACTTAGACTGGTATAGCCTAAATAGAGGTTAGTGAGGGAGGAAAGCCGAGCAATGGAGGAGGGAAGGGTCCCACTTAGTTTGTTAGAGCCAATATCTAAGTAAGAGAGTGAAGAGAGATTGCCCAAGGAATCTGGGATGTTACCGCTGAACTGATTGGACCAGATACTAAGAGTATTTAGAGACGAAAGACTTCCTAGAGAAGACGGTATACTTCCACTCAATTGATTTCTGCCAAGACGAAGAGACTTTAAAGAAGAAAGTTGACCTATACAAGATGGTAAACTTCCACTGAACTGGTTTCTACGAAAATCAAGAACACTAAGATTGGTAAGCAGACAAATAGTAGGGGGGATTACCCCACTCAAGTTGTTACGCCTTAATTCAAGATATTGAAGATGAGAGAGATTTCCAAGACAGAAAGGAAGAGTACCTGTTATTTGATTGCCCCTTAATTCCACGTGTGTGAGAGAACGGAGATCGCACAAGCTATCGGATAGGAAGCCACCGTCTAGAGAAAAGGTAATATTAAGTGTGAGCACGCGGTTCGTGTGGAGATCACAGGATATGCCGTGCCACGTGCAACAGTCAGTTCCATTCAACCAGGAAATGAGACTGGCATGGGAATCAATAAGCCGGGCTTTGAAGAGGAGGAGGGTTTGGGATTCCTTGTGATGGCACTTATACAGCCCATGGCACGGGCTTGCACAAATGCAAAGGAGAACAAACAATAGGACTTCTTGAAGAGCAAAGGCCATTTTACCGAGAAATTGGAAATGGGCAACAAAGACGATATCATTCGAGAGAGGGTGAGAGAATTTCAGTGAAAATACATAGCATGTAAAAGGCTATTTATAGAAGCCAATGGTGAGGCCTGATGAAGAGATTAGGATAAGGCTTGCTGTGGAAACGCAAACCCAAAGCGCACTTTAGCGGGGCTATCGCCGCACTCGAACGGCAAACCCTAAGCGAACGTTAGCGGGGCCATCGCCGCACTCCACGGCAAACCCAAAGCGCACTTTAGCGGGGCCATCACCGCAATTGAAACGCAAACCCTAAGCGAACGTTGGCGGGGTCATCATGCTTTTGACATTTGAGATAAATAAATTTATATTAAGGTGAACAGAATTCTAATCCTTGAATAGAATAATCAGAAAAACCAAACGTTCTACCTCCGCTTTTTTCGCGGCATGTCAATTTGTCCATGTGTGGTAATAATACTGGTAGAAAATGTTATGGATGATAGCATAGCACGAGAATTCTTTATAAAAATTCATGTTTTTAACAAAAGTTGGTGGTTAGGTTTTTTTAAGAGATTCAGGCTCAAACTATTAAATGATTAAAGGTTGTTATGAAAGATACCCAAATTTAAAGTCTAGTAAGAGGGGACAGGGCCTTCCCTAAAAACATGTGTTTTTAGGGAGACCGAGGCTCAAACCACTAAACTGTTAGGGGTTTTATAAAAGATACCCATATTCAAAGTTTAGTAAGAGGGGACAAGGACCCTTTTTAAAAACCACTAAACTGTTAGGGGTTTTATAAAAGATACCCATATTCAAAGTTTAGTAAGAGGGGACAAGGACCCTTTTTAAAAACGCCTGTTTTTAGAGAGACGAAGGCTCAAACCACTAAATGGTTAGGGTTTTTTTTATAAAAGATATCCATATTCAAAGTCTAGTGAGACGGGACAAGGACCCTTTTTAAAAACATGTGTTTTTAATTTGAATTTTTTATCACATAAACAGTTCAATGGTTAGGGCTTTGTGTTTTTTTAAAAAACCACCAAAAAAGTAAATTAATTAAATATTTGATATTATAAAAGATTAAAATTAAAAAAAATGTTAAATGATGACAATAAATTAAAAATTTTAAAAAGTATGTTTGGAAGATATAATTTGAGAAAACCCAAAACGCACTTTAGCTGGATCATCACGCTTTTGAAATTCGAGATAAAACTAAAATTTGTACCTCCGGTATTTTCGGGAAAGTCAAATTACATATGTGGGAATAGAAAATGTTAAACATGTTCATTGGAAATTGAAAAGGTGCGAAGACGTAAAGATATAACCATATGCTTTTTTTTTAAGAAGGTAAGACCCGCGACTTTATTCATTTAATTGTGATCTAAAATGTGAAGAAAATTATAAACAATTTAAATAATGTGTCCACAGTAAATATTGAAATATTATTTATAAATATATATATTAAAGTATATTTTTAAAGTGTTATATATTATTATAAAAATATATAGAAGATATATAATAAAGAATGATCATGTTATGTTAAAGTTGAAACACATATCATTAATAATAATTATGACAATCTCATAGCTTTTAGAAACCTACACTATATTCAATATAAACTATCCAAATCATCTATACTCAATATAATCTATCCAAATTATATATAATCACTCATCATGAAATACTAATCTCCATAAAAAACATGCATTAGATCAAGTGATATAGAAATACTTTTGCATTGCTACTTTTAGTAGAGAGACCTTGAACTTATTCCTATAGGGCTATAATTTGATTATCTGGATTTGTGGCTATAATATAGCTATCTTTATTAGTTAAAGTTTGCTGGAAAAGAATAAATAGTTATTTAATTGTTAAACTATTAAATGACGACAATAAATGTTATATATATGTATAAATTAAAATTATATTTTTATAATTGGTTATTATGGATTGAAACTAACCTTATTTGTATTACAACCAAATAGTTTTTTTTTTTAAGGTGAAAATTGTATTAAGAAGATAAATTCAAAGTTACAATAATTGGCCTACCAACCACTTTTAGCAAGCCCCAAGATCCTAATAAAACTAACTCTAACATCTCCTTAGAGTACAAATTTCTTAGTGTGATCCAAAGAGCAGAAACTCTTATCTTGATTATAATTTTCATTAATACTATTCCAAAGAACCCAAATTCGCTTCTCTCTCTTTCCATGACTTCGAGGGTCATCCCAAATTGGGACTAAGAGTACTACAAGTAGCAATGTGATGCTAGACCAAAGGCTAATCATCATAAACATATACCTTATTCCTACACACTTCATTACCTAAATCATTGTTGGCTAGTAATAAAACTTGTTTTTTCACCTCCATCCAATCTACAAGATCGTTAAATTGATCATATTTCAACAAGTATCCAACAAGATGCTCATTTATCTTTTTAGCCAAAAATTCAACCGCTGCATTCTTCCCTCTATCTAATAAACCATAATGGTACCTCAAATTGTTGCCAAATGGCTTTAATTTGACTCAATATGTTCTTGATCTACCATGCACTTGATCTAAAATTTCTAATCTCATCTAGCGAGCCCACCAAAAATTGATAGTTAGACTCCACTATGATCTTTCGAATTTTATTCTCCCAAGCATTGAGAGAACCTTGTCTAATTGCCAAAGCCTTTGCCTCACTATTTGTTGATACTTATATGCCTTCCAATTCCTAATGAATAACCTTCCCTTTATAGTATCTTCTAAGGAAACCAGTGCGTTTTACCCCTAGGTTATTCTTGGTTGCTCCATCTATGTTGATTTTTTCCCAGCCTAGGGGTGGGGGTTTCCAATCCCCATGAGTCTGCCTCAAGACAACATGCTCTAACCCAAATACCAACCCAACTGAACTAATTTATTTTTTAACCTTCTTCATTTTTAGACCTCCCATATATTAGTATATGTTAACTGTTGGTTGATACAGGCCTTGAAGAGATCAACCCATTGACTCCACAACTTTAAAGTCACACTAAAACAACAAATAATCTATTGTCTCCTCTTGGATATTGCACATGATACATTTTAAGGGGCTATGGAAACCTCTCTTTTGTAAGTTATCATAGGTGTGGAAGCTTCGATGCATAACCTTCTAGGCAAAATAAAAATATTTTTGGCCAACCCATTGCCAACCATACTCTATCCCATGGAATATCCAGCCACACTAGAGGCGAGGAAGCAATTCATTATAACCATCCTGGACTATATAGATGCCTAAATTCCCATGATCCCAAGTTATCTTATCCTCTTCCTCCTTTCTTGTAAGGTGGCATTGATTTAGTATCCTCTCTAAAAGCAATAACACATTTTGATATATCAGGATTGGCCACTCTTCCCATTACTTTAGCTACATAAGAGAGAAGGTCCCAATTTGCCTTGTATGTAGATAACATGTTGTCTTGACCCCACCTCTAACCTCCAGGTTCTATTGAAGGGGATACAACTCTAGAAATTCTAAAATTAAGGGAGGGTATTGGTCCAAAGAATTGATCCAAAAATTCACTTTATCCCCTCTACCCACTTTCCTAAATAGTCTTGGTTTTACCACTTTCTCTCTTAATTTTAACATCTTTCAAACAATATAACCTTGGCCACTCATAGGGATGTGACCTACTTTCTCATGGGGAATATTACCCAAATACTTACTAGTAATAAATTTGCTAAACAATACTTCTTGATTAGATATCTATCTCCAATAAAGCTTACCTTCTAGAGCTTGGTTATTTAATGTTGCTTTTTTAATTCCTAATCCTCTGCTTGCTTTAGGTTGGTAGATTTTATCCCAACTTACTAGATCCCATTTCTTATCCATACTTAGGCCATCCCAAAGGATTTTTTACATGAGTGAATACAGATTCCTCAAGATTCCAATTAGAGCCACAAGGATAGAGAACTTGTAAATTGGTGTTGCTTCCATAACTGATTGAAGAAGATTCACCCTTCAAAAGAAATCTAATAATGCATCCAATTATTTACCTTTCCACCAGTATTTTCCATTCCACCACCTTCAACTTCTTATAATGGAGTGGAATTCTCAGGTATTCCAGTGGTAAGGAGCCCTAAGAGAAACCTTATATGTTTAGAATCTAATCTTGGATCCCCCTTTTGGTATTAAAGAACACTATCTTTGACTTGATTGCATTCACTTCTTGGCCTATGGCTTCCAGATAGTTATTTATGGTAGCCTTGAGCATTTTGCCTCTCTAACATTGGCTACCTCAAGAAACCCTATGTCATCCACAAATTGTAAATGGATCAGATTCATCGCTCCCACTTGAACTCCTAAGATAACTCCTTATTATCTATTCCTTCAAAAAAAAATTCACAATCCTTTAATAAGAATAATAAATAAGTACAAGGATATAGGATAATATTATCAAATTCCCCTAGAGGCATGAAAGGGAACCAAGGGAATACCATTGATGAGGACTAATAAGGAGTTCAAAGAGACACAACTCATGATCCACTCTCTCCAACCTTGAGAGAAACCAAAGTTCTCTAACATTCGATCTAGAAATTGCCAAGGGACTCTATCATAGGCCTTAGACATGTCTAATTTGATAAGTATACCTCTTCGACCTTTCTAATGTATTGTGTGAACTTCTACTTATGCCAAGATTGCTTAATCCATAAATCCTCCTTGCTCTAGAGATATAATACTATCCAATACCTTCTTGAGCCTTTCAGCCATCAGTTTAGTAATTATCTTGTAGACTACATTACAAAGTATAATCGAACGAAAGTCTCCAAGGTTGGAAGTCTCCCACTTTATGAATCAAAGTAAGAAAAGTATGGTTCATAACCCATAACATGCTTTTATTTGCATGATATTATTCCACTACTTGGTTACATCCTCCCCTACATCATCCCAAAAAACCTAGAAAAATTCAATTGGGAACCCATCAAGGCCTAGGGACTATCCAGTGCTCATGTTGAAAACTATATGTCTCACCCCTTCTATATCCACATTTCTAAAGAGGGTATGGTTTTGTTCAGTTATTATAATCTATGGAATACAATTAAGTATCTCTTGTTGCACTATACGATTAGGATGGGCAAAGCCAAATAAAATATTTTCAAAGTAGAACTTTGTAGCTTGTTGCATACCTGGGATAGTGTCCATCACATTACCATGAAGGTCTCTTATGCTAGGAAGGGTGTTGGAGAGTCTTCTTGCTAAGGCCGAGTGGTGGAATAACTTAGTAATTTAGTCCCCCTCTAATAGCCAAGAAGTTCTAGCTCTTTGTTTCCAATATATCTCCTCATGTTTGTATATACTCTCTAACTCTCTTGACCATCTCATATTCTTGTTTTAAATCTTCTATGTTTGTTTGAATCTAAAAGAGTGTGGCTAGCTCCTCCATCCTTGCAAGTAGTGGAACTCTCTATATTTGAAAGTCTAATTTATTATTTCTTTTCTAGATTTTAAGTTGATATTTGACATGCTAGAGTTGTTTAAAGACTCTAAACAATGTTGTCCCATAGGCAAGGCATCCCTCATCCTACCAAACTAGGATTTTATCTCTAATCTATTTTTATAGAAAAAAAATATTAAACAAAAATGGTCTAGAGAAATATTTATGACCCATATTCCATTTCAAGAGAATTGGAAAATGGTGTGTTCTATACGATTAAGAATTTCTAGCTTGAGTGACCATCGTAGAAAAACCTCTTCAAACAAAGAATCTGTCTAGTTTTACCTTCTTATTTGCCAACCCAACTTGTTTGTTTTTCCAAGTATGAGAAGACCCCACACATTGCACATCAATCAAATTAAGTTGATTTACGTTACATATCATAAATTTTTTGTCCTAATCCAAATATGGGATACCCCCTTCATGATCCCTAGCTAGATTGAAGTTTCCAGCCACTATCCAATTCACCTCTTTCTTTCCTATCCTACTTTTTTGTAAATATTCCCATTGGAGGTGTAGCTCCCTAGATTATTTTGAACCATAGAAATTTGAAATCAACAAAAGTTCTCCTAAAATCTTACTCTTGAAGAGAGATGTGAGAACCACCTTTCCTACAACATGATAAATTGTTATCTAGTTTAGAGGATTCCACAAAGTCACTATACCCCCTGAAGAACCCTAGGATGCTACAACCATATGCTCTACCTATCTCCATATTTTCTTGGCTATTCTATCCATCACATGAATTGAATATTTTATCTTTTGAAGGAGAATAAAATATGAATGATGAATTTCAATTAAACTATGAAGAAAAATTTTATGAGACCTGTTGTTTAAGCCTCTAATATTCCATGATTGTATAATCATTGGAAACTTGGAATCCAGTAAGTATTAATCTGCTTTACTCTTCCCTAGTTTACTAGTCTGTCACCCTCCATTACTAGTTGCTCTCTATTTGATTTTCATCCTAAACTTTTGGCTTGGAAGTTTTTTAATCGTTTCTCTACCTATTGAATTCCAAAATCAGGTTTCTCTCTATATTTATCTTTCATTGAGACATATCTATCAACTAAGACCATAACAAGGTTGAGGTTCTATGAAGTTGTTGTGGCAATATGGTTTGGAATGGGATGGGTATTGTTCTCCAAAACTGGTTGAGTTATTCTCTGCTAGACTACTTCTATAATTTCAAAGGACAAATTTTCCCTTTGTGGCTTCTCCATTATAGTTATCTCATTCTCCCTATCCATTAGGGTATTAAAAATTTCATACCTATTTAAGTTTATTTATTTTGTCTGGTTTAATCGCGTTGTCTTCTTCTTTAGTTTTTCTTTCTCTTAGTTGCTTCAAAACCCTCTTCTGGTGTATTTAGGCTCAAGGTTGTGGGTTGAGCTTCTACCTTATTCTCAAGCATCTTGTCATCATTACCATTAGCCTTTGATGGTATGGGATCCTTTTGGATATTCTCAAAATACAATCAGGAAATATGTCTATGTTTATGACCAATCCTACACTGAAATGGGATTGCTTCATAGTCTATTTGTTCGACCCAGGTAAAATTCCCCATATCTATTTCTATTTCAGCTAACAATGGGTGATTAATATATATCTCAACACATATCCAAGTATAAATGGTTGAATCTCCCATCATTGTATATTTGGCTACTCCCAAATAGCATCCCAAATAATTGCCTAATCTCTCAAAAACTGGTTTGCAAAAATATTCCATTGATAGAGCATATAATCGAACCCACACATCCACTACAGTGGGTTCCATTCGTGGATCACATCCTAGCTTCCAGGGTTGCACAAAATGACTTGCTGCTCCATAGCTTCTCTTCCTTGATTCAAAATATTTATCCTTGCCTACTCGTGAAGAGAAACTCACTATATAGTATCCATTACTAATGATAAATATTGAAATGTCCTCTGAAGGCTCCCCTTTCTTTCAAATTGAAGAGGTCATAAACCCTGGAGATAATCTCATGCCAATAAAATTACATATTATATCATGGTTACTCCTATACAAAATATTTTTAACCACCAAATTTTATTCAATAATAAGTTTAGGATGGTGGGCAGCCTGGGAAAGACAACCAATAACTCTGGACTAGATGCCTTTATCCATATATTTCTTGGCTACGATAGAGAAGATGGATTTTAAGGCATCATTACTCAAATATTCATCCTCATCATCTTATCTCTCCCTCACTCTATATGCATAAGATTTCTTGGGAGAAGGGGCCAAAGGGAGGGCCCCCAAAGGACCCTCACTAGCATCCATGGATAGGTAGAAAGTAATTTTAATCTGTGTTCTTTATGTGACAAGATACAAAAATAAAAATTACCTACAATTTTTGAATAGTGTTGGATATGAAGAAAGCCAAACCTAAGCCCTACATTCCACATCCATTCCACCTTACTGAGGCTTCTACATGCAATGGTGATGGTACTATGTGCAAATCCTAGTAGAGCTCCTATTCATCTCCCATATTCTTGAATTATTCTGATGAAATCCTTATGCAAAGTTATTTTGGAAGGTTTGTCGAGATTGAACATCATGACCAAAGAGTGATAATACAACTTATTAATTATACATATATCACTTGTAAGTATTTGAATGTGGGTATCCTTAAAATTTTAGGAATATGACTAATTGAACCAATGCCATTTGATGTATAAATTAAAATTGTTATTCAAGTTAAAAATTTTCTATTATTATAAAATATTTTATAGCAATGAAACTTTCATGATAACATTAATGTATTATACTCATAATACATAAAAATTGCTTCAATTTCAAATTAGGTGTACAAAACAAAATATAACATGATGATTGTCATATCATGATCTTTTAACTAATCATATAGTGGTATAATTAAAAACCCATAATATCACACCATTTTTTTTAATTAGATAATAATGGGTTGTACTCGGGTGCCCCACCCTTGACAAATTACATCTCTCTTATTTAGAGCTTGTTATTTTATAAATAGATATGCTTATCATCTTAATTGAGATGCTATAGCTAGAAACCTATATCATTTTACATAAAATGTTTGAATTCTTGATTTTCATATTTTGGATCTTTTAATATTTCTATATGAATACAATTACTCCAAAATTTAGCATCTTTCTTGATATTTTTCTATAGCATCCTTCACAATGTCAAAACTTCACCTCTACTATCTATGCCTTGCATCTTAGTAGAGTAATATTTCCAAAACATCGCACTATCATAGTCCGCTTTACCAAATATAAATTGCTAGTTTCCTTCCTCACTGAAGTCATAGCTCTTCATTGCTCTTCCCATCGTTTGAACCCTAGTTGGAAAATATTTGCAATTTTGTTTTTTACAACTTGAAAAATTATCACTACCCTTGTTTCGAGTGGTTGACTTCACAAGGTCGAATCTCTCTCAATATTGCTCATATTTTTGCATATGACCACTCAATTTAAAGCTATTCAAATTCTACACAATTTGGTCCAATAATTAGTTGAATCAAATAACTCTTCATGAAGATATGGCTTCTAAAGTATGAGATATTTTTCAAGAAAAAACCCTAATCCTTATCACTTTGTAAATTTGTTTTTTGTGAATTGAAAAATTGTTACTACCCTTTTTTTGAATTGTTGACTTCATAGGGTCGTATCTCCCTCAATATTGCTTGGATTTGTATATATGATCACGCAATTTAAAGCTATTCAAATTTTGCACAAGTTGGTCTAAGAATTAGCTGAATCGAATAACTCGTTGCGAAGATATGGATCCTATAAGGAGATATTTTTTAGGAAAAAACCCTAATCCTTCGCACCTTGCAATTTTATTTTTCTCATTGTAAGTAGCCTTCCCAACCTTCCACTTAGCATCTCAGCCTTCCATTGTAGCTCCTTCAGCCAACCCAGCCTTCCATGCTCCTTCAGTATTATTAGCCTTCCACGTTCCTTCAGCCATATCAGCATTTCGTTGTAGCTCCTTTAGCTAGCCCAGCCTTCCATGCTTCTTCATACAACCTAGTATTCCATGCTTAGCCTTAACACTCCAAAGATCAAATCATCATTCAATATTCCACGCTTCTTCAACCTCCAGCCTTCCATGATCCTTCAACCTTTAGATATGTTGATCGTTAAAGCACAAGATCATTTGCCAAACCCCTTAGGGGGAAACCCCCTAGGGTTTGTCTAGATCATAATATCACACCATTATGTATAGGTTAATAAATTTAAAATAAAATATTCACATTAAGAATTTATATTTTTAATCACTTAAACTAAAGTATTCAACCAACAAGTCACACATGTACTGACTAGAAAGGTTAATAAAAAATCAATTACTCAAGGATCATGTAGATTGCACAATTCATAAGTCTTTCTATAGCCTACTTTCACCATGACTAGTGCTAGTAGCACCCTCATTATCTTTATTGGTCAGATAAATAACTCTATGCTTGGTTCCCACAAAAGCATCCATGTCAGCAAACTCTAGTACTAGAACCATCCAGATAAAGGATAGATAGAATAGCATCCCTTATTTGTGAATCCCACCATCTAGGAGGGTGGCCATAGCGAGTAAGATCACCTTTGTCTAATTCCAATTAGCTAAAACATCAAAAATCCTATTCTATTCTTGTTAGCTTTTGAATTTATAAACTTAAAGGAAATACAACCACAAATGATGAAGTAAGTAAGCTATAGTATATCTATGATAATTGTTATCAAATAAGCAAGTAAATATCATGAGAAACTTCTAAAATAACTCATGCAATAGCCATTATTGTAAAATCATGAAAATAGGAAACTTGATAAAATATGGATAGCTCTCTACTAGTACATGCTATGAATCATGCATACTTAATTCACCATTACAATGCATAGTCACACATATATATACTAGTATGTGACTCTTCACTTTCCTACCCTAAAGACACATGTGCATTCTGCATGATAGACACTTGTGCACATGCACACCTAACTAAGGACACTTGTTCTTCCTATTCTAAGGACTCATGTACATGTGGACTACATGCACATTTACATCATTGCACATTCTAACACTTGTGCATTTATTACTTCTTTCTCAAGTAACTACTTAACCTAAGATAAACTTCTAATCTAATAATGTACCCAAGGTGGTACATTGACATGTACCAAATAATGTAATATAATATAACACCCCCTTGTATTATATTATTTGGTTATTGAAGACTTTAGTCTTCAATATGGATCTTTGTATTTATCTTCATTCTTCAAGTGACCTTAGATTTGATCTTCTGCTCGAGCTTCTTATTTTTGCTTGACTTTGTATTCTAAATTTGGTATTATTACTAGTTTTATTCTTATTATATTGTTGAATAAGTTCATACCTTTCTTATACCCATCTCTATACCTTGATAAATATGTTTAAGAACTATCCAATCTAATAAATGATATTATTTGTACCAATAATGGCTTTATGAATGATTGGTTCCTCCACAAGTTTTACAACTATAGAGATTCCAACATCTCTCTATCTTATACCCATATTTACTATAATTACTGCACCTATTTTATGTTACCAACTCCCTTTGACCATTCTATCCTTCATAGCAACTATTCTTGTCAATCTCTATTACTAATTTGGGGTCACTATATTTTGTTATAAATTCAGTTCTCTACTTATTGCTGCTAGTCTAACCTGTATATTCAAGACCTTCATACCTTGATATGATTTTTGATGCTATATCTTCATATCTTATCAAATTTGAACAAAAACCATTAGTATGACCAATGCAATCATTATAATGATCTTTGTCAGTATCAATATGATTTTGTGCATCACTATATCTATCATCTATGCCTTCATTAATTCTAATAGCATAGGATTTTTCTGCACAATCATGAACTATATTCAAATCACTTGTATTACATATAGCATCAATCTTTGTAATAGGTTCATCTACTTTATTCAAGAATTTTAAATCACTAGTGTCAATGCTTACATTACAATATTTCCTTTTATTTTGACAAGAATCATGGTTTGCATGTTTATCCATTTAAACAAGATCACTAGTATCATATCATGCATCAATCATTAATGATTTTTATTCTATGGTATTTCAACATGAATCTACCATCATAGGTCTTAAGTCATTTGTATCATTAGAAGCATCTTTCATTTCTATATTATTCTTTACCTCTTCAACATTTTCTTGTTCTCTCATCTTAGAAATATTAAGAGTAAAAATTCCTTTGTAGATTATTTTCCATAGATTGATAGGTATAGTAACAAAATCTTCATAGTAATCATCAACATTATTAAGAACACTTTGCATGCATTTTTTAAGTATAGAATAATCCCCTTTTTCTACTTCACTAGTAATATCACCAACCTTGTTGTTCAAAGCATTTGTTTCATCAATATACTTGTTCTTCAAATCTTCTATCATGTCCTCTTGTCTTCTATTCTTGTCTTTTAGAACTTCATTAGAAAGTAATGCCATGTATATTACTTTTCCTATATCATTAGGTAATGTGAAAGCATATTTTGAGTTTTCAATTGCTTCTCCAATTTCTAAATTTAAATAATCTTCTAGTGTTGAAAAACTTTCACTTTTGGCCTCTCTCATGATTGATTGTAAAACCTTCTTTCTCTTTATAGATGTATTCTCTTGAATTTCATTTTCTCTATCATCTTTTGTGTGCATCCTTTTAGTAGTTGCAATCGTTCCTTAATATTTTCTAGTGACTCATCTTGAATGTAAATTTCTTATTCTTGAAAGTCTGAGTCTTCGTAAATGTAAATTAGTTCTTCTTGAAGACAAATTTTATTCTTCAACTAATTCTAACAATTCATGAAGTTCTAGTTTTTGAGTTTCTATTTTTGGATTACTTGTTTTCTTTTTCATCTACTTTTCTTTGCCATGTTCCTTTGATGTAGACTACCTTATGACTCCCTAGATAAGATATTTAGATTTTTGTAAACTATATTTGCAAAATTCAATATCCTAATTTGATGTAGTAGATCTTATCTCTCCCTATGAATAAATAAATAGAAAGCAAAAGATAATTTGATAATGTTTTTTGTTTCAAGACCTTTTAGTTGGATTTCTAATGTCTCAAAAAATTAATGCAAGAGACTAATGCAATTTCCATATATCAAGCAATTAATGATTTTCTCCTTTAATCCTTCAATTATCAATGGTTTAATTTTTCTAAATTCCAAGACACTAGAGTTTGATGTAGTATACCTTATAACTCCCTAATTTGAAATTTTAGAAAATAATATTTGCAAACTAATATTTTAATTTTTCCAATGTTGAAAACCTTATATCTCCTAATTAATTATTTGCAAATATATAATGTTTGAATTGCAATATACTCCCTTTGTTTTAATTATCTTCTAACTCTCTAAGGTTGATATTTGTTTAGTTCTTCAATTCAATGATAAATAGATTCCAACCTTATATTATACTCCTTATAACTCCTTAACTTTATAAAATGCACTCTTTAAATAAAGTAAATCATATACCTTAGTCCTTGTTTGAATTTTCCCTCTAGTTTTAGTGGCACCTTTATTTTGGCTTGACCTCTTCTTTGTGCTCAATCACGTGTTTCAATTTCTATGTTGTGTTTGTCCTCCTTGCTTTGTTTGACTCAAATCAGTGACTCTCAATCTGAAACTCTCCAACATGTGTGCTCAACCTAAAATGTGTGACCTTGATGTTGGTGTCCACGTGGGTCCCTTTGGAATAACGTCTCCTCACAAACTTGTATGATCTCAAATTACTTCCCACTAATCGTTACCTCCTCCCTAGTATTCATTTTAGCTTAATAGTAATTCTCACTTTCCTTCTAACATGGATTCAATGTTCCTTTTATGTAGTGTAACGGTTCTTTTGATGAAATAATTAATGTTGCATCCTTCGTTGCACGAATCAAGGTAATGCCTTATGATTTGTAACCTTCGCCTATGAATTCATTGGTTCCTGAGTGTGGCTTGTTCTCTCCAAAGGTTGGCACACAATATTAGGACTTCATTCTAAATAGCATTGAATGGTAGGCTAATATTTACTTATTCAAGTTAAAGTTGATGCCCTAGAAAGTTAAAGTTGATGTTCAGTTGATTTTGCGTATTCAATGTCAATTAGGTGAGACCTGATGCACTATCACTTAGATTTATTGAGACCAATCACTACATGCTCCACTTGATAAAATAACCCTAATAATAGCTATCTTTTACACACTAATAAATTCCAATGTAGCTCATGCTTAACTGTAACTCCTGTACGCTTATTGTAATCTTTGACTTCAACGTTGCTATCATGATTTTTACTCAAAATTGCTTGTATAGAGTCTAAAAAATACTTTCAATGATGTTGCTTGAGTGATGAAACTCTTGAGTACTCTCTAATGACAAATCCAATCAAGCTAATATCTCCAACGCTTGAGCGCTCTTTAGCTTTATCTTCAACTGGATAATGGCACTTCCAATCAGCGTGATGGCTCTTCTTCAGCGGTGGTGGCTTCTCCTATAGATGTGCTTTAACTTTCTTATCCTTGGTGACTATTCTGCTCGATATCCATACCTATTTTTCTTGGGTAATACCTTGTTATATTCAGTATTTGCACATTTAACCTTGTTGTACTTGCTTTTATATTTATCTCAGGTTTCGATCTAATGTGAGCACTATGTTCTTGGATTTTAGCGTTGGATTCTATGTCTCTAGGCACATTTGAAATCTTAGCTTATGAGCCCTTTAGATGGCTTTACTTCCTTAGAACTTTTAGCTTGTGCCCTATCCTCAACAATGGCTACCGCTTGTAGACTCCAATATTTTCTATGTAGATGTCTTTTGTATGATAATACTATGCACCTTGTATGCAATCTAGCCTCTAAAATGAAGTGTTATTTTGATGTTTTTTTTTTTTTTTTAATATATCTAACTCTATTCTTTATGTGTAGGTTTTAAACTTTGTATAAAACTATCTTCTGCACTTTCTAGAAGGCTATAATATGAAACCTTCTCATGTAACTTCTAAACATCAAAATTGGTGCTTAGTAACCTTAATAATAAATCGAATATAATATTTCAAATAATGAACCTTTTGCACTTGAGTTGCATACCTTTTCACCCTCAATTTGATGATGATGTTCTTGGTAATTTGGATCACCTAAATGTTGCCCTGTGCTGGATGAATTTATAGATCTTCCTTGCTATCCAAAACAACTCTCTACCTCACCTATTTGCAAATTTGAAACCCCTACAACTTTTTGCCTGAAGATGTAGTTTAGTGGCTTCAACTTCTCCTCCAATGTTTGGAAAACTTTTTGCCAAATCCTTATCCCTTGGGCTTGTTTTCGGATGGCGATATTTGTCCCAAATTCTTCACTATTAGGAGTTGCTCTAGATATCTCCTCTAATGAGGTTTGCCTATCCTTATACTTCTAGGTAGTTTGAGGACTTCAATATTGTAGCTTCTGAAATATGCAACAGGACCTGTGTTAGTCCTTCTCTATCTTCAATCTTGTGGCTCTCTCAATTTCCTATTGATCTACCTTGTGCTTTGATACCACTGTTAGCTTTTGAAGCTATAAACTTAAAGGAAATACAACCACAAGTGATGAAATAAGCAAGCTATGTTATATCTATGATAATGACTAACTAATAAGCAAGTAAATAACATGATAAACTTCTAAAATAACTCATGCAATAGCCATTAATGTAAACTCATAAAAATAAGAAACTTGATACAATATGGATAGCTCTCTACTAGTGCATGCTATGAATCATGCATACTTAATTCACCATTACAATGTATAGTCACACACACACACACACACACACACACACACACACACACACACACACACACTATATATATATATATATATATATACTAGTATGTGACTCTTCACTTTCCTACCCTAAGGACACATGTGCATTTTGCATGATAGACACTTGTGCACATGCACACCTAACTAAGGATACTTGTTCTTCCTATTCTAAGGACTCATGTACATGTGGACTACATGCACATTTACATCATTGCACATTCTAACACTTGTGCATTTATTACTTCTTCCTCAAGTAACTACTTAACCTAAGATAAACTCCTAGTCTAATAATGTACCCAAGGTGGTACATTGACATGTACCAAATAATGTAATATACTCTAATAATTCTCTGACCACATAATTATATTCAACTTTCAAAAATCCCATCTAGATTAATTGAAATTTCTCAACAATTATTTTTACTCTCCAATTAGCCTTATGATTCTTAAGAATATTCAAAATATTAATCTTGACTTGGCAGTCAGATTCAACCAACACCTTTTGCCATCCAACCTTAGAAACTTCTCAAAAGCCTCTAAGGATACCATACCCCTCAGTAAGGTTATTGGAAAGAATAGCCAAATTCTCAATAAAAGTGAAAACCAGGAAGCCATCTAAAAGTCTACCAATTTCTCCCACACTAGCTTTTCCAGGGTTCCCCCTAGAGGCTCCATTTGTATTGACTTTTCCAAAATCCTTAGGAGGAGACATCCAATTCCTTATTCTATCAATTTTTTGATTACTCACATTCCCTTTAATTTGGTTGCCAATAGTAGAGTGAATCTTCAATATTTGCATTACTTGATCCCATAATTGGTGGGAGTCTTGGGGTGATTAAGGAGCTACTGGACCGATTTAGCTAAGTTGGCAATGGTATTTTACCAAATATAGTTAATATACTTCCTTTTCTATTCGAAAATCTAGTTGTTTCTTTCCTTCCAGATATTCCAAGGTAGGATGGTTGTTCCCATCCAAACTAACTGCCTAAAAAAATGATCAACAGCCTCATATTTAGGCCAATCCATCTATAGTTGTTCAAGAGTAGAAAAATTGAACCACTATAAACCGAGTAAGATAGGCATTCTTCTCCATAGCTCAAAGGCTAATGGACACTCAATAAAAATATGGGTAAGATTTTCCATATTCTTTCCACACATTTCACATATAAATGGGCCATGAAAAGCCAAATAAAAAACCTCACCTTAGGTCAAATATTTTAAGCCCACAACTATGTAAATATGTCATAGGATTGGTTGGGATTATTATGGGATAAGGTCAAATAATAACCTTCAACAATAGTATACTTACCCTTAGTAGTGTTATTCCATCCAAAATAGTCATTATCATGGGACCAAGAGAGAGATATCATATGAACAGTATGTTGGATATCTTTCCTTTGCATTTCTAGAATTTGAATAGGTCAGTCCTCAACAAGGATCTAATATCTGCCAACATTTAAATTATCAATCTGGTATCGATATTAATTAGCTACCTTTTTCCAGTTAGCTTGGTGTAGCTCCTCCATCCAAGGCCTCCAATCAGGGAACTAATTTATCAAAGTTCGGTGATTGTCCCAAGAATCTATCAAAAATTTACCTATTGATAATTTTAAATGATCCAAAATAACTTCTTATTTATCAAATCTTCACCAGTCCTAAGAAATACCAAAATGGGAGAACCTCTAGTAGGCAGTTGATAGTGAACAAGGTCTTCAAGAATTTTATTTTTAGCATATTTAGCACGAAGATTTTTGGCCCATAGAGCATTGGGGTTATTCAAAATCCTCCAATACAACTTTGTAGCTAAAGCCTTATTGTTTGTAATAGCAAATCAAAATTCTAACCCTCATTCATGCTTGGGAAGGCATATAGTATCCCATTTTACAAAGGCCCATTTTATTTTTCTCCTTAGTACCACTCTAGAGGAATAGATGATTGATTTGATCCAATTCTCAAAGAAATGCCTTGGGAATATTCAGCACAACAAAAACATAAATAGGTATATCTTGAAGGACTAATTTTACTAAGGTAATTCTACCCCTAGATGAAAGCCACTTATTCATCCACTTTCTAATTTTCTCCTTAACTCTGTATAAAAACCAATTCTAGACTTTTTTATTATCTAGATATTGATAGGAATGCCTAAATAAGTGATTGGAAGGGAGGAATTATATCTTATTTTATCTAGAACCATGGATTCTTGTCTGGGAGAGTAGTCAAAGAAAATAACTTTTGATTTATCTTCATTGATCAATTTTCCCATAGCATTAGATAAACAACTAATTATTTATTTAATTCTAGAGGCTTCCTTAACCGTAGATTTACCTAACAAAGTAGAGTCATCAACAAACTAAATATGAGAGTTAGGCTTGGCTCCATGAGCAATGGTAACTCCCTCAAGGGTTTGTTATCTTTGTTTTTGGTCATATTCCTACCCAAGAATTCAACAAGAATGATGAATAAATAAGGTGAGAGGGGGTCTCCCTCCCTAATACCTCTGGAAGCTAGGAATAGTCATGAAAGGAAGACATTGATAAGACCTGAGTAGGACACCAAAGAGATACATCCCATAATCCAATTTTTCCAATCCTGAGAGAATCCAAATTTACTCATTACTTTGATGAGGAAGTGCCAATCCACTTTGTCATAAGCTTTGGATAAGTATAAATGGATGAACATAGGTGGAGATTTTTGCACTTCTATGGAATGGATGGCTTCTTCAACAAGAACTATCTCATACGCAATTTGTCACCTTTCACATTACCTCCTGATTTAGGGGAAATAATCTTATGCAAAAGTGGTTTCAGTCTCTCTACCATGATCTTGGTAATAATTTTGAGAAGAACATTACATAAAGCTATTGGTCTAAAAGTTGAGATATGTTCTGTATCTTGAGCCTTTGGGACCAGAGCTATATAATTTTTATTTATTACCTTCAAAATTTCTTTGGCCTTCCTGGATTCTTCCACCACCTCTAATAAATCAACATGAAGAATATCCCAAAATTCTTGGTAGAATTTGATGGGAAATCCATCAAGCCTCGGGGTCTTCCCTTTTTGTATTTTAAAAACCACTTGTTGTAGCTCATTGATAGTAACTGGAGTAGTCAAAATAGAATTCTCCTTATAAGTGATAAGAATAGGGATTGCTTGAAGGATATTCTATTGAGAAGCCAAGTCATGAGATGTTGCAATGAATAGTTTGGAAAAGCATTTGACTGTGATAGACTTCATGCGATCCCAAGTTTGGATAGAGTCTCTAGAATTTAATTTCAAGGAAGAAATAAAGTTGTGTGATCAGCTAGAAGAGATTTATGGAAGCATTTCATATTTCGATCTCCTTATTTGAGCCATTGGATCCTAGATTTCTGCTTCCATAAGAGCTCTTCTCTTTTTTCCCATTCCTCCAACTGTGTTGCGAGTCTAATTTCATCTATACTTCTACTCTCAGTGAGACCATATAAATGGATTTGTTCATTCAACTCTTCAATATGAGCAATCACTTGTTTCTTTTATCTAATGTCTCCAAACTCCTAACTCTAAATCTTGATTTTGGATTTGATGTATTGCAACCTTTGGGTGAAAAAAAATATCTTAGTTTCATACCTTGGTTTACCTTCCTACCACCATTATTGCACTTGGGGTCTGTAGAAACTATATTTGAGCAACATTAACTAAAATCAAAAGGGTAAAAAATTGACCTTGGTTTTCCATATTTCAACCATGACTAGCCAATGATCTAAACCAACATTGTTAAGAGTTTTCACCTTAGAAATGTGTCCATGGATTAAGAAATTGTTAGAGAAAAAGAACCTATCCAATATCTCCATGATATAAACTAAGCCTTACCTTCTGTTAGACCAAGTCATGAGGCCATTATTTGGCTAGATTTCCACAAGGTGAAGGTTTACAATATATTCACTCATGAGGTTTGAGATCCCATCCAGATTCCTATTTCCTCCTCTTTTCTCATCCAAAGAGAGGATGGTAAGGAAGTATCCTTCGATCAAGATCCAATATTAAATAAAATTGGAGATAACATAAGTTATATCTTTAAATTTTCTTTGTTTTTCCTCCAAAGTAATTAAAGTGTAAACAGTCAAGTATAGCATAATTTGGTTAGATTGTCTACTTTGTGAAGCCACATCCAAGAGACCCTAGTTACCAACCATGCGGTGAATAATGATTTATTTTGGGTCCTAGAGGTAAGCAATTCTACCAAAATCCCCATGGAAGCTAAGGGAAGTAACTTTACCGACCGGCCAGGTTTTACTTGTAATTGGCTCCATTTCCTCTATTGACATCTTTGTTTCCTAAAGGAAAACCAGTTGTGGTTGGTTTGTTTGAATCATTCTTCTTAATTAATTTTATTTTGAAAGACTCCCTTTGAGTCCTCTAATATTCCAAGTGATGATATTCATTAATAACAAGGCTAAAAATATTTGTAAGGGCATTAATATTACCTTTCTCTACAATATTTTCACATTCTTTTACCATATGATGTTGATTAGTCATGTGGCCTGCCTTTTGGTTAGTGTCCATCTTCATTTTTTTATCTGTTTCTTGTCTTACCCCAATTAAATTTGGGATAGCTTCTAACCCTGAAGTATGTGTATATGAAACCAAAGTGTTATTGGAAGGTTCAACAAAGTTTGTCTTGGGGTCTAAATTATTTGAAGTTTTAGCATTTAAAATATTGTTCTTCTTGTCTGTGTTTTATCCCTTAATTTTTGTTAAACATATTTGATTTGCTAGTTTGTCTCTAAGTCCTTCCTTGCATCTTAAAACTATGTTTCTAATATTTTTGTCTTCATCGCTTGATCCTTCATAATTGGTTTTTTTAGTGTTCTTCTTCTTAGGCATTTGGAAACCTGCTAAGTTTGTGTCCTCTTTCTTTTGATCTGGAATCTTATTTGGGAAAACACTAGTCAAATGATCATATTCATGGTATATTATGCAATGGAAAGGAATGTTATCATACTCCCAAGTGTCCTTCCCAAATTGTAATGAGATAGTTTTTGGAAAGAGTTTGTTGAAATCCATTAAGACACAAATTTGTGTGTACAGTCAATAATCATCATGAAATTTTTAAAGTTTTTTTTATTGTATAAAATACAAACCAAATTCTAGAATTTAACTAGAAGGCCAAAGAGTCTAACCCACACAGGTCATGTAGAAGGTATCTCTTCTTTGGATTTAAATTTAGTGTGCCAAGGCTTCATGAAAAACCCCACCCTTCCAAAGAACCAAGGATCCCCTTGAAATATTTTTTCTTTGTCTTCATCATTAGCAAAAATAACAAGAAAATAATCATTGGGATAAACAGAGATTTTGTCTCACCTTTTATTTTCCAGCATTTGCAACCCACACTTTGAAAGCATATTGGCTTGGAAAAAAACCCAAGAAACAACAAATAAATTCTCTTCTCTCCAGATCTTCTATGCCATCCTGAATGTCACATATTTTTAGCTTAACTATTGGGGTTCCATATACTGCTCCTAGACATACCAACTCAATTTTTTTGGGATCAATCTTAGGTATTATTAGAGGTCTATGAGAAGCCTTAAGATTAATGTTAGCATTAGTATGGGACTATCCACAATGGAGGGCATCCCTAAAATTTATTTTTGGGGTCAAATCCTTGAAATCCTTACCCTTGAAAGGGGTTTTCATAGTGGATCTTTTTTGGGGGTGTTCCTTAGCATAATTATTGCTTAATTTCTAAACCATTTTTTTCTTTTCCTAAGGAGGCTTCTCTTATTTTATCTGCAACTTGAAACTTAGTTTCGGGTCTCTTTAATCCATGTCTTGGACATTGAGGAAGTATGTGACTTTTGATTTTTTCTTGGGTGGTAAATTATAAGCAGCTTTTAACCAAATATTTGGCATAAATATTTGTTGAATGATAGATTCCTAACCCATCACAGGTCTCATGCAGCATATCTCACATTTATATTGAGAAAAACAACAAAAAAGTTGATTTCTAGGGCCCTCAGGCGCTTAAATACAACCTCTACCATCTCTTGTGCTCAATCCACAAACAAAACCCTCACACAATCACCTTTGAAATCCTAGCTTCTACCAATTCATAATTTCACCCAAGCACTTTTCCCTTCAATTTGTAAATCTCCTTCAATTGAAATATATCTCCATAATTTTTAATTGTCAACTCGATCCTTGTAAATTCTGCTAGCCTTTGCATAGTTTTTAGGTAAAGTTCCATATAATTTTGAGTAAGTGGAAAAAAAATTCTTCATCATTTTAAAAAGTACAACCTCCACCAACTTTCCATTGATTTCCTATGGAAGCACTATCAATATTAATTTTGATGGATCCAATCTTTGGATATTTCTATTTTACCATAGATCAACATAGAACCTTTATGTTAACTCCATTGTTAGATATGACCCTTTGCATCTATATTTTATTCTATAAACATTGTACAAGAAATAAATAAAATAATTTCAAACATGGACGTGATTTTGATATTTATTTTATATGGTTTATTTCAATGCATAGATTTCAACAAACAATGGTAGGACCAATCCTCCACATAATGCAATCATCCAACTTTTCATCAACTCTTTCAATGTTGAAGGAGTTACCCAATATATCCTTATTTTCTAAAAAAGTATCCCTAAATGGTGTAAGCAAAGGGAAAATGAAGAATTAAAACATGATACACGCTTAAAAGGTCCATTATATCCTCTTCTTTGCAAACTCCCACCTCTAAGAATTTTGCTTTGGTCTTTGAACCAAAGGAATGTTGATGCCTTAGGGAGAGCCTCTAGAGATCAAATATTCTTTCAAGGGAAATCTTTAATGTTGGGAAATTTTGATTGCTTTAAATGTTGGAGTATATTACATTATTTGGTACATGCTAATGTACCACCTTGGGTACATAACTAGAGTAGGAGTTTACCTTAGAGTAAAGGTTGAGTAGTTACTTTATGTAATATAATAAATGCATAAGTGTTAATGCAATGATGTAAATGTGCATGTAGTCCATATGTACATGAGTCATAGGTTAGGTAGATGAAGAGTCATGGGTAGATGAAAGGCCAAGGAACTTATCTCCATATATATATATATATATATATATATATATATATATATATATATATATATATATATATATATATCGAGAATTGAGTGTAGTTGAATGAAGTAGCATTAGTAGCTAGTTAGTATAGTGAGTACAATGTAGATCCTTCATGTATTTTTTGGAGTGTTCATATCCTCCATTATATTACATTGTACTATTTTTGTGAGCTTTCATTAATGGCATATTTCTGAGTTATTGCAAAAGTTTCTTATATATTTTTCTTGCATATTATAGTGTCATTATCATATAGATATCATTTCTTGTTTATTTTACATCTTGTGTTTGCATTTCCGTAAATATAAATCATCAAAATCTAACAATGGTATCAAAGCACACAGTAGATCGATAGGAAATAGGGAGAGCCACAAGAGAGATAAAGAGGAGATAAGAAATCTCATTTTCAAATTTTTGAAATTACATTTGGCTAGAGTCTTTCCATAGAGTTGCAAAAAAACTCATGAAGACTAGGACTCAACATTGATTCCACTAGATTGACAAATCAAGTAATGAATGTTCATTTTCTCAAGATTTAGATTTTTTCCATTACAGTTTCTCTAATACTTTGTTGCAGAAAAAAATGAGATTCAAATAAAGTTTGGAAGCTTCTTACAAGAGCTAGGAAGAATATCTTCTTTGAAATCAATCCAATACCTGAAGCAACAAGTTGAATATTAAATATTTGGAGGCCTAATAAAAAGGTCTTGTTGCAAGATTTGCAGATTGAAGACTCCATAGCTGAATATTAAGAAGAAAGGAGGTCAAAGAAGCCACATTGAAGACTGTAGATCAAGGAGGTCCTAGAAAGAATACCCCATTGAAGGAAGAAGAGTCTCCAAAAAAGAGTCTCAGAGAAGATTGGATATTGGAGATCTTCATTGAAGATTGAAAACTTCACATTGAAGAAGTTGAAGAGACCCATAGAAGGTCCCATTGAAGAACTTCTAGATTTGGAATATTGGAGATTGAGAAGGACTAGCAAAGGTCCTATTGCAGATTTCAGAAGTTGCAGATTTTAGATATCCAAGAAGAATATCTCATTGCAAAACATCCATAATTGAATATTAAAGAGATCAATGAAGGTCTTAATAAGTTATATATAGAGTCATAATTGCAATGAGATCTTCTTCAAGGAAGGGTTATCTCTTCTTAATAAGTTATATATAGAGTCATAATTATATAACTTATTAAGTTATATAAAGAGATCAAGGAAGGTCATAATTGCAATACTTTATATATAATATAATAATCTCACTAAGATGGTGGTTGTTTCTTAAGTGGTCTTGTGTTCAAAACCCCTTGAGGGTGGTTGTTGATGTAATTTGTAAACGTTCTCCTCAAAAAAATAAAAAATAAATATTTAAATTATTTATATTTTTCTTGACTTCTCAGGTTAGATTGAAATAAAAAAATCTTGTAAGCCTGACTTGGGAGGAAAAAACATATAATTGTGTTCTTCTTGGTGTCTTCCAATTTCTAATTGACATTTTCTATCTGCTTCCCGAAAACAATGAAGATACAAAGTTAGTTTGGCTCCGCGATGCAAGTCTAGTGACATATTCATGACTAAAATTTCATTCCAAAGTAATACCTATCTATTTATCTAAAATTTCAAAACCGTGATATTATACCTCCGCTTTTTAAACGAAACCAAATGTTTGGGGTTTGCACGTAAAAAAGCAGAGTTACAATGTTTGGCTCAGCGTGAAATTGAGCAATCTCCTTCCAACCATGACCTCTCGTAAAGCCGATAGCTATACTTTAAAGATATTAATCTAAGTTATTAAATTTTTTTTTTTTTTTTAAACATAAAAAAAATATGAATATTTAAATGAAGGTTTAATTTCAAATTTAATAAAGTATATATATGAATAAGTTATATTGATTATAAATAATTTGGATAGTGAGATTATTGTATCATTGATGGTTTATGCGGAGATTATTATATTATTGATGGTCTATGCTTCAACCTTGACATGGCCATTTTTTATTGTATATAATAATTTCCTTAAATTTTATATGTTTTATATTTTGATAATAATATATAAGATATATACTTAACAACATTTTTTTTTGGTAATATTAAGATATGGGGTTTTTTTTTACAACAAATCCATCGAGGAGACACACATCCACCCCCTCACACACTCACCCACGCCACGGTTTGAACCTTGGACCTCCCGAAGAAGAGCCAAAACCCAAACCGTTGCGCTGCACCCCTAGGTACAAAATTTATCTAATATTAAGAAGTGGGGGTTTTGACCAGGAATCCCCCAACCTATTACAACAACTCCACCAGGGAGTAATGTTGGGTTTTTAATCCAACCGTATATCCCCCTTTGCATTGTCGAGGTTCGAACCGTGGACCTCCTGTTCAACATGGCCAAGCTCGCATTCTCCTCACCACTTGTGCTACAAAAATACTTTAACATTCATTTTAATATATATATTTTTAATAAATAATATTTAAATATATACCTTTTGAATGTAAACACATTATTTAAACATAAATTTAAATTAATTACAATTATCCCCACTTCTTAGATCAAATTGAAATTGCATGTCTTAAAAGTCTATGAGGCTAGGAGGATTGGTAAGCTGAGGCACTTATCGAGAGGAGATTTAGGTTCCAATATCATGGACGTGCCCATGCTAATGAGTGTCATCAACTCTTCATCATTTAATCATTATGTGTCAATCCAGGGTGGTGTCCAAGGCTATATACGAAAGCAGGGGTTAACAGACTGATTTTTAGTTCATCTAGATCATGGCCTTATTCATGGAATAGTTAGTGTTTGGGGGTGTCAGGTGTCCCTTTTAATCTCCTAGAAACTAAAACTGAGTGCCTACTTATCCTTGCATAATTGAAATTCACACAGTTGCAGAAAAGGAAACCTGGACTATTGCAAAAATTGAAGGTAACAAAATTTAAATGACAGGAAATACCCAAATTGAAATTGCAGCATTTACTATAAAAACAATGAAAATTTTCTGAATTGAAATATCACACCTGCAGAAATAAAACAAACTGATGAAATTCAAGAACTGACAAATAAATGTTGCAGAATCTGTAACCAACTGTATTGACAAGAAATTCTGGAAATGTTGATTAAGAATGCAGAATGTGAAATAGGAAATACTATGTTTAAATTCTATCCTAGATGATTCAACTATCATGCATTCATGTGCCACATGTTCTATGGAGTCTAAATTAATATTAACCATGCAAAAGTTGACAGATTTCTGCTGATTTGCTGCAACAAGAAATTAGCAGAATTCTGGCAAGAATAATCCCTCTTCTGGGCCTGGAAGTGGCCCTTGCTTCCTGAACCAAAAGAGGGAAAAAGTACTTGCTCTACACTATCAAATCCTCACACTAAACTCAGAAGCAAACATGAATGACAAATATTGCACCTTTATTTCATTCTCAGCATATCAGCAGTGCAGGGGAAGTTCTGTAGACTACTGATCTATTGTAGTACACAATTACAACACTTGGACTGCTCTATCTCCTAGCACCTATATCCTCTATCCTATATGCTCAACCAAATGGGAGCACTTTATTTATACTAGCAAGGTACAACAATGATAAGGTTTGGTGCTTCAATACAGGACTGTTACAACTATTGTAGGACTGTGTTTCCCAAAAATGTAGGGATCTGATCCATTAAACCTTATCCATTCTAGCTGTTGGCTTTATCTGGTGAGGGACAGGTGTTGGAAAGGATAGGGAGGTCCCTAGAATAGTTGCAACCATCGTTTACCTCCCTTTTACTGCAATTAAAGATGCATTTGACCAAATTTATGTCTTCTGCGCTCATTTCGAAGTTGCTCCAGAATATCAGGTAGCAGAACAGAGTTGGCATTAATTCATGCAACAGAAGCATGTGTGACCAGTTGTGATGGCAGAAATAACCTCCATAGGTACCCAGATGACTGATTCCACCTTTTGTATGAGTTGGAGTGGACAAATTCCAAGCCATGTTGTATATGTACAACTGGCTAGAATTTGTATGGAAAAATTCCTGTTTTCTACACAGTCAACTGCTGACAAAGTATTTGGCACCTTTAGATTATTCAAAATGGGTGAATGGTAGGGAAAATTTGTAAAAGAAGCACAAAACTAAATAGATATCAGTACCTTCATATTACAATTCTAATTTAATGCAAAATATACTAAAACATACAACTGAAACAGATTATAAAACATAGATAAATTAGTCAAAATAGGTCATATGCACTTTATCATTCCAATATGCAAACATCATCATATAATGCATAGTATCACTAAAATTAGTACAAAAACATATCATAAGTAGTTCCAAATAGTTTAATAAGTTATCAAAAGCAGTCTTTGTATGAGGTAATGTTCTGCCTCATCATTTCCCCCCAACCTATTGCAATGCATGTCCTCATGCATTCTGTTCTGCTACAACAACACAAAGATCTATGTCAAGATAGCACTCAACATATTTCCATAGTCTACTTCCAACCTTGTAATATCCTTTGTGCTCTTTGATCTCCCTGAGCCACTCTTGGAATTGATCATCTGATTGAGGGTCATTATCAAAGAAATATGGAATAGGGATGATAATTATTGGATTCCTATACCTGAGACCTATCCATTGCTCCTTTACCTCAAATATGGTCTGGATTATACATTCTGCCCTTCTTCTAGACCACATCAGGTTATTTGGTGAGATGGGTTCTCTCTTCTGTAGTGATATAGGTAACTCTCCCCATCTATTTTTGCAAGTTGATAAAGCATCAACAAAAGATGTTGCACAAAAGGTTTGAAAACCATCTATGCATTTTTGCAAGTTCCCCAGATACATTTTTCTTACTCTTTCATCCCTCATTAGAGTATAGTGCTCACTGGTGGAGGTCCTATGGTTCAGGTGAACAGGCCTAATGAGCAAAACTGCCTGTAATTCCATGGCTTTGCTGGTTTTCTTTTCCTGCTCCCAATATATTTGATTCTGGAGTGTAGACTGAAAAGCCCTAAGCTGAAGATCACCAGTGAAGACATGGGGAAGGAAGATAACTTCTGTTGGCAAAAAGAAATTGTGTAGGAATAACTCACATAGCAAATTTTGGTGTTCTACAGAACTTTTCCAAAAAGCTTCCAAAAATTCACCAGGTGTTTCCAATTTGTGAGAGAGACTAGAAGTGACCCTCATCATTTGCCAATGAAGGTATCTCTCCTTTAACATTAAGCTATAGAATCTGGCTGGCCTCCGACACTGGACCATACATTCTACAATCTGGCATACGTCCTGCACTTGTTCCTTCAATTTTTCAATTTCTAATTTTTTTGTTCTAACTCTTTTGTTAAGGTCTGTAATGATGAGACCTTTCCTTCTAATTGATGATATTTTGCCATCCAATATGCCACATATTCATTATATTTTGTAAGTGTGATTGTGTCTGGTGATCTAACAATTGGTTGCATTTGAGGAATGATATTAACCTGGATGCCTATATCCACCTTTTCAATTATAGGGGGATTTTTTTGTGTTCCAATTTCTACTAGTTCAATCTCAGGTGCATTCAAATTAACAAGATTTTGAGGAGACTGTGGAATTACATCTTCTTGTACTATTATTGTTCTATAGGTGTTATTGATTCGGTTATTTTGTGTCCTGGATGCTCATCCTTATCTTCTTCTTCTTGTGAATTCTTCTTCTTCTATTCTATATTGGTGAGTTTCTTTAGTTAATATTAGCTAATTCATCTCTAAGTCGACTAAGGAGGCTCTACTCAAAGTGTTAATCTAGCCTTTATAGTCTCTATCTCTTGCCATAACTTAGCGATAGTATCATATTTCTCTTTCAGGAAAACTTCACTCTTGTTCAATCCATCCTGTCTGAGTTTTTATTACACTCCTAGTACATGCAAGAGTCTTTATGTCTATTTCTTCTCCTCTTTGTGCTTAAATCATCTTTCCCTTCCTCACTCTTAGATTCTTCCTCAAAATTAGGATAATCTACAAGTGGTGAAAAAATTTCTGCAATAGTGGTGTGTCCCTCTACTTCTTCTGTTATGGTTCTATCTTCTAATCTGTGGGTAATTGAGGGACATTGTAGGCATAGCCATATCTGTTGCACTATTCGTGCCCTTGGTACTTATATCTTCAACTTTCTCCATAGTTTCTTTCACCTGTAGGGTATCAACATGTGTAGTTCCTTCTTCCTTTTCCACATCACCTATGTTGGTGGATTTCTTGAAGTCTTGAAGACCTTCTCAATCCTGAAGTTGATTGCTTTCATTTCTTTTTAGATTGTGAAATAGAGCTTGTCAATCCTAGGGTAGGGTCTACTTCAGGTGTTCCCTTCTCCATCTGCCCTTCCCTGCTTGAACTTCCAAATTGCTTAGTGGACTGAGTGGGAAAAATAGTTACATTTTTAGAAAATGTAACCTTCCTCCTCTTTCCTATAGGATCAATCTTAGATTGTTTCTCTCTTTGCTTCCTTGTCCTGGAGGATGGAGGTCCCTGTGGTGAGGAGGGAATTTATTTTTTAGAGGATTCAGTTTCAATTTCATGTTCAGAACTTTCAATTTCTATTTCTGCTTTAGATTTAGGTCCTTCAACCTCTACCTCTTCTTCAGATCTAGGGCTTTCAACTGCCTCTTCCTCAATCAACTCATTCCATGCATGAAAAAACCTATCAAAGCTTCTAGGGTTTCCCTTGAAGTGATGTCTACATATAATCTTGATTAGGCCATGGTGTTTGGGAGACCCTTTTCCTGCTTGGTACTTTTTGGCCATATTTACTAGCTCTTGATATAAATACAGAGGAAGGTTTACCTTCAGTTCAGGGTTTGAGTTGCCATGATGAAGATGGGTTAAAATTCACATATGATGTCTTGAGAGGATAGGGAATTGCCCATCGTAGGTCAAAAACCTAATGACCCATACTGCAACTTCATCCCAAGGAGGTTGTAAACTTGTTCTTTTGACCCCCTTGTAGATATTATTACTTAATATAAACTCAGTGGGCCTATCCTCATTTTCCCTAAATTGATTTACAAGTTCAACTAAAGTATTTTCCTTGATTTTCCAATTTGAACCCCATGCAACGATAATTCAGTAACTTGGTTAGAATTTTGGGGCTTACCTGGATTGTCATGCCATTGATATGAATTTGGTTGTTGTGGAAGGTACGTGCGAACTCAGTAGCCAACCCTTCTGAATACCCATCGAACTTGTGCAAGAAGGGCATAAATCCCCCTTCTATAAAAATTTGCATGGACTCCTCATATTTCTGCAAAAATTCTATGTTATCCGGTTCAATTTTGTTCTTCTGTCCACCCATTGTTAATTTCCTGTGTGCAGAGTATCTCAGGCTTACAAATTTTGAACAACAGGTTTTTTTAGTTTTTGAAATGCTTAAGTTTGTCAATGGTAATGCTCGAGGGTGAGGAGTAAATAGATGCAATGCCAGAATGACTTCAAAATATGCTAGGAACGTGAAATTGGAATGTGATGACAAGTTATTGCACACAGAAGTTATCATTAATTTTTACTGCATGTTATAGCTATCGGGAGTGGCATGGCATATTTTATGAAAGTTCTTTTAAATAGATTTTGAATCGTGTGCCAAGTGGTCACGTGTTGTAGTATTTGAAACTCCATGCCCTCCTCAAAATTTTGCCTTGGAACTCATACTTGAAACCTGCGTCCCAAGTGCTATTTCCAACCCAATTGGCGCAAAACCTTAGGAACTCACAGAAAATTTGATTTATTTGACTTTTTAGCCATGTGGTTTCGGAGTAAAATGAATTAACCTTTTGTTAATTCATTCCAATCGGTTTTATCGCATAGTCCATTCTAGAGCATATACCCTTTTCATTCTAAAACTAATTCTAAAGCTTTCATTCGAAAACTTGGTATGTGCATCAGGTTCTTTCTAGAGCAGTACCTTTCAAAAGCATTTGAAGAGTCTTTTTTTTTTAGACTATCTTGATAACTTTTTTGGAACCAGACCTTATGTATGCTTTATACTAACTAGGGATATCATACACTACATAATAAATATTTACAATATTAAAATAGAAAAAGGGCACATACCTGAAGAAACCATTCTATCTACATTTTGTACAAATGTTGTTTTTTGTTGATTTTAAGCTGACTCCTCATAGAGTGTAATAGGTGCAATCTGAAAAATAGTGAAACAGAGGTGAGAATGAATGGAATGGTAAATAGTGAAACAATGGTGAGAATGGATGGAATGGTGGTGGGTCTATGAGGCAAACATGCTGAAAAACCGGTTTTCATGTAAGCCCAATTCAGATGCGCCTCAAAGAGGTTTTCACATTCTGAATTATTATTATTTTTATATATATTTTTATTTTTTTTATATATTTTGGTTCATGTCACTTGATTGAGTCCATCTTGGAAGAAGTGGTTTCTTCCAATACTGATACATCCAAGTTTCCTACTTGCTTGAGAAACTCCTCCTTGGTTAACGGTTTGTGATATATCCGAAGACGATGACCGTTAACCACCATCTTCCTTCTTGAATCATCTATTGGTGAAAGACGTACAACTCCATTTGCAAATACCTCCTCAACCTGATAAGGTCCGAGCCATCGAGTCTACAACTTGCCAGGATAGTCTTCATATCATGAGTCAAACAACAAAGCCCAATCGCCTTGTTGAAATTTCTATTGTTGGATATGACTATCATGCCACAACTTGCATTGTGATTGGATCACCTCGGTCTGGTGCAATGCATCCCTCCTTAGCTCATCCAATGCATTGAGCTACAGAATTCGGTCCGTTTGTGCCTGTGACAAATCAATACCAACTTCCAAAGCAGTTCGAAGAGTTAATAATTCAAATTCAATAGGCAAAAGAGGCTTTTTACCATAAACCAATTCATATGGAGTAAATCCAGTAGTGGATTTCCAAGTAGTGTTATAAGCCCAAATTGCTTCAGGTAACTTCTCCATCCAATTCCTCCTATGGGCTGCTATAGTTTTGGTTAAGATCCTCTCTAATTCCCTATTTGTCACTTCAACTTGGCCATTGGCTTGTGGATGGTAAGGTGAGGATTTTCGGTGTTTGATTTCATATAGCTTTGTAAAGGCTTCAACAAATTTTGAGGTAAACTGAGGTCCTTGATCTGTGGTGATGGATTGTGGGGCCCCAAAATGTAGGAAAATCTATGAATATAGGAAATCAACAACTTTTTCTTCTCGAGCATGCTTAAAAGCATGGGCTTCTACCCATTTGGTTACATAGTACATACCAAGATATGCACTTTCCCTTGGGAAGGAGGGTCAATGGGTCCTACAAAATCTAACCCCCACCTCTCAAATGGTTCTGTTCCTACTTGAGGTTGTAATGGCATTTCACTAGTGAAGGTAGGTTTTCCCATCCTTTGGCATGCATCACAATGTCTAACATAATTTTTCACATCTTTATGCAAAGATGGCCAGTAATAACCAGTACCCAAGATCTTTCGAATTGTACTCTTGATTGAATAGTGTCCTCCTGAAGGTTCATCATGACATGCCCATAGGATATCATATACCTCATCCTTGCGGATGCACCTATGCAAAACATGGTCAGGACTGCATTTGAAAAGTAAACCTCCTATCCATTTAAAAGAAGAACTTTGCTTGATTAACTGTTTCCTTTGTTTAGGAGTAAAGTGAAGAGGAATTTTTCTTGTAGCCAAATAATTAGCTATATCTGCAAACCATGGAGACTGCACAGAAATAGCAAATAGTTTCTCATCAGGAAATGCATCTTCAACCAACTCTCCTGTATCTTCATTTGGCAATCTTGATAGAAAATCTGCAACTACATTAGCTTTCCCTGGTTTATTAACTATAGTGATATCAAATTCTTGCAATAGTATTAACCAACGAATAATTCTTGCACTAACCAGAGGTTTATTCATCAGGTATTTAATGGCAGCATGATCTGTATGAATGAATACCTGATATCCTGTGATATAGTGTCGAAACTTATTAATAGCATATACTACAACTAAGAATTCCTTCTCAGTAGTAGTGTAGTTCTTTTCAGCTCCTGTCAAGTTTTTACTGATGTAATAAATGGCATAATGCTCCCCATTGTCAATTTGCCCTAATGCAGCTCCAATAGCAGTATTGGAAGCATCAGTTTGAATATGGAAGGGCAATTCCCAATTAGGTCCTCTCAATACAGGGGGAGTTGTTAACTTTTCTTTTAATTCCTCAAAAGACTTTTGACACTCGGTAGACCAAGAAAATTCAGAATTTTTCATTAGTAATGCAAACATTGGATTGGCTATGGTACTGAAATTGGCAATAAATCTGCGGTAGAAACCAATGTGTCCCAAGAAACTCCTCACATCAGTTTGAGTTTTTGGAGGAGGAAGGTTTTTGATGACTTCCACCTTTTTAGGATCAACCTTGATCCCATAAGAGGAGATATGATGACCAAGGACAATCCCTTCCTCCATCATTAAGAAGCATTTCTCAGGATTAAGAGACAAATGGTATGTTTCACAACGTATTAAAACTTTTTCAAGTTGTTCCAAAGTATATTCAAAACTATCCCCAAATACTGTGAAATCATCCATGTAAATTTCTACACTCTCATTTGTCAAATCAGAGAATATGGCCAAAACAACTCTTTGAAATGTTGTTGGAGCATTACATAAACCAAAAGGTAGAACCCTATAAGCAAAGGTTCCCCAAGGACATGTGAAAGTAGTTTTCTCTTGGTCTTCAGGTGCAACTTGTATCTGATTATAACCATTGAATCCATCAAGAAAACAGAAAAATTTCTTGCCAACAAGGGTGTCTAATACTTGGTCTATGAAAGGTAATGGGAAATGGTCCTTATGTGTTACCTTATTTAACTCTCTGTAATCCACACACACTCTCATTTTCCCATTTTTCTTTGGAACAATGACTAATGGAGAAACCCATCTACTGTCTGATATTGGATAGATGAATCCTACATCTAAAAGCTTTTCAATTTCTTCCTTGACAATATCTTTCAAAGCAGGGTTCAAACGTCTTTGAGGTTGTCTCACAGGTTTAACATCTTCAGTGTATATTCTATGTGTACACACATCAGGGTGAATGCCAGTCATGTCCTTATAACTCCAAGCAAAATCCTGAACATGTCTCTGCAAAACAACAAATAATTTGGCTTCTTGCTTATTAGTCAACCAACTATTAATGTTCAAAAACTTTCCTGGTTGTATCTCAATCTGCTTAATCCCTGGATAAATAGAGTTGCCAACCTCATATTTACTGATTAAAGCATTTAAGGGACAATGATGTGGCTGCAGAGTATGAAATACTCTTGATTCTGGTGTAAATGTGATACCTGATGGGATCATTTGCATAGGACAGGTGAAAGAAGTCAGAAGATGATGATGCCATCCATGTGGCAATGTGAAGGAGCTTTCTTGTAGTGGAATAGATGACAGATGTTCAGCAGTTTGTTCTTCATATTTCCATAACAAATGATGGACAAGAATTTGATCATCCCTAAGGCCTTCTTCTTGCAATGTTTTCACCAAAACTATTTCATGTTCAAAGATTTCTCTTTCCGGTGAATTAAGTTCTTCAATATGTTCCTTTACTACAATGGTGGCCAAGGTGACAATAGTTTCCTGTTCTTCATCAGACTCAGGATACCATATCTGTCCAAAAAATTTGGCTGAAGGTTGGGCTGGTGGATACAAGGAAATATTTTTCAGGTCTACACCATTTGAAATAGTCATCTCACCTGACCTGCAGTCTATAAATGCAATTGTAGTGGCAAGCCAAGGTCATCCTAGAATAATAGGATAGCCATTAGCTGAGTTTCTAGGCTGCAATACTAAGAAATCTATAGGATATTCCCAAGAAGACACTTCAATGGCAACATCCTCTAGAATTCCTTTCGGTTTGGCCATTGACCTATCTGCCATTTCCAAAATTGTGGTAGTAGGACTAAGATTATTGAGCTACAATTTTTGCATGGTTTCCTTAGTCATCACGTTGATTGCAACTCCTAAATCAATAAGTACATTTGGAATTTGAACTAACCCAATAGTAATTGTAACTACTGGACTCCCTGGATCACCATATTTGGGGGTACTAGTTTTCCAGAGAGCAGGTCAGCCAACTTACCTTCTACTTGCACAGTCTTAGGAAAGGCTTTCTTCTTCCTGCCAGGTTTCCTAATGCACAACTCCTGAATGGTTTTCTTAATCAGAGGTACATCCTTTATTTCCTACAACAAAGGGAGTGAGATAGACATTTTCCTCAATTCTGTGATTAATTCTGATTTAGGAGGAGTGATAGTGTGGTCAAACCTTTCAGGATACGGAAGGTCTATTGAGGCAGGTTCAATTTTTCCTTGTAAACTTTCTATTTTTCCTTCTTTTTGCTCTGTTTGTGGTTTTTTTGGACTTGAAAATTCTTGCTTTCCATCAATTTCTTCAATAGTGGGTGGTGCAGGGTCAGGTAAAACTTTCCCTGAATGTAACTGGATGTTACTACAGTCAAGGACATGGACTACAGCAGTCTCTTCAGACTCAGCTCCATAAATAGGGGTTGCTTGTCTGTTGTTATTGGGGTTAGCCATAGGCTGAGCTGGAAGTGGAGGTTGCTTAACTGGTTGTGATTGTTGTGGTGGCATTCTTCCTTGAAAGTTCTGATTAGGAGCTGGCAGCAGGTTTTGAGTCTGTCCTTGATACCTCTACTGCCCTTGATATGATGGGTATTGTGGCCCCCATCTCTGCCCAGATTGTTGATTCTGTGTCCAAGGTGGATTAATAGGATTCCATGGTTGATTCCAACCAGAATGTGACCAGTCTTGAGGGGCTGACCAAGATTGATTCCATGGTTGTGAAGGTGGTTCTGAATATCCCCAAGGCATATTCCAAGGATTTTATCCCCAACTTGTAGGAAAATGAGGGGCATTCTGGTATTGTGAAAAGTTGCCTCCTGGCCTCTGCCCAATAACATTAAGTTCTTCAGTTTGGGTTTGCAAAACATTTTTAAGGTGAGGCAGGAGATGGCACTTATCAGTGTTATGCTCTTTTGAACAAATGCCACAAATAGTTGAGATAGAGGTTCTATCCAAAGGACAATCATGTAGGGCATGCTTATTCCTGCATCTAGGACAATAGATAGCTAGGGGTGGTGAAGAATTGGATTTTGCATTCCTTTCCCCTAATGCAGTATTTAATTGAACAAGAATATCAGTTTTCATGTTAGCCATTTCCTCCATCAAATATTTTATATCAGTATTACCAGGATTCCTTTTCCTTCTTCTTTGCCTAGTGCGGGAATAATTTCTGCACAACTCTACAATATCATTAATATCAAGTTGGTTTATATCTCCTTTTCCCATTAAGTCCAATACTTCTCTAGAATCATCCTGCAAACCTCTCAAAAATATAGTTTTTAATAAGTCAGTTTCCACAGGACCACATCTCTTTTGGATAAAGGTAAATCTATCAAGATAATCCTCTAAGTTTTCATCCTCTTCTTGTCTAATCCGAAATAACTCATCCTTCCTATTTCTCACTCTACAATACTCCTGATACTTATCCAAAAATGCAGTTTCCATTTGATCCCAAGTGCGGATTGAATCTGGTTCAAGGCTCATAAACCATCGTAAGGCTGCATCTTTGAGTGTAGAGGGAAATAACTTCAATTTTTGGTTGTCATTGACATAGTCATAAGTCTGACATAGGACCTTGAATTCAAACAGAAATTGATCAGGATCTTCAGAAACAACTCCCCTAAATATTGGCAATACTGAGGGTGAAATTGTTTTCATAGGAGCATTCTGAGTAGGATTCAGACGAATAGGGTATTCAAAAGTTCTAACAGGAGGATTGTCAGCATCATGACCAACAATGTCCCTATCACGTTCTCCTTGTTCTGCCATAGGTGCTTCTTCAATTTTAATTTGTTCAACTGGTTCAGATGGATCAGCCCTATGGGTATGTCTAGAAGCAAGTGCCTCTAAGAGCTCTTCTTGCAAAGATCCTACAATTTTAGTTGATGAAGAAGATGATTCTCTTTTAAGTCTTTCAGGAAGTTCATACACAGGCAGATCTTCACCTGATCATGAAGAACGCCTTGGTGGAAAAGAGCCAGTTCTGATAAACCTTCCTCTTTCGTCTCTTGGCCTATGCATTCATGCCTATTTACTAAATGAACTAAACCTCAGGTTTCCAAAAACTATTTCCTAAAATAGGATAGTTTTTGGACTACTAGACCTCTCCTAACAACACCTAAGTATCCTCGACAATGATGCCAAAAATGATGAGTGTCATCAACTCTTCATCATTTAATCATTATGTGTCAATCCAGGGTGGTGTCCAAGGCTATATACGAAAGCAGGGGTTAACAGACTAATTTTTAGTTCATCTAGATCATGGCCTTATTCATGGAATAGTTAGTGTTTGGGGGTGTCAGGTGTCCCTTTTAATCTCCTAGAAACTAAAACTGAGTGCCTACTTATCCTTGCATAATTGAAATTCACACAGTTGCAGAAAAGCAAATCTGGACTATTGCAAAAATTGAAGGTAACAAAATTTAAATGACAGGAAATACTCAAATTGAAATTGCAGCATTTACTATAAAAACAATGAAATTTTTTTGAATTGAAATATCACACTTGCAAAAATAAAACAAACTGATGAAATTCAAGAATTGATAAATAAATGTTGCAGAATCTGTAACCAACTGTATTGACAAGAAATTCTGGAAATGTTGATTAAGAATGCAGAATGTGAAATAGGAAATACTATGTTTAAATTCTATCCTAGATGATTCAACTATCATGCATTCATGTGCCACATGTTCTATGGAGTCTAAATTAATATTAACCATGCAAAAGCTGACAGATTTCTGCTGATTTGTTGCAACAAGAAATTAGCAGAATTCTGGCAGGAATAATCCCTCTTCTGGGCCTGGAAGTGGCCCTTGCTTCCTGAACCAAAAGAGGGAAAAAGTACTTGCTCTACACTATCAAATCCTCACACTGAACTCAGAAGCAAACATGAATGACAAATATTGCACCTTTATTTCATTCTCAGCATATCAATAGTGCAGGGGAAGTTCTGCAGACTACTGATCTATTGTAGTACACAATTACAACACTTGGACTGCTCTATCTCCTAGCACCTATATCCTATATGCTCAACCAAATGGGAGCACTTTATTTATACTAGCAAGGTACAACAATGATAAGGTTTGGTGCTTCAATACAGGACTATTACAACTATTGCAGGACTGTGTTTCCCAAAAATGTAGGGATCTGATCCATTAAACCTTATCCATTCCAGCTGCTAGATTTATCTGGTGAGGGACAGGTGTTGGAAAGGATAGGGAGGTCCCTAGAATAGTTGCAACCATCGTTTACCTCCCTTTTACTACAATTAAAGATGCATTTGACCAAATTTATGTCTTCTATGCTCATTTCGGAGCTGCTCCAGAATATCAAGTAGAACAGAGTTGGCATTAATTCATGCAACAGAAGCATGTGTGACCAGTTGTGATGGCAGAAATAACCTCCATAGGTACCCATATGACTGATTCCACCTTTTGTATGAGTTGGAGTGGACAAATTCCAAGCCATGTTGTATATGTACAGCTGGCTAGAATTTGTATGGAAAAATTCTTGTTTTCTACATAGTCAACTGCTGACAAAGTATTTGGCGCCTTTAGATTATTCAAAATGGGTGAATGGTGGGGAAACTTTGTAAAAGAAGCACAAAACTAAATAGATATCAGTACCTTCATATTACAATTCTAATTTAATGCAAAATATACTAAAACATACAGCTGAAACAGATTATAAAACATAGATAAATTAGTCAAAATAGGTCATATGCACTTTATCATTCCAATATGCAAACATCATCATATAATGCATAGTATCACTAAAATTAGTACAAAAACATATCATAAGTAGTTCCAAATAGTTTAATAAGTTATCAAAAGCAATCTTTGTATGAGGCAATGTTCTGCCCCATCACATGCATAGCCAGTACTCTGATTTGAATCCTATGCGTGTTGTGCCCGATTTACAGTTCATTCCCTGCATATCTGGTGGTCCCCGTCTCCTGCCGCGTGTTGAACCAAACTTATGACGATGGTACGAACCCGATGCGTCCGACGGTCCTCATATCACACCACCATCAACAAGACGGATGGGTTTGTTGGATGTAGTTGTTGATGGTTGGAACCCTGCCATGGTTAGAACCCTGCCTTGGCAGTTACTACAAATTGTAATTGTACTCAATTCACTTATATACCCAAAAAAAAAATGCATGTCTTAACAAAAGTATTTTCCAATTTTCAATTGATTGCTATTATCAACATTTTTTATCCATCATTAGCCACCCATTTCCAACCACAAATTTAACAATTAGCTACACATTTTTATCCACAAATTTATTTTATCTTTAACTATCATTACTAATATTTTCTATTCACATTTTAAAATTCACCACTCAACACATTTTCTACCACAAGTTTAGTTTTCTCTTGCAACTATCCACATTTCTATCCACAAGTTCGATTTTCCCTCATGACATTTTCTATCCAAAGTTTGGTTTCTATCCACACATTTTCTATCACAAGTTTGGTTTTCCTATCACAAATTTGGTTTTGACACATTTTCTATCTACATGTTATCACAAGTTTAGTTTTCACACATTTTCTATCCACGAGTTATCACAGGTTTGCTTTTCACACATTTCCTATCCATGAGTTTGGTATTCTTTCCTGACTTCTTAGGTCACATTGAAATTGAACATATATTTATCTTTTCACACATTTTCAATGCAACACATTTTCTAACCACAAGTTTGGTTTCACACATTTTCTAACCACAAGTTTTGTTTCACACAGTTTCTATCCACAACTTTGGTTTTCTCTCACGAATATCCACGATTTTCCACACATTTCTATATAGTTTTATCTCAAATGTCAAAAGTTAGAATATCCACACATTTTCTATGGGAGATACTAATATCCACGAATCTCTCCGAAATATTTCATCGCTTTTATCCTTAAATATTTCGAATAATCAACTATATGGTAATATCCCTAATCTCTAGACAATCTTACATGGCTCTTATCTTTAGATATTACTTCTAATCAACTAAAAAGTGAATCTCTAAGCAATCTTCCTTCACTCTCCTACTTATCTATTTGCCACAACTTGCTAAGTGGGACACTTCCCTTGCCAATTGCTAAGTTGTCCTCCATCACTACCCTCTATGCACACCACAATGCATTGAACGAGACAATTATTTCCTCAAGCATTGCCATCTTCTATCCAACATATCTACCTCTCCTTAAACAACAACCAGACAATTTCAGAAACATTTTTTCACAACATCACGAAATTAAAGGCGTAATATCTATCCAATTGTGTTTTAAATGCTATTCCACTCTTTATCTCAACTCAGTTCTTACTCCAGGGCTTAACTTTGGCTGACAACAATCTTAGTGGAGAAATTCCCTCTTGGCTATGGGAAACCTCCTCGTCTTTATGATACATAAAATTGACAGGAAATCATCTGCAAGGACGTATTTTCACAAATAGTTCAATGTGGATGCAATTGTACACCTTAGATGTGTCTAAAAATATTTTGAGTGGATATCTTCCATCGTTGTGGTCTCCTTATACAAGATGGTTGCAACTCAATGGCAATTTGTTTATAGGAAATGTTCCTTCAAGTTTAGGCACTTTATCTCAACTTAAAGTGTTGAATTTTGGCAAACAACCATTTAAATGGAATCCAATTGTTCTTCCCTTCAAGTTTTATATTTGGGGAAATAATAGCTTAAAGGGACAGATGCCTTATGAGTTTGGTAGACTATACTGGCTTTAATCATTAGTTGTCCGGAATAATATGTTAAAGGGACTATTCCCTCCCTTAATAGCAAATTGTACAAATTTACAGTTTCTTGTTATTGGAGACAATTCATTTGAAGGTCAAATTTCAAAGTTCACTGTTAAAAGTGTTGGTGATGGAGGAAAATGATTTAGATTGGCCAACTAACAGAGCTTCACATATTGTACCTGTCTTCCAATAGTCTTTTAGGCTTTATCTCACTAAGTATTTTATCCTTACAAGCAATGACCATTGTAAAAGAAGACGGCTTTATGTTGTCCCAGATCAAAGATGTATGTTTTGAAGTTACCAAAGGCATAGATTTACAATATCCCTACATACATTTTAAAATGATATTTATAGATCTCTCAAATAATAAATTAGAATATCCTTACATACATTTTAAAATGATATTTATAGATCTCTCAAATAATAAATTAGAAGGAGAAGTTCCTTTCCAGAGTTGATGTTTCTCAATCTATCTATGAATAATCTTAATGAATGCATTCTAAATAGTTTGGGAAAAACGAGTCAACTTAATGAATGCATTCTAAATAGTTTGGGAAAAACGAGTCAACTAGAGTCTTTAGACCTTTCTTGGAAACATATTTTTTGGAAAAAAATTTGGAGAACTTGAATCTCTAAACTATTTGGGATACTGAACTTGTCTAACAACAACCTTTCAGGGAGTAAACCCCAAGGAACAAGGTTGAATATATTTCTAGAATCGTCATAGTTAGGGAACCCACATTTAAGGGATGTCCACTTCCAAAAAAAATTGCTCTGCCTACAATTTGCTCCTCCTGCTCATGCTATCAAGAGAAAAAATAGTACAAATATTCTGTGGTATGAGATCACATTGGGATTGTCATATGGAGTAGATTTTGGAGTCACCACATTACTTAGTGTAGTAAGAATAAGTTGGAAGAAGAAGTATTTTGAAAAGGTTGATATTATTTTAAAGTTTTTATTTCCTTCGCTCAACAAGTGATATTATGAAATAAAGTTTTCTCGTTTCAAATGTAAAAAGTACGTATTGGTTTTTTTTTTAATTTTTTTTAAATTTTAAAATAATATATAAATTTGTCATAACTAATTTCATGCAACATATAGTTTTTAATTTCACCACTACTCATATGCAAAGGTGCCCTAATATATTTTATTTGTTTGGTTATGGTAAAAATGTACACATATCTTTTTGAATAATCTATTTATATTTATGGTGGATATTCAAAATAAAGTCCAAATCATTCCTTTGGATATAAGGTCTTTTGTCTTTTTGGTCATCTTTTTGTCTTGTTAAATATTTCTTGTAAGTCTAAGGATGTAAGATGACCATTGTACTAAGTTTTGGTTATCTCCATTTATGAGATTATTTAAATTATATAGGAGTGAGTTTATTTATTTAATTTTATTTTTTATCATTATTATTTATGTTGTAGACCAAGGAGTTAGTTTGATGTTGTTTTAGATTGAAAAAAAAAATTATGTACTATATTTTTGTGGATTTCACAAAAAAAATATTGCCTTTGTTGCTAAAGTTTGTATTTCTTTACTTTCTTTGTATTTGCCTTTCCAATTTTTAATCATTTCATATACTTATTTTTCTCTAAAATATTTATAGGTATTGTCTTGTTGTATGTAACTTAATTTATAATGGTTCTTGCAGGTTACAACATTCCACATGTGATTATACCAAGACAGCTACTTAACTAGTTTAGCATCCACAATGACTAACTAGTAAACAATATTTTGTGTAAGGTTCAACTCTTTGCTTCTCCTTAATTTTTTTTGCAAGATTAATGTGCTATATCTTCATCCATGCTAGTGGGTTAGCTACTTAGGTTTTTTATTGCTTGTAAAATTGTGCATTTTCCCAATGACTATAACCAACACATTCATCCTAATTCCAGTTGCTTAGGTTTTTTATTGCTTGTAAACTTGAACATTTTCTCAATGCCTATAACCAATGCATCCATCCTAATTATAACTAAGTATTATGTAGCTTCCTACCACCAAATCATATTTCTGTTTGTATGTGATTGAATCAATTTCTGAATACATGTTAATGGAATATTTGTGTTTGTTATTCAATTTTTCTTTACTAAATACTAGAACTAGAAGAAGAACAAGAGGTATTGATGTGTGCTATCAGCACGATCTACGTGAAATTTGGTGTGGACCATAACATGGCTAGAAAGTTCTATTTTTATTCAAAAATAGGATCTTCAAAATCTATGCCATTAGGGGTAGAGACAAAGTGCTACTCAACAGACAACTCACTATCATTGGTTACTCATCTAATATAGACTCTTCATCTGTCATCATGGTGATTGAGAGATGCACTCTTCCTAAGAATATCAATTGATAAAAGCTGAAATTTTCAAGCTCATCAATGATCAAAGAAGCAATTCATTCTAGATTTAAACAAAAAAGTAAGCTAGAGAAACAATATTCTTTGAATCGGCACTTGACTGAACTCCATGTTGGTTGATGTGTACTTGCAACCGACGAATTTGTTTCCCTTATTTTCGAACTCTCATTGGTACCAACTCTCATTGGTACCACCTTGAAAGAACCCTCGTCTCATTTTTAGTTTTGGACCTTTTTAGTGTTTCCTTATATTCTTTTTTATTTTATTCAGCATCCAAAAGACTAATAATGTGTTTTCTTTCTCCTCATGTTGGGACCCTTGCATTGACATGTCTTCTCATGGTTACTTGTGATTAGTGTCAAGTGCATGGCATGATATTGAAAAATTATGGTGGATTTGATTGCAAATCTGCTTTCTATGTTTCTAAATAGTATCATTTGTGCATTCTATGCATATTTTGAATCAGTGTCAACTTTATAAAGTGCATGCATGATATTGAAAATTTATGGTAGCTTTGATTGCAAATCTAGTTTATATGTTTCTAAATAGTATCATTTGTGCATTCTATGCATATTTTGTACCGATGTCAACTTTGTATCTTGTATGCCTTTGCTACCTTGCAGGTTGAAAGAAGTGATGTATTATTTTTTTTTTATCCAAAAACCCCAAGAGCACCCACTTGTAGACATCAAAAAAATTTCAAGTAAAATCCATGACAGGTACTCTTTAGAAGGTTATCTCTTGCATGTGGATGGCATTTTAAGTATATCCTAAGCATTCAAGGACAAATTAAATCCATTAATATTTTTAGTGTCTTGAATGATGTGGATTTCTAGGCTAAACAAGTTTCCCACTTACAAAACACTTTTCATGGAAATATTTTTAAATAGGGAACCACTCACTCTACTATATTATAACATCTAGACTCACACACCTATCTCGATAGGAAAAAGTCCATCACACAAAGTAATCTTCTATTTTTCATGATTTTAGTTTTCACTTTTCAACCCTTTGGCTTCAATGCTTCAAAAGCAAATGTGTGTAGGTCTTCTATATTAGGAATCAACTACCATTCATTTATTTTTAATTGCTACCTAAGTAAAGTATTGGACATTTCTTTGAATGGATACTTATTGTTTTGCCAAACCCTTTGATTGTTCTTATTTTGCAAGGCATGTATCCATTTGGTTTACTCTTTGTTGACCATTTCTTTTTTTTTAAGAAATCTATGTTTGTTTTTTTCTCAATCTCATTGTGTATTGTATTTTTGACGAGTCCATAATGTGTATTATGTAGCTTTCAAATGTCTTTGCACTTCCCCCATTCCTAACTTGGGTTTGATTTTGATTCAATGTTCATTTCTAAGGCAAAGTTTACTTTCCCCTCTCCTCTTATTGCTTTCATATTCTTGGCACAAGATTATCTCTAGGTGTCTCTAGGTTATATTTAATATCCAAGTTATGTGAGTAATAATTTTATTTAGTATTCACCCAAACCTGCCTTAAATTTAGCATTTTCATTGTGCTATGGGAGGTTAACTATGATTCTATGGTATCTTCTATTTTTCAAAAATAGATTATTCGGGGATAAATCTTAGATATAGTCATAATCATCAAAATCCTCGATCTATGATTCTATAGTATCTCCTATTTGTTTTGGTTTAAAATTATCAAATCTTTATCACTAAGCCTATAGCTTATTTGTGGATTTATTATAGTAGTTGGGATTTATCTTTTTGTGTATTCCTTTTTTAAGGAGCTATGAAGGCATGCTAGACAAGCCATAGCTTTAGTTTATTAAAAATAAATGTTGATATTTGGAAAATCTAACAGAGCACAAATACTAATAGATAATGGGTTGTACAATATTTGGAATATCATCCTTCCCTATTTAGTTGTGTTTGTTATGTGTTGGTATTTTCTTGTTTATCTTCTGCTTGCAATAGTTTTTGTTGAATATATGTTGTATACTTTTGCTATGAATTTATTCTTATATGGTAGAATTTATTTATAGTTTTACCATAGTATGAAAACATGAGCATCCCATTTTGATTTTTGAATGCCAAAATATCTTGTTGCTAATAATCCTTTATTTAGTGGAAATGTATTCATGGTTTTACACTAATATACAAATGTGAATATATATTTTTTTAAATATGACATTGACATGCTATTTTCCTTTCAACAATTGGATGGTAGTCCTTGTTGAATAATATTTAAAAATGTGTTTTCTATCTTCTCCTATTTTTTGGTTACATATCGTTTTGCTTTATAGTAATTCATCACGGTCCAAAAAGATTGCTTTTTGAATTTCCTTTTTGTATTGATAATGCTTCTATAAGTCTTTTGTTTTTGGTATTTAATCCATGAAGATTTTTTTAAATTTATTTTTATATTAAAATTGTTTTTGAATTTGCTTATCATATTTTAACATTTTATTCTTTGAGCATTGCACTCAAAGTAGAGGATGCTTAGGTCGAATATTGTATGTCTCTAGCTGCTTGTCTATGCTTAGGTCTTCTGGGGTTGGTTTGGTTACTAGGAGTATATCATCATACCTCAAATAAAAGGAATAAAAATCTTGGTCCTTGAGATGGAGGAGATTGCCAACATGCATCCAAATCCAAGTCAAAATTTGAAGTGGCTTTTAAGTTGCATTTGAATTCATCATTTTTTAGAGCACTAGGCATAGTGCTAAGTTATCACAGAAGAAATCCCTTTTCTTGGCAGTTGTTTGGTGTTTCTTAAATATGTTTCTATCTTCCTACCTCTTGATCGAAAGGAGTATTTGAGATCAATTTGGTTTTGAAGAAACCCTCTTTCTTGGAATTTTTTTGTGTATCTTCCTACCTCTTGATAGGAAGGAGTATTTGACATCAATTTGGTTCTGAAGAAACCTTTTTTCTTGGCATTTTTTAGGTGTATCTTCCTACCTCTTGATAGGAAGGAGTATTTAAGATCAATTTGGTTCTTTAGAATCTTGTTTTTGTTATCTAGAGTCACAAATGAGAAAATATGCCTCCTCAAAATATTGGTGCAAGTAACCATGATGATCCCTTCTACATGTATAAGATATGAATACTAGAATTGAGGGGCAAGGAAATGGTATCCGAAAAAACTTTCAAATATGGTAGATGCAGTTGAAACGCTTGATAGGCTAAGCTTTTATACAACTATGTATTTTGAATGAGAATTGTATGCTAAGTAAAAATTTGATGAAAACCTGGAACTCCTATTGCTAATGTTGCTCATTGGACTTTAGCTACCTGCACTCCTTAAGAAATTAATTGAAAAGTATATATGCAGTGCTCTAGATGAAGTAATCCAAAGACAAAGATTAACATTCAAAAACTTAGCTGATCACTTTGAAGTGTGTTGCTTGTAGACATGTTTCATATGTTGATATGAGGGACAAGATGACTACTCTCATTCTGAAAAATCCTCCAAAAAAAAGTAGGCAAAGATAAAGGGTCCTTGAGAAGAGAAGAAAAGGAGCATCTAAAAATTGGTGAAGTTGTTGATGAAGACATGAAAAAGGAAGAGTCCAAAGAGAATTTCCACAAGGGTGTGTCCAAGGCAACAAAGAAGAAAATGAGCTCTAATGAGAATCGTTCTCCTCAAATCCAAGTTGAGGAAGATAATGATGTACAGTGGTAGACTTACAACTCCATTGAGGATGCAAAGCAAGGAATTAAGGAGCAGTCAAATTCTGTTACAAGAAAAATGGTTATGTTGGATACCCATTAAGATCATGAACAAGAATCAACAAAAAAGTATTTAGGTAAGAATGGAGAGTTTGAGGTTGATAACAAGTCCATTGGTGAGAGTGATAAAGTGTCTCAAAAGCAATGTGGTCCAAACGCTGATCAAACAGAGTCCAGTGTAAATGACTTATATTTATGGAGTATTCTTGATGAGGTTGTCTTGGCTTTTAAGGATAACATCAAGAATAAAAATATCCTAATACAGTTAGCATATTTTATGCTAGCTTCAATTAGTCCTCCATGGAAAATTTTGAATGCTTATTTTGAAGATCTTTTAGATGGTGTTGGCAAAAGATTATCTAAAGAGAAAAGCTACAAGAAAAAGTACTTGTCTGAAGTTGTGTAGCATGAAAATCCTCAGTTGATGTTGTTTGGCATTGTTGATGCATTTTGTTGCGATGGAAATCTAGAAGCTGTGAAGATGGTGTTGATTGGTAATTTTTTCCAATTGCAAAACCACACTCATAGTTAGGATTTTGATTAGAAAACCCTCTCTTGCAAAGAAATAAATATTTCTCCAAGGTTCCTTTTACTTAATGTGTGCATGTATGCTTGTATAAATGTATCAAATAAGTGCTTGGAATACCTTAGTGTTCTACAAAATAACTGTTAACAAGGGGCCTGTGTTGGTGTTACTTTATTATGCTATGCTATTATTGTTCATGAAACTTGAAAGGAGAATAAATGTGATTGGCCCTCATATGACCACGATGTAGAAGAGAAGTTCATTTAACTTGAATTATTTTAAATAGATTTTATCTTTCTTTGTTAAGCAAGTTTAATCAATTTTATCCTTTATCAAACCTTGCTTTGAGTATTAAATAAAGTAAATGTGCATGAGTGAATTTTTAGCTATGATGGTCTTTGAAATATCGTGTAAGTTATTCCTCCTTTTATGAAATTGAGATTTTCATAAAGGGAAGGTAACTTATTGCTTTAAAGAAAACAACCTTTTTTTTTAAATGCTTTATAAATCATCCCCCTTTGAATGAAATTGTAACTATTATAAATGGGAACTGATTTATTGCTTGTAAATAAATGTAAAGACTGAAATTTAAATCTGCTCTCGAAATTTGAAGGCATGTAAAATTAGAAATTGTAAAATTCTTTTAAAAATGTGAATTTTGAATAAGTTTTAGAATTTCAATTTTTTGTTAAAACAAAAACATCTTCTCTTTAAATGGAACATTAAAGCTTATTTTAGATATCCGTGCATCTATTTTTGGTTTTTTTATATTTTTTGTATTTTTATTTTATTTCAAAAACTTTAAAAAAATGAAAAGACAGGGTTAGAAAAATAAAAATAAAATGAAACTGAAATAAAATAAAATGTTGCAACTTAAAATATTTCATAGACCCTGCAAATGTTAGTATCTTACATGAAAACCCACATTAAGGTGATCCATATTCATGCAATCTAGCCTCTAATGAGGTGCAATCTCCTAAGGAAAAGATGCAATACAATAAAAATAACATACAAGTAACCATTAACATGCATAAACTTGTTGTGTTTCCAATGTATTACAGAAAATAAGATTTTCAATAAGCTTCAATAATATGCAGAATACAAACTTCAAAAAATGGCATCATATGGTGAAACAATCCAGTCTAGCGTGGAAGAAAATCTTCAAAAAAAATCCAATGCCAATGTGCTACTCCATTTCTAAAGTTTCCAACCCTGTTTTATTCTTTCAATGGCGTATTTATAATTTATCTGTCCAAATCTCCCTATCCCCTGCTTCGAAACTACCTTTTCTTCTTTATTTCCATTTCATTGCTGTCGTGGACATTCTGCTCCCTTTACGTTTTCTTTCGTTCAACTTGCATAACGCCTTTTAACCAATACCTTTAGTAACTGTTGTTCTATCATTATTAAGATAACCCCTTTTTATCGCATTTTCTCATGGTTTCACATTCATGAACATAATGTAAATTACATTAAATATTCAACTTATTAAAGTTAAGATAACATGATTGGTGGAGAGGTATTTAAATTTAAATCAAACTTGCAACACACTATCCATACGTGGGATTTATCATCTATCGAAACTTCTTTCAGCATCGACTCGCGTGTGAACAATGCATTATAGGTGAATCAGTATTTCCTTCCAAGCCTAATAGACATTTGAATGCTTATTCATAATCTCACAACCAGTACCCACGTAACCTTCGTTGGGCTGCCACCGGGAACTTCCAAAATCCTCTTTTTGTAATGATATCGTGAACCTAGTGCCTCTGCTACTCACTAGACCACCGCATCACTATAACTTTTCTCGGTTCCATTTCTAAAATAACTCCCACACTGTCAATTACAACTAGCTTATTTTGATTCCCCATGTTCTCACCTACCACTGCGGCTAATGGTTGGCAAATCTTCACCGAACTACTGACATTAATGCCTCCTATTCCAAAATGGTTTTACTCGAGGTTACCCGTTACCTGGTCTACTGTGGCACCGTTCGCCCCACTATCACCACATTAGCTCCACATGACCTTGGCCATAATATGTTTCTTTACATGCCAACATCTAAGGATTATCTATGCCATTGCGACTTTTCTACGCACACGACTATGAGAAATTTGAACTGCCATCCATTACCATGCTTACCACATGCTCTCGAATATACTGTTGTTCATCAGAAGGGGTAAAAAAATTGAGACCATTTATCCTATCATGAATGTTCAGCAGTTCCTACAGATTGAATGCCCAAATATTCATATAACATGACTGATGAGCTCTCCCAAAAATTAACGTCGACATCTTCAATAGGGTGGACACACTGGTATCTTCTCACTACTTTGTTGTAAATACCAATAGATGACTCCATTCGCCTATATGCTACTGATTGGTTCTCTTATCTATGTTAACGTTGTCGACGTCTACGTATTCTCCATAAATCATCCAACTCATGACCACGTTCTTTCAACTCTCATCTCCCATCGATGTCGACTATTTTGTATTATAGTCTACATAATTTTTCCCTATGACATAGCTTTAAGCTCTGATTTCAAGCACCAAACACACTATCATCCAAGATAGTAGCTCCAATTCTGAATCCACCTAATGCCACTGGTTCACAGATTTGGTGCTAGTCCATAGTCTCCTCAACAAAGGGATAGATAGAATCGTCTGCATCGACAACCACAAATACATCCTCTAGAATATCATGGTGACATTCCTATTCACTGCAAATCAAATATGGTAATCCCATTTGTTTCGTATGTATTATCACAATCACATAACTACTTTTGGGATCCACATTGTCACTATAAATTTATCAATGTTCTCCTTAAAATTTCCAGTTTTACCCATAATCTCATCGGTTTGTATCTTCAAAATTTGCATCATTGTAGACATCTAGGACTCCTGTGGTTTATTAGTAGCCATTGCGCGAGCAAAAAATATGTACAGTACCATGTCACCTCGGATTCAACATGCTCCACCTTGGCAATGTTTCCAATCATCATTTCAACTCTCAATCATCATCCAATATGGTGTTGATGTCATCCCTCGACGATGCCCAATTGTCATCGTTGAGTCCAAGTCAACAATTCCTGTCACTGTCACATTGTCCGAGGATCTCAATCCACTCTATTTGGTGTGGGTTTCTGCGTTGCATCTCTCACAATGTCAAGCTAGAGCTCTCTTACGCGATGTCATCTGGTAAGGCTCTCCCCATCATCCATGGTGTCGACCAGTTGATCTTGTCAAGCTATCTATCGTAGCTTGCACGTAACACACATAAGGTAAATTAAAATTAAAATTTATTTAACACATATTGAACCTTAAACCACAATATCCACCCTAAGATAAAGTAAATCAAAGTGGATATAATAAAAAATCATACAAATGTGGATGAGAATCCACTATGTTATATATATATATATATATATATATATATATATATATATATATATATATATATATATATATATATATATATATATATATATACATTTATTTATTTATTTATTTTTTGTAATTTTTTTTATTTTATATATTTATATTTTCTTTATTATTATCATTATATATATAACTATTTGCTTTATTTTTATTTAAATTTTATTTAATTAATTCAAAATGCATGAATTAATTAAATACAAAATATTAACCAAAATAAAGCAACATTTATCCAAACATAAACTATCATATCCCAAAGCTTAATAGAAGAGCACCAACAAAAACCAGAACTTCCAAAATACTCCCAAACAAACCAAAAGGAGACCTTATCCCAATCAATAACCTATATTACAAGGTCATGGGTAGGGATTTATCAAAGATATCACTCAAATGAGACTTAAAACTCAAAAATTAAAGGTGAGTTCTCACATTTGGAGCTATTTTTGGAATAGCCACAACAAATGACAACTTTGCTGGGGAATGCTCCTGAGCATTCCAGATGAAGAACCTAGAATATTTGGTTCTGAAACCAAACAAATTCAATATTAGGAATAAAACTATTTAGAAACATCCAAAGATGATGGGAATAAACAATTTCAATCGAAAACACATGAACCATTTCTTAAGCTAAGTGTGTGAAAGTGTTTTCATTCAGAAATTCCTTAAAACCACCCAAATTCTATCACTTGTTTTGCATTAGGCTATAAACATATTACTCATGAAAGAATGTGCCTTTGCATTGCTCCACAACTAGCCAGGCGTTTGTAGCCCCAGTGGAGATGCTCAAACTCACCCAGAGATTAGATTAAACTTGTATTTACCTCATTTATATACATTGCTCCACTGCAAGCTAGGCGTCTATAGCCCCATTGGGGATGCCCTAAGCCATTTTATTGATTTAGCTTTTTCTCTTTCTTTTTTTATTGTATTGCTTTGCAAACTTCACCTACCACCTGGGTTAGAGATCATTCAAGGCTAAATATGGAGTTTATAAAAAAATTGCCTTAATATGCAAACCAAAATGACTTCATCCTTCAAGTTTACAAGGCATGCCCCTTAATACGATGTGTTCCTGTGTAGCTTTAGCAAAAGGATTCATTGTTCCCATAATTCATTATCTTACTCCCAAAATCTAGGAATGATCACTAAATAAGTTCATCTCCTTTTCTTTGATCCACATGATTGGTAATTAACCCTTCATGACAAAGGAACACAAAAATTATCAAGAGGCCATTAGTAGCTACCACAAAACATCACCTCAAATGGAGGGAACAAATCCAAGACGTAAAACTTGCAAACCAAAACTTGGAAACAACCAAACCTCTTACAAACTGAAGGAAACAAACACAAAACTCACCAAACAAAAATAAATGAAACAAACCCAAAATAGAGAATCAAAACAAAAAAATATGAAAACCAAAACTTGTATACAATAATATACTATATTGTACAAGATAATGCTAAATTTAGGCTCTCACTTTCCTAGATCCCAAACACGATTAGCACACTTTAAAATATATATATCATGATATGCATGCCAAGCTTTACATAAATCCAACCAAAGTAAGATTAGGCCAAACAATACAACTCTCACTTTACCTATCTTACCCCACCGATTTGACTCAAAATTATTAGCAATTCTATATTGAGCATTTGATTCATTAAACTTACAAGTGAATACATGATGTTCAACTATCTCTTGCTTATTTAATGAGATGTAAATTTTAAAATCAGATTCATTTTCACAAGCATGTAGGGTTTATTTCAAACAAGAATCTATCTCTGAAAATTTTGAAGCAAAGTTATCATCTATATCTTTAGGCGAATCATATTCATGCAATAATTTGCAAGCATCTAGGATATCTACTAAATGAAGATCATTGTAATCTTGTATATTAGATTCAATTATTAATTGTTTATGAACTTGATTCAACAACTCAAGCATATCTACTTCTCTCTCATTCAACAAAGCAACCTCATTAGTGGTAGGAGTAAGAATCTACTCTAGTTTGTTATCAACCTCCAATGGCATTCCATTATAAATAACATACGAAATTAACATAGAATTAGACAAACCTTTACCTGGAGTTCAGATGGTTGGACATAAAAGATGAGATTCTACCTTTTGTACACTTTTTTTTACCATGACTTGAGAATTTTTACCTTCTTCCTCATGTTTACCATCATCATCATCCATGGTGAATGAATCATAAGAAGATTTTATCCTTTCCTCTATTTCAGCAAAGTCTTCATGTGATATAGCGATTTCAGCATCCTGCATATCAAATGAAATAGACATTTCATCAATAGGAGTGTGAGAAATAAATAAGTCCTCATATCTTCTCCAACCATTATAATAATCATATTCTAAACCCATGGGATGAAATTCTATCATGTTTTCCAATGGTATATGATTTTCTATTTGTTCAAGAATTGTAGGATCTTCATGCAAGATAGCAACTTTAGGGTCTTGCATATGAGATGAAGAAAATTTTTTATCAGAATGTGCAAAAGGAACACATTCCTCATATTTTCCCCAAACATCATCATAATTATCTTTTAAGATCAAAGGATCAGACTCTATCAAGTCTTTTGTATAATCTTCATATTTCTCTATTGATTCTTCTTCCTCGATTTCAAAAAATTCATCTTCCTTAGATTCATCCTCCTCAATTTCAAAATATTCCTCTACCTCAGATTCATCTATTGATTCACTTTCAACCACTTTTGAAGGTTCAAGGGTTTCTATAATGGGATCAATCATTGTATTCAGCTTTCTATGATTCTCCAAATACTCGTTAGTGAATAACAACCCTAAGCCAATCTCTACATTTTGATTAACTTGATCATCACAATCCACATTGATGGGTAGTGACTTTGAAACCTGCACCTCTTCTTGGATGATATCTAAAGTGGGTATAACATTTGGATATTCAACTTCATCCCATTGATTGCTCAAATTAGACATCATTTGATTCAAGTATTCTATATTGGATGGTTACTATTGGTTGGAATCCATAACTTCTGAAGAAACATTCATCATGGGAGAAGATGATTCTTCAACTAGATTCATTGGTAGCATTTGATTGCAAGCCTTAGGATTGAGCAATGATAATCGACCCACATCCATACCTTTTGAAATCCATTGTTGTTCTACTATTATTACCTCACTGTAGGCTCTAGGCAAGGATGGCTCTTTAAGAATTCTTCCTAGAAATGTAGAGATAAATGGGTCTAAGGCTTCTAGGTACACTTGGATGGCTTCTTATTCTAAAATAATGTAATTTATCTCCATATCAATGTACAACCTATGGAACCTATCATTAAATTGGCTTGTGGACTCATTAGGTTCTTTACAAATAGAAACAAACTGATTTAATATCCTATCCAGATCAATCAATTTTCCAAACTGTTCGATAAATGTTACCTCTAATTGATCCCAAGAGGTGATAGAACCTACAGGTAAACCAATATACCAATCATAAGAAAATTCATCTAATGTGGATGGAAACATCCTACAAACAACATCTTCATGTATAATTTGCAAATGAATTAAAATGCTCTTATATCCTTGAATATGTTCTTCAGTCGATTCCATTCCATCATGCCTAAACTTAGGTAAATTACACATAAGATCTATAGGCATATGATGTGAAGGCCCAGGTATGTTTAAAGGACTACCTATCATCATTGGAGTAAACATTGCCATTTGAGAACCTTAAATATTGTAACTTTAGCATCAATTTTGTTAGTCAAATAAATATATCTTGCAAAGAAGCATGAAATGACTAAAAATTTTCAAATGGTTAGACAAATAAATCATCATGTTCATCCATTGTAATGCATGAATTAACCCATAACAATAAATAACAATCTCCAATTTGCAAAAGGGTTAGTATCAATGCATCATGAATTAAAGGACTTTCAAATTGATGAATGTGACCAACAAAACCTTATTAATCAAGACCAATGTCTGCCAATAACACTTGCATGTAACATGAACAATACAACATCTAAATAGCAATAAAGTAAATCAATTTAGGCCCTCCTTCTAGCACCAAGATATTGAGTGGTAATTTTGCCCAATTTCAAAACCACACTCATAACCTCTTTTCACCGAAAATATTCAATAAGACAACTCGATTGGTGGAGAGGTATTTAAATTTAAATCAAACTTGCAACACCCTATCGATACGTGGGATTTATCATATCTGCCGAAATTTCTTTCAGCACTGACTCGCGTGTGAACAATGCAGTATAGGTGAATCAATATTTTCTTCCAAGCCTAATAGACATACGAATGCTTATTTACAATCTCACAACCAGTGCCCACGTAACCTTCGGTGGGCTGCCATTGGGCACTTCCAAAATCCTCTTTTTACAATGATACCGTGAACCTGGAGCCTCTGCCCCTAATTGGACCACCGCATCAATACAACTCTTCTCAGTGCCAATGTCTGAAATAACTTCCATGCTATCAATTAGAGCTAGCTCATTTTGGTTCCCCGTGTTCTCACCTACCACTATGGCTAATGTCCGGTGAATCTTCACTGCAACTGCTGACATTTTAATACCTCCTGTTCCAAAATATTTCTGCCCGAGATTACCCGTTACCTGGTCTACCGTGGCACCGTTGATCCCACCATCACCACATCAGCTCCACATCGCCTTGGCCATAATATGTTTCTTTACATGTCAACCTCTAAGGATGTGAATCTTTTACTATCTACGCCATTGTGGCTTTTCCCCATCATCCACGACGTCGACCACTTGATCTCGCCAAGCTGTCTGTCGTAGCCTGCACATAACACACATAAGATAAATTAAAATCAAAATTTATTTAACACATATTGAACCTTAAACCACAATATCCACCCTAAGACAAAGTAAATCAAAGTGGATATAATAAAAAAATCATACAAATGTCGGTGAGAATCCACTATGTTATATATATATATATATATATATATATATATATATATATATATATATATATTTTTTTATTATTTTATATATTTATATTTTTTTATTACTATCATTATATATAACTATTTATTTTATTTTATTTAAATTTTTTAATTCAGATGACATGAATTAATTAAATACAAAATATTAACCAGAATAAGGCAACAATTATCCAAACATAAACTATCCTATCCCAAAGCTTAATAGAAAAGCACAAAAGAAAAAAAACCAAAACTTCCAAAATACTCCCAAACAAACCAAAAGTTGTATCAGACTGTTTATTAACTTAAAAACATATTTTGAGATAAATAGAATCTATGTGTTCTAATTTGACCCTTTGGGAAGTTAGACTTGATTGAAAAGTTAGTTGAAAATTCTTATTTTGCTAAGAATATTATTTTGTTTTACCATTGATTTGTTTCACTACATATGATGACTATTTTTAGATTGGTGAAAGAAAATTAATATTTTTAAATAAATTAATTTTAAAAAATACATATTATATGTGATTTTTATTGGGTTATTTTAATATTATATGTATAATAAGTATTTATTCAACGAAAAAAAATAACAAAATATTATAGGTTAATTAAATTATATTAAGTTTATTTTTTAATCAAATATATTTTTTTGTTTGTCTTTTTATTAGAAATATTTTTATGTCTTCTTCATATTGCTATGTTTCCCCATTTAACTCTTCGGTATTATTTTTATCAAGACATAAAAACTCAATAAGCCAATTATCTTATAAATATTTTAAATTTTGTTAAGATGAAAATCAACATCTCCAATGGTTAAAATATTTGTTAGCTGATTTCTTCCCTATAATGTATTGGTTATAACAACCTTTCAATTTGTTAAAACCTCTTTTTTTAAAGATCTTAATCATGCCCCTAATATTCTAACATATAATTTTTATAGTTACTTTTTGTTTTTATTTGTAGTCTTAACCCCACATCTTGCTAACACTAATGATACTTGTTTTTGTTTTCATATTAATATCCCTTCGAGTACCATTTTCTCTTTGTTTTTGGATTTTTCTCCCTTACTTTGTCTATTCCATTTTTACATTCTTACCAACACTTACATATTCATCTATGTTTTCAATTTTTTGCATATTATTTATAGTGAGACTATACGTTTGTCTTCCTCCAAAGGATATAAATTACAAGCAATAACTTCAAAAACACTCTCTTCTTCTTTATGATGAAACTCATAATATCAAGTTAACAAACCAAAACACAAACATATAAGCAAAATAACATAATGATTTTATTACTTAGAAAATAGAGTACAATACTAACAATCTTTGCAAAGATATGTGAAGCTATAACATTGCATCCATTACTCGCATCCATTACTTGTGTCTACAATTAAGGGTGAATATCTCTTTATATGATATTTTTGGTGTGTTGGAAATCCACTCTATTGGATATGGAAGGTCACCCTTATAGAAATATGGTGGTTCACATTCCATGAGTTGGAAGATCACCTATATGAAACTGTGGTGATTCACCTTCAATGAGTTACAAAATGTATTTAATTGAAGATTACATATATATGATTTATCCTTTTGCGTTTTACCTTTTATGAGTGTACTAACATGTCTAGAGATGCATTTTGGTTACAAATTTCTAAAAATAGAAAATCATTATAAATATTTTGTTTTCCAGGGCCTTTAAAACATTTTTTCTACAAAGTTCTTAGTTAAGATAAAATCTCAGTTGAAATTGTTGTTCTTCCTTCAATATTTCCAACGTGTGTTGAATGGATCAAAATAAAGTTATAAGCACAAAGTTATACCCCTAACAATATGGTTAGATTAAAAAAATAGATTTTTGAGTATTTCAAAAATAAACCATGCCCCCAAAAAGGTCATGTGATCAACTAACCCTTTGCTTTTAAGAATCACTACATTATGCTTGATCATATCATCCTTGATAATTACTTATGTTATCTAATGTTTGGATTGGACTTGTCATATATTTACTCTTTCTCTTATCTTTGACTGGGGCATCCACATTTTCATTTAGGGCATTTTTAATTTCAATTAGGGATTTTAAATATGATTTTCCTTCTATGTTACCTAGTTTTTTCTTATTGAGCCTTGCTCCTTACTCACAATTTGTTTTTTTATTAAGTTAAAAATTTTAAGTTTACATGGGTTTTTATAAGAGGTCCCAAACCCCTCGTATTGGGGTTTGAACTTGGGTCTCTTGTATGAAACCCCAAAGACTTACCACTAAGGTATCTCTAACAAGTCTCCTTCCTTACACTTACTCATAATCTCCTTGCTCTATTTCAAATATCTAAAACAAGAAAAGGCAAGTCTTGCCCCACTTTATACCTTCCAAAAGAAAATCAATGTTGTGCAATGAATGTGTAAGAATTTAATCATTTTATATGAAAAATAGTTTACTCTATTTTGTAATGAGTTTAAAAAATCATGGTTGTATAACAAAGGTGTAAGAATTCAGTAGTCCTAAAGATTTATATATATATATATATATATAAGAGTTCTAATTTAATATTTTTAAATTTATTAATTTTTTATATATTTATTTTTAGAGTTTGATTCAATTTATTTATGTAGTGTATGGCATGTCTTATATATGTATATTATTTTCAAGAGCAGTTTAATTAGAGTAGAAGTTTTGATTTAAGATTTTTAAATTTATTAATTTTATATATTTATTTCAGAGGGTTTTCAATTTGTTTAGATACATGTTGTAAAATGTAAAAATATTGTGATCAAGAGTATTATGAGAGTTATTATTATTGGGACTTGTGAAAAGGTGGAGCAAGGTGGGAATTGTGGAGGAAACCTATTTGTAGCTCACCACTCTTTTAAAACCTCAAAAAAAATTGGATACATAGGGTAGTTGGTTACATTCACACTATTTTTAGTAACTGCAATTATAGGGTTCAAACCACAAGAGCTGCCTCCAACAAGCTTATACCACCTTGTTATTTTATAACCCGAAGTGAAGAGGACCACCAGTCGATCAGGATTTGTACAATCATCGTTGGTCTAGCACACACTCAAAATGTTCCAAGAAAACTACTACCTTTGTAAATAGGCATGTCCCCAAGGCTTAAATATAGGTCTCTCGTTGTGGGGATTTCTTGCTTACCTCCTTATAACATGTCACATCATAGGAATCTTGAGAATCACAACTAGTTTGTAGACTCTAGTGGATCTACCTCTTTGACCTAGGAATAGATTATCTAAGTGACTCTAGATAGACCAGGTCGAGTAAGGAAACCCTAGACAATGGGTTAGGGTGTTTATCATTATGATACAATCACCCATGCATTACCAGATTTGATGATATTATATTAGTTCTTTGTTCTTTTTGACCAAACCAAGAAATATTAAAACCATCAAGACCAGACCGGTGCCATGTCCATTGGGTAGTCATAGCAGATTTATATTTCTCATGAACTAAGAAAGGAACAAGAAAGAAAAAACTAGTTCATCCACATTCATTCAAATAATGTAATCAATAAAAATGATTAAACCAATGAGGAAAAGCGTCATCTACACATTTAGATTATTTTAATATGTATATAAACCAGACATAGACCAAGAATACAAAAAATACCAGGAATAGAGTTGGAGTTTGTATTTATATAAAAATATTTACATATGAAAATCTTGGCAGAGTGCTCAGGTCTTATATGATAATAGTTATAGAAGCATCCATGTTCTAATATCATAACAAGGTGATGTTTCTCTCCATATTGAATGTAGTGATGCGATAGTCTCCAACTCTGGTGCATCCGCAAGAAATAATCTCAGTTAACAATGCTTCTTGGATAGTCCCTGGAAAATTGTAGAAGAAAGGGTGAGGTAAGAAAGACAGGAAAAACATGCACAAAGGAAAATATAACTAACTTTTAGACACAACTATACCTGGACTCAAATTTGCTCTCTCTAGGGTTTGATGAAAAATCTCGCTGCTACGATGGTCTTCTATATAAAGGGCCAGATGCTCGAGCTGGGTCGTAACTATTTTTCATCGACCCTCCACTTGGATGGACCTTCTCTCTCATACAAAAATATGACAAGAGCAAAAATAGACATGTGGCCCATGCCTTTCCCTCTACAGGTATCATGGTTGTTGCTGCATGCCATATTTCTTGCTATCCTAAGAAAGCGGCTTTGTTGTGCTTTGATCTGGAACTTCCTTTGGTGTGCTAGGTCCCACTCCATCTCCTTCAAGATTATGTAGACTTTGATCAATATAAACCGACGCCTCGTTGTGAAAGGTCAAGACGAACGTTAGTAGGTTGACATCCTACATGACTTTATTTACCCATTCCTTGGACCATTCCACGGTTTTCTCAGTGAAGACACATAGGCAATCCACCATTTCCACCAAAGAGGTGAACTGCTTTGTCAACTTTATGTTTTGACCAAAGTCAAAGTCTTGTATTTTATTGAAAAAAAAAAATCCTTAATATCAAGGGTTTGGATAAATTCGTCCAATGTAAACCCATAGTCATTTTAACTCATTTTCTACCTCCTATTCAAATTTGGTGATCTCTTGGTCCCAACGGAGCCATTTTGGTATGTTCTGTAGATAAATGAAAACCTTCGCATATTCTTCTACAAAGAAACAAATGGAACCATCCATCAAGGTAACTGTCCCTGTGCTAATCTCCACATACTTTTATTTGAATTTTTGAAACATAGGGTATATCATATCCACTCTTTGATTAGCTTGCTACAACAGGTCCTTTATAATAACGATAATATGCCTGGTAGAATAGATATATTCTAAAATATTATCGAGAGATCATCCATTCTTTCTTGTATCTTATCCTTCATTTCCTGTTTGAACTCTTTACTAAACCCAAAGTGGTCATTGGGTTGTGTGGTGACACCCTGATATAAAGTCGACATTTGCTTTAGTTGATCTATTTATGCTTGCAATTGCTATACCTTATGTTGTAATTGTTCTATCTTTGCGGCATTGGTCTTTAAAACTATAACCTCCTTCTTCACTACTTCTGCCACCTCCACTTGGGAGGCTACATATGATTTCATCATATCCAGTGGACCCACTTCAATCATCATCACTCCCTTACCGAGGTTAATTATGGCTTCCTTTAGGCTTGGTGGCAGAGGGATGGTAAATGTGGTAGTGGACATATCGTATATTTCTTGTCTTATTTTCTTACTGGTCCTGCTTACTCCTTTACTAGGAGATATTTGATCCTCCATGTCTTGTATCTGATCTTCTTCATTAGCTGTAAACTGGAGTGAGTCCCTCATTTTGGACAGCATGAATTTCTCTGTGTCTAAAGAAGCTAACTCAGTCTTGATCCTTTTCTTGGTGGGGGTCGCAAGGGACTTCCTTCCTGAACTTCATGTTCCCTAAGTATGCTTGAAAATCCTCCTATTTCTTGTATATTATTTCAAGATTTTAAAGGGATTGGATGTTCCTTTTGGTTGATTACCAGGGTGATGGAGAACAACAGGGATTGGCCGATTACCAGATCAGTTTGGTCAAATGGAGACATTAATGCCTAGGTTGATGATGCAAAGCTTTGCACTTGCTATGGGGAGTAAGTGACTAACTCCTTTCCTTTTGATGTAGCAATGGGAGAGCTAGAGGATGAGGGGATTCTTGCTTGGGGATCCTTTTGATAACCATGAGGGTCATAGGGTCTCCAAGTTATTTCTCAAAAATAGTACATTTCCATATTCCATATAGCTCGCAACAATGAGAAGTGGCCCAGATATGTGTAAGGGCCCATTCTGTAGGGTATTGATAACCATGGAACCCCATCCTTTTTCCTTATAGACTGAACCTTTACCTGTTCTACTATTTGTCAGAATATCTCTATAATGGCTATAGACGTTGGGCAATGTTTAGTCAATGCTTTTGGTGGTAACTTATACCCATAAATCCTGATATAAGAATAATGTTTTGTATAGAATAAATCACCTACTTTAGCTTCATGCAGGAACATCCTTACCCTAACCACAAACCTATTAGGTTTTTCTTCGTATAAGTGAGTATGAATCACTTGGAGGACATTCTCAAAGAAGGCTGCATAGCTTGACCACCCCTCTTGTATACACAATAATATGTCCTAGAATTTGGTAGTGCAAACTCCCCCTATCTAAGCGATCAAGGACTGATCCAATTGGCCTATAACTAAGTGAATAAAAAATGAATAATAGGAGAAAGGGGGAGTTCTTCCCTATCTGCTAGTATGGCTTCTTGTAATTTTGTTAGCTCTTTGTCCATGTTGTCACTGATGACCTCTTCCCATAGATATATAGGCATCTAATATGTTTTGTTGCATTAGATTATTAGGAACAGGATCTCCTTTGTAATATGTTCCAAATATTTTATGTCCAATACCAGGTTGATCATATCGACATAATTCTATAACCTGGGGTGGAGAATGAACTTACGAATTGGGAAACTGAGAGGCATGCACTTATTTCTTTTCAAGAGCATACCCGAGAAGGAGGTATTAAGCATGAAATTGGACTGGAGAGCCAATGTTTGGAAGTCCAAAATTTGTGAGGCTATGGAGAGCTCGAATACCCATCTAATTCTATTAAATATCAACCTGAATACCACCTGATTTGTATGATCTCAGATAGTCCTATTTTTGGGATCATATTCTACCACCAACCATGCTAGAAGTTCCAAGGAGTGGTAGACCCTAGGGTAAGTTAACTTGCTAAGGTTGGTATTCCATTTATTACATACAGGGCTCAGCTCGCCACTATCTCTTTGCACCCTCATGAATAGACCCCTCAGTAGAGTAGGGTGCCACTGATTATCCTCTTCTGTTGGGTCAAAACTATATATCGTTATATTTTCCACCTCTTGCTATTGACTTAGTATGATATATATGATTGAATAAAGTAGGTCGGTCAACATATTAGGGTATTTGGACCTTCCTACCTTTTTATTCACTGGACAAGCCCCCATCAATTTTTTTATTTGAGCCTTTACGTTTGTTACTCCCATTACAGCTGCACTCATGGAAGCCATTAGTGGATTGGTGATACCTCTATGTTGTGGTGATCAGTTCTTTCAATAGTTTAATTTAGCCTCCTTGACTAATATCTGAAATGCACTTTGCACACGCATATTGAATCCTCTTGCATCGACGTCGTGAGGGGAGTCTGCCACCTTCTTTTTAAAGAGCCTACATTAATTTTATTAGGTGGAGCACTATTTTCTTATTAGTAGGGATAATATTATTAGTTATGCCATGAGGGTTGGGTGCATGAATTAATTCCCTATTACATGTTGATTGAACACCTCTCAGGCCTATTTAGTTGGATCTCCATTAGGTGGAATCAAGGTCGTCCATGTGTCTACTTCTTATTGGCTCTAGTGGGGCATTATTTTATGAGGTGCACGCATGTGCGCTTCATAAGTAGTTGTGCGACTCAAAGTAGGGTGCTTTGGAGTTCATGTGCCTTTCAAACCTTCGTGTGGTCCATTGGAAGTGGAGTGCACCAACAAAAGTGAGGTGCACGAACTAGCGCACCCCTTGAAAACCTTGTGTGATCCACTTGGAGGTGGGGTGCTCAACCCAAATGCGGGGTGTGTGGACTAGCACACCCCTTAAAAAATTTGTGCATTCCACTTGGAGGTGGGACGCACGATCCAAAAGCGGGGTGCACGAACTAGCGCACCCCTTGAAAACTTTATGCACTCCACTTGGATGTGGGATGCACAATCCAAATGTGGGACGCACAGACTAGCGCACCTCTTGAAAACCTCATGCACTCCACTTGGAGGTGGGACGCACGATCCAAATGTGGGGCGCACAGACTAGCGCACCTCTTGAAAACCTCATGCACTCCACTTGGAGGTGGGACGCATGACCCAAAAGTGGGCATGCAGACTAGTGCACCCATTAAAAACCTTGTGCACTCCACTTGGAGGTGGAGCACATGATCCAAAAGTGAAGCATGCAGACTAGCACACCCCTTAAAAAATTTGTGTACTCCACTTAGATTTGGGGAGCATGACCCAAAAGTGGGGTGCACAGACTGGTGCGCCCCTTGAAAACTTTGTGCGCTCCATAGGGTGTGAGGTACATGGCTAAAAAAAATGGAGCGCCCTAAAAAAAATTAAACAAAACTCCAAAAACTAAATATAAGGGGAATTTGTTTACTTATACAACATCGGATCTGACTGGGACATGGGAATGAATTATAGGTTTTCATGAGTTTTCTTGAGAACTCTAAAATATTTGGGCTGACTGAGAATGACCAAAAATGAAGAAAACCAAAATAAAAATAAGGCAGCACTAGGACTCAACATCAATTTTGTACAAGCGAGGATGCACCATGTCACACATACATCTTTTTTTTAACCAGAGATAGAGTTATTCCCCACTTCCCTCGTGGAGAGGGCCGAATGACTTCAGGTGTTGGCCATTGACTAGTATGGGTATTTCCTCTCCATTTAGGTCCTGTAACTGTAAGTATGTTTTCCAATGACTTTGGAAATCTAATAAGGACCCAACAACTTGCATCTTAGTAGAGTACTACGTCACCTATCGAGAAAGATTCCCATTTTTCCCAAGCTTATCATTTTTTGGATCTCAGTAGAGTACTACGTCACATATCGAGAAAGATTACCCTTTTGTCTTCTTATTGAATATCTAAGTTGTTTTGTCTACCTGGGTGATCATTTTGGTGACTGCTTATTTTCTATCTTCTTCCAGTTGTATAATCTGATATAATATCCTTTATAAGGCATCACACTTTTCATGATCCTAGAGTAGTAAGGAAAGCGTTTTTCATTCCAACTGAGGAGGTAGGATTTTATTTCACCATAAACTAGTTCATAGGTTGATTTACCTATGGCTATTTTTACCTATAGTCTATCTACCGATAATGCACATTTGAACTCATATCCTAGCTCCTTTTGTTTCTTCCCAATGATCTCTTGACTCAGGTAATGATATTTTTGTTTGAGGATTATGCTAACCTGTTCCCTTGAGGGTAATAATTTATCGAGTGGGATAATTCTATACTTTACTTGGCATAGAATTCAATTATCTCAAAGGAGGTAAAAAATTTAGCATTATCTATAACAAATTTTCTAGGCACCCCAAATCTGATCAAAATGTTCTCTTCTAAGAAATTGATAATAACCTCTATTGTTGATCTTTGAAGAGAGGCTACCTCAACCCATTTGGTAAGAAAATTTGTATTTGTGACTATCCATTTATGGCCTCTTGAAGATTTTGGGTTGATTTCCCCTATCAGGTCTATTCCCCACTAAGATAATGGAGTTTTGGTGATGACAGATTTTAGTGGCATTGTGGGTAGGTCTTGCCAGTGAAAACTTGGCAGTTATAACACTTCTTGATGAATTTATAAATATCTTTGAACATTTGAAGGCCAATAATACCCTACCCTCATAATAGTGTTAGCTATTGCTTTTTGAGTGAAATGGCCATCACAAAATCTTGAGTGAAATTCCTTGATAATCTTGGAAAATTCCTTCTTCGATAAATACATAAGCAACACTTCACTTGTGTGTCTCCAGTAAAGCTAATTTTCTTGGAGATAATATTTTTGGGCCTGTTTTTTGATGCTCTTGATTCTACTAGTAGATTTTACTAGAAAGAAGGATAGGATCCTTAAATAGAATAGGACATATTTATACCAATCACATTCCTCATCGTCAGAATGTATGACTTGTTGTGAATCTTCTGCTAAGATGGTGTTATCCATATATTCTCTTCCTTTGTTGGCCATATACTTTTCTAATCCTTGTACTTTGATCACCTTGATTATGTTGAACTCGACATCATACTACAACAATTTCACCATCCATCTTGCTTAACTCCCCGTAGGTTTGGGTTGGGTGAAAACATCTTTCATGGTCATATAGGGGATGTAAGAAATCTCTTTATTGGAACCAAATATGCTTTTAAAATGTTCTAAAGCCTGTATCAAGACAAACGTTTATTTCTCTAGTGGCTTATACCTCAATGAAGCTCCCTTCATTCCAAAACTCATGAATGGTATGGGTTTTTTAGAGTCACCACCGTAGAGTGTGAAATAAAGAATACAAGAGCACACTCTAGCCAAGATTGCTTGGCCCAATAACTCTATTTCTCACAAGGAATAACTAGGAAAATTTTAAAAATAGTAAATGGAAGGTTAGTCCCCAGCAACGACACCAAAAACTATTATGGGGATTTCTTGCTTACCTGCTTATAACATGTCACATCATAAGAATCCTAAGAATCATAAATAGTTTGTAGAATATGGTGGATCTACCTATTTGATCCAGGAATATATTATCTAAGTGACTTTAAACAGACCATGTTAGCCAAGGAAACCCCAAAAAATGGGTTAGGATGTTTATCATTATGATACAATCACCCATGCATTACCATATTTAATGATATTACATTAGTTTTTTGTTCTTTTTAACCAAACCAAGCAATATTAAAACCATCAAGACCAGAATGATGCCATTTCAATTAGGTAGTTGTATCAGATTTATATTTCTCATGAAGAAAGGAACATGAAAGAATAACTAGTTCGTCCACATTCATTCAAATTATGTAATCAATGAAAACATTAAAACCAGCAAGGGAAAGCATCATCCATACATTCAGATTATTGTAATATGTAAATAAGCTAGACACAAACCAAGAACATAGAAAATACCAAGAATAGAGTTGGAGTTTGCATTTATATAAAAATATTTACATATGAAAACCTCGGAAGAGTGCTCAGGTCTTATATGATAATAGTTACATAAGCACCCCCGTTAAAATATCATAAAGGGGATTGTTTCTCTCCATATTGAATGTAGTGATGCGAGAGTCTCCAACTCTGGCGCATCCGCAAGAAATGATCTCAATGAACAATGCTTCCTGGATAGTCCCTAGAAAATGGTAGAAGAAATGGTGAGGTAAGAGAAATAGGAAAAACACACACTAAGGAAAATATGACTACTTTTAGACACAATTATACCTAGACTCAAATTTGTTCTCTCTAGAGTTTGATGAAAAATCTTGTTGCTACAAATATGTGATGGTATTCTATATATAGGGCTCGATGCTTGAGCTAGGTCGTAATTATTTTTCATTGGTCCTCCATCTGGCTAAACCTTCTCTCATACAAAAATATGGCAGGAGCAAAAATTAACATGTGGCCCACGTCTTTCCTCCTACTGGTGTTGTGGTTGTTGTTGTGTGCCACTTTTCTTGCTATCCTGAGCAGGAAGCTCTATTGTGATTTTATCCGAAGATTCCTTTAGTGTGCTAGGTCCCACTCCATATCCTTAAATATTTTACAGACTCTGATCAAAATAAACCTACACCTCATAGTTAAAGGTGAAGGCGAACGTTAGAAGGTTAACATTCTGCATGACTTTATTTACCTGTTCCTTGGACCATTCCATGGTGTTCTTAGTGAAGACACATAGGCAATCCACCATTTACACCAAAGAGGTGAACTACTTTGTAAAATTTGTGTTTTGACCAAATTCAAAGTCTTGTATTTTATTGAAAAAAAAATCCTTAATATCAGGGGTTTGGATAAATTGATCCAATGTAAACCCACAATCATTTGACTCATTTTCTACCTCCTTTTTAGAGCTGGTGATCTCTTGGTCCCAGCGAAGCCATTTTGGTCTGTTCTACAGATAAACAGAAACCTTCGCATATTCTTCTACAAAGAAACAAATGGAAACATCCCTCAAGGTAACTGCCCCTATGATAATCACCACATAATTTTCTTTTATTTTTTGTAACATAGGGTATATCAAATTCACTCTTTGATTATCTTGTTGAACAGGTCCTTTAGAACACTGACAGTATGCCTGGTAGCATAGATTTTATAAAATATTACCGAGAGATCATCCATTCTTTCTTGTATCTTATCATTCATTGCCATCTTGAACTCTTCAATAAACCTAAAGTGGTCATTGGGTTGTGTGGTGACACCTTGAGAGAGCCAATATTTGCTTCAGTTGATCTATTTTTACCTGCAATTATTGTACCTTATGTTGTAAATGTTCTGCCTCTATGACCTTGGTTTTTAAAACTACAACCTCCTTCTCCATTGCTTCTACCACCTGCACTTGGAAGGCTACGTGTGATTTCATCATATCCAGTGGGCCTTCTTTAGTCATCATCGCTCCCTTTCTGAGGTCAATCGTGGCTTCCTTTAGGCTTGGTGGTAGAGGGATGGTAAATGTGGTAGTGGACACGTCGCATGTTTCTTATCTTGTTATCCGCTAGTCTTTCTCACTCCTTTATTAGATCTTTGCTCCTCCATGTCTTGTATCTGATCTTCTTCATTAGCTATAAATTGGAGTGATTCCATCATTATGGATAGCGTGAAGTTCTCCATATCTAAAGTAGTTGACTCAATACTAATCCTTTTCTTGGTGGGGGATCGTGAGGGACTTCATTCTTGAACTTCATGTTCCCTAATTATGCTTGATAATCCTCCTACTTCCTATATATTCTTTAGAGATTTCAGAGAGATTGGATGTTATTTTCAATTGATTACCAGGGTGGCATAGAACAACGTGGATTGATCAATTGCTAGATCAGTATGGTCAGATGGAGATATCAATGCCTAGGCCAATGATGTGAAGCTTTGCACTTATTTTGGGGAGTAAGTGACTAACTCCTTTCCTTTTTATGTGGTAATTGGAGAGCTAGAGGATGATGGAAGTATTGCCTTCTCCTATTGTGCTTCATCTACTATCTTCATCATGACTTCAAATAAGTCTGTATTAGTGGACAACCTAAAATATGGCGTCCTGGAACTCTTTTGGGGAAGCAACCAGGACCAAAGGAACCACATTATCAACCAAAAATCCTTTGTGAAGCCTCAAATCAAAGCCATAATCTCCTACTCCTTATAATTTGTTGTGTGGACTATTATCCATTTTCCATACTAAATATAATGACTATTTATGTTTGAGTGCCTTTTGCATTTCATCCTCAAAATTGTCCTCCCTGTGTGTGACCTTCAAGAGGGAAAGCTTTGAAGAGATAGTGTATCTATGATAACCATGAGGGTCATAGGATCTCCAAGTTATTTCTAAAAAATAGTACGTGTCCATATTCCATATAGCTCGCAACAAGGAGAAGTGGCCCATATATGTGTAAGGGTCCATTCTACAGGGTATCGGTAACTATGGAATTCCACCATTTTTCCTTATATACTGAACTTTTATCTCTTCTACTATCTATCGGGATATCTCTAGAATGGCTATAGATGGAAGGCAGTGTTTAGGCAATGCTTTTGGCGACAACTTGAACCCATAAATCCTAATAAAAATAATGTTTAGTATAGAATAAATCACCTGATTTAGCTTCATGCAAAAATATCCTTACCCTGATCCCAAACCTATTAGGTTTTTCTTTGCATAAGTGAGTATGAATCACTGAGAGGACATTCTCAAATAATACTGCATAGCTCAAGCACCCCTATTGTATACACAATAATATTTCCTAGATTATGGCAGCGCAAACTCACACTATCTGAGTGATCAAGGACTGATCCAATTGGCCTATAACTAAGTGAATAAAAAATGAATAATAGGAGAAAGGGGGAGTTCTTCCCTATCTGTTAGTATGGCTTCCTATAATTTTGTCAGCTCTTTCTCCATGTTGTCATTGATGACCTCTTCTACATAGGCATCTTATTTGTTTTGTTGCATTGGATTATTAGGAACATGACCTCCTTTGTAATATGTTCCAAATATTTTGTTTCCAGAACTAGGTTGATCATATCGACATAATCTTGTACCCAGGGATGGAGAATGAACTTGCAAATGGGGGAATTGGGAGGCATGCACTTATTTCTTTTCAAGAGCATACATGGGAAGGAGATATTGAGCATGAAATTGGATTGGATATCCAATGTTTGGAATTTCAAAATTCACAAGGTTGTGGAGAGCCTGAGTATCCATCTAATTCTATTAAATGTCAACCTGAATACCACTTGATTTGCATGATTTTGAATAATCCTATTTTTGGGATCATATGCTACCACCAACCATTCTAGGAGGTTTGAGGAGTGGTAGACCCTAGGAAAAATTAACTTGCCAAGGTTGGTATTCCATTTATTACATACAGGGCTCATATCACCACTGTCTCTCTTCACCCTCGTGAATAGACACCTCAGTAGAGAAGGGTGTTGTTGATTATCCTCTTTTATTGGGTCAAAATTACATATCATTATGTTTTCCACCTCCTAATACTGACTTAGTGTGATATCTATGCTTGAATCAAGCATGTGAGTAAGTATCTTTGGGTCTTTGGCCCTTCCTACCTTTTTATTCAGCGACCAATCCCCTATCAATTGTTTGATTCTAGCCTTTACGTCCATTACTCCTGTTGTAGCTATGCTCATGGAAGTTATTACTGGACTAGTGATACCTCTATGTCATGGTGCTCAATTATTTCAATAGTTTAATTTATCCCTCCCAACTGATAGCTGACATGCACTCTACATGCACGTATTGAATCCTCTTGTGTCGACATCGTGAGGGGAGTTCACCACCTTCTTTTTAAAGATATTACATTAATTTCATTAGGTGTATCATTATTTCCTTATTGGTAGGGATAACCTTATTATTTATGCCACTAGGGATGGGTGCATGAATTAATTCCCTGCTACATACTGATAGAACACCTCTCGAACCTATTTGGTTGGATATCCATTAGGTGGAATCAAGACCGCCTACATATCTACTTCTTATTGGCTCTATTGAGGTATACTTTTGTGAGGTGCGTGACTTAAGAAAAGGGTACACAAAATTCATGCACCTTTAATTTTCCTGTGTGCTTCATAAGTAGTCATGTGACTTGAAGTAGGGCACTTTGGAGTTCGCAAGTCTTTCGAACCTTTGTGTGCTCCATAGAAAGTGGAGCACACCAACAAAAGTGGGGTGCATGGACTAGCACACCCCTTGAAAACCTCATGCACTCCACTTGGAGGTGGGGTGCATGACACAAAAGTGAGGCACACTGACTAGCGTGCCCCTTAAAAACTTTGTGTGCTCCACTTGGAGGTGGGGTGCACGACCCAAAAGTGGGGCGTGTGGACTAGCACACCCCTTGAAAACTTCATGCACTCCACTTGGATATGGGGTGCATGACCCAAAAGTGGTGCATGTAGACTAGCATGCCCTTTAAAAACTTTTTGTGCTCCACTTAGAGGTGGGGCACACGACCCAAAAGTGAGGTGCGTGGACTAGCGCACCCATTGAAAACCTCATGCTCTCCACTTGGATGTGGGATGCATGACCCAAAAATGGGGCACACGGACTAGCGCACCCCTTGAAAACCTCATGCACTCCACTTATAGGTGGGGTGCATGACTCAAAAGAAAGGCATGTGGATGGGTGTGCCCCTTGAAAACTTTGTGTGCTCCATAGGGGGTGAGGCGCATGGCTTAAAAAAAATAGAGTGCCCTAAAAAAATTAAACAAAACTTTGAAAACTAAAGAGAAGTGGAAGTTGTTTACTAAGACAATAGTCTCTTCTGGGTAAGTTCTTGGCTAGACATACAATTACCAATCCACCTAGCCATTAGGGGCCAAAAATTTCAATGAATTTACATAGGTTTTTATGAGGGGTCCTAGTCCCCTCATACTTAGTAGGGTTTGAACCTTGGACCTCTCAAAGAGAGGTCAATGCTTTTATCACTGCAAGAAGATTACAATTAAAAAATTTTAGGTGTAACAGAAATCCCAAGAACTTAGATTTGTGGCCATTCATAGCTATCCTATCTAGGTATACCATGTGGCATCAGTCACAGGGAATTTTTATTTGAGTATCAATAAGGTGAGGCATAGGTAAAATGGAGCCCGTTTCAACCTCTATAAATACACATGGCATTCACCAACTATGTCACATATCTACAAGGTGTTGGTATGGGAAAAGGAGCCTAGGTCAGCCTCTACAAGCACCCAAGACATTCACCAATGAGGCTACACAATTGGATAAACTTTTTGGTTAGAAAGAAACCTTGAGAGTTGTTCTCAATTTAATTAATAAGTATTTTTTAAGGGAAACTCAATATAAATAAGAATACATGTAACACTTATCTTGAATACCCTAAGATTATAAAGTTAACATGGCACCATTTCAAGGTAAATCATTTGACTTTAATTACAAAGAATGGAAAATTTGATTATCATTTGATTTTTTAGGCATGTTATTTTATTTGAAAGGATTTTTTAACTTGCAACGAAGTTATAAGGTATTGGGGAGAAATATTCAAAAGGTATTTTAAAGGAATATGGTGAATAAATAAATTAGGAGTTATAAGGAAATTAAAATGAAAGAAACTTGAGATTGAAATTTTTTAAAATTTTGAAATTAATTGAAATTTTAAAATTTAGAATTTGAAAAGGGATAATTTGAAATTTATAAGAAATGAAAAAAAATGATTGAAAATTGATAGATTCAAGATTGATTAAAATTTGAACTTTCAAATTGCTTGATTTGAAGAAGTATACATGATTCAACTAAAAGGATTTGTTGTCAAAGGATAGGAACATAATATTTACAAATTAAAAAAACCATTATATGGCTTAAAACAAGCTCCTAGAGCATGGTACATTAAGACTAATAATCATCTACTAAGACACAATTTCAAAAGGAGTGCATCAGATTTGAATCCTTACATAAAAAAAATTGGATTTGAGATAATAATTCTTGTAGTATATGTTGATGATCTAGTAATCATAGGGAGCTCAAAAGCACTAATAAATAGTGTTAAAAATGATTTGCAGAAGTATTTTGATATGATAGATCTGGAAATTCTATACTATTATATTGGTCTAGAAATTTGTCAAGAATAATTAGCATCACAATAACTTAGACAAAGTATGCAAAATATTTAATTGAAAAATACATAATGACAAAATGTAAACCGAAATATACTATAATGGAACAAGGACTAGAATTATCAAGATATGATGAGCCACCTAAATATTTTACCACTATGTATTAGCAACTATTTGGAAGTCTTCTATATCCAACAAATACTATATCTAACATTGTTTTTACTATAAACTATCTCTCTAGATTTATGCAAGATCCTAAAGAAAATCATTAGAAAGCTACAAAAATAATACTACATAATATGGTTTAGAGTACAAGAAAAATGATAAATATTACTTGCAGGGTCATTCAGATCCTAACCATGTTGAGTCAATAGATGATAGAAAATCAACATAGGGCTATGTATTTCACCTTGGCTCGAGACTTATTTCATGGTATAGTAAGAAATAACATGCAATAGCCCTCTCATCAACTTAAGTAGAGTATCATGTAGTGAGAGATGCTATATGTGAAGCACTTTGGTTACAATATATTCTATCATATATGAGAATCAAAAGAACTCCTACAATACTAAATTGTGATAATCAAGGAGTTCAAAAATTAATCAAAAATTCCACAATTCATGAAAGAACAAAATAATTGAGGCTTAATGTCACTTTATCAGGAATCATGTTCATATCCAAATAAAATATGTTCCTTCTGAAGATCATTTGGTAGACATCTTTACAAAATCACTTGAATGACACAAGTTCAAGATATTACAAAGCCATCTATGTACAGGAAAAAGCCTTTCTACTAAATAATGTAATACAAAGGGGTGTTAGCGGTATTACATTATTTGGTACCTCGAGTACCATTGTAAATATTTAGATTAAGATTTTTTTGTCAATAGTATGTGTCAAGATGTGAAGTGTGTTTATGTATCATGTAATTATGTAGGCTTTATGAGTGAAAGGTGTCATGTGTGCAAGTGTGAGTTAAGAGTGAAAGGTGGAATGTGTACAACTATAATTTATAAGTGAAATGTGTCAAGTGTGTAAGTGAAAAGTGATTTGTGATGTGTTAAGATTAGAAGTAGGAATTTATGCAATCATTAGATACTTTGTCACAATTTAAGAAATGCATGTGAAAGGTTGCATCCTCCAAGAGTTTGAGGAGAGCAAAAATCAGGAGTATTGAATACTCTTATGTAATATTATATATTAGAGATAAATATCCATGCTTTGTAATAAATTTTGAATGTAATAAATTTTGGTTTTATGATCAATAAAGCTCTTTATTTTGTGCAATACTAGATTTATTTTGATTGAGTGATATTTTATTCATGTGATGTTTTTATCCTGGGAAAAATACACATGTGATATTCAAGCCCATTTTCTAACACTCCTCACTTTGGCCACAAGACTTAGCACATTATGTCCCAAAACACATTCCAGCCCATTTTCTAACTTGAAATGCACTTCAAGTAATTATACATACATAGGGGATGAATTTGTGGATTCAGTAGAGGAGAAACCAAAATCATTAGATGTATAAACTACAACTTATAGTACTATAGAAGAAACTCCCACCCATTATTTGAATTCTAATGTAGGAATATCGACATCCTAATGAATGACAACCCACAAATTTTCCAAAGGGCACAAAGTTTTGATATTATTGGACTCTAGTAGTATAGATAACTTTATTGATCCTAGTGTATCCAAAATGTAGATTATTTCATCTATGGCCATGATTAAATGAAACTAAAAATTGCTAATGGGGATATCATTACTTGTAATGAGAGGTGTCATAATGTTCACTTATCATAGGAAACTATCAATATCAAAATAATCTCTACATAACCCCATTGGGAGAAGTGGACATTGTTTTGGACTACCCCTAGCTAAGAACTTTGGGACCAATGCTATGGGAGTTCTCAAAAACTTTGGATGCAAATAATTGTCAATGACATAACACACACCATTTAGGAAGTAAAATAGGGAAAACCCAAAGTAATAATGATCTATAAAATGCAAAGACTAATTAATAATGGTCATAGGGTAGTATTAGGTAGATTTATTAAATGTAGTTATGTGTTATACGAGATGAAAATATAATTTAAAACTTGTTGGTCATTCTAACTAAGAATTAGAGTGTCTTCAATGAGCCTAATTACCTCCGAGTCAGCTAGAAGCCCATAGAATCAACTTGGTACCCAATATTTGGCCAACAAACATTTAGTGGTATAGGTACCCATATCACCAAAAGAATGAGATTGAGTATATGGTGTAGGAACTATTGGAAGCAGGTCTAATCCATCCAAGCTTGATCCTTTTTTTGGCCCTAGTCTTATTGGTAAGAAATAATGATGGATCATGGAGAATGTGTGTGAAATTTTGTGAACTCAATAAAATCACTATCAAGGATAAGTTCCCCATCCCTATGATTGATAAATTTTTAGATGAGTTACACGATGCTCAATACTTTACTAAAGTGGACCTTATGTTAGGATACCATGAGATTCATGTTAATAAGGAGGATACAACCAAAACAACTTTTAGAACTCATGAGAGGCACTACATGTTCTTGGTTATTCCATTTGGATGCACCAATGCATCGTCCACTTTCCAAGGATTGATGAATAGGGTTCTTAAAATATATATGCAAAAGTTTACATTAGTATTTTTGATGACATATTGGTATATAATAGAACATGGGAATAACACATACAACATGTGGAATAGGTGTTGGACCTTATGCAACAAAATCAATTGTATGTCAAACAATATAAGAGCACCTTTGGTGTAATCAAGATGGAGTATTTAGGGCATATTATGGCTAAATATGGTGTACGTGTCAACCCATAAAATATTGAAGCCATGAAGGAGTGAGCCAAACCCCAAACATTGAATAGCCTTTAGGGATTTCTCGGTCTCACAAGGTACTATCCAATTTTTTTTTTAAATTATAGGAACAATATGACACCTTTGATAGCTATGCTTCTTAAGGATGTATTTGCAGGGAATAAGGCAATTGAGGAGGTCTTCTTGAATTTGAAGAATGTTATTTTCCATACACTAGTCTTAGCAATCATTAATTTTCCCAAAACCTTTGTAATAGAAAGTGGCACCTCAAGAGTGGATTTGGAAATTGTATTTATACAGGAATATTGATCCCTTTCATTCATAAGTAAGGCCCTATTATGAAGGAATCTCACAAAATAAACTTATGAGAAGGAGATGATTGCTATAATATTTATAGTTCTCCATTAGCGACCATACTTGTTAGGTTGACACTTCATCATTAAGACATATCAACACAACCTTAATTATCTTTGGGATCAAAGGATTTCTTTCCCTGAGTAGTAGAAATGGGTCCCTAAGATCTTAGGATATGACTATGAGATTGTCTATTGCAAGGAAAAATAAAAGGTGGCTTCCAATGCCCTTTATAGACTACAAAAATTATAATATACCCTCTATGCAATATTCATCATCAAGGTTGATTGGCTAGAGGTACTTAAGTTAAAATTGTAGGATGAACCCACACTTGCAAAAATTATTCAATACCTTCATACAATGGTAAGGGACCATCCAAAGTACTCATGGAAGCAATGGTAATTATGCTACAAGCATTAGGTTGTTATTCCATCCACTTTAGAACTCCAATCCCAAATTTTAATAGAGTGTCACTCTTCTCCATTAAGGGGATACACATGCTTCTTACAAAACTATGAAGAAGTAAAACATAGCTTTTATTGGCCTAGGATAAATTCTAATGTAAAATAATTTGTAGATGCTTGAGATACCTTCCAACATCAAAAAGGTAAAATAATCAACACACTAGGGTTGTTTCAACCTTTACCAACTCCAAAGTCACCATGGATAGATATTTCCATGGACTTTATTTAAGGGATTCTTTTATCATGTGGGAAATCTATTTTCATGGTGATCATGGAAATATTAACCAAGTATGCCCACTTTTGCTCCCTAGGTCATCCTTATACTATATATATAGTGACACAAACTTTCATGAATTAGATCTTTCAAATCCATAGGATCACACATTTCATAGTTAGTAATCATGAGAAGGTGTTCACTAGTAAGTGTTTATAGGATTTCCATCACATGCAGGGAGCCAAGTTGAAGCATAGCACATCCTACCACCCATAGAATGATAGCTAGTCAAAGGTGGTAAATAAATACCTTGACACATATCTTTGATTTTTTATCTTTATAATCAATCCAAGTAGACTTAATGGCTTCCCTTAGCTAAATCATGGTACAACACCACTTTTCATACATCCACAAGGATGATATTGTATGAGGTTGTGTATGGTAAACCACCTTCAATACTTACTTCTTACTTGTCAAGCACCTCAAAGGTTGAAGCAATTGGCATAGTCCTTAGTCGTAGTTGGGAAGTCTTAGCTACCTTGAAATAAAATTTAGCAATCATCCATAATAATATGAACCAATAGGTAGATAAACACAAGATTGAGAGCACATTTGTAGAATCCCATATGGTCTTTCTTTGTATTCAACCCTACAAGAAGATGTCCCTAAAATAGAAGGGTTAAAAAAAGATAACACCTAAATTCTATGTACCCTACAAGGTACTTTAGCAAATAGGGAACATTGATTGTAAACTAGAGTTATTGACTACATCTAAGATTTACCCAATATTTCATGTTTCTTGCCTAAAGTATCTAGTGGGAATGCATGTCCATGTACATCCTCTCTTGTCTAAATTATATGAACAAGGATCTATTCTTTTACAACAAATAGTCATTCTAGATCATAGGACTTGACATATTTACTCCTAGGATATCCTAAAAGTACTTGTGCAGTGGCAGGGGTTGCAACCAGAAGATTCCACATGGGAAAAATTGTCAGAGTTTCCATAGTAGTTTCCAACCTTTCAACTTTGAGGACAAAGCTTCTATAATGGTGGGTGGTATGTTACGTAGCCCACAATTATAACTCATAATGGCATATGATATTGTATGTAAAGTGGACCATGTATTAAGTTAGAAGTGGGCCACATGTTAAGTTAGATATAGGTAGGAGTGTGTGTCATAGAATCATGTATGTAACCACTTTGGAATCATGAATGTAACTATCATAGAATATGTAGTCAAGAATATTTTCATAGAATACTATCATAGCAGGTTGCCATATAATATTGCATAGAATATTAGGAATTATGCTTGTAAACTTTGTAAAATAGGAAGGATGTAACCCTCATGAGACTAGTTAAGAATTTGCATATTGTGTAAGAGGATTTCACCTTCGAAGAGGCTAGCGATAGTAATATTACTTATCTTGAATTCTTGCAATTACTATTATTTTGTATTTCCATGTTTCATTTAATGAATGCTTCTATTATTAGATATACAATATTAGTGTTGCTTTTGTCAATACTCTTTGTAATCATAGTTAGAATTATCTTTGGCACTAAATTACACATCTTAGTATAGATCAAAACTAAGAATTTTAAGGTGAAATACTCGCATGTGAATAAGATGTTCATTGCATCAAAATTATTTAGCTCTTCCTTTCTTATTCTTTGATGGTTTTGTAGATTGTCCTCTTATTTGTGTTGCTACTAGAGAACAAATATTGGAAGAGAAAATGAATTGGATTTCTCTAAAAAATCCCTAAAAGAAATGAGGTTTTTAAGGAATATTAGAAAACTCAATCCTAAAACTAAAGCATCCTTCCAGTCAAAAAATAAATTAAGAGATTTAATTAAGTATCAAGAGAGGAAATAGAACCTATCAGTGAATATCTCTCTTGTAGCAAATCTTCTAGAATCAATAATATCCTTCCAATTTAAGTCCTTCAAGAGACTTAACACAAAAATTCTTCTAGATGCTTCAAATAATGTTGTCCTTAGGAGATGTCATGGAAGCTGAATTACCAAAGACAAGTAATCCAATAATGGAGATTCACACTCACTCTAATGTCATGTTAGATTTTGTAGTACTTCCTAGAAATAGATAAAATCAACACATTACTTAGATAGGCATGAATACCTCACAAAAATGAAATGCATAATGTAAAAGGGTTCTCTTGGATGCTAAAATATCTCACTAAATAAAAGTAGAATATACTCCAATTGATATCAAAATGGTTGGTAAGGGGAAGTATTTATACCCAATTACAAGAGAATTTTAGGTCAAGGTTAAGAAACTAACCTTTAGGTTAAATAATAATATATTTACCTAGACAAGGTGTACGAGGGCCCAAAGGGTATAATATACAAATAATATAATACAAAGTTGTCCATGGCCTCAAGTGAAGCTTAACCACCACATGTTCCAATAGTTCCAAGAGATGCGTATTTATTGGATATAGTGATGAGTCGAAGGCATATCGTCTCATAGACCCTAACATCAAGAAGTTTTATATTAGTCATGATGTTGTGGTTTATGAGAAGAATGAGTGTAGCTCTTCTTTTAAGCCAATTTTTTAGATGAAGTACCTATTATTTTGTCTAATGATGAAACCTTTGATAAAGAGAATGAAGAGTTTTATGATGATGATGGAGATGATTCTATAAATGATGATCCAAGGTCATTATTTACTCTTTCTAAGTTGGAATGATGGGATGTAAGGTTATCATAAATCTAGAACAATATTATAAGATATATTTATCAAGAGAACAGAATAGGGAATGCCCTTATTTAAAACTAGATTTCTAAATAAAATAGTTTCAAATCTCTTAAGTGAGAAACAAGTGTTTTTCTAAATGAATGCTAAAAGGGGTAATAAACTCTTTGATAAGTTCAAAGTATTTTCCTTAATAATAATATTTTTTTGAGGAATAATATTGTAGTATAGATTCTATTTTGACAAATCTTGAATATGATTTCAGACTGAGTGGTTGAGTTGAAGTTATAAGTTTCAAAATCCAACTTGTAATATGGATCAATTTTTCTCTATGTAAAGATGCCATTATTCTTAAGGGTTTAAATTGGAAAACATGATATCATCATGGCATTTATAAATACTATATAAACTTGGATTACCTAAATATTGGTATAAGTAGTTTAGTTTATAAGATTGTATTAATGACAGAATAATTGTATGAAAGGAACATGTGATGAATAGCATCAAGAATTATTTTATACATGTGAGTAGGATGTATGTATGAGTATGTTATGAAGTGCATTAATAGAAGACTATGTTATTTCCAAGTTCTAATTAGGTTTATTACTATCAAGAAGTATTTTAAACATGATTTAAGAATACATATTTTATTTTTGACCAACCCAAGTAAGGGGATTGTTACATTCTCTATCACATTGAGTTGTACCATCTAGCCTTACTTCTACATCATTGACCTCTTAGTTATAGCCTATTGTGAATTGTGGATCTCTTTACGTACCCTCTCCACCCTTGAGTTATAGATATATTCTTTAAGTGATTGGACTTTCATTGACATTGTTTTTACTCATGTTTATCCATTAACTTGTAAAATTTCAAAAATATCCATCCTTTATCTACCTACACGAAGCATTGATCACTTACATCTAAATTTCCACTATGCATCACATGATACTTCTCTCATATTATTGGGTCTTTTATTTTATACTCTTAATATTTTGTTTTAGTTATTTCATATTTTTGTTCAACTTTCATCTTGATTGATCTAGGGGCTTGACTGAGGTAAGCCTTAGATCTATTGACAACACATTTTCTCTTCTTTCTATATTTTAAGCTTGATCATATTCCTTTATCCTAAGGTACTCTATTATTTGTTTGTTTCATGGTGAAATGGGAACCTAATGGGGGTGAGAGGTATACTAGATAAAATTCCAAACTCAAGTTTAAAAGTAAATCAAGCATTAAGGTAGTCAAAGGTGATTCCTCTTCTCTCCTTCCTTTAATTATGGTGTGAATAATAGGAGAGGGAATGAATATTAAGTATGAAAAGTAAGTCATTAGCGTTCATAAGCCATATCCAACTATGACTAAGTCCTTAGGCTAGAACCACATTATATTTCACCATACAACCATATAGATTGTTGCAGAAGCCTTAACATACCCCTAGGATTAGATCCTTTCTCTTCATTCCATTAGAAAAATCCATTAGCTTTGTTTTCTAATAAGGCAATGCTCTCATGTCAATTATTGTTGCACGCTCATTCAAAACATGGCAAAACTCAAAATTAATTTTACAATTGGGTTCATCTCAACTAACCATTTCACTTGACCGCTAGTTTTCATTATTTTAATCATGGCCAATGAGAGTGCCTCATATTGGTCGATGTCCTTGTCAAGATAAAATCAAACATTCAATCCCTATAAATAGAAGATTATTTAGATCACTTTACATCTATATATATATTTAAATTTGATATATAGTAGATAGAAGATGTAATATAGGTGAATTATTTTTCTTCATCAAGTCTTCCTCTTCTTACATCAATGTCTTTTTGTTTTCTAGTCAAATATTTCTACCATCCTATCTAAATTTGTCTAAAATCCTTTCAAATTACTAAGGGAGGAAATAGTAGTTTGACTAAATTTTTCTTCTTGGATAGTAAAAGAGGAAATAGACTCATTTCCTTGATAGGTTAGTACTTCTTTAAGAGGAAAATTACCTCAAGGTCTTTGGATGGGCACTCTTGAACAAGAAGGGCTTGGAAGGTAGATCATTATGGAGCATCAACAAATATAAGGAGAGAGATATAAAATTTAGAAGTCCCAATCAAAGGTAGTAAATGAGGTCTTCATAAATCTCCTTCAAGCACCAAGGGTGCATTCATCCAAGGTTATTACATCAATTCTTCATCTTGTTCATATTTCTTTACTTTTATAAATATATTGGATTGATTATTATCATTTACTTTAATTGTCTTTTTGCTTGCATGATCAATTGTCTTTCTCTATCTTGCTATTGTCTATTTACTTTTCTTAGAACACTATTCTTTTGTGTGCAAGAGAACTACAACCATATCATTCCTTCTACATCCATACTTTACCTAAATAATCCTTCTAGGATTATTCATATACCTTAGTTCCAACCAGACCATCCCCAATAATAACTTTGTTATGATTACACCATTTTGGAGTTTTTCTTATGTTTATCTTTGTACAAATCTAAGGAATAAATTATTTAAGTATTATGATAGTGTATAACACATAAAGTGACATTTGTAAAAATCAAATGAACATAAAAAAATAAAATTAAATAAAGAACATTCATTATCATATTTCATGATAAATAAAGCTTTTGGAAATTGACTTGTAGAATAGGGTTCTTGTATATTTTAGTTTAAAATGAGGTAAAAAAACAATGCACTTGGGGTTAGGCACCCATCACTCACACATGATTTTGAACTTGATATTTATTTTTGAAAGATGATCCATTTCAACCATTTGAACTTATTTCATCATGATAAAGTGGTTTAAGATAAGTCATGCAAACATTTTGATAATTAAAAATAATTAAAATGATATTTAAAAATATATTATATCATTTTAATAAAAACAAAAATTAGATGAAGATAAAATTGAGTAGAATAACAATTTGATGTGATTTTCATTAGTATTAAAAAATAAAAGTTTTACAAGAGGGATTCAAGTTCTATAACCCTTCATCAAAATATGAGAATGAGATTAAATACTTTAATGAGAATATAAAAGGATACAAATTACAAATGTACTTCATAGAATCTACCATGTTTATCAAAATAACAACCTTTATTTATTAAGTATCATTGAAAATGCATTAATATATAACGTAAACAAAAAATATTAGATGTTGATGTTTAAAATAATGGATCTAAGTTCATTCAATGTTAGGGATCTAAATAAGCTACAAGATTGTATCCAATTTGGCCCAAAGGTTTGAGTCTTCCTTGCTTCAAGTAGTTAACTCCTTTGTGGTCTCCACTCCTAGGGTTTTCCACACTCTTCCATCCTCAAGGTTCCAAAAAAGAGTAGTTTATATACGAAATTCTTTAGTCCTCTTCACTCCTAGGGTTCTCCACCAAGGATCAAATTGAAGGATTCTACTTCTTCTTTTTGTTATTGCGTAGGGAACCTCTATAACCCCTAGCCTCCTAGGTAAAAATGAAGTCAACAAGACCTAGGAAATCGAACTGGGGTATCCCACTAGCAAGCACTTAGCCTCTACCAACCTACCTATCCCTTTTGGGTAGGATTCCTCTTCTTTTTATTTGTAAGGTAGTTTTTATTACACCCTTTAGTAGTTAAGGGTTAAAAATACTTTACACTTATTATGGAAAATAAAAATAGTTCACATACCATTTTTTATATATGTATTTAATTTGATTGTAAAATGATTTAATTTATATTGAGATCAAGACAACTCGTTGAGGGTTCAAATACCCAAGATTAAAACACATTAGTCCTTTGTTTTATATGCTATTGAGACCTAAATCTAAGCTTTTTCCATGGAAAATGATCTATCTAAATCACTCAAGCTTAGCACACAAAACTTTCTCAAAATCTTAAATTTAGCATTGTGATAAAACTTATAGAGAAAATGGAGTGGATATTGACCTTTAATATAGTTACACTTGATCCTTAGTCTATGCATTGTCATGTGTTTAACCCCCTACCTCTAAGTATCTTGAAATTATTATGGCATTAAAATATCGTATTATAATGTAAAATTTATTGCTCCCATCGCTTGCCCAACATCCATTAGGTTAATTGGTTGGATGTATTGAAAATAGAATACTATATAGGACTCAAACTCAAGGCCTAACAATTAAAATGTTAAATTTAATATTGGAACATAGTTTTTAAAGAACGTGATGGTGGACTTAGATCCATTATATGGTTATATTTTACCCCACATTTATGGCCACTTGATTATAAGTTGTGCAGTATCATAACTATGATTCCTATATTCAAGGGTTTGTATAACCTTATAAAGTGTTTTCCCATGGTATTAAAAAATAGGATTTTGGTGTTCTTATATCTTTATTGGTTTTACTAAGGTTCTAAGAACCAGTTTTGACCATAAGGAAAGGAGAAGTAGAATCTAGATCTATGTCTAAGATAAAAGAGAAACCATAAGAAGTAGCTAAAAGCCTACCAAAACCTACTAGCAAATGGATAGATAGAAATAAACTAGAAGATGATTTCATGTGAAGTTTAACCAAATGTAATCAATAAAATTGACACAAACAATAAACTATCCTTTGATCTAAATGCATTTCTTTAATCAACAAAAAATCAAAGACTACTCTAAATGTGGTAATAACTAAAGGTAAAGCAATGATAACATTACAAAAAAATCTATTCTATAAGTGATTTTTGAAGTACTACCTTTTTACTACAATCAATCATGATTTCTTAAAGATACATCAAAAGGAAGGAAGCTACCCAGATACCATCAAGGTAAGTAATAAAATAAGGCATAACATGTTTTGTTGGTTTTTACATGACCTATGTGGTTCTCGTAGAGAAATATCTAATGGATGACATCAAAACAACTAGTGCAAGCATACCAACACCCAAGGAACAAGGAATCAATCCTTTATCACAAAAGTGAAAGCAACAATTTAAATAAAAAAGAAAGTAAGAAAGACACGAGAGCTTTAGTACTAAATGGTTTGATGCTAATGGTTATTTGAAATGATGATTTTACACATTATTAACATGAAACACAAACCATAAACACTACTTTTAGACTAATGATGAAGAAATAACCCTTTTAGGATAATCTCACGACCATTCATCAAGATGATATATTGCACCACCAAGTATGTCTAAACATGCTAGGGTAGTCCCTACGGGACAACATAATGGTTAGGGATTTGGGATATCTTTTGGAATACCCAGGTTCAAACTACGATAGGTTGTGTGTGCGTATGTGTGTCAATGAGCTTGTGACAACAAAAAAACATGTTAGGGTTTGTTGATGTGTTGTTAAAAACCCTAAGCAAAATCAACTATATGCCATAGTGGAGATGCCATCGGTGATTGACTATTAGGTAGATCGACTCCATGGTCTAGGTCACCACATATCATATGTATGCACATACCAATACACTTAGGATTTAGGGCTTATTGCTTGTATTTCAACCTTGAGAAGCACAATATGAAATGAGACCCAACATATGAATGACATAGGAAAGGGAAGAAAAAATCAAATAAGGTAGGCATGTGTTCGAACCATCTATTTTGATGTGATTTTACATAAAAATTAACTAAGTCAATCCGCCCTTATCCCATGTAGGAAGGGTCAGGCTCTCAATAGGCTACAATATAAATGTCAGTGATCATTTTTTGAATACAAGTTCTAATCTAATAAAATCCATTTTTATTTGTATTCTACTGCATCCAAATCTATGATAGATTACAGTACAAAAACTTATATATATATATATATATATATATATATATATATATATATATATATATATACTACATATATACATATATATACATATATATGTATATCTACACACATATATATATGTATATATATGTATACATATATATACATACATATATATATATATATATATATATATATATATATATATATATATATATATATAGAGATATACATATATATACATGTATATAGATATACATATATATACATATATATATGTATATATATATACATATATACATATATATATATATGTATATATGTATACATATATGTGTATATATATATACATATATATATATATGTATATATATGTATATCTATATATATATACATATATGTATATATATATATATATATATGTGTGCATAAACATATATATATGTATATCTATATACATATATATATATATATATAACATCTATATATATATATATATATATATATATATATATATATATATATATATATATATATATGTATATATATATGTATATATATATATATATATATATATATATGTATATACATATGTATATATATATATAGATATACATATATATATGTATATATATATATATCTATATATATGTATATATATATAGATATACATATGTATATATATATAGATATACATATATATATATATGTATATAGATATACATATATATATATATATATATATATATATATATATATATATATATATATATAGATATATATATATATACAATTGGCATGAACTCAATTGGCATACATATATATATATGTATAATATATTTATATTATTTATCAATTGGCATGAACTCAAGAAGGAGATTGAAATTTGAATCTTGTCAAGTAATACATACATAATTATCAAGTTATTATAATACCACTATGTGGTTATGATATAATGTGGGTGGAGTTCGTTTTAATCCCATATATATATATATATATATATATATATATATATATATATATATATATATATAGTATATCTATATACATATATATATATATATATATGTATATCTATATCTATATACATATATATATATATATATATATATATATATATATATATACATATATATATATGTATATCTATATATATATACATATGTATACATATGTATACGTACATATATATGTATACATATGTATATATGTATTTATATATACATATATATATATGTATATACATATATATATATATATATATATATATATATATATAGGATTAAAACGAACTCCACCCACATTATATCATAACCACATAGTGGTATTATAATAACTTGATAATTATGTATGTATTACTTGACAAGATTCAAATTTCAATCTCCTTAATATAAATATATTATACATAGGTAAAACTAAACTATGTTTTTTTAATAAAATGTGTCGATCTCATTATACTTGAATATTGATGAGTTTCTTTTTGGCCGGTTATTATTATATCTTTAAATAATTTTATCTTAAAATCAATATTCTTTAAAATTTAAGTCTGTCTAATGTTTAAATTTAAATTTTAATATTTATTAATTTTATTATAATATGTTGTGTATACTATTTTTTTAATGGTTAAAATTTTTAAGTGAAAAGTTGAACTAATGGCTCTATTTCAAAGTTGAATTGTAAAAAAAAACTTCGATTTTTTAATAAAGGGAAAGTTATAACATTTTTTTTTATTGGTAGTAGAAGGGGTTTTTAAAGGGTCCCCGAACCTATTACAAATAGGGTTTTGAAAGGCACCCCCAAACCTTAGATCTAACAATAAGATATCAAGAAAAATTGAGCTAGATTCCACAAATCCAACTCGAAAATCCAATGAAGCAACCTCCTAGCAAATAAGCTATAGATTTTTATCAAGCAAATACAAGAGATTATCACGATCAAATAGCCAGCTAGAAAAAGGGGCCAACATAGGAGAAACCCACACCCAAAACAACATTCAAATTCGAGATTTAAAATTAGAATTTGAAAATCTCGCCCAGAGCTACATTCAAATTCAAAGTTCAAAATTTGAAGATCCTACCCACCACTTGGGCCTTAAATCTCGAAACTAGACCTCACCACTGGAATCTAGGGGTTCTCAAAGAACCAAAGAACCAATAATACCATTTAAAACTAGAGCAGATCTACAACAACAACATCTGGATTGACAAATGACTGAAACAAAAACAACCAAAAATCACTTGCTATAAGCCTGTCTCAATGAGGTCTTGGGAGGCCTGCCAACCTTTTTTTTGACCCCTGAAAGCACGAGATTCCGGAAGCAAAAGGAAAACTATAACTATGCAATATAAGACGAAATGTAACGCTTTAATCCTATGCACAAAAACAAGGAAAGGAGATAAATTGGAGACGAAAGAAAAGATGTAAGGAAATCACAGCCCTCTTTATTCAAATTTCTTATCCTCGGTTACATAGACGTCTCCTCCCTTTTTAGGGGCTAGGAGCGTTAAATTGGTCTTTGTTACAATTTGTGACTTAGTCTTCCTCCTTCCGCATGCCCACGTTTGGAATGGGCGGGCCAAATGTTGCCGCCGCTTGCGTTGGTAAGGTAGACTCCTCGCCGCTCCTCTAATGCTGCAACTCTGCACTCAAAGAAACAAACAAGAAAGTCAATAGCACCTGTGTATGAAAAATAAAAGATGAATCTAACGATGGTTGAAATGAATCTAAATGAAATGAAAAACTTGACAAAAGCATAAACATGAAACTAAAAGAAATACCACGATTATGAAAGCACAAATCGCCAGTAAGTGAACTAGCAGCACTTCGTCGCTCAAAATGCTCCTTCTCTGTATATCCTTTTGGGTGAGGAAACTCACCATTTTTATAGACCCAAGGGGTCTTTTTGAATTAACATGCAAAAGTGTTTCTTTGCATGAATGCTTTTGTTTGTGAAGAGAAGACTTCTTCTTGATCAAGGGCTTCTTAACCGCCTCTGTGCATGTCTTTGCATGTTTTAGAAAAGCTCACTTGCACTCCCATGCAATGAAGGGATAGCTAAGTGGCAAATCTGAGTTGTCTTAAAAAGCTTACTCTCCTTCCCATGCAGTGAAGGGAGAGTCAATTGGCAGATATGAGTTGTCAAAAGAACTCACTCGCACTCCTATGCCATGCAAGGAAAGCTAAGTGGCAGTTCTGAGTTGTCATATGCCGAGGTCTGACTTTTTGCCGGTCAAACTCGACAATCGTCCCACCCCGAAGCGAGCGCTAATAATCGTCCCTGGGTGAGACGAGTATAAATCAGCACTCGTCCCTGGGTAGGACGAGTACAAATTCGCACTCGTCCCTAGGTGGGACGAATAAGCAATAAAGTGTCTAAAAGGTGCCAAATTGATTTTTGACTTGCAAAATTGTTGTGTGAGTGGTTAGAACCACTGTTTAACCTCTGAGGGCTACCCTAGGGGCTGTGTGTGTTAATGTGATCAGTGTTTGTAGTCACATAATCGGATTGGTGCTGTTTTGGTGTCTACAGATGCCCCTTTTTGGGAAGCGTTGTGCAAGGCGCAGCGCCGAGCAAAAATAGATAACCAAAGCACTAATGATTAGGGTTTCTCAGTAACCTAACCAACTCTTGATGCCCCAAGTATGAAAAGGGCATGCATTCTTGAATCCTTGCTTCTGACGAGCTAAGGAATTTGATTTCAAGTATTAACCTGTTTTGGTGAGGTGTGACTTGAGCTTGGACATTGATCGGTCATGAATAGGCAAAGGGCGCAACCTTTTATCCACGGGGGAACCTTGTGTTCATGCTTCGGGAATGCCAAGTGTTTAATCAGTTTGTGATAATTGCTTGTTTGCTGCCCCAAGCAGGAGCGTGATTGTCTTTGTCAATGATTCTTTGAATGCATGCTATTGCCGTGATTGGGTGTATGTTTGTTGATTGGTGACTTAAGTGTGACTACCCCCTCAAGCGACGAATCGATGAAGGAATGACTGCCATGAGAAAAGCGACGAGTCGCTTGACCCAAGATGACTTAAGTGAGGGTGCCTTCAGATGTTTTCCGTTTAATGCGAAAGCGATTTCCAAACATTCTGGACCTATTTTTGGTGGGTGTGAACCCATTTTGGGATGCCATTTGGGGTTAACATTGGCGAAAATCCGTCTTCCCGTGGAGCGGTCCGGCTATGGTAGCCTTCTTAGGGAGTAGGATAACGACAAGGTAGACCCCGACATCAGTTTTCTTATGCCAAGAGGTTAAGTGCAAGAGCACTTTTGTCCGGCAATTTTTAGTGTTTTTGTTGGCATTTGTCATTTTTATATTTTGGTTGTTTTGTTGTGTTTGTTTGTTTTTTTTTTTTGTGGCGTGTTTTTTATGTATGTGTTTGATGTATGCAGAGGCGATTATGAATGTGATGTTTCTAATTTGTATGATGTATGGATAGGGAATGAATGAAATGAGGTGTTGATGATGTGTCGATGCACCATAGACTGTACAAGATTTGACTGACTTGCTATACTAATGGGATGACTTTGTGGAATGACTTTGCATGTGATAACTGTGTGTTTTTGTATTTTGCATATATTTTGATGGTGATGTACGGAATGAAATGTACCAGTTGTTTTTAAAATGTAGTTAAGCTTTTCTGAGATTCAGATATTTTAACTAACTAGCCAAGACTGTACATTTATCTCACAAGACTTTAGAACAAGGTATAAATCTGACTTGAATTTAACCAAGTTATTTCACATCCCTATGTGTGCAATTGAGTTCGTTTATGTGTTATTCATCAGGATACCGCCAGTGCCAGATGGGATTTCAACCGAACCTGTACTGAGGATCACCTAATTAGCTCCACTAACTCCTTTATTGTATTTAGTCAGATTAATCTGCGATGCTATCTAGGATACCATAAGCTAGCTCATCCACATGCAAACATTGATCTACACACAAGTTAATGTGACAGATATATCGTCATGCGGGAGGTTTACTATCAGTGACTGATAGGCTATCAACCAAACCGGTACTGAAGCTTGCCTCATGACCTGTCGAAATGCTGAGAATTCCAGGGATTCAAGTTCGACTCCCTTCTTTTCTTCAATTGTATTGGGATACTTGCTCTTTATAGTGATAAAATCACTGTTTATTTTGTTTTATTGATGTTTTTTTTTTTTTTTTTGAGCAAGGGATTTGAATATGGAGTGACGAGAATCACTATTGTTTGTGCCTTTTGATGTGTGCACTGTAAGATGTCAAATTTTAGTGTTTTGACGTTTTGCAAATTTTTGATGTTTTTGCAACTTTTGAGAACTTGGGATTCATGGGGAATTGGGTAGGGAGGATGCTTGTCCTTTTGCCAACTCTCAGCATTCCTAGGGTCATTCGCACAGGGGGATAAGCAAGATAGCCGTTTCGCTTATGGTGACCGGGATTACGGTGCAGGTTTCATCTTTCGTTCACACAACTTAGGAATTTTTTATATGTGTGTTAATTTGTGTTGGGATGCTACGTAACAAGGCGTGGTCCAAGTAAAACTTTCCCATGTAAAATCTGTTTAACTCTGTACAGTTTTGGCTAGAAATTTAAAGACATCTGAAGGACGAAAACCCTATATACATTAGGCGACAATTGACGATGCTAAAATAAAAGGGTGATATGTTGGATGTATGCGTGTATGAAAATGGAGTTGATGTGGAAATGATGGAATTGCCAAATAATGACTGTCTATGGTGCTTGTGACTTGTATGACCTATCGAAGTATGCAATGTATGGATGCAATGCTTAATGCAACCTATATTTTTGTATTTTGATTTTTATGAGAATGCATGGAATTGGAATGCAATTGTTTTTGTGATTTTGATGTTTATGAGAATGCATGAAATTGAAATGCAATTGTTTTTGTGATGATTGATTTTTTTTTTTTAGAATGCATGGAATTGAAATGCAATTGTTTTTGTGATTTTGATTTTTTTATGAGTATGCATGAAATTGAAATGCAATTGTTTTTGTGATTTTGATTTTTGTGTTGTTTTTGTTGATTTTTGAATATGTATTTTGACCAAGCAGTTATGGTAACGCTTGGAGCGTTTGGTGTTGACCAAAGGGTTTATAAATACCTTTGGGGCATTTAGGGCTGACCAAGCGATTATGAGAATCCTTGGAGCTATTGGGGTTGACCAAGAGATTATGATAATCCTTGGAGCTTTTTGGGATGACCAAGCGATTGCGATAATCCTTGGAGCTTTTGGGGTTGACCAAGAGATTGCGATAATCCTTGGAGCTTTTTGGGATGACCAAGCGATTGCGATAATCCTTGGAGCTTTTGGGGTTGACCAAGAGATTGTGATAATCCTTGGAGCTTTTTGGGATGACCAAGCGATTGCGATAATCCTTGGAGCTTTTTGGGATGACCAAGTGATTGCGATAATCCTTGGAGCTTTTTGGGATGACCAAGCGATTGCGATAATCCTTGGAGCTTTTGGGATGACCAAGCGATTGCGATAATCCTTGGAGCTTTTGGGGTTGACCAAGAGATTACGATAATCCTTGGAGCTTTTGGATGACCAAGCGATTGTGATAATCCTTGGAGCTTTTGGTTTGACCAAAGGGTTTATGGACACCTTTGGAGCGTTTGGTGTAACCCACTGGCTCTTCAGGGAATAGAGGTACCCCCAGCTTGATGATCTGTGTGCACCGGATCTGGCTCTGTAGGAATTGGCACGAATGGATCGGCCTTATGCATGGATAGGAGGGCAGGGTCCGCCTTCGGCACTGATGGTGCTATGATATCTCTGGGTGGAAGTTGCTCGCGATCTTCCCAAAGGAGCGGGATCAACATGTGATGCCAGTGGGCTGGGTCTATGCGCCACTCATGCCCTAGTCTTATGCCTAGTTGTGCCATCAGTTCGTCATGGGTGACAGGGTGATTGTGTCATCGTGCATGATTGAGATATTCCATCTCAGTTTCATCTTCGTAATCATTTTCGATGATCCAAAGGCCCTCATTGGCCCCGATAGCTATCTGCGACATGCTAGGCTCTTCTTGTTCGAGCAGATTGATGTGGTCCTCATGGGGTTGTTCCACGCTTTGTGGGGGGACCTAATTTTCTGGCAATGGCACGGGCTCGATGGGAGCCTCCAAAGGGAGTAATGTTAGGAGAATTTTGTGATGCTCATCCATGGGGACCACCTGTGAATTAGTGCTGTCAAACTCGAACGGGTCCCATGGCGCTATTGCATATGCTGACTCGTCTTTGGCGAGAGAGTCAGGCTCATCAAAATCTAGTGATTCTGAAGATATGGAAGACCTCGTCATCAGGTAGCTCTACAACCAGGGGTTGATCCTCTGTGAGAGGAGTTTCATGTAAGTTGGGCTTTTGGGGCCCCAAAATCTTGGTCTCTACCGATGCTAAGTGCTCTGGCAGCGCATTGCTTGTATCGGGGGATTTGAGCTCCTCCTCTTTGATTTGTTCTCGTTGAAGGTTGTGGGGAACTTGGGGCCTATGGAAGGGTGACAGGATAGCACCCCCCATGCCTTGGTATGGCATTTCATACCGCTCTTCTTCTCGCTCAGGTTCCTCAGAGGCTTCTTGAAGAATTTTTGGGGGTGGCCCATGAACCTGGGTGGGTGCCTGAAGAAGGCGCCCGTCATTGGTCTTAGGATTGGCCTCCCGCTCAAGTCTAGGAGGCATCGAAGGCAATGTTTGATAAGGTCGTAGAGACCTGTCTTGCACCCAGTTGTGTCTCTCATAATGTTCTGTCTTATGCGTGTGAGGGGTTGGAGTCTTCACCTGCATAGTGTGTTGTAACAACTCATCCTCCTGGCGCTGAAGGCACTCTTGATTTAAAAGATATTGTTGCTCTAACTGTTGTTGTTCTAGCTCAAGTAGTGTGAGTTGCATCCGACGTGCAATATGCTTGGCAGATTCTAAGATAGTTGGTCCTACCGTCTCATGTCTAGAAGGTCTAGATGCCTCTCCTAGATATCTATCCCGGTCATGGTGATCCGAGATCTCTATAGGCCGCCTCCCTCTATTGGGGGTAGCGGCATTCCCCCGAGGCTTTGGCCTCAGTAGGTAATCCTGATAGCTCGCAATTGCGGAGGCATGTTGCTCCTGCGATGTATATTGTTCTTGAGGAAGGTAAGGGTTTTCCTCGTGCTCTCTTTTGTAAGTGAAAGAGGAACGGGCAGAGTTGGCTCGCCCCTCCTGAGGAGCCTTGTGCTCTGGATTTGTCCTTGTAGTCCTGACAACTAGAGGGGGTGAAGGAGGGATAGTGTAATCATGTGGTTCCTCCCGTCGAACCCTATGTTGACCTAGCGCTTCATCACGTGGTGACCACTCATAGCAAGCATCTAAGGGAGCTCTCCTACGGATGTACCCCTCATGGGAGGGTGCGTGCTGGGTGCTATGTTGAACAGGAGTGCCCCTAGAAGAGGTGCCCCTATAGTCCCTTTCCGTTAAGGTGTGTAGGGGACTGCCTTGTGTGTTAGGTCACCAAGGTGGTATGACCAAATCCTGGGGACTATAACGGATGTGACTCGTGCTTCTTTGGACATTCATCGCAGCGTCTGCCCATGAGTGGGCTTGACTACGGGTGAGCACCATGACGATGTCTCTCTAAAAACCCTAAAAATTGAAATGAGTCATATGGGGCCCAAAATTGGTGTGCGCATCCCTCTTACAGTAGATAAGACAAAAATGAAGTTTCAAGTCCTAACTCTAAATACATTAGGAGATATTGACCTCCGAACAGCTCAAAAAGTGCAAAAAATTGGGCACGCAATTTTAAAACCTAATTTCGGGGCACTAGATGATGGAATTTGGCCCCGAAAACTGACTTTTCTAGGCAAATAGAATTCTAGGGAATTATCCCAACTAACTCCCTGTAAAATTTCAAGTCAATCGGAGCTACGGTTGAGAAGTTATGGCCCCGACAAGATGCACTAAAATTTAGAGAAAAATATAAAATTTCCCATATTTTGTTGGATGCTCCTGCATCACTTATGGGCACCTTCAGGGTGCTTTTGGGTTGACCAAAGGTTTCATGGACACCTTTGGAGCATTTTGGGGTGACCAAGCGATTGCGGGAATCCTTGGAGCTTTTGGAGCGAGTGACAAAATGCGTAGATTTTTATCTTTGTTTATGATTTTTTTGATTTTTGATTTTTTTTTGTCTAAACAGAAAATAGCATACACACACAAGCAATGATTATCTCTTTTAAAGATTAATAGTGTGCCCTAAATCTGGTTTAGTGTGTTTTTGTTGTTTGTTTTGTTTTTTTTTTTGAAAATTTTGTGAAACGTTTAAATGCAATTATGAAGGCTCTTATAACTCCCAAAATGGTCGCCCCTTCAATATACCAGCCAGGCCGATATACCAACCTCTCTATATACCCGCCCTTACGAGAGGGAGACTATAGGTACGTGAGAGCAGATGGTACGTGGTACGTAGGCGGTACGAAAGGGGGATTGTCCTGTTAATGGCACCTACCATAGAAGACTTATCCTCGCGCGCATGGGAATCACCCCAGCGACACTCGGTCAGCTTTCGTCAGGATTTACGCCTAACAACGAGTTGACAATCGGGGAATGGATGCAAAGCTAAGCCAAGGTGGTGATGAACCCACCGTTGGTCTTGCTCAAGGGTTGGGGTCTTACGACCAACGCCTTGGTTTAAAATGTAACGTGATGTGTGGGGTTCATTTTAATTTTGCGAAATTGAAACAAGCAAACGAAAAGAAATCTTTCCCTAAGCCATTCAAACTAAAAACCAGAAATAGAAAAACAAAAATTTAACAGAAGCTGTAAAAAAAACCCCTACCTCTTCTCTGCCTAATCGAAAATTTTTGATTTGCTCTAAAAATTTGCACAGATCTATAATCGTCCCTGGGTGAGGCGAATAACAGAACCGTAATCGTCACAGGGTGGAACAAATAGTTTATTCGTCCCGGGGTGAGACGAGTAACAATTCTGTAATCGTCACTTGCAGAGACGAATAACAGTCCGATTGTTGAAAAATAGGTACCTGTAAAAAAAAACAAACAAGCAATTTTAGATCAGTAATTTAACCTAAAAAAAAAATAGAGGACAGAGGTCCCACCGTGATCGCCATTGAAAGCACGAGATTTCGGAAGCAAAAGGAAAACTATAACTATGCAATATAAGACGAAATGTAACGCTTTAATCCTATGCACAAAAACAAGGAAAGGAGATAAATTGGAGACGAAAGAAAAGATGTAAGGAAATCACAACCCTCTTTATTCAAATTTCTTATCCTCGGTTACATAGACGTCTCCTCCCTTTTTAGGGGCTAGGAGCGTTAAATTGGTCTTTGTTACAATTTGTGACTTAGTCTTCCTCCTTCCGCATGCCCACGTTTGGAATGGGCGGGCCAAATGTTGCCGCCGCTTGCGTTGGTAAGGTAGACTCCTCGCCGCTCCTCTAATGCTGCAACTCTGCACTCAAAGAAACAAACAAGAAAGTCAGTAGCACCTGTGTATGAAAAATAAAAGATGAATCTAACGATGGTTGAAATGAATCTAAATGAAATGAAAAACTTGACAAAAGCATAAACATGAAACTAAAAGAAATACCACGATTATGAAAGCACAAATCGCCAGTAAGTGAACTAGCAGCACTTCGTCGCTCAAAATGCTCCTTCTCTGTATCTCCTTTTTGGGTGAGAAAACTCACCCTTTTATAGACCCAAGGGGTCTCTTTGAATTAACATGCAAAAGTGTTTCTTTGCATGAATGCTTTTGTTTGTGAAGAGAAGACTTCTTCTTGATCAAGGGCTTCTTAACTGCCTCTGTGCATGTCTTTGCATGTTTTAGCAAAGCTCACTTGCACTCCCATGCAATGAAGGGATAGCTAAGTGGCAAATCTGAGTTGTCTTAAAAAGCTTACTCTCCTTCCCATGCAGTGAAGGGAAAGTCAATTGGCAGATGTGAGTTGTCAAAAGAACTCACTCGCACTCCTATGCCATGCAAGAAAAGCTAAGTGGCAGTTCTGAGTTGTCATGCGCCGAGGTCTGACTTTTTGGTGGTCAAACTTGATAATCGTCCCACCCCGAAGCGAGCGCTAGTAATCGTCCCTGGGTGAGACGAGTATAAATCCGCACTCGTCCCTGGGTAGGACGAGTACAAATTCGCACTCGTCCCTGGGTGGGACGAATAAGCAATAAAGTGTCTAAAAGGTGCCAAATTGATTTCTGACTTGCAAAACTATTGTGTGAGTGGTTAGAACCACTGTTTAACCTCTGGGGGCTACCCTGGGGGCTGTGTGTGTTAATGTGATCAGTGTTTGTAGTCACATAATCGGATTGGTGCTGTTTTGGTGTCTACAACCCCCAAAGAAAGAAATCCTTTTTTAGGCCACACTCCTAAACACATTTGTTCCAAGTCTCCATGATTAGAACAACCTCATTCTCTCCAGGATGTAGAGCCTCAAAACTATCCATTAGAAGGGTTGTACTCTGTTAGAAATTTTAGAGTTAATCTCCCTTTTCATGAGTGCTCTGTTTCTAGGTATCCCCACTTTCCTTTTGACCCCTACATCAATACAAGATTTCCTATGACTTTTGGTCTTCAGACTTGGAGACCCTTTCTCAAACATAGGTTTTGAATAGGCTAGAGAGCTTTCCATTAAGTGTTGAAGATATGGATCATCCATGTCAAGACATTCAAAGGGACTTACCTCTTCTCCACTCTCCCTAAATTTAGGAAGTTGAAAAATATCCCTCGCTACTAGGCTCACTTCCCTTCTCTTCATAAAAACCCTATTGAAATCCTCCTCTCCATCAAATATGTTTGATGGAAGAAGGGCTTCCTCCTGTGATTCCTCACTGTTCCCAACTTGAGAAATAGAAATTAGATCTTTTCCTTTCAATTTTTGAGGGTTTCACTTAGGCACCCACTTTTCATTGAGCTTCTTACTATTTTCCTTATGACTTGCAAAAGTTATTACAGCTTTAGGATGCAAGGGCTATATGCTCTTATGGTGCCCTCCCTTACCACACTCCTAGAAAAATTGATGTTTATTTTCATTCAATGTTCTGAACCTAGGTGCCAAGGTTAGAAAATAGCTCAATAGAGCTTGGCAGGTCCTCAATATCTGCCATCACACACATTCTAACATAGAGCATCCGAGATTTGGCACTAGTAGTTTTATCAAAGAAAATAAAATCCTCAATTGTCTTAGCAATAGCTTGGAAGATGCTCTCATGCTAGATATGAAGTGGGAAGTTTGGTAGCTTGACCCATAGTGGGAAAATATTAATGCTCTACATTAGGGGATTAAAATATGGGGCCCATTTACGCAAAAATAAACCTCGTTTGCCAAAAAACCATTGATCCTATTCCAATATTTGCTTGGAATCCTCCTCACAGTTGAGCCTAATAAGGAAGAAAATTCTTGGGATGGCCACAATTTCAAGAGAATCGATAGGTCTCCATCTTGCCAAAGCCCATCTCCTCAAAGTATAAATATTCGACCTCCTAGGAATTTTCCCACAATATTCCACAACCCATATTTTAGTATATTATCAATCAAGCTATCGAGGATATGGATCTAGTTCGACATAGAAGAAATGTTGAAGAGGGTGTTAGATCCTCCATTAACGCCAGTGACCACTTTTGCATAGGAAGGTGCACTAGGGGGGATGGGGTACTCCCCACAGGTTCTACTCTTCCCACCTTTGAGCTTACTAGGATCCCACTCATCCCATTCAAATGAAAAGGAGGAGTCACGAGAGTCAAATAGATCCTCATCCGCATTCACAGACTTAGCTTCTTTAGCAATGGAGTCGAAGCTGCCCAACCAGGCATCCACCTTCTATGCAACACTCATCTACCTCCTCTGCAATGCTCCTCTAAAACCTAAAAAATTGCACCGATCTACTTCACAACCTAAATACTATAGCACAATGCTTCATAGATCCGCTTTACAACTTGGCTAGGCATCCACCTTCTCTACAACTCTCATATGCCTCCTCCTCTGCAACGCTCCTCTGAATCCTAAAAATCGGCATCAATCCGCTTCACAACCTAAATGCTTTAATCAACTAAATATCCATCCAAAAAAATTATAACATTTAAAACAATGTGAAGGATACAATTTTATTCTTATTCTCATTCTCTCACCCATCATATTTATTTAGAAACAAAAATTTTAAAACTACATTAAGCATATTATTATTGTTAATAATTAGAGATAATTAATATATTTTTAATATCCAAAAAGGACATTGCATTGGTGTATCATTGGGTTCTCATCAAGGAGACCTAAAGCGATGAGTGTGTTCAAAATAGTAATAATAATAAACCACTCAAAGTTGTTATTTTAATAGTTTTCTCAGATTTTTAAGCATTTAACTATCATTCACAATAATACCTTAAACTTATATAGTTACTAGTTGTACTATAATGTTACATATAATGTTATGTTGTAAGTAGTAAAAATATGATCATGTGCTACTTTGAGAGGTTTAATAATCATGCTCACCACAAACAAACATTAAAAAAATATTTGAAAGAATAAATAATATTTGATGGCTTTTCTAAGAAGAGTTTGTTGAACCAAATATTGGATTTTAATACAAAATTTATTTTTAGTAAACATGAAATAAATAAGTATGTTTAAATTTATTTATTTATGAAATAATATTTTAAGGTGTTATAAGTTTTAAATTTTATATCTAACATTATAAACATAAATGTTTATAAAATAAGATAATAAACATTATTATTATTTTTATATTAAAATGTTATGCATGCATACATGTATCAAAGAGAAGGATTTCACTAGGTAGATATAAATTTCAAAGATAAAGTAAAAAATATTTTTCATTTAAATTATATACGTATTTTAATGAATTTTTTTATAAATGTTTGTATTATCATTATAGTAAAAAAAAACATAAGCAAGCCAAGCTTCTTAAAAGGTTGAATTTACCTACCTTAAGTAATAATTTCAATATTTAATTTTATCTATAGTTAAGACCATTTTAATAATGATATATTTATTTATAAGCAATTGCTTTTAATTATTATATTAAAATTAAATGAACCAACTTTGAAACTTCAAATAAAAGATTCAAAGTTTAAATCCTACTAATATATTTGGTTGGATAAAGACATTTGTAAAATCTACTTTACTTCAAACAAATTCCATGGTTATAAATTACAAATTCTTCCATTACATGGTAGACATGTTTTAAGATACAAAACAAGAACAAATTGCTAACATTTTAGTGTAAGCTAACATCCAAAGATATTCACAACAATTGAGAATTCTTTAGGAGTTTTCATGATGATTTCTGATAGCATCCAACACTTGGAGCATATGATTTATACAAGGATTTGTGTTTTTATTGATTTTGACAAACCACTTCCAAAGAATATTACTTTACAATATGGGGAAGAAATATGGGAGCAAGTAGTAGATTATGAAAATATTCCATTTAGATGCATAATTTATCATGAATATGGTCATCTAGCCAAGGATTGTCCACATAAGGTCCCTAACAAAGAGAAAGGGGATGGGGACTTGCCAGGATTTCAAATTTCTAAACAAAAAACACAAAGAAAAAAATAGCAACAAAAGAGAAAACAATAATTTCATCTAATACCTTTGAAATTCTCTCCACAGATGAGCAAGAAGATGATGAGGATGGTCAAATGAAAATAGTTATTATGGAAAAACAACTTGATGAAGAGAGGGAACAGGAAGGAGTGCATGATGAGAAAATATTGAAAGAGCTTGCCTTGATGCTGAGAAATAACAATAAAGGAAAAAAAGTACAATGTAGAAAACCAACCCAAGTGCAAAACAAAAGGGTTGATTCAAACTACAAACAAAATTTATCCTCAAAAAGACCATACAAATTCCAATAGTAGCGTCATGGTTCTAAGTAACCAGCCTATAGTCCTACATAGAATGAATCAAGATACAAATAAAATGATGAGAATGCCATAATCCTAAGGGTTTATAGGATGGGTGTTATCCTTTAGTCTCTTGATTGCAATGTTAGAAGCTTTGGCTATTTTGCTAAGCAATTTCTGATATTTTTGGTAATTTGTTAAGCTTTGGTTTATTTTTAGTGTTACTTTTTTTGTTTGATTTGTCTATAGCTCCTTTGGCTTAGTTTTTGTTGTATTTTTTTCATGTTTTTGTTTGTGGTGTATTTGGATCAGTTGTTTCTATTTTGGTTTTGTTTTGTTATGTTATTTTTGTGGTTTTTCTGTATTTCGTATTCTGTGGTTTTTTTTTTGTTGTGTATTTGTATCATTTTGTTTTTTTTGTTATTGTAGTGTTGTAAAAATCCTCCAAAACTCTATTCCCTATATGCCTAATTTATCTTCAAGGATGAGATACTGCTAATGTATCTGTGGTTGCAGGAGATAGGTTTTATTACTGGCAAGACAATGCAAAGGAAAGTGGTCTCCTCAACAGGGTAAAAGAATTATTCCGATGAGAGGTAAGTCAAGGGAGATGATGAGCGGTGATGTATTCGCCAGTTGATAGGGGTAATGAACCCTATGGGCAATGCATTCGCCAACGGTCCATGTAGTATGCATATCATATAGCTGCATTCATAGGAGTGTTTGATGTTTGATATTTTGTGAAACTGTGATGTTGAATGGCAATGAAGATGCTTAATGCATGGGAGTCGTAGTTAACAAAATTAATGAAACAAATGGAAAATGATTAAAAAGAATTTTGAGGTTTAAAGGAAACATATGTGTGTTCTTTTGAGAAATGAATTTGTTTAAAACTTAATTATATGCTTATATATTTGTATAATAAAAGGAATGAATTTGTTTAAGACTTAATTATATACTTGTATATATTTATATATATATATATAATATATATATATATATATATATATATATATATATATATATATATATATATAAGTTTTATAAAAAAAAATTATGATATTTGCTTTATGGATGTTTTGGAGGTAATGTAAACAAAAGGCTCTAAGCAATGTTATATTAAAAATTAATATAAAAAAATGATGAATGCAATAATGATCCGAACATTAAAGGAGAGCTTGGGTATTCTTTGCAAAAGACAAGTAGGGACTTTTCGGTATAGAAATAGAGGTTAGATGGCTGTTAGAAGGGAGTAGTGGTGACCACTTGGCAAAGTGTTAGAAGAACAAGCTTGAAACTATCATCGATTCTTACATACGAAGGTGGTGGGAAAAAACATCATTTTTGATGGCAAACGAAGAGGAGAAAGTGGTGGAAGATGGTGTGTGGTTTCTCAGCGAAAGAAGAAAGTGAAATTTGGAAGGAAAGAAGGGATTAGAGAACAGGGAAAAGAAGAAGTCGAGTTGGAGGTAAGGCTGAATCGGTAAGGGCTCTTATATTATTAAAATTAAAAAAAAATTCTGATGGAAAATTCAATTGTGTGTTGAATGAACGACTCAGGGAAAGCAAATAAGAAAAATCGATCAAAATGTGTGAAGCCTGTATTGCATGTGCTCTTAAAGATTCATTGCTTTATTTGATTTATGTGTTGGAGAATGGCTAAAGGCTGGTTGAATGAAAACTTAACAAAATTTAAATCTTTTGATTTGTTGTTGCTACATGCTGGTTGATTGAAAACTAAAATCGAATTTAAATCCTCTGGATTTACTGTGATACATGTACTTATGAATTTAAGCAACGGGAGGTTGTTGTGTGAATATATGGATGGAAACTGAGATCATTTTGCCTTCTCTAAAATATGAATTAAGACTACATGTTGTGTGATGTGTCATGGAGTGTTTATAGTGATGAAGGAATGTAAAAGAAAAACTATTGCATGTTGTTCTGTGTTCTAAAAATGATGGGTGCATATAGTCATAGATGCATTGCATGGTAGAACGACCATTATGACCCTTGAATTCACCGAATAATTGGATGATGTGAAAGAATTATGTGGAGCTTTGCAAAACCTTATGCATGTCATTTCCTTTGAGACTACTTCAGCGTTGGGTGCCAAGATTTATGCATATAGAGTTGATAGAAATGCTGTGAAATTTCTTTTGGGAACCTGGAGACTCCACTTAGAAAAATATTGATATCTGAATCACAAAGGGTTACAGTTAACCCGTTCCATGCATTAATATTGAAAACGTGGCTCATGGGAGGAAAACATAACATAGATTGTATATTGTGTTTTGATATTGAACATAAAGTCTGGACATAAGTGCATGGTTGTACCCAGAACCCTGATGTAAAGCATTATAGTTTCAGATGTTTTTATTGATTTATTTCCAGTCATAAATCTTGACGTAGAGGAAAGTAACTTGTGTTATTATTTTATATGAGACTAAGTACAGAGCATCTTATTTTTCACTGGTCACGTTGAGTGTGAATACATCAGTGTTGTGTATAAATATTTAGATTCAACTATAATATGGTCATTTGATATGAGGAGTGAATACAAAGATGTGATTGTTTCATGTCACTTTGTAAATTAAAGGTACAAGTCTCTGTTTTAAATCTAATGCTTAATTTAGTTCTGGAAACTTAATTTAGTATGCTATGAACGATGTCTTTTTCCATTTATTCAACTGAGATGTTACATGTTTGGAAACCACAATGGTAAACTTGGTTCTAGTTTACACCAGTTCAAATTGGAAATGAAAGGATTTAGTTGTTTATCTAAAACTCCCCAAATAAACCTTAAAACTCTACGTAGGAGTGGGAAAACCATGTAAAACTTTGGGGAACAAAAGAATGGGTTTGGACTGACATTTGATTTGTAGTCTACTTCGTCTATTCAAAAGCAGTGTAACAAGATTATGGTATAGTTTAAAAATAGGCATTACTGAAACAATTAGAAGGGAAGTTTCAGTTTAGCATACCGTGAAAGTTTATTTTCTTATAGAAATATATTCAATTTAAACAAAAGTTGGGTATGAGAGTTCATTGGAAAAGTTTTTCAGATTAAAACCAAGCATAAACTCATTAGTGACAATAGTCGGAAACCTTAGCGTGAAGATAGTTTATCATGAAATTTAGTAAGGTTCATGTATGGATTTTAGTTTCCTTAATTTAATCAAAGGAAATAAGTCTTCTTTTTAAAGGCTTTCCAGACCATTCATTGTGGAGCTTATACCCAACACTTAGTCAGTTGAGAGAAAACGTTTAGTCACTTATTGTGTAGTGTAAGTGTTGTGGAACTATAATGATTGAAAGGATGTTTTTCTTCTCATTATATTTAGAGGTAGTTTTGATTTGAATATAGAACATAATTCAATAGTAATATTGGAATAAGATAGTAATGTGGAATTGTGATTTTGTAATTTATTTACTATACTTTCAAGTTCTTTTAATTTTTGATTAGCTTTATCCGCAATTAGAGGAAGTTGGAATCTAGAAAGCGTACGATAACTTATTGAGTTACAAACCAATATAGAGTGGTGAATATTAAACTCTTAAAAGGTCAAACCTTTATAGTCAATTCCAACTATAGCTAATTTTGTGAAAAGTGAATTTCAAAATTGAGGACTGATCAAACCATAAATGCAACCTAAGGTTGTGGGTAGAACAACCTTGTTAAATATCAAGATTGCGGGAAGGTCAATCTTGAGAAGATAAAATAATTGGTGTTACGGGTAGGCAATCACCATGGAAATAAGTTTTAATGATGAGGCGGGTAGGCAATCATCATGGAACAGGGCTCTAACTATATTTCTAATGGGAAAAAGGTCATAACGAGAGGTAACAAAGAGTTGTATGGGCATCTCTTCTAGGTTAACCCTACTAGTGAAGAGTGGTGAAATGTGTTAGACTAGGTGAGACCGACAACGCGATGGTATGGGACATCGTGTTGGTTAATCTACACAAGACGTCGGGTGCTACCAAGGTATTGGTAAGACCTTAGATGATGCTCCAAAAAGAATGGATGATCGTCTAGCTCGAGCATGTATGCGCTAAGTCTTACATGACATAACGATACAAATTCATAAATTCATGTAAAGACACGAGAAAGTTATGTGTCACACCTCTAGGTGTTATGGGCCCTAGAGGAAAAGAAACTCACTGCCTGAACTTGGAATCTCGAGAGGAGAGTGAAGTTCAAAAGAGGTAACTATGTAGGATCTGGCCAATCTCGATCTCATGAGTATTTTGGCTGCAGCGGAATGGCACTCATGAAGATGAAATTAACATGCTCATACTAGAAAAATGAAATAAGGTTTTTAAAAAGAAAAATAATTTTTTTTATCAAAATTACAGCCTTTGATGTTGGACAACCAAGTGGGTAGACTTGGGGTGAATGGACAACCAAGTGGGCAGACTTGGGGTGTTACAAGTGTTTTGTTATTTTGTGTTTGTGGTTTTTCTGTGTGTTTCGTGGTTTGGCGTTGTTTATTTTTGTTGTTTTTTTATTTTTATTTTATTTTATTTTATATTTTTAATCTTATTTTTTATTTTTTGGTGTTTTTTTGTTTGTGTTTTGTTATGTTGTTTGTGTTTGTTCTGTGTGGTTCATATTTTTTTTCATTCTTATTATGCATGTGTTTGGTTGTGCTTTTTCTTGCCAACACACTCAAGGAGTATGCTTTATTTTTTTTAGCTTATTGTGTGTTTGTGTTTGTGTGTTCTTATTTTTTGTTGTTTCAGGCATGCTCTTTGCGTGTGTCAAAGGTGGTAGGCCAGATACGAGCCCTCAGAATTTTTAATGGAAGAGATACCCCTGCCTCCTTGGGTCTTAACCAAAATTGGCATCCCTTCTGGGATGTTTTCCACAAACAAAAAAAAAAAGAGTAAATTCAATATTTAATGTAAGTTGAGAGTAGACTACAAATTTTATTGCTCCATTAGTATTATTTTTCTTTTTTTTTTGTTCTAAAAGTCTCTTTGTTATAAATTAAAAGCAACTCTAGATATTTAACTTGTCCAAGTATTTAAAATAAATTTATTATAAAAGTTTCTTTTCTATTTTTGGGAGGTTACATCGGAGACTTGGTAACACCTTTGCTCGATATGGGGTAGAAGTGACGCTGCCACTATAAGTTTTTTTACTATTTTTTTTTTTACATAAAGGAATTAGTAACACCTTTGCTTGATATGGGGTAGGAACTTGGATGCCACCACTATAAACCCTAACCCTAACACTAACCCATTGAGTAATACAAAGTCAATGAGACCCTGACCCTCTAAGGAATCGAATAGGGACAACCAATCAACCAGGGTTTTGCATAGTGGTGATTTTCGCAATTTAGCACGAATATTTGGATTTTCAAAATGTTAATTTTGCAAATTTTGGGACCATAGAGGTTGGCCCGTTCATCCAAAAATTTTGGGATCCAATTTTTTTTAAGGGCAAATTCACCCTGTTGTCATAAGGTTTCCCACCTAATTTTCATCCTAAATTTATTAAAAATAAAAAATATCTCGTCCAATTTTCCCCTTGTACCCCATTATATATAGCTAACCCTGACAGTGACTCTCATACAATTGCAACATTATTTTTTTTGGATAGCGAGCAATACAAAGAAAATGAATGATAAAACATGAGTCCACGACTAACAGAAGGTCATTGGCAAAAGGTGACTTACGAAAGGTGACTGACAGAAGGTGAGTGGCATAAGGTGAGTGGCAGAAGGCAAGTGGCATAAGGCGACTAACATAAGGCGACTGGCATAAGGTGACTGTCATAAGGCAACTAGCAGAAGGTGACGGGCAAAAGGCAAGTGGCAAAAGGCAAGTGGCATAAGGCAACTGGTATAAGGCAACTGGTATAATGTGATTGGTATAAGGCGACTGCCAGAATGCGACTAACATAAGGTGACGGTCATAAGGTGATAGGCATTAGGTGAGTGGCATAAGGTGAGTGGTATAAGGTGAGTGGGATAAGGCAACTGGCATAAGGCGACTGGCATAAGGTGACTGGTATAAGGCAACTGGTATAAGGTGACTTGAATAAGGTGACTCAACTTACTGATAAGTTTCTTTTACCATTAAATTTTATTTTTTAATATTTTTTTCATGGACACTCAATAAGGAGCTTTGTTTTGCTTGGGACCGATATTCTTAGGACAGATACTCTACTGTCTCTAGCAGTAGTTCTCTTTTATACCAATTATTTTCATTTTTACAAATTATGTTCATTGTTCATGTTATTCTTCTCTTTATACAGGGAAAATATCAAATGCAGGCAGTGGAGAGAATGGAGGCCAGTCTTCCAATAAAAGGAGTATCTTCAAGTACTTTTATAATATTTCAAAATCCGATTAGTCATCAACATCTACACAAGATGAAGGTATGAACACCTTTACTCACCAGTTAATTTTTTACATTGTTAATTTTAAATATAAATGTCTACATTCATAAAGAAGAGTGCTTTTTGGTTGATGGTTTATCCATTTTTATCTGTAGAAGGTATGCTTTTAAATAACCATAGTGATAATGACCCTACTATTAACACTAGTATTATCTCTACAGAAAATATTGTTTACCCTGAGATGCCTCCACTTCCACATATCCACGTTAATGAACAGTCCACAGATGAAAATATTATTAATTAATTACAACAACAACATGAAGATATTCTTGAATCTAACATGCCAAGTGGAAAATAAATTAATAGTTATTATGTAGTCCCTACTTCCGAAGAATCTTCATCTAAAAAACCTAAACGTGCAAGGTTATCTAGGTGGACAATTAACAGATCATTTCAGCCTGATTGGATATCTGAAATTTCATTTATTGAGCTAGTGCTGCCAAATAATAGTAGTGAGGAAATAACAGAATTGAGATGTGTAATTTGTAGTTGGAAACATGGAAAGGATCATATATTGCAACTTAAGAAAGATACAGTAGAAAAACATTGTGGAAAGGCTTATATCAAAATAAAAGAAGGTGATCGACCAATACCAAAAAATTATAGGTGGAAGAATGCATCAGAGTGCACACATATAAGATATGCGCAATAATATGATAAAGAAATGAAACAAAAGCAAACTTTGGTTGAGAAATGTGCAACGATTCAAGCCCAATTTTGAAAAATGAATAAGTTAACTTTAGCTTCAAAAAGTTTACAGTTTGTTGTTGTATTATCTATTCTTAAGAAGGGTAGACCTATGTCTGATTTCATGGATTATAAATCTCTATTTTGACTAGCTGATATGCAAAACTTACTCAGCGCCCATTGGTCATATTGAAATGGTTGAAAAATGGTAAAATGTCTCTCATTGGTTGAGCAGGATGACCTCAAAGTGAAAGTAAAAAATGCCAAATTCATTTTACTTTTAATTGATGAGGTGACTGCTATTGACAATACATCTTGGATTTGCATGCATGTTTACACATTGGAAAATCATTTAAGGCAACCTCATTTACTTGGTACGCAAGATGGTGGAAAATTTTAATGCAAAAAACATTTACAATGTTGTTGTAACTAGTTTAAAAGAAGAAGCAGGAATGAATGAAATTGAAATAGCCTCTAAGTTAATATGTGTCGGAGTTGATGGTGCTGCTAAAATGCAAGGACACAAGAATGGTATTTGTATTAGACTACAAACATCTGTTACCCCATATTTGATCCTTATTCATTACATGGCCCACAGAATGAATCTTGCATACAAAATTATGGATACATTTACAAATGTTGCGAGAGTGGAAGAGCTTATCCGTGAAATTCATGATTATTTTTCACGTTGTCCAAAAATATTTTGAGTTTCAACAGTTTGCACTAGGAGTTACTAAAGGTAAAAAACTTTTGAAATATGTGGATACTAGGTGGATTTTGATGTACAACCAGCATTAAGAGTTTTCAAAGAATATCAATCCCTGATAGGGTTAATGTATGCAAATCATAGGGTAGTTGATAAGGCTAAAGATTGATTTTTTTGAATAAGTGAATTTGAAACACTTCTCACATTGTGCAGTATTCTTCCTTTGTTGGAAAAAATGAATACTTTGATCAAAATTGCACAAGAAAGATCGATTTTGTGACCAAGAGATAGTTAGTCTTAATCAAATGAATAATTGCATTAATATAAGCTTAGGAATAAAGCCTTCATTAAATAGATTACAAAATAGAGAAAGAAACTAATCTTTCTATAACCATGCTAACATAGGTAGAGTGTTAGATTTTGAACTCTTAACCTAGGATATTTAGGATTTACCATTAGATATTTAAGACAGCAAATATCTACATGGTAGAAAGTAGAAAAGTAAATGTAATAATCTACCTATGTAGTATATAATGCAATATACTACCTATTTTACCCTAACATCCCCCCTTTATTATATTACTTTGATATACAAAGTTTACTTCAAAAAAACTCAAATTTGACACGTCCAAGTGCCTTGGTGAAGATGTCAACAACCTGTTCATCGGTGGGAATGTATTGGAGCTTTATTCTATGTTTAGGAACTTCATCATGAATGAAATGACAATCTGTGTCAATATGCTTTGTGCGTTCATGATGGACTAGATTCTTGACCAAGTTCAAAACACCTGAGTTATCGCAAAACATTTGAATAGAAAATTTCCTTGGTAGGCCCATGATAGCCAAGATGCGACTTAACCATATCGCTTCACACACAACTCCATGTGTAGTGCAATATTCTGCCTCAGTTGAAGATAAAGCACCCACCTGTTGCTTTTTACTATGCCATGAGACAGGACCAGCTCCAAGATGAAATACATATCCTGATGTTGATTTTCTATCATATAGGGATCCCACATAGTCAGAGTTAGTATAAATATGTAAGAAGAATGAGTTATTATTCTTATACTCTAGACCATAATCTACACTACCCTGAATGTAGTGAAGAACCCTCTTAGCTACTTTCCAATGAGAGACTTTTGGTTCCTGCATGAACCGAGAAAGATAGTTTATAGCATAAGTAATGTTTGGTCTAGTGTTGGTCAAATAGATGAGGCTTCCAATCATCTGTCGATATAGTGTGTCATCTACCTATGGTGAGTCATCATACCATGATAACTAAAGCCCTAATTCCATCGGTGTTGCTTTGGGCTTACAATCAATCATACGATATTTTTCTACTAAAGTCTTGGCATAATTTTTCTGAGTCACCCTAAGATGATTCTTCTTTTGTTCTATCTCAAGGCCAATACAGTAGTGGAGAAGTCCTAGATCTGTCATATCAAATTACTCTTTCAAGTCATTTTTCATGGCTTTAATCAATTTCTCTGAATTGCCAATGATGATCAGATCATCTACATATAACACAAGAATCACTATTTTAGAACCTGTGTTCTTGATATAGATATTTGCGTTAGATGGACTTCTCTTAAATTCATGCTGTAGTAGGTGACTATCCATTTCTATGTACCATGCTCTTGGGGCTTGTTTTAGCCCGTATAATGATTTGACCAACTTGCAAACTTGTTTCTCATGGCCTTCCTCAGCAAATCCAGGAGGTTGAGTCATGTACACTTCTTCTTTTAAGTCACCATTTAGCAAGGTGTGTTTTACATCCATTTGATGTAATTTCCATCAGAACTGTGTTGCCATAGCACAAAGAACTCGAATGGTGGTCATCCTTGTTGTAGGAGCAAAGGTTTCCTCATAGTCAAGGCCTTCCTTTTGAGCATAACCCTTTGCCACAAGATGGGCCTTATGCTTGTCTATGGTACCATCTACCTTATATTTGACTTTGTAAACCCATTTGTAGCCTATGGGTTTCTTTCCTTTAGGTAAATCTACCAACTTCTATGTTTTATTCTTGATGAGGGAGTTATGTTCTGCATCCATAGCTACCTTCCACTGAGGCAGTCTAAGTGCTTCATCAACTGTAGAAGGTTCATTTTCATCAAATTATGATAAGTAAACCCTCTCCTCATCTATTTCCATATCATATTCCCTTTCTAACTCTCTATCAACAAAAAGGTCTTGAAAATCTACATAAATATCATCAAGTAAATTGGATGCTTCAATCTTTTCTTGTTGAGTCATGCTTCGTGTCTTTGGATGATTGAGAGTAATATCAGGTGGAGAAGTGAGTTTGGAATCTTTAATTGTGCTTGTATACCATTTGGGAGGATTTTTATGTTATGGAGAAGGAAGTGGCTGTTGCTTCTCATCATCTAGGTATATTGATGTAGTGTTGGGTGTGAAAGCTTCATCAAACACTACATCTCTACTGACATGTATTTTATTGGTATATGGGTCTATCAATCGATAGCCTTTTGAAAATTCATCATATCCAAGAAAAACACATGGTAGGGACTTCTCATATAATTTCTTTCTTTTCTCCTTGGGTATATGCATAAAATCCTTACACCCAAACACCCATAGATGAGATATGGAGGGTTTCCTTCCATTCCATGCTTCTTGAGGAGTCATACCTTCAAGAGCCCTTGTGGGTGCTCTATTTAGAAGATATACTGTAGTTTAAACAGATTTAGCCCAGTAAATTTGGTCAAGATTCACTCCCTTAAGCATACATCAAACCATTTCCATAATGGACCAATTTATTCTCTCAGCAACTCCATTTGATTGAGGAGAATAGGTTGTGGTTAACTATATTTTTATCCCATAAGTCTATAAAAATGAGGAAAATTCCTTTGATGTGTATTCCCCCCCTCAATATGAATGGAGGGTCTTGATGAAGCATCATGATTCTTTCTCAACAAGCTTTTTGAATTGTTGAAAATAGGTAAATGCTTCAGACTTCAACTGTAAGAAGAAGACCCACATCTTGCGTGAGTGATCATCGACAAACAATTGAAAATACATTTTTCCTCCACAACTAGTAGACATGGGACCACACAAATTTGTGTGAACCAGCTCCAAAGGTACCTTAGCTCGAAAGGAGCTAGGTTCAAAGGGCACTTTGTTTTTCTTGCCTAACAAGCAATCTAAGCATACTAGAAAAGTAGATGAAAGAGTAGGCAATCCTTTCACCATTTGATATTTACTGAGTTATAGTAAATATCCTGAACTTAAATGCCCAAATCTCTTATGCCATAGAGATGTGGCCTCTTTTGTGGTTACTGCCATTGCAATATGTGTTGATGTAATTGCATCTAAGACAAACAAACCATGTTTGTATGAACTTGTTGCTATATGTTTTCATTTCGTGGTGATAAAGCAATGTTTATTTTCTTTGTCCATCTTGAAATTGACATTCATGTGATTGTCCAGGATTTGTGGAACTGAAAAGAGATTATTTTTTAATCTTGGTACATAAAGAACTTTTTGAATTTTACATTCTCCATCTGGAAGGGAGACATAAACACTTCCTTCTCCCTAAACTCAATAGGTTTGATTATTGGCAATGGCGAACGGTCTACCTTCTCGAGTCTCAAATGTCTTAAACCAGGACTTATCACTAGTCATATGCTTACTAGCGCTTGAATCTATGTATGACATAGTGTTCTTGTGAAGGGAATCTGTATGTGTCATGAGCACCTTGTGTGCTCGTTTAGAGTCTGAACTAGAATCTTCAGCTGCAATGTGTCCATGTTGTTGTTTCTTCTTGTTATTTGGTTTACCTTTGCCCTTTTTGTTTCCTTATTCATTGGGCGGTTTGTTCTTAAACCAACATATTTTGGTTTCATGAGTTTCCTTGTCGCAAATATTACAATACTGCTTCTTCTTCTGAGTCTCTTTTCCTTTACCCTTGTATTTATTGGAAGAAGAACCTTGTTGTTGATTCCACTTTTTCTTACCACCGTGTCTGTTTGATAAAAGAGCATTGTTGGATGCCTCATCTCTTTGAAGTTGATTAGCTTCTTTTGTTTGAAGCATATTTACCAACTCGACAAAAGTCACTGTCCTACCAGATACTTGTAATGAAGTGATCAAAATTATTTAGAAGTCGGGAAGAGCCCTCAAAATTATAGAGGTCAAAACTTGGTCTTCCACTTTTTCTCCTAAGGATTGCAGTTTTATTTTCAATTCTGCCACTCTGCAGAGGAATAGCTCTATTGTTTCTCCTGATTTCATATGAAGAGTATGAAGCTATGTTTGGAGGTGAAGAATTGTTGATTGATTCTTCCTCGCAAATATGGTTTTTAAGGCATCCCATGCCTCCTTACCATTCTTAGCTTCACTGATATGAGGTTGGATATTATCAGTAATAGCTAGCAAGATCATTAAGGATAATTTTCTATCCTTTTTATCAAATGTTGTTTGATCTGCTCCTGTTGATTGAGGTCTAGTTTCACTTCCATCCACTGTAGAACATAGATCCTCTACAGTTAAGATAGCTTTCATCTTAGTCTTCCATGTAGAATAATTTGACCCTTTGAGCAGTTGGATCTTAGTGAGATACTTGTGCATCATGGCCATGGTGAAGGTTATTGATAGGACTAAGATGGTTGTATCTTGCACTATACCCTCAAAAGAGTATATGGAAGATGTTTAAGATGCTTCTATAAGATATTTAATGGCATCTGCCTTAACACCCTTAACAAGGGATGAAAAGTTTAAGGATTTTAAGCCAAATAAATAGAGCAAATTAAAGGGGTAGGTTTTGAAATACTTCTGATTATGCTCTCTAAGATATTTAATGGCACCTGCCTTAACACCCTTCAAGAAGGATGGAAATTTTGAGGAAATTAAACCAAACAAAGAGATTTAATCAAGGTGTTTGTATATTTGGACCTTTGGGTGAGGATTATTTAAAAATTTGACTTTGTTTAACCTGTGCAAGATGTAGCACGATTTGTAGTGAAATTTGGGTTTTCAAGTGTGAAGTGCTCTTCAATTTTTATGATTGTTTAATTGCAAAATGATGTATAGTGCAATAATAAAAAAAAAAGAGCAACCCAAATTATTTATCACTATAGGTGTCGGATGCAACCGAAAATGCACCTAATGAAGCCAATTTTTGAAAAAGAAAAAGGTGTCGAGTACAATCGAGAATGCACCTTTATTAGTTTTAGAAAATCCTCCCTTTGTCTTTACAAATTTACAAAAAATAGAAGCACAAATTTAACTTCTATACCCCCTTAATGATTACAAAATTGAGAAAGCAAGCACTCCTTTCAATACAAGTCGAAACATGACCCGCATTTGAAAGGCTTCTAGACCAATCGACACATGACTTGGTTTTTGTTTTCAACACTCAAAAATAGATGGTGCATTAGGATCAAAAGGCTCACGAATCCGCATGGGACCATAGATTATTTCCAACCCCTTCCATGGATCAGTATAGATAAGTGAGTAAGGAATGGATCTACGATATTCACGAAACAAACTATGAAAAAGTGATCATGTTGTTTGCCTTCATAATTCGTTTCTCTTTCTGATGATTCTTTTTCTACGAAGAGCTTTCCTTACCCAAGATTTTATTTTCATGAAAACTTTGAAGAATGATGAAAAATATAGGAAATTTTGATGAAATTTAAGCAACAAAATGTGTCTTTGTTTCTTGTCTCTTTATCTCCACATTCGGAGAAAACTAAAGAACAAAAATGGTATAGTTGCATAAGGATTTTGGCATTTCTATTGTAAATTTAAATGCTATAAAAAATAAAATTTTAAAGCTTTTTTTAAAAGAAAATTTAACATAAAATTTGAAATAAAAAACACCAATTTAATAGTTAAAAAAAATGATATAATTTATTAAAAAATAATATGAGAAATTGTAATTTAAAAAACCAAAAAAGATTAAAGTTAAGCATAAAATTTTAAATAAAGCTTGACTTATGCCAAAAAATTAATTAATTTGCATAAAAATAAATAAACTTGTATGGCGGGCGCGGGAGTCGAACCGCCGACTCCTATTGGCCTAAGGCATCCACCTTGGCCAACTTACCAAGCCCGCGGCTTGGTTCTCATGCTAAGACGCCTAAGATTTAAAGAAGCTCATGGGCTTATTTTGGAACAAGTGGAATTTATCCCACATGCATCCTAAAAAGGATGCAGAGGCCTTTAAAGGCCTCAATGAGCAATTAAGCTCGTGATTGCCTTTAGGTAATCGAGTCCGATCCTTTCTTTTTACCGGCATCCACATTGCATGGCAATGGGGTTCCACGTGTCCTATCATGTCCTAGTTTCCATTCCACATGTCAGGTCCATGTGTCTAGTCCAGTCTGTGTGTCAAGTCCACATGTTCAGTCCAGTCCACATGTCTAGTCTAGTCAATTCCAATCAGGTGCCAGGTAGCGCGTGGCCAGAGTGCCACGTGTCGCCTAGCTGTCAGTTGAGTCATATTTGCACTACCTTAGGGTACGTGTAATTCTAGGTCAACATCGCATTGGGGTACGTGTAGGTCTGCGATGAACATGAGGGCACTCCTTCCCTTGAAGCATTCCTTGCCTCAAGATCTGTGTTGCAAGAAACATGAGGGTGCTCCTACCCTCTAAGCGTTCCTACATTGGTCTCGGGATGCATGCTCAAAATATAAAGGTTAGAAATATTTCCATTGCCACAGTAAGTGTGAGGGTCACCTACCCTCGTATGCTCTCATGGAAGGGATTGCAAGCCCACAGGTCGAATCGTCAGCTTGATGATCCGGTGGTCACGATCTGCGTGGGGATAAAAAATTCCCCATGGGTTACGATTATGACTAAGGTCAAAATAGCCCTACGTCAAGATCTACATCCTACGTTGGGATCCACACCCTACGTTGGGATCTACACCCAAAAATAATGGTGTCGTATTTCCTCGCTCCAGTCAAACTCCTTGCTCCAGCTCTGGTACCAATGTGACCAAGAGATAGTTAGGCTTAATCAAATGAATAATTGCATTAACATAAGCTTAGGAATAAAGTCTTATTAAATAGATTACAAAATAGAGAAAGAAACTAATATTTCTATAACCACTCTAACTAACACACTAACATAGGTAGAGTGTTAGGTTTAGAACTCTTAACCTAGGATATTTAGGATTTACCATTAGATATTTAAGACAGTAAATATCTACATGGTAGAAAGTAGAAAGTAGAAAAGTAAATGTAATAATATACCTATGTAGTATATAATGCAATATACTACCTATTTTACCCTAACAAATTTATATTGTGGATTTCATCGGGGTGAAATTACAAATTTGTATGCATATTGATATGATGTACGCATCTGGTCAAAATTTTATGGATCCCATGTTTGGGAGTTGGAGAGCATTAATAAACGTGAATGATCCTCAAAGCTTTCTGAAGTTCAATATAAACGATCATATATGTATTAATTTCCATGAAAAGGAAATACCTTTATATTGTTATGGCGTGCGAATGGATATAGCTACAAATGAAGTTGAGAAAATATCCATAACTTACAATAGAATTCATGTAGTTTTAGACGATACAAAAATTAAACTGAAATGAATAGCAGAATCATTGACAAAAGAAATAAGAGACCATTTTCAAAGAGATAAATTGCTAGAAGTATGGGTGTGGTTAATTAGATGTTTTGGGATCCTTGTAGTGAATACCAAAATATAAATGGTTTATTTCTAAAATACATGGGCATTCTTACTGGCCATTTTAGTAAAAGTGTGGTCATCAATGGTATTGAAATCAATGGCATTCTCAATAGATATCTTTTGATAAAATAATTAAACTATTTTGGAACAATAATGTCTGCTCAAGTTTCACAACTCTCTAACCATCATAAAGCAGGTTCTATTTCACGTTTGTGGAGAATATTACAACCTAGTACTATCTTACAACATACTATGAGTGAATATTTTTATTTATATGAATTATGTCAAACGATGATTTTAGGATCTGTGGAATATGAAAGGGTGTTTAGTGCATTATCATATGTAAAATCTAAAGTTTGAAATAGGTTGGACAAAAATTTGGAAAATTGTTTGAGAGTATATGTGTCGACCTATGAGGTGGAGAAGTTTCCTTACGAAAGAGCATTGTCACATTGGAAATCTATTGCAGAGAGAAGAGGTGTAACATATTTTGAGGATGATGAGGATGATGGTAACACTGGTTAGATTATGACAACAAAATTTTTGGGTATGAGTGTAGAATATTTTGTACAATCTGAAAAGAGTTTGTTCCAGCTTCCAGCATTATGATGCAATGATGCATTCATTTGATTTGATTTCACATATTATCATTTGATTTGATTTCACATATCAGAATGAAAGGATGCTTTCATTTGATTTGATTTGAGTTCAGCATTGTAATGAAAGGAATATTGAGATTATATTGTTACATGTAATTTTGATGTCACTAATCATATAATATGATATTAGATTTGCCATTGGATACTCTGTATAGCATAGCCCTCTGATTTTTTTTTTTGATTGGTTGAAAGGGTGTTGAAAGGTCGCATAGCCCTCTGATTTGATTATGTATATTTGAATGAAATTGGATTATTTGATTACAAATGTTGATTAGAACACTACATTATATTTAATATTAGAAATGTGTTACTGGATATTTTGTATATCATTTTACATAAGCCTTGTTATTGAAGTATTAGTCTAAAGTTTCAACTTTTCTTGTAGATTTGTTTTGTATAAATCATTATTGGCAATTTGTCAAAGTTAATATCTATGTTGCATTTCCTATCATTTTAAATTAATTCGTATAACAAAAAAAAATATTTTATTGCATCCACATAATTCAAAATTACTTAATACATCAACCAAATAATCAAAACATAACAACATTCAAAACAAAATTTCCAAGAGATTATACATTTTTTGGAAATAGTCTCTTTCATTGATTTCAATTTTCAAAAAAGATACCATTCATTCACAATTTACAAAACATATCAAACATTATTTCTTCCACATCAAATTAAAAACAACAAACTTCTACATCATCATAAATAATCAAAACATAACAATAATCAAAACAAAATTTTCAAGAGATAATATATATTTTTCGAAAATAGTCTCTTTCATTGATTTCAATTTTAAAAAAGATACCATTCATTCACAATTTACAAAACATATCAAAAATTATTTCTTCCACTTCAAATTAAAACATAACAATAATCAAACTATAACAATAATTAAAAACAAAATTTCAAAATGATAATACAATTTTTTCAAAAGTTGTCTCTTTCATTGATTTCAATTTTGAAAAATAATACCATTTTTTTGTTAGAATAAGTAATTATTCTCTTAAGTTCTACTAGGATAGAATTACTTGAGTTTCCACTCCTTCATGAGTCAAATTAACTCTCAGTTATAGTATGCATCTAATTTTATGAGTTGTTGTAATCGAACGGCTCTCAAAGATCAACTTTGTTATTTATACAAAGTTGATCCATGGAATAATCAATCAGTTCTATTTTGTTTCTTCAAATCTTGTAATGATTTGTAGTTCTACTCTTGGGAAATTCTAATATGGTACCAGAGCAAGATAGATTCTGCTAGGCATTCTCTCTTGAAGGCAGCCTCTCGAACTGGTTCTTACTCTCTTATCTTTTATTTTTTATTTTTTAAAAAGAGGTTTTATATCTATTGTAGATTGTTTTTTTATATCTGCAATTTTTTTTGAGGAATTTACTTATGGTAATATCTAGATAAATATTTTTTTACCTTGTTATGCAAATACTCTCCTCATTTTTTTGTAATTTTATGTATCCTCCTTGAATGCCTATGTTTTAAAAAAAAATTCTCCATCTCGAACACAGCTCGCTTCGGCTTCATTTAGCCATCACTGCGCATCACTCAAAAGTGGAGACTAAATATTCGTAGGCATTAATATTTTGGTGGGCAATATAAATTTTTTTAATGGAAGTTTGGAATTCGTTATATCTTTGTGATATCTTTGATTATAGGAAGTGGCGCTCCTTGCATCAAAATAGAATGGACTTTTGGTCTAACTTTGAATAGACCAAAGTCCATTTATTTTTTTTAGAAACATGGCTTTTGGCCACCGCTTATATTGGCATGCATAGAGACTACGTCTCATAAAACATACATTTTCCTAATTAAATATCAATCATTCGAAGATCTTGTGATTTCCAAATCTTCATTCAACTCGAACTTCTTCAATTTTTTTTATCCTTCGATGCTTAGTAAGAACTTCAGTTTTTTTGTTATATAATCATATTAACAATGTTTGAATAATATTATTCTCTTGTTTTGAATAGTGTTTCTTCGTTTAAGCATTATACTGATGATTTTTTAGTGGTGCCTATCATCTTCTGTCCTTTGAGGATCTCTGCAAGTGCACCATATATGGATATTCAGTAGAACTCATTATGTGCTTTGTGTTAGGTTTTTTTTTGTGCCTAACATCTTCTATTTTTAAGAAATATCTTTGTGTGTGTGGCGTCGTTGCCTTCCTCTCGTCTTTCGAAAAGCCTCTCTTCTCACCACCTTCTTTGCTACTTCAGACGCCTTCCTTGCGTTTCGCATATGCAACCACAAGATACTCTCTGCTAAAACAAAGATTGTAACATCTTCATTTCTGAGAGCCTCTATAGTGTGTGCCTTTCTAGCATCTTTCGAGACTCTTATCTTCTTAGTGCCTTCTCTACGTACTACAATGTCTTCCCTACGTATCGCAATCGCAACAAGAGGTGGTAATAAATTATTTAATTTTTTATAAAGTTCACTTCCTTTATTAACCTTTCAGGTGTAGTGATAAGAAGCAAACCTTTAAAAGTTCACATTTTTCAGAGCTCCAATCCCGCTTATCGTGGACATTGATCCTTCAGGTATCGTTATAATATTTTATGTTTCTGCCCTGCTCAACTCTCAATACAGTGAATCGTAGCCTTTCAAAGCTCCTTCCTCACTGCCCATTGGCGTCACTTGTTCGTTGACAAATGCAACATCAACGTTTTTTCACTGCCTATTGTCCTCTATTTGACGTCAATCAAATTTTAGCTCAAATCTGCAAGTTTTTTAAGATAAAAATATACATCTGATCTCTGTTTAAAATTGTAGCCTTCAAAAGTTTCTATCCTTTTCTTTCTGACCTCTCCTTGGCCAGAAGATATAAAGGACAGTTGTAATCTCTATAATATATTTTTTTTAGGGGTTTTATAGGTGCCTTTTTGCACCTATCATAGCATGAGGGGGGTTGTTATTGCGTCAATTTTTGCCTCTTTTATTTTTACCTCATTACCTTTGTTATAAGTCATTTGTTTATAAATCTTGGTAATGAAATATAAGTGAGGATAATTGATTTCAATTTATATTCCTTAATACATTAAAGATATTAAATAAAAATATTTAATTATTTCTTTAATTCCTTCTTAAAGCAAATATCTATATTAAACAACTTACTTTGTTCTAATTAATTTTCTTTCCAAAGTTCTTTAATATTATATAGAGATTTTTTTAGTGGATGAGGATATATCATTAATATATATTATTTCATTATTTCTTTTCTCGCAATAGGTCTCTATATTAATGAACTTATTTTGATTAATTTTTTACAAAGAGTTTCTTAATATATATATATATATATATATATATATATATATATATATATATATAGATAAAGGAATTTAAGTGAGGATATCTCTTTATTTAACCCTTGTTAATCTATTTTATTCTAAATTCATTATTCCTTTCTTAAAAATTTCTAAAGAGCAAATATATTAAATCAACTATGCACCTATATGGGAAATTCTAAATAGCTTACAGTTTCCCTCACGTAAGGGCAGGTTATTAAGATAACCAATATAGGAGTCTGGTTGATTAAAAGCCTATGTTCCAAGTATCAAATCTACTCAATACTTATAGTTTTCCTCTCTATAACATGGCTCCTAGTCGTCTTAGTAATTTGAGGTTGGTTTATAATCACATGGCAGGAAAGAAACGACAATATAAGACTTCAAACTAGAGCCACGTGGACCACCAGATAGCCACCGCCATAAATATTGCCAGTAGGTTCACTTCTCCAAGGCTGATTGGCCAAGACGGGATGTGGTTCCAAAGCCTGGCATATATGGAAGAAAAATATTACCAAAGAATTATTAAAAGTAACTGTCAATACAGAGCTTATGGGAGTTTTTTTTAGTACTCTGCTATGTGTGTCTGCAACTTTTTGTTTCTCCACTGTTTCAAGGAAGGGATCCGTATCTATTTCTTTTTTTGTAATTATGATGCAAGTGTGTTTTCTCGGGGTATACCCAAAATGTTGTATGGGAATTTTAGTTTTGATAACAAGTTATGTGCCTAACCGGATGTAATGGATTTGGCAGCATGTAGATTTTACATATATAGGATCCTTAGTAAGGACATGTTCATCAACAACCCTGGGCTAATTTTTGTAAAAGGTTTTGGATCAACCTATAAAACCTGGTATTAATGTTATAGTATCTTATCTTACCAAAAAAAAATTTGAATTTCTCCCACAATCCTTTATCGCCTATCATCCACTCCTTTCGACCAAGTCTACCGTCTACTCCTGCCGACCAAGTCTGCCGACCACATAAAGGTGGGTTAAATTACCAACATTCTCCTCCTTAAAGTTGAGAGGGCTGACAAGACAATATCTTAGCTTTATATATTGATCTTTAGCCATGCCTTTGGTGAAGATGTCTGCCATGTTTTCCAAAGTGCTGCAATGTTTAAGCTCAACAACTTGGTGCTCCACCATGTCTCGGATGAAGTGATACTTCATATCAAAGTGTTTTTATCTGCTATGGTGGATAGGATTATATGCCAACTGAATGGCACTCATGTTATCACAATACAATCTGGTAGGACCACTTTGTCATTCTCCAATCTCTTTAAGGATTTTTCTCAACCATAGAGCTTGAGTAGTAGCATATGTGATTGCTATATACTCAGCCTCAGTAGATGACAATGCTACAATGGTCTGCTTTTTAGAACTCCTTGTAATTAGTCCTGATACTAGACTAAAACAGTTCCCTAATGTAGATTTTCTATCATCTATATTGGTGCCCCAATAACTATCACTGAAGCCAACTAACTTGACAGAATTACATTTGTGGTAATGGATTCCAAAATCCAATGTACCCTTTACATATCTTAGAATTATTTTAGTTGCTTGAAAATGCAACTCGGATGGATCAACCATGAACCTTGAAACAAGAGAAACAACATATTGAATATCAGGTCTTGTATTGGTGAGAAACATCAAACTCCCAACCATGCTTCTATGAGTGGTCATGTCAACCTTTAGTGCTCCATCATCTTTGCTCAATTGGATCCCATGACCCGTTGGAGTTGCAACTGATTTGCAATGCTCCATGTCAAATTTCTTGATCATGTATTGAGCATATTTGTGTTGACATATGAAGATCCCTCTATTTGTTTTATAAAATTCCATGCCTAGGAAGTAATGCATTAAGCCTAGATATTTCATCTCAAATTGTTTCATCATGGAGTGTTTGAACTCCATATTCATCTTATCATTACTACCCATAAATATGAGATCATCCACATATAAACAAACTATGAGAATGTATTTACCTTGATTTAGGTAGTAGAGAGTAGGTTCACTTTTGCTTCAAGTGAATCCATACTCCTTGAAATAGCCATCAATGTGAGAGTACCATTCTCTTGGTGCTTTCTTGAGGCCATAAAGTGCTTTTTTCAGTTTATAAACAAGGTTCTCCTTACCTTGTTCTTTAAAAACTTGAGGTTGTTGAACATAAACCTCCTCAGTTAAGTACCCATTGAGAAAGGCACTTTTTACATCCATGTGCTGAATTTTCCACCCTTTGTGGGCAGCCAAGGAAAGTATTGATCTAATTGTTTCTTGTCTAGCTACAGGAGCAAAGGTCTCCTCACAATCAATGCCATACTTTTGAGTGAAGCCTTTTGCTACAAGTATTTCCTTGTGTCTTTCAATGCTCCCATTATCATTGAATTTGGTCTTGTAGGCCCATTTGCATCCAACACATTTTTTTCCTTTTGGAAGCTTTACTTGCTCCCAAGTATCATTTGTTTTTATAGAGGTGATTTCCTCTTCCATGGTTTACTGTTATACATCATGAGTGCATGCTTTCTCATAGCTAGATGGCTCTAGATGTGCACTAGTCATTAAAGCATAATTAACTACATCTCCTTTAGGATCATTGGACTCATCATCTCTATACATATGCATATTTTCAAGTTTTTATAATACTATAGTTATTTCACTAGCATGACTTCTAGTGTATCTTTCCTGGAAATTCTTATCCAACATTTGAAAATATGGATGATTTTACAGTGTTCTTTACCTATTGTTGAGTGGTATTTTCACCCAATTGTGAAAGTACACTCTTCCATAGGATTTGGGTTCCAAATCCCCTCTTGCAAAGAAGTTAAACAAACAACTTCTCCAAGGTCTCCGCTATATTAGCATTTGCATATGTGTATTAATAATCTCAAATAAAGATATTCAATTTAAATGCTTGGAAAACCTTAGTGATTGCAAGTAACTGTAAACAAAGGGCAATGTTGGTTTATTTTACCATGAAGCTTTAGTGATTGTTCATTGAACCAAAATAAAGCAAATGTGAGTTGGCCCTCATATGACCACGACGTAGCTTCAAAATGGAAATTTATGAAAATGCCATAAAACATAACTCCTTAAATGAAATTGGAATTTTCATGAAGGGAATGTCATCATAGGCTTATGAATGAAACATGAAACAAAAAAATGAAATTCGGCCCAAAAATGAAAATTTTCTATTTTTGGATTTTTAAAATCTGTAACAAAACAACTTCGGTGAATTTATAAAAATACTAAACAATTCCGAAAATGAAATTTTAAAATGCGTAATGGAAGTATGAAACATAACCTATGCAATGGTGAAATTGTTTTTGGATTTTGAAATTTTTTAATTTTTATTTTAATGCCTGTAAATTAAAATAAAGTCAACATTTCTGAAAAAAAGATAAAATGCAGAAAAAGTTGAAAGAAAATGTAGAAAACTGAAAATAAAATGCATTTAGTTTGATGCTATCCTATTTCAACAAAACCGAAGATGTGAGGTTTCCATGCATGCAACCTAACCTATTGGACTTGCAAAACAAGCACAATCCCGATAGACTAAGTGCTAGCTCCTAGGGTTTAAAATAAATTTTAGGTTCAAGTATTCATATGAAGCAACCAAGCAAACTTGCATTAACTCCATCTACAAACTCGAAATTTGAAATAGAAAAATAAATAGACATTAAATCCATAGCATGCAAAGATAATCTCCTTTTTTCTTGCCCACAAGATGCAAATTTTTGAAAAACTATCTGCATTAAAAATATGTCTTTATACATGGCAGAAATCTAGTTTTCCAAAACCAGAAAAAAGTGGAATAAAAACACTCCAAAGCAGGTCCAGAATGGCCTCTTGCCTTCAAATCTGTAACTCTACTTCTACAGTTTCCAACCCCTGTACCTGTCTTTGCTTCCCCTTTTAAAATTTTCGCTGTGGCTCTCTATTTCCATTTCATGACCCTTCGTTTCATTTTCCCATGCCTCTTCGTTGTTTTGGCTATTTTTTTGTAATCAAAGTGTTTTTTCTTTCCAATTCTTAGTCTTCGTCTGGTCATATTTGAGCCCGTGTCCACCCTATCGCAAATATATCTTCGTTTTCGACTGTAATCGTTTGCATAGAGCGTTACACCATAAACCTGACACCTTGGTGCCACGTGTTGAGCACTACCACTGTAGACTTTGTAACGGCCCCTTTTGAGTCGTGAAAAAGCAACATGTCGCAATATCGCGACATCTCTATGTCTTCGAATTCTTTTGTTGCTTTTGGCTACGAGAATGCAACATGTCGCAATATCGTGACACTTTTTCTTTTTTGGCCACGAGAATGCAACATGTTGTGATATCGCGACACTTTTTCTCTTTTGGTCTCGAGAATGCAACATGTCGCGATATCGCGACACTTTTTCTCTTTTGGTCACGAGAGTGCACCATGTTGCGATATCATGATGTTTTTTCTCTTTTGGTCGTGAGAGTGCAACATGTCACGATATCGCGACACTTTTCTCTTTTGGTCGCGAGAATGCAACATTGCGCGATATCGTGACACTTTTTCTCTTTTGGTCGTGAGAATGCAACATGTCGTGATATCGCGACACTTTTTCTCTTTTGGTCGTGAGAGTGCAACATGTCACGATATCGCGGTAATTTTTCCTCTTTGCTCTTTTACCTTGCTTCGGACCGTGAAAATGCAACATGTCGCGATATCACGACACTTTTCCTTTCTTAGCCGTGAAAATGCAACATGTCGTGATATCGCGAAACTTTTTCTTTCTTAGCCACGAAAATGCAACATGTCGCGATATCGCGACACTTTTTCTTTCCTAGCCGCGAAAATGCAACATGTCGCGATATCGCGACAATTTTTCCTTCTTTCTTTTTCTCTGATCTTTAGCATATGGACCACTTCAGTCTTCTTGGAAAACATGCAAAGAAAGGTGCATCAGCTATTTTTCTGTAGTTAGTCATTCAAAATGAAACGAAAACACCCAAATACCAAAAACAAAAAGGTGGGTCCCCAATTTTGGGGTACATTGTGGAACAACCACAACAAATGGTGACTCTGCTAGGAAATGCTCCTGAGCATTTCGGTGAGAACCAAACCTAAAAACCTTCAAAACTTTAACACAAGCGTCAGCAAATATCCAAAGAATGAAACTAGATGAGAAATACATGAAGCATTAGAATTATTCAGCGTCAGCTCAATGTGTGTGGCATGATTCATTCCTTATCATTTGAAATTGATCAACACTCCATTGTCAGTTTTACCTGAATGCATATGCGAAGTTATGAATGATTTTTTCAGATTTTAATGCATGACAAATATGCTAGAGATATAACAACTGTCTAGTACCATGAACAAACATATAAAAACTGTCAAACCCTCTTAGGACCAAATATGGGTGTACTGAATTAATTTATTAGATCCCAAAGTTGGTTATGTGTCACTACCATCTTGAACCCATGTGCAAGTGTAAGTGAAATTAGAGCTTTGGGGAATAATATTTTCAACCTAAGCAAGATGGGAATTTAACCCTATCCTTACTCTCTGATCTGGAGTTCATTACCTCATCTTGAACAAAATAATTTAACTTGTTATGGATGAAATTGTCAGGCTAGTCTGTCCGTTTGAGCAGTCAGTGGTCTTGCTTTTAGGCAAGACATGTTGCCACACATGAGCATACTCCATTGCCAGTCAGACATCTATAGCCCCGATGGAGATTAACCCCATAATCCAGGATTTGGATTTACTTTTGATTTCTTGAACCTTGGGGATGACTACCCATCCTTGCAAGGGACATGTAGTACGATCCTTCCAATCCAATATTAATGATGAAATGAAAAATATTTGCTTTGGAATTTCAAGTTCTTGAATGGGCCAAATAGAATATTTGGGGAATCATATTCTCAACCTAAGCGAGATGAGAATTAGACCCTATCCTTACTACTTCACTAAGATCAAATCAAAACTTTGGGGAGTTGGATCCTCGACCTAAGTTCGATGAGGATTTAACCCTATGCCTACTACGTTGATTTTAGGCTTTAAGCTCTATGGGAGTGATATAAACCATTGTTTTAAGGATTATGTTGCATGATAGGATAGACACGAAATACTCCTTTCGCATCACCTTTTCTTCCAACTATGGTTTCGACCATTTTGCTCAAGATCCTCTTTAATATGCATAGAACGTGCTTGGTTCAAGATAGTTCGTGCATCAATTCCCAACCTTAGGATCCTTTTAATATATGTTATGTAATGACCCTAAGAGGATTCAAAACCTTTTCAATGATTGTACTTGCAACATAGATGCAACTGAGATAGAATGTATATGCAATGTGGAATGTAACATGAGATATGAATGAATGCATTGTTTTTTTTTTTGAAATGCGGATGTAGTATACCACCTACGTTGCCATAATTTGTAAAACTGACAACTTCATGCATCACAAGTTCCAAACGATATTCCTTAATGTGTTTGCGATACTCGTGGAGATTTCTGCAATACAATTCCAATGTTTCATATTCTCCTAGCCTCAGTCAACATTCATAAGGACAAAAGCTGACATCTCATTTTTTTTTTTTTTTTCAAGACAAACCAAACATGTCCAAAGAACCAACACACAAAACTTAAAACCAAAACTAAAATGCAAATCCAACATCAAAACACAAACACCAAAAGTCTATAAAAATGTACAATATAATACAAGATGGTGCAAAGTTTGGATTATCATTTTCCTAGATCCCAAACCTGATTAGGATTCTTTAAAAGACATATGACATGATTCGCATACCAAGTTTTGTAGGCATCCAACAAAAACAAGACCAAACCAAACAAGGAAACAAACTTCAACTTGCCCCTCTCACCATACCACTTAGATTTAGTTCCATTAGTATTATGACAAGTGAGATTCAAATTACAAAATTGATTAGACAATGGTTGATTTTCAATTCTTTCTTGTCTATTCTTTAAGGTGTAAATTTCATAATTCCATTCATGATTTAGAAGTAGGCTTTCTTTATCCACAATGAAATTTTGTAAGCAAGAGCCTATTCCTAAAAATTTCAAATCCAATTCATTTTCCATGTTCTTAGGCCAATAAAAATTGCGCAACTATTTACAGGCATCTAGGATATTTACTAAATGGGGATCATTAGAAGTTTTTATCCTAGGTTCAAGAATTAATTGTTGATGAATCTGATTTAGCAATTTAAATGTATCAAGCTCATTTTCATTCATTAAAGTAATGTTATCAAAGGTGTGGTTAGAAATTAATCCTTGTTCTTTGTTCACCTTCAATGGCATTTCATAATCATGTAACAGTTGTTCTTTCTCCATGATTTGTTTATCAAAGGTACCAAAGTTAGGTACCCAATTGAACACGTGTCCATCCCTTTCAAACCATAAGTATTGTCTATCTAGGTGCGGATTAACTAACACATTTCCATCATCAATCACTTAGGTTGTTTTGGGTAATGTGAGATTTTCAATTGGATCATCAATGATATCAAACCCAAATGTTTTAGGTTTTGTAGTTTTCTCATTTTGAAATGGCATAGTCATTGTAGCACAAGTAAGTGTATCAAGATTTTCAATTTATTTTCCTTCAAAGGAATCTATAGCAAATGAATCTCTTTCTTGATTCATGGCTGTAGAATCCTTATCATGTTCCAACATTTGATGAGGTTTGAATTCCTCTTCCAACACCTTCTCAAATTGCACAGGATTTATAGTATCCTCATGCGAGGAAGCAATTGAGTTATCCTGCATATCACTTGGCACAACAAGTTTATTAGAAGATTTAGATTTATAATATTCTTCCCATTTCTTCCACGAATCATAGTAATCATCTTCCAAGTTCAAGTTGTGATGCTCAAGGACTTCTTCATCTTCTAATTCACCAACATGTTCCTCACCCAATTCATCTTCACCTTCCTTAGATGGTTCAGTTATTTCCAAAAGTGGGTTCTCTCTTGAATTCAAATTGGTAAAGCTATCATAATCCAAATTTGTAACCCATGATTCAGTTTTATCACAATTTGGAAGGTGTGGATCCTCTTGGTCATCACTTTCGAGAACATCATCCAAAGTATCTTTCGAAAACAAGTGGTAAAATTTGATTGTCTTCAATTTCATTTGTTGATTTTCTTTCAAATTCATTTTCAGCCACTTGTGATGGCTTAGGAGCTTCTATAATGGGATCAATTTTTGAATTTCGTGTCATATAGTTGCTCCAATCCTTTGCAAGCACATCCAACCAAATCATATCCACATAATTTTGTTCATCCAAATCCTCCTTTTTGGGTAATGATTCTAGACGTTTCTTTTCCAAAACAAGATTGTGATCATCTGATTCCAACTTCTTGTTACCCATCCAAAGAGTTTCTTCTCCAAAATCTTCATGCTCTTCAAGACATTTCGAACCGGTATTTACTTCAATGTAAGTCATCTTGAAATCTCTTGTATCACTTGAAGAAGCATAACATGAAACATCATTAAGATCGACATTATGAATTTTCTTCCTCGGATAATTTGGATGCATACATTGATGTGCTCATTTTTGTGGTGGAACATGGCTACATACCTTCTTAACCACTTTCTTTTGCGCTTTTACTTTCGATACAAACTCTTTGGGTTGAGTGGTAGAAGTAGTAGGATTATTCGGATTGATATCCATGGACAAAGGTTGAACATTTGTTGCAATGGTTCCATGAGTGACCACATGATTCTCTAATTGAGGCATAGTTGGATGGATGGAAGTACTTGTATAAGCGCATGTGGGAGCATAAGTTGGTATGGTAGGATAAAGTTGATTGTAGGGAAAAGCATTTGATATCAAATTTTGTTGTGCCCACGCTTGATTTACCATCAAGGTTTGATTGCAAGCCCCTAGTTGTCCTACCATAGTTGATTGCTCCATTCCATAACCTTGTGGCCTCAGTTGTTGATCTACGATCATAGCTTCTATGTAGGCCGATGCAAGATCAATAACCAAGGGATTCATCCTAACAAAAACGGTGAACAATGGATCCAATGCTCGAAAGTATATTTGAAGAGCACCACTTTCCTCAATAGTATAGGGAGAAATTAATCTCGCATAAAGCTTTCGAAACCTCAAGTTGAAACTTCTCACTGGCTCATTAGGTTCTCTTTTGCACGAAGCAAATTGTTGATATATCATGAGAGGATCAATGAGTAACCTAAATTGATTGATAAACTCATCTTTGAATTGAGTCCAAGATGTAATAGAACCAGCAGGTAAATTGATGTACCAATCATATGCCACCTCATCTAAGGTTCCAGGAAACATTCTACATGCCACATCCTCATGTTCGACATTCCATCTAACTAGGGTATCCACATAGGCTTGAATATGTTCCTCGGCTAATTTTGGACCATTGTGCTTAAACTTAGGAAAAAGTTTTTCTATGTTCTTGGGTAAGTCATGAGCATCTCCACTAATGTTCAAAGGATTAGCGTGTACACCATACCACGTTCCTGCAGTTGTAGCCATTAGTAAAATTTAAAGAATAACTTCAAAACCAATTTGTTAGTCATCAATAAAAGAAGGAAACATGACAAAGCAATATTCTAAAATGTAAATTAGTTTCTGATTCACTAGATCGCATATGCGCAAGTGAAGAGCATACTCCTAGTGTTGTAGGTTTTTTGATTCACAATATCGCATTACACGCAAGTGAAGAGCATAATACCGACAACAAATACATTTTAGACAAAATAATTCCTTACAAATAAGCATGAAATGACTAGCAAATGTCAAACATGTAACATGTGAATAATCATGTTAGCATCAACCAAGAGATGTATCCATTAAGCTCAAATGAAAGTAATTGCATGGAGACAACCTCGTTAGTCAAGACCAATTTTTTTTTTTTCAAATAAAATCAAATCACATTATTCCTGTATGAACAATCAAAGCGTTAGAACAGTCCATAACAATTCATGCCCTCTTTTTAACACTACAAAGTTGTATTGTTAAAATAGGGCTAGAGATAATAATCAATAGGGCATGAAAGATTCAAAATTTAAATCCTTATAGCATTTAAATCACAATGAAATAAACCAATTCAGGCCCTCCTTCTAGCACCAATATGTTGAGTGGTATTTTCACCCAATTGTGAAAGTACACTCTTCCATAAGATTTGGGTTCTAAATCCCCTCTTGCAAAGAAGTTAAACAAACAACTTCTCCAAGGTCTCCGCTATATTAGCATTTGCATATGTATTAATAATCTCAAATAAAGATATTCAATTTAAATGCTTGGAACACCTTAGTGATTGCAAGTAACTATAAACAAGGGGCAATGTTGGTTTATTTTACCGTGAAGCTTTAGTGATTGTTCATTGAACCAAAATAAAGCAAATGTGAGTTGGCCCTCATATGACCATGATGTAGCTTCAAAATGGAAATTTATGAAAATGCCATAAAACATAACTCCTTCAATGAAATTGGAATTTTCATGAAGGGAATGTCATCATAGGCTTATGACTGAAACATGAAACAGAAAAATGAAATTCGGCCCAAAAATGGAAATTTTCTATTTTTGGATTTTTAAAATCTGTAATAAAACAGCAACTTCGGTGAATTTATAAAAATACTAAAAAATTTCAAAAATGAAATTTTAAAATGCGTAATGGAAGTATGAAACATAACCTACGCAATGGTGAAATTGTTTTTGGATTTTGAAATTTTTTAATTTTTATTTTAATGCCTGTAAATTAAAATAAAGTTAACATTTCTGAAAAAAAGATAAAATGCAAAAAAAGTTGAAAGAAAATGCAGAAAACTGAAAATAAAATGCATTCAGTTTGATGCTATCCTATTTCGACAAAACCGAAGATGCGAGGTTTCCATGCATGCAACCTAACCTATTGGACTTGCAAAACAAGCACAATCCCGATACACAAGTATTCATATGAAGCAACCAAACAAACTTGCATTAACTCCATCTACAAACTCGAAATCTGAAACAAAAAAAGAAATAGACATTAAATCCATAGCATGCAAAGAGAATCTCCTTCTTTCTTGCCCACAAGATGCAAATTTCTGAAAAACTATCTGCATTAAAAATATGTTTTTATACATGGCAAAAATCTGGTTTTCCAAAACCAAAAAAAAGTGGAAGAAAAACACTCCAAAGCAGGTCCAAAATGGCCTCTTGCCTTCAAATCTGCAACTCTGCTTTTGCAGTTTCCAACCCCTGTACCTTTCTTTGCTTCCCATTTTAAACTTTTCGGTGTGGCTCTCCATTTCCATTTCATGACCCTTCATTTCATTTTCCAATGCCTCTTCGTTGTTTTGGCTCTTTGTTTGTAACCGAAGCATTTTTTCTTTCCAATTCTTGGTCTTTGTCTGGTAATATTTGATCCCGTGTCCACCCTGTCGCAAATAAATCTTCGTTGTCGATTGTAATCATTTGCATAGAGCGTTACACCATAAACCTGACATCTTGGTGCCACGTGTTTAGCGCTGCCACTGTAGACTCTGTAACGGCCCCTTTTGAGTCACGAAAAAGCAACATGTCACGATATCACGACATCTCTATGTCTTCGAATTCTTTTGTTGCTTTTTCTCTTTTGGCCGTGAGAATGCAACATGTCGCGATATCGCGACACTTTTTCTTTTTTGGCCATGATAATGCAACATGTCATGATATCGCGAGACTTTTTCTCTTTTGGTCGTGAGAGTGCAACATGTCGCGATATCATAACACTTTTTCTCTTTTGGTCGCGAGAGTGCAACATGTCGCGATATCGCGACACTTTTCTCTTTTGGTCGCGAGAATGCAACATGTCGCGATATCGAGACACTTTTTCTCCTTTGGTTGCGAGAACGCAACATGTCGCAATATCGTGACACTTTTTCTCTTTTGGTCGCGAGAACGCAACATGTGATATCGCGACAATTTTTCCTCTTTGCTCTTTTTCTTTGCTTCGGACCGCGAAAATGCAACATGTCGCGATATCGCGACACTTTTCCTTTCTTAGCCACAAAAATGCAACATGTCACAATATCGTGACACTTTTTCTTTCTTAGCCACGAAAATGCAACATGTCGTGATATCGTGACACTTTTTATTTCTTAGCCGTGAAAATGCAACATGTCACAATATCGCGACAATTTTTCCTTCTTGCTTTTTCTCTGATCTTTAGCATATGGGTCACTTCAGTATTCTTGGAAAACATGCAAAAAAATGTGCATCAACTTTTTTTCTATAGTTAGTCATTCAAAATAAAACGAAAACACCCAAATACCAAAAACAAAAAGGTGGGTCCTCAATTTTGGGGTACATTGTGGAATAGCCACAACACCTCTCAATGAAGAATCAATATGCATAGGTGAAGAACTTACTGATCTCTATGGAGGACTTGGAGTAGCTACTGATGTACTCGAAGTAGTACTCATGATTGGGCTTGGAGGAGGTGTACCTTTGCTCTTCTTAGGTGTCACCTGCTATATTTGAGAAGAACTTGCATCACGGGATTCATCATCAACAAATTTTTTTTGATGACCCCATTCTCTCCCTTCATCAAAAATCACATCCTTAGAAAGTACAATTGTATGCTTCTTTGGATTGTAGAGTCTATATGCTTTGGTAGACTCACAATATCCTACAAAAATACATGCTTCCCTCTTGGGATTAAGCTTTTTACTTTTTTCATCATGAATGTGTGCATATGCTAAAAAACCAAAAACTTTGAAATGTTTTATATTTAGCTTCTTGCCATACCACCCCTCGTAAGGAGTGATCCCATCCAAACTAGAACTAGGACTCCTATTTAGAATGTAAACACTGGTTCTAATAGCATCGGCCCAATACATATTACTAATATGCTTTTTTGAAGCATCGATCTGGCCATTTCTACTATGGTGCGATTATTTATTTCTACCACCCCATTCTGTTGTGGAGTATAGGCAGTGGTGAATTGCCTCTTTATCCCATATTCTTTACAATATTCTAGAAATACCTTTGAAGAGTACTCTCCTCCTCGATCTGTCCTTAGACATTTTACAATGAAGTCACTTTGTTTCTCTACATTATTCTTGAAATATATGAAGCAATCAAAAGCTTCATATTTGATTTTCAAGAAATAGATCCAACACATTCTAGATAAATCATCTATAAAAGTGAGAAAATAGGAATTATTACCTATGCTTTTGTCTGCATTGGACCACAGATGTCTGAATGCACTAATTGAAGTGGATGATTGGCCCTCCATGCTTGTCCTTTTGGAAATTTGGACCTGGAGTGCTTTCCCAAAGCATACCCTTCACAGACCTCCTTGTGTTCATTAATTTTAGGAAGTCCTGTCACCATAGCTTGAGAAGTTAACAATTTCAAGCTAGCAGAATTCAGGTGACCATATATCAAGTACCAAAGCACCCTTGGATTTGCTATAGCAATATTTGCAAGTTGAGGACCCCCTGGTTCTCCAAACATAAGGGTAAATAACCTATTTTTGGTCATAGGTACTTGTGTGATGACTCTATTACAATTGTTCTTGTCAAAAATTACACATTTGTCATTATCAAAAACAAGTTTGTATTTTTCTCCATCATTTGTCCAACACTTAGCAAATTATGTTGGAGTTTAGGGGTGTAGTAGATGTCATTCACCTTTTTGATGCCTTCTTTCATTGGAACCTCCATGGATCCAATGCCTTCAACTTGCAAAGCTTTATCATATCCCAACTTGATTCGAGATTTATAGGTGGAATCCATTGTAGCAAAGAGTTCTTCTTTGCAATTCATATGGTTGGAACAATCAGTATCCAAAATCCAAGTTTTATTCAAATTTTGATCTAATTTCCCATAAGAAAGAAACAGATTAGATGTTCTATCTTCTTCACCATAATTGCCATATTGACTACTGCTTCCCTGAGAAGACTTGGACCAACAGTCTCGAGCAAAGTGATATGGCTTGCCATAATTTAAACAATATTTTTTAGATTCATCACCTCCTCTTCCTTGATTCCCATTTTGCCTTTGATTTCCACCTCTATTTTGATTACTACCTCTGCTTTGATTTCCACCTCTACTGGGATTTCCTCCTCTTTGGCCGTTTCTACCTCTACCTCTTATTTGTCCTCTTCCTTGGCCTCTTGTCCTCTTCCTGCACCCTCATTGGATGAGAAGGATTTATCATCGCCTCCATAACTTGTTGAAGTAGACCCTTGTAATCGCTCTTCATGAGACATCAAATAATCGATTAATGCATTAAAATTTAGAGTGGAAAGGTCTTTGATTCTTCAATTATGATAGCAATGTGATTCCATTTTTGAAGAAGTGTTATCAACACTTTCTTCACAATCGCTTCAGGTTTGACTTCTTCGCCAAGAGTTTGCATCTTATTGACAACTGCTTTGACTCTTACATAATAGTCCCCAACTTTCTCATCTTCATTCATTTTGAGATTCTCCAATGTTGCTTAACCAGATCGCTTCCTTGGAAACCTTCCTTCAAGGATTTCCATGCATCTTGGGCAGTTAAACAAGATGCAATTCTAGGGAAGATATTTTTCTCCAATGTTGCTTGGAGATGATAGAGAGCAGAGGAATTGCTCTTTTGTGCTTCTTTATTTGTCTTCTTATCAGATGCACTCAACGTAGTCCAATCTGTAGGTTCTATGTAACCTTCTTCTACTATGTCCCATAGTCCCTTGCCTATGAGTAAGGTTCTCATCTTGATGGACCAATACTCATAATTGAACCCATTAAATTATGGAATAGGTAGATTATTATTGGAGGCCATAGCTACTAGAAATAAACTAGAAACACACTTTTATTTCTCAATTACAATCAAAGCACTCTGCTTTTCAAAAGAAAAAAGTTACAAATTTAAATCAAATCTAGTTTGATTTACTCTCTCGCTTATGGCCTATTCTACTTGCTGAGGTTCTTCTATCACTGGATTCACAAAGTTTTCTAAAAATGAATTGTTGTCATCACTTATAAGAATTATTTTCGATGAATATGGTTCTAGCTCCAGTATTTCAACTGAGTCACTGTTATTGAGATGTTGATTCTCTGACTCTTGTGGTGCAACTCCTACAGATTCTAACTCTTCAAATCTACTGCCAAAGGAATTGTATTCTGAATCTGCTTCCTATCCTGAATTTGGATGTATTTGATGAGCTATTACTACATTTTGCAATTGACTAAATACATAATGCAACCCATATATGCGAATTTTTTCATCAAAATATTTGGGGTTTTCTCTTACTAAAAGAGAACAAAGGGTATGATAGCAGCCTATGTAGATCGTATCATGAATGATTACAAAATTTCTACCCTTTGATGCAAAAATTATCCCCCCTTAAAGCCTCTTAGGCTATTACACAAAATTTTCCACCCTTCAAGCCTCTTAGGCTATGACACAAATTTCACCTTTCAAAGTGTGAACCTTTCAAGCCTCTTAGGCAATATTTTCTCCCTCCTTTTTTTTATTTATTATTTTACTAAAAATTTTAAAGAAATTTTAATATATTTTTATTTAATAATAAAAATTTGCTTTAGAAATCAATTTTTTTTTTAAATAATATAATTTAAATTATTAAATAAAATATTAAAAAAAACTTCAAAAAAAGTAAATAAAATTTTATATAAAAAAAATACCTTTGGCTTTCATGCGAATCGAACCCGCGACCTTACGGTAACAAAGCTTTTAGCCCCCTCCTTCACACCGCCTTGGCTACCACCACCGATGGTGTTTAGAAAGCACATTTTGTGCTTTATTGTCTCCTCCTCGACGGGGAGACAAAAAAAAATAAAAAGCCTTTGTAAGGCTTTTGGGATTAATATCCCACATTCACAAGGTCGAAGGGCCTTATGATGTATATTAGCTTGAGCGTGCGAGTTAAGGTTCGATTACCTTTGAGAAATCACCCGCCTTCCTTTTACTCTGCTTCTGGCGAATAGAAACTTGCCACATTGCCCCTTTGAAACTTGTGTTGCCACGTCAGACCTCGACCACCTCCTTCTACCATGTGTTTGGTCGCGTTAGTCCTCCCTCTACCATGTGTCCAATTTCTCTAGGTTTGCCACGTGTCCAGTGCTCTGGGTCTACCACATGTTCTATGTCCGCCTCTAGGTCAACACCTACCTTGGATTCTATGCCAGCTCATCTGGATGTGTCCGATCTGCCTCTGGGTCTAGTCTTTCTCTAGGCTGTGTCTAGTCTACCTCTGGGTCCAATTCGCCTAGTCTTCATACCTCAAGAACCGCACCAAGGTTCTGCTTTACGAGCCACTCCTTGACCTCTGGATTGTTGGCAATTTTGGGTACCTTGGGTACATTGCTTTTGCTCAAGTGTTTAAGTTGTCATTGATGTCAAGAAGCTTTCGAAGGAATTTTATGAAGGAATTTGATTTGATGTCAAATACTTTGTTTTGATGAAGGTTACGACATGACAGTTTCAAAGGTCTCTGGCAAACTCCAAGCTGACAGGTTCGAAAGAAAAGTGTAAGTTGAAAAAATGAGTAAGCTGGAAAAAGTGTCGCGATATCGCGACATGTCATAGTTTCGCAACTTAAACAGGAGAGAGAAAGCTTTTTGAAAAAGTGTCACGATATCGCGACATGTCGCATTTTCGCGACCTAGGCAGGAGAGAGAAATCTTTTTGGAAAAGTGTCGCGATATCGCGACATGTTACAGTTTCGCAACTCATAAAGGAGAGAGAATGTTCGGAGTCAGAAATGTCACGATTTCATGACATATTGCAAAGAAGATTGTATAGACGAAAAAGTGTCACGATTTCGTGACATGTTGCAAGAGATGGAGTCCAAAAGAAAAAGTGTCATGATTTTGCGACATGTTGCAGGAAATGGAGTCCAAAAGAAAAAGTGTCGCGATTTCACGACATGTTGCAAGAGGAGTCCAAAAGAAAAAGTGTCACAATTTCACGACATAATGCAAAAGAGAGATTCCGTAGTGTGAATTGTCATGATTTCGTGACAAGTTTGAAGAGAGAGAAAGTAGCAAGATAAAATGTCACGATTTCGTGACATGCTACAGAAGGCGAAGTGAGAATTGTCGCGATTTCGCAACATGCTGTAGAACTCGAAGTGAGAACTGTCATGATTTCGTGACATGCAGCAAAGGGAAGAGTCTGAAATGAGAAGTGTCATGATTTCGCGACAGGTTGCAAAGAAGACATACGAAAGTTGAAAGCGTCACGATTTCACAACAGGTTGAAGAGAAAGCTTACGGATACAGAAAGTGTCGTGATTTTGTGACAGTTTGAGATGGCAGCGTACGGATGGAGAAAGTGTCATGATTTCGCAACAGAGACAGTAAGCAAGTCTTCAACAGAAGAAGCATCGTGATTTCACATTGAATTCAAGAAGGAAGAGCTCGAAGGCGAAAGCGTCGTGATTTTGCGACATGTTCTAGTTTCGCAGGTGTAAGGCAGAGAGAAGCTCAAGGCAACAAAAGTGTCATAATTTTACGACATGTTCCAGTTTCACGGGTGTAAGGCAGAGAGAAGCTCAAGGCAGCAAAAGTGTCACGATTTCATGACATGTTCCATTTTTGCTAGTGCAAGCCTAGAAGAAGGCCATGAAGACAGAAGGGTCACGATTTTGTGACATAATTGAAGATGACGTCAGCAGAGGCAGGAGTGTCACGATTTCATGACAAAAGCAGAGAAGAAGGCCATGAAGACAGAAGGGTCACGATTTCATGACAGAAGTGAAGATGATGTCAGCAGAATGCCAAAGTGTCACGATATCACGACAAAAGCCAAAAGAAAGTGTACGACTGCAAAGGTGTCACGATATCATGACATGTAGTTTCACGAGAAAAGCTACAGAACCACAGAGGCGGTTGAAGCCGACAGAGTTAAATTTGAGCCGACACAGTTTAGGGTTTTACAGCCGACGTAGTTTAAGGATAACAACCGACTAAGACCAAGGTTTAGATCTTGAATGTGTTAGTATAAAAGGATGGCTATTTGGAGAGTTAAAGTTTTTGGTTTGAAGTGTGCATTCGAAGCGCGACTTTCACAGATAAAGAGTGGGGAGAAGTTCGATCGCCAAGAATCAGAGTGCAAAATTCGATAGTAGTGTACAAAGTGCATTTCATCGAATCTTCTAAGTGAGTGAGATTGCAAGGAAGCAGAGTGCGTGAAGACTATGCGGTTGTGATTGTGTAGAGGTGCAAAGGTCTAAGTTTGATCAAGTGCAGATGTGCTTGCACAAAAAGAGTGAAGGACTATGTTTTTATGCAGACCAAAGAAAGAGGACAAGGACATTTGTGTCGAACTGAAGGACTGTGTTTGGTGCAGATCAGAGAAAGAAATCGAGGACATTTGTGCTAGACCGAAGGACTGTGTTTAGTGCAATTTTGAGGACCAACTTTGGAGGTGATAGAGTTGAGGACAGAGGTCTCCAGCCAGAGCAGGGAAGACAGATGTCTTCTGTGGATTGATTTCCATTTGCTAAGGGTAGAGGAGGCAGAGGTTTTCTAGAGGATCACCAACCAGAACAAAGCTAGGGGATTGGTGTCTCCTTTGGGTTGGTGCCCATAAACATTGTAATCGGGAAATGTATTTCCAGAATTTTATTTGATAAAATTTAGTGAAATATTTTATCCGTGGAGTAGCTCGCATTGGGTGAACCACGTAAATTGTTGTGTCTCTATTGTGGATGGTGTTTTGTGCATTGCTTTGATTACTGCTATTGATACTACTTTCTATACATTGCATAATATTAAATTGAAAGTTGAATTGAAGGAAAAAGTAAAAAGTGGTATTATACTGTTCACCCCCCTCTCAGTATAAGCTTGTGTTCTTCAATTGGTATTAGATCCGGTGCCTTCGAAAAGTTTAACAACTTGAAGGAAAATCTAGTAAAGAACACAATGGATTATTCAAGTGGCAATGCAGCACATATTCTTGATGAATCAAATTTTGGTCTTTGGAGTGCAAGGATGAAGGTTCATCTAATGGCACTTGGTAATGAGGTTTGGGAAGTGATTGAAGATGGGTACACTATTCCTGTAAATGGTCCATATACTAAAGAAGATAGGCTCCTACATCACAACAATTCAAAAGCTATGAATGCAATCCTGAAAGGCTTACGTAAAGCAGATCTCACCAAAGTAATTCACCGCAAGACAGACTAGTGAAATGTGGAAACGATTCTTTGGTGGTTCATACAGGTGATGCAAATGTCAAAAAGGCCAAGTTGAGACATTTCAAAGGTATGTTTGAACAACTCAATATGAATGATGATGAAAATATTAGCGACTACATGCTTCGTATGGATGAGGTTGTTAACTCCATGAAAGACTTAGGACTTGAGCTTGCTAAAAATGATGTTTGTGATAAGATTTTAAGATCTCTTCCTAATAGATTTAGTGAAAATATTTCTGCTATTGAGGAAGCTAAAGATCTGGATAAACTAAAAAATGATGAGCTTCATAGCATTCTTGCAACATTTGAGTTGAGAACTCAGGTAAAAGTTGACGTCAAGAAAGAAGCAGCTTTCAAAGCTACCAAGAAATCCAAAGGGTAAACAACTTCAAGAGAGTGATGAGTCTTCTAGTGATGAAGAGGCATATTACAACAAGAAAGGCAAGCTCTCTAGAAAGCACAAAAGCATGAAAAATATAAGATGTTTCAATTGTGGAAAGTTTGGTCATTATGCTACTGATTGTACTATTTCTAAGAGTGAAAGTGATGAAGAGAAACAGGATTCTAAGAGCAAAGATTCTGAAAAGCACAAGCATCACAGAAAGAACAAATATGAGCACAACAATCAAGGAAAGAGGTATTCTCACAAGCACAAGAAGAGTTTCTACCTGGACAAAGCAAGTAAGTGTTCGAGTAGTGATAGTGAAAGTTCTTCGAGTGATGATGAAAATGAGATGTTTATTTCAAAAAAAGAGGAAGAACCGAAACATAGATTCATTATCATGAAATGCCTTAGATGTGGAAATTTTGGTCACCTTGAGGATGATTGTACAAATAGTGATTTTGTTTCCAGTATGTATGAGGATGCTTCAGAAAACTATAAGGAAGATGCATGTATGGTTTTGAAAAAGGTAGCACCTCTAGTGATAAGAAATCTGAAAAAGGCTTTGATGATTCAGAGAGCAAACAAATAAAGGATCTTGAAAGTGAACATACTAATGCTCTTAGTGCTTTGAAAAAGGAAAGAAAGAAGAATGCTAAACTCAAGGATAAGTTAGATGAATGCTGTATAGAGAGAGATGATCTTATAGAAAGTCTTGATTTTTCTATGGCTAAGACATAAGAACTCAAGGATGAGCTGGAATAGAAGGTTCTTGAGTATAGTGAGTTAGAACAGAAAATGGCTTCTTTGAAAGAGGAAACCAAAGAGTACAAGGATAAGCTGTACAAGTTTTAAGACAACTCCAAAAAGGTTAAATCACTCATCAAAGAAAACCAACAGATAAAACAGGTCTTGGTTTTGTCAAACTGCAAGTTGGAGAGTCTAGTAAGAGACTCCAAAAGGAAGAAAGTTTTGATGAGGAAATTTTTTCAGATCTTAAGTCCATGACTGATAGATGCGCAGAAACAGAAAACAAAATTCAGAATGAGAAGAAGAAATTTTCGGGACCCAAGAGGTCGAATAAAGGAAAATTTCACGACAGATGTTTTGCGTGTCACAAGTTTGGTCACATGGCTGCACATTGCATGACTCAAGTAAAGACAGTAAATGACAAAATCAAAAGCACTAGTTTCTTTCGAGGGTATTGCTACTCTTTTCAACAGTTCGAGCACAAGGCAGTCTATTATGAGATAAATAATAGGCTCGGCCAGAACAAGATTAATCAGAACAGGTTTGGGCAGAACTGGCAAATTCAAAGAACAGGTATGCCTAAAAGAAATAACATTGTTACTTGTTATAAGTGCAACAATGGAGGTCACACAGCTATACGGTGTAGATCTGATCTTCCAAGGTATAGGAACAGGAACAATGGTATGAACAGGTCCAAGGATCAAGGCATGAACAAAAACTAAGATGAGAACAAGAACAAGAACAGTAACAGGAACAGGAAAATGGATAATGAGTTCAAGAGAAGGCCTGGCAAGGAAGTTATAGACACTGATGATGATCAATGCCTAATGGGAGTTTTACTTCCACCCCAAAATTAATCACCTCATCAGGAGGTGGGGGAGGGACTAAGCTAAGAGGCTAATTCTTAGTCCTAAGCCCCAAAGGTGGCCCTTTGCCATTGATGACAAAGGGGGAGAGATATGAGTAAGGGGGAGAGCTTCAAGTAAAGAGGAAAGCTTCAAGTCAGGGGGAGAAAAACTTCAAAATACGTTGGTCAGTTGTTAGCTCCATTTGTTTCAGCTTTTGCTCTTGAGAAGCATTTTCAATAAAGGTTTGCCATCAATGACAAAGGGGGAGATTGTTGGAAATTTTGGGTACCTTGGGTGCATTGCTTTTGCTCAAGTGTTTAAGTTGTCATTGATGTCAAGAATATTTCGAAGGAATTTTATGAAGGAATTTGATTTGATGTCAAATACTTTGTTTTGATGAAGGTTACGACATGACAGTTTCAAAGGTCTCTGGCAAACTCCAAGCTGACAGGTTCGAAAGAAAAGTGTAAGTTGAAAAAATGAGTAAGTTGGAAAAAGTGTCGTGATATCGCGACATGTCGTAGTTTCGCGACTTAAACAGGAGAGAGAAAGCTTTTTGAAAAAGTGTCACGATATCGCGACATGTCGCATTTTCGCGACCTAGGCAGGAGAGAGAAAGCTTTTTGGAAAAGTGTCGTGATATCGTGACATGTCGCAGTTTCGTGACTCATAGAGGAGAGAGAATGTTTGGAGTCAGAAATGTCACAATTTCATGACATATTGCAAAGAAGATTGTACAGACAAAATTTTTTTGCAATTTCGCGACATGTTGCAAGAGATGGAGTCCGAAAGAAAAAGTGTCACGATTTCGCGACATGTTGCAGGAGAGGGAGTCCGAAAGAAAAAGTGTCACGATTTCGTGACATGTTGTAGGAGAAGGAGTCCAAAAGAAAAAGTGTCATGATTTCGTGACATAATGCAGAAGAGAGAGTCCGTAGTGTGAATTGTCGCAATTTCATGACAAGTTCAAAGAGAGAGAAAGTAGCAAGATAAAGTGTCATGATTTCGTGACATGCTACAGAAGGCGAAGTGAGAATTGTCGCAATTTTGCAACATGCTGTAGAACTCGAAGTGAGAATTGTCACAAGTTTGTGACATGCAACAAAGGGAAGAGTCTGAAATGAGAAGCGTCGCAATTTCACGATAGGTTGCAAAGAAGATGTACAAAAGCTGAAAGCATCATGATTTCACGATAGGTTGAAGAGAAAGCTTGCGGATGCAGAAAGTGTCATGATTTCATGATAGTTTGAAATGGCAGCGTACGGATGAAGAAAGTGTCACAATTTCATGACAGAGACAGTAAGCAAGTCTTCAACAGAAGAAGCATCGTGATTTCATGATGAATTCAAGAAGGAAGAGCTTGAAGGTGAAAGTGTCACGATTTTGCAACATGTTCCAATTTCGCGGGTGTAAGGCAGAGAGAAGCTCAAGGCAGCGAAAGTGTCGCGATTTCATGACATGTTCCAGTTTCGTGGGTGTAAGGCAGAGAGAAGCTCAAGGCAGCGAAAGTGTCACGATTTTGTGACATGTTCCGTTTTTGCTAGTACAAGCCTAGAATAAGGCCATGAAGACAGAAGGGTCACGATTTTGCGACAGAATTGAATATGACGTCAATAGAGGCAGGAGTGTCGCAATTTCATGACAAAAGTAGAGAAGAAGGCCATGAAGACAGAAGGGTCACGATTTCATGACAGAAGTGAAGATGACGTCAATAGAAGGCTAAAGTGTCACGATATCACAACAAAAGACAAAAGAAAGTGTACGGCTGCAAAGGTGTCACGATATTGTGACATGTAGTTTTGCGAGAAAAAGCTACAAAACCATAGAGGCGGTTGAAGCCGACGTAGTTTAGGGTTTTGCAACCGATGTAGTTTAAGGATAACAGCCGACTAAGACCAAGGTTTAGATCTTGAATGTGTTAGTATAAAATGAGGGCTATTTGGAGAGTTAAATTTTTTGGTTTGAAGTCTGCATTTGAAGTGCGACTTTTGCAGATAGAGAGCGGGGAGAAGTTCGATTGCCAAGAAGCAGAGTGCAAAATTCGATAGCAGTGTACAGAGTGCATTTCATCAAATCTTCTAAGTGAGTGAGATTGCAATGAAGCAGAGTGCACGAAGACTATGCGGCTATGATTGCATAGAGGTGCAAAGGTCAAAGTTTGATCAAGTGCAGCTATGCTTGCACAAAAAGAGCGAAGGACTGTGTTTTTGTGCAGACCAGAGAAAGAGGACAAGGACATTTGTGCCAGATCGAAGGATTGTGTTTGGTGCAGATCAAAGAAATAAATCGAGGGCATTTGTGCTATACCGAAGGACTATGTTTAGTGCAATTTTGAGGACTAGCTTTGGAGGTGATAGAGTTGAGGACAGAGGTCTCCAGCCAGAGTAGGGAAGACAGGTGTCTTCTGTGGATTGAGTTCCATTTTCTAAGGTCAGAGGAGGCAGAGGTTTTCTAGAGGATCACCAGCCAGAACAGAGCTAGGGGATTTGTGTCTCCTTTGGGTTGGTGTCCATAAACATTGTAATCGGGAAAGGTATTCCCAAAATTTGATTTTATAAAATTTAGTGAAAGATTTTATCCGTGGAGTAGCCCGCATTGGGTGAACCACGTAAATTGTTGTGTCTCTATTGTGGATGGTGTTTTGTGCATTGCTTTGATTACTGCTATTGATACTGCTTTCTATACACTGCATAATATTGAATTGAAAGTTAAATTGAAGGAAAAAGTAAAAAGTGGTCTTATACTGTTCACCCCCCCTCTCAGTATAAGCTTGTGTTCTTCATGGATGCGTGCTTGCCTGTGGGCCCTCTTGACCAACTCGTGAGCCCTCGACCTCACCTACTCTGAAACCAAGTGTGAACCTAAAATGCTCATTAAATTAAAATAATAAAAATACAATGCTTAAATACCTTAGGAAATAACAACCTAACTATCGTGAGAGAAAATTTAGGGGAGAGATTTAAGGAGAGAGTAGGATAATTAAAATTGAATTTCTCCCACAATCCTTTGTCGCCTATCGTCCACTCCTGTCGACCAAGTCTGTCATCCACTCCTGCCGACCAAGTCTGCCGACCACCTAAAGGTGGGTTAAATTACCAACATAATTCAAATAAGGATTTAGTAAGACTATCTTGTTAGCTTTCCAACTAGATTAGCTCATAGAAAGCTTTATCCAAAATCAAATATAATTCAAATAAATATCACTCACAAAATAACAATAAATCACACTTCTAGAATAACAATAATATCTCACAAATATATCTCAAATATATTCAATATCAAAATACTATAAAAGATTACATTGCATGGAGCTTTGTCTCCAATACATAATTTAACATGACTTTTCGGTACTCAGACTATTGCCCTCCTCAAACATTTGAGAGATGCATCCTTTTATATTCCTCTCATTAAGACAAAACTCTCGTCTTGCCACATATAATGTGGCTCTTCATTCCCTCTCCTAACACCTTGCACTTTATCTCATATTGACACATATTATATAAAATATAAATCATTCTAATATTTATAAGGGGGTCAAATAATGTAATACTTCCATATTACACTATTTGATGAGAAGGCTTACCTTCATTATTTGATTCTTCTTTTTCTTCATTATTCAAATCTGACTTTGGTACTATTGAATATATGTAGTGTTCATTAGGTTTGCTTTTGGATCAATGTATCTCAATCTCCTCTAGGTATCTACCTTCGGGTCACTATCTCTAGATCATCATTGACTCTGGATCAATCATTGGAACAATCATAAGACTGCCATTTTTGTAGGATCACCACTATAGGTGCTTTCATTGTAGGCCACCTTCTAAGTTTTGCTAGAGTCATAATCACTCATTTCACATTTGTTCATGGTAAAACTAATATCAATATTTACATTCAACAAACTTCAATTTTTCATCACACTTGGTTTCCTCTTATAAAATCCATACAACGTTCTTTTCATATTATCCCATTAATTCATACTTATCCATCCATAATTTATTTTTAATTTGTGATTTTTTCTTTCTTTATGTAGGTAATATTTTCTAGAATGATTATGTCCTCCACAAATTTCACAATGGAGATTTCAACATTTCTCTATTTTATGTCCAATCTATTATAATGTTTACACCTATTCCCTATTATAGGACTCCTTTTACCTTTTTTTATTCAATATTTCTTGTTTGTCCTTCATTGTTACTGATTTGATCAGTCCTAATCACAAATTTGATATCATTGTTTCCTATCACAAAGTCAATGACTGATTCACTATTGCTCGTTGTCTTGTATATCCAAGACCTTCACATTTTGATCTTATTTTTGGTATAATTGGATATTTCATTCTTTGTTGGTGTTTTTCCAAACCTGTATCTTTGTATCCCATTTTATTTAACAATTTGAACCAATTATTTTAGTATACCTTTCAAAAGAACCAAGTTCATAATTATATTGATCTATTTCAATATCAATACAAATTTGAGCATCAATATCCCTATCATAATTTGAATCAATGTCACTATCATTATTGATTTTAATAACAGAAGTTTTTTTGACCAATCATGGACTATATTCAAATCATTTGAGTTACACTATATATCTTTTCTTTTTGCATCACAACATGCATTTACTATCATAAGTTCTAAGTTGTCCTTATTACTTGATAACATACATGTTTGATTTACCATAAGATTCTTATGTACACATTTTTACTATGCAACATACTCTTGTTGATTACTCTGATCTCTTTGATTCTCTTTAAGAGATTCTTGGTCTTGATCCTTCCTAGTCAATGCATTATACTTACAATATTTTGTATTATGTCAATTTTCACAAATATGACAATACTTCTTTTGTTTTTTTATTTTGTGATGAAGTGCAAGATCATTTTTCTAATACAAGAGCCTTATTGGATGACTCATTTTTCAATTGATTTTTAAGTTTATATTGTTGAAGAATATTTATTAATTCCCCAAATGACACCTTTTTGTTTGATATTAAAAGATATGTGACCAAAATTTTGAATGATTAAGGAAGTGCTCTAAGTACAATTGAAACGAATAGCTTATCCTCAATATTTTCTCCTAAGGTATGCAAATTTGATTTTAATTTTGATATCCTTTGAAGAAAATGTTCTATGTTTTCTCCATCATGAACTTTTAGTGCATATAATTATGATTGTAGGTGTAAAATGGTTGCCTCATTTTTTCTTTCAAATATCTTACATAATTTTTCCCATGCAATTTTTGAAGTTTCTACTTCACTAATGTATGCTTTAATTTCATTATATATTCCAAATAAAATTAACATAACAGCTTTAGCATCATCATATTTGAATTTTTGAATTCTTGTTTGATGTTCTGGAATGTTTCTTTGCCATTCACCACATCCCATATTTTTTCAACAACAATTATTGAACTCATATTACTTTTACATGGGGTAAAATTAGACCCTTTTAATAATTGAGATTCATAAAAAAATCCTTGTACTTGCCATTTCCCTAAATTTTTTAATTTAATTCCTTTGTATTAGAAAACCTTATTTCTCCAAATTTTAATCTCTTTAATCAAATTTTTCTTCTATATTAATTTCAATCTTCAAATAAATTCAAAATTTTCAAATTACATAAAATTTCAAATTTCAATTTGTATCAAATTTTAATTTATCCCTTATAACTCCAATTTTAATCTTTCAAACAAATTCTCCTTCAATATTAATCGGCCTTCACTATTTAATTCAAAAGAATAATTTATTTAACCCTTATAACTCCAATCGAAAAATAATCAAATCTTATAATTATGCACTTTATATTTTTCAAACAACTTTTTTTATTGAAACCAACAATTATATTCAATAAAAAATAAGAGAGGTTACAATAAAAAGGGAGTTGGAAAAATCATATCTTGGGATGCAAGGCCACCCAAACAATCAACATCGTAGAGACCTGAGGCCAAAAACAAAACCAACCCCTAAAAGTGTGAATAAATAGAATAACTAAATAAATGGAGTCACCCCAAGAGGAGACTGAGCCTTACTATGGGCACTGACAGAACAACCTGATGCTAAAAAATGTCACCCCCTCAACCTGCTACATCGAGGCCTCAAAGAAATAGAAGGACCTTAAGGTGGAAGGCGGTTAGGTGAAGACATGTTGATAATGCACGGAGCCTCGTGCCAAAACCTGACAAGATTTATCAAATGTGCCAACTCATGAGTCAACTTGGAAGCCTACAAATGGAGTTGAACAATAATAGTAGAAAATACTATAATCTTTTCATGCAAGGAAAACTAACTAGAAATTGAATATCCAAAATAGACAAAAACATTCCTAGATTTCCAAAGTTGAAATAAAATAATAACATGGAAGAAATTCCACAGAGCGATAATATAGGTAGGCCAAAAACTGTTATCTCAAAAAAATATCATCTACCATCTGAATAATTCAAGATGAAAGGGCTTGAACAATGAGTGAATCCAGGACCAAGCAGACTGAGTGTGAGAGCATAACCAAAATAGATGTTTGAAAGTCTCAAAATGACCACAAGCTAGACACTTAGGATTAGGAATACCAACCCTACTAAGTCTCTCTCCCATAGGAAGTCCTTGATAAATAAGAGACCAAAGAAAAAAGGTAATCTTGGGTTCAATTTTAGACTGTCATATATGGTTTAGATGAGCAATCCAAGTATATGAGGTAGAATGAGTCTGAGATATCTCATTAAGTTTATCAAAACCAGGGGAAATAGGACTAAGTAGTTGATAAATCAAGGAAGAAGAGTAGTTATTGAAAGGAGTATCCACATTCCAGCACTAATCCCTCCACTAGGTACTTGGGAGTTGAAGGCCAAGCTTATGAAGAATGACATCAAGTATGAGCTCTTGAATTTTAAGAATAGAAGAAAGATCTAAATTCCAAAGATTAATTTTTTGTTTGAGATCAGGCCAAGGAATCCAGTCTCGAGAGTGCACTAAATCATTAATAGCAAAAACAACCTCAAATCTTTAATCCCTAGTGTATCAGCAAGAAGAATTAAAGATTTAGACAGAATAGGAGACCACCAGATATTATGAGAATTGAATAAAATACCATTATGAAAACCATCATCAATCCAATTAAGATGAGGTTTCACCACCTCAAAAGCTTGCCAAATACTTTTAACAATAAAGGAATTCTAAATATTAACTGGAGCTGAAGTAATGATGAGAGTATGGATGCCAATATTAGCCCAAGATTTGCGCCCATAAGGTAGCCTTGAAGAAATACAATGACGAATCAAAACCTTCCAGGCTCCAGGACCTTTAATAGCTTTAACCACCCACTTAGTACACAAAGAAATACTTTGCATATAAATATCAATGATGTCCATTCCACCCTTATCAGTAGGCATACAACAAATATCCCAAGCAACTCAATGAAAACCACATGAATTCTTTCCCTTGGCCCAAAGAAAATCCCTAAGGAGTCTAGCCAACTTATTATAAGAATTATTAGAGGGGGGCCAACAAGAAAAGTAATAAACATGGGTGGCAGCAAAAATCTTTGTGCAAGCCTGAAACTTACTGATAAGAGAGAGGGGACACGAGGCCCAACAAGAAATATTCTTTTTAATTATGTTAATGACATACTATCAAAATAAAATGGGATTCCTAAGAACTTAAATTGCTCACCCCTTTTAAGCCAATGCCATGAAATATGTCTAAGCCAAGTAGGTATAGAAGAATAAGCAAGGTGAAAACAAAGGGACTTAGACCATTTGATGTTGGATCCCGAGGTCTTACAAAAAGTGTCCAAAAAAACCAAAGTAGTTGAAACTGAAACCTCATCCTCATTGATAGTGAGAAAAGAATCATCCGCAAAGTGCCCATTAATAAGTTGGATGGACATATCAAGCAAAATAATACCTTTGATCAACCCCTTAGACACTTGATTGGCAAGAAGATAACCAAAAGCTTCAACAAAAAGGATGTAAAGTGAGGGGGCCAAAGGACAACCATGGCGAATAGAATGAAATAAATCAAAATATCCTAATCTAAGTCCATTAGTAGTAAGACAAGTTAAAGCATAAACAAACAACATACTGATAGCCCTAATAAAAAAGGGGCCAAAGTCGAGAGCTTGGAGCATGGCAAGAATGAAAGGCCACTCAATACGATCATAAGCTTTCTCAAAGTCTAGTTTAAGGAAAAAGGGTTTTTGGCTAGAGATACGAGCCCATTCTAAACCTTCCTAGACAATAATAAGATTATTCAATATGTTATACCCTTTAATGAAGTCTGTTTGCTTTGGTCTGATAATAACAGGGAGAATATTGCGAATACGAAGACCTAAAGATTTAGCAAAAATCTTGTGAGAGATAGTAAGTAGAGTAATAGGTCTCCAACTAGTGATAAGCTCAGTATTGCCTACTTTAAGAATAAATTTAATGTTTCAACGATTGATAATATCATCCAAAGAATTATTGACTAGCGCTTCATTGTAGACATTGAGTAGATCAGGCCTAGTAAACTTCCAAGTGGCTTTATAAAATTCACATGGAAAGCCATCAAGACTAGGGGACTTATCATATGACATGGTCATAAGAGCATTATGAAGTTCTTTAGGTGAAAGAGGAACCTCACAAAGAAGTTTGTCATAAGCAGACAACATAGCAGGAACAACATCAAGATACTGTTGGAGCGCCATCTGACGTTCTAGAGAATCCTATTGAGCTTGAAAAATAAGATTATAATGATCCAAAAATATTGAAACTATATCAAGAAGAGAATTCAGCCTACCATGAAAGACTTGAATAACCTTGATATACATCCTGGTCTACCTGGAATGAATAGACTTAAAAAAGGCTTTGGACAGGAAATCACCAACCCTCAGCCAATGCAGACGAGCCCAAATTTGAGCCCCTTGGCTTCATGTCATTCATGGACTATAAGCTAGTGTCGAAGACCAGCAACCCTGGTTTGTAACTGTTGATCATACGGATCATTTTATAGCAACCATAAATTTTGTTGATACTCCTTCGTAACATCTAAATGAGCACGCTTTCTGACATGTACCACATGTTTTCCAAAATATCGCATGAAAGAAATATTATGGGAAATTGCTTCATTCCACCAAGAAATCTGACTAATAGAGTGAGGAAGTTGAGGTAATAAATTCCATAATTGCTCAATCGCAACAATGGTGCCAGGGTGTTGCAATAAAGAATTATTTAAATAAAATTGCTTACATAGAAAATTAAATTGATGACCACTCCACTCAATCTGAAAGGAAATTGGAAAATGATATGATAATAGGAATTGATCCTAGAATATCACAATCTTGTTATTTATGGAGGAGAATAAAAAATTGCTGCTCTGACATCATAAATTGATCAAGGCACTTGTAGACTCTGTCATTACCCACATGAAAATTGGACCATGTAAACCAGGGTGGAGGTGTGCAATTATGTTGATAAAAAGGGGATAAAAAATATCCCATCTATGTTTAAGAAAAAACCAAGCCTTACCAAGCCTTACGCTCTCCATCACACCAACGCATTAGGAGGCGATAAAATTTATCTTCAGTATTCTCAACCATATTAAAATCACCATAAAAAATCCAATATGCCATCCACAGGTGATCAACCAGGTACCACTAAAAGGTAAATCGACTAGGCCCATCATTAGGTGCATAAATATTGGCAATGCCTAGGGTGTTCCCATTAATATTCAATAAAATACAGACCACATGATGTGAAGGATCCTCGCTAATATCCAAGCAAAAAATCCTCAAGCTTGGAGGATATAAAAATACAAGCACCACCCCAACCATCTTCATGGTGAGTAGTGAAGTGCATAAAAGAACCTGCAATACAGTTGAGAGAAACATCTAACAAAAAACAAAAAATCTTAACTTATTGTAAACAAATAACATCAACATGACCAATACTTTGTAGAGTAGATCGAACAAAAAATTTTCTTGAGGACTTTGTAAGTCCTTGAACATTCCACAAAAGGAAATTCATGGAGGAGGAATGTCCATGGAACCGTCTCCCATAGGGCTGCCCCCACTATCAACCAACATCAAAGAATTATTAAATGCAAAAGTCTGAGAAGGTTGAAGTAAATCACCAACAAATGAGGGATTGCCCACACTGTCGGCCAGTACTAAAAACCTATTAAATAAAGAGGTATGAGAAGGTTGAAATATGTCACCAATAGTCAAAAGACAAATCTTAGCCTCTTGGCTTCCCCTCGATGATGGCAAGCCACCCAAAGATGGACTACGTGATGCCTGGAGGGTGGAGATATTACCAGTGAATTTCCTTTTTTTGAGGTTTATTTATGCTCGAGAGTTTTCTCAGTAGGTGGATCCTAAGGAGCTAAAACAGGACGAACAAAAACAATAGGAGGCTAAGATTGTGGCTTCACAACCTTATCTCCATTAGTGATGGAGAGCCAAACTTCGCAACAAGCAAAAAACTCAATTTACATTCAAAAACTTGGAAAGATTTACAGAAAATAGAAATAAACTCCTTTATTCCGAAAGATAGTTTATTCTTTTTTTTTTTTTTACAATTTCCAGCTCTCCCTGGAAGAAAACAGCCCAAACAGGTCCAGAATGGCCCTCTTGCCTTCAAATCTACAACTCTACCTGCAGCCGTTTTCCAACCCCTTATGCATGCCTTTGCTTCCCCTTTTAAACTTTCTGGTGTGACTCTCCGTCTTCCATCTGGTGGCCCTTTGTTTCACTTCCCCAACCTTTCATTTTGCTTTCTTGTGCCTCTTTGTTGTTTTGGCTTTCGAAATGCTTTTCTTTCCAACTCTTGGTCTTCGTCTGATGACGTTCAGTATAACCACCGCTCGATGACTCCACTCTGTAACAGCCCTTGTAACCGTCATCTGACCTCTGTTTACTGTCACATTTCTTATTTTAGTTGCACTGTAACGGCCCCTATAACTACCGTACTGACTTTCGTTAACTATCACACTGTCACTCTGTAACAGTCCCTAAAAATGCAGCATGTCGCAATATCGTGACACTTTTTCCCTCTTGCTTTCTCTCTCCTCTTTTGGTCGCAAAAATGTGACATGTCACGATATCGTGACACTTTTTCTCCCTTGCTTTCTCTCTCCTCTTTTGGTCACGAAAATGCAACATGTCACGATATCACGACACTTTTTCCTTCGTGCTTTCTCTCTCCTCATTTGGTCACGAAAATGCGACATGTCGCGATATCACGACACTTTTTCTCCCTTGCTTTCTCTCTCCTCTTTTGGTCACGAAAATGTGACATGTCGCGATATCGTGACACTTTTCTCTCTTGCTCCTCTTGCATTTTGGTCGCGAAAATGTGACATGCCGCGATATCGTGACACTTTTTCTCTCTGGCTCCTTCCTTCTATTTTAGTCGCGAAAATGCGACACGTCGTGATATCGTGACACTTTTCCTCTCTTGCTCCTTCCTTCTCTTTTAGTCATGAAAATGCGAAATGTCGTGATATCACGACACTTTTTCTCTCTTGTTCCTTCCTTCTCTTTTAGTCGTGAAAATGTGACATGTCGCGATATCGTGACACTTTTTCTTCTTTGCCAATATGTCATGATATCGCAATACTTTCTCTTCTTTGCGGTATTTTTGCTTTTCGTTGGATGCTCCTGCATCAGACACCGGGTGGATTGAGAAGTGACCTTCACTTATGTACTATTCTATCACCTTCTTCGGTGCTAGTACTGCAGGTACTGCATAGGGACTCAAACTCTCTCTAATCAACCCCTTCCACAGATCCTGGTGCAAACTGCCTCACTTTCGATGATCTACTCACACACTCAGGAACCCTAAGCTCTTCTTCCATTGGATGCTCCTGCATCAGACACCCAGGGTGGATTGAGAAGTGACCTGCACTTCTGTATTGTTAGAGGAAAACCTAGGCGGTCAACCTCTATTTTTTTTTTTGGCTCAACCCCTCTTCGCAACTCCTCTTGAAGGGCTTGCATCTACAAAGCTCTGAAATCTCCTTCAGGTACCACATTTCTCCCACCACCATGGTTTCTTCATGGAGGCATTCTTCCTCGCTCTCTTCTCACGAACCTTCTATAGATCCTGGTGCAAACTGTGTCACGTTCGGCGATCTATTTACACACTCAGAAACTCCCGCTCTCTCTTCTCACAACCCTTGCACAGATCCTGGTGCAAACTACCTCACTTTTGGCGATTTGCTCACACACTTAGGAAACCTTAACCATAGATCTTGGTGCAAAATGCCTCACTTTCGATGATCTACTCACACACTCAGGAACCCTAAGCTCTCTCTTCTCACAACCCTTCCATAGATCCTGGTGCAAACTGCCTCACGTTCGACGATCTGTTTACACACTCAGGAACTCCCGCTCTGATACCACTTGATGGAGAGCCAAACTTCGCAACAAGCAAAAAACTCAATTTACATTCAAAAACTTGGAAATATTTACAGAAATATAGAAATAAACTCCTTTATTCTGAAATATAGTTTATTCTTTTTTTTTACAATTTCCAGCTCTCCCTGGAAGAAAAACAGCCCAAACAGGTCCAGAATGGCCCTCTTGCCTTCAAGTCTGCAACTCTGCCTGCAATCATTTTCCAACCCCTTGTGCATGCCTTTGCTTCCCCTTTTAAAATTTTTGGCATGACTCTCTGTCTTCCATCTGGTGGCCCTTCGTTTCACTTCCCCAACCTTTCGTTTCGCTTTCCTGTGCCTCTTCATTGTTTTGGCTTTCGAAACGCTTTTCTTTCCGACTCTTGGTCTTCATCTGATGACGTTCAGTATAACCACCGCTCGATGACTCCACTCCGTAATGACCTCTGTAACCATCGTCTGAGCTCCGTTTACTATCATATTTCTTATTTCAGCTGCACTGTAATGGCCCCTGTAACTGTCGTACTGACTTCCATTAACTATTACTTTGTAACGGTCCCTGAAAATGCAGCATGTCGCGATATCGCGACACTTTTTCCCTCTTGCTTTCTCTCTACTCATTTGGTCATGAAAATGCGACATGTCGCGATATCGCGACACTTTGTCTCCCTTGCTTTCTCTCTCCTCTTTTGGTCGCAAAAATGCGACATGTCGCGATATCACGACACTTTTTCCTTCGTGCTTTCTCTCTCCTCATTTGGTCGCAAAAATGCGACATGTCGCGATATCGTGACACTTTTTCTCCCTTGCTTTCTCTCTTCTCTTTTGGTCACGAAAATGCGACATGTCGCGATATCGCGACACTTTTCTCTCTTGCTCCTTCTCTTGCCTTTTGGTCGCGAAAATGCGACATGTCGCGATATCATGACACTTTTTCTCTCTGGCTCCTTCCTTCTCTTTTAGTCGCGAAAATGCGACATGTCGCGATATCGCGACACTTTTCCTCTCTTGCTCCTTCCTTCTCTTTTAGTCGCGAAAATGCGACATGTCGCGATATCATGACACTTTTTCTCTCTTGCTCCTTCCTTCTCTTTTAGTCACAAAAATGTGACATGTCACGATATCGCGAAACTTTTTCTTCTTTGCCAATATGTCGCGATATCGCGACACTTTCTCTTCTTTGCGGTATTTTTGATTTTCGTTGGATGCTCATGCATCAATTAGAAAGCATCTCCTTAGGGTTGGTCACCCCCTTATTAGAAACTATAATCCAATCACCCTCAATAGAGGGTTTGGAAGGTGCAGGAACAATCTAAGGATTAGGAGAAACTACCGAAGGTTTTTGCGCAACCAACGAACAATACTTAATATAATGTGTGGTGGATTGGCACCGAAAATAAGTATTAGGTAAATTATAGAAAATAGTTTTTTGCATTAAACGCTCTGTTCCAACCTAAATGTCCACAAATTCTCTGAAATATTGTGTGAGGTCAACCTCAACACAGACTCTCTTATTAGGTTGTGCTAAGAATAATTGCTCCTGTTCCTGATAGACCACCTGACCAATGGGTTTAACAATATTGTCAATAAACTCCCATAAGGGCTAGGGAGTTCAAGCCAAACTGGCACTGTCAAGGCAACTTGATATGAAACTCGAAAAGGAGTCCAAGGAGAGACGACCATCAAAGTATTGTGAAGAAACAAACAACTGAACTTAGCAACCACGGTTTACACTTGTGAGGGTTCTTTAAATGAAAGCAAAAAAAACCTTGAGTAAGATTACGGATACCCGCAACCATAATGCCATAAGCTTCCTAGTGAAGTTTCAGCAAATTTTGAAAATATTCTTGTGACGAGATTCGACCCACAAAATAATCTATAAGACAATGATTCTCATACCATTTTAAAATTGGAGAAACAATATCAAGAGAGAGCACAACATCTGGAGAAGAATCATTATCTCGTCCACTACTTTCAGTACAAACTTTCGAGCTCGCTTCGGTGCCATGAATTCCACTATCTGTAACACCCGTTACATCTGCGGATGGTGAAGCCATAAAAAGGGAGAGCGTTGACGATAATATTAGTATCCAAAACCAAAGCAGCCGAATTTACGAATGACAACAGACTTAACACAACAACTTTCCTCATCAAACCCTAGCAGAGCAACCTTATTATTGTTCCACAACTTTGATAATGAATCGTGCCCTTAAAGCATTTCAATGCTATGATATAGTTATGCATCCTAATTTTCAAATTGTTGATAAATAATATGCATCCAATCAAAATCTTACCTTTGACTCTTGGCTACCTCGTTTGTTGTTACCACCAAATATTGCACAACATTCACGTTGCTCTATTATTCTAAACCAATTCTCATGCAAAGTCTAGCCCTAGACGTGTGTTACCCAAGACTTTCAGATTTCAACACTCACAGAGATGTCAAGGACAATGCTTTCTTCTCAATCTTGTTTTTCTTAGACGCTGTGCACTATTAATCTTGTTTTTCTTAGACGCTATCCAGATTGTGCACTATTATTTCTCCTCATACGCAAATTGAACTGCAACAAATTGAATCAGTTTTTGGATGGTAGATAGCTTTAAACGGCCTGAATGTATCGAATATTCCCAATGCAGGCACTCTTCCTTTAAAACACTTTATTTAATTCCCTTTCGAAATTACCCCACGATTTTTTAAAAAATCGCAGTTTTTTTGTTTCATTGTGTCATAGAATAAGGTTATATTCTGGGAAGAATAAAAAATAAATCTGAGTGCATATTATCTAGTTGAAAAAATATTTAATTAAAATGTTGAATGCTCCAGTAATGTAATAGAATTTTCTCCAAGTTTGGAATATTTACCTCAATTTGAAAAATCAACTTCGGCATTTTCTCAAAGATGATAAACAACTCAAAACAATCAATTCGGATTAAAGATATATTAATTTGAATTTCAATGTCCAGATATCCAGTCTGGCTATAGAAGGACAATTAAAGGAAATTTCAAAGTTGAAACAACTATTCCTCCTCTATGGAGGCTACGTTCTCCTCCTTAAATTCTTCCAAAATTAGAAAAAGATTTTCTCTGATGTTAGAACTCTTCTCATATATTCAATTTTTTTTAATCCTCCCGAATTGATTTAAACACGTTATCAAATAATCAACTTGAAAACTTAAAATTTAATTTCTCTTTCTCTTTCAAAAATCATTTCGAAATTCATTTATTCAAGTTCCTTTTAGGTTTGAGAAATAATTATTGAGACATATCCATTATTTCATATAGCATTTATATTCCTACTAGTAGCAGATTACTTAGATTATAATGTCCACCTTTGTGTTGTATAACATTCATTTCATGCACCTTATGACTCCTAAATTAAGCACTTAATAAAGAAAGCTTGTTGCCAAAAAAAAATCAAATAATATAAACCTTACCTCTTTCACACTTGATATTTTTTTAACTTGTGAGGGTGCTTCTTAGGAATGTTACGCATGAGACGTTTTCCTTATCCGTTTTTTATAAGGACTCATTTCCTCTTTTGGAGCACTTGCAATTTTGGCTCTGAGGAGGTTTACACATGCGTTTTGTATTGTTGGATTCTTAGGTGTTTATTGATATGTGCTTTTTGAATGTTGCTTAAATATTAACTCCAACAAGCTCAACACATTTGCATAAGACAAAAATACTTCTAATAAAAAAAATTTCATCCAATCTTTATCAAAAACAATGAGCATGACTTTTCATTTAGATAATACTTTCTCTAATTGGGTTTGTTGTTGGATGGTGATGATTGTCCCAATATCTTCACTTAGACTTTTTGTGGCTTTGATACCACTATTAGCTTTCCAGCTAGATTAGCTCACAAAAAGCTTTATCCAAGATCAAGTATAAATCAAATAAATACCACTCATGAAATAACAATGAATCACACTTCTAAAATAACAACAATATCTCACAAATATATCTCAAATATATTCAATATCAAAATATTACAAGAATGATTCAAAGAGATTACATTGTATGGAGCTTTATCTCCAATATATAGTTTTATATGACTTTTAGTACTCTGACTATTGCTCTCCTCAAACATGTGGAAGATGCATCCTTTCATATTCCTACGACAAAACTCTCATCTTACCACATATCATGTGACTCTTCATTCTCTCTCTTGACACCTTGCACTTTCTCTCATATTGACACATACATCATATAAAATACAAAATCATTCTAATATGTATACAAGGGGTCAAATAATGTATTACTTTCAACATATCTAGGACTGTAAGTCCATATAAGCATCAACCAAAAAAATTATGGTAACTTTAAAAGCATCAAAGAGCAAACAAGGAGTGAAGACGATAAAAGCAACATTCACAAGACCAAGAGATGATCAAGAATGTGACAACTAAAACTCTAGTCAACATCCAAACTTAAAAAACTTGTCTAGAGGCTTAAAGAAAACCATCCTAGGTTTAGAATTTCTCAAGGTTTGTGTAATGAATTTTTTGCTATGCATAAAATACGAAGGTATCCCTCCACCCAAGAGTCTCAAACCAACGACAATAACTTCCCTCACTCCTTTTCTTATTTTTCTTTCCCTTATATTATTTTGTATTTTTGCCATCCCTAGTTTCCATATTTTGATTTCGTTCCCAAGGACAAGGCAAGTAGTCTAAGGTTTGCTCTCTTCAACAAGCTAAAGAATTCATGAGAGCCACCAAGACTATAGGAAACGTTTCCTACAACCTCACTTCATTCGAATGCCTAATAGAAAGTGGGACAAGCTAAAGAGAGATGTCAAAAGATACAATCTACCTTTAGTTGAAAGCATGGGTGCCAACATTGTGATGCAAAAGGAAGGCAAACATCTTTCAAGTCACACTAGCTATTGGATCTCAAATCAATGGTCGATGTTCCTTTTCTACTTAAAACTAAAAACTTGAGGGTGCAAAGGCCTATGGACCATTGATTTTCCATCCAATGGCCCATACTAATCTTTCAATAGGTAAAAGCATAAAAGAAAAAAGTGTCCCACTATAACTAAGAATGGGCTTATGGTGATCAGTTAGAAGTAGAAAAAGAAAGTGTTGAGACATGATCAGATAAGACCCACCATTGGTTGAGAAAGATCCTTGTTTCAACATTGAACACATGGTGACTACTTGTGAAGTAGGGACAAATAGTGCAAGGGAAATAAATGAGACATCTACCATAAGGTATCAAAGTTAAATTTTATGATCCAACTTGTTAGGACCATGCATGTGGTAATTACAGTGGTAATTTATCATATGGGTAAGCCTATCGTATCAACCTACACTATTCAAGGAGACCATACCCACTACATCAACAAGCGAGAGATTCTAAGGATGAACCTAACAAGAATTTAATGGCACAACCACCCCATAGCCACAAAAATAAGATATGGAAGCAACTACTTGTCATCCAAGGGCCTGAAAGCCTCTAGCATCGATGACTCCAAATCTAAAGACCTCGAAGCTTCCAACTATAGTTGTAGAAGAATTTTGACTACAAAATAGAGAAGAATACATAGACCTTTTGTGTAGAGTTTAGAGGGAAATTGTCCTCATCTCTGCCTATAAATAGACCTATAATTTCATTGTAAAGCCATTGGGAGTTGCCTGCTCGTGCCTCATATATGGCCTTGCAAGCCCTTCCTTTCACTCAGAATGTATGAGTAGGGATTGAGCCTTGAGAAATTGTCTAAGGAGCATCAAGCCTCTTTAGGCCACATATCTTGTAATTATCTCAGTACATGAATGGAATTTGTGACTAATTGTACTCTACCCTACTTCTTTAAGTGTGTTTTCAATTTTGAATTATGCATAGTAAAGTTTATTCAAATCCTAGCTATTAGCCTATGATGAATATGTTCAGTTCTATCTTGTTTATTCAATCGAGAGGGGAACTTTTGCATCGCCTTTGTAGCTTAGGTTTATTTTTATATAAATTTACTTTCCTACATGTTACTTTTCTATTTTTATGCTTTCTATTGTTTCCTTTCCTTGCAGTCTAAGAAAAGCAGGACTGATTTCATGAGATCTGAAAGTGCACAAAGATCAAATCCAATGAGGAGTTGTCCTTGGCTAAAAACCCCATAGGTTGCTCCATAGGCATTCCCTTCACCCATAGAGCTTCCTGTTGTGTCACTCTATGCAAGGTGTAGGTGTCCTAGGCACATCAGGTTGTCACTTCAACATGCTAGATAGTTCGAAGATGATAATAGTTTCCACCATGGGTGGGGTTCCTAGGGATACTTCAACATATGCGGGATTCTCTCCACTATATATGTTGGTTGTGGTCTTTTGCTAAACATAGTAATTGTCTGGAGACTCTTGTCTGAAGATGTGGTTGTTCCTTTTTTTCCCTATGTTGCAAGGTAGGAGAGTAGTTCCTACCCATACTATCTTCCTAACATACTAGTCTACTCCATCTTGTGTAGTCTATTCCCTCCAAATATGCTCTAGGGTGGTAAAGCTAGACCAATTAATATCAATTAAGGTAACCATCATCTTCCATAGCTTTAAGACTACATGACACTCAATAAGTAAGTGGTAGATCATTTTGGGATTTTCCCAACATATCTCACGTCGAAAAGGATCATGTAGCCTCTTTTCATAAGCAATTCCCTAGTTAGTACCCTTTTATGCAATAGTAGCCAAATGAAGAAACTCACCTTAGACCTAATATTTGTTTGAACAAATCTTGAAGTAGGTTAGGAGTGCTTTGGCATAGGGTTGCATATCCTCATGCTACTGTATACTCCCCTTGACTCCTGTTGTCCCATCCAAGGGAATCCTCTACTTGAGACCATGAAAATGATCTCATTTGTAGAATTTATTGGATATATGAGATAAGTCCTAAGAAGAACTATTCTACAAGAAATTTGGAGAAGAAAAAATACGATAAAAATGAGTGAACAGAAAGAAGGGACAAAAGAAGAGAAGAAAGAAGAAAGAAGGGAACAAAACAAACAAAAAAACAGAAACTGATAGGGTGTGACGGATTGGAAGCAGAGAAACCAGATGAGAAATAGTAGTTTTCTAGATGAGAGATAGTAAGCAGTGAAGGAGAGGACCAAAAGCGACTAGAGAATTGATATAGACATTTAACCTGAAGCGAGCAATAGAGCAGCATTTGCAAGCATCCTGTAGAACGCCCAAGTGAAAAGAATGTCACTTACAGCAAAGAGTGTAACGCTGCATGAAGAGGTAATTTTTATTATTGATTTATTTAGGTGAAAGTTAAAGTTAAGGGGGATTAATTATTTATCAAGGAGAGACGAGAAATATTTGTGGAATATATAAGAAGGTATTTGATAATAAAATTGGAAGGAAAAGAATTATCCACAAAGAATTAATTTGATGACAGACATCTATGAGAAAGAAAAAAATAATATATTTTAAAATTAAATTAAAGTGAAGAAGAATTTAATATATATTGGAGGAATTAAAAATTTGAATAAATTGAATTGAAAGAGTGAAGATGAAAATTGAAGAAGGAAATTAATTGAATTGTGAGGAAAGGAAAAGAATTTAAAATTTGAAATTGAAAGAAGAATACAAATTTAAAGAAGAGAATAAAGATTATTGAAGCAGACGCAAATTGCAGAAGAAAACGGTTTTTCAGGAGAAACGACAAAGTTTTAGAGAACGTTATTGCAGAGAGAACGTTACAATATCTTGTAACGTGGACATTGGAGAGAACGTCAGGGAAGATTTTTAGGGAAATTTATTTTTGAACAATTGAGGTTTGCAGACTAATTTGGATTTATTGCCATAACTTAGGAAAAACTGTTAGAATAGTGCATGATTTAATTGTACATAACTTATTGATTTATTTGGTGAAAATTAAAATTTAAAACCATGGAAGTTATTTGGTGGAAAACGTAGGAAGTTCCTTAAAGAATAATATATTTGAATGAACGCTAAGGTTGGAAAATTGAAAGGTGGAAATTTAGTAAGGATGTCAAGTGATGGTAATTTTTTAATTTTTTACTTAGAAGGTTTGCTTTTATCAATGTTTGAATTTAAGGTTTAGTTTAAATTTAAGTTAATGTGTAATTACACCTGCACTTACCAATTTATCTAAGTATAAGATGACGTAAAGTGATAACATCTATGGAGGTGTTTCAGCTAAGCAGGTTTAGGTTTATGTTTTCCGAGTGGTCAGGCTCATCTCTTCGTATATCTGGCGTATCCATTGATTAACAGTCACGAAGCGGTATACGCCCAAAGTGATAAAGAGTGCATATGATATAAAGAGGGGGATAGCGTCAAAAGCGCCGACTCTTCCATAACTATTCTGTAAGAAGATTCCAGTCGTATTAGTGGAGAATAGTGGACGCAGAAAAAATAAATAATGGCGGGGAAAAGACTTTTCCAGATGGCACAGTGTGGATTTTGGTAAAGAATGTTGTTGAGGTGTCGCTGGACACTAAGCCAATTTTGATTAACAAAAAGCTGATCGAGGGCACTGGTTCCAATCAATTGGGCAAATTATTGATTCCTCTTGGTTTGTTTCTATAGTACCGCTTTCCCTTGGATCCAATGAGGAGTAAGGCCTTAAAATTAAGTGACTGGGTCGAAGGCAGTTCTTGGGATAAACTGTTTCGGACAATTAACTTTAATCTTATCAGCACTGGAAGGTGTCTTAGAAGTAAACATGAAATGAAGGAGGCCTTGAAGTCTATTAGTGCTTTGGCATATGATGAGATAATGCATAGCTTTTTTACAACAATAGAAAGAGATGCCTACTCTAGTGGGCAAAGATAAAACTTAAGTAAAATATATTAAGGGTGTTAGTTTCTAGGTGTAGATTAATTGGTTTCTCCAAACTTTGTAAGGGGTGGAGGTTAGGTTCAAATTTCGAGTCTCGTTGGATTGAACGCTTGTTCCTTTTGTGTGCTTTCAGCGGCATAAAAGGTTTAAAATGATTGTGGCATGGTGGTTATTGGGGTGGACTGCACGAAGATTTGTGTGGCGGTTTCTGGGGCAGACTGCGCGAAGATCTGTGTGGCGGTTTCTGGGGCGGACAACGTGGAATATTGTGGCAACCATAAAAAGCCAAACAACTTGTTGGGAGTCGTGGTGGCTATCAATTCCACCATGTAAAATAATATATCTATATATATATATATATATATATATATATATATATATATATATATATATATATATATATATATATATATATATATATATATATATATACAGGGGTGTTGGAGGTATTATATTATTTGGTACCTTGTAAATATTTAGAGTAGGGTGTATGTTTGAGTTTATAGTATGTGTCAATTTATGAAGTGAGAGTGTGTCTCATGCAAGTGTGTAGTGAGTGTGAGTTATATAAGCAATCATGAGAGACTTTATGTCTATGTACTTTGTGAGATTTATTATGTAAAAAGGAAATATGAAGAGTTGGTTTTCTTTGTAAGTTTGAGAAGAGCAAAGGTCAAAATTCATGTATAGTCTCATGTATGTATATATTGAAGACACAACTCTATAATATGTATCAAAGTAGCATTGCATTTATGCATTACTATAGTAGATGTACTTTCAATAAAACAAAAATTTTGAGTTTACTTTGCATTGTTTGAGTGAATTTATGTTTACTAATTCCTTGATATTATTTGATCTTGGTGGTTAATTATTCTATGAGAATAGCGATGATATGCTAACACAATTTGTTTATACAATTGTGTAACCACTCTATGAAAGGTCTCCACTCTAGAAATTGAACCACCAATGGTTGGTGCTTATCTCAAGAGTCTATACAAATGTTCATGTGTTGACCGTTGTGAATTATCCAAAAGAGCTTTTTTTTATCAACTCCCTTCCTATCCTCAAAACTACCAAGATGGAATATCCTTTGCTAAGGAGCTTGCGGTAAATAATATCTATCAAAATTTCATTTTCTCCATATTTAGCTCTCTTATTTTGGGCTCACAGTACATTGGGGTTGTTCAGCATTGACCAATACAACTTAGCTACTAGAGCCTTATTATTCTTTACTAATGATTTGAATGCTAGTCCCCCTTCATGTTTGTGTAGGCATAAAGTTTTCCACTACACTAATTCCCATTTCCTTTCCTTCTTAGTGCCCCTCCAAAGGAACTAATAATTTATTTGATCCAAATATCTCGGCATTGCCTTGTAAATATCCAAAATCATTGAGATATAGATAGGTGTAGACTGTAGGACTAATTTAACTAGGGTTACTCTTCCCCCTAATGATAACCATTGATTAGTCCATTCTATTTTCATTTTTACTCTATCCACTAGTCAAGCCCGGTCCTCCTTATATCTCCTTGTTTTCAGTGGAACACCTAAATCAGTGATTGGGAGGGAGGTCTCCTAGTATCGTAATTTATCAAGAATCATGATATCCTATTTGGGTAAGTAATAAAATGAATTTGGACTTTTTCTCATTGATCCATTACTCCATGGCTTTCAAAAAATAATTTATGATATGTTTGGTTCTTATGGATTCCTTTATTGTTGCTTTCCCTAATAGAGTAGATTCATCAATAAACTGAAGGTGGGCTCTATTTACAATAGTGATTCCTATTAATGTTTTTTGTTTTGTATTTTTGGTCACTGTCCTTCCTAGGCATTCATCCAGAATGATGAATAAGTATGGGAAGAGAGGATCTCCCTACCTAATACCTTTGGACACTATGAACAATGATGAAGGATAGTCATTGATCAGTATTAAATAGGACATTGATGAAATACATCCCTTGATCCAACTTGTCCATTCTTATGAGAAGTCAAATTAACTCATTACTTTGAGGAAATGCCAATCCATCATATATCCTATGCTTTGGATAAGTCTAAGTGGATGAAAATTGATGGGGATTGGTGTGCTTCCATGGAGTGGATAACCTCTTGAGTCAATACTATCTTATCCACTATTTTTTTGCCTTCCATACAACCGCCTTGTTTTGATGATATAATAAGTCGCATAAGTGGTTTGATCCTCTTTGCCATTACCTTGGCAATTATTTTGAGCAAGAAGTTACATAAATCTATTGGTCTAAACTTGGCAATGTGCTCTACATATTGTACCTTTGGTATCAATGCTATATATATTTTGTTGTTTTCCTTTAGTACATATTTAGCTTTCCCTACTTCTTCCACCACATCTAGAAGGTCCTCATGCGGGATATCCCAAAAATCTTGGTAGAAATAGATGGGAAATCTATTTGTCCTAGGGTTATTCCCTTTATGTATTTTGAAGATCACCTATTTTAACTCTTTGGTAGTTACTGGTGTAGTCAAAACTGAATTATCCTCCTCAATTATTAGTGCAAGTATATCCTATAGCACTTCTTATTGGGCTTTAATATCCAAAGGTTCTACTAAAAATAAACTTGCAAAATAGTTTACTATAATAGACCTTGTACCTTCCTATATATGGATAGAATTTCTTACTTATGTTCTTAGGGAGGGGATGAAGTTGTGTGATTTGTGGGCTAGAAGAGATTTGTGGAAGAAGCACATGTTCTGGTCCCCCTCATAGAACAATTGGATCCTAAATTTTTACTTCCATAATAGGTCTTACCTTTTTCCCATTCTTTTAGTTTGAATGTAAGTATGATCTCTACCATACTTAGACCCTCCATAAGGCCATTTATACAAATATGTTTATTCAAATATTTGAGTTGGGCTATTACTTCCAACTTTTTCTTCTTGATATTTTCAAACTCTTCCTAGTTCTAGGTCCTTATCTTGGATCTAATGTACTGTAGCCTTTTAAAATGTTCACATCATGTAAGTGATTTAACAATTTTTTTAACAATGTGCTGTAGCCTTATTTTTAAGAATTAATAAAAAAATTAGGGAATGCTTTAAACATATAAAATATTATATAGGATTAACATAGGTTTTATTTATATATATTATCATTATATTGTATCATCAATGTATTATTATAGTATGAATTTATATTATCATAGTATCACATATCTTTTGATGAGATTTTGTGAGAATCTATATTTTTAACTATTGACATTTTGTGAGAATCTACGTTTTTAACTACTTGAATTCATGTCATATAATAAAATAATAAAGTGTAACCATGAGATTGAAACCTTAGTTTATAATGTGAAGCTTTTTGTTTCTTGTTAATTGCCTTGATCCCAATAGAAAATACAAGAATAGAAACATTTGATCTATTGCAAAATTCTATCAAACTCTAGTCGATCTAGATACAACTTTTAATCAGACAAGAAACTAGACCCATATCTGCACCCAGACTAGTACGGACCATGTTTCACACTTGGATCATGAGTTGGACCTTATTTAGCACCCAAAACAAAATTTGAACCTTGTTTTGCACCTGGGTCAAGAGTCAAACCTTGTTTTGCACTTGGACTGAGAGCCAAACCTTGTTTTGCACTCGATTCGAGAGTTGGACCTTGTTTTGCACCCAAACTGAGAGTTGAACCTTGGTTTACACCTGAATCAAGAGTTAAACCTTGGTTTGCACATGAACTAAGAATGGAACCTTGGTTTACACCTGAATCGAGAGTCAAATCATGTTTTGCACCTAAATCAAGAGCTGAACTTAGTTTTGCACACATATCGATAGTCGAAGCTCTATTTACACCTTGATCATGAGTTAGACCTTGTTTTGCATCTAAAATGAGAGCCAAACCTATTTTTACACCCGAACCGAGAGTGAAAATTTGTTTTGCACTTGAGTCGATAGTCAAACCTCTATTTGAACCCTAATTGAGAGTCAGACCTTATTTTACACCTGAATCGAAAGTTAAACTTTATTTTGCACCTATATAAGAGTCAGACCTTACTTTGCATCCATATTAAAAGTTAGACCTTGTTTTGCACTCGAACCAAAAGTTGGAACTTATTTTAAACCTGAACCGAAAGTCGAACCCTATTTGCACCTAGACTAACTTTCAGACCCTGCTTTGTATTTAGATCATGTGTTGCTTGTGAAAAATAAAGGTACATAATTTTACCTCTCTAAATTCTTTTTAGAGAATATGATTTCAAGTAGTTGTAGTAGTAACATGTGTTTTTTGTAGTAGTTATTCTCTTCTTGCAGGTTTATTTTTTGTTGTTTTCCTTGTTTTTCTCTATTCCACATTTAAGTGTTTTAATGCAATTATAGAAATAAGATATGTTTTTCTGTCATCTAATTACATTTTTTTTTTTTTTTTCTATCATTTATTGAAAATATGTCCATGCTCTATTTTCCCCTATTTCCCATGCTCTAGTTCCCATGTTTTAAGGAAATGGAATTCTCTCTTTCTATTAATATATGTTTTTTTGCCTTTCCTAATTTTTAGAGAATATGAGTTCAAGCACAATATGTTTTCCCTTGTTTTCTTCTGTTCGAAGAGTGACAATTTTCAAGTATTTTTTAGCTAGCTAAACTTCCCTTAAGACACTATCATCCTCTATCTATTCCATTAATACTATGATTTTATAATCCCTTCAGTACTATAATCTAAAATATTTCCACATTTACACCTCTAATTATATTTCATATATTGATTATATTTTTTATCTTAGTAGTTACAAGTGTTATCTCCAAAAAATGAAGTAGTGGCATGCACTGAAAAAATCATGATAAAGCCTACTTGGAAACTGGTATGTATTTTCTACCAACCAACCATTTATTTATTCTAGTTACAATATTATCTTGAGGTCTCACAGTAGTAAGATCTCTTCAACATTTTATTAATTTTATAAAATGAAAAACATTTTCTTTACAAGTAAAATGTGACCTACTAGTGATGGAAAGAAGGGAGGCAAATCTTCTACCGAGAAGAGTATCCTCAAATATTTTAGCCATATATCAAAATCCAATGAGCCATCAATATTTGTGCAAATTCAAAGTACAAATATTTTTTACCTACTAAGCAATTAGTTTTGTATTATGTAAATTATATATAATAATGCTTTCTTCCTCAAAAAGTTAATTTTAGAATGTGGCTCTAGCAAAATTGTATGCAAATATGAATCTTTTTCTATTTGTAAATTTTTTTATGTTAAATCCAAAAATGATAAGGAATATTATTATATGTAGAATATTATGTTGATCCTAATATGTCTCCACTTGAAGATATTCCTCACCAAGAGATGCCTTCTAATGAAAATTATCTTAACAATGACATCCAAAAAACACTTAAAGATATTCCTCAATATGCCATGTCAGTTGAAAAAGAGAGTGATAAATCAAATACAATACAAAATTCTTGGGAATCTTCAAGCATGAAAACTAAATGTAGAAAGTTATCTAACTCGACTATTGGAAGGCCATTTCAGGTTGAATGGGCATCAAAAATTCCCTTTATAGAGCCAGTCCTGACACATAACAATAATGATGATAAAAAAGAATGTAGATGCAAAATTTGTAGTTGGAAACTAGGTAAGGATCATAGGATGCAAATGAAGATAGATACAATAGAAAAAAATTGTGGTAAAGTTTATTCAAAAGTTATAGAAAGTGATGGAACAATTAAGAAAATAGTTAGGTGGAAGAATGAATCGGAATGTATGCATGTTAGATATGCAAAATAATATGATTATCATATCAAGCTACAACAATTTCTTGTTGAAAAAGGTGGAACGATTGAATCCCAATTTCATAAAATTCATAAGACTACTTTAGCTTCAAAAAGTTTGAAAATTGCTATTGTATATAGTAATCTAAAAAATGTTAGATCCATGTTTGATTTAATTGATTGTAAACACTTATTTCAACTAGATGATGTGCAAAAAATTTCTAGTTCCCATTGGTTAGATCAAAATGATTGGAAAATTGCAAAATATCTATCATTGGTTGAGAAGGAGGACCTAAGGGAGAAAGTAAAACTTGCCAAATTTATTTCACTTTCAATTGATGAGGTGATTGTTGTGGACAAAACATCTTAGATTTGCATGCATGTGTACACATTACAAAATAATGTAAGACAACCTAGTTTTCTAGGATTACATAAGATGGTGGAAAGTTCTAATGCAGAAAACATCTATAATGTTTCTGTAACTAGTTTAAAAGATATTGCAGAAATGTATGATATAATATATAGCTACAAATTTAATATGCATTGGAGCTGATGGTGCTACTATAATGCAAGTACATAGGAATGGTCTTTGCATACGACTCCAAACATCGGTTGCCCTATATATGATACCCATTCATTGCATGGCTCATAGAGTGAATCTTACATATAAAATCGTGAGCACTTTTAAAAATGTTGTGAGAGTGGAAGACCTCATTCGATATATACATGTTTTTTTCGTCTAATCCAAAAATATTTGCAAAGTTCCAATAGTTTGCACTAGGAGTTATAGAAGGGAAAATGTGTTAAAATATGTGGATACACGGTGGATTTCATTGTATCAACTTGCACACAAAGTTTTTAAATAATACCAATTGTTAACAAGGTTTACGTATGGAAATCGTAGGGCAGTTGATATATGCTATTCCATTTGTCTAACTTGGAAATCCTTTTAACATTATGTGGTATTCTTTCAATATTACAAGAAATGAATAGATTGATTAAACTTGTATGAGAAATATCCATCTATATTGTTAATTCATGAGGATGAGAAAATAAATATGTATGATTATTGACAGGTTATATATCTCTAAAAGAAATTTTAAAGATCCCTTGTTTGATAGTTGGAGAATATTAAGTAACGTGAATTATCCACAAAGCTTTTTGAAGTTTGACATAAATGATTATCTTTGTATTAAAGTTTGTGAAAAAATGATACCTCTATATTGTTTTGAAAGGCGATCAAATATAGTTAGGAATGATGTTGAACAAGTTCCTATAACACATAATGGATTTGAAGTTGTTTTACACAATACTAAGATTAAATTGTTAAAAATAGCAGAATCATTAACAAGTGAAATAAAATATCAGTTTCAAATAGTTGAATTATTTACGTCTATGGGTGTTGTTAACCCTCTATTTTAGGGTCCTTGTATTGACTACAAATCTACACAAGTTGTTTATTAAATATATGGGAATACTTACTAATCATTTCAGTAAAAGTGTGGAAGTCAATGGTGTTGAAATCAAAGGTATTCTCAGCAAAGAACTTTTAAGATAGCAATCATCTCATTTTAGAAGTACAATTATTGAGAAAATATCACTTTTGAGCAACATCTATGAGCTTGGTTTCATTGCACTTTTGTGGTGAAATTGTATCCAAGTAATGTCTTACAAGATACAATTAATGAATACTTTTTTTATATGAATTATGTCAAACAATGATTTTGAGATCAGTGGAAGCTTAGAGGTTTTTTAGTGCACTATCTTTTGTGAAATATAAACTTCATAATAGGTTGGACAAAAATTTGGAAAATTGTTTGAGGATTTATGTTTCAATGTATGAGTTGGATAAATTTCCCTATGACAAAGCATTGACATACTGGAAATCCTTAGAAGATAGAAGGTGTATACTAATACGCATGATAAGGAGGATAATAATGGTTGCAATGATGATATAGTGGAGATATAGATATCCACTATGCTTAATAGTGATTTTGGTGAAGCCAAGAAGTGTTTGTTTCAACTACCTGAATTGTAATTTTTCCAATATTTCATAACATTCATAGATTTAAATTCATTTGATATCATCTTTCAAAATATTGTTTCAGATTTATTAGATTTCACAAAATTTGTTTAATCATAAATTTTCTATTTTATATCACATTGTTGTTTTAAAAATTGTATGTTTTATATCATAGTGTCTCAACGACCTTCATTGATATATCCTTATGTTTCATATCATAGTATTGTTAATATATGAATATTTATGTATTGGCACAATTAAGGTCTTTTTACTTTGCAAATAACTATGAACCAACAATAATATTTCTTTGTTTTTTTAGATGAACATAATAAATATAATTTGATAGACATAAACTAAAAAAACAACACAAAATTGTAAATAGAAACAACCATTGAATGATGGAAGACATAAAATTAGTAAATACTTTTTTTATTAATTCGATTAAAAATATATTACATTGTACAAAATTGTTGACTACAGTCAACTAGAAAATATTTCACAGTTTGTTAAATATCTGATTGGGGGTTTTCTATCTCAGTTTCACTTGGAGTTACTTATTCCTTTCCTTTTTGTCTTTCCTCGATACCTTGTGCTGGAAGTGCTCCAGATCTAACTAGGCTTTCCTCTACTTTCTCAATACTCCCCAATAATGCATCTTCTTCTAGGGCTGGATATTCTAGTAATGTTGAAAGCAGTTCTTTCACTTTCTACTCCTGTAGCATGAGATCCGCATCTTGGTTGAGCTTACCCTAATATATCTTCTTAAAATATTATTATCCCTCACTTTTGATTGTATTTTTCAAAACTTCCTTTACCACCACGATATTAACTTTCATGTTGTTAACTTGTTTTCTTAAATGTCAAAATTTAACTGCAAAAAGAAAAAGAAAACATAAATCAAAAGAGTTATATGAAAAAATTTAACTTGTTTTAATAAAATATTTAAATTTAAATCCAAAATAAAAAAAACATAAGAAAATATTTGCTCACCTCAGTCACATCCCTTGTAGCCTCAACTACTGCAACATTTTTCTTATTGGAAGCCCATTAATTATAATAGGCTTGGGATTCAACATTAACATTCTCAATTCTACCAACCATAATTTTTAATACTTCATCATCATACAAACTAGTGGATTTGATTGATCATGATGTGGCCTGATCTAGTAGAGCCACCAAGATTTTCTGGTTCCAGAGAAAAAATTAAATCTCGTTTAGAAAAATTTCTATAGTGGACATTAATTTCCTTTATAAGGACCTTGGCCCGATATTCCCAATACTTCATCACTTACAAATATTGAAGCACCACATCATTTATGGTTGCTTCAGTATTTTCATCCATTAAAACATTTTTATCAAAATATACTTTTTCATCCTCGGTTTGAGGATGAGGGTCATTTCTTTGAGGAGATAGCAATGATGTCTATTGAGCTCCAAGGGCTTCTGTTTGTTGTACTTCTCCTTATGGATCTTGAAGCACATCTATTGTCTTGAAGCCTAAAATTTTTCCCTACAACAGATAATTATCATCGAGTGGGATATTATCTAATCTTGCGGTTGAAGCTTCTGGTTCATGAGTAGTTGTGTTCAATGTAAAATACGAGAATGCATACACACTCTCACTTGGTGCTAGCCTCCGTGATCTCTATGAAAATTTTTGTTTTCCAAATCCAAACCCAATTTTACCTCTCATTAGTGGATGTTGTCATTGCAGTGGTGGAGCTAGTGGCGACATCATATGGCCTCTCATAGGTTGTTGTTGAGAGGCTCTTAAAAGCAATAAAAATGATTTTGTTAGAATTATTCAAAAAATAAAATATAAAAAAATAATATATGTTAATTCAAAGTACATACACATTAATTTACCTAAAGACAATGATATTTGATGTACTTAGGTGTTGATGGGGTCCGACGCAATTATGAAAACATATGAAAAATTTAAGAAAAAATATTATAATTTTAATTAAATAAATATAGAGATAAAATCTCAAAAAAGAAACTTATATGGACTAGGGGTGACCTCACTAGATTCAGTTTGCACATTCTGTGCAAACCTAGGTGCATGAAAACCCCCAAGAGAAGCACCATGTCTCAAACGTTTATGTGGCCTCTGCAATGGTGATTCTTGTGACAAAGTGTCTTTAGAATCACCAGTTTCCTTTGGCTTATGACCCCTTATGGCAACATCCTATTTATTCCTTGTGGTGGTTGTCTTACTCTGCATTTAGATGTAAATAAAAATTAAAAATGAAAACATGCTAAAATATAAAAACTAATCGATGGTGAAATATGGACTTATTACCTTTAACTCCTAGGGTGTCATGGCAATTGTGCATAGTGTTGGATGCACTATAGTTGGTATACAAGTATTCTGTAAATTATGAAAACTTTAAAAATATAGTGCTATAATATAATTAATACTACCCACCATGGAAATTGAGCTCATTTGGATGTCATGCAACTCTATTCTGATGCGGTCTAAAATATATGTGCACTAGTCAAACTTTTCAAGGTGGAGACAATGAACCATATCAGCCAATGCCCCATGCAGAATTAGTATTTCTTGGAATAACTCAATAATGGCCCTCAATTGGATGTTCAAAAGAGGTGATTGTTAACCCTCTTTTTGACTTAGTGATAAAAGCTACAAAAACAAAAGTAGATAACAAATTACAAATTTTAAATTTTGAAAATTAATAGAAACCAAGTAACAAGAATTGTACCTAATAAAAATTTCATACTGAGATTGTACATCATCTTGAGGTAACCTCTATCATCTAGAGATAGTGCAAAATTTGGTGTCATTGGAGGATAATTCTTGTGAGGAAGATTTGTCAATCTCTGGATGTCTATAGGCATGATTGTAAATGACAAATTTCTATTCCATAAATATTTTTTCACTATGGAATTGTCATTGTCATAATCAAATATGATATTATGTAGAAGAACTTTATCTATATTTAATTGGGGCATTAAAAGCAAATTCTATAAACCTACCCACGAAAAATCCAAACTTGTAGTGGTTAAAATATCTAAAATTTGTAGAGCTAGAAAGGTTCTTGAATACAATTTTTGTAGAAGGGATGGAATTTGTGGTCATTTCTAGAAGTTACAAAAGTAGAAGATATTGAATTGCAAAGTTTGCAAGGTAACGGTTTTCTCTAGTTGGGTGTAGTTGCATAATTTTTTTTTGAATTTACATGGTGGAATCAGTAGCCGCCACAAATCCAGGTAGGCTGTCCAGATTTTTATGGATGCCATAGTATTTTGTGTTGTCCGCCCTAGAAGCCACCACACAAATATTCGTGCAGTATGCCCCTATAACCACCATGCCACAATCATTTTAAACCTTTTACGCCATTGACACCACCAAGAAAGGGACAAGTGTTCAGTCCGGTGAGGCCCGAGATTTGAACCTTTGACCTCCGCCCCCCTTATAGGGTTTGGGTGAACCAATTGATCTACACCTCGGACCTGTGTAGTTGCATAATTGAAAATTGGAAAAATGATAATTGATGCCCTTGTATAGATAGAAAAGATTGGGTTGGACATGTGGCAACATGTTATTGAACATGCAATATGGGTGACCGACCATGTGACACATGGCAGCCTATCTAAGGATGAAATGTATTTTGCAATTGATCAACGATCATACTTTATTTTGCACTCGATCTATAGTCAAACCTTGATATACAACAGGTCCATGGTTGGACCTTGATTTACGCTTGATCTATCATAGAACCTTACTTTACAACTAGTCCATGATTGGACCTTGCTTTGCACTCGGTCTATGGTCAGACCTGATATTGCAACCGATCTATGATTGGATCCTAATTTGCAACCGGTCCATGATTGGACCTGGTTTTGCACCCAATACACTATCGGACCTAGTTTTGAACCTGATCCAAGGCTGGACCTGTTTTTGCACCTGATCAACATCTGGATCATTTTCTACACTCGATTTGAATGCAAGATATTTTCTTCACCTGGTTCATTCCTAAACTATTTTTCACATTCGGTTCACATTCAGACCATTTTCTACACCTAGTCCACAACTGGACCATTTTCTGCACCTGATCTGCATCTGGACCTTGTTTTTCACCTGGTCTGACCAAAAATTTCAAATTTACCACTGTCTTATAATTTTTTGTGAAAAATTAAGATAATTCTCCATGTCTTCTAGATGAATTTGGCTAGGATTCACCTAGATTTCAAAACTGATTTACCTTTTTCTTATAAGTACATTTCGGGTTAGATCACAACCATTTCAGGTTGATCACAGCCCATAGAGCCAGATTGTAGTTGCACATTTGTAGACTCAATCACAAAATAGAGTCACAAGAACCTACAAAAATAAAGAAAATAAATTAAAAATTAAAAAATTTCCAAAGGTTTTATTCCACCAATTCGAATGAGTGGAGCGTCGACCAATTACAAGCAATTTACTGCACCATTCTACGCATGCCACATGGTAACTATAGGTTGTTTGGATACAATCAAGGCAGAATACGTTTTTTTTTTCACTATGACATTTTGTCCCACATCCACTATGGGTAGGTGCTTTGAGCATCTTATATGCTAAGAGGTACATAATTGCTTTTGAATGACTCTAGGTGGTCCAGCTACCCCCATGTGGTGCCACCCATCGATGCTAGTTGGTGGCACTTGTGAGAGGCCTAGTTGGGATTTGTTGATGTTGATCTCACACTTGGATTGACTTTGGTTGTTGATTTTGATGATTGTTGACCTAATGTTCACTTGGGTTTTGATCATTGATTGGTTGTTGACCTGCTATGTAGCTGGTTTCTGACCATTGATCAGTTGTTGACTTGGAGGAGCCAAATATTTCTTGGTAGTAACCCCAATTTTTTTAAAATTTAATTAAATTATTTCACCTATTACTTTATTTTGTTAAAATATTTAGCTAATGCATTTGTTTTGAAAACTAAAACTCAAAACACTAAAAAGGGGAGAAATAATTTTTTTTTGCAAAACTCATAAAACCAAAACCAAAGGGAAAAATAAATTTTGGATTTTTATGCAACAAACTATGGAGGAACAATTTTGATTTTGTTTTGCAAATAATACATCAAAATTTATTGCACAAAATCAACAATTGAAACAAAATTGACATTGTAAAACAAGGTGCATTTTCGATGGAATCGACACCTTCAAAAACATAAATTTGTGGACATGATAAATTTTTAAATGCATTTAATTTTCTATTTTATGCATTAATATATTGTAGCAGCAAAAGACCCCAAATTTATACCCTATTTTTTTGCACTTTTGCACAAGATAATGTTTGGTAATCACGATGCCTTTGGCCCACACTTACAAGTAATGTTGTCGTGATTGGGCTATTGCATTTAGCACCTAACATAGATGCAACAATGAGATCTATGGTCTATCCCTATAAAAATTCAAGGAGAAATAAGGAAAGCCAATTTTATTTTACCTCCATCATTACCGTATTAATTCTATTGCTCAACATAAATCCTACAATTAAGTTCTTGCAAGTATTTAAGGACTTGACACCCTACATATGTGAAGATATTTTTAAGTAGGTTTCAAAGATAGAGTGAATCCCTTTCAGTACTACTTATGTGCCATGGATCGATCTATTACATGTACCTTAAATTCTCTCTCATGTACAACCATGTATATTGAGAGCACCAGCTTATTCCACGTATCGATGGGCATTATACAAAAAGAGGGTATATCAGATAGATCAAGTCTATCGGACTAGAATTATAAATAAATGGGGGGAATTTGGTGATATAAGGAACCCTCACAATGTCCATTGCAAAGGCCTATATTTCATATTATCAACTCTTGAGAGGTTTGAATGTTTCTCCATGGAAGACAAATATGAGGACAATATTGTATGTTGAAAATTTGTGGGACATCATGATTGATAGAGTCACACACCCAAAAACTAGAGATGATTAAGAAGAAATATATGATGATGCAAATTTCATAGCACTAATGATTATATTTCTTCTTCCAACAATGGAGGACCTTGATTGGCAGAGTCACATGCCCAAAAACTAGAGATGATAAACGAGAAATCTAGAAAACTCACTGGAGGTAAATTCCCTTCCTCAACCTGAGCGAAGGGCCTTGATTGAACATCCTGATTCTTTCTCAACACGCTTCTAAAATTTTTGAAAATATAGGAATGCATATGAATTCAGTTTTAGGAAGAAGACCCACATTTTTCTAGATTAATCATCAACAAACAACTAAAAATATTTCTTTCCACCAAGACTATGAGGTATGGGTTTGCACAGATCAGTGTGTATTAGCTCCAATGATGCTTTTGTCCTAGAAGAAAAAAATTTAAAATTTACTCAATATTGCTTCCTTTATAATCAATTTGGACATACAGGTAGTGTAGGTGAGACGTTGGGTAAACCTAACATTATATCATGTTTACTCATTTGGAGTAAGTAGACTGAACTGAGATGCCCATACCATTTGTTCCACAAAGAGGTTACTTATTTTGTGTTGCAACCAAGGCAACATGAGGTGTATTAAGGACATCTAAAGCAAATAATACATGCTTCTAGGAAGTAGTTGCTATATGTTTACCATGCTTGGTGATAAATCAATGCTTATTTTCATCAACTACTTTGAAGTCAACCACCATATTTTTATCCATGATTTGTGGAACTAACAACAAATTGTTGGCAAATCCTGGTATATAAAGTACCTTCTCAATTCAACACAGTCCATCTGGAAGAGTTACTAAAATTTCACCTACTTCTTAGAATTTATAGGTTTTATCATCAACAATGGTGACAGGTTTACCTTCTTTAGCTTCAAAAGTCTCAAACCAACCCTTATCACCTATCATGTGCTTTCTTGCACCTGAATCTATACCAAACATTATATTTTTTTGGAATCAGTCTAAGTCATTAGCACTTTGTATGCTTGATATGAGTCTGAATAAGATTCTTCAATAGCAACATGCCCTTTTGTTGCCTATATTTGGGTCATTGTTTGTATTGCCCTTTCTTATTTGGTGGTTGTCTATTCTTATCACCTTTGTTGGAAGAGTTGAACCAACATTGTTTTGTGTCATGATTGTCTTTCTCACAAATGTGGCAGTACCTCTTTTGCTTTTGAGGTGTATTTTGTGAGGAGGTTGAGGTGATAGAACCCTTGGAGGAAGATCTCTTCTGAAAAGAACCTTGTTTTTTATACCCAGATTTCTTAGAAATGAGTGCACTGTTGGACAATTGGTCTCTTCAATTGTTATTTATTCTTGTTGTAGCAAATTAACCAACTCCTCAAAAAAGTCTTTTCTATTGGAAACTTGGAGGGAAGTGACAAGCATTCTAAAATAATTTGGTAAAGCTCTCAAAATTATGAAATTTAAGAACTTATATTCCACTTTTTCTCCTATTGCATGCAATTTGGCTCTCAAATAAACTCTACAAAGAAACACTTCTACACTTTATGCATTCTTCATGTTGAGATTATGAATTTGGGATTGAAAGTTAAAAATGGTTACTTGATTATTTTCTTCATAAATGGTGGTTGATGTATCCCATGCATCTTTTTTATTTTCTTTTTCATAGATATGTGGTTGAATCTCATCAAAAATGGCAAGAACTATGAGATGGTAGATGTTACGAAGAATGACTTGAAGAAGTCATTTGAAATGATAGATTTGGGACTTCTACATTATTATCTTGGCTTAGAAGTTGTGCAACAAAATAAACACATAAGGGTCACATATATTAAATATGCCAAGGAACTAATAGAGAAATATTGAATAATAGATTGTAAGTCCAAAGCAACTCCAATGGAATTAGGGTTACAATTGTCTAGATATGAAAAATCTCCTCAAATAGATGGAACTCTCTATCGACAGTTGATTGGGAGTCTCATATAACTAACCAACACCATGCCAGATATCAGCTTTTTTGTGAGATATCTTTTGAGATTTATGCAGGAGCATAAGGTCAGTCACTGGAAGGCAATGAAGCAAGTTTTATACTATGTTCATGGCACAACAAAATATGCCATGGAATGCAAGAATAATGATAAGTTCTTGCAAGGACACATGAACTTATATTATGTTGGATCTATAGAGGATAGTAAATAAATGTCAGGATACATATTTCATCTAGGATTTGGACCTATCTCTTGGTATAACAAGAAGCAATATGCAATTGCACTTTCATCCATAAAGATAGAAGATTGTGTAGCATGAGGAGTTGTGTGTGAAGCGATATGGTTATGTTGCATTCTTTCAATTATGGGTCTTCAAAAAATCTTCCAATACACTTGAAATGCGGTAACCAAGGTGTTTTAAAATTAGTCAAGAATCCAATGTTCCATGAATAAACAAAGCACATTGACACTCAATATCACTTCATTCAAGATGAAGTTCCAAAATACAATATCTAGCTCCAGTATTTTCCCACCAACGAACAAGTTACGAATATTTTCACTAAGGCACTTGCATGTGTCAAATTTGAGTTGTTTCGCAACTCTCTATGTACTTCAAATAATGTAATAGGTGGGGATGTTAGGTTATTTGATTTATTATATTATTAAATAGTAAATAAATTAAGTGCACACCAAGATGGCATTACAGAAGCCAACGTGTAAAATTAGAAATTTAGAATGAGTTTTATTTTGGCATTGTAAATATTCTTTTTGCCATAGTTAGCTTGGTGGATAGGATTGACGATGACCCTATTACTGGCTAATCTAGGCTATCTTTTATTGTATAAATTATGTACAAATATTCAATATTGTTGTTCTTCTTCCAACACACTTGTAGTGACATTGACTATAGAGCACTCAACATATTTTTGATGATGCATCAATAATTCAGCTTGCAAAAATAAAAAAGTGAGGAGGAGGATGCCACATGTTTGAGTACCAAAAATTTGTAAATCAGTAATACCTCAACCTTTGAATTTATTTTAGGGACAAGAGCATGTGTTCCATACCTTAAATAGAAGGCAAAACCCTTCATATTATGATTAATATTCGAAGTCAAAAACATCATCATATAGAATACTATCAAATAACTTGACTTCTAGATGATGATAAATCCACAATCTACCTCTACTAGTTGCCTTCACCCCCCAAAATTAGAGATTTCACACTAGTGCACTCTTAAGTATATTATAACATCAATATCCAATAATATCACATGCGATGTGGCACCATTAAAAATTTATAACATTCTACTCAAGAGGCCTTATATCTTTGACTTCTAACTGACCTTCCAAGATTAACCATAATAATGGTTTATGTGCATCAATGAGATGAGATACTACATGCCAAAGTGGCTACCCTTGAAGAAGATGATTGTTTTGTTGGTGAAGAAATTTTAAGAGTTTTATTTCTAATATTCAAAAGATTGTTTTTATTATGGTTTAATTTAAGAACCATGGTGCCAAGAATTTTTGCTGGTTGAATATTTCTTATGACACACTCAAAAGATGACTATCTGCTTCATCCATTTTTCAATGTTTTCCAAGATCCATGAAGAATGCTAATATGTAATTTAGTCAATTATTAAATTTATTTCATTATAGTATCTTCATTGCCTAAAAATACAATATATCATTGATTAGTTCAATAAAATTATAATATCTTATTATAGATTCAAGAGCTAATTAAACAAGACAAGTCAAGCCAAGCTCTTCTTCCTATATTAATGTCAGTATTTTAGTACTAAAGAAGGGTGGATCATGACACCTAAGTATATATTGTAAGGTAGTGAAAAATAGATATTCACTACCATGCATTAATGATTTATTATACCAACTTTAGGAGGCTTGACACTTCATTACTATCAAATTTAGATTAGATTACATCAAGCCCTTGTCAATCCTACAAATATATAGGATATAAATTTTGAGATAAGAGAAGTATTACATAAATGGTTGGTTATCTTTTGACTTGATTTATGTACCTTCTACATTCATGCACCTAATGAATGATGTCTTACATCTATTCATTGGGTCCTTTATTATTGTCTACTTAGATAATGTTATTATATTTAACTAGACATGAGAGAACTTTTTTAGCATGTGCATGAAGTAATTTATATTATAAGCATTGGATGAAAATCATTTTACTATTCTGCATGGACATATATTTTTCCAATTGATCTTTTTGTAAGTTATCTTTGGAACTTATCAAGTGGCATTAGCTCAACCGGTTATATTCCTCAACATTTTAAGGAGGAGGTCCAAGTTCAAATCTTGCCAAACGATACACGAATAATATCCAAGATTTGTTGTAATAACACTATATGGTGATGATATAATATGGATGGGGCCCATTTCAATCCCATATAATCCATTGGAAAAAAATTTCCTTTGAAACTTCTACCTTTCTCAAATGAGCAAAGGACTAATCCCCAAATTGAAAATTTTGTACCTCAAACCAACATGGTGATGCTCTTTATAACAATTCATGTACTTCCTCATGCACTTGTTCCATCAAATTAGTAAAATTTTCTACTTTGATACTTCTTATTCTAATATCTTCCAAGTCTCTCAACTCTATAATCCCTCTTAGAGTACACCCATATATAGTCTAAAATGGTGTTCTTGTACTTATATTGGCTAAGTTATTGTAGAAAAATCTATTGTTCTAATATTAGATCCCAAATTACTAGTTTATTGCCTAAAAACACCTCAACATGTTTCCAAGGCTTCTATTCACAACTTTCATTTGACCATCAATTTGTAGATGGTAGGTTGATCTCAACTACAACTTGGTGTTGAGTTATTCCATAAACCCCTCCAAACATTTTCAACAAACTTTATGTCCTTATTAAGCACTATGCTCCTTAGTAGTCCATACAAATGGACCACTTTCCCAAAGAATAAATTTTCTACATTTATAGCATAAGTAGTATTTTAGAAAGCTATAAAATGATTCAATTTTGAAAAACTTATGAACCATCATAAAATAGAATCATTCCCATTTTTTGTCATAGGCAACCCTAAGATAAAGTCTACGTTGAAATATTCCAATACCTCTTCCCAGTAGAACATGATTTATACAAACCACTATTTTGATTCATTTTTACAAGTTGTCATATTCTACAACACTTTACAAATCTCTTTACACTTATTGCCATCTTGAACCAATAATACCTCTCATTCAACTATTCAAGAATCTTATCAATGCTAAAATGTCCTACCAATCACTATGCATCTCCTTGATCAACTTCTCCCTCATTGGCCCTTTGGGAACATATGATTGTTTCCCTTTAAACAACAAATTATCTTATAGAAAGTAATTCAATCATGGAGTTCTATCCATGCCAACAAAATTCTTGTATGCTATCCATGCTTCACTTAAATCAATATCTTCTTTGTACAACTTATACAAATGCTTAAAACCAACTACTTTTACTTGCATAAAAATTAAAAATAGAACCCTTCTACTTAATGCATCATCTACCTTGCCACTCATATGCTTAAGCACAAATAGATAAATTTGCAAAATCTCTATCCAATTCATATGATGTTAATTTAACTTACCTTGACTCTTGATATACAAGGCTTGATGATTGATGTACAAGACGAACTTCTTGGGTAGAAAATAATCTCTCTATTTTTTGAGAGCTTGTACTATAACATAGAACTCCTAGTCATAGAATTAGTATTTTATCCTAGAATCATTAAGCTTCTCAATGAATTATGCTATACGTCCACCTTCTTGACTTGAAACAACACCTATTGTGTTTGATACAGAACTAGAATTTTGAATGCATTTTTATTAATCATGAAGACTTAAATAGTACAAAAAGGTTACAAAATATAGAATATGCAATGAAAGCATAATTTGGTTTGTAATAACTAACCCCATGCAAGTATGGTGGCCAACTGATTGTAAAAAAGCCAACTTAGCCTCGAACATATAATCTAGCGTGAAGTTATCACGTGGTTAATAATAATAAAATAAGCATAATAAATTATACCTTCAATGTCCTCATCATTCCTCCCCACTATATAAGCATTAGACTCCAATGCTTTTACAAGAAAGTGGGAGAAAACTTGGAGTGTCGGGTACCATCGATCTTGCACTCCATATTACAATTTTACAAGGATAATTGCTTAGCTTAGCCAAAATAAAGTCCATCATAGACCTTATGCACCTTAATATAAGCCTAAAATTTAATTAATTATTAAAATAATTAATTAATTAAATAAATGAAGGGTGCAAAATAATTAAATTAATTAAATAATTTGAATTTAATTGATTAAATAAATTAATCAATTAATAATATTTTTTTAAATGCACAAGGCATGCGGTCAAAAGTGACCACGTGTCCCATGCACAATGGTGCACAAGCCATGCACGCATGGCATGCATGTATGGTAGGCACATGTGGGATGACCTCCCATGTGGTGGAGTTTGCGTCATGCGCATCCTGTGCACGTGCAACATAGTGGCCCTCTCTAGGGGCTCATGTGGCCTACGTGCTACCGTGCACCCTAGCCAAACATAGGTCATGTGCTAGCTAGTGTGGGTGTGCATCCCCATGTGGAGTGCACTGCCTATGCATAAGGGTAGCACACTCAAATGTGCTCTACGTGCATGGAGGTATGCAAGAGCGTACTCCATGTGCATGGAGGCATGAACAGGACAAGCCTACCACGTGGCCCTCTATAGGCCCTCCATCTCGTGCAAAGGTAAGGGAGGAGCCTACCTATGCAGCCTATGCAATTAATTGCATGCAACACAGGTACAGGATGGGGCCTACGATGTGACCCTCCCTCCCATGTGAAGGTAAGACATAGGGATTACCTTTTTAGCCTATGCGGCTCGTCATGCATAGCATAGGGACGGGGTGGGAAATAAGGGCATGCATGGCTGCTATTTTTTTTTATCTTCCTAGAAATGGGGGCCATGGTGGAATTTGTAGCAAGAAATGAGGCTAGTGGAGGCCAAGGATATGGTTGAGCAGCCCAAAGAATCAACCATGGTTGGGGATCTGGAAACCATAGTGGATCAATGAGTGCAGTCGGTACTCTATTGAGCATCTATAGTGGACAAAATAAAAGTGGGTAGATCATGCAGCAGAGGGTGGTTGGTTGCAGGTGAGCCATGGAGATAAAAATAGAGCACCGTATTGGAGGGAGCTCCAAAGTGGTAGCAACTTCTTCAAACTGTTGATCTATCAATTATGGTAAACCAAAGGGCCAAATAAAAATAGATCCAACAACATAACAAGATCCACCATCTACAACGAAAGGGAAAGAGGTGGAATCTTCTTTTGGATCTTCATCAGGTAAACCTTAAATTTTTGCATTGACAATAGTATGGTCCAATGGAAGGACAATGGGCTTCATGCCCATAGATCTTGGTTCGATTCTAGGTACTGCTTCAAATTTTTTTTTAGCAATAAAAATTTCATCCATAGAAAGAATTTTTCTTTCAGCAATATCTTCCTCCAAAAAAATTTCTTCTTCTGCATAACTTTTTTCTTTTGCAGAAATTTCTTTTTCTTCTGCAAAAATTATTTCTTCTACAGAGATTTCTTTTGCTACAATAATTTTTCTTCTGCAGCCATTTCCTCTAAAGTTATTTCCTTTGCAGGAATTTTCTCTACAGGAAAATTTTCTTTTTTACAAATTTTATTGCTGGTATTTCTGCTGTAGCAAATTAAAATTTTGTAGCAATTTCTATAGGAATTTCTTCTGCAACAACCATTTCTTCTGCAAGTTGTGCAGCTTGAATCTGCTAGACATTAGCAATGATCAATTTGAGTCATTGCTTCAAATTTTCAAAGAAAATTTTATCTTGAGTAGACAACATGGTGCCTTACCCAAACAGGAGTAGAATCTACTACTTTGATACCATTGATACAAAACTGAAATTCTAAATGCATTTTTATTAATCATCAAGACTTAAATAGTACAAACAAGTTATAAAATATAGAATATGCAATGAAAGCATAATTTGGTTGGTAACAACCAACCCAATGCAAGCATGGTGGCTAACTGACTATAACAAATCCAACTCAACCTCCAACATACAATCCAGCGTGAAGTTTCACGTGGTTAATAATTATAAAATAAGCATAATAAATTACGCATTCGATGTCCTCATCAGTGTTCCCATTGGTATCACAATCAACTTGAAACACTTTTTTGAAATCTAACAATACTAATATTAGTTGTATATATTATTTTAAGTATCTCAAAGAATCTTTATGTTGTTGATGTTCATACAAGTTCCTTGTCTTCCCTTATGGTTTATGTCATTGGGACACATATCCTATAGAATTTTGAATAAAATTCTTGTAGAATCTTGCCAAACCATAAAAATTCTTACATCAAAAGTGCATTTGAAGTAGACCACCAACTTATGTCTTTTACCATTTATGTATCAATATTTACCATTTCAATATCCATATTCAATTCATTGTAAGATATCACAAAATAGATACAAACTAATTCTTCTTTCATTAAACTGCTCTTTTTAAAATTGACTAATAAATTCTTTTAACTTCTTCAGAACTTGTCCCATACGCAAGATATTTTCCTCCTTTGATTTATTGAATATAATAATATCAAGGTACATAATGAAAAACTTACCTAAGAATGGTTTCAATACCTTGTTCATGAGTTGCATGAAAGTGCTTGGTGCATTGGTAAGCCCAAAAGGCATTACCAACCACTCACACAACCCTTCCTTTGTCTTAAAGGTAGTCTTCCATTTGTCACCTTCTTGAATCCTAATTTGATGATATCCACTCTTCAAATATATCTTGGAGAAGTGCTTGGGTCAACTTAGGTAGTTTATAGTAATCTTTTTGATGACTTAAGGATCAATAAACATCCTCAATTCATTGTCTTTCATGGGTGCTAACACTACTAGCACAACAAAATGACTTAAACTCTCTCTGATTAGTGCTTTTTCATACAACTCTTTCAATTATTGATTGACCTCCTCATTCTCCATGGGAGCCAAACCTATATGTTGCATTATTTAAAAGACTCAATCTTGGTATCAAACCTATGTGGTGACTAATACTCATCATTGGTGATAATCCTTCCAAAATATCATTGAAAATGATCTCCCTCATAATCTTCTAGCAGCTCACTTCTTTTGGTATATTACTTACCTTCTCTATTGTTCTATCCTTCAGTGCATTGGGAATGATGGCAAAGTATTTTGTTGCCTTATTTGCTATCCTCAAGAAATTTTTCTTTGTAACTAAAATAACTTTGCTAATTTATATTTCTCTATATTCTTGCTCCTTTAAGGCATTCAAGATGTATTTCTTACTATGCTTCTCAATCATTATAGTATTTGTTATTTCGTGATAAATGGTATTCCTATCATATTACCCTTGTCTTTCTATGATGGCATTATAGATATCAATGAGAATTACATCACATAAAATTTCATCCTTATAAGGCCCAATTTGAAAATTAATTAGACATTGTTCATTCCCTAACAATTGATGGCCCTTATGAATCAATGTCATCTTATAAGTATTGTGATGTACTACTTTTTGAAATCCAATTTTCTCTAGCATTTTTCTTGATACCAAATTATCAGTAGTACCACTATCTATGATCATTTCACAATAATTATATTTTGATATATAATTGGTTTAAAATATATCTTTTCTTTGCTCCAATGCTTTCTATTTTCCTAGGGTTAACAAAATCTTCCTCAACATGAGGTTCGCTCCTTGCTCAAGCTCTCTTCCATACAAACTAGTGATGCCACTAACTCTTCTACTTACTCCACTTGTGTGTTAGCATCATTATCTTTTTTGTTATTATATTGATGAGATTAAGGGCATTTAAAGGCCTTATGACCAGTTGGAACACATTAGAAGTAACTACCACCAAATAATATTTCTCTTCCTCAATTGTAATTTCCTCTTATTCTATTGAAATTTCATCTACTAGATGGATAATTTTGGGCTTGTAAGGAACTTGATTTACCTCATTGTAAACTTTATCCTCTTTTAGTGTACAATATCATAATCATTGAAATATTTACCTCATTGCACACTTTATTCTCTTTTAATGTACAATATTACAATCGTTGAAAGGAAAAATTAAGAAAATAAATATTAAACCAAAATATAAATGCTTACAACTCAAAATTAGGGGTAACCCACATTGTAGTTCCCATTATTTCCTTGTACCATCTAATATTTGCAACTCTATTGTTGCTTCAAATAAATGCAATTAAATAATACTGCATTTAAAATATTAATATTTATATATTTAGTTTTCCTCCTACCCAAGGAAAAGCTTTTCTTAATGCCCAAGAAAATTATTTGATATTCCATACATGCATTAAGCAAGAACTTTTTCTAATACCCAAGAAATTTTTTATTTTTAATTCTCCCTTTTATCCATTGGATAAGTGTTTTCTTTTCTTTTCATGATGTAGATTGCAACATCTGTAACATGCATTTGCATCACCCTAAATTGTAATCTAGGTTTTACTCATTAAAAAATCCATTCTATAGGTTATACCTTTTAAAGTTTCAACTAGGATCGAGTCGTAGTTTTTAAATAAAATTATGTTTTAGTAGTTTAATATTAGACATTAGATTTAGTTATAGTATTACCATCAAAGTAATTTAAAAAATGGATAAATTTAGAGTAAAAACTACATATGAAGCAATCTCAACACCATTCATCCTTAGACAATATATTAGCTTAAACTAGTAACATAGAAGGTTAGTTGATATGGGAGGTTAGGTATATAGTGTAACCTAAGCTCTAATACCATAAGTGCAATGCCCTCTAAGGTATTATTGAACATTTTCATAATAAACTAAATGTTAAACATTATTTTTACACTAGTACCATAAAGGAAACAAATACAACATTACAACATATAATCTAATTACATCAATTTGTTTCTTACATGAACATTATTTTTATTATCACTTTTTTCTACCCTTATTTTTTTTATATCTATACAATGGAAAAAATTAACCATAAAATATACAATTTTTCTAGGGATACTAACTGATTCCTATCCTAGTTTATAAGGTATTAACCTCACCCCTTTACATGTCATCCATGATCAACTAAAACCAACCTAACCAATCCAACTCATTTTATTTAGGCTAAGCTAAGGGTGTTTTCATAGGAGTCTCCAAGAATTTTAACTTTGAAATAGTCATATATAAAACCGTATACCATTATTAAATTTGGCAAATCCCTAGACTCTACCAAACTCAACAATGCCATTAAATCTAATGAGACAATAATCCATTCATTGATTCAAGTGTAAGCAAAAGGATGCAAAAATATTCATACTATAAACCAAATGTTTCCTTCACATGGGTGACCCTTAGCATTATACCCATAGGGTTGAACTCTAACTAGGAAGAATGTTTCACTTACATAAATACCACCATAGTTTAGTTTCCATGGGTACAATGCCAATACAATTTGTTGTAAAAAACTACATGGTTTGTTGAAATATCACAATAAAATTTTCATGATACAATATAGGTGAAGCCCTTTTCAATCCCATTTAAAAAATTTAAAAAGGAACAATAAAAATTATTAAAACAACCAACTTCATCCAAATTTACTTGCTAATACAACATAATTGATAATAATTCAATTTCTAAATTTGAGTAAGATGTAGTCTACCTAGTTTAAAAAACATACCTACATTTAGCTATAAATTTAGTACAAAATATAGAAAATGTGTTCCTAATTTAAGTAACTATATTAAATTTAATAAAGATAGAGTTATAGCACCCATGAGTTTAGAAAAATTGATAGGGAGGGATGGGTTTTCCATCGAAAATCAAGGTTATAATTATGGATAAATTTGATGTAAGTAATGAAAAGTAAAACGTTTATCATAAACTAGGTTTTGTAAGTGAACCTTAACATTTATACCCATAAGTTTGATACAAATGATGGGGAATGATGATTTTCGTAACATAAACCAAGGTTCCACTGTCATAAGTAAACTTCAACATTTATCAAATGGCATGAGCTTCCAACATGGAAACCCATATTCACATCTTGTGTGTTATACACATAATTGTCAATCATATTTAACCAATTAAAGAAGAAAAAGGCTCTAAAGAACATGCAAGTAATATATATACTCCTTATAACATTAAATTAACCATAAACAAACTTTGAAGTTTTTTAATAATTAAAATTTCATGTCCTATTAATTAAACTAGCATTAGCGAAACAAAAAATACTTATTTGAGTGATTTAATAAGTATAAGTGATATTTAAGAGGGTTATTTTTGAAAAGCTGAGATATTTTTGGAAATTCAAAGGGTTTCTCTTCATATTTTGCTGAATTAATTAGGAGAGGGAGCTGCAATGAAGATCATAAGATCTATATTGCATTCCATATTAGGAAGATATGACCCTTGTGGTCACTAGATGTGGATCAGGGAAGCCCTTTTTACTTTATGTGAACCTCCTTCAAGGGTTTCAGTGGATTTATCTTTGGATGCTTAATTTTATCCTCCTAAGCTAGAAATCCTCTCTATTTTGATGAAGATTGGATCGCCAATTTACTTTTGAATCTAGAAATCAAGATAGTTTGTCGGATTTTATAGCCAAAAAAGTGGTTAGATCCGGGACTATGGGTGGTGTTGTCTCAATCGTGGGCCTGAAGGATTTTCCTCTTTGTGGTGCTTTTCTACCCTTGGAACTGTGTGTTCCCAATTTTCAGGCCTTAAGTTTTTGTTCTAGTACTTATTTCATTATACAAAAATAGAGTGTGCATGTGCCTTGTTCACAATACACCAAATATAACTATCTACACATTATTTCAAATACTATTATTTGAGACTTGTATTTTGTATTATATTTACATTTTCATTATTTGTAAATAAAGTTATTAATTTTTAAATATTTTAATGTGCCCTATTTGATGCATAACTTTCAAGCATAACTCTCTTCATGTGATTAGTTGGTTAAGTGGAGTTGTCCTTTGTGCCACCACATCCTAGGTATTGTTTGTAGATAAAATCATATCATAGATTATTTCTCATTTGTCTTATAACTTTTTCATCTTTCTGGCATTTGTTTATAGTGGTTTTGCATCTGAGTATCCTAAATAATTCCATGCTCATAGATAAATGTCCAACATGGAGACATCATTATCAACAAGGATAGAAATTTAGGACATTAAAACTCATTTGAGATACCCTATAGGAACAAAGAAAAATTTTCTTGGGTAGTTTTAGGATCTAATGATAAAAATGGGACCATATTATAATAGTTCTAACCCTACATACTTTCATATTCATAAACCACTCAAGGTGTTGACTAACATTAATATTATTGTCTTTACAAGCCACTTTAATATCAAAGTGTTGGATACCTAGTTCTAGTAGGTAGAAGGAAATGTTTCTATGAACCATTTATCCATTGTTGTGAGGATTAATTTTTTTTCTTAAATATGTTAGGATAGGTTACTTCCTATTGGTAATTCATTAACAAAATGATCATAGATGATGAAGATTCCATCAAAATATTGATAGCATTTGTCAAATTGGTTCTCCATTGTTTCTACCCTATACATCATGATACAGATGAGTAAATGTATTTCTAAGAGTTGTAATAGCATCAAGATCATATAATATATCGATAATTTTAACAAAAATCTTAATTGTACCTACATTAACAACAATTATAAGCATCAAGTTCTCAATTTCATCAATGGACTCCATTATCGTATCCAGTAATAAATAGAGTTTCTTCCTATTAATAATTTGGTACAAGAATTTTTTTATATGACTAAGTTGGAATAAAAATATCAATCAAAGTATAAAGGCATGGAATCCTTTGTATATCAAGCATCGCCAACACCAAACCCCAAACTAGCTTTTGTTGAAGCACCTATTATGTCAATGCCTAACCACACTATAATGTCTTTAAATCCTAAAATCCACCATTAACACATGATTAAGGTAATAAAAAGTGGTAACCAAGTGGTATGGCCATCACAAGACTTGCACTCATAGTGATCTTGACTATAGAGAACCAAAAATATTTTTGATGCATCAATAAGACCTCAACCTTTGATTTTTTTAGGGACAAGATCATGTGTTCCATACCTACAATAGAAGGAAAACCCCTTCATATTATCATCGACATTAGAAGTCAAAAATATCATTATATAGAATACTATCAAATGACTTGACTTCCAAATGATGTTGCATCCACAATTTTCTTCTATTGGTAGTCTACACCCCAAAAAATAAGTAGATATTTTGCACTAGTATGCTCTTAAATATAGTATAATTTCAATGTCCAACAATATCACATGAGATGTGGCACCATTAAAATTTTATAACATTCTACTCAAGATGCCTTATCTATTTGACTTCCAAGTGACCTACCAAGATTGTACAATAATGGTTTGTGTGAATCAATGAGATGAGTTACCACAAGCCAAAGTGACTACACATGAAGAAGATGAATCTTTTGTTGATGAATAAATTTTAAGATTTTTATTTCTAATATTCAAAATTGTTTTACTTATGGTTTAATTTAAGAGCCATGGTGCCAATAATTTTTCGTTTGTCATGCTAGTTAAATCTTGCTAAGGATAGACTCAAAATATGAATGTATACTTCATCTATTTCTCATTGTCTTCTAAGATCCATAATGAGTGCAACTATATTATTTAGTAAATTATTAAATTTATTTAATTATAGGCTCTTCATTGTCTAACAATATAATATATCATAAATTAGTTCAACAAAATGATAAACTCCTCCTATACATTCAATATATAATTAATCAAGACAAGTCAATCTAAGATCTTCTTCCTAAGATAACACCATTATTTTGGTGCTAAATAAGGATTTATCATGGCACCTAAGCATATATTTTAAGGTAGTGAAAATAGTTTTTCCCTACTATGGTTTAATGATTTTTTAGACTAACTCTAGGAGGCTCAACACTTCATTAAAAATCAACTTCAAATTAGGTTATGATCATGTCCCTGTCAATCCTATAAATCTATAGAATATAGCATTTGAGATAATAAAAGGATTGCATAATTTTTGGTTGTCTTTTGACTTGATCTATGCACCTACTACATTCATGCACGTAATAAACAATGTCTTATATCCATTCATTAGGTTCATTATTATTGTCAGCTTATATAATATTATGATATTTAACTATACATGGGAGAAACATTTTTAGAAAGTGCATGTAGTATTCTATGTCATAAACATTGGATGAAAATTATTTTACTATCCTAGATGGACATATATTGGTTGTCTTTTGACTTGATATATGCACCTTCTACATTCATGCACCTATGAACATTATCTCTAATTCATTCATTGGGTTCTTTATCATTGTCTACTTAGATAATATTCTCATTTTTAACTACACATGGGAGAAATTGTTTTAGAATGTGCATGTAGTATTCTAAATCATAAGCATTGGATGAAAATCATTTTACTATCCTGCATAGACATATATTGGTTATCTTTTGACTTGATATATGCACCTACTACTTTCATGCATGTAATGAATGATATCTTACATCCAATTATTAAGTCATTTATAATTTTATACTTATATAATATTCTCATATTTAACTATACATGAGAGAAACAAATTTAGCATGTGCATGTAGCATTCTATATCATAAGTATTAGATGAAAAAAATTTTACTATCTTGCATGGACATATATTGGTTGTCTTGTGACTTGATCTATGAACCTTCTACATTCATGTACCTAATGAATGATGTCTTATATCCATTCATTTGGTTCTTTATCATTGTCTACTTAAATAATATTATCATCTTTAACTATACATGGGAGAAATGTTTTTAGCATGTGCATGTAGTATTATATATCATAAGCATTGTATTAAAAACATTTTCTGCATGGACATATATATTTTTAATAGAGCTTGTTGTAAGTTCCCTTTGAACTTGTCCTTTATCAAATGAGCAAAGGACTAATCCCTAAATTAAAAAATGCTTTTTTTTTTACCTCAAACCAACATGTTCCTTGTACTTGGTGATGTTCTTTTCTAACTGTTCATGCACTTTCTCATGCACTTATTCCATAAAATTAGTAAACTTTTCTACTCTAATACTTCTTATGATAGTATCTTGCAAGTTTAAATACATTCAAACCAAATAATGTAATAGGAGGATGTTGGAGGTATTACATTATTTTATCCCATTACAAATATTTTGATTACGGTGAAAGTTTGATTTTATGTATAAAGTATGTGTCAGATTTGTAGGAGTGACATGAAGTTAAGTGTGTGAGGTGTCTAGTTAGGAAGTGAAGAGTCTTTGAAGTGATGTGTCTAGCTTAGAAGTAGGGAGTTATATGTAGTCAAAAGATGCATTATATTTATGTAATATGTGGGACTTATTATGTAAGAGATGGATTTGAAGAGTTAAGTTCTCCAATGAGTTTGAGGAGAGAAAATGCCAAGTCAATATGAAAAATCTCATGTATATTTATATTCGAGATAAAGCTATTTAAATGTAACTCAAATAAGGTTTGCTTTATACATTTCTTGAGTTTTTAAAGCTTTCACTATGATTTATGTGAGACTTATGTTGATTTATTGATATTGATATTAATTTTGAAGATATATAACTGATTTATTTATCCTAGAATTTTGTAACCTGCAATAATATCATTATATTGCTCACAAAAGCTTATTTATGTTGTTGTTTTCCACACAAACTCCTTGTATTCCATTATGGTTTATGTTATTGTCACATATATCCTACTGAAATTTTGAATAAAATTCTTATAGAGTCTTACCAAACTATACAAATTATCACATCAAAAGAGCATTTGAAGTAGAGCACATCAAAATGGATTTTACCATTTTTGTATCCATATTTACCATTTCTGTATCCATATTCAAATCATTGTAAGATATAATAAAATATAAATAAACTAATTTCTCTTTCATAAAATTGCTTCTTTTTTAAAAAAATTGACTAGTAGCTTCTCTTATTCTAACTTCTTTAGTACTTGTATCATATGCAAGCTATTTTATCCTTTGTTTTATTGAATATAAGAATATTACAAAGGTACACAATAATAAACTTACCTAAGAATGCTTTCAATACCTCATTCATGAGTTACATGAAAGCACCTGGTGCATTGGTAATACCAAAAAGTATTACCAACCACTCACACAACCCTTCCTTTTCCTTAAAGGTAGTCTTCCATTTTTTACCTTCTTGAATCCTAATTTGATGATATCCACTCTTCAAATCTATCTTGGATAAGTACTTGGGTTAATTTAGATAATCCATGAGATCATACATGTGAGGCAATGAAAATGTAGCTTATAGTAATCTTGTTGATGACTTAAAAACTAGTAAACATATTACATTTATTGTATTTCTTGGGTGCTAACACTATTGGTACAATATAAGGATTTGAGCTCTCTCTGATTAGTTTTTTGTCTAACAACTCTTTCACTTATTGATTGAGCTTCTCATTCTCCATGAGATTCAACCTATATGTTGCATTATTTGAAAGACTTAATCTTGGTATCAAATCTATGTGGTGACTAATACTCATCATTGGTGGTAATCCTTCCAAAATATCATTGGAAATGATCTCCCTCGTACTCCTCTAGGAACTCTTTCATTTATTCTGGTATGTTACTTTCCTTCCTTATTGTCCCAAGCTTCATTGTATTGGGAATGATGGCATAGTATTTGTTACCTTATTTGTTATCCTTAATAACTCTTTGTTTGTAACTAAAATATCTTTGCTAATTTGGATTTATCTATCTTCTTTTTCCTTCAAAGGACTCATGGTGTATTCCTTACCACTTTTCTCAATCATTATAGTATTTTACCTTTTGTGATAAATGTTCTTCCTATCAAATTACCCTTGTATTTCTAGGATGACACTATAGACATACATGGGTGTTACATCACATAAAATTTCATCCTTATAAGGCCCAATATAAAACCTAATTAGGCATTATTAATTTTCAACCAATTGATGACCCTTATGAATTCATGACACCTTATAAATATTAGGATGTATTACTTTTTTCAATCTAATTTTCTCTAGCATTTTATTTAAAACCAAATTATCAATAGTACCACTATCTATAATCATTTTAAAATACTTATCTCTTGGATTATAAATGGTTCAAAATAAACCTTTGCTTTGCTCCAATCCTTTCTCTTTCCTTAGGGTTAACAAAATATTCCTCAATGTGAGTTTGTTTTCTTAAGATCTTTTATATGAACTGGTGATGTCACTAAATCTTCTACTTACACCACTTTTGCATTGTTATCATTCCTTTTTTTGTTCTTATCTTGATGATATTGAGGGAATTCAAAGGTCTTATGACCAAATTGACCATATTATAAGAAACTACCACCAAATAATATCTCTTCCTCAATTGTAATTCTCTTCTTCTACTAAAATTTCCTCCACTAGATGGAAGGTTTTAGGTTTGTGAGGAACTTGATTCACCTCCTTGAAAAATTTATCCTATTTTGGTGTCTTCTTTTTTTTTTTTTTTATCAAATATTCCTCCACCTATTGAGGATTTATTATGTTTTTGAGATAATTTTTCTTCTAGCTTTAAAGTATATGGCTCGTAATTCTTCATCGTTTGTAATTTTACCATGCTAATCTCATTTTTAATACTTAGTTGTAGTCCATTGACATACCTTTCCATATTTTTTGGTTCACTTTACTACAACTAGCTTAAATGGTGATCTTATACAACTCATTTGTGTATTCTTTTATATTCAGCTCTCTCTCCTTCAAATTTTGAAGTTTCTTCAATATGTTTTAGTTAGTAATCAATAAGAAGGAATTAACCTTTTAAATTGGAAAGCATCTAGTCCATTTTGTGATATTTTTATTACCCTTCCTATTTTGTTCAATCTACACTTATTTTCCAACATGCCCTTTTATTTGACTTGTTCAATCTTCACTTTCTTTGGATCTTCCACTTCATCAAATCCAAAATACTCTTTCATATTAGTGATCAAATCAATAAGATATTTTTAATTTAACATTCCAAAATAGCTTGGAACTTTTACATTAGTACTTTTCCTAAGATTCAAAATGATCTTGATAGATCTACCTTCATTTGCATCCAACTCTTCTTCAACATTATGGTCTAATTTATTTCCTTCACCTCTAGTTATTCATCACCAATATCTCATCATGGAATAAATTACCTTATTCTATATTCTTCTATTTCTTCCAATATGGTTTGCATATCCCTTAATATTATTGGCATCTCATATGTTCTACTTGCCACATTGGTAGCATTAGCTCCTCCTTTTATACCAATATTTACTCCTCCTTGGAAGCATCTTCTTGCTTGAAAACTTTACCTATTGTAAATTCTTATATGGAAACTATATATAGATAATTCCCTCTTTCATATACTCTCAATACATTCTAGCTTTAATATAGAAAATCATGGCAATAGCCACCATAAGTGCACAATACCACAAACATTGAAAGGAAATAAATTAACAAACAAATATTGAACCAAAATATAATTGTTTACAACTCAATGTTGGGGGTAACCCACATCATAGCTCTCATTCTTCCCTTCTACCATATAATTTTTACAACTCTCTTATTGCTTTAATAAAATGCAATTACGTAAAATTTTATTTAAAATCTTACTATTTCTATATATAGTTTTCCTCTAACCCAAGAGAAAGGATTTTATTAATGCCTAAGAAAATTATTTATTTTTTCCTACATGCATTAAGTAAGAACTTTTTTTAATTGGTTATATGGGATGAGACAAACCTCACTCATATTGCATCATCAACATGTAGTGGTATTACAGCATCTTGGATATTATCCATGTATCACTTGGAAATATTTAAACCTGGTTATCCTCCTTGAATGTTGAGGTGTCTAACCAATTGCGCTAATATCATTATATATGAATTAAGTATTTTTTGTAATACCCAAGATATATTTTTTTTAATTTCCTACCTCTTATCCTTTGGATAATTATTTCTTAAAATGCCTATATCTATGACCTCGCCTAGTTTATTTTTTTTTTTGGGTATAGATTGCAACACCCATAGAATGCTTTGAATCACCCTAGACCATAACCTATGATCTACTTTCTAAAAAAATTATTCTATAGGTTATGCTTTTAAAGTTTCAACTAGGATAAAGGTCCTAGTTTTAAAATTAAGGTCCAATAGTTTAATAATAGAAATTGGATCTAGTTGTAGTATTACCATAAAAATTATTAAGGAAAAATAAATATATATTTAAAACTACACATGAAGCAATCTCAACATCAATCATCCTTATACAATATATTAGCTTAAACTAGTAACATAGAAGGTTAGCTGATATGGGAGGTTCGGTATTTAGTGTAACCTAATATTTAATACAAGTGCAATACCTTCTAAGATATTATTGAACATTGTCATAATTAACTATATGTTAAATATTATTTTAACAGTAATGCCACAAAGGAAATAAATACAACATTACAACATATAATCTTAATTATATAAATTTTTTGGCGGAGGTCTAAGGTTCAAATATCGAGTCTCATTAGACTAAATGCTTGTCCCTTTCTAGGTGCTTTTAGTGACATAAAAGGTTTAAAATGATTGTGGCATGGTGGTTATATGGGTGGATTGCACAATTAACTATGTGGCGACTTTCGAGGTGAACAACGTAGAATACTGTGGTAGCCATAAAAGTTGGACAGTCTACCCAAATTCATGGTGGCTACCGATTCCACCATGTAAATTCCAAAAAAAAAATTATATCAATTATTATCTTACATGAACATTATTGTTACTTAATTTGCATCTATACAATGATAAAAATTAACCATAGTATATACAATATTTCTAGGGCTACTAACCAATCCCTACCCTAGTATATAAGGTACTAAAATCACCCCTCTACATGCCTTCTATGATCAACCTAAACCAACCTAATCAATGCAAATAATTCTATTTAGACTAAGCTAAGTGTGTGATCATAGGAATCTCAAGGACTTTCCCCTTCTATATTGGGTGGCATCATCTAAAGCATGCATGTCTCATGGCCATGCAAAATAATTAATATAATAATAATATTATGCAAGCAAAGTAGTCATATACCTCAACAACCTTAATGGATCAAGATCCAAATCTATAGTTTACACATTATAGGATAAGAAATCATAGATCCCTCATCATCCCTAATATGAACATGGACATCAATCTATGATCCCAAGTTATTTCCATGTATTCCATGGAGCTTAATGTCAACCCTCTTCGTTGATAGTACTAAATCCTTCATCATCATAATCAAGCCAATAATTCTCAAAACTTATTTTTAGGCCACAAATTTTAAATCATAGGACTAAAAAATATATGGTGTATCCTTTGAGAATCCAACAAACCTTACATGGTTTCATTTAACATATAATACAATCAATCAATTATCAAATTAAAAAAATTAATATACAAACTCTCTCCAAGCTAAATTAATGGTGAAATAGGGATTTTTAACCTTAAAATAGTCATATAAAACGCTTTACCATTATTAAATTTGGAAAAGCCCTAACCTCTACCAAATTCAACGATGCCACCAAATTTATTAAGAAAATAATCCATCCATTGGTTCAAGGGAAAGCACAAGGCTGCAAAGAGATTCATATTGAAATCCAAAGGGTTTATTCCCATGGGTGACCATTAGTATAAGGTCATAGGGTTGAAATATAACTAGTAAGAATGTTTTACTCACAAAAATACCACCACAATTTAGTTTCCATGGGTACAATAATAATATAATTTATTGTGCAATAGCTACATGGTTCATTGAAATATCCCAATAACATTGCCATGATACAATATAGGTGGATTCCATTTCAATATCATATAACTAATTTAAAAAAAAACAATAGAACTTAATAAAACAACCAACTTCACACACATAATTTACTTGCAAATACACCATAACTAATAACAATTCCATTTCCAAATTTATCTAATATTTAGTCTATCTTGTTTTAGAAACATATCTACAATTAGCTACAAATTTGGAAAAAAATATAGTAAAATTTTTTGTTATAACTCTCCTCCAAATTGCTCTTTTGTTGGACTTCATTTTTCTTTCCCCTGAAATTTAAATAAAGAAAAAATAAAAAGAGCTTTTCATTTTCACTTTCAATTAAACCTTTTATTAAAGAAAAAGGGGTCTCTGACTATAGAGACACACATATTTTTTCTTTTTAAGCTCTCTTGCTTAGGAGGGTCTCTATACTCGCTCCTTAATTTGAACTAAATAGAGCATCAAAATTTAACTAACTTAAGTAACTCTATTAAATTTAATAAATATCATGTAGCTTCCATAGATTTAAAATAAATGGTGGGGAGTTATGGGTTTTTCATCAAATACCAAGGTTCTAATCTCATGGATATATTTAGTGCAAGTGATGAAAATTAAGAATTTTTATATCATAAACCAGATTCCAAACTCTTTGGCGAATCTTAACATTGATGCCCATAAGTTTGAGATAAATGATAGTGAATGATGATGCAATTTTTTTTTAATGGACTATATGGAATTGAAAGAGGCCCCACTTCTATTACATCATTACCATAGTGTTATTATAGTAGCTTGGAAATTATGCATGTATTGCTTGGAAATATTGGAACCTAGGTCTTCGCCTTTAAAATTGAGGAATATAACTAGTTGAATTAATATCATTTAATCAGATTTAATCATACAATAATCACCAATTATATATTTTTAACCATAAGTATTCATATTATTCCATAATTAAATATATTCATCAAGTAGCATTATAACAAGGAATTAGTCATAACCATTTAGATTATAAATCATTCTCAACATGCATGCACTTAAATCAGAAAGTGGAAGTCTCTTCTACTTGCAACTATATAAAATTAATGTATCATCTACATCTAAGCAATAAGAAAGATAATATATCATAATAAAAATATATAGAAAAAGGAAATAAACTAAAAATAGTCTAACCTAAATACTCATATAATGAGGCAAGACCACCTAAATACCATCAACATACATACATTTATATCATAAATTGAAGTCTTCTATATTTTACTCTAGTAATTGTTGGGCACCAAATTGACATCAAGTTTTACTTAACACTGTAATTATCTATCTTCCAATTTTCTATGGCATGCACTTGATAGTTGCAGCTTGGCACTCAAGCATTGGATGGACCAAAGACAACTTCAATCCAACCTCCAGAGTAGGTTGGTTCCTTGTCAACTTAAAATGGTGTTGACTCAATTAAAGATCAAATAGGGTTTTGAGATAAAGGTAAGAAAAATATTTAGGATTAGAAATTTTATAAAGAAATAGTGGTCGGATAGGCTAACAAAATAGACAACTACAACAAAAGGCTCCTACAAGCTATTTCCAGTGTCCCATCACTCAAGATTAACATCACTCAAATTAATGAAACCTTCACACATTAAAGCATAAACAAAGATATATTGCAGAAAGAAATTCCAACATACAATATCGATAATCCAAATAGCAGAATAGACCAATAGTTATATTTAATAGAAGTAAACTTCCGAACAATACAAATCTAATCAAGAACATATTTCAACTACTCTCACAACTAGTAATCCAAAAATTGGAATGAACTAACCATTCAAGTATTAATAGAAATGTAGCTCAAGACTTCGAACCTCTTGCACAAGATAATGAAGATGACAAATTTGAGTCAAAATATCATAGTAATGCTCCTTCTATTGGCTCACAAGAATATTTATAGTAGGGCAAGCAAACGCACTAGAGCCGACCCTAAAAAATAAGGGTTCGACATCTATTTATAGTTTATAAATGAAAGAATATTAAGGAGACATTACAAAGATTGTATATTTAAAACTCATTAGAGAGTTTACTAGTATTATCTTACTGGATGGAGAGCTCTGAGAAATCTTCTGTAAGAAATACACCATGGCAACATACCTCTGCAACTTGCTGGTTTGTTTGTGGCAGTTAGAGTTCAAAAAAATTGGACACTACACCTCGTTCATCGATCATTGTTGGAATCTCAGCTTTGTCGTAGATCTGCAACCGCATCTGGTTCTTGTTATTTAAAACTTTTGACACTTCATCTTCCTGCCCTCCAACTGATTGCACTCTAATTCGACGATTTTTGGCCTTTTAAATCCTTCAAGAAAGTCAAAAAAACTTGGACCATTGATCTTCATCATGGACGGCTACGATTAAAACCTCCCAAGACACTACAAATTTGTAGGGAAAACCTAGTCACCATTCCACACTTTTAAGTTGTTGACATCATCATTATAGCCTTGATCTTACGAAATCAAATTCTGGTGTAAAATGAACTAAGAGGTGAGTGAGATGAAATCCACTCATTATCCTTCCTCTTTTCTTCTTTGGCTTCAAAGCAACTGAAATACGCACCATAAATCATGCTGACATCACCTTTACTTTGTAAATATATGGGATTTCCAATCCACACTCAAGCAAGTGCAACTCATCCTTCGTTGCCATTCCACACCGATCACAGTGTAAAACCACTTCTTGTCACCAATTTGCACCCTTAGTAGTGTAGAATTGACTTTGTCACCATTTCACTCTAGAGTTGGTGTAAAATTACCCTTGTCGCCAATCTGCACCTTAAGCAATATTTTCTACTCTTTGTCACCAATCCACAACAAAATACTCTTGAGACTAGCAGAATTGAGCTTATCGACACTTAGTCGTTTAAGATAATGCATAGAAACTACTCTCGGTCTCCATTTCGTACTTTCTTTTGAACTGATATCATCATCGATAAAAACTTTTGTGGATTCGGGACCCTTCGCCAATCTCATAAAAATACGTTTTAAACCGCGTGAAATTTCTCAAGGTAAAATTGCACTAGTGTTGGGTTAGAAAATAAATGTTGCGGTCCCATTCCAAAATACACTAAAAAATATGCAGAATTGAAACTTCATACCTTAGAATAAATTTGTAATGCTTTCTAAGGATGTGGCCATTTTGGGCCTACATTCTAGCACCTCCTAGGTGGATTTGCTTGTAAAGTCATTGAACTCAGAGTCTTATCCATTGGGCATCAGGAGTCAAAAATGTTTATCTTCAAAATGCTTTAAAGAATAACTTCGATATGAACACTACCCTCTGAAAACTTTATGCTCATCTTCGAGGATAAATGTTCATATTGAGACCATGCTTCATACATCCTAGAGGATAATTGTTCACATGGAGACTATGCCATAAACATTAATATTTGTGACATTCTAGCAAAACTACTTCACTGCTCCATCAAAAACATAGCTATGTTCTCCTTATAAAGCCTTCTTATAATACATGATAAAAATACCTTCACACAAAAACTGTTGTTTCCTGTGTCTCTCTAGACTCATGCTTTTATTGTTTCTTTTTTACCATGTCAAAGTAAATTAAATAAAAATACAAAACTTATGACTACATATGTACAAAATAAAAATTTCTAAGCTTGTTCTCCTTCAGGCTCTACAACATCTCTATCTAGCTCTTCTTCTTGTTGGGCTTCTTACTCTACATTATCCTCTTATTTCTTAGCTTCTTCCTCTGGAGAAGATTTCTCTTTATTTTCCTCTTCAGCATTGTCACCAAATAGCTACACCATCAGCTTCAAACTTTGCAGGGATTATTTTTAGTTTACTTCTGAGGGGTTGGAAGTTTCCTTTAGCTATTTATAAATGTACTAGAGTTCACCAATATCTTCATAGTAAACAACACTTCCTCTGTTTACCAAGTCTTCCATGAGGTCTCTAAGCCTGGTAAAATCAATGATCATTTGTGAAGCCTACTCTTGGTCAATTGGTTCCTCTAGAGCATCAATTTCATACTCATCTTGTAAGCTCTCTCTAGTACTTTTCTTGATTTCTTCAACTGATAGCAAGTTGTGATCCTCCATCCATAACCCTCTGAAACCAATTTGGATCATTTCCTTTTTAACATCCACTACATCCTTGATTACTCCTTAAATATTTTCATGCAATAGCCAAGCCTTTTAGAGTGCTCCATACTTTTTCACTACAATCTTTGTAGCAACTCTAGAAATATTCCACTCCTTATTAGGGATTGGCTTAACAGAATTACTGAGTCTACTATCCACCAGTTTGTGAATTTCCTCAGTGGGAATCACCATAGGTTGTAACTCTCCAGTGATTTTATCTAGATCCTTCTGAATATTTTGGAGTAGGTGGCTGGCATCATCTAAGTAATCAATAATAAGCTGCAACCCTGAGCATTTCTCTAGCACTTTAGAAAATAATTCTTTTCTAGAAAAACCAGATGATTTTGCATTTTCAATCTGAAGCTATTACTTCAAAATTTGCATCTCCTTAGCCTGCTCCTAATTCTTTTTCTGGTGCTCTACGATTTTGTCCTTGAGCTTATTAGCTTCTTGAAACTTCTCTTGCCAGCTCTTAGCTTCTTTTCTTAGAGCTTTCTCCACTTCTTTCTGATTATTGATAGTTTTTTTAAGCTTTACAATATGCTTTTCTAACTTACCCACCTTTTATTTGAATATATCATTTTTTACATAAAAGGTTTCTAAGTGGTCTCTGGCTATGACCAATTCATATTCATCAGGAATATTTTCAATATCTTATGTGAATTCTTCTATACAGTAATCTTGGGTAGTCATCTTTATTTCAGGCTTGCTCATAATGGGAATCATGGATCTAGATGTCCTTTGCCTTGAAACTGGATCAAAAAACATGCTTCTTATCCTAGTGGCCATCCTATTAGAAGTCTTGGACAAATTTTTACCCAGAAATCATTTATTTTCTATGTAGCTTCCTGCTCTTTCTATAAAATTGCATGGGTAGGGTAACTTGTAGCAAGAGAAGAAGAAGACACAATGAATGTAATAGCAAAATCAACCTTTGATAATAGTTGTGCAGAAGTAGTTACAGTAGAATCTATGACCATAATGGAATCTGTGACCACTACCATTGCTACAAATGGTAAACTTATGGAAATTGAAGGGAGACTCACATATGGGTGAGGGGGTGAAATAGAAACAATTTGCATCTCTGATGATGGTGGTGGTGGTGGTAATGGTGAAGTTTTAACTATAGGAGATGATGAAATGGGAATATCAGGTGATGAAACAGGAACTTAAGGTGATGAAACAGGAACTTAAGGTGATGAAGAAGGAACTGGTAATGACGTTGGGGGAGATGGATTGGTTTGTAGCTCAGTAGTGATTGATGAAACAAGAGGTGAACTAAGAGGTGGAGAAGGTATCTTTGTTACAACTTCTTTCTCATAAATGGAGGGATATTTCCTTGGGGAATCTAGAGGAGGAAGAGGAGAGGAGGGATTAAATACCATACCTTCACCTACTGATGTAGGGTTTTCTAGAGTTGTCTCTATGATTTGATATTCTTCTTGTTGTATTGATTCTTCAGTAATTGGAACAATTGTTTTCTCGATTATATCCTCTTTATCCAACCTCTAATTCTTTGAAATCTCTTTCTCAGCTCTTTCTAGGGCTCTTTTGGCTTTTCTATAAAAAGCTTGAAAGACAACTTTTTCACTTTCTTTCTCTTCCTTAGATAGCCCTTCCTGTACTGTTTCCTCCAACAATAACTGCTCAAAATTGGGATTTAATTCCACTATCACTACAGTGGTGAAACTCAAAGGTGTAAACCTGAATTTCTCATCCTTTTCATTCCAATCTATGTCCATGTCTAGAGGTTGTGCTCCCAGGCTAGGTCCTTAGGCCTTTTGACTATTTCTATAACTTGTGCACTAACAGTCCTCTCATCAAAATAGTGCATTTTACTCATCAACTATGCTCCCTTTAGAAATTCTCTATCTGCTTAGTTGAATGCTGAAAAGGCTTCAGGACTTTAGTAGCAGTTAATGGAGTATCATGTTCTTCTTCCTAAACTTCCTCTTTTGAAGGTGGGGATGGGGAATCAGACCCAGTTTGTGTCATTTTGTATATTAACACTATATTCCTTATGTCTTTGGGCCTCCAAGTTTTGACATGTTTGTCATACCTTTTAGAGAATTCACCATCCATTTTAATCCCAAACATGGATTTTTATTTACTAGTCTCAATTTTCATCCTCCACCAGTCTGATATTTTGACCTCATTCCATTTCTTATTTTTCTTTGGTTCCTCACCAGTAGGTTCCTGAGGCTGAGGGTCTTCTTTCTTATCTATTTTTTCCTTGATATATTTGATTGTAGACTCCTTCAACTGATGTTTTACATTATTTTGTGTCAAAATCCATAATTTTTTCATAAAATTCTAACCATGGAGGAATTTGATCTATTTTAGAAACATTCCACTCTAATAGAGCAGTTTCTTTGTTATTCCTGCCTTGTTCAAAAAAGGGCCTAGATCTCTTATAAAATTTATAGGCCTTTTCTCCATTTAAGCCTACATTTCTTTTATATAATATATCATCTGGATCATAACTCTATCTCTGAGGAATGTAGAATAGACACAACCTATCTAGGTATTGGTCAATTTGTTTACCCTATCGCTTCTTTGTAATAGTTATATCACTAACATTTCGGTAGGTCAACATAGATCTTCTATTTCTCCCAGAGCCATAGTTAAAATATATATATTATGCTTTGCTCAAATATTCTAAGGCAAATAGCCTCTTTGTGACAAAGTGAGGTAGTAGAAAAGGCTTACCCATAAATCCATACAGTCTAATTACTATACCCTCTATTAGGAGATACCAGCTCCTTCCTCTGCACCTTCTTCTCTCAATATTTTCTCAGCTAGAGGTGGTATCCTAGGGCAAAATCCATACATTATTTTCAATTTTGGCCCTAATAATTCCAAGTTGAATTTGTAAAAAGACTCAATACTTCTGAGATGATTAGTCCGGTAATAAACTGGCAAGGGTTCTCCTTCACTGATCTTATACTTGATTGGAATACAGGGCATCATATATCTTACAAAAGCAAAAAACATCCAAAACAAGATTGAGAAATATAAAAAACAAGGTGCATTAGAGCTTCTTTCAAGTGATACTAATTGCTCATGTATTCTCTGGATAAGTAAAGTCGACTAGTCAAAATAGATAACCTTAATACCCTTTTCATTCGTGCCTTCCTCATGCATCCTTTCATTGGAAATGCAATATGCAGCGGCTATTTTCCAACCCTGCACCATTTTATCAGTCCAAACCATCCAAACAGGCCAACATAATATATAGCTCTGGGTGTTCAAATCGTTCAATAGCAATTGGGACCTGGGGTAATCCCCTCCTAGACCTAGTTTCCTTGAGCTATTTATATACCCATTTTCTTGAGGCTGATTCGGTTGCCCTTCCAAGTATCTAAATTTAAAATTACTTCTTAAAAAGATCCTTCTTACTTATGTCATTACTATGTCTTCCAATCGCTTGTTTTGATCCACATGGTTGTCCAGCTCTGCTCTTATTCTCTATACTTATGTAATTGCTTTCTTTGGAGCCATTTTTGCCAAAAATGACTTAGATTTTCTCTGTAGAATTTGCAAGTAATGCTTCTACTATCATTCTACTCTTTTTTGCTCAGTGAACGCTGCTCTTATCAAATGCACAAAATTTTATGCTTTGACCCCCCTTTAATTTTTGGTTCATGCACATCCTCTGCCATTAATATGGCTACTACGCGACTTGCCCATTAGCATGCTTCTCAATTCAACCTTCATTCCTTTTTGTGGCTTGGAGTTGGTGTTCCAGGCTCTGATTGGTCAAAATTCAAACGTGCTTCAACTCTTGCAGTGTCATTTTGTCCTCTATTTTGAGCATGGGAAAATCAGCATTTATTATGGACCTCTTGCCCTTTTCTAAGTGATACAATACAAAATCGTTGCCCCGCTCAAATGTAGACTTAAAAACGATGGATTGGTGATGCTTCCTTATTCCGTACAACTTAACTCTGAATTGCGATAGATTAGGAACTTCCTCATTTCACACATGATAAGTCTTAAAACCTAGTGGATTGGAACCCGCGCATCATTCTTCCGGTATCATAGTCCATTTGAGTGTAGAAAATAATGAACGTTATATTCTGCTGAAAATGTAGCTCATTTAGGTGTAGATTGGAACCTGCTCATCACTCCGCTGGTATGATGGTTTATTTGAATACATATTGGAGTACAATGATATTTCTGCTTCACACTTAGTGTATTCGAGTGTGGAATATGTATTTGCTACATCCTGTGGGAACACTTAGTCAATTTTATAAAATTTTCTCTCCTTTTTTTTTATTTTTTAATTTTTTTTACATGTTGTTATAACAAAATGTTAGGACCCTCCTAACATGTCCTAATACTTGTATTTATTTATTAATTATATTCAAAGGGTCACAACCCTTCACTCTTAAAACTCTTATAATAGGTATTTAATACAATCCAAATATTGTAATAAGGGCATCATTAAAGAATATATTTTACTTACTATTGAATAGTCTATCTCAATATTAAACTGTGATTCATACTACAACGATTCATTTTCCATTATTATCCAATTATTTAATTATAATTTGTGCAGACAGAAGGGAAGCCTTACATTTGGTATCAAAGCTTTCTTTCGATTCCAAGCTTCTGCCCTCACTAGCTAGTGGTGCCTTGTCCGCGTCTGTCACTAACAGACATTCCCTGGTTTAATAGATCGTGGTTGTTCACCTTCACCAACCATCGACGCCCTTGCATGTCCCTATCTGAAACCAACTGTTGGCATCCCTACTCTTACAGCCATCGACACCCCTATTGAATACCTTCACAAATCAAAAATCTAATTCATAGTAGCAGACATCGGAAGTTCGTTTAAAAATCATTTGACGTCGTATTTTCGGTGACAACAGGTTTTTTCTAGGTATTAAATATTCGCTAACCTAAGGATTAAAACAAAAATTAAAATCTTCTTGATGTCAAAAAATAAGTCTCCAACATCAGAGACAACTATGTGGGAAAGCCTTTAAAGGCTTTATCCCACATCATTGTGGGAAACAAACAAAGGGGCTTTATAATTATCCAAGCGCACAGGGTTAATTGCCTAGAGCGCTAGGCATATATGCCCCCACGCGGGTAGTGTCGGTTGGAGGCACTTGGCAAAAAATTCTACCCCAAAATTTGCCCCTTGATCGCCCTTTGACCGTTGTTCATCCCCTATCACCATTTGACCCTCCATCGCCGCTCAACCGCTTGTTTTTGCCACTCATTCCCTATCGCTGCTTGGACCGCCGTTGCCCTTGTCTGCTTGCTCCTCGTGTTTCCTACCTGCCACCCCTACACCTCTATCGTGCTCTATCAGTATGCCTCCCTACCTGTTGTCGCTACACCTTTTTCGTGCTATGTCAGTCTACCTCTCCACTTGTCACCCTTGTCTGCCTGCTCCTTGTGTTACCCGCCTATTATGCGCTCTTGACTCTGACACCTCTACCGTGTCGTGCTCCGTATTCTATGTCGGTTCAATATTAATCTATAAAAGCTACTATTAATTAACAAAGAGCACCAAATTTAAAATTTGATAGGGCATTGCCCACCAAATTTTGGTAAAAGGAGGCAACATTTTTTTTTAATTCTTGCTAAACCTTGGAAAACAAAGTTGTCATTTTTAATCTTTTGGAAAAATTTGCATAGACAAATTTTGTAAAAGTTGTTAAAACAACTTGTAAAGTTGTTAAACAAATTTTACACTTGCTCATCTTGTACCAAGTTATATTGATTGTTATCTACACCAACCGCAATGGCTGAGGGGCGACGATCACTGGATTCCATTCATGAGAAACACGAAAGGCTTGCTAAAGAAGTTAAACAAGAAAGAGAGGAGAATGCCCGTAACACAAGAGAACTCTTCGAGAAAATATTTGCAATGGATGTTAAACTTGATGCTATTAGTCAAAATTAGGCAACAACACATTCAAATTAAACCAACAACGGGTCATCAAACCGAGCAATGTTAGGAGGTCCACAAACTTCCATTTTACCATAGACGACCAAATTAGACTTCCCAAAATTTGAAGGCGGAGACCCTACAAACTAGATCTACCGAGCAGAGCAATATTTCTCACTAAATCAAATTTTGGAAATGCAAAAATGCATATCGCCTCCTTCCACTTGGAAAACGACACCATCCAATGGTAACAATGGTTCGATAAAACTAATGACACTCCAACATGGTCAACCTTTACACATAATCTATTAGTGCTATTCAGCCCTAGCAAGTTTCAAAGCTTTACAGGGGCCCTCACTAAATTATGCCAAACCACTTCGGTAAGCGAATACCAAGAAGAATTTGAAAGGCTAGCTAATCGAACATCCAGATTAGACGTTGTCTTATTTCAAGAATGTTTTTTCAGCGGATTAAAAGAAGAAATTCAAATTGAGGTGCAAATGTATAACCCTACAAACATGTTAGAGACCATCGGCTTGGCGAAATTAGCGAAAGACAAAATCAAGGCATGAAATCGGTTCACAAAACCAACCTTGGGGAAACCATCAAACACTTATACCAACCCCAAACCAATACAAAATGGAAGAACCCAAAGCTCCTACACAACCCCCAAATTTAACCTCTCTCTACCAATTAAGCGTCTGAGTTTCGAGGAAATGAAGGAAAGACAAGCTAAGGGTCTTTGCTACCATTGCAATGAGAAATTTGAAAGAAATCATAAATGTGCCTCACAAAAATTATATATTCTAGATGCCACAAATGGGTGGAATTCTACCAAAGAGGAACCTAAACTCAAAGTAGAGGTATTATCCAACACACTTGAAAGTGACGAAGAAAATGCACCAAAGTTTTCCTTCAACGCCCTTGCCGAATTTTCCGCCCCTCAAACAATGCAAGTTAAAGGATATTTTAAGAAACAAAACCTTACTGTGCTCCTATATTTTGGTAGCATGCATAATTTTATCAATCCAAATGTGGATAAGCAAGCAATTTTTTTTATATACCCTTGCAATAACTTCGAAGTGATGATTGGAAATAGCGGAAAAATTGCATGCAAAGGAAAATGCATAAATATAAAACTAACTATGGGGGTTTATAAAATGAAAGGTGACATGTACGTCCTACCCCTAGGTGGTTGCGACATTGTACTAGGCATACAATGGTTACAAATCTTGGGCATAGTCCAATGGGAATTTGATGAACTATGGATGAAGTTCACAGCAAAGAACCAAACCTATATTATCAAAGGCCTAAAATCAGGGCCTTCCCAAATCGTAAGCTCGCATAGAATGGAGAAAATTATTCAAAAAGGAAACAAAGGAATGGTCACCCAATTATTTTCAATTCAAACTAGTCACAAAGAAGAAGAGAGACTAGAGTTACAAAATATTTTAGACCACCATAAGGCGGTATTCAATGAACCAAAAGGACTACCTCCACAACGAAGTCACGATCACACTATTTCACTACTTATAGGGCATCAACCTCCTAATATTAGACCTTATCATTATCCATACCTCAAAAATACTGAAATAGAGAAATTAGTACAAGAGCTTCTTAATGCGGGAGTCATTAGACCTAGCAAAAGCCCTTACTCCTCTCCAATTATTTTAGTTAGAAAGAAGGATGGATCGTGGCGTTTATGTGTCAATTTTTGAGCGCTTAATAAAATTACCATCAAGGATAAATTTCCTATTCCGGTCATATATGAGCTATTAGATGAACTCCATGGGGTAGCTTATTTTTCCAAGGTAGACTTACGGTTGGGCTACCACCAAATACGATTCAAAAAAAATGATATTCCTAAGACGGCCTTTTGCACTCACGAAGGGCACTACAAATTCTTGGTGATGCCATTTGGCCTTACCAACGCTCCTTCTACCTTTCAAAGTCTAATGAATAAGGTATTTCACCCTTTCCTTCGTAAATTTATATTAGTTTTCTTTGATGACATTTTGATTTATAGCAAAACATGGGAAGAACATTTGGACCATGTTAGACAAGCATTACAAATCTTGAAGGAAATTCAACTTTATGCAAAAAGATCAAAGTGTTCCTTTGGAAAACAAGAAATTGAATACTTAGGGCATATTGTCTCAAAAGAAGGAGTTATGGTAGATCCTTGCAAAATTGAGGAGGTGAAAAATTGGCCTATTCCAAAAACCTTAAAAGGTCTACGTGGGTTTCTTGAACTACCGGGATATTATAGAAAATTTGTCTAAAATTATGGTAAAATCGCTGCCCCTCTAACAACATTACTTAAGAAAAATGCTTTCAAATGGTCATATAAAGCGGATGAGGCCTTTATCACCTTGAAAACTACAATGTGTACCACCCCTATTCTAGCCATGCCTAACTTTTCTAAACCATTCGTCATTGAAAGTGATGCTTCGAGAATAGGAATGGGAGCCGTACTCATGTAGGATGAAAGGCCTCTAGCTTTTATAAGCAAAGCATTTTCTCCTAAGAATATAGCTCGCTCTACATATGAAAAAGAGATGTTGGCGATTTTCCATGCTATTCAACATTGGAGGCCTTACCTTATTGGCCAACATTTCATTATACACACTGACCATCATAGCTTGAAGTATTTTTTGGAACAAAGGACTAATACCCTGGAACAACAAAAGTGGGTTACTAAACTTCTTGGCTATGATTATGAAATTACATATAAAAATGGAAAGGACAACATGGCAGCTGATGCACTTTCTAGAAAATTTGAAGATATGCCTCAAGTCCATGCTCTTTCCTCCCTTATTCCTAAATGGGTAGATGAATTGCATGAAGAATGGATAAATGATCCTACTATCCACGCCTTAATTCAACAACTTCAACATAATCCTAGTATCAAACCTCCATACACTTGGAAGGACAATATATTAAGATACAAAGGAAGGATGGTCCTCACCCCCAATTCAACTTATCATGAAAAACTTCTTCATGAGTTACATACCTCACCCACTGCAGGCCACTCTGGTTTCTTAAAAACTTATAAAAGAGCCACTACCTCCTTCTATTGGGTAGGAATGAAAAATTACATAAAAAATTTTGTAAAAGAATGTGAAGTTTGCCAAAGACAAAAGGGGGAGACCTTTTCTATTCCAGGATTACTTCAACCTCTTCCTATACCCACCAAAACATGGGCAAATATTTCTATGGACTTTATTGAAGGTTTACCAAAATCAGGAGGAAAAACAACCATTTTCGTAGTCGTTGATCTCTTATCTAAATATGCCCATTTTTGTCCTGTGGCTCATACTTATACCACTAGCACTATAGCCCACCTCTTCCTAGATAACATCTTTAAATTACATGGTATGCCCTCCACAATTATTAGTGACCGCAACCGAACTTTCACTAGCACTTTTTGGAATGAATTGTTCAAATTACAAGGTACTCAACTTCGTATGAGCTCTGCTTACCATCCTCAAACCGATGGCCAAATAGAAGTTGTAAGTAAATGCTTGGAAACATACCTTCGATGTTTTGTTTCTACTCAACCACTCCATTGGTAAAGTGGCTTTCACTAGCGGAATGGTGGTATAACACTTCATACCATACGTCCATCAAAATGACTCCTTATGAAGCATTATATGGCCAAACACCACCATCCCTCACTTCCTATATTCCAGGGACTACAAAAGTCCATGCGGTGGAAACAAAACTCGCTACTCAAGATGACATACTACGGATCCTAAAATAGAACCTACACACCGTCTAGCATGGCATGAAGTAGCAAGCCGATCAACGTAGAAGCGAACGTAGTTTCCATGAGGGTGATATGGTTTTCTTACGTCTCCAACCTTACCATCAATCCTCTCTTAAAAAAAAAGGTTCTCAAAAGTTAGCACCCAAATTTTACAGGCCGTATAAAGTTCTCCAACATATTGGGACCGTTGCTTATAAACTTGAGCTTCCTCCCTCTTCCAAACTTCACCCCGTATTTCATGTATCTTGCCTTAAGCTCGCAGTTGGAGCCCATATCACGACACAAATCACTCTCCCTAAATTTTTTGATGGAGTACTTCTAGTGGAACCAAAAGCTATCTTGGATCGTCGCTCTCGTCACCTTCGTACTCGCGATATCACAAAATTTTTAATCCATTGGAAAGGTCTACCTTTAGAAGAAGCGACATGGGAAACTCTTCATGATATCCAACAGCAATTTCCAAATTTCCAGCTTTGAGGACAAATCTCTTTTAAGGGGGGTGGCATGTTAGGACCCTCCTAACATGTCATAATACTTGTATTTATTTATTAATTATATTCAAAGGGTCACAACCCTTCACTCCTACAACTATTAGAATAGGTATTTAATACAATCCAAATATTGTAATAAGGGCATCATTGAAGAATATATTTTACTTACTATTGAATAGTCTATCTCAATATTAAACTGCGATTCATACTATAGCGATTCATTTTTCATTATTATCCAATTATTTAATTATAATTCGTGCAGACAGAAGGGAAGCCTTACACAAAACTTAATACAAAGTGCAAAAAGAAAGGAAAAATAATACAATGTATGTACATATATTACAATGAGCTTATATTTCAATAAAAGTAGAGTTTAAGATGAAAATCATTAATCGGGATTGGTTGTATTTTTCCCTCTAGATCTTCAAGTTGGAAATTTTTGATTTCTTTGACCTCTACTATCTTGAAAGGGACATTCCAGAAGGAGTCAAACTTCTGATGGTGACCTAGTTTTTCTATTTCGACATTCCACCTGAGAACTAAGTATCCAACCTAAAATTTTCTAAACCTTACCTTTTTATCAAACCATGCCTTGATGTCCACAGAATGCTTCTAAAAATTCCCATAGGCCTAAGCTCTCTTCTCTTCCAATTGTAGTAGGTGTGTCAACCTTGTATCCACTAGAGTTTTCTTTGATTTTTCTTCTAAATTTTTCAGTTTGAGTGTAGGAATTTCTAAATGGATAGGTAACACTACCTCTTTGCCATATACCAAAGAATAGGGGAAAGTATTTATGGACTTCTTGATAGTAATCCTATCTGCCCATAAATCTTGTTCCAACATTAGGTGTCGACTTCTTTTATTTCCTTCTAGTGATCTCCTCAAAATACTTAACAATTTTTTATTGGTAGACTCTACAAGTCCATTCCCTTGAGGGTAATAATTTTAAGTGTTCTTAATGGTTATGCCATACTTATTGGAAAACTCAATATATTTGGCTCCTATAAAGGCTAGCCCATAGTCACTCACCAAGGCTTCTGAAAATCCAAACCTTGAAATCAAACTTTCTATAAAATTGATCATAATTTCTTGATTCGATTTCTTGGTAGGAATAGCCTCTACCCATCTGGTGAGGTAGTCTATAGTGGTTAGGATATACTTGTGCTCTACTAAATAATAAGGATTTATGACCCCTATAAATTCCATCTGCCATTGTTGAAAATGCTCCTCAACTTGTATTGGCTTGAGGGGAAATGAATCATTTCTTGTCCTCCCTACATGCCTTTGACATTTGTTATAGGCTCTAGCAAATTTGAAGGTGTGAGAAAATATAGTAGGCCAATAATAACCTGCTCTTATTATTTTCAAATATGTATCTCTACCTAATAAGTGTCCTCCAAATTTTCCTCCATGGTACTCCTCAATGACCTTTTGCTATTGATCATCTTTTAAGCACATTAGGAGGACTCTATCAAGGTTTCTTTTGTATAGCCCTTCTAGCAGAAATATGTACTTCAAAGCTTTAAGTCTATATATTCTTCTTTGTGATGAATTAATATTAGGAGGGCATATCTGGTTTGAAAGTAATTGATCATCTGTTCTACCCAATCAGAATCACCTAGTTGTACTCTGATCATCTTCGGTTTCTTGACAAGCTATCATTTCAGCTGATGTTGTTAGATCTGTTAGACCTTGGCATAAGGCCCTACCTCTTACCAACTTGGTTGGGTGTATCTTCATATCATATTCCTAGATCTTGGTGATCCACCCAACTCTCTTATTCCCTAATTCACCTTTTAGAATAAAGCTTCTTACATCTGGGTGAACAACATATACCAAGGTCTTGCTTTGAACCAAATACTGCCTGAACTTCTTCAATGATTTCATCACAACAAATACTTGTTTCTCAATAAAATTATACTTAACCTGGTAATTATGGAGATTCTTACTCTAGAATAATATGGGGTGCTCCTCACCTTGATCATTCTTTTGAGTAAGTACTGACGCATAACTTTATTCAGCTCCATAAGCGTAAAGGATAAAATCCTTACTGAAATCTAGATTTACTAGCACTGGATTTGTTGCAATAGACTTATTGATAATCTCAAAGGCTTATTTCCTTACTTCAGTCCATTTGAACTCTGCATATTTCTTTAATAGCTCATATATAGGCCTTACCTTCTGTGCAAAGTTAGAAATGAACTTCCACACAAATTTTATTTGGCTGAAGAATGACTGTAAGGCTTACTTATTTACAAGCAGTGGAAGAGCTAGAATGGACTAGATTCTATCTAGATCTATGGCCATCCCTTATTTTGAGACCACATGACCCAACAATTTTCCCTCATGTACTACAGAAAATAATTTCTTAGGATTAAGGGAAATGCCAAATTCTCTGCACTTTTGAAAAACTTGCTCAAGGTGTGCTAAGTGATCATGCTTGTTATGGGAAAACACTGCCATGTCAACCAAATAGATCAAAATCACCTTATTAATAAGCTCCCCAAATGCATAATCCATTACTCTCTAAAATGTGGCTTCTGCATTGGATAGCCCAAGAGGTATTCTCTGGTATGCAAATGTGCCCCATTTTGTGGTGAATGTTGTTTTATATTGATCTTCATTTTTCACCCAAATCTGGTTGTATCCAAATAAGCCATCCAATAGTGATAACCTCTCTACCCCTACCACTTTCTATAATATCTGATCAATCTATGGAAGGGAGTAATGATCCTTAAGATATGCATAGTTATGATTTGTGAAATCTACACACAAGCGAATATTGTCATTCTTTTTTCTCACAGGTACCAAGTTGGCTACCCAGGTAGAATGTTTAATTGGATATATGATCTTAGAATTTAATAAATTTAAGAGCTTTTCTCTCATTATGGCTTTGATTCTTTTATTTACATACCTTTTCTTCTACCTAAAAGGCTTTGCATCAGGCTCTAGCTCAATGGTGTGTTGGATAATCCTTTTGTCATATACCTTGAGGTCCTCATATGACCAATCCATAATGTCTTGGTACTTGTTAGTCAAAAAGTGCCTAACTACAGAAAAATAGCTGATGCACCTTTTTGCATATTTCCCAAGAAGACCAAAGTGGCCCATATGCTAAAGATCAAAGAAAAAGCAAAACACCGCAAGGAGGAAAAAGTGTCGCGATATCGCGACATGTTTCATTTTCGCGGTTCTAAGCGAAGAGAAAGAGCAGTGGGAAAAAGTGTCGCGATATCGCGACATGTTTCATTTTCATGGCTAAGAGCAGCAAAAGGGAGCAAGGAGAAAAAGTGTCACGATATCGCGACATGTTGCATTTTTGCGGCTAAGAGCAGCAAAAGGGAGCAAGAGGAAAAAGTGTCGCGATATCGCGACATGTTGCATTTTCGTGGCTAAGAGCAAAAAAGGAGCAAGAGGCAAAAGTGTCGCGATATCGCGACATGTTGCATTTTCGCGGCTCAAAGCGAAGAAAAGGAGCAAGAGGGAAAAAGTGTCGCGATATCGCGACATGTTGCATTTTTGCGGCTAAGAGCAAAAAAAAGGAGCAAGGAGAAAAAGTGTCACGATATTGCGACATGTTTCATTTTCGCGGCTAAGAGCGACGAAAAGGAGCAAGAGGGAAAAAGTGTCGCGATATCGTGACATGTTGCATTTTCACGGCTAAAAGTAGCAAAAGGGAGCAAGAGGAAAAGTGTCGTGATATCGCGACATGTCTCATTTTCGCGACTAAGAGCAACAAAAGAGCAAAGGAAGAGACGAATGTCGTGATTTCGTGACATGTCTCATTTTCGCGGTTGGAAGCGGTAGAAGAGCCAAGCAAGGAAAGAATGTCGCGATTTCGCGACATGTCTCATTTTCATGGTGGGAGGCAGCAAAGGAGCAAAGGAAGAGACGAATGTCGCGATTTCGTGACATGTCTCATTTTCATGGCTAGAAGCGGAAGACCAAAGCAAAGAAGGAAAGAATGTCACGATTTCGCGACATGCCAGTTGTAAAGGAATAAAGTATATTTTTGGCAACTAGAGACATGCACTGACATCAGGTGCTGATTTCTGAAGAATGGTCTATTGATTATAACCTGGCAGGTCCACTGGATGATTGCCAATCTATCCAATCTACGAGAAATCCGTTGTGTATTGTTAGAAACTGTAGATGATTGCTTGTAAAATAAGTAAGATGTACTTAGAAAAAGATACTCTTTTAGGGTATATATAGGGGTGAGTCGACTCCAAAAAAGGGTCGGCTCTTGGACGTTTACAAGATCTGTGTACGTACTTCGAATACAAGCAATAAAATCACATCTCCCATTGGCTTCTGGTTCATATCGTGCAAGTGTATGTATTAATGTTCTTTATTTCTGCTCACAATATTGAATTGTAAATTGAGTCTATTCTTGTATCTGAACTTTCGCAATACATAAATCATATTGTTGGAATAAGAATCTAATATATACGCATGCTAAACGAAATATCAGAAATCATATCTGGAATTATATAATTTCTGCATTGGAATGTGTTTTTAAATGCTTTGGATAGAAGTAAGTAAATCTGTCTTTGATGTTGTCTAACCTACACCATATAAAAGTTCTAGCTTAGGCTATATTTCCCTTATCTCTTGTTTCCCCTTTTCTCTAAAAAACTTCAAAGGAACCAACCTTCTCTGGAGACTAGACAGATGATCTCAAGCAAGATCTGTCTATTCAATGTTGGCAAAGTCTAAGGCGCAACACTATTAACCGAAGGCAGATTTTTTTCCAATAGTTTTTGGCATGCCCGGTGGGACTAGCAATCCCACAATATTGTATAAGTTTTGGTGTTTTACCTTAAGAGCCTTTTTGTTGAAAATCTCAAGAAAAACCACCTAGCGACTCCGTTGCATTTAGACCATAAAAGAAAGACCTTGTCTAGAAACCTTCTGGTTATATAGCCATATGATAACCAGATCCCGAGCTAGAAACTCTGAAGAACCTATCGAGTTTTTTGAACTACATCTCGAAAGCCTAAAAGCACACCCTGTGCTAGCCGCACGATCAAATCCTCCCGACACCATTAGCACCTCTTTACAACCCACTGTAGGAGCATCTGCAAGCAATCCCATAGCGGTTGTAACTCCTTTAGCAATCATGGCAGCCGCCCCTGCCCCAACGCATCTTGTATGGAATCAAACTGGCCCTTTGAACTTGGGAACACACCACCAAATTCCACAAGCTACGCTAAAAGCCTTACCGACCTTTGACGAAACAGGAAAAATAGTAGATGAGCACTGTTTGGATGTATCAGCGCTAGCATCTATTTATAACATCACTCAGGAAGATGTAATGGTCAGATTGTTGATCATATCTTTGAAAGGAAAGATGCTCTATTGGTACAGAGCGCTTCCCATTGGATCCATTACTTCTTGGGCAGTACTGGCCGACCGTCTGGTCGATGAATTCAATATACATGCGGATCCTTTCACATTGTTGAATCAATTCACTATCATTGAGAGGCATCCACAAGAAGAAATCCAAGATTTCAACATCAGGTTTACCATAACTCGTGATAGAGTACCGCAAGGCCTAAAGCCCATGGAAGAACAAGCTATATGCTATTATCTAAGGGCTTTTGATTCAGAACTCAGTATGATAATAAGGCAATCCCATGTAACCACTTTTCCTGGGATCTATGTAGAGGCAACAAAGGGCGAAGCTGATCTCATCGCTACAAAAAGATATCCATCAAAGACTCTATTGCCAATTTTACCAAAGTTTTCCCAAGCGTCAATCTCTAAACTGCCTGCACTCCCATCAATGCAAACCCTCCCAGTTATAGTTGCACCTCCCCGCATTCCGTGCATTACCAACCACACCCCTTGCATCAGCTCCCCCCAATGATCAATACACAACCATAATTGATACCATGAAGACGTTGTCAAATGAAATGGCATCCATGAAAAAGAGAGAGGCAAAAAGGAATATTCAAGCAAGAATATTTCCACAGATACAAAAGGAAGCTGCTTCGACAAGTGGAAGGGTACAAGAAAGAAAAAATGTAGTGTATGCAAATGAGACAGGAGATAATGGAGAACCCGCTAATTCTGATTATTGGTGTACCACTTGCAATGATCCTCATGGAGAAGATTCATGCATGATTCATCAACACCATGTGCAAGCAGTTATTAATGAAAGAGCCAAGGAGACCGGCAAGGGACAAGTGAATATAATCAGAGAAGTCCACCATAATTTGGCAATGCCATCCGTGGAACAAGTCTCAGTCCTGACAAGGTCGGGAAAAAAGTCGTTACAAACTGACCCTAAGGAATTCCAACCACAAGGTTTTCCTCCTACCCCCAGGGCAACTCCATAGAAAAACCAGTCAAATGAGAAAGGACATTCTGACCCTCCTCAGACTTCTATGGCTACACCAAGAAAAGAATTTCCTCCTAGAAAAGGGAGCGAGGCTCAAGAGCAAGCGAAGGAAAGACTCAAATTTCCTTCATTGACAAAAAGGCAAAGAACAGAAGCTACGCAGGTCTATAGAGACAGATACGATGCATCTACTAGTGGAAGGGAAAAGAGTACTGAGGTATCCCCAACTGCAACCCTTTCGTTCAACATTGCAGAAGAAATGAAGAGGACTCCTTCCAAGATAAGCATGTATGATGCACTGCAAATTCCTGGTCAGATTGACCTCCTCCAAGAATCTTTAAATTTAAAGAATAATATCTCTTCCTCAAATGTTATACAAGCAAATGTTGTGTCAACCTCTGGAAAAAATAGACCGCCCCCATTCTATCTATCCTTGCAAATGGAGGGGTGGATAGTTCACAATTGCATGATTGATTCAGGGGCCGCAACTACGGTGATGTCGAAAGCCGTATGTGACATAATGGGGATGGAATATACTCGAAGTCATCCTGGTGTGTTGCAATTGGATGGTACTCCAGTAAAAACTATCGGGGTGATCAAAGATATCCCTATTCAACTCCACAGAATGCCAGAAGCAGTCGTCATACAAGAAGTAGTCGTTGTAGACTTAGAACCATATTTCGGTATGTGTTTATCCAGAGAGTTCATAGCCAAACTGGGAGGTTATCTGTCACTGGATTATTCGCATTTGGAGGTACCTTTCAAAGGTAAAAGAGTCAAGATCTACAATGAAAAACCATCTACTTTTCATGTGGAAAGACTAGAAGAAACAACTACCGTCAACATGATGTCCGAGGAATTGGAGAATATTGATTTAATGGAAGAAACCCTGGAGGAACTCCAATCTGAAGATCAATTTTCAATGAAAGACTTCAATGCTATGATAGAGACAGAAATGGGAAGCTATTCCATTGAGAAACCAAAAAAGCTCCCTATTGTTGTCCCTAAAACAGATGATTCAACCAACCAGTTATGGAAATTGTACTTTGATGGCTCAAGGTGCAAAAATGGAGCAGGAGCTGGAATCGTCCTGATTTCACCCACTGGAAAAGAAAAAGTCTTTTCATATAGGTTGACATGGAGTTGCACCAATAACGCAACTGAATACGAAGCCTTGTGTTTGGGACTCAAGAAAGCTGAAAAACTGGGTGCAAAACAACTGCTGATCTATGGAGATTCAGAACTGATTGTTAAACAGGTTACTGGTAAATACATTTGTAAGCAACATTACCTAAGGGCTTACAAAAACAAAGTGTTAGATCTATTGGAAAATTTTGAAGCACTAAACATGAAATCCATTTCCAGAGAGAAGAACACACATGCAGACTTGTTAGCATCAGTAGGATCAAATTTTTGCCCAGTAAGCAATGTTATTCAGAAGTCTAAAATAGTTAGACTTATATACAGACCTTCTGTACCCGACAAGGACATTTTTTGGCAGGTATTTGAAAACGACGAGCAGATCCTAGATTTTCTTATTCATGAGATGAATTGCTCTACAAAAAGAGAGTTACAAGAAGAGGACGAAGAGAGCCTTATTCAACTGAGGAATAATCATATCCCCAGGGGACTGATCACCCTAGAGAGCCTTTTCGACAATAGCGATAGAGCCGTAGGTCGAAGGATCAAGGTAGATGAATGCCGGTATAAAGAAGTAGAACTAGAACCGGGAAAAATGATCAAAGTAGGGACCGATTGTACAGTGGTAGAACTAGAGAAAATAAAACAGTTATGTAGAGAGTATCCAGATATAATAGCCTGGACTTATAGTGATCTGAAAGTGTACAAGAAAGAGGTCATTCAGCATACCATTGAACTAGAGGAAGGAGCTAAACCTTTCAGGTAGAGGCAGAGGCCTGTGAATCCCAAGATTGAAGCCTTAATGAAACAAGAGTTGTTAAAACTCTTGCAAGCTAAGATAATATACCCAATCAAGCACTCTACCTGGGTGGCAAATTTAGTTCCAGTCCACAAGAAAAATAGAGAAATACGACTATGCGTCGATTTCAGAAATTTGAATAGAGCCTCTTTAAAGGATCACTATCCTTTACCCCAGATTGACCCAATCCTTCATACTCGTGGCGGGAGCAAAAGGTTTTCTCCGTTAGATGGCTTTTCTGGTTACAATCAGGTTTGGGTGAGAAATGAAGATCAATACAAGACTGCGTTCACCACTAAGTGGGGAACATTTGCATACCAAAGGATGCCCTTTGGATTATCTAACGCAGGAGCAACTTTCCAGAGAGCCATGGACGTAGCTTTTGGGGAGCTTGCGAACAAAATTATTGTCGTCTATTTAGATGACATGACAGTTTTTTCTCACAACAAAAAGGACCATGCCACTCATCTGCAGCAAGTATTTGAGAAATGTAGGGAATTTGGGATATCACTAAACCCTAAAAAATCTATTTTTGTTGTGGAAGAAGGAATACTCCTTGGGCATGTTATTTCTAAAGCTGGGATGTCAATTGATCCTGATAGAGTAAAGGCGCTTCTTGAGTTGTCTCTCCCAGTTAACAAGAAAGGTTTGCAGTCTTTCTTTGGGCAAGTAAATTTCGTCAAAAAATTCATTGCGGATTTTGCCCAAAAAGTTAAACCAATGACTGAGTTATTGAAAAAGGACGCTCCTTTTAAATGGACGAGATCCAAGGAAAGAAGCTTTCCAAAAAATTCTAGAAGCCATCGCTCAAGCTCCTGTGCTAGTCAACCCTGACTATTCCCGGGATTTCATACTATATGTTGTCGGAGAGCAAAATAGTTATGCTGCAGTTCTCACTCAAAAAGGAGCAGATGACGAAGAAAGACCCATAGCCTTTCTGAGTTCCACCATGCACAAACATGAGGAAAGGTACAACTTCATAGAAAAACAAGTATACGCCATTATGAAGTCCTTGAATAAGCTAAAACACTTCTTATCCCAAAGTCGGACGATGGTGTATGTTATTCATCCCGATGTAAGGAACTTCATAATTCAAGGAGAATTGGGTGAAAAAAGAGTTGGATGGGTGACTCGCATCCAAGAGTATGATGTAGAAATACATCCTACTAAAATAGTCGAGAGGGAGAGCTTTGTGCCAGGAATTGGCCAAGCAAGATGCAAGTGGATATGGGGAGAACCACCCCGTCATGGCAAACACAGAGCAACACCAAGACAGAGTGAGTTCGGGTTGGATCAATGACTTTGTGAGGTATTTTCAGACCGGGTCATGCCCTGAAGATATGAACGCTTCCCAGAGAAGGAGATTTAGGACCCAAGCATTGAAATATACCCTTCGAACAGAGGGGTTGTACAGGATTAACATTGATGGTGTGTTGTTAAAATGCGTTCCCGATAATGAAAAGCAGAAAGTGTTAGATGAATTTCACGGGGGTTTTTAGGGGGACATTATGCAGGTCGAACTACAGCTTTGAAGATCCTTAGAGCTGGATGTTATTGGCCTTCCATCTTCCTAGATGCGTACGGAGTGACCCAGAGGTGTGAACAGTGTCAAAGGTATGTGGGAAGAAACAGAAATGCACCCATGCCCTTAAAGCCTATTCAAGTCGAGGAACCATTCCAGCAGTGGGGGTTGGATTTCATAGGGATAATAGAGCCAAACTCATCATCAGGCCACAAATACATTCTCACTGCCACGGACTATTTCACCAAGTGGGCAGAAGCAGTGCCTACGAAGAAAGCTGATTCAGAGGTGGTGATAGAATTCATCGAAAGTCTAATCACAAGGTTTGGCATACCAGATTCTTTGATTACAGACAATGGATCCCCTTTCACTAGTGCAAAGATGATCGAATTCGTCAGTAGATATGGAATTTACCTGAAGACTTCCTCTAATTATTACCCACAAGGTAATGGATTAGCTGAGTCTACTAATAAGAATCTTCTAAGAATTTTGAAAAGAACATTAGAGGACAATAAGAAGAACTGGCACTCACTCCTGAATCAAGCCTTGTGGGCCGACAAAATCTCAATAAAAAAATCAATCAATACTTCGCCATATGCTTTGGTTTATGGCAAAGAAGTTGTTCTATCGATTCATATGGAAATACCCGCGTTGAGAATGCTAAACCAAGTCAACGAAGATGAAGGCCATCCAATGGATGCCCGAATGATGCAACTTCTACAACTTGAAGAATCTAGGGAACAGGCCTACGATCATCATCAAAAGCATATGGTAAAAATAGTCGGGTGGTTCGATAAGAAAACCACTTTCAGGAAATTTAAAACAGGTGACCTGGTATTAAAATGGAATGTCAAGAAAGCAAAGCCAGGACATCATGACAAGTTTGATGCATTCTGGGAGGGGCCATTCGAAATTGTTTTAGAAAAGCAATTCAATGCCTTCCAGTTAAAAGATCAAGATGGACAGGTTCTACCCATCACGGTGAACGCTTTTCACCTAAAATTGTATTTCCAGTAAAACTACAGATCACCATTATATGTACAGTATATTATAAGTTTTGAAGTTTTGTAAATATTTCCCTTTTTTATGGCCTAATATTTCTAGAAGACAATAAGAAGGATTGACGCTCACTCCTGGGAGGAATTTTCCCTGTTGGAATCCTTCCAAGCAAAGGAAATGGTCATTCTTCTGCTCCCGAAGTGTTCCAGCCACCTAAGAAATCCCAGCTCCCAGAATTGAATTTTTGTGTTCTTCAGACAAAGGTTAAATACCTAAGCGGTAAAAGAAAGGTTCTGATAAGGTGAAGATCACTTGTTCTCCAAAGTGCATTATTTTTCTTGTGTTTTTTTGCTCGAAAATTTACTTTTCGCAATTGTGCTGGTGACTCCATTTCCCAATGGATAAAGGCTTGGTCTCTATTTTTGCAAGCAAAAATTCCCCCGGAAGGTGCCAAGAATGTTAGTCAAAAAGTGCCTAACTACAGAAAAATAGTTGATGCACCTTTTTGCATATTTCCCAAGAAGACCAAAGTGGCCCATATGCTAAAGATCAAAGAAAAAGCAAAACACCGCAAGGAGGAAAAAGTGTCGCGATATCGCGACATGTTTCATTTTCGCGGTTCAAAGCGAAGAGAAAGAGCAATGGGAAAAAGTGTCACGATATCGCGACATGTTTCATTTTCGTGGCTAAGAGCAACAAAAAGGAGCAAGGAGGAAAAAGTGTCGCGATATCGTGACATGTTTCATTTTCGTGGCTAAGAGCAGCAAAAGAGAGCAAGAGGCAAAAGTGTCGCGATATCGCGACATGTTGCATTTTCGCGGCTAAGAGCAGCAAAAGGGAGCAAGAGGCAAAAGTGTCGCGATATCGCGACATGTTGCATTTTCGCGGCTAAGAGCAGAAAAAGGGAGCAAGAGGAAAAAGTGTCACGATATCGCGACATGTTGCATTTTCGCGGTTAAGAGCAACAAAAAGGAGCAAGGAGAAAAAGTGTCGCGATATCGCGACATGTTTCATTTTGCGGCTAAGAGCGAGGAAAAGGAGCAAGAGGGAAAAGATGTCGCGATATCGCGACATGTTCATTTTCGTGGCTAAAAGCAGCAAAAGGGAGCAAGAGGCAAAAGTGTCGCGATATCGCGACATGTCTCATTTTCGTGGCTAAGAGAAAAAGAGCAAAGGAAGAGACAAATGTCACGATTTCGTGACATGTCTCATTTTCACGGCTGGAAGTGGCAGAAGAGCAAAGCAAGGAAAGAATGTCACGATTTCGTGACATGTCTCATTTTCGCGGTGGGAGGCAACAAAGGAGCAAAGGAAGAGACGAATGTCACGATTTCGTGACATGTCTCATTTTCGCGGCTGGAAGCGACAGAAGAGCAAAGCAAGGAAGAAGAATGTCACGATTTCGTGACATGCCAGTTGTAAAGGAATAAAGTATATTTTTGGCAACTAGAGACAAGCACTAACATCAGGTGCTGATTTTTGAAGAATGGTCTATTGATTATAACCTGGCAGGTCCGTTGGATGATTGCCAATCTATCCAATCTGCGGGAAATCCGTTGTGTATTGTTAGAAACTGCAGATGATTGCTTGTAAAATAAGTAAGATGTACTTAGGAGAAGATACTCTTTTTAGGGTATAAATAGGAGTGAGTCGACCAAAAAAATGGTCGGCTCTTGGACGTTTACAAGACTGTGTGTACGTACTTCGAATACAAGCAATAAAATCACATCTCCCATTGGCTTCTGGTTCATATCGTGCAAGTGTATGTATTAATGTTCTTTATTTCTGCTCACAATATTGAATTGTAAATTGAGTCTATTCTTGTATCTGAACTTTCGCAATACATAAATCATATTGCTGGAATAAGAATCTAATATATACGCATGCTAAACGAAATATCAGAAATCATATCTGGAATTATATAATTTCTGCATTGGAATGTGTTTTTAAATGCTTTGGATAGAAGTAAGTAAATCTGTCTTTGATGTTGTCTAACTTGCACCATATAAAAGTTCTAGCTTAGGCTATATTTCCCTTATCTCTTGTTTCCCCTTTTCTCTAAAAAACTTCAAAGGAACCAGCCTTCTCTGGAGACTAGACAGATGATCTCAAGCAAGATCTGTCTATTCAATGTTGGCAAAGTCTAAGGCGCAACACTATTAACCGAAGGCAGATTTTGTTCCAACAAGTACTTTATGCATAAAGTTTTAATGCCCTCTTCTTCCTCTAGAGATCTTATTCCAACATTGAGCCTTTTTTATTTTTCTATTTCAAATTCTTTGTATATTTTATCATTGAATTCCATAGATCTGATCATTCTCCTATCTTCATTGTCAAACAGGCTCTCTAGGGTGACAAACCCTCTAGGTATATGATTATTTCTAATATGAATAACATCATGTTGATCAATTTACTCTAGATTCTCTTCTTGAACAGTAGAAAGACATGATTCTCTTACTAGAAAGTCAATGATCTATTCATCACTTTCAAAGACCTACCAAAAAATCTACTTATATGGCACTACAAGCGTGAAAATCATTTTTATTCCCTTGTATTTCTTGACGCAAATATCTACATAAGGGTTGAAGTTAGCTCCCATTGCTTCTAAAGAGTCTAGCAAAATATTCTTTTCTCAGGGAATAAATTTTATATTTAGGTCATTGAAGGATTCCATCAGATCCCATACCCTATTTATGAATACTTTTAGGTAATAGTGCTTACTGTTGCACATTTCTCTTACCTTATGGAAGATTAACTCAGAGTCGCCATATATATTTAGGATCTTAATGTCCATATTTTTTGCTTGCTTCAATCCAAGGTATATATTCTCATACTTTACAATATTATTGGTGCATGACCATGTTAACCTATATGCAAAACTCTTTATCCCTTCTAATTGGAATTGTAGTACCACACCAGCACCGACTCCATTTTTGCATATAGAACCGTCAAAGTGCATAGTCCATACTTATATCTCTCTCAGATATTGATTAGATATAGCAAGAATTTTCTTCTCTAATTCTGCAAAAATATTGTATGTGCCCATGCTTGTTCCAAACTGACTATAATTCTCTCTAAAGGTAGTTCATCTTCCAGTTCTAGTTCCTAAAATTTATCCACAATTTCAAATTCTTCAAGAAGAGTGAGTTTGCACATGTCTTTTTCAATTTTTTCCACGTGATAAGACACAAAAATTTTAGTTTTTATCCTTATCCTCTTCCCTTTTAATGGAATGACCATGATGGAATAATCCGTGTACATGCATCCAGCTAATTTTACAGTGAACTCCCTTGAGAGGCATAAACCAAAGTAGGGCTCTAGGTCAACCACTAAAATTTATTGTACTATTGTCACCTTAGGAGCTCTATGTAATCTCATTAGAACATCCTTTATTACTCCCATTATTTTTATAGGTGTTCCATCCAACTAAAGTACTCCAGGGCAAGATCGGGTATACTCCATACCCATTTCTTTACAAACTTCTTTAGGCATAACTGTAGTTGATGCTCTTGAATCTATCATACAATTTTGGACTACCCAACCTTCCATTATTAAAGATATATAGAAAGGGGGGGTTTATTCTTCAAAATAGCAATGAACATTTCTTTCTTCTTTGAGGGTATACTAAGGATTGTGGTCGTCTGCCTATCCTGTGGATACTTGTTGAGAGAAGATTTAAACAAGTCAATCTGGCTAGGAATGAAAAGGGTATCATATAAACTAGATTTTTATGGAATCCTTTTCATCTCTTCTACAATGTTGTATTCATATTTAGCCAAAGTGGTCCTCTCAAGCCTTCTTTCTAGCTCACCATATTTTCTTTTATATTGTTGAGTGGCTTCTATTCTTTATATTTTGGTAATAGGAGGGAATCTAAGCCTCTCTTGAGCCTCATATTTAGACTTCATTCAATATCCTTAAGTTTCTTTCTCAAATATCTTGGGGAGATTTTCTATCTTCTCTTTCCCTTTAGCTTGGAGAATAGAAAAAGTATCACTGCTTTGGGAAAGTGGATCATACTTTTCTGAGAAGGAAACTAGAATTATCCCATATTTTGGGGATCTACTTGCAAGGTTTTCTTTCCTGACCTTATCATAATAGCAATTAGGCCATTCTCATACAGCTTTTTCCCAACCATGATTTGGTCAGGCTGCCATAACATATTTACTCTTCCCTTTTGATTCCTTTTTGCTTGATCCATAGCTTGTTGAACATGGTTTTGGTACATAACACAAGATTGTGAATCATGAGGATCATTACATACCAAACACCAAATATTCACTATACTTGTTTTTAAATAACACTCAGGCTCTTCATATGTTGCATTTACTCTAATCCCAGTACTGTTACTAGGACTAGGTATTTGATCTTTGTTCACATATAGAAATCTCCTTTGTTGAGATCTCTACTGATCCCTTTTTTCCATTGAATTCATTCTGTTACTCAGAGTTTTCAGAGTATTTTGTATATCAATAATAGCAAAAAATCCTTGAGAGGTCTAAGAAGGAAGGGGAGGGAAAGGAACTACAACAAATGGTGTTTTCAGCTGAGGAATGGGATTCATTTGTGGAGATGGAGATGAAAAGAAAAGACGATTCATGTAAGATGAATTTATAGCTTGGATTTGGCCATTAGTGGTCTTTGAACTATAATATAACACGACTTTGGGAGGTAACCTCCCCATATTAATTAGGATATTCTCAACATGAACTACTACATTATAAACTTGTGGAAAGGTTTCCACTCTAGATTGTTGGGTTTGCAAACCTAGATCCGATCCAAAAGCTCTAATATAATACATATAAGCCAAGTATATAATTGGTCTAGCTGTAGGGGGAATTCTCTTTCATGTTCTACTAAACCTCAAATTGAAATCCAATATAGTTTCTTTTTGAGATTTTTGCATGGACGTAAACTGATTAAGCAAGGAGAAATGGTTAGTAGATTCATTAAATTCTTCCACAAAAGGCTCATCTAATGATGCCCATGAGGTGATGGTGTTATCCTCAAGAGTCCTAAACCAATATAAAATCTTCCCTTTGAAGGACAAGGCTAGGATCCTTACAATAACATCCTCTTCCTTTATGTTGTGGATTACTGCTAGATTCAAAATGTCTTGATAGTGCTCATATGCTATCTTCCCAAATCCATCATAAGTGGAAATATCCTTGGACATATCTTGGGGGATGGAATTCATATGTGCCAATCTAAGGGGACCAGCTGTGTTCCAATTGGGGTACTTCTGTAATCGCTGATTTGGGGGTACATTTTCCTGATTTTGGGCTACATTTCCTACCATATTTCTAGGTGTAGGTCCTACTATATGGGTTGTTGGATTAACTAAAGGATTTTCCTCAAAAATATCTTATTCTAAGAGTAAATATTGATTCAAAATTTTGATAACAATAGACCCTCTATAAGGTAGCTCATAATAAAGATATGATTTAGGGTTATTCCTTTTGAAATACCTGGTATACATGAAAGGACATTGGTCTAGAGGGGTAATTCTTTTCTGGGTTTAAATACTAGGGAGTCACCAGGTGAATTTTCTATTCTCCACTTAACAAGGTTAAGACAATTCACCAAATTTTGATTCCTCTCAATAGGGATAAAAAAATAAATCATATGATGGGTTTTCGTCTTCCTTGTGAACAGGTCCTATCGGGCATGCCAAAAAATTTTGGGCACCGAATTGACATCAAGTTTTACTTAAAACTGCAACTATCTATCTTTAAATTTTATATTCAGGCATACACCTAATATTCATAGCACAACACTCAGGCATTAGATGAACCAAAGACAATTTCAATCCAACCTCCAAAGTAGGTTGGTTCCTTGTCAAATTAAAATGGTGTTGACTCAATGAAAGCTCAAATAGGGTTTTTATATAAGGGTAATAAAAAGGTTTAGGGTTATAAATGTTATAAAGAAACAGTGGTTGGATAGGCTAAAAGCATAGGAAACTACAACAAAAGGCTCCCACAAACTATTTCCAATGTCCCATCACTCAAGATCAACATCACTCAAATTAATGAAACATTTACACATTAAAGCATAAACAAATATATATTACACAAAGTAATTTCAACATAAAATATTGATAATCCAAATAGAATAATAGACTAATAGTTATATTTAACATAAATAAACTTCCTAACAATACATATATAATCAAGAACAGATTTCAACTACTCTCACAACTAGTAATTCAAAAGTTGGAATGAAATAACCATTCAAGTATTTATAGAAATTCAGCTCAAGACTTCGAACCTCTCACACAAGATAATGAAGATGATAAATTTGAGTTAAAATATCAAATTAGTGCTCCTTCCATTACCTCACAAGAATATTTATAGTAGGGCAAGAAAATGCACTAGAGTTGACCCTAAAAAATGAGGTTTCAGCCTCTATTTATAGTTTGTAAATGAAAGAATATTAAGACATTACAAATATTGTATATTTACAGCTTAGTAGAGATTTTGCTGGCATTATCTTACTGGTTGGAGAGCTCCAAGAAATCCACGATGATAAATCCGCCATGGTAGAATTCATTTGCAACTTGTTGGTTTATTGGTGGCAATTAGAGTTTGAACATTTGGACACTGCACCTCGTCCATCGATAATTCTTGGAAGCTTGGCTCTATCGTAGATCTACAACCACATCTAGTTATTGTTCTTGAAAACCCTCAACGCTTCATCTTATTGCCATCCAACTGATTGTACTCTAATCTAGTGAGTTTGGACCTTTTAAGACCTTCAATAATGTTAGTAAAACTTGGATCATCGATCTTCATCGTGGATGGCTATGATTAAAAACTCCCAAGACACTCTACAAATTGGTGGGGAAAACCTAGGCACCATTTCACATTTTTAAGTTTTTGATGTCATCATTATAGCCTTGATCCTATGGAATAAAATTCTGATATAAAATAAACTAAGAGGTGAGCGGGATGCAATTCACTCATTATCCTTCCTCTTTTCTTATTTTGCTTCAAAGCAACTGAAATCTACTCCATAAAGTATGATGGCATAACCTTTGATTTGTAAATATGCAGGATCACCAATTCACACTCGGGCAAGTGCAACTCATACTTTGTTGCTATTTTGTATCGACTACAGTGTAAAACTACTTCTTGTCACCAATCCACACCCTTAGTAGTGTAAAATTGACTTTGTCACCGTTCCATTTCGGATTTTGTGTAAAATTACCCTTGTCACCAATCTACACCTTAAGCAGTGTTTTCTACTATTTGTTGCCAATCCTTAACAAAATACTCTTGAGACTAGCAGAATTGAGCTTATCGACACTTAGCCATTTTGAAACATGCATAGAAACTACACTAGATCTCCATTCTACACTTTCTTTTGCACTAACATCATCATCGATAAAAAAATTTGCGAAATCGGGACCCATTTTCAATCCACATAAAAATACGTTATAAATCGAGCAAAATTGCTCAAGGTAAAATTGCACTATGTTTTGGGTGGATTAGGAAACAGATGTTGTGGTTCCACTCCAAAATATACTAAAAAATGTGCAGAATGGGAACTTCATACCTTAGAATACATTTGCAATGCTTTCTAAGGATGTGGCCATTTTGGGCATACATTCTAGCACCTCCTGGGTGGATTTGCTCACAAAGCCATTAAAATTAGAGTCTTATCCATTGGGCATAAAGAGTCAAAAATTTATATCTTCAAAATGCTTTAAAGAATAACTTCCATATGAACACTACCCTCTACAAACTCGAGGATAAATTTTCATATCGAGACCATTCTTCATACATCCTAGAGGATAATTGTTCACATGGATAATATGCCATAAACATTAATATTTGTGCCATTCCAGCAAAACTACTCCACTGCTCCATCAAAAGCATAGCTATGTTCTCCTTATAAATCCTTCTTACAATACATGATAAAAATGCCTTCACACAAAAACTGTTGTTTCCTGTGTCTCTCTAGACTCATGAATTTATTGTTTCTTTCTTACCATGTCATATTAAATCAAACAAAAATATAAAACTTATGACTACATATGTACAAAACAAAAATTTCTAAGCTTGTGCCCCTTCAGGATCCACAACATCTCTTTTTGACTCTTCTTGTTGGGCTTCATCATCTACATTATCCCCTTCTTACTAAGCTTCTTCCTTTGGAGAATATTGCTCTTTGTTTTCCTCTTCAGCATTATCACCAAATAGCTGCACCATCAGCTTCAAACTTTGCAGGGCTTATTTCCAGGTTGCTTCTGAGGGGTTGGAAGTTTTATTTAGCTATTTATAAATGTACTGGAGTTCACCAATATCTTCATAGTAAGAAGCACTTCCTATGTTTACCAAGTCTTCCATGAGGTCTCTAAGCCTAGTAAAATAAATGATCTTTTGTGAATCCTGCTCTTGGTCAATTGGTTCCTCTAAAGCATCAATTTTAGACTTATATTGTAAGCTCTCTCCAATACTTTTCTTGATTTCTTCAATTGACAACAAGCTATGATCTTCCATTCATAACCCTCCAAAACTAATTTGAATCATTTCCTTGTTAACATCCACTACATCCTTGATTACTCCTTCAATATTGTCATGCAATAGCCAAGCCTTTTAGAGTGCTCTGTTCTTTTTCACTATAATCCTGGCAGCAACTATAGCAATTTTCCACTCCTTATTAGGGATTGGCTTAGAAGAATTACTGAGTCTACTATCCACCAGTCTATGAATTTGCTCAGCATGAATCACCATAGGTTGTATCTCTCTAGTGATTTTATCTAGATCCTTTTGCATATTTTGGAGTAGGTGGTTGGCATCATCTAAGTAATCAATAATAAGCTGTGACCCTGAGTATTTCTCTAGCACTTTAGAAAGCAATTCCTTTCTCACTTTCTTGAGTTCAGCCTTAGAAAAACCAGAATATTTAGCCTTTTCAATCTAAATTTGTTGCTTCAAAATTTATATCTCCTTAGCTTGCTCCTCATTATTTTTATAGTGATCTGCAATCTGCTCCTTGAGCTTATTAGCTTCTTGAAACTTCTCTTGCTTGCTCTTAGCTTCTTTTCTTAGAGCTTTCTCCACTTATTTTTTATTATTGACAGTTTTTTGAAGCTTTTCAATTTGCTTTTCCAACTTGTCCACCTTTTATTTGAATATATAATTTTTTACATAAAAGGTTTCTAATTGGGCTCTGGCGATGGCCAATTTGGCATCTTTTCAATATCTTCTGTGAACTCTTCTATTTGATAATATTGGGCAGTCATCTCAGTTTTAGGATTCCTCACAAGGGGAATTATGGATCTAGATGTCCTTTACCTTGAAACTGGATCAACAAACATATTTCTTCTCATGGTGGCCATCCTATTAGAAGGCTTGGACAACATTTTTTCCCAAAAATCATTGATTTTATATGTAACTTCCTACTCTTTCTATAAAATTGCTTGGGTAGGGTAAATTGTAGCAAGAGAAGAAGACAAAAGGAATGTAAGAGAAGAATAAATCGTTCATAATATTTGTGTAGATGTAGTTACAACCGAATATATTACCATAGTGGAATCCGTGACCACAAACATTATTGCAATTGGTAAACTTATGGAAACTGAAGGGAGACTCACAGATGGGTGAGGGGGTGAACTGGAAATAGTTTGCTTCTCATATGATGGTGGTGGTGGTAATGGTGAAGTTGTAACTATTGGGAGATGATGAAATGAAAATATTAGGTTATGAAACAAGAACTTGAGGTGATGAATAAGGAATTCGTTATGACCTTGGGGTAGACGGATTGGTTTGTACCTCAATAGTGACTACTAAAATAAGAGGTGAACTATGAGGTGGAGAAGGTACCTTTGTTACAACTTATTACTCATAAATGGAAGGATATTTCCTTGGGGAATCTAGAGGAGGAAGAGGAGAGGAGGGATTAGAGACCATACCTTCACTTAATGATGTAGGGTTTTCTATAACTATCTCTATGATCTGCTACTTTTCTTTTTGTATTAATTCTTTAGAAGCTAGAACAGTTGTTTTCTCAATTATATCCTCTTTATCCAGCCTCTACTTCTTTTAAATATCTTTCTCAATTCTTTCTTGGGCCCTTTTGGATTTCTTGTGAAAACTTGAAAGGCAACTTTCTCACTTTATTTCTCTTCCTCAAACAACCCTTCCTGTACTGTTTCCTCTAGCAATAGCTACTCAGAAATGGGATTTAATTCCATTGTCGCTGCAATGGTGAAACTCAGAGGTGTAAACCTAAATTTCTCATCCTTTTCATTCCAATCTACGTCTGTGTCTGGAATTTGTGCACCCAGGGCTAGGCGCTTAGGCCTTTTGACTATTTTTATAACTGGTGCACTAATAGTCCTCTCATCAAAATAGTGCATTTTACTCATAAACTATGCTCCATTTGGAAAATTCTCTATTTTCTCAGTTGAAGGCTGAAAAAGGCTTCAAGACTTTAACAACAGTTAATGGAGTATCAATTTCTTCTTCCTAAACTTACTCTTCTACAAGTGGGGATGGGGAGTCAGATCCAATTTGTGTCATTTTGTATATTAACACTTTATTCCTTGTCTTTGGGCCTCCAAGTTTTGACATGTTTGTCATAATTTTTAGAGAATTCACCATCCATTTTAATCCCAAACCTAGATTTTTCTTTACCAGTCTCAATTCTCATCCTCCACCAATATGATATTTTGGCTTCATTCCATTTCTCATTTTTCTTCGGTTCCTCACCAGTAGGTTCCTAAGGCTGAGGGTCTTCTTTCTTATCTATTTTTTCCTTGATATCTTTGATGGTAGACTCCTTCAACTGATGTTTTACATTGTTTTCTGGGTCAAAATCCATAATTTGGTCATAAAAGTCTAACCATGGAGGAATTTGATCCATTTTAGAAACATTCCTCTCTAACAGAGTAGTTTCTTTGTTATTCTTGCCTTGTTCAAAATGGGGCCTAGATCTCTTCTCAAAGTTTTAGGCCTTTCCTCCATTTAAGGATATATTTATTTTATATAATATATCATCTGGATCATCAATCCATATTTGAGGAATGTAGAACAAACCCAACCTATCTAGGTATTGGTAAATTTATTCACCCTACCACTTCTTTGTAATAGTTATATCACTAACATTTTGGTAGGTCAACATAGATCTCCTCTTTTTCCCAGAGCTATAGTTCAAATCTATATATTCTGCTTGCCTCAAATATTCTAAGGCAAATAGCCTCTCTGTGACAAAGTGAGGTAGCAGAAAAGGCTTACCCATAAAGCCATATAGTCTAATGACTATGCCCTCTGTTAGGAGATACCAGTCTCCTTCCTTTGCACCTGATGCTCTCAATATTTTCTCAATCAGAGGTGGTATCCTAAGGCAAACTCCATACATTATTTTCAATACTGGCCCTAAGAATTCCAAATTAAACTTGTAAAAAGACTCAATGCTTCTGAGATGATTAGTCCAGTAATAAATTGGCAAGGGTTCTCTTTCATTGGTCTTGTCCTTGATTGAAATCCAGGGCATCATACCTCTTACAACAACAAAAAACATCCAGATCAGGCTTGAATAATGTCAAAAATAAGGTGTATCAGAGCTTCTTTTTAGTGCTTCTAATTTCTCATGTATTCCCTAGGTAAGGAAAGCCAACAAGTAAAAATAGATAACCCTAATGTCCCTTTTAGCTATGCCTTCCTCATACATCCTTTCATTAGAAATGCAATATGCAATGGCTATTTGCCAACCCTGCACCATTTTATTAGATTCTAGACCATCCAAACAAGCCAACATAGAATATAGCTTCGGGTGTTCAAACCGTTCAATAGCAATTGGGACCTAGGGTAATCCCTTTCTGGACCTAGTGTCCTTGAACTATTTATATACCTATTTTCTTGAGGCTGATTCAGTCGCCCTTCAAAGTGTATGAATTCAAAAATACTTTTTAATAAGTCGATCATTACTATGTCTACCAATCACCTAGTTTTGTCCACATGGTTGTCCAACTCTACTCCTATTGTCTATACTTATGTAAGTGCTTTGTTTGGATCCATTTTTACCAACAACAACTTATATTTTATCTATAGAATTTGTAGGTAATGCTTCTGCTATCATTATGCTCTTCTTTTCTCAGTGAAAATTGTTATTTTCAAATGGATAGAATTATGTGCTTTGATCCCCCTTTAATTTTTGGTACTTGCATGTCCTTTGTCATTAATGTGGCTGATGCGTGACTTTCGCATTGGCACACTTCTCATTTCAACCTTTATTACTTTTGGTGGCTTGGAGGTGGCATTCCGACCTCTGATTGATTAAAATTCAAATGTGCTTCAACCCTTGTGGTGTCACTTTGTCCTTTATCTTTTGAGCATCAGAAAATCAATATTTATTATGGACCTCTTGCCCTTTTCTAAGTGATACAATGTGGAATTACTGCCCTGCTCAAATGTAGACTTGAAAATGATGGATTGGCGATGCTTCCTTATTCCGCACAACTTAACTTTGAATTGCGACAGATTAGGAACTTCCTCATTTCACACATCAAAAGTCTCAAAACCCAGCGGATTGGAACCCGCTCATCATTCTGCTAGCATCGTGGTCCATTTAAGTATGGAAAATAGTGCATGTTACATTCTGCTGAAAATGTAGTTCATTTAGGTGCACATTGGAATCCGCTCGTCACTCCATTGGTATGATGGTTTATTTGACTGCAGATTAGAGCCCAATGATATTTCCACTTTGTACTTAGTGTATTCGAGTGTGGAATAGGCATTTGCTACATCCTATAGGAACACTTAGCCAATTTTACAAAATTTTCTCTCTTTTTACACAATATACTATTATAACAAAACTTAATAGAAAGTGCAAAAAGAAAGGAATATGATACAATGTATGTACATATATTACAATGAGCTTATATTTCAATCAAATTAGAGTTTAATATGAAAACCATTAATCGGGATTGGTTGTATGTTTCTCTCTAGATTTTCAAGTTGGAAAACATTGGTTTCTTTGACATTTATTATCTTGAAAGGGCCATCCTAGAAGAAGTTAAACTTCTGATGGTGACCTAGTTTTGCTCTTTCGACATTCCACCTAAGAACTGAATCTCCAACATGGAAATTTTGAACCATACCTTTTTATCAAACCATGCCTTGATGTATACAAAATGCTTCTAAAAATTTTCATAGGCCTGAGCTCTCCTCTCTTTCAACTGTAGTAGGTGTTTCAGCCTTGTATCCACTGGATTTTCCTTTGATTCTTCTTCTGAATTTATCAGTTTGAGTGCAGGAATTTCTAAATGGATAGCTAACACTACCTCTTTTCCATATACTAGAACATAGGCGGAAGTATTGATGGACTTTTTGATAGTAATCTTATCTGTCCATAAAGCTTATTCTAGCATTAGGTGCCAACTTCTTTTATTTCCTTCTAGTGATCTCAAAATCCTTAACATATTTTTATTGGTAAACTCTACAAGTCTATTCCCTTAAGAGTAATAATTTGAATTATTCTTAATGGTTATGCCATACTTATTGGTAAACTCAATATATTTAGATCGTATAAAGGTTGGCCTATTGTCACTCACCACGGCTTCCAAAACTTCAAACCTCGAAATTAAACTTTCCATAAAATTGATCACAACTTCTTGATCTGATTTCTTGGTAGGAATAGCCTCTAACCATCTAGTGAGGTAGTCTATGGCAGTTAGGATATAATTGTGCTCTGCTGAAGAATGAGGATTGATGATCCCTATAAAGTCCAATCCCCATTATTTAAAATTCTCCTCAACTTGTATTGGATTGAGGGGGAATGAAGCATTTCTTATCCTCCCTACATGCCTTTGATATTTGTCACAGGCTCTAGTGACTTTGAAGGTGTCAACAAATATAGTAGGCCAATAATAGCCTACTATTATGATTTTCAAAGTTGTAACTCTTCCTGAGAAATTTCCTCCAGATTGTCCTCCATGGAACTCCTCAATGACCTTTTTTTGTTGATCATATTTTAAGTACTTAAGTGATATCGTGATAGTTTTTCTTTCTTGCTCAACATGTCGCGATATCGCGATAGTTTTTCTTTCTTGCCCAACATGTCGCGATATCGCAACAGTTTTATTCCTTGTGATTTTCTTTTGATTTTTAGTATATGGGCCACTTCGATCTTTTGGAAAATCACTGTACATACTCTAAAGAACCTCTTAACTCCTGTCCATTGCATCAATCGATCTGTCTGACTATGTTGACAACAATGACAATACTGTTGCTGCACCTTGCTCATCAATTTTTGTTTAGATATTTATTTTATATATATTCATTAATGCATTATGAGTGTGTCTTTGTAGGTTTTGACAAGTTATAAAATGTAAAGTAGGGTTTTTCATCAACCTCCATCATATTTTCTTCTTAGAATTACCTTTATCTCTTATCCTATCTTTCTCCTTAATATTTTTTATGATATTCACACCGAAAGTCTCATGGATATATTTTAACTCTATAAATATTTGTACAAACTGTTGTATTAGATGACCTAATCTTCAAACTTAGCTTAGAAGTTTCCTAAGGAAGGTGGCGAGAATGGAAACCAAATAAATATGGACAAATCAAATCGACCAACCGTAATTTAATGCATTAATTTTGCATGTCCTCTCAAGCTACATAAAATTAAATTCAAGGATTTGGAAAGGCATTTCGCCATTTGCAAACTTGCTAAAAACTATTGAAGAAGAAAGCATAGTGAGGAAGAAGTTTTGAAGCGATCAGAAGAGGTTCAAAGTCTGTGTACCTGATAATTCATAATGACCCCAAAGAAGGCGAAGAACCATGTAGCATCTACCTCATCACCCTGACTACTTCGGTAATAAAAATAAGGGAGGAGAACAATGTTGGTTTTATCGACAGAGACTCCCGAATTGCAAATACAATAATAACATGGAAGGACCCGGTGGAGATTCAGAGCAATATAAAGAACTGGGTAGTGACTAGGGTTTCTACGTTCTCTCTGTATATGTTTGCATACCATTCTTTCTTGTACTGGTATGCATATATTCCTGTTCATCTCTGCCCAGAATTGGTAAGGGCAATTGCAAATTTCTATGATTAAAAGGAGAGAAAGGTTAGAGATTTTTTAGGTAAGGTTCTATTTTATCTGTCCAAAGATGCTTTTGTTTCTGCTTTTGCTATGGGTCGTGTCCCTCTCGTAGAACATAAGAATTTCAACCCCTTAGAACAGGCTACATATTTCAGCTCGTCTGAAAAGGTGAGGGATTTCCTAGCCACTCAGCTAAAAGATCTTCCAGAAGGGGTAAATCCACCAGAAACCCCAATTGACATGGCAACTTTTAAAAATCCTAAACTATATTCCATCCTGGCCATGATTGCTGGACTAAAAAATGATGAAAAGGTTCAGAAGTTGTAGGTGGTTGTAGCAGAATATTTATCGAACCCCAGAATGTATGATTCGACTATTATGAGCAGGAGTGTGAGACCTATTTTCTTTGACTGACCTGAGGTTTTTAAGTGCATAAATTCATGAGGGTTTGGCGGCATTGAAGGCTGGAACCCAATTTTCTTTCAGATACACTTCATATTTGATGTGGTTATTCTTTTATTTTATGTCTCAAAAGTTAGCTTTCATTTCAAAGAATGTAAGAATGAGAAGGGAGAAATTTTGCCAGTATATGAATGGACTAATGTGTTATATAAATCTGAGTCATATTATGATTTCAATAGGGAATTTTTGGGCCTTGCACTAAAAATCATATATGGAAAAATAACAAGATTGACCCCCAAAGCAGAAAAGGTATTACAATCCAAGTTTGTAGAGGAGGGGGATTGGTTTATCCTATCACAAGGAGTATGCATCAGATTGTATGGGTTTATAGATAAAACCTTTTTACTTCCTCATTATGTGACTAGCAGAGTCTTTGCCTTAGAATATGTTAGGCAAACAGAAAACATTAATGTCAAATTTGGGACTGGAATTGGGAAAACCAGTACCTATAATATGCCCTTTAGTTTTGAAGGAATTACTATTTCAAATAAGGGGCAAAATGAACAGATAGCAGAGTATTTGAGAAAATTGGGTCTTATTGAGATTTTGCAAAGATGGAAATATGACCCCATGAACAGGTTTGCTAAGAGACAATCTATTTTGAATAAAACACATAAAAATGAATTTCATGTTAAATTTAGGGATGGTATTGAAGAAAATAGGAATAACGCAGAAGATGAACCCCTTGAGTGGCACATAGAAAAGATGGAGCCTTTGCCTCCTTGGAATGATTTTTACGAAGTAATTATTCAGTTTGACCCAAAAAATATAAAGGCTCATCAGTTGATAGAGGGCAAAATCACCAGGATTCAGAAGAGTAGACCAGATTGGGATGTGGTAAAAATTTAGGAATGGGGGTAATGAGAGTCCAGACAAATTTGATTTCATCAAGATACCCCACCAAAAATGACAATCTATTCGAAACTCGGTATACCGAAAACCATGACTCCTGGGAAGGAAGTTTTCCTGTTAGAATCCCTCTAAGCATAGGAAGTAGTCATTCTTCTACTCCCAAAGTATCCCAGCCACCTGAGAAATCCTAGCAACCCAAAGCTGTTAGAGGAAAAGAAATTGCAGAGGCTCAAAATCTTCCCCTTGTTCAGACCAAACCTAGGACATCTAGGAAAATATCGATAGAAGAGGTTTTTACTAAAGAGCAAGGAAAAACTTATGGTTCGAAGGCCGCCCAAATGATGTTGAAAATGGGTTATGATGGAAAAGGGCTAGGCAAAGAAGGACAGGGGAGAGTTGAACCTATTCTAATCCATCAAAGATAGAAGTGTCTAGCACTTGGGGCAGACACTTTGACGTCCATACATCATTCCTTAAAAATTGTAAAATTCGTTCCACCTGCGGACTCGGGTACAGAATCTGATGAACCTATAGCAGAAAGAATGAGAAAATTGAAAATGATGGCTGATAGAAGAAAAGACAAAAATATTATTCAAACTTCTTCTAGTGATCAAGAGCCTCAAGAGACAGGAGACAACTCAGGAAAAGGGATTCAAGAAAGTGAACAAGCCCAAATGACTGAAGAAAACTCTAATGCAGATGCTCAAGAAGTTGAGCATGAAAATTTACAGAAGGAAGTCCCATGCGGCCCACCCAGTTCGGCTCAAGAGAGCCAAAAGAGTGAAAATAAAAAACAAATTTTGGTTAAAAAGGAGATCCTGACGGTAGGAGAGCAGCAGGAGAAACAAATTATAAACTTGGATGAAAGTGCTGAGGAAAAGAAAACTCCTGATAAAGACAAAATGCAGAGTGAAGAAATGATCGTCAGTGAACATGAAGAAGAAGAATAACACCAACAACAAATCCAGCCAAAAATAGGTATGTTTTCTTTAATTTTTTCTTTTCATTCTCCTACTCATTCCCATTGTAATTCTCCCTCCTTTTCTAAAAATCAGCAAAAGTATACTGTTCTTGCCAAAAAATTACCTTGTTCTCCCAGAAATGGCAACATTTTTCTAGAATCTGCTAAATGTTGGATCCGTAGCTGCTCCCATTCCTTTTCTCCCCAACATTGACATCTCGGTGACTGGAGTTACAACTTCTCAAGGGATTGAGTCACACTCCACCATGGCCAAGATTGAAAATCTAAAAAAAGTGAGCAAGAATGCTTTAGATTGGTGGAATTCACATTCAGCTGAGGATTCTAAAGCACCGGCTACTGTAAGAGAAATCATTGCTTTAGACCCAGCTAATATGCAGACGAAGAAGTTGAAGTTAACTCCCATTACTAAGAAATCAAAGGGAGAAATGACTATGGAAGATTACCAGGTAGAAGAGATAACTGAAGATATATCTCAACTGCCTATGCAAGATGAGTGGGTGAAAGCCCAAGCACATTTTGGGACCATATACTTACAAGGAGGACATTATCAAGAAATGTTTTTTTAAAGAAAAAGAGAAGAGGAAGGAATTAGAGGTTGTAGTGAAAGAACCAAAAATAGTAGAGAAGGCTCTTACTATGGAAGCTAAAAAATGGGAGGGTAAATTCAGTGCTGCTACCAGTGAAGTAACAAAATTTAAAGAAAAGTTGAGTGTAACAGAAGCTCAAACTTAGGCATTGAATACACAAATACAGTAGCTACATCAACAGTTGGAAGAACAACAAAATACTCCTTCCATATTTTCAAAAGATAAAGTAAAGATCATGAGGAAGGAATTGTTAAAAGATTTGTTATCTATAGTATTAAAGGCTAAGCCTTTATTATTGTATTTAGCTAAAGTAAAGAAAACTATCGAAGTAGTAAAACAGGAATTTGGAGCTGCCGAAGCATTTTTATTGAAAAGAGAAGAGGCAGCTACTAAATTTTAAATTTTGTCAGAGAAGATGCCAGGAAGCTTGGAAGCCAAGCTCAGAAGCGAAGCTTGGTCTCAAGCTAAAATCATAGCAAAGAACTTCTTTAGAAAGTTTAAATTGATAGCATAGGGAAATAAGTTTCTGCATGAGCTTGAAGATGAAGTGAAAGGATTGCTCCAAAATCTTGATTTGGCTATCCATAATGGGCTTCCTTACCTCTGGGATGATGGTTCAAAAGTATTGAATGAAGATGTCCTTTCAGCATCAATAAAATATTTTATTGAAGATGAAACAGACATAGACGGCTGGTAGGAACCCATAGAAGAAATGCAGGTCATGGAGATGATCCAAAGGCTGACATAGATTAAAGCCTATTTACAAGAACTAATTTTAAGGCAAAATATCATTTATTATGATAAAGTGGAGGAGTTGCAATATGTATATCAACTCTTCATTGATTCTTCTAATTTAGAATATGAAGACTGGGACCGAGTTTGCAAAACTTATCAAGAGATACTTACAGCCATGGACAAAATCAGAAGATCTAAACATCAGGGTCAACAACTAGCAGCTAGAGCTGGGATCAGCTCTCAGAATTGAATTTTTTATGTTCTTCAAGAAAAGGTTAAATCCCTAAGTGGTAGAAAAAGGTTTTGGTAAGGTAAAGATCACTTATATTCCAAAAGTGCATTCTTTTTCTTTTATCTTTTCTTTTTCACTTTAAATTTTACTTTTCGCAACTGTGTTGGTGACTCCATTTTCCAATGGATGAAGGCCTGGTTTCTATTTATTTTTGTGAGAAAAAAATCCCCCGAAAGGCACCAAGAATGTTAGTCAAAAAGTGACTAACTACAAAAAATGGCTGATGCACCTTTTTTTGCATATTTTCAAAGAAGACCGAAGTGGCCCATATGCTAAAGAACAAAGAAAAAGAAAAATACACTAAGGAAGAAAAGTGTCGCGATTTCGTGACATGTCAAGTTTTCGTGGCATAAAGAAACAAAGAGGGAAAGCAGAGGAAAAAGTTGCAATTTCATGACATTGCCAATTTTTGCCAAGACCGTCAATAAAAGGGTAGAAGTCAGGGAGAATGTCGCGATTTTGAGACATGGCTTATTTTTGCCAGAAGAATAGAAAAATTGCTAAAGAGACTAAAAGTGTCACGATTTCACATGTCCCTTTTTTGTGGCCAAAAGCAACAAGAGAAAGCAAAGAGGCAAAAGTGTCGCGATTTCGTGACATGTCGCATTTTCATGGTCAAAACCAAGACAAAGAGCTATGGAAGCGAAAGTGTTGCGTTTTCATGACATGGTCAATTTTTGTGGTGCAAATAGAAGAATCAGGCTGAAGACATAGAAATGTCACGATTTCATGACATGTTACATTTTCGTGACAAAAGAAGGGTAGACAGGCATAGAAATAAGAGTGTCACGATTTCGCAACATGTCTGGTTTTCGCTAAAAAAATAGAGTATATTTTTAGCAACTGGGGCATGCACTCGCATCAAGTGCTGATTTTTTAAGAAAGGTCAGTTGATTATAACCTGGCAAGTCCACTGGATGATTGCAAAAAAATAGGCTCATCTAAATTTAGCCAGAAGGAAATCTATCTAATCTACGGGAAATTCGTTGTATATTGTTAGAAACCACAGACAATTACTTGTAATTGATTGAGGAAATTAAATGTACATAGTAGAAGATACTCTTTTTAGGGTATAAATAGGAGTGATTCAACCATGAAAAAAAGGTCGGCTCTTGGACGTTTATAGACTTGATGTACATGTACTGGATTACAAGCAATAAGAGATATTCTTCCTCTAGCTTCTGAAATTTTGTATGCGAGTGTATGTATCTGATGTTTTAACTTTTATTCATTCTAAGTTTTATAATGTATCCATTCTAAAATTTGGACTGTGCACGTATAAACCTTATTTCTAGAGTTGAATATTAAAGATATTTACATATATTTTAGATGAACATCTAAAATCGCACTCAGGAATTCATGTTTTCTTTAGGAAGATGTAAAGAAAACTCTGAAGGTAGTAATATGCATCATCATTTTTTGTTGTTGTCTAATATGTATCATGAGAAAAGTTCTAGCTTGGGCTATATTTCCCTTATCTTTTGTTTCCCTTTTCTCTAAAAACTCAAAGGAACCAGCCTTCTCTGGAGATTAGACAAAAGATCTCAAGCAAGGTCTGTCTACTCAATTTTGGCAAAGTCTAAGGCGCAACACTATTAACCGAAGGTAGATTTTGTTCCAACAGACACCTTCAGGACAGCATCCAAACAACCAATGACACCTTCAAGACAACATCCAGCCAACCAAATGTAGGTTTCACTAACAATTTGGGAAACAATTATTGTAATCGTCAATATTATAATTTTACCTTGTTTCAATTAGTCAAAAATAACCAGAGTTATAATTTAAACATTTTAAAAATTATAATATGTTCAATTACAATTAGTTTTTAAATTTTTTCTCAATTTACCATATGTCTAAATGCTTTAAACTCTTTAACAATTATAATATGTTGAAATACAATTAATTTTTTAAATTTCGTTCAATTTACCAAGTTTCTAAATGCTTGGCTGAGCTATGCCATCTGCTACATCTTTAGACAACTTGAAACATCTTTTATAATTAGTATTTTCTAGATTTTTGTCTTTAGATGTGTCTTGTAGCTCTGTCTATCTGACCCATGTTATCTATATAATATATTTAATACATAGGAATAGCAATAACAAGAGTGAGGGCAAGGTATTATTTCACGAGAATGCTTGCAATTTTCAATGGGTATCTCAAGAAAAACTTGAGGAGCTTATTAGCAAAAATCTGGCCCCATGTTTTCATAAAAAAAAAATTTGATTGGTTGAAAGGGTGTTGAAAGGTCCCTGAACCTTGTACAAGAGGTATTACATGATTTCCAAATCGACCAAGGTGGTCCAAGAGCTAAAGATCAAAGAATGAGCAAAGCGCCACACGAGGAAAGGTGTCGCGAAATCGCGACCAGTTTGGAAATGATGTCACAAAATCATGACATGTTGCACCGTTGCACCCAAGAGAGGAAGAGATGTCATGAAATCGCGACAAGAAGCGACACCGGAGCCGAAGGAGAGAAAGTGTCATGAAATCATGACATGTTGCAAGGTTGCTGCCAGAAGAGAAGAAGTGTCACGATATCGCGACATGTTGCAAGGTTGGTGCCAGAAGAGAAGAAGAGTCATGAAATCGTGACAAGCATCGTTATCACGACCAAAGAAGAAAAAGTGTCATGAAATCATGACAGGTTGCAAAAACGCGGCCGAAGGGGAAAGGTGTCACGATATCGCGACATGTTGCAAATTCGCGCCCGAAGAGAAGAAGTGTCGCGATATCGCGACAAGTTGCAAATTCGCGCCCGAAGAGAAGAAGTGTCGCGATATCGTGATATGCTGCAACATCGAGGTCGAAGAGAAAAAGTGTCGCGATATCGCGACATGTTGCAAAACCACGGCCAAAGATAAAAGGTGTCGCGATATCGCGACATGATGCAAAACCGCGGCCAGAGAGAAAAGGTGTCGCGATATCGTGACAAGAAGATACATCGCAGCCGAAGAGAAAAGTTGTCGTGAAATCATGACAAGATGTGTCCTCACCGTCAAAGAGAAAAGGTGTCACGATATCGCGACACCTTTTCTCTTTGACGGTGAGGATGCATCTTGTCACGATTTCACGACACTTTTTCTCTTTGGCTATGGTCTGTTAATTTTCTCTGTATTATTATTTAGATAACTAAACTATACAAAAGAGGGAGAAAAAGTTGGACCAAACTTAAATTTGCTAAGGGTATTTGGTGATTTTATGCGTAAATCTTTACTGTTAATCTCAAGGGAAGAGTTTGAATATTCTTGACTGCTACAAGTATAAGAATAGGGATGAAGGAAAGAAAAGAGGACTTGATAATGAGTTTGCAACAGTGGTGGATGGATCCTTTATTTTGTAACTGGATTGTGTGTTATTGAGGGAACACGTTTCTGCCTCTAGAGAACTCCATTTTTGGGTTTGGCCTACTCAATTTTTTTTAATAATAATTATTTTGTGAGCTACAGGGTGCATCTTGTTTTTCAATGGGACTGGAGCTGGTATGTGGGGCTTTCTAAGTCCCAATACTCAGTTTTTGGGTCCACCTAAAAAACATTAGTCATTATTTGTACAAGCAAGCAGAGAATTGATTGATCTTACTGTGTAATATGTTTCCACGAGTGTCTCATTGACTAGAGCCATGAATAAGGGACTAGAACTGCATATTGAAAGACCTGCATACTAAACTATTTCCTGAAAGACCTTTTTGACTCGTCAAAATGTTTGCTCCAATTAGTCTTGGGAAAATAAAAGAAGCAAAAAATCACTTGGAAGACCAAAAAAAGAGTATCTTGATGCTCAAGGCCCAGCAAAATGTTGAAGATTTGTATAGGTTTGTTGATTATTCATTGTTTGTTATATCTTTTGTAATCTTAAATGATCCTGAATTCAAAAACTTAGATAGTATTTAGGTTATTTGATCTTCTTGTTTAAGGTCTGAAACCTTATTTTTGGAACCATATTTGAAGTGTAAATCTTATTATTTGATATTTATTGTAAAAAAATTGGGGTCCCTTTCAAAACCACTTCTTCTACCTTAATAATAAAAAAAAACTTAAAATACTAGATGACCCTAAAATGTGAAGATTTTAACTTTAAATTAGAGATTGAGATTGCAAGTAGTAGATGAGATTACGGGAATCGCAAGAAAGTTGGAGCGAGAGAGACTAGTGTGTTTTTAAACTACCGAAGGCTATAAGTCGCTAGCAAGGTAAAGTGACTCTCAAAGTCACTCAATGGCAGAGCAATACTGGGAGTTTCTGGCTGGCTAGAGCGACTCTCAAAGTTTCTCGCTGGCTAGAGTGACTCTTGGGGTTGCTAGCAAACTGAGCAACACTTGGAGTCACTCTTGGGCCTGAGCGACACATGTAGTGGTTCATGAGTTGAGTGACTAAAGTTTCTAAGTGGATGAGGAGCGATGTAAGGGAGTTTGAAAGTTTAAATAAATGAGAGCCCACTTTGACTTTGTTGAAATGGTTCAAGCCTTGGAATCACCACGACAAAGAGGAAAAATTGCAGATCACATGAAAATGAAGTGATGCCAAGGTTCACTAGGGGAAAATAGTGACAGGGGGTTTTATCGTTTTCACCAATGAGGGAGAGAAATACAGAATGAGCTCACCAACTTGAATGATGAAAATATTAACTAGATAATCGACCCAAATTTAGATTTATCTTCGAAAAATACATGGAGATACATATTAATAACAAAAAAATACCCCAGGATTACAATGTGACATCCACTGAGGGATTACACATCTATATAAAATGTAGGATAAAATTAAAATGAGGAGCACATCGAATCTACGATTCGGTGCTGCAGTCTTCTTTGTTGATGCTCTTCTCCCACTAATCTGCTCTCTTCTACTGCTCCACTCTTCTACTATAAAATGCCAAAAAAAATAATATATATAGCTGGGCTTGGAATATGAGGTAGGAAACCACCCAAATACCCACATGCAGGAATTAACTATAGTGTCAAATCACTTCAGAATGTGAGAAATCTCTTTATCGCTGAACTAGACGAGCGATTCATAGAATCATTCTTATCCTGAGTGATTCTCAAGATCGTCGCAGCTAGCAAGCGATTCCCGCTCTCGCTTATTTCCTGAGTGACTCCCAGGATCACTGCAACAAATGAGTGAATATTAGAGTCGCTCATCACCTAAGCGACCTACGACTAGGGTGAAATTGGATTCATTTTTCCTAACACCCTCCTTTAAACCTGATTTCACAAGTACTTTGATGCTGAACTGCTCATGCAATTTTTTGAAGTCTTCCTCCTTCAAAGGCTTTGTGAAAATGTCAGCTACTTGCTCTTTGGACTTACAAAACAATAGTTGGACTTCACCCAAATTCACTAGCTCTTTGTTGAAGTGATAACTGATGTCGATGTGCTTCATTCGCCCATGGAACACTGGATCCTTTGACAATGCTATGGAAGAATTGTTGTCACAAAATATAGTTGTTGCGCCTTTCGGTGGATGGTTCAGTTCAACCAAAACCCTTTGTAGCCATACTGCCTGACATGTGGCTGACATGGCGATGACATACTCGGCCTCAACAGTGTATAATGCAATAATCAGTTGATTATTGGACGACCATGATACTATTCCTAATCTGAGATGGAAATCATAGCCGAAAGTGCTCTTTCGATCATCAGTGCTGCCAACCCAATCACAATCTGTATAGCCCACCAGTTCAAGCTGATCTCATCTGGCATAGAAAATTCCATGGTTTCATTTCTCATTGACATAGCATAGGATCCTCTTGCTTGCTTTCCAGTGTGTGTCCTTTGGAGTCTCCATAAATATGCTAATCAAGTTGACTCAAAATATCAAATTTGACCAATTTGTAGTCAAATACATGAGACTACCAACCAAATGCTTAAACATATTTGGATCAAAATTCCTGTTGGAATCCAACTTGCTTAGTTTTAGTCCTGTAGCAACTGGTGTGATTGCAGGTTTGCTATCCTTCATCTTGAACTGCTTTAGGACATCTTTCGCATACTTACCCTAATAAATGAATATGCCATCTGCTGATTGGTCAACTTCTATATCGAGAAAATACTTCATTAGCCCTAAGTCTGTCATCTTGGACTCCTTCATGGCTGTTCTGAACTGGTCGAACAGTATATCACTATTGCAAATATAAATATAATCATCCATATACATGAAGATGGTTATCAACTTCCCCGCAACATTTGTCTTCAAGTACATGGTGTGCTTGTATGGGTATTTTATGAACCTGTTATCTTGAAAATAGCCATCAATCTAGCTATACCATACCTTGGGTGCCTGCTTCAACCCATATAGGACCTTCTTCAATTTTAGGACCTTGCCCTCATGTCTTTCCTGCTCATGCATGGTGGCTAGTCTATATAGACCTCCTCTTCCAACACACCATTGAGGAAGGTTGACCTGACGTCCATCTAGTAAACAATCTAGCCCTTCTGAGTTGTCAGTGCCAGGGTCATCTTAACTGTGTCAAGTCAGGCTATAGGTGCATACACCTCATGGTAGTCAATTTCTAATTTTTATTTATAGCATTTCACCACTAGTATGACCTTATGTCGATCATCTTCTTGGGTATTGAACTTGGTTTTATAAACCCATTTCACCCTGATGCTCTTCTTCTCTGCTGGGAGATCCACCAAATGCCATGTCTCATTATTCTTAATGGCTTCTATCTCTTTATCCATCGCCTTCACCCACTTCTCATTCTAAATTGCTTCTTAAAATGAAATTGGATCACACTCAATAAAAAATACAAAGTCAAAATGTTTCTCATCTTCATGATTTTGGGTTACCTCGTATATTTCTTACAAGCTCCTCATCTTCACGAGTGTCCTTAATTTGGGAATCATGTTTGCAAGTGGAGGCGATCGAGATGGAGAGGTTGTGCTACTGCTGGCACCACCACTACTTCTTGAGGCTACGGATGGCTACAGGGTGTCCTCCTCCAAGTATATAGACTTGAAAATTGTTGGCTCTAACTGGCTAGTATTAGACTTCCAATTCCAACCTTCATCCTCTAGGAACTTCACGTCTCTACTGATGACAAGCTTCTTCATCACAAGATTATACAAATGGTATGCCTTCGCCTGCTCACTGTATCCTGTGAAGATACACTTCTCCACCTTGTCATCCAACTTTTGCCTCTTTTCTTCTGGAACATGTGCATATTCTATGAACCCAAAAACTCGCAAATGATCCACACTTGGCTTTTGATTGCTCTAGGCCTCCTGAGGGATCTTGTCCTTCACACTCTTGGTGGGACATTTATTCAGCAGATAGACTACACAGGCTATGACTTCTATCCAGAACTCATGAGGTAGGTTCTTTGCCTTTAGCATGCTTCATGCCATCTTCATAATGGTTTTGTTCTTCCTCTTAGCTACACCATTCTGGTGCGGTATGTATCTGGTAGAGAGCTACCTCCAAATTGTATTTGCCTTGCAAAAATGTTAGAATTCATTGGATATGTATTCACCTCCACCATCTGTCCAAAGAGTCTTCACATGGTAGCCACTCTATTTCTCCACTAGAGCCTTGAACTCCTTGAATATGGAAAATGCTTCTAAATTCTGCTTGATGGTATAAAACCATATCTTTCGACTAAAGTCATCAATGAAGGTCAGGAAGTATTTTTTTCCAAAAAATGTGTTGTTCTGCATCGGACCATAAATATCTGAGTGCACTAGCTCCAATGGCTATGAAGCCCTCCAAGACTACCTTGAAGGGAATGAATCCCTGTGTTATTTTCTGACTAAGCAACCCTCACAGACCTGATTTAATTTCTCAATAAAAGGTAAACCCTTCACCATATTCTTCTTGTGCAGTAGGTTCAGGCCACTAAAAATTAGGTGACCGAATATGAGATGCCATAGCCAGGTAGCATCCTTCACAACTACGCTCAGAGACATCAGTGATTCATTCTAAATTTGTAGTAAAAATATCTTGTTTCTCATCATGGACACTATTGCAATTTATCCATGCTCTCTGTCTCTAATGGTGTAGACTCTATATTTAAACTAAATAGTGTACCCCTTCTGCATGAGCTATCCAACACTCAATAGGGTGTGCTTCAGATCAAGTACATAGTAGACATCACAGATCTACTTCCTCTCTCCATGCCTGATGTGGATGAAGATTTTGTATTTCCCTATCATAGGAATCTTGTTGTTGTTCCCCATATTTACTTTAGATTGGATTGTTTCATCTAGTTGTGAGAACATCTCCTTGTTCCTCGTCATGTGATTGCTGCACCTACTATCAAGATACCAGATATTCTTCTGGCTCTCCTCCTCAATACTGCACATCAACATCATGTTTCCATAGGCATATCTACACCCCATATTTCCATCTTCATCTGTGTAGTTTGCTTGCTTTTGGTTGTCCTTGGCCATTCTTTTTCTACACTCATAGATGTAGTGGTCAAACTTATTGTAGTAATAGCACTGGATCTTGGATTTATCCTTCTTCTAACTAGATCCACCTTGCTTATTTTTGCTACTGCCTCTTCCTCCTTGCTGATGGAAGTTGCAGTTGGTCTCTCTATAATTAGGATTTGACCTTCCTCCTTATTTTTTGCCTTTCCCATGCTTGCCTCTGTCTCTTTCACCTTGAGAACTAGAGGCCCCATGATGGGAATCTTATATGCTACTATATCGGAATGAGACATGCACTTTAAATGCTTGCTCCAGAGAGGACTGAGATTAATGGCTCAACCTCTTCTCATGTGTTTGTAGATAATCCATGAGCTCCTCCATAAAGAGGGTTGTCAAATCCCTCGATTCTTCAATTGCTATCATGACTAAGTCAAATTTCACTAGCAAGCTTCTTAGAATATTCTTCACGATACTCTAGTTCTACACGATCTCTCCATTCAACCACATTTGGTTGATGACGTTTATTTTTCAAGTGAAGAAGTCACTCATGGACTCCAACTCATTCATCTTCAGGTTCTTGAAATCCCTCCTTAGCATCGGTAGCTTCACCAACTTCACCTTGTTGGTGCCCTGATACAAACAGACTAGGGTTTTCCAGGCTTGCTTCACCTTGGTTACTATTGTAATCCATGATAAAATGGTATCCTTGATCACTTGCATGATGTAGAACAAGACCTTCTAGTCCTTCTTCATGTTTTCCTTCAATAGGTCCTTATCGGCTTGAGAGAGTGCAGCCAGGGCTACTACATCTACCAGTTCTCGATAGCCTTTCTCAACCAAGTCCCACAGCTCTTGAGATCCAAATAGGATCCTCATCTGGATGCTCCAGTAGTCATAGTTCTTACTGTTGAACCATAGGATCTACAACTACAAGGAGTGATTTTCGAAAGCCATGCTTCAATCTCCACAGGATGACAACATTGGCTTTGATATCTATTTGAAGAGTTTAACTTTAAATTAGAGATGATGATCGCAAGCAACAGATGTGATTCTAATAATCATAAGCAAGTCGAAGTGAGGGAGGTCAGTGTGTTTTTAAACCATCGAAGGATATAAGTCGCTAGCAAGATAAAGCAACTCTCGAAGTTGCTCAATGGCGAAGTGATGTTGGGAGTCGCTAGCTGGCTAGAGCGACCCTTAGAGTCACTCATTGGCTAGATAAACTCTTAGAATCACTCACTGGCTAGAGCGACTCTCAGGATCACTGGAAAACTTAGGTTTACTCGGAGTCACTCTTGGGCTTGAGCGATACACGGAGTAGTTCATGAGTTGAGTGACTAAAGTTTCTAAGTGGATTAGGAGTGATGTAAGGGAGTTTGAAAGTTTAAATAAATGAGAGCTCACTTTGACTTTGTTGAAAGGGTTCAAGCCTTGGAATAACCGTGACAAAGAGGAAAAATTGTAGATCGCATAAAAATGAAGTGATGCCAAGGTTCACTAGGGGATAACAATGACAAGGGGGTTTTATCATTTTCACCAATGAGGAAGAGAAATATAGAATGAGCTCACCAAGTTGAACGATAAAATCTTAACTAAATAATCGACCCAAATTTATATTTATCTCCAAAAAATACATGTAGATATATATTAATAACAGAAAACACCCTAGGATTACAATATGACCTCCACTTAGGGATTACACACATCTACATAATATGTAGGATAAACTCAAATTAAGGAGTACGCAGAATCTACGGTTTGGTGCTGCAATCTACTCTACTACTACTCTTCTCTCACTAATCTGCTCTCTTCTATTGCTCCACTCTTCTACTACAAAATGCCAGCCAAAATAATATATAGCTGGGCTTGGAAGATGAGGCAGGAAGCCACCCAACTACCCACACATGGGAATTAACTACAACATCAAATCACTTCAGAATGCGAGAAATCTCTTTATCGCTACGCTAGGCGAGAGATTCCTAGAATCGCTCTTTTCCTAAGCGATTCTTAGGATCACCATAGCTAGCGAGCGATTCCTGCTCTTGATTCTTTCCTGAGTGACTCCTAGGATTGCTACAAAAAATGAGTGAATCCTGGAGTCACTCGTAACCTGAGTGACCTATGGCTAAGGTGAAATTGGGTTTATTTTTTCTAACAAAATGGCTATGGGGACTTTAAGCCTTCATCCCCGCTTGAGCACCTGTTGAAGGTTTTTTACCTCTTTTTGTGGTTACCTGCAATTTGGAGAAAGATTCTAATATTTCCTTAACAATTTGATCTTCATTCCATAAGACCCAATGTTAATATATTTCTGAATCCATAGCCCCCTGCATGGAACCCCACCTTGAGATACAGTTTTTGTGTCATATTATGTTTTCTCTCTTATAAATTTTTTAAATTATTTTTTATAGATAGGAGATGGGTAACTTTCCTTATTTTTTACTTTCAGACTTGGGTTCAAATCTTTAAAAGTGCTTTTATAATCCCTGCTTCATCTCGATATTAGCAACCCATCATAAGGGAGACCACCAATGGCTTCGGATTGAAACTATAGTCATCAGGCTGGCAAGAACTTACCTGAGTCAAGACAGTCTACTACCTTTACCCCAAGAAAGGCTTACCTCTAAGGTTTGAACCTTGGTCTCCTCTAGTAGACGCCATAACTTACCAATTCACCTAGCCCTTGGAACTCTCTATACATTCTTGGTCCAATTCTTAGTTATCAAATTCTTTAATTTTTTATATGAAGTTTGAAAATATTCTAATTTAAAAACTTTAGTGCATAAATTTGAAGAACAAACTTTAAATTCGACCATAAAAAAATTGGGTGAAAAACATGTATTAGAAACCCTAAAATTAGTACCCATGTGTTGTAGGTGAGTTGGAGAGGAGAGGGCAATCCTCTAAGGGAGGTCCTAGGTTCAAATATCCACCCTACCAAAAAGCTGAATTGGGTACCCAAAATTCAATTGATAATGTTGGTGCGGGCAGGGCTGCGTGCAACCCCGAGTGACTTTGACGGTGTAGAAACCCTTGTTCATGGTCTCTTAGACCAAGGCGGCCCCACAAGGGGTTTTTGCTATAAAAAAAAAAAACCCTAAAATTAGTAGTTAGGAGCTGAAAAATAAATACAGGGAAAGTGTTATAAACACGACAGCTATAAACAAGCCCTCTTCCAACATATCTTTTTTTTTGCAAAAATTATATCAAATGCAACCATTTTCAATCTATTCTCAACCTCATGGGGACGTTGTTTTCTTTAGTTCTTTATCATCACTTGAGAGAATGGGTAGCTCTTAAAGTTATCTTATTTGAATACTTCATTATTTTTGCACCTATTATTTCGTGTTATTTGAAATGCTCCTCATCTCAAATAATTTGAGAGTTCTTCAAAATTAAAGGAAAAAAGGAAAAATTAGTTTGCCTTAAGAGACCCATCTTGCATTCACTATTCTTAATATTTGCATTTGCAAGTCTAATATCCCATTTTAACCCTAGTTTCTAAAGATACGTAAAATTAAACTTTTTTAATTTCTAAAATTGAATAATATAAGATTGAATTGTTTATTTTTTTCCATTAACATGCATGATCTTTTTTTAGAATGAATTTATCAAGAGTTTTGAACAAATTTGTAATTTGTATGATTTTTTATTGTAATTGACGGAAAACTTATAATTTATCTTTCAAAATTGATTTAAACATTTAAAAATCTTCTCATTTCATAAAAAAAAATTGCTATTATAAAAATTTTATATTTTAAAAAATATTTTAATATATTTTAAATTATATATTTAAAAATATATATATTAAAAACAAATATTATAATTTTATATATTTGATTTTTTAATTTTATATAAAAATAAAAAGTAAAATTAGAGGCTGTATGTATTTGTCATTTAGTCAAGGAATATCTCAGGTGCAATGCATGAACATGGGATGGGTAGTTGCAGAATTTTGAAAGCACATTCATTAAAATATTTAATTTGAATAGTATTTTTTTAGAACAATGCGAAGGACACTCCAAGTGTGGTATTGGAGGAGAGGTTCATTGTTGGGAAAATGGTGGTGGCCAAGGTGGAGGACGCACAAATAAGAGTTTTGGATTGTCCAATGGATTGCCCCACATGTCCAGTAAAATATGAAATGTATTATAATTTTCAAAAGTTGTTGATTCTCTCTCAACATTAACAAGACTATTGGAGAAACAATTACAAACAACCTTGGAAAATTTATTTTTCTATGTTAGGATCATACTAAGTTGGCTTCCACCTTGACTGTGTGCATCACCCATATGCAAATCTGCAAAACATAATTTTTGCAAGCTTTTATCCTTGATATCCTCCTCTTCTTAGTGTACTTCTTTTAATTTTTTTTTGTATTTTTAGGATTAGGAGAAACTTCTCCATTAACAATTTTCTTATTTTTTTCTTCTTATTCATGTGCAATTTCTTCATTTTCCTTTGCCTCCAATTCTATTATATCCTCAATGAACTTACTAAAAATATTCTCTAAACGTTTCCAATGTGCTTCCCACCACTCTCGATCCAACATGGCTCTGATACCAAATGGTAGAACCCTGAAGGTTCTAGAAAATATTTAAATAATAAATAAATAAAATAATACCTAATTTAAGAGAATCATTGTTGCATTGATAGGGGATCCCTCCAATGGTTCAAATAAATATATGTTTTATATTTTATTCATGGATATTTTCAAATGATAAATTTGTACAATGCTTTATACCTATTCTAGGGTTGTGAGTGAAAGGACACGATGCTAAGCCTAAACCCTAATATTATAATATAATAATTAATTTATAATTAATTATTATATTATTTACTATAGAACCTTAGTATATGAAATATATATTATTATTAATACTTGGGGTTAGGATATAGGATCCTAATACAAACCTGTCAAAAATCTATTCAAATCTGCACCAAGCCTACTCATAAGGCTTGCTCAAACCTCTTCAAGTATTCTCACAAGAAATGCTCAAATCTACCTCAAACCTGCTTCAAGTCTTCTCACAAGACTTGCTCAAATCTACCTTAAACCTGCTTCAAGTCTTCTCACAAGACTTTCTCAAATCTGTGTCAAACCTACTTTAACACATGCTCATAACACATACTCTTATCAAAGTACTTCAGACATATTCTACACAAAATTCTTGTTCAAGAACACATAGAAAATGTAATACAATTTCACAATATGTTCTTTCCAAATATCACTCAAGGCCAATGCACAAATTACTTCACAAATATGCTTTTTGACCTTTGCAAGTTTATCCCAATATCAATCAATATTATGCACAAAACTTGCTCTCAACCCTAGCACATGTGTTTCCAATATCATTCAATAATGAAGCACAATTTGTTCACAAACCCTAGCACATGTGTTTCAATATTATTCAACAATGAAGCACAATTTCGTTCTCTAACCCTAACTCATGTGTTTCCAATTTCATTCAACAATGAAGCACAATTTTATTCTCAAACCCTAATTCATGTGTTTCCAATTTTATTCAACAATGAAGTACAATTTTGTTCTCAAACCCTAACTCATGTGTTTCCAATTTCATTCAATAATGAAGGACAATTTTGTTCTCAAACCCTAACTCATGTGTTTCCAATTTCATTCAATAATGAAGCACAATTTTATTCTCAAACTCTAGAAATTATATTTCCAATAATGCACATATATAATCCTTAATTCTCCACCTTATGATTCAGAAATATTTTCTCAACTAAACACCTTAAAGAAGGAATAATATCACCATACCTCTTAACTTGCTTTTATGAAGATGTGTCCTCAAAACCTATCTCAAAAGAATTTTCCTTTCAAAGTGCCACTTCAAAAACTGGTTAGTAGATCTCTCTTTCAAATATTCCACATTAAATTTTTCTTCAAAAATGTGCACAGAGATAATGGTTTGCAACTCCTTTTAATTTCCCAAAATAAAGCTTTTTAATCAAAGAACAAAACCCTTCAAACTTTCTTTCACCATGCAGGAATACACACAATAATTAAACCACAATAACACCTTATTACTCCTACTTGTAAAAGGCACAACTAATTTTCAATATCAATAATGTACCTTATAATCATCCAAAACCCTAAGTGCAAAATATAATTTTCATTTCACTTTCATACACCTTATACCTCCTATATCAAAAATTATTTCAACCTTAAAAGCCACACACAGATGTTGGAAATATGAGTAAGTTTTTTTGTCATTGATGTCAAGAGCCTGTTTTAGTGAGTAGTGCAAAAGGAAGGATGTCAAGAGTCAATTTCAGTAAGCAATGCAAGAGAAATATTGCTTCTAGGCCTAAGGGAAATAATATTATAATATCTCTTATTATAATATTCAAGGTGGTCAGATAAGGTCTAAAGGAGCAATAGGAAGGCCCAAGAAAAATAATATTATAATATTTTATTATAATATTAAAGGTCTAATGTTAAGACCTAAAGTTATTAAATTAATTATAAATTAATTATAATAATTTAATTTAATTAACCCTAAGGTTAGGGTTATAAGGGCAAAAGGTTTAATTTTTATTAAAGCGTCGATGTCATATGTATTTTCCCCCTCCACCGACGTCCAAAGGGAGATGGCACAATGGTATAAATACCATGTGCATTTGGTTGCCTAAGCTCCTACCTTCGATCGATTAATATTGCTAGTGCTTACAAATTTTCGTGATCTACGTGCAAGACAAAGGATAATATTTTTTATTGTTTTGGCGGCCATCGAAGGGATAAGACAATGGAGGCTTAAAGCCTCATTACCAACCTAGTGGTTGGGCTAGCGGTAAGTGGTTGTGCGTTGAAGCATTGACAGGTGGGAGGTCCCACGATCGAATCCCAACAATAGACCTAGGAGTGTTTTGTTGGTGGTCCTTTTGGTTTTGGTGCCTAGCATAGGATACAAAGCGCACAAGGCACTTTTGTCTACCAACATGAGTGCCTAGCTCACGCGGTAGTTGGGCCGCAGCTAGGGCACTAGTGGCAGCACAACGGGGGATCGAATCCCGCAGAGGGCAATAGAGGTATTTAATTTTTTAATTAAATTTTTCTCCTAAGGTTTTTAATGTGGCATGAATTTTTGAGTTAAAGGGAGGTATAAGGTATTTTATTAAAGTTTATTTTTTTTTTGGGCATATTAAAAGGTGATTTAATTTTTGAGAAAGGATTTATAAGGACATTTTTGAGGAGTTTATTTTTGCCAATTTAATTTGAGATCTAGGGTTTTGAGTAGTGTTTAAGAGTGTGGAGATTATAAGGTGTAATTAAGGAATAATATTGCTATGTATGTGTTAGATGCTATTTTTGAAGTAGGAGTGATAAGGTGTATTTAATATTGAACATTGCATTGTAATTCTTGCATGATTAAAGTGAATTTTCCAATGGAGAGTTTTGAGGTAGATTGTTACTACCTAACCTTTGAGATTGGAAAAAAGGTTGATTGTGATTGAGACAGGTTTTGAGATCAAATATTCTTCAAACAAAAGGTATGGGCATATTCTTCCTTGTATGAGGTGAAATATTGTTGAATGTTGTAAAATGCAAGTTGGAGTGAAAAGGTTTTTTTGATAAGCATTGTTAGAAATGATTGAATGAGTTTTCACATGCATGATTGGTGAATGTTTGTGAGGACAATTGAGTATGAAATTGAGAACTATATTGAACTAGGGTTTGTGAAAGATCATGAGTATCATTGTTATGTGAGATTGAGAACTATCTGAGTAAACCTTCTGTGCTGATTAGGGTTTGTGCAAGATCATGAGTATCATTGTTATGTGAATTTGGAATCATCTTGAGTCAAGTTTGAGTTCCATAGTGAGATTTGTTGAAAGCATTGTGTGAAACACTTGTTTAGGGTTTGTAAGCAAGTTGTGTTTCATTGAGTGATTGGTTGAGTGGAGTTGATTGAGTATAATTGATTGAAAGTGTTGGAGTGATAGTTCAAGTTCTATGAAACAAATTGTTCTTTATTCTAAATTGATTTGAAAAGAGTTTGGAAGTGATTGAGTGTTTTGTGAGTGTGAAACATATTGAGTCTCTAACCATTCTCTATATGTTTCTGTGGTTAAACAAGATTCTGAGTGAAACTTGTTTGAGTGATTGAAGAGGTTTTCTGAAAGAGATTAAGTTGAGTTTTGTAAGTGTTTTGTGAGTGTGAAACATATTGAGTCTCTAACCATTCTCTATATGTTTCTAAAGTTAAACAAGATTCTGAGTGAAACTTGTTTGTGGGATTGAAGAGGTTTTCTGTGAGAGATTGAGTTGAGTTTTATATGCAAGTTTTGCAATTGATTTGAATAAGCTTTTGTGAAAGCTTGTGAGCAGATTTGAGTAAGTCCTAGAGGGGACTTAAGGATAGAGTTGAGGAAGCTTTTGTGAAAGCTTAAGGATATATTTGTGTGAGTGTGGAAGCTTACAATTAGATTTGGACAAGTTCTAGAGAGGACTTGTTGAGCAGTTTTGAGATAAGTCTTAGTGAAGACTTGTGGATAGATTTGTGTGAGCTTTTGTGGAAGCTTACAATCATATTTGGACAAGTTCTAGTGAGGACTTGTAGAGTAGATTTGAGGTAAGTCTTGGTGAAGACTTGGTGAGCATATTGGACAAGTTCTAGTGAGGACTTGTAGAGCAGATTTGAGGTAAGTCTTGGTGAAGACTTGTTGAGCAGATTGGACAAGTTCTAGTGAGAACTTATTCGAAATAAATGAGACATAGATTGAGAAAGTTCTTGAGAGGACTTGTGAGATATTTGAGGTAAGTCTTTGAGAAGACTTGAGAGTAGAGTTGATTGATTGATTTGTTCAAGCTTTGTGTTAAGGTTTGGGGCAGATCTAGCAGAGTTGATTTGTGATTGGATCAAGCTTTGTGTTAAGGCTTGAGGATAGATTTTAGGATAGATTTTGGTACAAATTTGAGGACAGATTTATGCTAGACCAGAGACAAAGATTGAGTAGATTTGTGCTAGATAAAGGACTATGTTTAGTGTAGATTTAAGATAGAGATTGAGCAGATTTGTGCTAGACTAAAGGACTATGTTTAGTGCAGATTTGAGATAAATATTGAGTAGATTTGTGCTAGATCAAAGGATTGTGTTTAGTGTAGATTTGAGATAGAGATTGAGCAGATTTGTGCTAGATCGAAGGACTATGTTTAGTGCAGATTTGAGATAGAGATTGAGTAAATTTGTGCTAGATCGAAGGACTATGTTTAGTGCAGATTTGAGATAGAGTTGAGAGCAAGCTTTGGAGGTGACAGAGTAGAGGATAGTAGTCTCTAGTGGATAGAGATCCATTAGCCAAGAGAGTGAGGATAGAGGTCTTCAGTGGAGAGAGATCCACAAGCCAGTGTAGTGGAGGCAGTAGTCTTCTAGAGGATCACCAACTAGAGTAGAGGAGAAGGAGTTCTCCTATGGATAGAGATCCATGAACCAACAAAGGGGATTGGTGTCTCCTATGGGTTGGTGCCCATAAACCAGATTAGGGGATTGGTGTCTCCTTTGGATAGAGGTCCATAAACATTGTAATAGGGAAGGATTCCCAAGATATTTGTTGAGAAAATTTTAGTGAAATATTTTCTCCGTGGAGTAGCCCACATTGGGTGAACCACGTTAAATTGGTGTCTCTATTGTGTGTGGTGATTTGTGCATTGCTTTGATTACTATTGTTGATATTGCCATTGATATATTGGATAATATTGTTTGAGAAAAGAAAAGTAAAAAGTGGTCTTATATTGTTCACCCCCCTCTCAGTATAAGCTTGTGTTCTTCAATTGGTATCAGAGCGGGTTCCTTCAAAATAGTTTAACAACTTGAAGGAAAAGCTCACAAGAACACATGGATTCTCAGAATGGATCTTCAGGGAATTCGACACCATTGTTCGATGGGAACAATTATGCACTTTGGAGTATGAGAATGAAGATTCACCTAATGGCACTTGGAAATGAAATATGGGAAGCAGTTGAGAATGGATACATACCACCAGCTACTCCACCTACAGATAAATATGGTAAGCTCCTACATCTGAATAATTCAAAGGCAATGAATGGAATTTTAAAGGGTTTGCATGAAACAGAGTTTATAAAGGTTATGCATTGCACATCAGCAAAGGAAATTTGGGATAAGTTGAAAGGTATATATGAGGGAGACAAAAAGGTCAAAAGGGTAAAGTTGCAAAATTACAAGAGAGCATTTGAAGACCTAAAGATGAAGGATGAGGAAAACATTATTGCATACCTACTTCATGTGGATGAGGTTGTTAACTCCATGCAAGGACTTGGGCTTAAAGTTGAAGAAATAGATATTTGTGATAAGATTTTAAGGTCACTCCCAAAAAGGTATAGTGAAAATATTTCAGCTATAGAAGAGTCAAAAGATATTGAACTTTTGACAAGGGATGAATTACATGGAATTCTCACAGCTTTTGAGATGAGAATAAAAGAGGAACCTATTCCCCAAAAAGAAGCAACCTTCAAAGTTACAAAGAAGACAAAGGATAAGAATTCAGATTCAAGCAATGAGTTATCTAGTGATGAGGAAGCAAATTATGGCAAAAGGAACAAGGACTCAAGAAAGTATAAAGGTACAAAATCAGTTAGGTGCTTTAATTGTGGTAAATATGGTCACTATGCAACTGACTTTCCAGAAGCTAGAAATAGTAGTGAAGATGAGAAATATGATCATAAGAATAGGGAAACAAGAAAACACATGTACCAAAAGAAAAGCAGGGATGGACAAAGCAAGCAAGGAAAGAAATTCTTCCAAAAGCATAAGAAGATTTTCTATGCAGATAAGGTAGGTAAGAGTTCAAGTGATAGTGATGGAAGCTCCTCAAATAATGATGAAGATGAAATTCTATTTTTGGTAGAAGAAAAAGAAGTGGTTAGAAATAGGACACCAATAATTCTCAAGTGTTTTAGATGTGGTAACTTTGGTCATCTTGAAGATAGTTGTACAAGGAATGGATTCAGTTTTAGTGATGATGAATATGAAGATGCTAGTGAAGGTCTAGAAGAAGAAAGTCTTCTTATGGCAATAGAAGAAGAAGGAAGTGCTTCTAGTGGAAATAAATAAAAAAAGAATAAAGATGATTTTGAAAACAAAAGAATAGAGGAAGAATCAAAAAATAAGAGGAAGGAGAAGTTGATCTTGAGGGTGAGCTTATTTCTACCCTTGATGCATTAAGGAAGGTAAGAAAGCAGAACTCAAAACTCAAGCTTCAATTTCAAGAATGTGATGAAGAGAAAGGAAAGCTTATAGAGGATCTAACCAACTCAATAGCTAAGACAAGGAGATTCAAAGAGAAGTTAGAAGCAAAGGTTTTAGAATGTGAAAGGTTAGAGCATGAAGTAGCTTCATTAAGGAAGGAAGTAAAAGAGTCTAAAGATAAGCTACACAAGTTTGGGAGAAGCTCAAAGAAATTGGATAAGATTATCAAGGTACAAAGATCTTCATCAAACAAGACAGGACTTGGTTTTGAACAGGAACAAAAAGAACAAGGAGGAGAGTCAATCTCAAGCTCAAAATAAGAAGAAACTTTAGAAGAGGAGAGTGTAAGAGAAAGTGAGACTTCTGAGGATGAGTTGGACAATAGAAAGTTCAATAAGAGAAGGAAAAATGCACAAATGAGGAATAGATGGAACATGAAGCAGCACAAGGTAAAAGAAACTAAGAGACCAATGGGGTCAAGGCAAGGTAGTTTCAATGGACGATGCTTCTCATGTCACAAGTTTGGGCACAAGGATACATAGTGTAAGACACATGAAATATAGGAATATGGAAATTTTAGAAACATGCATATCTTTCAAGGGTATTGTTACTCTTGTAATCAGTTTGGTCACAAGGTAGTAAATTGCAGGGTTCATGACAAGAATGGATATGGCTTCACCAAGAGAAACCCCAAGACATTTGCACCTTTAAGGAATAAAAAAATTAAGTGTTATAAGTGCAATAATGTTGGGCATATAGCCAAGTGGTGTAGAGCAAAACTTCCAGAGACAAGTAGGAACAAGAACAGTCAGAGGAATTAGAAGGATCAGTTGAGGAAGAAGGTGGACAAAGGTAAAGATCAGTGTATGCTGGGAGTAGAGATACTCCCACCCCAAAATTAACCACCTCAAGAGAGGAGGTGGGGGAGGGGCTAAGCTAAGAGTCTCATTCTTATCCCCAAGCCCCAAAGGTGACCCTTTGCCATTGATGTCAAAGGGGGAGATATTTGAGTTAGGGGGAGAGCATTCAGTCAGGGGAGCAGTTTCTCAGGGGGAGTAGAACAGAAAGAGGTAAAGGAAATGGTAAAAGGTAAATGGATTGCCATCAATGACAAAGGGGAGATTATTGGAAATATGAGCAATTTTTATTGTCATTGATGTCAAGAGTCAGTTTCAATGAGCAGTGCAAAAGGAAGGATGTCAAGAGTCAGTTTTAGTAAGCAGTGCAAGAGAAATATTGCTTCTAGGCCTAAGGGAAATAATATTATAATATCTCTTATTATAATATTCAAGGTGGTCAGATAAGGTCTAAAGGAGCAATAGGAAGGCCCAAGAAAAATAATATTATAATATTTTATTATAATATTAAAGGTCTAATGTTAAGACCTAAAGTTATTAAATTAATTATAATAATTTCATTATAAATTAATTTATAATTTAATTTAATTAACCCTAAGGTTAGGGTTATAAGGGCAAAAGGTTTAATTTTTATTAAAGTGTTGACATCATATGTATTTTCCCCCTCCGTCGACGTCCAAAGGGAGATGGCACAATGGTATAAATACCATGTGCATTTGGTTGCCTAAGCTCCTACCTTTGATCGATTAATATTGCTAGTGCCTACAAATTTTTGCGATCTACGTGCAAGACAAAGGATAATATTTTTTATTGTTTCGATGGCCATCAAAGGGATAAGACAGTGGAGGCTTAAAGCCTCATTACCAACCTGGTGGTTGGGCTAGCGACAAGTGGTTGTGCATTGAAGCATTGACAGGTGGGAGGTCCCGCGATCGAATCTCACGGTGTGTCACGATCGAATCTCGGTGGTAGGCCTAGGAGTGTTTTGTTGGCGGTCCTTTTGGTTTTGGTGCCTAGCACAGGATACAAAGTGCACAAGGTACTTTTGTCTACCAACGTGAGTGCCTAGCTCACGCAGTAGTTGGGTCGTGGCTAGGGCACTAGTGGCAGCACAACGGGGATCGAATCCCATCGAGGGCAATAGAGGTATTTAATTTTTTAATTAAATTTTGCTCCTAAGGTTTTTAATGTGGCATGAATTTTTGAGTTAAAGGGAGGTATAAGGTGTTTTATTAAAGTTTAATTTTTGCCAATTTAATTTGAGATCTAGGGTTTTGAGTAGTGTTTAAGAGTGTGGAGATTATAAGGTGTAATTAAGGAATAATATTGCTATGTATGTGTTAGATGTTGTTTTTGAAGTAGGAGTGATAAGGTGTATTTAAGATTGAACATTGCATTATAATTCTTGCATGATTAAAGTGAATTTTCCAGTGGAGAGTTTTGAGGTAGATTGTTACTACCTAACCTTTGATATTGGCAAAGAGGTTGATTGTGATTGAGATAGGTTTTGAGGTCAAATCTTCTTCAAAAAAAAGGTATGGGCATATCATCCTTGTGAGTGAAATATTGTTGAATGTTGTGAAATGCAAGTTGGAGTGAAAAGGTTTTGTTTGATAATAATTGTTGGAAATGATTAAATGAGTTTTCATATGCATGATTGGTGAATGTTTGTGAAGACATTTGAGTGTGAAATTGAGAACTATCTTGAACTAGGGTTTGTGAAAGATCATGAGTATCATTGTTATGTGATATTGAGAACTATCTTGAACTAGGGTTTGTGCAAGATCATGAGTATCATTGTTATGTGAATTTGGAATCATCTTGAGTCAAATTTGAATTCCATAGTGAGATTTGTTGAAAGCATTGTGTGAAACACTTATTTAGGGTTTGTAAGCAAGTTTTGTTTCATTGAGTGATTGGTTGAGTGGAGTTGATTGAGTATAATTGATTGAAAGTGTTGGAGTGATAGTTCAAGTTCTGTGAAACAAATTGTTCTTTATACTAAATTTATTTGAAAAGAGTTTGGAAGTGATTGAGTGTTTTGTGAGTGTGAAACATATTGAGTCTCTAACCATTCTCTATATATTTTTGAGGTTAAACAAGATTCTGAGTGAAACTTGTTTGAGTGATTGAAGAGGTTTTCTAAAATAGATTAAGTTGAGTTTTGTGATTTTTTTGTGAGTGTGAAACATATTGAGTCTCTAACCATTCTCTATATGTTTATGAAGTTAAACAAGATTTTGAGTGAAACTTGTTTGAGGGATTGAAGAAGTTTTTTGTAAGAGATTGAGTTGAGTTTTATATGCAAGTTTTGCAATTGATTTGAATAAGCTTTTGTGAAAGCTTATGAGCAGATTTGAGTAAGTCCTAGAGGGGACTTAAGGATAGAGTTGAGGAAGCTTTTATGAAATCTTAAGGATAGATTTGTGTGAGATTTTATGAAGGAGAGTGTGAGTTTTTGGAAGCTTACAATCAGATTTGGACAAGTTCTAGAGAGGACTTGTTGAGTAGTTTTGAGACAAGTCTTAGTGAAGACTTGTGGATAGATTTGTGTGAGCTTTTGTGGAAGCTTACAATCAGATTTGGACAAGTTCTAGTGAGGACTTGTAGAGAATATTTGAGGTAAGTCTTGGTGAAGACTTGGTGAGCAGATTGGACAAGTTCTAGTGAGGACTTGGAGAGCAGATTTGAGGTAAGTCTTGGTGAAGGCTTGTTGAGTAGATTGAACAAGTTCTAGTGAGAACTTGTTGGACATATTTGAGATAGATATTGAGCAAGTTCTTGAGAGGACTTGTGAGTATATTTGAGGTAAGTCTTTGAGAAGACTTGAGAGCAGAGTTGATTGATTGATTTGTTCAAACTTTGAGTTAAGGTTTGGGGTAGATCTAGCAGAGTTGATTTGTGATTAGATCAAGCTTTGTGTTAAGGCTTGAGGATATATTTGAGGACAGATTTTGGTGCAGATTTAAGGACAAGTTTGTGCCAGACCAGAGACAAATATTGAGCAGATTTGTGCTAGATCGAAGGACTATGTTTAGTGCATATTTGAGATAGATATTGAGCAGATTTGTGCTAGATCGAAGGATTGTGTTTAGTGCATATTTGAGACAGAGATTGAGCAGATTTGTGCTAGACCAAAGGACTATGTTTAGTGCATATTTGAGATAGATATTGAGCAGATTTGTGCTAGATCGAAGGACTATGTTTAGTGCAAATAAAATATAGAGATTGAGCAGATTTGTGCTAGATCGAAGGAATGTGTTTAGTACATATTTGAGATAGAGCTGAGAGTAAGATTTGGAGGTGACAAAGTAGAGGATAGTAGTCTCCAATGGATAGAGATCCATTAGCCAGGGTAGTGAGGATAGAGGTCTTCAGTGGAGAGAGATCCACAAGCCAGTGTAGTGGAGGCAGTAGTCTTCTAGAGGATCACCATCCAGAGCAGAGGAGGAGTTCTCCTATGGATAGATATCCATGAACTAAGAGATGGGATTGGTCTCCTGTGGGTTGGTCCCCACAAACTAGATTAGGGGATTGGTGTCTCCTTTGGATAGAGGTCCATAAACATTGTAATAGGGAAGGATTCCCAAGATATTTGTTGAGAAAATTTTAGTGAAATATTTTCTTCATGGAGTAGCCCACATTGGGTGAACCACGTTAAATTGGTGTCTCTATTGTGTGTGGTGATTTGTGCATTGCTTTGATTACTACTGTTGATATTGTCATTGATATATTGGATAATATTGTTTGAGAAAAGAAAAGTAAAAAGTGGTCTTATAATGTTCACCCCCCTCTCAGTATAAGCTTGTGTTCTTCAATAAAATATGAAATATCATTACTCACATAGTACTTTTGATTTCAATTTATCATGCAAACATTCAACCTTATGTCTCCCTAGATCAAGCACTATGCATACCCAATAATGCAAAAATTAAACCTTGTGTCTCCCCAAGTCAAGCACTATTGCATACCTTAGAATTTAATAAAAAAGTTTGCACCCTCTCGACGTGCTACCACTGTGACTCAAAACTGCCACTTCTTGTTGGACCATGCCCTAGCAGGGGCTAGGCTACCACATGGGCTAGCTACCCACACAAGACATATAATGCTTAAACTCTAATATAACGTCCTCTTTCATAGATAGTATATTTTTCAATATAAATCCAAGCAAAATGAACCCATTGTACCTTGAACCTGTTACCTCTCACCTGCAACAACTTACGTAGGACTTGCTTGCCACCTGGGCTACCTCCTTTTAAAAATTTTGCCTCTACTTCAAAATGTGTGCGCTTGTCTTTTCTTCTCTCTACCCTCAACGAATGGTGCAAATCATGCTTGATCTTCAACCTTGGCAAATGAATTATTTTTCTTCCTTTAATATGCAATTCAAACTTTATGAAGACGTCGACTCTCCTTTTTATTTCCATCATTCAAATTTGAATTTTGGTGCCCTTTAAAATTCAATTTTTTTTTATTATAATATTTAAACCTTGTTTTTAAACATTATAATATTTTTCTTGTGAACCTTTGTCAAATGATTTTCTTTTCACCCAAATAAAGTCTTGTATTTTTCTTGCTAACATAACCATGGATAATATTTTTCAATCAAATGAAACCTTATCTTTTTCTTGCTAACATAACCATGGAAAATATTTTTGCCTTGAAAACTATTGTACCTTTGACATCAATATTTCTACCTCATGAATCCTTTGATGATATTTGCCTTGCATTTTATTATCTCAACATTGAAGATAAATCTCAACCATTTTGCCTTTGACATCAATGACAACCAATATACTTAATATTTACAACAATATCCTCCTTCGTCATTTATGGAAACCCTTCTAAAATATTTCCTTTTACTACCATTGGATTCCAACTCTACTCCCCCTGAGAAGCTGCTCCCCCTCACTGAATTCTCTCCCCCTTACTGAAATCTCTCCCACTTTTACATTAATGGAAAAGGGCTACTTTGGGGCTAAAATTATCACATTTTAGCATAGCCCCCTCACCACCTCCTCTTCTTGAGGTGATTAAGTTTGGGATGGGAGTAAACCTACTCCCAACTTACACTACTCTTCTTTTTTCTCAATCATTTTCTAGACTTTTGTAGACATACCTCTTTGAACCTTTTGGTTGTCCTACTTCTTGCTTATTATTGGTAGTTCCTGAAATATTGTTCTACACCACCTTGATTTATGCCCAAAATTATTGCAATTGTAACACATGATGTTGTAGTTCTTGAAAGGTGCAAATGATCTGAAATTTCTCTTGGTGAAGCCATAACCATTTCTATCATGAACCTTGCAATGTATAGCTCTATGACCAAAAATATTACATGAGTAGCAATAACCTTGGAAGTAATATTCATCTTCAAAAGTATTGAAATTCCTCTTGGTGAAGCCATAATACTTCTTTCCATGAACCTTTCAATGTACTACTTTATGACCAAAATGATTACATGAGAAACAATGACCTTGGAAGAAATAATCATCTTGCCTTGGAAAATATGGTCTCTTGGTCCTTTCTTTGCCTTCTCTGTGATGATCCATGTTTCTTGATTGTGCATTATTTTATTCCTCAATGATGCTTCCACTTCTTAACTCATCAACATAGGTCTTAGGTTTTTCTTCAATCTCTTCCTTTGAGACTTCCTTTTATTTTGAGCTTGACTCCCCTTTTTGTACCTCTTGACCTTCTTCATAGCCTAGCACCTTTTTTATAAATGAATATCTTTGAAATTTGATAATGTTATCCAAATATTTTGAATTTTTCTTAAACTTGTGTAGCTTATCCTTAGAATATTTCACTTCCATCCTTAGAGAAACCACTTCATGTTCCAATATTTCACATTCTAGATCTTTTGCCTTCAATTGTTTAGCCATACCTTCTTCAATTTTCTTTACCTCTTCAACCTTAACTTTTAGGTCAATGAGATCTTGTAGAAGCTTTGCCTTTGCCTTCTCATATTCTTGTACTTGAGTCTTTAATCCTAAGTTCTCCCTTTTCAGCTCAACAAGTTCCTTTTCTATATCAATTGTGGCTTCCTCTTTCTTTTTTGAATCTTTCTCTTCTTCTTGGTCTTCTACAATAGGATCATCGTCTTTTTCAATATCTGAGAGAATTTTATCACTGTCACTTGAAGCACTACTTTCTACTTCAACATAAAAACTCTTCTTGTATCTTTGAAATACCTTCTTCTCATGCTTGCTTTGATGGTGCCTATATTTCTTTTCATGATAGAATTTTCCTTCTTTATTTTTCTTATATTCCTTTTCCTTTTCACTACTAATATACCCATTTTTTGGACAATAAAGTGTCATGTGACCAAGATTACCACATTCAACATATCTCATAATTTAGCCTCTTATTCACTACTACAGTACCCAAATTTTGAACAATGATCTGCAAGGTGACCAAAGTTACCACAAATAAAATATTTGAGTATTCTTAGATCCTTCTTAGAAGCTTTGAATGTTGCCTCTCTTTTGGATGTTTGATATTTCTCTATCCTTATCTCATAGGCTATAATATTTATATGTAGCTCATCCATGTGTGTTCCTATAATATCTTCCTTCAAGCTATTTATACTTTCACGAAGGAACCCACTCTAATACCAATTGAAGAACACAAGCTTATACTAAGAGGGGGGTGAACAGTATAAGATAAACTTTTACTTTTCTTCCCAAAACAATATTATCCAATGTTATCAATTGCAATAACTTTCCAAAGTAGTATCATCAATATCAGTAATTAAAGCAATGCACAAATCATCACACACATGAGAAACATAGATTTAACGTGGTTCACCCAATGTGGGTTACATCCACTATAGCACGAGTGGAGTGCGGTATTCCCGAGAGGGATGTGATGAAAGATATTAAATATAACTTTCAAAAAATTGTACTTTATTTGGCCAATTCCATACAAGCATACTATTTAACACTATACTATCTTCAAAACATACAAAGTTGTACGATCATAACTGAACACTTGTACTATTTCTCCAAGAATCTTGGAATTGATCAAATCTCACTCACTTTTCCAGGATTCACTTGGAAATCACTTGATTTACCTTCAAAATGCTTAAAAGTACAATTTTAGGCCAAAAACTCATCAAATGTACGGAATTACAAACCCTTGTATGGTTTGGTCACATTGTTGTACGATTTGGTAAAAACTCTCATTCTGCCCAATATCTTGACTTAGAAAAATACCCATTTGCCTCTTATTGCCAAAAACATCATTTCCCATAATGGGTAACAACCATTAATATGATTTTCTCTTTATTCATCTATTTCACATAAAAGCACTTGGATGGTTGTACGTTTTCTAGGTATGCAACTCCACCATAGATCTGGACTCCACAATACCTGCAATATCAATAAAAATCCCCCAAAAATACATTTATTGAGATTGCTCTCATATCCACACACATGCATAACCATATTTGACTAAAACAAGGATTTATATTATTCTAGCATTGTACACAAGGAGTGTACGACATTACATAACAATTTTAAATTACTCCATGCTTCCCAATCCATGAACTGTACATGAATGGGCAACCATGAACAATAGCAATCTACCAACAATCCTAGACTACAACCAACCAACAATGAACAACCCAAAAATTTGAATGGGGGGCTTATAATGGTTGTCCAGGCCGTTCCAAAGTGGTTCCTGAGACAGTTCATTATTTACAACTGCCCATACATTAATAACTTTAATTAATGTTTACTAAGGTTTAATGTAATTTATATCAAATTACATTTCATCCGCATGTCATTTCATTTCATTTCATTTCCCATGCATTTTACATTTATTTTAATAATTTATTTTCCAATTGTACAATTTATACCAAATTGTACAATGTACATTTTAACTTGTCAATTGTACTATCTCACTAGATTGTACATTCTTCTTGCCAATTGTACTATCTCACTAGATTGTACATTTTTATTCAAGACTATGCAAATCCCAATTTTATGCTTGCTTCTTATATGGATTTGCCTACCTACATCTATCCCCTCCTCTAAATTGGTCGGTGTCCTCGATGACACATGATCTGGACATTGGGGATAGAAGCACTGCACAATGTACTTCGAGCACTTGTCACGCTCCTTTCGCTTCCTTCTATTCCAAAGGTCCTCAATAACTGGTATCACTACCAACTGCTTCTCACAGTATATTATATTCAGACTGCTCCTTGGAAGTGCTAAAATCAATTGCAACAACATCATCAATCTGACCATCTTAATAAACATGACAAATATCACCTTGATGATGAACATGATCAAGATGAACAACCTCATCAATATGTTGGACAACACCCATCGCCACCTATGACGGGGGTCAAGGGACAACGTCCCTTGTAGGGTCGAGGGACAACGTCCCTCAACAACAAAACTAATACAACCATCACTATCCAAGCTAAAATTTTCTCTTTGTTGGCACTTTGGGATTCTTTGTTCAACCCACTTAAATAGCTCACTGTCGACTCCATTTTATATGGCCTATCTGTCTTAACCCTTGTTGGACATTCTTCTCCTTGTACGGTTTTTCTCTATACACTTTCACATGGTACGGTCCATTCTGTATGATTTCTCCTTGTACAAACTATACCTATATGATTTCACCCTGTATGGATTGCATACCTATACAGATTTCATATTGTACGAATTGTACATGTACGATTTCCAAATCGTACCATTGTTCAATCCAAATCGTACAACACCCTAAAATGTATGATTTATCCTTTGCAATTGTGCACTCACTATCACTTGTACGATTTCATTCACTAACTGTACGATTTGGTTCATTTGTACGATTTCAACCAACCTTTGTTCAGTTCCTTCTTGCAAAATCTTACAATCTCGTTCTTCTTTGGTCAAGTTTTCTTGTATGACACTTTGCTCCATTTGAACAACATCTTTCAATTTTACAAGTGATTGTTCTATGTGAACAACATCCTCCATGTTTACAATTGACTGTTCCTCTTGAGTATCATCCTTCATTTGTATAATTGGACTGTTCAACTTGAACAACTACCTCCAATTGTACAATTGGTTGTTCCACTTGAACAATATCTCCCAATTGCACATTAGCTGCACTTTCATTATTCTTCTTAAATACCAACACTTCTTAGTGCCCTCCATTGGTACATCAAACTTCTCCATTTGAGTAACAATTTGTTGTACACACTCATCTTGGATAACGGTCTTCTCCACTTTGTTCTCTCGTATGGCAGCATGTTGTTCTTCCTTGTCAGCAACAATCACTTCCTCCTCCATTGAAATCAAGTTCACTTCCTCACTTCTAAGCATGCTCCTCAAGTTCACCTCCACCTCCCTTATTTCTTGGAAAGGGCTAGAACTTGTCTTTGATGCTTCAAATTTTGTATGCATCACTGGTTCATCCTGATTTGCAGTATTGTCACAGTCATGTGCAAAGTGTCCCCACAATTGGCATTGCCAACATTGTACAATGGGTCTACCCTCACTGTCATACTATATTTTTTTGCTTTTATCTTTGGTATGATTGTCACACCCTGCATCACCACTGACATTCTTCCTTTGTACAAGCTTGCTTTGGGCTGCATCTACTTGTGGTGATGATCTTGCACTCTCTCTGTTACAATCAACATCAAATTCATCATTCTTTTCTTTGGAGTCATTTTCTTCCTTGATATCTTGACTCCAACAATTGGACAAGGGACTACTCTCCTACCCAAAATCAACATTCTCATTGTCTGACTCATCTTCAATATTAGAATCATTTTCTACCTCTGAGCTACTCTCATCGTCATTACCATAATGCCACTTCATTGATGCTACTTTTGCCTCACTTTCCCAAATCAGAGCATAATCCACAACTTCTTGGTATGTTCCTGGAGGGAAAATCCTCATATTTGTTTGATACATAGGAATAAGTCCATTTATAAACCACATCCTCTTCAATGCCTCGGATTGGTCTTGCTCAAAATGGTCAAACAACCCACTTAGCTTTCGATTATAAGAACAAACAGACTCATGCTCACCCTATTTCATTCTATAAATTTCAATAAGAATCTCATCCTCATTATCATATAACCAAAATTCTTTTACAAATGCATCACGTAATTCTACCCATGTCTGGTACTTATCTTTTGGTAATTTCATATACCAGTCTATTGCATATCCCCGAAATGTTGCAGGAAACAACCACCTCCATTCTGCCTCATTGGTTTGTCCAATCGCTTTCCACATTAGGCAACAAAATTTCCAATGCCGAACTGGATCTTCTATTGATTCTCCATGAAACAATGGACATTTACATGATATGCCCAAATTATCCTTCGGTTTGATAGGTTGGATTTCCGTAGCCTTACATACATCACCCTGCAATTGCTCTTCTGCTATACTCTCTTTCTTCTCGTTAGATAACATTCCACCCTACAGTTGCTTCGATGTCGAACTCCCATCCCGCTCACCATCAAGCACACCCATCTGCAGCTTTTCTAGTGTCGAACTCACCTCTCGCACACTATTGGACTTGTCATCTTCCATTGGCATCGATGTTAGACTCTCATCTTGCTCACCATCATGCATCACTACTGGCAATTGTTGTGGTATCAAACACTCTTTCCCAACCTTCAATTTCTTACCAAAATTTCTCATCAACTTTGGCCGAACTTGACTTGTACACTTTATCAACCCATTTGTATGGTTACATGTACTTGTACTATTTGATTGGCAATTATACGGTTTACCTTGCAACTGTACTATTTCATTGGCAATTGGACAATTAACTTCCTCACTGTATGGTTTAACTTGCAATTGTACAACTTTCCCTCTTGCTATATGGCTTTCTCTAGCAATCGTATACTTCTTCCTTTGGTTGTATGGTTTCCCCCAACCATCATACGATTCTTGCCAATAACCACATACTTTTTGTTTTTTGTATGCGATTGTGTAATTCTTTCCTCCATTCGCATGGTTCTCTTTGGATGATGCACATCAATTGAACAACCTTGCAATGCTTGTAAATTGCAATCCTTTGTATAGTTATCAACTTTAAAATTGTACAAACCCTCTACAATATAACCATCAACTCTATTTTTCACATCAGCCATACACATCTCGTTGTGCAACTTATCATCCACATCAAAAAATTCATCTTCCACATCTATGGCTTCAACTGGATGCCATGGTCTTTGTTGTACATCTTCCCAAGCAACTTGCTTCTCACAACTCCATGTCATCAAGCGTACCCCCAATTCATAGAGACCAAGTCTCCAAGATGTAGAAATGGAATGCAACATACTTTCCCACATCTTTGACAAATTAACTGTCATCTACTTCTCTACAATATCGTCTTCGCAAACTTGTATCTATCATCCACCCCAATGTTCTTCCATACTACTTACTCTTCCAGACCCTTCATCATTCTCAACAATGATAAAATTGGTTCAGATCCACACGATAACGGGTGCCAAATGTAGCACGAGTGGAGTGCAGTATTCCTGAGAGGGATGTGATGAGAGATCTTTAATATAACTTCCAATAAATTACACTTAATTTGGCCAATTCTGTACAAGTGTACTATTTACCATTGTACTATCTTCAAAATACACATAATTGTACGGTCATAACTGAACACTTGTACTATTTCTCCAAGAATATTGGAATTGATCAAATCTTACTCACTTTGCTAGTATTCACTTGGAAATCACTTGATTTACCTTCAAAATGCTTAAAAGTATAGTTTTAGGCCAAAAAATCATCAGATGTATGAAATTACAAACCCTTGTATGGTTTGGTCACGTCGTTGTACGGTTTGGTAAAAACTCTCATTCTACCCAATCTCTTGACTTAGAAAAATACCCATTTGCCTCTTATTGCCAAAAACATCATTTCCCATAATGGGTAACCACCATTAATATGATTTTCTCTTTATCCGTCTATTTCACATAAAACCCTTGGATGGTTGTATGTTTTTTGGGTATGCAACTCCACCACAGATCTGGACTCCACAATACCTGCAATATCAATAAAAATCCCCCAATAATACATTTATTGAGATTGCTCTCAGATCCACACACATGCATAACCAGATTTGACTGAAACAAGGATTTATATTATTCTAGAATTGTACACAGGGAGTGTACGACATTACATAACAGTTTTAAATTACTCCATGCTTCCCAATCCATGAACTGTACATGAATGGGCAGCCATGAACAATAGCAATCTACCAACAATATTAGACTACAACCAACCAACAATGAACAACCCAAAAATTTGAATGGGGGAGCTTATAATGGTTGTCCAGGTCGTTCCAAAGTGGTTCCTGAGACAATTCATTATTTACAACTGCCCATACATTAATCACTTTAATTAATGTTTACTAAGGTTTAATGTAATTTATATCAAATTACATTTCATCCGCATGTCATTTCATTTCCCATGCATTTTACATTTATTTTAATAATTTATTTCCCAATTGTACAATTTATACCAAATTGTACAATGTATATTTTAACTTGTCAATTGTACTATCTCACTAGATTGTACATTCTTCTTGCCAATTGTACTATCTCACTAGATTGTACATTTTTATTCAAGACTATGCAAATCCTAATTTTATGCTTGCTTCTTATATGGATTTACATGCCTACATCCACTTCTTCTAATTTTTCTCAAAAAATCTCTTGGGAACCAATTCTCTATTACAATGTTTATGAATCTCTATCCAAACGACACACCAATTCCCTATTCTCAATTTTTTGGATACCACTCCACAGGAGACACCAATCTCCTCAGCTCTGGTTTTATAGACACCACTCTACAGGAGACACCAATCCCCTCTACTTCAGGTTTTATGAACACCAATCCCCTCTACTTTAGGTTTTGTGGACACCACTCCATAGGAGATACCAATACCCTCTACTTTTAATTTTGTGGACACCTACCCATAGGATACCTCTCCCTTTTGCTCACGTTCATGGAACTCTATCACAGGAGAAACCTCTCCTCTCAGCTCTAGTTCATGGAACTCTATACATAGGAGATAACTCTCATCTCTAATCTAGTTCATGGATATTTATCCATAGGAGATACCTCTCCTCTCTTATATAGTCATATCCAAAGCCAGCTCAAAACTCTACTAAAAAATGCCAAGCCTTCACACAATACATGCTCAAAATATACTCAAATCACTGTTGTCTCATTAAAAAACCACTTGGGGACTGGGAATTATCCCATGTCAAGAAAGATGTTACCTGACAAATTTATTATCTTCTTCCTCTAAACCCCGGGCACGTGGTTGCTTAGAAATATTTGGCAGTGGATCTTTAGAAATGTTTCGAGAAACAGACGTAACATATTTCAAAACATTATTTTCTCATCATTCCCTCTTTTCGACTCTCAGGTGACCATGCAGCAACTCCGAATTTGAAAATGCAAAATAACAAGGGTGGACTTTTCCCTCCATATTTTATTCAAAATTTTGGACTCTAATAGTCCTCAAAAATGGTTCCTATTAGGCTGCGAAAAGGGAAAAATTCACAAAACTCGAAACTTGTAATATACTGTACATATAATGGTGATCTGTCCCTTTTACTGGAAATATAATTTTAGGTGAAATGCATTCACCGTGATGGGTATAACCCATCCATCTTGATCTTTTAACTGGAAGGCGTTGAATTGTTTTTCTGAAATAATTTCAAATGGTCCCTCCCAGAACGCGTCAAACTTGTCATGATGTCCTGGTTTCACTTTCTTGATGTTCCATTTTAACACCAGGTCACCTGTTTTGAATTTCTTGAAAGTGGTTTTTTTATCGAACCACCCGACTATTTTCAACATATGTTTTTGATGATGATTATAGGCCTGTTTCCTAGACTCTTCTAGCTGCAAAAGTTGCATCATTCGAGCATCCATTGGATGGCCTTCATCTTCATTAACTTGATTTAGAAATTTCAATGCGGGTATCTCCATATGAATCGGTAAAACATCCTCTTTTCCATAAACCAAAACATATGGTGATGTACTGATTGATTTCTTGATTGAAATTATGTCAGTCCACAGGGCTTGATTCAGGAGTGAGTGCTAGTTCTTATTATCCTCTAATGTTCTTTTTAGGATTCTTAAAAGATTCTTATTAGTAGACTCGGCTAATCCATTACCTTGTGGATAATAATTAGAGGAAGTCTTCAGGTAAATTCCATATCGATTGGTAAATTCGATCATCTTTGCACTAGTGAAAGGAGATATGTTGTCTATATCAAAGAGTCTAGTATGCCAAACCTTGTGATTAGACTCTCGACAAATTCTATCACCACTTCCAAATCAACTTTCTTTGTGGGTACTTCTTCTGCCCACTTAGTGAAGTAGTCCATGGCAGTGAGAATGTATTTGTGGCCTGATGATGAATTCGGCTCTATTATACCTATGAAATCCAACCCCCACTGTTGGAACGGTTCCTCGACTTGAATAGCTTTTAAGGGCATAGGCGCATTCCTGTTCCTCACCACATACCTCTAACACTGTTCGCACTTCTGGGTCACTTTGTATGCATCTAGGAAGATGGAAGGCCAATAACATCCATCTCTAAGGATCTTCAAAGTTGTGGTTTGGCCTGCATAATGTCCCCTTGAGAGACCCCCATGAAATTCATCTAACAATTTCTGCTTTTCATTATCGGGAATGTATTTCAACAATACACCATCAATATTAATCATGTACAAACCTTCTGTTTGAAGGGTATATTTTAATGCTTGGGTTCTGAATCTCCTTCTTTGGGAAGCACTCATATCTTCAGGGCATGACCCAGTCTGAAAGTACCTCACAAAGTCATCAATCCAACCTGAACTTACTCTGTCTTGATGTTGCTCAGTGTTTGCCATGATGGGGTGGCTCTCCCCATATCCACTTGCAGCTTGCCTAGCCAATTCTTGGCACAAAGCTCTCCCTATGACTATTTTTGTAGGATGTATTTCTACATCATACTCTTGGATGCGAGTCACCCATCCAGCTCTTTTTTCACCTAGTTCTCCTTGAATTATGAAGTTCCTTACATCGGGATGAATAACATAAACCATCGTCCGACTTTGGGATAAGAAGTGTTTTAGCTTATTCAAGGATTTCATAATTGCATATACTTATTTTTCTATAAAGTTGTACCTTTCCTCGTGTTTGTGCATGGTAGAACTTAGAAAGGCTATGGGTCTTTCTTCATCATCCGCTCCTTTCTGAGTGAGAACTGCAGCATAACTATCTTGTTCTTTGACGGCATATAGTATGAAACCTCAGGAATAGTCAGGATTAACTAGCATAGGAGCTTGAGCAATGGCTTCTAGAATTTTTTGAAAAGCTTGCTTCCTTGGCTTTGTCCATTTGAAAGGAGCGTCCTTTTTCAATAATTCAGTCATTAGTTTAACTGTATGGGCAAAATCTGCAATTAATTTTCTAACAAAATTTATTTGCCCAAATAAGGACTGCAAACCTTTTTTGTTAACTGGGAGCGATAATTCACGAAGTGCCTTCACTCTATTAGGGTCAATTGAAAGCCCAACTTTAGAAATAACATGCCCAAGGAGTATTCCCTCTTCCACAACAAAAATAGAATTTTTAGGATTTAATGATATTCCAAATTCTCTACATTTCTCAAATACTTGTTGTAGATGAGTGGCATGGTCTTTTTTGTCATGAGAAAATACAATCATGTCATCTAAATAGACGACAATAATTTTGTTTGCAAGCTCCCCAAAAGCTACGTCCATGGCTCTTTGAAAAGTTGCTCCTACATTAGATAATCCAAAAGGCATCCTTTGGTATGCAAATGTCCCCCACTTAGTGGTGAATGCGGTCTTATATTGATCTTCATTTCTCACTCAAACTTGATTGTAACCAGAGAAGCCATCTAATAGAAAAAACCATTCTGCTCCTGCCACAGTATGAAGTATTGGGTCAATCTGGGGTAAAGGATAGTGATCTTTTAAAGAGGCTCTATTCAAATTTTTGAAATTGATGCATAGTCTTATTTCTCCATTTTTCTTGCATACCGAGACCAAATTTGCCACCCAGGTAGAGTGTTTGATTGGGTATATTATCTTAGCCTGTAGGAGTTTTAACAACTCCTATTTCATTAAGGCTTCAATTTTAGGGTTCATAGGCCTCTACTTCTGCCTAAAAGGTTTAGCTCCTTCCTCTAGTTAGATGGTATGTTGAATGACCTCTTTCCTGTACACTTTTAGATCACTATAAGTCCAAGATATTATATCCGGATACTCTCTACATAACTATTTTATTTGCTCTAGTTCTACTTCTGTACAATCGGTCCCTACTTTGATCATCTTGCCTGATTCTAGTTCTACTTCTTTATATCGACATTCATCTACCTTGATTCTTCGACTTATAGCTCTGTCGCTATTGTCAAAAATTCTCTCCAGGGTGATTAGTCCCTTGGGGATATGATTGTTTTTTAGTTGAATAAGGCTCTCTTCATCATCTTCTTGTAACACTCTATCTGTAGAGCAATTCATCTCATGAACCAAAACATCCAGGATCTACTCATCATTCTCAAATACTTGCCAAAAAATGTCCTTGTCGGGCACAGAAGGCCTATATATAAGTCTGACTATTTTAGAATTCTGAATAACATTACTGACTGGGCAAAAATTGGATCCTACTAACGCTAACAGGTCCACATGTGTATTCTTCTCCATAGAAATGGATTTCATGTTTAGTGCTTCAAAATTTTCCAATAGATCCAACACTTTGTTTTTGTAAGCCCTTAGGTAATGTTTCTTACAAATGCATTTGCCAGTAATCTTTTTAACAATCAGTTCTAAATCTCCATAGATCAGAAGCTGTTTCACACCCAATTTTTTAGCTTTCCTAAGTCCCAAACACAAATCTTCGTATTCAGCTGTGTTATTGGTGCAACTCCATGTCAATCTATATGAAAAGACTTTTTCTTTTCCAATAGGTGAAATTAGAACAATTCTAGCTCTTGCTCCATTTTTGCACCTTGACCCATCAAAGTACAATTTCCATAACTGGTTGGCCAAATCATCTATTTTAGGGACAACAACAGGGAGCTTTTTTGGTTTCTCAATGGAATAGCTTCCCATTTATGTCTCTATCATAGCATTGAAGTTCTTCATTGAAAAATGATCCTCAGATTGGAGTTCCTCCAGGGTTTCTTCCATTAAATCGATATTTTTGATATCTTCTGTCTAATATCCAGAGAAGGTTGGTTCCTTTGAGTTTTTAGAGAAAATGAAAATAAGAGATAAGGGAAATAGAGCCTAAGCTAGAAATTTTCTCACGATACAGATTAGACAACAACAAAAAATGATGATGCAGATTACTACCTTCAGAGTTTTCTTTATATCTTTCTATAGAAAATATGAATGCCTGAGTGCGATTTTAGATGTTCATCTAAAATATATGTAAATATATTTAATATTCAACTCTAGAAATAAGGTTTATACGTGCACAGTCCAGATTTTAGAATGTATACATTATAAAACTTAGAATGAATAAAATTTAAAACATCAGATACATACACTCGCATACAGCATTTCAGAATCCAGAGAAAGAATATCTCTTATTGCTTGTAATCCAGGACATGTACATCAAGTCTGTAAATGTCCAAGAGCCGACCTTTTTTTCATGGTCGACTCACTCCTATTTATACCCTAAAAAGAGTATCTTCTACTATGTACATTTAATTTCCTCAATTAATTACAAATAATTATCTATAGTTTCTAAGAATATACAATGGATTTTTTGCAGATTAGATAGATTTCATTTTGGCTAAATTTAGATGAGCCTGTTATTCTGCAATCATCCAACAGACCTGCCAGGTTATAATCAACTGATCATTCTTCTTAAATCAACACCTAATGTTAGTGCATGCCCTAGTTGCCAAAAATATACTCTGCTTTTTTAGCAAAAACTAGACATGTCACAAAATCGTGACACTCTTGTTTCTCTGCTTGTCTACCCTTCTTGAGTCGCAAAAATGCAACATGTCATGAAATCATGACATTTCTATGTCTTCAGCCTGATTCTTCTTTTTGCACCGTGAAAATTGACCATGTCACAAAATCATGACACTTCCGCCTCCATAGCTCTTTGTCTTGGTTTTGATCGTGAAAATGCGACATGTCGTGAAATCGCGACACTTCTGCCTCCTTGCTTTCTCTTGTTGCTTTTGGCCACAAAAAAGGGACATGTGAAATCACGACACTTTTAATCTCTTTAGTAGTTTTTCTATTCTTCTGGCGAAAATAAGCCATGTTGCAAAAATGCGACATTCTCCCTGACTTCTACCCTTTTATTGACGGTCTTGGCAAAAATTGGCAACGTCGCGAAATCGCGACTTTTTCCTCTACTTTCCCTCTTTTCTTCTTTTTGTCGCGAAAACTCGACATGTCACGAAATCGTGACACTTTTCTTCCTTAGTGTATTTTGCTTTTTCTTTGTTCTTTAGCATATGGGCCACTTCGGTCTTTTTTGAAAATATGCAAAAAAGGTGCATCGACCATTTTTTGTAGTTAGTCACTTTTTGACTACAGTGTCATTTGTTAATTTCTTTGAAAACTGGATGTTGTTTGACATGCATAGAACATAAGGACTTTTTAAATATAGAATTGCCTACTCAGATTTTAATCTCATCATTGGGATTTTAATCTCATCATTGAGGTTCTTTGGGCATCTAATCCTACATACTCTATTGAAAATAGTGTCTTTAAAATAGAGCATACAAAAACAACAATGGATGGAAAAATACACCTCAATTTAGAAATGATACAATTGTGTAAAAAGAAAAACCTATTAAAATTTCTTGCTTATTTTTAAATAAATATTACAATTTTTATAATTTGTTTTCTAAAAAAAACTTCAGAAAACAGCAATGTGCATGTTTATTTTTTATTTATTTTTATTTATCTTCATATTTTATATATGCTTATCCAAAAATATGGATGCTCATCCTTATCCTTAAGCATTACAAAAATAATTACCCAATATAAACCTATATACACAATTCAATTCTTAAACCCAATAACAACTGTATTGTTGAAAGACCAACAAACACAAAAGAGGGATGAAAGAGGGATGGTAGTGAATTGATAGAACACTAAAAAGTGTGTTTGGTAGGTCTTGAGTTTAGCACTAGTTGATGAGCTTTATAGAATGATATCAACCAAACCTACACCAAGGTGATTTTGACTTACAATCCTATCTAATCCATGCTTTCACTATACGTAAGACCTACTCACTAACCCAAAGGTGAGAGTTTTCATGACCATAAGTCAAGCACTAATAACCCAAGTTGGGAGCTTTCATAAGCATGAATCAAGATCTTGTATAGAAGTTTTAGTTGGTCCCTACTTTTTAATAAATAAAAGACCTAAGTCACTTATACCCAAAGTTGCGAGCTTGCATGACCATAACCTAATTCAAAAATATTAGACTATTTTTAAATTCATTACAACAATGAATGAACTTAATACAATCTCAAATACCCAAAAATAGGAATGGCCTTTTGTTAGGAACCTACTATTAAAAATAAACTCACTTTTAACAAATCAGGGCATCAGTTGGATAGCCGAAGATATTTCTAGTTGTTGTGGAATTGAAGACAAGATTGTTTCCCTAGGAGGGCCCAATGGGGACACCTTTGGATCCTCTTTTAGAGAGACATAGTTCTTTTGTAGATTTTTTAAAGGATAAATCTTCAGAAAATACTGGAGAAGCACAAAAAACTGCATTAAAAATGCTCTTTACAGATGCTGAAAATAGATCAACATCTCAACGAGTTAATGGATGCTTGCCACAGTAAGAATAAAGGCCAAATATTTTCATTGAGTATAGGTTGGTAGAGGAAACAATTTTATATAGATTCAATCATCATTTTATCTATAAATTCATGGGTATTCACCCTACCCTAAATTTTTTGCATTCTTGGGTTCGGCAAAACTAGGAGCCTCTTGGTGAGTATTCTTTGTGGTTTATTAGCAATGAAGATTTTATTGTTAGTTTTTCTTCACTGGCCAATAGAAATAGGGTTTCAAATCATAAAAGAGGAATCATCGTCTGGTAGGATTATTTATTTAGCCCTGGAGAGTGGGATTTTATCCTTGAATTGAACCCACTGTTGTCTCGGTTTGGATCTATTTGTATGCACTTCCAATGGATTTTTGGAGTGAGTAGGTATTGGAAATTATCGATAATTCCCTTGGAAGATACTTGGGTGTTTCCAAAGACACAATAGAAGGAAACATAGTCATTTATGCTAGATTATGCATGGAAATGAATCTTAGCAAACCTTTGCTGGTAGAGGTTGAACTTGAAATTGCAGGACTATCTTGGATTTAACAACTGGATTATAAGGCATTGCCCTTTAGGTGTAGATTTTACCACAAATATGGGTAATTGGCTCGTTCTTTCCCAAAAAATATGAACATAAAAATGGAGGTTCCTCTGGGAATGTAAAATCTTCCTGAGGGTAATTCAACAATTAATAAAGAAACAACCAATATTTCTCATGGTAAAGAAGCACAAGGAGATGGTTTTGAATAGCTCAAAAGAAGGAGAAGAAAAAAGAAAAAATATGGTAAAGAGAAAACCCAACTCAAGCCCTCCAATAGGTATGAGATCTTCAAGACACTAGTGGACCAAGAAGAAGAACAATTCATGGAAGGAGTGGATGGGAATAATAAAAACAATAACAACCATGTTCAAGCCCCTCTTTCACCTCCTCCCATCCTAAAGCAAGTAATTGAGTACAGTGAGTTATCGCAATCAGATATTGCAAGGGTATTTATAGTGCATAACTAAGAGCAGCCAATAATTAAGGATTTCATCATGGGTATAGTAGAAAATAATAGAGAAAGGTCAACTCTAGGGATAACTCAGGTGGAAAAGAGATAAAAAAATATCAGCTCTCAAGGAGTGGGTAGAAAATCAAATAAGGAATTGATAGTAGTTCAAGGAGATAAACTGATCACAGGAGGATCAGTGAGACCAATAGATTTTTATTTCTCTCAAGGTAACCAATGATTATACAATTATGGAATGTTAGGGGTTTAAATAGTACAACCCATCAATATGTTATTCGAAAACTCTTAGAAAAATGTAAAAACAAATTTTTAGCTTGTCTAGGAGACAAAAATGTCATTGGATCTTATGTGTAAAATAGTAAATAGACTTTGGAGGTGTGTTGGTCATATGGAAGTGGCTATCCAATGGGTCTCAAGGGGGATAGTTACTTTTTAAAATTCTCTTGAATGGACGATAATAGAATTTATAGCTTGAGGGGTGTCCTCACATTGCATTTTAGGAACAATGTGATAACTAAGCAGGTTTTAATCACAAATTTTTATGGTTCTCAAAACCTACATGGTTAGATGCATCAATGGAAAGTGGTGCATAATATGAGAGTCTCAAGGGAGGAGTTAGAATGGATTTTTCTTGAGTATTTTAATCTTAAATTATCCTCTAGAGATCAAGAAGGGGGAACCCCAACTTTAGACCCAAGGGATCGACTTATGATTGCCTGAGTCAATGCATTACACTTTGTGGATATTAAATGCCATGAAACCAACTATACCTGGACTAATAAGAGGATGGAGCCACATAGTACGAAGGTAAAGTTAGATTGTTTTTTGATTTCAGAGGAGGTATTTGTGAAATGGAATATAAAATTTTATATTTTGGAGGGTCCAGTTTCATATCACTTTCCCATTTTATTGGAAGGGGGGATCAAGATAGTGTAGCATCACAAACCATTCAAATTTGAAAACATTTGGTTAAAAAAAGAGGAACTTTGAAAGAAAATTCCACTATGGTGGGAAGAAGGTCACCCATCATATGGGAAAAAAATGTTTAGATTTCACAAGCAACTTCATTATGTCAAGGATTACCTGAAACAATGGATGGGAGCTAACAATATAGACTTCCAAGTCCAAAGAGCTTCATTCATGGCCAGATAAGATGAGGTTCAAAAACACTTTAGGGAAGGAATAATTATAAATCATATCAAATAAGAGGATGATGGATTGCGTAAAGTGGTTGAGGACATTAACAACAAAGAGGAGAGCTACTGGGAACAGAGAGCAATAACCACTTGATTATTATAAGGTGATAAAAATATCAAATTTTCCCATCAGGTTGCTTGTGCTAGGATACAAATGAACAACATGGAAGCTCTTCCTATTTAAGGAAAGTATGGTGCAAGATGAATAGGCTCAAAAATAATTTCTTGCTATCATACACTCTATTATCTCTGAAGAAGAAAATCAGGCACTACTTAAACCCATTGATAGAGAGGAATTGAAGAAAGTAGTCTTTGGAATGAGCATCCAAAAAGCACGAGGTCCATATGGCTTTCCAATTGAGTTTTCTCAGGCATTTTGGGACAACTTGGAGGAGGATATAATGACTATTATAGATGATTCCAAAGGTAGTAAAAGAATGCTTAAAGCATTTAATCATACTTTCATTGCCTTAATCCAAAATGGGATGAGGGGTGCATATTTTAGATTATAGACCTATTACCTTATGCAATGTCATATATAAAATAATCACAAAGGTAAGGGTTCAGTAGCTAAAACCTTTTCTACATAGCATTATATCATCAGAGCAAGGGGGTTTTGTAGAGGATAGGAAGATCTTGGATGGTGTGATTTTAGCTTCAGAGACAATCCATTCAATGCAAAACTCTGGTAATAGGGGAATGTTCATATATTTGAATATGTTAAAGGCTTATGATAGGATGGAGTGGAGCTTCTTATCAAACATGTGCTATATTTTGATATTGTATGCAATGGGAGATAGCAATCACAAGATGCAAAAATAACATGAAATAAATTAAATCTATAAGATGACTAAAATATACTATAAATAAAAATTACAAAAATGAATACAATGTAGCTATGGAGGAAATTAATATTCCATGAATAATGCTACCAGACTACATTGCACCCATCTCAGTATGGGTGACTTTATCTAAGTTATCCTCTATGAGATGTCTTGTTTGATGCTCTCTATGATACTCTCTAATCTATGACAATAAGTCCATTATATAGGAATATAGGTTCCTTGGTGAAGACTCTATCTAGTTGTGCAAGGGATAACTTGCACATGTACAAATTACACATTGACACTTGTGCATTTATTACATTACATGAAGAAACTAGGTAACTTCCCCCTAAAGTAATATAATGTCCTAAGTATGTACCTTGGTAGGTACATTTACATGACCAAAATGATGTAATATAATATATTTATAACACCCCCCTATATTACATTATTTGGGTATTGAATATTTTAGTCTTCAATGTGGATCTTCTTCCATTGAATGATCTTTCGCTTGTTCAAGTCCTTCTTCCTGGTCTTCTATCTAGCCACCTTTATTGAAGTATTCGTGAGTATCTTCATTTGGTTATGATTGTTGACAACTGAGTAGAGCATGGTGTAATTATCCTTTCATCTTCTTGATTCTTCTATGCTTGCCTTTTTGGTGTATTGGTCCTTCATTTTCTTCAACTTTTTCCTTTGAAAAAATGTTAGTATCATTTTGAAACATCACAATATCTTGTGAAATTTCCATTGAATCCAGGATATATGTATCTCCATGGATTTATCTTATTGCCTTTATTTCACCTTGATTCGTTATGAGACATGTATTGACTCCATATATATATCCAAAGTTGATCATATAGTTATCTTCTACTAATTTGCTCATAGAGATGAGATTGAAAGTTAATCCTGGAACATACAATACTTTTTGTAGTAGAAGATTTAGAAATGATATGTTGGGTGTTACACATCCATATCCATGTATGGGATAAGTTTGGATATCTGCAATTCTTAGTCTATAACCTTTAGCACCTTCAAGACAGTCAAACCATTGTATATTTTCGGTCATATGATGACTGGCTCCTGATTCAATGTAGCACATGTTTTCATGTTTCATAGATTGGTTGAAGCAAGTTTCACATTAATTGTATGGCATTCCTTTTCCCATTTGAAGAAATGGAGAAATGAGATAGGACTTAGAACCTTTAAGTATATAAGCTTGATTTTGATAAAACATTTATTGATAATTAGGTTTGTAGGCTTCCTTATGTCTCCCTAGTTATGAGAGTGTATACACCTAATGGGATTTTAGGTTTTGTAAAAAGCTTATATTTTCCCAATGGATTTACAACTTGATAATTTATTATAAATGTTGATATTACCAAGTTTATTATAATACCTTATGACTCCCTAGGGATATAATATAGTGCTTTTGAAAATATAGTTCAATTTTGGTTGATTTTGTAAGGTTTTGTAAATATCAAAAATCAAATTTTATTTATCACTTATTGCTCCTATTGAACTAAGAAATTTTCCAATTTGAAGAGGTTTTGATGATGTATTTCTTTTGTATTTTTTTATGTGTTTTAGACAAGTATATAAATTTCCAAATTTAGCATAAAGACTTTTAATAAACTCTTAAATATCCCTTTAGGTTTTTGATTGAAGGGTATCTAATTTCCAATAATTCAATTTGATGTAGAAACCCTTATAACTCCCAAATTTTGGAAAATTGGACCATAATAATATTTGCAAATATTTTATAAATCAATTCGATAGAAGTCCTTATTACTCCTATTTTAATATTTTTTTTTTGTTAGGTTATATATTAAAAGTGGGTTTTTATCAAGGATCCCAAAACCTGATTACAAAGGATCAGAATGCAACACAATACATCGGCTTGTAACAAAAGGAAACACTAGAGAAACACATAAATAGGGGTAATTCGACCCAGTGTTAGTTATTACTCTTCACCAATGCTATTAGTATGAAAAAATGATGGGTTGTGGTGGCTATGTATAGACTTTTGTGAAATCGATAAAATCACCATCAAAGATAAATTTCCTATTTTGGCGATTGATGAGTTACATGGGGCTAATTTTTTCCAAGTTGGATCTTTTATTTGGATACCATCAGATATGGATTAAAGAAGACATCTTGAAAATAATATTCAAGACCCATGAAGATCATGAATTTTTGGTCATGTTTTTTGTCCTAACTAATGCCCATTTGACTTTTTAAAGTCTCATGAACCATATATTATGTCCTTACCTACACAATTTTATCTTGGTCTTATTTGATGATATTCTAGTCTATAGTCACACCTGGGGAGAGCACCTGCATAATATGGATTTTATTTTGCAATTCTTGAAAGATCAATTATTTTCCAAATGATCTAAATGTTTCTTTGGAACACAAGACATTGAATATTTGGGTTATATCATCTCACAAGAGGGGGTTAAGGTTGACCTACAAAAAATTATGGTGATACAAAATTGGCCTAAGTCTCAAACTTTCAAGGTGCTTCAAGGATTTTTAGGTCTCACTAGCTAATATCAATGATTCATCTAAAGGTCATGATAAAATAGTAACCCCACTAACTACCATGTTAAAGAAGAATTCATTCATATGGAAAATGATAGTGGAAAACACCTTTCAATATCTCAAGAAAGCCATGACTTCTACTCTAATGTTTAGCTACTCCCGCATTTATAGTTGAGAGCAATGCTTTTGGCCTTAGCATTAGTGCAGCATTAATGCAAGAAAAGTGACCCCTATCTTTCACTACTAAGGCCTTATCTAAAAAAATCTAGAGATGTCCACTTATGAAAAAGAAATGATAGCTATTCTCCATGCTATCAATCATTGGTGACCTTACCTCATTGGGCAACATTTATCCATTAAAATGTATCGTTCGAGTCTAAAATATTTTTTGGACCAAAAATAATTGACTTGAGCATAAAAGAAATGGGTTTCAAAATTATTGGGGTATGATTCTGATAAAAAAGAGAAAAATATTGTGTCAAATGCCCTTTTTTATTAGTTTGACCCAAAAATCTTCCCCACTCCCCAATGGGTCACCCAACTTCGAGAAGAGGTAGCCAAAGAACCAACCTTGAAAAATTTAATGGAATAGATCCAAAGAGACCCCAATTCAAACACTATATAGTCTTTAAAAGAAATAAGAGGGCAAGAGGATAAATCGTCTCATATTGCCCCCTATATTTTTATATTGTAATGAATCTTTGCTTCTAAGAAGGTTACACCTAGGGCAAAGACACATGCCAACAAGGTGAGAAGATGATTTCTTTCATGAACACATCAAAAGACCAAATATCTTCTTTTTGGACATTACTTATAAGGTAGAGATCCCAGTTTTGGACACTACTTATAAGGTAGACCATCTTTGGTTTTATTAGTTCAGTCTATCTTTTTATTGGATGGACAAAAGGAACATTAGTATACTATTTATAAAATATGAAATGAAATGAAATATTATTAATGTCTATGGTGGGCCAAAAAATACCCAAGGGACTAGAAGTACAATAATGACTATTAGCTAGCAAGCTGAAAGCCCAAAAAAAAAATAACTATAAAGAAAATAAGATAAAACTCAACAAACAAGCTAAAGAGAAAGGGAAAAATAGAGAGGAATTGAAGAAAGTAGTCTTTGGAATAAGCATAAAAAAAACACGAGGTCCATATGGATTTCCAATTGAGTTTTCTCAGGCCTTTTGGGACAACTTGGAGGAGGATATAATGACTATTATAGAGGATTCCAAAGGTAGTAAAAGAATGCTTAAAGCATTTAATCATACTTTCATTGCCTTAATCCAAAAGGGGAGGAGGGGGTGCATATTTTAGATTATATACCTATTACCTTATGCAATGTCATATATAAAATAATCACAAATGTAAGGGTCCAGTAGCTAAAACATTTTCTACATAGCATTATATCCTCAGAGCAAGGGGGTTTTGTAGAGGACAGGAAGATCTTGGATGGTGTGATTTTAGCTTCAGAGACAATCCATTCAATGCAAAACTCTGGTAATAGGGGAATGTTCATATATTTGAATATGTTAAAGTCTTATGATAGGATGGAGTGGAGCTTCTTATCAAACATGTGCTATATTTTGATATTGTATGCAATGGGAGACAGCAATCACAAGATGCAATAATAACATGAAAGAAATTAAATCTACAAGATGACTAAAAATATACTATAAATAAAAACAACGGAAATGAATACAATGTAGCTATGGAGGAAATTAATATTCCATGAATAATGCTACCAGACTACATTGCACCCATCTCAGTATGGGTGACTTTATCTAAGTTATCCTCTATGAGATGTCTTGTTTGATGCTCTCTATGATACTCTCTAATCTATGACAATAAGTCCATTATATAGGAATATAGGTTCCTTGGCCAAAACTCTATCTAGTTGTGCAAGGGATAACTTGCACATGTACAACTTACACATTGACACTTGTGCATTTATTACATTACATGAAGAAACTAGGTAACTTCCCCCTAAAGTAATATAATGTCCTAAGTATGTACCATGGCAGGTACATTTACATGACCAAAATTATGTAATATGATATATTTATAACACTCCCCTATATTACATTATTTGGGTATTGAAGATTTTAATCTTCAATGTGGATCTTCTTCCATTGAATGATCTTTCACTTGTTCAGGTCCTTCTTGGTCTTCTATCCAGCCACCTTTATTGAAGTATTCATGAGTATCTTCATTTGGTTATGATTGTTGACAACTGAGTAGAGCATGGTGTAATTATCCTTTCATATTCTTGATTCTTCTATGCTTGCCTTTTTGGTGTATTGGTCCTTCATTTTCTTCAACTTTTTCCTTTGAAAAAATGTTAGTATCATTTTGAAACATCACAATATCTTGTGAAATTTCCATTGAATCTAGGATATATGTATCTCCATGGATTTATATTATTGCCTTTATTTCACCTTCATTCATTATGAGACATGTTTTGACTCCATATATATATCCAAAGTTGATCATATAGTTATCTTCTACTAATTTGCTCATAGAGATGAGATTGAAAGTTAATCCTGGAACATACAATACTTTTTGTAGTAGAATATTTAGAAATGATATGTTGGGTGTTACACATCCATATCCATGTATGGGATAAGTTTGGATATCTACAATTCTTAGTCTATAGCCTTTAGCACCTTCAAGACAGTCAAACCATTGTATATTTCTTGTCATATGATGACTGGATCCTGAGTCAATGTACCACATGTTTTCATGTTTCATAGATTGGTTGAAGCAAGTTTCACATTCATTGTATGGCATTCCTTTTCCCATTTGAAGAAATGGAGAAATGAGATAGGACTTAGAACCTTTAAGTATATGAGCTTGATTTTGATAAAACATTTATTGATAATTAGGTTTGTAGGCTTCCTTATGTCTCCCTAGTTATGAGAGTGTATACACCTAATGGGATTTTAGGTTTTGTAAAAAGATTATATTTTCCCAATGGATTTGCAACTTGATAATTTATTATAAATGTTGATATTACCAAGTTTTTTATAATACCTTATGACTCCCTAGGGATATAATATAGTGCTTTTGAAAATATAGTTCAATTTTGGTTGATTTTGTAAGGTTTTGTAAATATCAAAAATCAACTTTTATTTATCACTTATTGCTCCTATTGAACTAAGAACTTTTCCAAATTGAAGAGGTTTTGATGATGGATTTATTTTGTATTTTTTTATGTGTTTTAGAAAAGTATATAAATTTCCAAATTTAGCATAAATACTTTTAATAACCTCTTAAATATCCCTTTAGGTTTTTGATTGAAGGGTATCTAATTTCCAATAATTCAATTTGATGTAGAAACCCTTATAACTCCCAAACTTTGGAAAATTAGACCATAATAATATTTGCAAATATTTTATAAATCAATTCGATAGAAGTCCTTATTACTCCTATTTTAATATTTTTTTTTTGTTAGGTTATATATTAAAAGTGGGTTTTTATCAAGGATCCCAAAACCTGATTACAAAGGATCAGAATGCAACACAATACATCGGCTTGTAACAAAAGGAAACACTAGAGAAACGCAAAAATAAGGGTAATTCGACCCAGTGTTAGTTATTACTCTTCACCAATGCTATTAGTATGAAAAAATGATGGGTTGTGGTGGCTATATATAGACTTTTGTGAAATCGATAAAATCACCATCAAAGATAAATTTCCCATTTTGGCGATTGATGAGTTACATGGGGCTAATTTTTTCCAAGTTGGATCTTTTATTTGGATACCATCAGATATGGATTAAAGAAGACATATTGAAAATAATATTCAAGACCCATGAATATCATGAATTTTTGGTCATGTTTTTTGGCCTAACTAATGCCCATTTGACTTTTTAGAGTCTCATGAACCATATATTATGTCCTTACCTACACAAGTTTATCTTGGTCTTATTTGATGATATTCTAGTCTATAGTCACACCTGGGAAGAGCACCTACATAATATGGAATTTATTTTGCAATTCTTGAAAGATCAATTATTTTCCAAATGATCTAAATGTTTCTTTGGAACACAATACATTGAATATTTGGGTTATATCATCTCACAATAGGGGGTTAAGGTTGACCTACAAAAAATTATGGTGATACAAAATTGGCCTAAGTCTCAAAATTTCAAGGTGCTTCAAGGATTTTTAGGTCTCACTAGCTACTATCAATGATTCATCTAAAGGTCATGATAAAATAGTATCCCCACTAACTACCATGTTAAAGAAGAATTCATTCATATGGAAAATGATAGTGGAAAACACCTTTCAATATCTCAAGAAAGCCATGACTTCTACTCTAATGTTTAGCTACTCCCGCATTTATAGTTGAGAGCAATGCTTTTGGCCTTAGCATTAGTGCAGCATTAATGCAAGAAAAGTGACCCCTAACTTTCACTACTAAGGCCTTATCTAAAAAAATCTAGATATGTCCACTTATGAAAAAGAAATGATAGCTATTCTCCATGCTATCAATCATTTGTGACCTTAGCTCATTGGGCAACATTTATCCATTAAAATGTATCATTCGAGTCTAAAATATTTTTTGGACCAAAAAGAATTGACTTGAGCATAAAAGAAATGGGTTTCAAAATTATTGGGGTATGATTCTGATAAAAGAGAAAAAAATATTGTGTCAAATGCCCTTTTTCATTAGTTTGACCTAAAAATCTTCCCCACTCCCCAATGGGTCACCCAACTTCGAGAAGAGGTAGCCAAAGAACCAACCTTGAAAAATTTAATGGAATAGATCCAAAGAGACCCCAATTCAAACACTAAATAGTCTTTAAAAGAAATAAGAGGACAAGAGGATAAATCATCTCATATTGCCCCCTATATTTTTATATTGTAATGAATCTTTGCTTCTAATAAGGTTACACCTAGGGCAAAGACACATGCCAACAAGGTGGGAAGGTGATTTTTTTCATGAACACATCAAAAGACCAAATATCTTCTTTTTGGACATTACTTATAAGGTAGAGATCCCATTTTTGGACACTACTTATAAGGTAGACCATCTTTGGTTTTATTAGTTCAGTCTATATTTTTATTGTATGGACAAAAGGAACATTAGTATACTATTTATAAAATATGAAATGAAATGAAATATTATTAATTTCTATGGTGGGCCAAAAAATACCCAAGGGACTAGAAGTACAATAATGACTATCAGCTAGCAAGCTGAAAGCCCAAAAAAAAATAACTATAAAGAAAATAAGATAAAACTCAACAAGCAAGCTAAAGAGAAAGGGAAAAATAGAAAAGGGAGAGAAGGGGAGAAGGGTTACAGTGTAGAAGAATGAAGTGCATGCCAAGTAGAACAGGGAGAGGGAGAGGGGGAGGGAGCAACCCAAGATGGGTAAGCTCCAAGAACCCCCAGAAACTAATCTCTCTTAGAAGTCAATGCCAAAGTATCAAAGCTAAATAAGTCCATGGTATGTATCTATCCATTGCTAGAGCGGGACGCCAACAGACTGTGGGTGCACTATCTAGTGATCTTTCTCTCATATGAACTAGATTATGTGGGGTGTTTCCATCTGATGTCACCTAATTCATCAAAGCTAGTGAAGTGTGTTTTTATGAACCGATGTTGAGGGGGTGAGATCCATCTGGAGGAGAACTTTTATATCGATGAAATTGAATTACCTCCGTAAAAAAGAGTGTGAGACACTACTGATCTAAATATCTGAAGAAGGTAGAAACATATCAATATTTATCCCTAAAAAGATAATATAATATTCCTCGGATCTCATAAGAAATGGGACAACAAAAATTGAAATGATGCAGGGCTTCAGCTTCACCTAAGGAACAAAAAAAACAAATCTGCTCCACTGTCAAAATATGGTGATCTGAATCAATCCGAAGTTGGTGATAATACACCCTGAGTTACCCAATCAAGATTCAAATACTATGTATTGTGTGTTGTTGAAGGTATTATGGAGGAACTATTATTCCCTCTTGAATTTGTAAGAAGTTTTCATAGTAGAAAGATAGCTTGGGGGAAATAGGGGCAATAGGAGATATCCACATGCATATAGTGTATAGGAGACTAACATCCTTCCAAATATCATGGAGCACCTTCTCCTTACTAATTCAATAGGGGGGAGAACACCCAAGGAATAAGGGGAGAGAATATCTATCTATATTTGAATGCTGGCTAAGAGGACAAAGACCTAAAAGTGCCAACACATTTGACCTCCTCGAGAACTCAAAGAGTTACATCAAGGAGCAAAGATCAAGGTAAGGATATCGCTTGCAACCTACAAGGGTATCCCCTAAAGCATGAATCCTATGAAGATAACCTAGAATCAAGAAGATAGTCTCAATATTGAGAAGAGAGGTCCCAAACTCTGCTAGAACATGAGAGTGATGGACTGTGCCCTTACAATGTATGAATCACCAAAGAAAGAGTGTTTGTTTTGGTTCAACCTATGACCACTTAGTTGGGCTAAGACTAGGATCCCAAAATATTGATCCATAAGTAATAGTTGGCTTGACCAAGGCATAAAATATCCTCATCTTCATAGGTATATCTTGAAAATGTGCTTTGAAATAATTTCTCTCTAGTAAAGATAAAGTTACATATCCCTTACACATTTAGGCCTGGGCTACGGGTTTCATACCAAAAGTGGGACCAGTGAAGAGAACCACTGAGTACACATATGAGGTGGCAATATCAATCTCTCAATCTTGGAAAAATAAGTGGAGATAATATAAGGCCTCTTTGATAGTATTGAACACCATAACCTTGGTCTTAGAAAGATTTGTCATCAACTGTCTCAAGTCATAAAAAGTGGAAAGTGTGTCTAGATGATGTTGAAGCCCCTAAATGGATGAGGTCAAAAGAACATCATTAGTAAAATAAATAGAAATCAACACATAGTGGAGAAGGCAATCATCCTCTATGTAGGCACTCTCCCTAATAAAAATCTCAATCTTGTTGATGAATATCCCAAAAAGTGTTGGTGAAATGGGCACCCATGTTTCACTCTTATGGTTCTAAGAATACTGGTTGAAAGACCCTTAGGGGACCGAAACCAATCCTTCACAACCTCATATAATCATGAAACCACTGTCTAAAGCTTTTTAAAGCTACCAATTTATAGAAGTCTCTCAATAAGTAAATGTCGAGGTACTCTGTCAAAGGCTTTCCGAAAGTCTACAAAGAAATAATAAACCTTCAATGACTTGGAACACGTATCCTCAAAAATAACTCTAAGGACTAGAATGTGATATATGGTCTGTTGATCTTACCAAAAACCATCTTGGTCAATATCCTTGTGACCCTCCTTAAACCTCCAGGGGAGAATCACATCCAATGTTATGGCATAGATCTTGGCAAATATATGCCCAATCATGATAGTCCTATAATTATTGGGTTCATAGGTATCCCCCATATTATGGATGGGGTGGATGATTTTTTGAGTCTAGGAGTCAGGAAAACCAGAACAGACAGAGAGATTAAAGAGATTAGTGAGGGGTCCAACAAGAGGTCAATGTCATGCTTTAAAAATTTCACCTATAGCCCATCTAAATTTACTACTTTGCTCGTACAAAGCTTCCAACTAGCCTTCCTGACAAACCCATTAGAAAAGAGGTGGCATGAAGAAGGATGTAAGGGGACAATGATAGGAGGCTGATTTGGAATAGTATAGAGGGATGAGGTGTGAATGGTCCAAGAGGAAATATTGATCCCATGAGTAATTCAATCACGGACGAGGATAAGGCACCAAAAGGATTTAGGAGACTATTGAAGGGAGTGAATAATATCAAGTCTATGCTAGGAGATGAAGAGACATTTCTTCTTCTGGATGATTAGTATGTAATCATTGTGGCGGGTGGTTTTGAGCTAGGGAGAGAACTAAATAGCATGTTTCAACTTTCAGTTGGTAGACTTGCATTCCTCGTCATACTAGATGTTCATGGTACAATGACCATTATGACAAAGGCAAAAAGGGGGGAAGATGGTGGGGGGGTAAGATTCTAACACTGCTTTCCAAATGGTCTAGATCGAAAAAACAAGACCAATCAATAACAATGGGAAGAGAAGATAGTCCAGGGAGAACCTGACGTAAGCAGTCCATGTAAGTGAAGTAATAGTAATAGTCAAAGCCAATAGACACTCAAGGGTGGGAGTGGAGGAAAGGGGTGGATAAATAATAGGGAAGGAAACAATGAAAAAATTCAAAAAAAGAATGGAGTGATCAGTAATGGGAGGGTTTTTATAAAAATTGAACCAAGAAATGAACAGGATGAAGGTGGTGGAGGAAAGAGCATAGTCCACAACATTGTCACCACCGCTATGAGGAAAACAAGTAAACCCACTAGAATCCAAAAAATGAGATAGGCCATTGAGAATAATAAGCCTATTGGATTCACCCAACTCTAGAAGATGCTTTTCATAAGCAGTAACTTGTGTGTCGATGGAGGTCCAAGAAAAACCAAGGTCATCAAGATCTAATTCCTGAATTTGCATCTTGTTTTTTGTGAGGTCGTGAAGAGAAACCTACATAGATCCAATCTGAGCATTGAAGTCTACCAGTAAAAGCACCTCCCCTAAAGCCAATTACCTAGTAATGGCATCATAAAGGTCCTAAAAGGAATCTCCATCTGTGTGTATAGCAAAATTGGACGTGGTGTAAGGGAAGTAACAAGTGGCAATGAATATATCCCAAAGAGGTGGGTGATGACAAATTTTAATTCATAGAAATCTGGAGTGGAGATCAAAGAAAACCAAGGTCACAAAACCATGGATTCTATCCCTAATGAGAGTAATGATACCTCCTAGCCCTCGAACCCCCAGAACGTCAAGTGAATTACCGATAATTCGACCACCAAAAGTAACCAGTGATCTTTGGCAAGGCCCGCTCAAGGCTCTCATGTGTATCACAAATGAGAATGATATCATGTCCATTAATCACATCATCAAGGGACCCTAGGGTAAACCATGTTATAACATTACAATTCCAGCAAGCTACAACCAACTTATTAGTCCCCCTTCCATGTTAGAGGTATTTTTTAGGGTAAGGGTTTGGACTAACCGATTTATAAAATTATGTGGAATTGTGTATAACTACTTCTACAACATTGCCATATAGCTTACATGGATTAAAACCAAAGCAGATATATTTAACTGAATTAGATTTTTCTTAAAATTAGGCTGATATATTTGATTGAATTATCTTTTTATCAGCTCCTTAACCCATATAAAATATAATTTATATCCCTTTACCTAATGTAAGGGTAAAGTGTTGACAGTTTTTTTTGGTGATTTTTCTTAAGCATGGTAAGATCGGTCATGTTTTTAAATTTGTAATGTCCCCTTCTTACACTTAGACAGTTTGACACCTATCAGCCTATTCTGGAGTTCTTGTAGGCTATTCGATGATGGTTATGGAGCTCACTATCTTAGAGAGCCTATGTTTTTTATTCTAAGATCTTTGGATTTTGGTACTATTTATAGAATATACTATTTTTAGTATATGCCATTTTTAGTAAGTGGTATTTCCAGTTTGTAGCATCCAGTCAGTTGCAAAGGTTTGTGGTGATTTTGTGTTGGCATTCAGTGAGCAAATTTTATTAATTTAATATTTCACTTAAGTTATAAAGTAACTTAAGTGTAATGTTATATTTTAATATTTCAATAAAGTGCACCAAAAGGGGGGGATGCCTAGCTTAAGGGTGAAAAATGAAATAATTTAAAAGTGAGCTTTTGTGGAGATAATGTTTATTTTTGAAAACCTAATTTCTTATTGAGAAAAAACCCAACTCCTCTCCAAGCTCTTTAAAAGTGGGTTTTGGCTCCCATTTTCATTATCTGAGAATTGACAAGTTAGGGAGTTGCTGGAATGTATCCAGGATTTTGATTTGCAAGTTGTGGAGGATGGAAAATCTCTTCAATTATTCAGGTTTCAATGGTGAAAGACCCATCCTAACTGGATATGGTATTTTCATCTAGGAAATACATTGGTGCTTCAAAGATTTCAATATTTTGATTTGTATATTTCAAGGTTTGGTGTGTTTGGTTTCCAATGTAATGTTTTGTGCATGAGATATTTGTTTTTGACCATATGGGTAATTGTTATTGAGGTTTTGTGTAATGCAAAATTATATAGCATGATTGGTTGTACCATTTTATCCATGAAGCCGAACCACATTTTGGTGTGCAGCTTTTAGAGGAAGTAGAAACTAGTTGTGATATTATTTCTTTGGTTTCAGCGGACGTGGATGCCCCTTTTTGTAAATTTGCATGTTTTTAGTGGTTGTTCCTAAATTTTCAGAGGTAGTTGAACCTATTTACAGATCCTACAGCTATGGTATTATTGACAGTTTTGCACCTCGCCACATTGAGAATTTTGTTCGAATTTTTTTGGGGTATTTTTTATTGTAATCGAAAATATTTATTTTGAAAGTAATTTCCTATGTTATTGAATGTAAGCTTCATTACATCGGTAGTATAAATGCTTAAAAAATAAATGTAAACTTCATTGGGGATTCAAACCCGCTATATTCCAAGTTAAGAAAAAGACTTAGAAAAATTCCAAAGCATCGAAGTAAAGGAATGTGGAAGCGTGTTTGCCCCAAGGATGGGACGAATGCCTTGTTCATCCCATTTTTGGGTGAATGTAAAAATAAACAGCGACCGAAGGGAGGTTAGATAATTTAAAAAGAGGCACGATCAAGTGAAATTGCATTCACCCTGGTTGAGGGGTGAACATCCTGTTCGCCCCTCCCATGGGAAAATGCATCCTAAAACTCAAATGTAATCACGTTCGCTCCTCCCATGGGTTAACGTGCCTCTAGGATAAAACACAATTGTGTTCGCCTTGGTTGAGGTACGAACATTCCATTCACCCTTCCCATGGGTGAACACACCTCATGAGCTGAATATGAACACGTTCACCCTGGTTGAGGGGTGAACGTCCCATACACCCCTCCCATGGATGAACACATTCTTAAAGGAGAATCGTGCAAGTATGATGGACAACAAAAAATCAAGCGAAGATAGTTTTTGTTGAAGGGTGAATTCAATTTTGGACAAAAGGGCAAAAAGGTGCAAAGTGATTATGAAAATAGAGTTGTCCAATTGTGTAGTTTCACCATGTTCCATGAGGAATATAGTCAAAATTTTAAAGAGCGCCCAGAATAAGTTTTTACAAGCATTAAATTATGGTGGCAGCAAGTAACTCAAATTGTAGATCCCAAGTGAAGAAGGAAGTCATATTAAAATGCAGGAGGAATTTTTCATGATTTCCAAGGTAGGAGTGCATTTTCAAAGCGTTGAATGTCTCTTAATTTTCTATGCACCGACACCCAAGATGTTGATTTCCTGGGAATGTTTCCCTAAAATGTGGATCGTTGTTTCAAAAGGATGGATTTTTAATGATTCCAAGGAGGAATTTCCTCACTCTTGTTCCTAATCTGTGATCATTTTTTTCTCATGTACATTTAATGAAAGAGGCAAAAACCTCTATAAATACTAATCAAATTTCCATTGTAAAAGAGGCTAGACACTTTGCAAGAAATTTCTCCAAGTTCTATGCATCAATAGAAGACATCGGGCTTAGAATTTGCAAGTGATATTGTGCAATTTCCTTCTATATTCATGCACTTATATTTTACATTTATGTTTCTTATTTTTTGTTAGATTTGAATTCTACATCTGAATTTAAATATTACAGGTGAGGGAGTGAATGTTGGAGTGTCACTTTGGAGGTGGTTGTTTCAAGTTTATAAGTAAACTCTACTACTTTTCTTCTATTACATGTTATTTCATGCTTGGGTGATTTTCCTACTGCTAGTCTGCCCCAAATCCTATGCTTTTGTCTTGTGACCATATTTACCATCTCTTTTCACATTTCCTAATTTCTTTCCTACATATCTCATCTTCAACCAGTGTAGGGTTTAGTTTGGGAGCCAACCCTCTTTGGATATTGACACAAAGGACATTCCTTTCCTTCGATCATTCAATATTGGTTGTATATAGGGTGCGCAAACATAGTTTTGTATGATTAGGCAGATATTTGACCAATAGTTTTTGGTGCACCTGATAGGACTTCAAAAGTTCCACTTACAATGGTATTAAGGTTTTATGTTCACCTTCGTGTTGTAGAATTAGAACATATGGCAACTCGATTACACCCAAAAATCTCAAAACATGAGTACAGCAAAAGTTGTGTCTCATGAATACAAGATCGAAGGTCAAAAATCTAGATCATCAAATTGAGTTCTACAAACTCGATATCCAAAGGCTAAGGGAACATCCTCAATTAGCCACTTTATGTTGTACATATTCATTACCTCATATGTCCCATATACTGTCTGTCACATCATCACAACTAGCTGGTGTATTTTCTGCTCCTTACAAGCCCAGGTAGTACCACCACTAGTCTTCCTTGATATCCACCTCACATGACTACTGGTATTTCTCAAGATCCACCTCATATACTAGTCCACATGGCTCATAATCCACCACCTAGGCAGTTCCTAGCATGGAATATCTCAAGAGCCTTGAACTTGCAAGCACAGAATCTAGTGCCCCAAGTAGCTTTGAAGACTTTATTGACCTATGACGGTACTAGTAAAATAGCTTATGAGCATATTCAAGATGTAGCATCTTTGGCTATGATCCATGGAATAACTGATAAATACATGATGGTACAGATCGCTACAACCTGGCACTATTACTTCATGGGACCAGTTGGAATAGTTTTTGATTAAAAATTTTCATGAACAAGCTGATCCATACTCCTTGCTACATAAGTTTACAATAATTCAAAGGCATCCGCAAGAGGAGATAGTTGACTTTAACATCATATTCACACGAAGCTGGCAAAGATTCCCTAATGGTTTATGGCCCACACATGAGCAAGTTGTGTTCTACTATCTCAGGGCATTTAGCACTAAAATTGGTATGGTTGTATGGTAGTCCAATGTGACTACATTCCCATATTTGTACACACAAGCCCAGAAAACCAAATCCAATATAATCATGGTAGGTAGGCTTCCCCCAAAAATTACTATTCTCATTCTTTCTAATCTCCTGCAGTATTTGTATTCAAGTAAATTTTTGCAATCCATGCCTTCCATGTACCCAATTCCCTCATGGATTTCAAACTCACCTCATATCACTTTAATCCTTGCCCCACAGCATCTTGTTCTAAGTTTCCCATACTTACCTACTCAAACAGTACCACAAATCCCTTCATCCATTCCTTTTTTAACATTGCAAGCACTTCCAACTCAGTTGTCGTTACCTGCACCACAAGTGCCTCTATCTTTTCCAGCACCTCCCGTATCATCTAATCCTAATATATTTACAATATTATTGAAAGAATTAAAATCTAATAATTTATCCTTAAGAACTATATTGAATGAGCTTACAACGGTGAGGAAAAAATAATCCAAGGCTGAATTTCAGTCGAGGAGATTTCAAACTCCATAGATTACTTAGGAACAAGAATCTACCAGTAGAGACCCTGAGAAGAGCACAATAGTTCTAGAAAATGAGGAGACTAACACAATAGAAAAGGCATACTGGTGTTCAACATGCAATGATCCTCATGGAGAAGAAACCTACATGGTGCATATAAATTATGTGCAAACGCTTGCAAAGAGTTTGTCTTGCAGGCAAGTCAATATGATTTGGGAGAGTGATCATAATTTTATGATGCCATCCTTTGAGCAATTTTTGATTCTTGTGAGATTTGAGAAAAATCCAGTAACTTTAGACCCAGCTGAGCTCGAACCTTTGAAGGTGCTTGCAGAGCTAAAGGTGCAAGATGAAAAATGACAACTTCCAATGAAAGCTCCTGGTGTAAGGACTAAGGAGCGGGATTCTATCATGTTAAGAGATTTATTACGTAACCAAGCTCAAGAAAAGGTGTAAACTAAGGCATCAACTTTGCAACCTATAGTCCTGCTCAAACATAGAATGAAATAAAGGAACACGCCAAGGAGCAACTCAAGTACCCATCATTGAAAAAGAGACAAAGAGTAGAAGCTACTCAGTAGTATCAAGAAAATTATGAATGGGTTACAAAGGAGAAACCTTCGACCACCTCGAGTTACAATATTATGGAGGAAATGAATAAGATACCCGCAAAAGTAAGTTTGTATGATACGCTATAGCTATCGGGGCAAATTGACTTATTGTAAGAGTCCTTGAAGACTGCTAAAGATCATCAAAAAGATCCTTCTCAAATATTCCTAGCGCAAGCGCTACCAAATTCAACAATAGGAAAGAATAGACCGCCTTGTCACTTAGAATGGAGAAGTGGATTGTACACAACTGTATGATTGATTTCGATGTTGCGACTACTCTTATTCCAAAGGCAGTATGCAAAGTGATGGGTATGGAATATACAAGGAGTACCCTAGGAGTGTTATAGCTATATGGGACTTCGATAAAAATAGTGGGGGTAATCAAAGACATTTCCATTATCCTTCATAGTATACCATAAATCACGATCATCCAAAAGTGGTAGTCATTGACCTAGAGCCATACTTTAGTATGTGCCTATCAAGAGAGTTCATAGCTAAGCTGGGGGGATATATTTTCTTAGACTACTCATATTTGGAGATACCATTCAAAGGAAAGATGATTTGCATTCATAATGAAAATCCATCACCATTTCACATTGAAAGGTTGGAAGAGGAAGAAAAATCTCCAGGCATAGTTAACATGATGACTGAGAAACTAGAAGAGGTTGATTTTATAGAAGAAGCGTTGGGTGACCTTTACCTTGAAGATGAGTTTTTTCTCACATATTTCAATGAAATGATCGAAACATATATTTATTGGTATACAATAACTAATCTTGAGCAAACTGAAGAAGTCCCTAATTCCTAGGATTCCAACACGGATCAGTTATGAAAACTATATTTTGATGGTACCAGATGTAAGAATGGTGCAGGATCTAGTGTCCTTTTGATCTCTCCTGAGGGGTTGCAAAAGACTTATTCTTATAGGTTAACTTGGAGTTGCACAAATAATGCAGGTGAATATGAAGCATTATGCCTTGGGTTGAAAAAAGCTGAAAAGTTGGGCATTAAGCAACTGCATATTTTTGGTGACTCTGAGCTTATTGTCAATCGTACCACTAATAAATGTGTAGCAAAGCAACATTACCTAAAATACTATCGTAACAGAGTGTGGAATTTGTTTGAATCATTCACAGCTTTGAATATTCAGGTGATTTCATAAGAATAGAACAAACATGTGGATATTCTAGCTTCTCTTGGTGTGAATTATTCCCCCACGGATCAAGTGGTTTGAAATCCTAATACTGTAAGAGTGATCTAAAGATCTTTGGTTCTAGATAAGAATATTTATTGGTAAGTATTTGACAATGATGAAAAAATAGTCAATTTCCTGCTTAGAGAAGTTGCTAGTGCAGATGATAGGGTGCTTGTTGAGGAAGATAGAGAAGGAATGATCCAATTGAAGAACAATTATATTCCCAGAGGTCTAATTTCATTGGAAAGTTTGTTTGACTAGAATGATAGGTTTTAATAACATAGGATCAAAGTGGATGCAAAGGAGTATAAGGAATTACAGCTAGAGCCTGAAAATATCATTAAAATAAGAATTGATTGCATGCCTAGAGAGTTAGAAGATATTAATAATTTAAGCTATGAGTACCCTGACATCATGGCTTGGATATCATTATTTAAATGGATATGACAAGAACGTGATCCAAAATACCATAAATCTGTGAGAGGGGGTAAATATTTTTTGGAAAAAGCAGTGACCTATCAACCCCAAGATAGAAGTACTCATGAAGGTAGAATTATTGAAGATGTTGAAGGTGAAGATAATTTATCCGATCAAGCACTCAACATGGATGGTGAACCTAGTCCCAGTACGAAATAATAACAGAGACATTCGGTTGTGTTTTAATTTTTGCAACTTGAACTAGCTGTCACTTAAATATCATTATCCTCTACCTCAAATTGATCAAATCCTTCATGTGGTAGCCGGTGTATAGAGAGTCTCATTACTAGATGGTTTCTCTAGATATAATCAGATATGAGTGAAGGATGAAGATCAGCATAAAATAGCCTTCACCACAAAGTGGGGCACCTTTGCTTACCAGCGGATGCCATTTGGACTCTCCAATGTTGGTGCTACTTTTTATAGGGCCATGGACATCACATTCGATGAGTTATTGAATAGAATTATTATGGTATATCTTGACGATATTACTGTGTTTTCACATCGTAGATAAGACCATGTAGCTTATTTGAGGTAGGTGTTTGATAATTGTCATGAATTCTAGATCTCTATTAATCTAAATAAGTCAATATTCATTTTTAAAGAAGGAAATTTGTTGGGTCATGTGATATCGCAAGAGGGATTGGCAATTGATCCTGCAAGAGCTGAAGCCCTCATGAAGTTACCATTGCCAACTAATAAAAAGGACCTGCAATCTTTCTTTGGTCAAATAAATTTCATTCGCAAGTTTATTGCTGACTTTACTCAGGTTGTGAAGCCCATGATGGATTTTTTGAAAAATAATACTGAATTTAAGACGAAAGCTAAGATACGAGCTTTTCAAGAAATCAAATAAATAATCACACAAGCTCCAGTTTTAATTAATTCTAATTATTCAAAATATTTCATTTTTTATGTAGTCGATGAGCAGGAGAGTTATGCTATAGTTTTAACACAGAAGCAAGAGGATGGAGAAGAGAATCCAATCACCTTCTTGAGTCAAGTTATTTCACCACATCAGAAGAAGTATAATTTCATCGAGAAACAAGTGTACGTGGTCATCAAATCATTGAAGAAGTTTTGACACTTTGTTTCCTAGAGCCAAATAGTGGTTTATGTTATACATCCAGACATCCAAAATTTCATACTCCAAGGAGAACTAGACGATAAAAGGGTGGACTGGGTCTCAAAAATTCAAGAATATGATGTGGAGATCCGACCAAAAAATCTAGTTCATAGGTGATCTTTATGTCAGGAATTAGCCAAAAATGCTACTTCTAAGACATTGGATGTAGTGCATGATGAGGACATTGGCAAAAAAATTTAAGCAAATCATACTATGAATGATCGGGACTAGATAGAAGAGTCAGTTGACTATTTTACTTCCAAGAGATGTATGACTCGCCTTGATGCTTCACAACATCATAGGTTTAGGCTACAAGCACTCAAATATGTCCTATTACCAAATGGAATGTATTACAAGAAAATTGACGGGGTTCTTCTCAGATGTGTGAAGGAGCCCAAGAAGGAGAAAATATTGGAAGAATTTCATTATGGACTATCTCGTGGTCACTATGTAGGAAGGCCCATGGCTTTTAAAATTATTTGAGCAAGCTACTATTGGCCCACTCTGTTCGTTGACTCTCATAAAGTGAGTCAACATTGTGATACATGTCAATTATATGTTGGCATAATCAGAAAAGAGCTCTTCCCCTACACCCAATTCAAGTGGAAGCACCTTTTTAGCAGTGGGGTCTTGACTTCATCAGATTCATTGATCCACACTCTTTCGTAGAGCACAAGTATATCTTGATGGTGACTGACTATTTCACTAGATGGGCGGAGGCCATTCCTACCAAGAAGGCTGATCAGACAACTATTATCTCTTTCTTGGAAGGTATAATTACTCATTTTGGCATCCCAAATTTAATTATAACTGATAACAAAACTCCGTTCATTGAGGCCAAAATAACATAGTTTGCTAGAAAATATGGAATTTATCTTAAGATGTCATCCAACTATTATCCACAAGGGAATGGGTTGGCCGAATCCACCAATAAAAATTTGCTGCGGATTTTAAAAAGAACTATGGGTAGTAACAAAAGAAGCTGGAACTTTTTGTTGAACCAAGTTTTTTGGGAGGATCATATCTCAATGAATAAATCTATTAAAACTTCTCCATATGCCTTGGTTTATGGGAAAGAGACCATTATCCCCACTGATATTGAGCTTTCGGTACTTCAAACATTGCAGTTATTCTAGGAAGAAGATGAAGAATATGATCCTATGAATGCAAGGTTGGCATAGTTGTAGTTAGAAGAGGATAGGGATAAGTCTTATCAAGTATTTTTTGAGCATGCAAAAGAAATGCAAAGATGGTTTGAAAAGAAAGCAATTGAACAAATTTTTTAGGTAGGAGACTTGGTTTTAAAATGGAATGAGAAGAAGGCTAAGCCGAGAAAACACCACAAGTTTAATGCTATTTGGGAAGGTCTTTTCCAAATTTCTACAATAAATTCGGTGAATGCCTATCATCTCCATGATATGGAAGGTTGTGATCTTCCTATTCTGGTGAATGATCTTCATTTGAAGGCCTATATTCAATGAAGGAGTTCGAAAGTGGTACCCACTTGTACATATGTAAATATTCCTTTTAATATGTTATTCCTTTTGATTATGGATGTTATTTTAATATTTAAAAAAAGAACTCCCAAGCTCGTTTACCCCAAGGAAAAAGCGAAAAAGCAATGCGACAAAGGGTAGAGGTGAATCTATTAGCAACATTGACATCACATTCAAAATGGAAGAATGCAAATATAAAAAGAGTATATTTGAAATCCTATTTGCCCCAACAAGGGGCAACGCGACCGTTCACCTTTTGATTGGGGCGAACTCATTAACAAATTGGATGTCATGTTCGATGAATATGAGCATAATATTGGTATCGTGTTCACCCTGGATGATGGGTGAATATGTCGTTCTCCCTTGGTCTAGGTGAACGTGTTGGTTTGAAATGACGGAGTGATAAGGGATTATATTATTTAATAAATATAAAAAATAAAATTAAAAAAATACAAGAAGCTACTTTAAAAACGATTTCTCTAAGATTGGATAAAAGAGCGTAAGCGAAGGAAAAGCAAAAAAGGAAAAAAGTCATAAGTTGTTTTTATAAAATTTAACTTTATAAATATGGGTGAAAAAGCAAAAGCAGACAAGAGTTTTTTTAAGAAGGCTATTCACCATGAAATTTCCAAGCAATTCAAAGGCGCCTTGGAATAAGGAAAAGTGAGACATGTTGCTCTGATTTTTGAAGTCACCAAGAAAAAGGATGAAATTTTTCAGCATCCAAAAGTAATTTCATCGAAGATAAGAAAGCAAGTGCATCCTTTTGGAAAGCACGTTGTAAAACTAATTGCGCTCTTAGATATGTGGCAGTGATCGAAGAGCTGAAGTGTAGGTAAAAGGGCATTTAATTTAAAACATGCACTGTGTAGAATATTTATGTTTCCAAGGAGTAGAAAATATTTATTATTGGTTGTTAATCGACCGATTTAGCTTTCCAAGCAAGATTCAAGCACTAGGGCACGATTTACAACCAAATTACACGGTGAAAAGGGCACTCTTTTCCAGGCAGATCTGGAAGCGAATCGAAGGAAAAATCGCTAGAACGTTGGGAATGTTGCTAGGCTAGTAGATCGATACTCATATTCTTCCAAAGGCACTCAAGATTAATTATCATTTATTGCAATGGTTATGGAAATGCTCTATATAAAGGGTGAGGTAAAAGCTCGTAGTTTATTTTTCTTTTAAAAATTTTACTATTGTGTATTTCGCATTGTAGCTGCAGAAGAGTCCAGAGAGTGCTCAGAATATTTTTTAGATAAAAAATAGAATGAGAAAGTGAATTAAGGAGTCCAAGGATGTCACAGAGGCTACAAATCCCAAAATGTCAAAAAATAAGGAAGGAGTATCTAGATCAAAAAGAGCTCAAAAAAATGGCTATGTCGATTTCGACCCATACGAGGACACTATGGCAAAAATTGGTGACTACCTCATTACTCACAAAGGCATGGAAAGGTTAAGGTAGGATGTTGAAACGATGGTAAGCCAAGGAGTAACATCACATAGTTGGCTGAGAGTGCCCTATCATTCGTAATTGTTCTAGTATTTATGTTCGCTAGTTCATCCTTACCCCGAGGTGGTATGGCTCATTGCCTAGTTCTATGATCCATTTACCAGAGCTATCAAAAATGCCAGAAGAGATATTTTGTTCACCATCACCCCAGACAAGGTTCAAGAAGCTTTTTCTTGTGTATTGAATCCCCCTTATTATGTAGTTGATAAAAAACTACATACGGATGAACAAGAAGATAGATATGTCTCCACGATGACAATGCACCAATTTATGGAGACAACTAATTAAGGAGCCACCGATGGGGTAGCTTCCTAATTTGTCGAAGCCACTTTCAGATTTTAAGAGCTTGGACATATATTCGATGTTGGCATGGGTCACTGGTTTACCTTCAGATGAAACTATGCATAAATGGCAAGCGGTCTTAGCACAATGTATTAGCAAAGTCAAGTTTTATTCTTCTGTAGCCATGAGGTAAAGCAACAATCCCATTTTATTTGATTGGGCCAACTTTATTTCCCGAAGGTTAAACTTTCAACTGGAGAAGAAGCATATTGGGGAGTTAAGATCGATCAAGTACACGTCATTTTTGGTATTTTTTTTCTTCTTTCAACTATAGCGACACTTCCCTTTTATTGCAGTAACGCAGGTGGGCGAGAAAAATGAATTCCTACTAGTTTATATGTGGACTCCTATTTTGTCAATAAGGGAGTTATTTTATAGCTTTAATAGTTTTTTTTTGGCACCAAAAATAGATTTTCTTTGTGGTACATGTGAAAGAGTGTCACAAAATTTAAGAGACCCAGTTATTGCATAGGAAAAGGATGATATTTTTCTACTTACCTAGGGCATAGTTGTGAGAATTTTTGGTTTCACTGGTAAGCCATTTTTGTTGCCCTATTTTTCTATGGAGCATGTTTTTCCATGGAAGTAGTGTGCCAATCAGATTACGTAAATGGTGTATATGGATTTGATCATGAAAATAAGATAACATGCAACATGCCATTCAAATTTGACTATATAGAGGTGAGCCAATTTGGACAGAACCATATCCTGATAGTGGCGCTGCAAGATTTAGGTTTGATAGAACTATTGCAGTGCTAGAGATATGATCCTCTGGGTAAATTTTTAGCTATTTTGAAGGCTAAATCTTTTCATTGTTGCCCTCAACCAGATATCTAGAGGAATAGAAATAATTTTGATGAATCAGACATGAACTATCACATTGATAAGATGACAACGCTCCCGCCTTGGCATGATTATTATGAATAGAAGGAAGAATATAATCTAGCCAAGTATAAAATCCAAATTCCTCCATCGAGTTTATTTAGTCAAGTTTAAGAAAATGAGCCCACCTAGACTGAAGAGAAGATAACAAATTGGTGGATAATGCGGATTCACCACAGGAAGCCAACTACCCCTTATGGGCTAAAATTGGATGATAAATTTTCAAAAAATTACGATGAGTATGTAGACTCATATCATCCTATTGCATTCACCAATATTTTTCCACAAATATTTCAGCACTTTGACAGTGGTGACGGTGAAACTAAAGGAGAGCATCTAATGATCGAAGAAGAGATTCCAGAGGAAGAAGAGCAGCAATATGTATTTCATTGGATATCACAATGGGTAAAATCGAAGGTTGAATAGGTTCCTGCACTAGAAAAGCAAAATATACCGAAGGTACCTCCATTTATAAAAGTGGCAAAAAGGCCAAGGACTAGTGTGGTGACTACTTTCATCGTCGATGTTTTAGTTGTCCCAGTTGTTACAATTCCTATTATTTCAACTATAGTTGTAAATCCTTCGCCAGCAGAAGTGCTCTTGACTAAGGTTGCACATGTATTTCTGATGGTTCAAGCATAGGAGGAGGATCATCAGTTGAAAATCTTTCATATAGAGGTCATGGATGGTGAAGACAATGTGAACATTGAAGAGAGGGTGAAAGCGTAGTAGGAGGAAGTAATTTCACAACCACCCCCATTACCGCATCACATGATGCCCATGTCCAAAGGTACATCTTCTCTTCCATCTTCTTCTTCTTTGGAGCATGAATTGATTTCTATTTCATTTATTTCTATTTCACTTACATCATCATCTATCTTTGTTTCTCCACCATTCGGTATGCCTTCCACATCCATCTCGATTCCATCTTCTTTTACCCCTAAAGTCACTACTTCTCCTTCTATTCCCATTCCTTCGTCTTCTATTTCTTTTAGTTTGTACGCATCGAGACCGAATCCCTTTTTGCACACTTCCCCTTCCATTGCTACCACCACCATCATTGAGGTTGTAAGCACACAAGCTCCTCCTAAAGTAAGTGTAACTACAGCCGAACCCGATTTGTCCATCCAATTCATCATTTCCATTTTGCCCACCATTTCCATTATGTCCCTTCTAACCATATCATCTGCTTCTGTTGAGCCCAGTCGCTCAGATGTTTTGGTTCCATTTACCCTATTTTTGGAGTTACAGACAGTGCTTGATGTACAGGTAGCCCGCAAGCAACCCAACGTGGAGAAGATTAATCGGGTACACTTGAGCTCTTCACAGTGGTTGAAGATCATGAGATGAAAAGAGGCCTTAGATCTAGCTTGACTAATTAAAAAATTTACCTTTGATCTTGTTGCTATGGAGACTCATACGACAAAGCTCAATCCCTTGGTCCAGAAGCCGCAAGGAGAAATGTTGCCAAGTGACTACATCAGTGAGACTATCACAAAATATCTCACCAAGATAAATCTAGTAGAAAATATGGGCAATATTCAGGTTGATATGAGCTTAGTGTACTTGCACAGTGAGAATTTTAAAGAGAAATATTTTTAAAATAAAAATAAAATTATTGAGCTTGAAACTAACTTGGTGAAAAGAAAAGTGCAGGAGGAAAAAACTACCACTGAAAATGAATACTTGCATCGACAGGTTGGAGTACACTTGAAAGAACGAGATGCCGCAAGGATTGAAATGCATAAGATCCAACAGTAGCTTGAGGATATGAAGAATCAGTTAGCATAGAAGGTTGCGTAGGCTACTATTTTTTCGTCGAACAACATAAAGGGAACCCATCTTTGCTCTGCATAGAACTATGATAAGTTGGTCGCATAAGCCGTTAAGGTGTTGCATTATTTGTGGGAGGTGCAAACATAGATACAACTAGGGTAGCAGCTAATTGACACCACAGAAGAGATGCTATCACCATAAATGGAAATGGTAGTAAAAATTTAGGCTTTCGCCAATGCCAACCTGAGTATTCACCCTCTAAGTGAAATGGATCACGCTTGGTCAAAATCCAAACTCACTCTACATAATTATTTTTAGCGAATGGACCTGGTAAGAGAAGGTCAGATAATTCTCAACACTATCAAGCAAGAACATACCATTTGCATAACTCACTTCGATACTCTTTCCGAGTTGAGATTTCCAAACTTTACTGATGAGTGGGGTGAGCCCTTGCCCCTAAAGCAACTAGAGGCACTCTAGAAAAATTTTGTAGAAGATACTTTTGATATCGATGCATGGGAGGAGCCTCTCACGAAAGTGCAAGTATTGCCCCTAATGCAAAAATATATGTGCTTGGAGCTATCATTGTATGATTTAGCTCAACGAGCAAAGTGGCTCAATTTGATAGATGTACAAAATCTTTGCTTCATTTATGAGTCTCTTAGTGTCCCATGCTTATTAACGACTCATGCTTGGAAAGAGGTTGTAACAGTTTATGAAGTTATGACTGAGAGTCTCAAGGAACAAGAAGAGTAGGCAGTAGTCGAGCATGCAGTGGCAGCGAAGACAATGGAGGAAGCGGAGCGATACAAAGTTCTCAAAGTAGCAGTCGAAGCTGAAGAATAGGAGCGGGTAGAAGAGGAGACATGGAGAAAAGCCTCTACAGCAAAGGTGTCAGCTAAGGTAGATGGAAAGAAGACCCCATAATTACACAATGGATAAAGGCCTGTGATCGCTTGCATCTATGCAAGTTGGATACCTCGTGAGTCACCAAAAATATTGGTAGTTTTGCACCTCATCACATTGGAAATTTTGTTCGAATTTTATCGGGGTATTTTTTTTATTGTAATCAGCAACATTTATTTTGAAAGTAACTTCCTATGTTATTGAATGTAAGTTTCATTGCATTGGCAATATAAATGTTTAAAAAATAAATGTAAACTTCATTGGGGATTCAAACCTACTATATTCCAAATGCAAACATGTTCACCTTGGTTGAGGGGTGAACGTCCCGTCCGCCCCTCCCATGGGTGAACGCATTGGAGAATCACGCAAGTATGATGGGAAATAAAAAATCAAGCAAAGCTAGTTTTTGTTGAAGGGCGAATTCAATTTTTGGCAAAAGGACAAAAAGGGACAAAGTGATTATTAAAATAGAGTTTTACAATTGTGTAGTTTCACCACGTTCCATGAGGAATATAGTCAAAATTTTAAAGAGTGCCCAGAACAGGTTTTTACAAGCATTAAATAATGGTGGCAACAAGTAACTCGAATTGTAGATCCCAAGTGAATAAGGAAGTCATAGAAATTCAGGAGGAATTTTTCATGATTTCCAAGGGAGGAGTGCATTTTCAAAGCGTTGAATGTCTCTTAATTTTCTGTGTACCGACGCCCAAGATGCTGATTTCCTAGGAATGTTTCCCTGAAAGGTGGATTGCTATTTCAAAATGATGGATTTTTAATGATTCCAAGGAGGAATTTCCTCACTCTTTTTCCTGATCTGCGATCATTTTGTTCTCATGTACATTTAATGAAAGAGGCAAAACCTCTATAAATACTAATCAAATTTCCATTGTAAAAGAGGTTAGACACTTTGTGAGAAATTTCTCCAAGTTCTCTGCATCAATAGAAGACATCAGGCTTTGAATTTGCAAGTGATATTGTGCAATTTCCTTATGTATTCATGCACTTCCATTTTAAATTCATGTTTCTTATTTTTTATTAGATTTGAATTCTGCATCTAAATTTAAATATTGTGGGTGAGGGAGTGAATGGTGGAGTGTCACTTTGGAGGTGGTTGTTGCAATTTTCTAAGTAAACTTTTTTCTTCTATTACATGCTATTTCATGCTTGGGTGATTTTCCTGCTACTAGTCTGCCCCAAATCCTATGCTTTTGGCCTGTGACAATATTTCCCATATCTTTTAACATTTCCTAATTTCTTTCCTGCATCTCTCGTCTTCAACCAGTGTAGGATTTATTTTGGGAGCCAGCCCTCTTTGGATATTGACACGGAGGACATTCCTTTCCTCTGATCATTCAATGCTAACCATATTTAGGGTGCACAAATGAAGTTTTGTATGATTAGGCAGATATTTGACCAACAGGTATTTTGTGGGATTTGGTTATTTTTGGTTTTCTATGACCATATTGTCATTTAGAAGGCTTTGGGTGAGATTTCAGAATTAAGACATCACTCAGTAGAAAGGTGAATAGCTTGGTGTGATATTGTTTGGTGGATAGCAGAATTTATAGCCATGTATCTAGTATTTTTAGACCTGTAACGTCACTTTATTCACAAATAATTAGGATTTCATCTTTTTTGTGGTATGCAATGAGTTATTACTTGAAGTAACAATGTAATGAATGTGTTTCTCATTCAAAATATGTTGTTACAACAATTTTCTTAAGACTTTTTAGTTTCTAAGTTATTGTGGCGGTGTTTACCTTCCAGCTTGCATATTTATATTTTTATATATAATATATATTATAAAGAAATAAAATAATTTAGGGGTATTTATTACAGTGGTATCATAGCAAGTTGTTCCTGTCAGCCTCGTCGATATTTTTCAAAAAAATGCAACTTTTGATGAGTGAAAGGGAACAAAGATACTTTAACAAAGAGCTAAGAAAAAATCATTGGCAACCACCTTAGATTCGTAAAGGTGATGCTATCAAAGGGATATTGGGTTTACAGCAAGAAATTTTTAGTGATAGTGAAGGTATTCTAGAGGTTATGGTAGAAAGATACAAAGGGAGAGTTGGTTCAGAGAGTCTTGTTACCAGGGCTAAACAAAAATTTGATGTTATGATACAGATGATGTCTTAGATGCTTTCCAATATTAATCAAGGAATACAACCATAAAGTCATAACAATACTCTGGTCATAGGAACTCATTTGGGTGAATCTAGCACTTCCAATAAGCATGGACATACTTATTGGTCAAAAATTTACCTTAGGTATGAAATGATCTAATCATACACCCTACACCCAACCAACATTGAAAGGTCGAGAGGAAGAAATGCCTTTTGTACCAATATCTAGGGATGGGTTGGTTCCCTTGCTATTCTAACTGGGGGATTTAGATTAAATAATATGAAAGAAATTAAAAAATGACTCAAAGGGATGGGAAATATGGCCATAGGCCAAATAGAACAAGGGTGATGAACTAACAGCACAATCATTTAACCATACGTCGAATCAATAGACTCAATACAGAGAACTAACAAAAATTAAAACCAGATACCTACCATGTATAATCTCTAGGGCTATTCCAGCATTCACGCTCTATCGGGAGTCAAATCTAGATATTAGAATAATAACTCACATACATAATGAAGAATTTAATAGAAAATAAGCAATAGAAGATATACAGGTGAATAGAATTCTAGAGTTAGAGCCAAAAATTATCTGTATTGATACAAAAATTTAAGTTATAGTAATATTTCTAGCAAATATCCATCATTTTCCAATAAAATAGAAAGCTTATATGGATAATTCTACCACTTTAAACATAAATTTACACCCGCAAATTATCATGGTGGCATTGAAGATAGGGATGAGAGAAGAAATACTTATGAAAAAGTAACCAGACATGGGATGAAACTGATGACTCCTCTAGAATGTAGTTACGCCTATTCGTTGCTCTGACAGGTTCAGCTAGCTAGCATCGTCTCCTTGCTTACCAGAACCACCTCAAAGAAAGATAAGATTTTGTATCTCTAGAATGTCACGTTTTGAAGCTTCCTAGACTGACTGCATTTAGATGGATAAGTATGCACCTGGTTCGAGAGATGAGAAGCATCTTTAAGTAATTCGGGCTGAGGCAAAAGGGTTAGATAGAGAATAGACACTAGATGCAACTCTAAATACTATGTTTTATCGCCTCTTGGCCTAGAACGGGCTTGATGTTAATAAAACTACAACCAAACCACTTGTTATCTCAAAAATAGTGTAGATGTTGAAAAGTCAAAGTGCAAAGCATTGCTCCTCTAAGTTGAAATTGCTCTACGCTCAAAAGGTTGAATGAAATATCTTGCTATATCATACGGGATGCCAAGGTTGAATAGTCAAAGGATGGAGTGCAGCTAACTTGCATCGAAACTATTCGGTGCTAAAAAATGAAGCACAACTGCTTGACACCTTGAAAATAGCACTGACATTGAAAGGTCAACTATCAAAATACATCAGAGTGAAGCGCAAATGCCTTACACCTAAAAAGTAGTAAGAAACTACATGGGGCCTTTATAGGAGTTCTGGTGTTAAAAATTCAATAGCCAAAACATTGTCAACTTGTTTTGCATTTGCTTTGCACTCACAACACCTTGGTTCCTTGAAAGCAACATTGAGGTTTTAAAATTCAAATGAGATTGTACTCTTACTTAGGTTTAAAATTGCTCTATGCTTGGGGAATCGGGCATAACATCCTTGCCTGGGGATATGTTCCAATGTTGAACGATCAAAGGATGAAGCGTAGTCACCCAATGTGATATGGCCTTGAACCTAAAATGTGGAGTGCAAAAATCCTAGCAACACTTAGCATATTTTTGTTAGATGTGAATTTGCCTTGTGCTCAACCACCAGTGCAAAACAGACTGAGCCCCACACTTGTGCTAAAATTGGTAGCTTTGGATAGTTTGGAGGCAATTTCACTGAATTTAGACCTAGGAATAGGATTGCACCTTACAGATAGGGTCCAAAAAACCAAATTGGTCCTGCACTTTAATATTGCTTGGAAACTAACCTACGCCTTCAAAATATGAACTCTGCATGATAGATGAATAGAAAAACTACATTGGCCCTTGGGCGCAACTAGCAAATTTTGAAAAAGAAATCAAAAAATATAAAAAAAATATTTGCATAAGGAAAAGAGCTCTAGGGAAGGAGAAAATACAAGCATAGTTGAACATACACAATGTTGTAGAAATGCCAATATCTTTGGTGGCTCATGGGGAAATTGAGCTCATCTCAATATCGATATCCTAGACCTTATCTATTGGGATCAAAGTCATCCTTGTTGTCCTCTTCAGAATTCTCACTGCTGGCAGTAGACTCTTCCTCCAATGCTTCTTTTTTTGCTTCCTCCTCTTCCCTTTAGGGATCATAATCTTCTTCTTCTTCTTGACCTCCTTCCTCTTCTTGGCCCTCAGGCTGTTGGGGAGGTTGTGCCAACTGGAGGCACTCACGGATGGAATCACAGGTGGCTCCAACATTGGCCCAGGATTCTTCTTGGAATGGGGTATGGTCTTGGAGCTCCTTAACCAGGTACTCAATGGTTTCAAGTTGATCCACATCAACGAAGTTAGCCATCTGGCTAAGGTCCACCAAATAGAACTCGATCCATGTGAACCTTGTCATAAATTGGTGTACTTGAGCTTGTTAAATAGGCTCGCTCCAACCATCAATATCTAAAGTATCACTCTCATAGGCATCCCACATTGGGCCAAGGTCTTCATTTGTCAAAATGGTCTCACCTTCACTAGTGAAGCTAGGGAAACCAAGCCCTGTGAGGGCATAAAAATACATATGAGAGATGCACCTTTCTTACTCTAACACATCCAACAACTTTCTTTCCTATCGAGCTCTTTTTTTCTTTGTGAAGAAGGCCCGCAATGTCATTTTTGTAGTTGCCCAGAACTGAGCAAGTAGGCACATGGGGGCAAGCTGGAAGTCTGATTTTACTAGATCTTGGGTGCTCATTGCCAACTCTAGCCATTATTCAATACACCTCTCAACATCCTCTACAATAGGCCCATCGCTAGAAACCTTCTGCATGGACTCCAAAACAAATATGAGGACATATATTGACTTATGAGCCATAATTCTAAAATTTGATAGGAAATGGCAGCGAATATCTTTGATGTGGTATTTTGTGAAGAACTCTATTTGCGCTGCCCTTTTTTTCAACTGAGCCTGTAGCTCCTGGACCTAAGCGTTATAAGCCTACAATTGGCTTTCCTTCTCTACAAGATTTTGGGAGCATTGCTCAGATTCTCTTCTATAACTCTTCATTTCTTGCTCCATGCTAGCCACACACTGTAGTAACTACTCAGATTTTGCATGAGCCTCCTCCAGTTGCACTCTTATGTACACCAAAGTTTCCTCCAACTCTGCATTTTTAGACTCAACCTTGTAGAAGCGAGTCTTGTAATGCTCACTATGGAAATAGACCTTATCCAATTCAACCCCAATGTGACCGATCTTATCAGCTACACTAATGGTTTTAATGTCTTCAACTGTACGCCAAAAGGTATAATCCATCAAAATTTCCTCCAGGGGCTTTTGCACTTTGGTCACCTTTTCTATTCGATGGAGCTACATATTTTTTGGATCGAATACGACCCTCTTTTCTATTTGGATAGGAGCCTACGCTCTTCTTCTTTTTTGACCCTTGATGCAGCATGAGGAGATTTGTTGTGCCTAGCGTAGGCTTTCCACAATAGGATCCTCCTGACTAACCACCAACTCCATCTCCATTGGTTCCTCTACACCAAAGAGTGGCACGAAAAGGAATAAAGTTGGTTGCGGAGCAACTTGACAAGGGGATCTAGGGGCAGCTGGGAAGGTGACAGTGGCAACCTTGAGGGACTTTGAGGTTTGTACAGTGGGTACTAATACTGAGACATCAAAAGGAACCGTTGTTGCTATTGAGGAGGTGCACGGGGGTGAAAATAGACTAAGACAAACCTCGATAGTAGAAACAAAAACCAGGTGGACAAATTCTTCAGGGATGGGGGTGGAATATACAGGAAATGCAAAGGCATTGGAGATAGATGTGAAAGTGTCAAACGACTGAGAAACAAGGGGTAAATATAAAGGGGCTAACAACTAAGACTCCAAAAAAGAAGTGATCAAGATCGGGATGTTGAATGAGACCTAGGAGAAGACTAGGGCTTTAGCATGGAAGGTTGCTAGAGGAATAGAAGAGAGAGGAAGAGAAAGAGAGAATGCACCTACGGGCTCAAAAAATGCCAGAGCCAAAGTGGTGAACTATTGTGTTATTGGACTCATTCCTTTCTATTCATCTGGATCCTTTGCATCTAGGTCAATGAACATGATCTCTTATGGTACCCGATGTGCTTTCTATGCTTGTACTTGCTACTTTGACTGCACTACTTACTAGATTTGTTGTACTTACACAAGAACTTTTGTGGTGCTTTCTCCCATTACTGTTGATGTTGTAGGGAGGATCGCACCAAAGGGATGGGCAGTACCAGTATGCGGTTTCTTTGTGACATTGGTGGGAAAAAGTGCTACAGCAGCACCCCTCTTTTTAAGAGTGACTTCTTCTTTTAGGAGCGGTTGTCTGCCCCTTCTGATAAGTGGGTCCTAGATTATACTCTATTGTGGTACTTTTATTGTACCTTCCACCCTAATAGGGCTCTGTGTACTCCTAGGCATGATGTTGGCAAATAGGGTAGGCTGCCAAGTGTTGCAATTTGCATCGTGGGTCTAGGAGAAATTTTCTTCTATGACCAGCCTTAAATTAGATATTTTGTTTTTGTTATGAACCCTCATGACCCACCAGTTAGAAATTTTCTCTTCCATCCAATCGATTTGCTTGTCCTTCATTGCTTTGAATAGATCATCGTTAGGCTCATGCATCAGGTTGGATGATGGGTCATACTCTATTTCCATTGTATAGAAATTATGCCACGGGCGGTATGACATCATTCTCTCCATGTACCACTCCAAATCTAGTCATGACGAATTATTATGCTAGGCCACAATATCGAGGTATAGATAGTTGTGACATTTCTTCACCATAATTTTCTCCTTAAAAATATTGTATGGATCATACTTCCAACATTGGGGAATCTCAACCAAGTGAAAATTGTACAATGTTGCAGCTAGAAAATCATTCTACCCGTTATCTGTGACCTTAATGTCACCAAGCTATAGGGACCAAGGGTAGGTGTGTGGCTTCTTCCTTCCATGCCCATACGTGTAATTAGCGAAGTCGCACTACCGGGAAACTTCGAGGGTAAACAAGTATTCTGTTTTATAGTATGGGAGCAGGAAGGGTTTTCCAGTGACCCATAGATTCTAACGATGAGGCCCTAAGTGAGCTATAAAACACCACCAAGGTCTGACTACACTACTTGATCCCTCATCTACTTTGGCACTCACTTGTAGGTGCCATAAATAAGATCCAAGATCGAACCGAGGAACATCCTATTGAATTTATAATAAGACTCGCGCCTTGACAGACTCTGATTCCATTGGTAAATAGGAAGCACCTTGCCTTCTGCATTTTTACAAGCAATTTCAATGAAATCAAATTTATTGTGCATGTGATAGAAGAAATACCACACTAGAAAATAGCAAGGCTGGAACTTCATGTCCCTTCCACTCTGAACATCAATGAGCTGAAAATGTATTAACCATGCCATCCACTCTACCCAATTGAACATATGGGCTTGGTCCCCAATGGCATGGTGGTGGTCACGTATAACTCACTATGCAAAATGCACTCGTTAAGTGAAGCATAAAACTTATGCACCATCGTATCCATAGCCATTACCATAATCCATGCCAACATTAAGAATAAGCTAGGGTGCTTAAATATCCTCAAGGACACAGGCATTCAGGCAGTACCCCAAGAATCTTCAATTTTTCTCTCAACACTGATCCCATGAATTGGCACATTTACTCTAAGTTAGTGTACCTCTCAACCTACTCAGTACAACTAATTTATCTGACTATGAAATCCTTAGGGGGGTTTTCCCCACATGAAAAATCCTCTTGGATATCTTTAGTAGATATAGAGAACAACTTCTCCTTCATAGCATTTCAGGCTGTTCTAGTCATAGGATCATAACAATTTGGCAATGGCATAGATTAACTTCGGGTAGTGGTGCACAGGTGTGCACATGTTCTACTATAAGTAGGAATAATAAGCAGTCGTGTGCTTATTTTCAATAGACACCCTTGAGATCATGAGGTCAACATTTTCATGCAGCTTCTCCATGATCATTCTAGTAAGAACGTAGTCCCAGATTCTACCCAATCTATCCTCAGGTAGGTGCGGTGGTGGTTTTTGCTTCTCCTTTTTCTCACCTTCTATCACCTTCAGGGATTTTTCTTTCTTCTAGGCCTGCTTTTTCTTTGGATCGGTAGTATTTTTTCCCATTCTGACTGTACAATTATTAGGTCACTAAATCCTAAAAATGATAGTATCTTATGAAAACCCTAGTGCTATGCTTTTTTTTATCCAACAATTTCCTCTCTAAACTACGGTAATAATGTTGCAGCAAAATCTCTAGTAATTTGTCTAAGTTAAATTAAAGTGCAACGCTGGTCCCTTATTTTATAGCCTAGCTACTTAACTGTCGTATTAATGGCCTTGAAGGTGAGTAAATACTGGGGGTGATTATGGCATAGTGGAGGATCTCCTAGGTACTACTCAGTGTGCTCAATACACCTCCCAATGATGAATTAATGTATGAGGCCGAAATAATCCTTGGAAAACATAAAGTACCACTATTTTTTAAATCCCCATGCATAATTTCTAGGCTTAACAACCTTCCTCAAATCATGTGTTCACTAGCACCATATTGGACTACGAGACCACACCATTAGAGAAAGTGCAACTTACCTATAATTTAAAACATGTTTTAATTGTTGCCTAGGGGCCCGAGAATGGACTTCGCTTAGCAAGGAGAGTGCAAAACTCATTCGCTCATGAAATCCCCAAAATCACCTTACGTTTAATAAATCAAAGTGAAATCCGCCTTAGGAGTAACATCGAGACAGGAAAATTCAAAAGCATTTTCACCTTACCTAACCCCTAAAAGGACAAAGCGCAAGCATTACAAAGTAAAACACTCTGGAGTCTCGAAGACAACACTAGTGTTGAAAAGTCAACAACCAAAGCACAATGGAGTGAAGCGCAAACACCTTGAACTTAAAAATTAGAATGCAATGACCTACATCCTTGGGCGGGTGCAGGATTTGAAAATTCAAACGACGAAGCACGACTCCCTTGAAACAAAAGTAACTTGCTCCCTAGAAACAAAGTGCAACTACCTATTTCAGCACTTAGAAATTTTCTTTTTCATTTGATGAGTTGTGTTGTTTTAAAATTCAAAGGCCAATTTACCTTCCTCAGATCCAAAATAGGATTGCACTATTAAACATGGGTGAAATGACTTTAGGCCTTACTACACTAGGAGTTGTGCAATGGTGGAAAATTCAAACGTCTAAGTGCTATTCCTTAGTGTTAAAATGCCTTGTGCTCCTTAGGTAGGGTGAAAGCTCCTTTGACTGGATTTGACCCTATTACTCCAAAGATGGCTTCACCCAGATAAGGCCCTGAATGGGCTTCCACTACTTTTCTAGGGTGCAAAGGCCTTGAACTTTACATACCCCCAAAATTAAATTTGACCTTCACTACTTGGGGCAGTTTTCCTTTGCTTTGCCTTCTCTTTTTACTTGTGCCCCTCAGAGTGCTTAAATGCATTTCTACTCCCTACTGAGATAGATAAATTCTTTTTTATCATATAGCAGGGCACCTTCTCTTCATACTGAACTGCTCTCACCATGTGATGACAAATTTGCAAACCTGACACTCTTTTTAGCTAAATTTTTTTATGCTTGAGACTGCTACTTCTCTCTCACCCTTGGCTCGCATAAACTGAACTGAAAAAAAAAATGCAGGCCCTTAAGAAACCCTCCCTACCAACTAGACCTCTGGCCCAAAAACTATGTTGTTTGAAAGCGTGAGAGGGGGCGAAGGGACCAAAAATTCAAAAAACAAATATGCACAAGCAAATAAGAAAAATAAATGATATATACTGCCTGATAAAAATTTATACTACCTCTTCCTGGTAGTACGCCTTCAGATGAAGGCCATTGATTGATAATGGAAGACTAAACTTGTTCAAATCCTACAGAGTGAAAGAGTTCACCGGATGAACCTGAGAAACCCGAAATGGACCCTCCCAGAATGCGTCAAATTTGTCATGGTTTTCGAGCTTGGACTTTTTCTCATTCCATTTAAGAACCAAGTCATCGACTTGGAAAGTTTGATCAGAGGTCCTTTTACCAAACTAATTTTTATGGTGACGACATTCTTCATGAAAGCCTCATAGGCTTTCTCTCTTTCCTCTTCCAACTACAATAGTTGGGCTATTCTGATGCTGATAGGGTTAAACTCTTCATCTTCGTCATCCAATGATCAGAGATACTACAACGCGGGCAATTCAATGTGTGAGAGAAGCATTGCTTCCTTCCCATACACCAGGGAATATGGGGATGTCTTGATTGATTTCTTGATAGAAATACGGTCAACCCATAACGTGAAATCCAAAAGCAAATACCAGCTCTGCTTGTTGTCTTCCAATGTCCTCTTCAGAATCCAAAGTAAGTTTTTATTTGAGGACTCTGTAAAACCATTTCCTTATGGGTAATAATTTAACAAATTTTTAATGTAAATACTATACTTGTGAATGCACACATTTTGGATTCGATGAAATGGGAGCCATTGTCAGTCACTATCGCATCTAAAATTTTGAAGTAGGTTATCAGCCCTTCCAGAAAGGCAATGACCACATCTTGGTTAGCATGCTAGGTGGGCACTACTTTTGTCCATCGAGTAAAATAGTTTGTGGTCGTCAATATGTACTTATGTCCTATGAAATAATTGGGCTATATTATCCTAATGAATTCTAAGCCCCACTGCTGAAATGGAGCTTCATCCTGGATAGGGTGTAGAGGTAGGGAATAATTCTTAATGTGGTCGACATACCTCTAACATTTGTTGCATTTCTGGCTAACACTAAAGATGTCAGCAAAAATTGTAGGTCAATAATAGCCTGCTCTTATTACTTTTAAGTCCATAGGCCTTCCAAAAAAATGGCCCGCAAACATTCCATAATGGAATTCTTCGAGGATTTTTTGCTTTTCTATCCCCTTGAAACATCTTAGGAGGACAATTTTCGATGGAACAACCCACTGGGTAGCAACACATATCTGCAGGCTTGAAGCCTGAACCTTCTTCTCTATGAAGATTTGAGGTTAGAAGGGCACCTTCCTATGTTGAAGTACTCCACCAGGTCCTCTGTCCAATATCTACTGATGGTGAGCCAATTTGCACAATCACTCTCCTACACTGGATCATCCCACTAGCAAGCTGTCACCTCTGAGGTGGCACTCCAGGCAAGCTCTCGATCACGGACCAGTTTAGTGGGCCGAACCTCTATATCAAGCTCTTGGATCTTGGAGACCCAACATGCCCTTCTATTATTGAGTTTGCCTTGGATGATGAAGTTTCTAACGTCTGGGTGTACCACGTACACTATTTTCTTACTCTAGGAGACAAAATGGTGAAACTTCTTCAATGACCGCATCACCGCATGGACTTGTCTTTCTATGAAATTGTACTTTTCCTCATGTGGTTGAATTACTTGATTTAGGAATGCTATAGGGCACTCATCCCTGTCTTCAATTTTTTGGGTAAGTACAATTGCATAGCTCTTCGATTCTTTGACAGCGTAAAGGATAAAATCCTTGGAGTAGTCGGGGTTCATCAAAATGGGGGCCTGGGTGATTCTCTCTTTTATCTCTTTGAATGCCCACCTTCTCTCCTTAGTACATTGGAACTCAACGTCTTTTTTAAGGAGCTCAGTCATCGGCTTGACTACCTGAACAAAGTAAATAAATTTTAAAAAAAAATTAATCTGCCCGAAGAAGGATTGGAGGCCCTTCTTATTTGCTGGTAGTGGTATCTTGTATAGGTTTTCTGCCCTAGAAGGATCTAAAACTAATCCCTTCTCTGATATCATGTGGCCTAGGAGCTTGCCCTATTTAATCATGAAAACAAATTTTTTGGGTTCATGAAAATTATGAATTCCCATCACTTCTCAAATACTTGGCATAAATGTAGGCTGTGTTCCTCCATTTTGTGGGAGAAAATGATCATATCATCAAGATAAATTATGATGATGTGATTGAGTAACTCACCGAAGGCTAGATCCATTGCTCTCTGGAAGGTTGCTCTGGCGTTTGAGAGGTCGAATGGCATGCGCTAGTAGGCGAAAGTCCTCCACTTAGTTGTGAAGGTTGTTTTGAATTGGTCTTCATCCTTGACCCAGATCTAGTTGTATCCAGAGAAGCCATATAGCAGCAAAAACCTCTATACTCCTACCACTACGTGGAGAATCTGGTCGATTTGGAGCAACGGGTAGTGGTATTTCAACGATGCATGTTTGAGATTTCTAAAGTTGACGCACAGGCAGATGTCTCCATTCTTCTTGCATACTGGGACTAGGTTGGCCATCTAGGAAGAGTGCTTTATTAGGTAGATAATTTTGGCCTCCAACATTTTCAAGAGTTTAGCCTTCATTAAGAATTTTATTTTTGGGTTGACAGGCCTTTGCTTTTGTCGAACAGGTTTGACACCTTGCAGTTCGATGGTGTGCTGGAATACAAACTTGTCATACCCCTTTAAGTCTTGGTAGCTTCAGGCGATGATTTCTGGGTATTCTCTGTAGACGGTTCTAATTTTCTCGATTTCTAGTGGAGTGCAATCAATTTCCACTTTAATCATTTTCTCAGATTCCAGCTCCAGCTCCTCATATTCTCTTATGTCCACTTTAATCTTATGGAGGAGGACCTTGTCATCTTGATCAAACATGCTTTCAAGGGTGATTAAACCCTTTGAGACATGGTTGTTCTTCAACTGAATTAACCCTTCATATTCTTCATCATCAAGGTTTCAGTCCTCAATGTTACCTGCTTCATCTATCAAGAAGTTGACGATTTGCTCATCACTATTAAAAACCTACCAATGGATGTCCTTGTCAGGTATCGAAGGCCGATAAATTACCCTCACTACCTTTGGATTTTGCATTACATTCTCAGTAGGGGAGCATTTGGCTCTAATGTATGCCAAGACATATGCGTGCTTGTTTCGCTCCCACAAAATAGATTGGATATTATGAGCTGAGAAAGACTCTAGTGGGTCCCATACCTTGTTGAGGTATACCCTCAAATAGTGTTGCTTTGCAACACACTTGTCTGTTACCTGGTTACAGATCAGCTCTGAATCATCGAAGATCTGCAACTACTTTATTTTGAGTTTCTCCACCTTTCATAACCCTAAACATAGGGCTTCATACTCAGTGACATTATTTGTACAGCTCTATTTGAGCCTATATGAGTAAGTCTTTTGATTTCTCTATGGGGAGACTAGGACAACTCCTACTCTAGTGTCGTTATTCCATCAGGTTCCATAAAAAAAAAGCTTCTAGAGTTGATCATCCATAGGACCTTTGTCACTTGATACCTTAGCCTTCTCTAGCTTGGTTATCGAGTAACACCCAATGTTGAATTTGATCATGGCGTTATAATCGCATATAGAGAACTCATACTCTATGTGGAGCTCGTTCAGATATTTCTCCATCAACTCTACCTTTTCTTCTGCTTCCTCTACTTCATCAATGATGTTGACTAAGTCCATGGGTTTTTTGCATCTTGGATCCTTTCAATGTGAAAGGTAGAGGCCTTTTCATTGAAAATCTTGATCCTCCTTCCTCTGAAGGGGATCTCTAGGTACGAATAATCGAGAGACAGATAGCCTCCAAGCTTGGTAGTGAACTCCCTTGATAAACACGTGCTAAAATAGGGCTCTAAGTCTACTACCACAACTTCTTGAACCACAGTGATCTGAAACATCTTATTCAACACAATCGAGATGTCCTTAATGACCTCCACTATTTTGACTAGATTTCCATCTAGTTTAATCACTTCGGTACTGCTCCTAGTGTACTCCATATCCATAATTTTACACACAACTTTGGGCATTATAGTGGTGGTAGTGCCAGAATTGACCATGCAATTATGCATGACCCATCCCTCCATCATGAGGGATAGATAAAATGGTGGTGGCCTGCTCTTCCTAGTGCCATAGGTAATCAACGGTTGTTTCAAGATGATCTGATTTGGCCTCCCCTTTCCCTTAACATATTTGAGATATTCTTGCAACAAGTTAACTTGACTAGGCAGTTGAAGCACATCGAAGAGGCTTACCTTAGCAGGAGTCCTCCTTAGCTATTAAACGATGTTGTATGCTTCGACACCAGACTCGCCTGCCTCCTTAGTAGTTTTGTATTGGGTTTGGTACTGCTACCTTGCTTCCACTCTCTGGTTCTTGGTCAGTTAGGGGTATCTATTTTTTTCTCTCACCTGGTCCCTCATTTAAGTTTGGGGTTGAGAGGGCGAAGCCTGTGGTTGAGGGATTCTCACTTTTTCTCTCATAGGTAGGTAGTCTCTTAATCGAGAATAATATGCTAGCTTTGATACCTAAACAAGATCCCTTTCTGGTGGTGGGGGTGCTTTCTCTCTTGACAGCTTGAGATTGGCAGGCATCTTCAATGGTTCCATATGAACCGGATTGACCTTGATTGACTTCTTATTCATCCTCATCAGAACAGAGACCTGCTCGACAAGGGAAATCATGAAATTATGGTCAATTTCCCTTATCATATTTATTTGTCCACAAAGTGCGTTGTCTGCAAGTTTATATACATAGTTCATATGAACCATGCAAGTCTCTTCACCATGTGAATCATTGCAGGTGGAGCACTAGTAAGATCTACTGAACAAACTAGCTTATTTTCTTTCTAACATCATCAAGTTCCTTTCAGGAGCCCTACCGATTGGGGTAGCTTGCTTCCTAGTGATTGGGAGAGGAAATCTCCTTGGTTGATAGATTTGATCATTTTGCCTCCTCATGACGGTCATCTCGTTCAAAATCATTTTCACATATACACGTAAATCCTGTAACTTTTTGACCTAGTCTGCATTTAAGGTTTTTTGAGGTACGGGTAATAGCAATGATGCCAAGGGCGTAGATAATACAAGAAATGGGACAGGATCTAGGAGCTAAGCAACTACGAGTGTTTGATACTGCGATGTATATACCGCATGATTTTTTGGATTGGGGTTCCATGGTTGATTGGTGTTCCACTATGATATAGGTGGAGTAGATGCACTCGGATACATGTTTTGAGGGAAATTCGAGTAAATCGACATGGTCATATTTGGAGGCAACTTGTCGATAGCTACTTGGTCAGCCTCAGCCTTTTGGTCCTGCTCATATAAGGTAGGGAATATGTTGATGTTAGCATATCAGATGCTCATGCTAATGTCAGAATAAAAAGCTCTCAAGTAATAGAATATCGCTTGTTTTGGGGTGTGCCAAATACCAACGGTGATTCTCTACCAGGTTTGAGCGAACCTAACATTAAATTCAGCTATTTCCTCTTGGGGGTGTCTCTGGATTATGGTCAACTGATGCAACAGTGAGAATCGATCTACTACTTCATTGAACCCTTTAATCAATTTCTCTTCTAACTGGTCCCAAAAATTGATGGTATCGATCGAAAGAGATCGGTACCAGTAGAGGAGCTTACCTTTGAGCTAAAGCACTAGCATCTTCATCGTGATGTCTTCCATCATGATTTAGTGGATGGTTGCCAGCGCAGTGACATATTGGACATGCTCATAGGCGATCTTTCCTGTGTCATCAAATGTGGGTAGATCCTTCAACACTACGGGCGACACTTGATTCTGATCCTGTAGGGCAAGTGGTCCCAAATGATCCCATGCGAAGAACTTTTTGGGGGCATCTTGCTATGCCATTTGGACTAGCAAAGTTAGCTGAACTGACGAAGTTGGATGAACTGGCTGAACCAGAATAATCGAAACACTCGGCTAAACCGGAGGGTTCTAAATGCTCGCTTGGATCGAAGGGTTACGTTGAACTGGAGAATTTGGCAGATTCAAGGGTAAGCTAGTGTTGAGTGGTATTTTCACACACTTGTGAAATTACACTCTTCTTTAGGATTTGGGTTCCAAATCCCCTCTTGCAAAGAAGTTAAACAACCAACTTCTCCAAGGTCTCCGCTGTATTAGCATTTGCAATCGTGTATTAGTAATCTCAAATAAAGATATTCAATTAAAATGCTTGGAACACCTTAGTGATTGCAAGTAACTGTAAACAAGGGGCAATGTTGGTTTATTTCACCATGAAACTTTAGTGATTGTTCATTATTTTACTTTTTTTTTAGATTTTGTAATTTTTATGTATTTATTTTAACTAAGTTGAACCTTCTGGAAAAATAAAATAAAATGAAAAGAAATGCAGAAAATTAAAAATTGAACACGTTCAGTCTGATGCTATCCTATTCCGACAAAACCGAATATGTGAGAGTTTCGTACATGCAACCTAGCCTATTTGACCTGCAAAACAAACACAATCAAAGTAAACTAGGTGCTAGCTCCTAGGGTTTAAAATAATTTTTAGATTGCAGACATTCACATGAAATAACCCAAAACAATGGCATGAATTTCATTTATAAATCTGAAATCCGAAAGGAGAAAAATAGAACAGCTTAAAATGAAGCATGCAAAAAATTTCTCATCCTTTCTTGCCCATAAAATGCAAATTTTTGAACAATGCCGCATTAAAAATATGTCCTGTTACAATAGCAGAATCTCTGGTTTTTCTCAAAACCAGCAAAAGTGGAAGAAAAGCACTCCACAGCAGGCCCATAACGGCTAATCACCATCAACTCTACAACCCTGCTCGCAGCGGTTTCCGACCCCCGTGCCTGTCTTTGCTTCTGATTTTATACTTTCTGGTAAATCGCTTCTCCTTCCATGACGGTTCGCTTCGTCTTCCAGATTGCTTCGTTTCACCTTCCCCGCCTTTCCATTGCTTTTGATTTTATGCTCGAGATCTTCTCTGTGAACTGTAACGCCTCTGCAGCCCTTACACATGTATGCCACGTGTTTCGCACTTTTTTGCATGTTCTATAACGGCCCCATGTAAATCGTGACAAAAAATAGCATGTAGCTTTGCTCCTTTACTTTCATCGTGAAAACGCGACATGTCGCGATATCGCGACATTTTCCTGCCAACAGCCTTGTCCGCCTTCATGCACAGCGAAAATGAGACATGTCGCGATATCGCGACGTTTTTCTGTCAGCAGCTTTGTTTCTCATCATGCATCGCAAAAATGATACATGTCGCGATATCGCGACATTTTTCTGCTTCGGGCCGCGTGGATGCAACCTGTCGCGAAATCGTGACGCTTTTCTCTTTCGGGCTGTCTCGTTGCTTTCTATCGTGAAATCGCGATGCTTTTCTTTTTCGACGTTTTTCTTGCATTTGGGAATGTCAGAATCGTGACATATTTTCCTTTCGTACCATTTGTTCTGAAATCAGATCTTCTTCGACTTGTGCCTTTGTCTTTGTCTGGAAATCAGGACGCTTTTATTGCCTTGCCCTGTTTGACTTGGTTTGACCACGATTTTGTGACATGTCAATTTCAGACAATTTTCCATTCTTCTTTCTCTCTCTCTTGACATTTCAAATTTTTCATCCTCTTCTCTGTTCTTTTTTGAAATGTCGGATATTTTTTTTTTTTTAAATGATAGCGACAACTTTTTATTTTGGCGCGACGGAGTGTGTGTTTGGACATGTCGCGATATCGCGACACTTTTTCTCCTTAGTGAAATTTTTGCTTTTTCCTTGATTTTTTTAGCATCTGGGCTACTGCAGTTTTCTTTGAAAGCATGCAAAAAATGTGGGTCCCCAATTTTGGGGTGTGTTGTGGATCAGCCACAACAAATGGTGACTTTGCTGTCAAATGCTCTTGAGCATTTTGGTGAGAACCCAACCTGAAACATACAAGCTTAGATACAGGCGTCAACACATAGAAGATAAACAAATACCGATAGATCAAAAATACATGAAACATCAGAATCATTAAGTATCAGCTCGATGTGTGCAATGTGTTTCATTCCCTATCATTTGAACTTGTTCAACATTCCATTGTCAGTTTCACTTATGATTTGTATGCAAGGCTATGAATGATTTGTGCAGGATTTGATGCATGATGAAGATGCTAGAGATGTAACAACCTGCTTTATAAATGCTCAAACCTTCTAATATCATGGACAAACATATTAAAGATGTCAAACCCTCTTAGGACCAAATATATATCTATTAAATTAATTCCTTAGATCCCAAAGTTGGTTATGTGTCACTACCATCTTGAACCCATGTGCAAGTGTGAGTGAAATCAGAACTTTGGGGAATAGGATTCCCAACCTAAGCGAGATGGGAATTTAACCCTATCCTTACTATTCTGATTTGGAGTTCATTACCTCATCTTGAACAAAATAATTTAACCTATTATGGATGAAATGGTCAGGCTAGTCTATCCATATGAGCAATCAATGGTCTTGCTTTTAGGCAAGACATGTTGCCACGCATGAGCATACTTAACCCCATAATCCATGACTTGGCTTTCATTCATTCTTTTCTCTCTCTTTTTTCTTTGGACCTTTGGGATGACTACCCATCCTTGCTAGGGACATGTAGTACGATCCCTCCAATCCAATATTAAGATGAAATGGAAAATATTATCTTTTATCTCTTGGACCTTGGGGATGACTACCCATCCTTTGTAGAGGACACGTAGTACAATCCTTCCAATCCAAGATTGAGATGAAATGGAAAAAATTAGTTTTACTTTTATTGCTTGGACCTTTGGGATGACTACCCATCCTTTGCAGAGGACATGTAGTACGATCCTTCCAATCCAAGCCTTATGATGAAATGGGAAAAATGGAAGCTTTGGGGAATCGGATTCTCAACCTAAGCGAGATGAGAATTAAGTCCTATCCTTACTACTCCATGTAGGTCAAATCAGAGCTTTGGGGAGTTGGATCCTCAACCTAAGTTCGATGAGGATTTAACCCTATCCTTACTACTCTGGTTTTAGGCTTTAAGCTTGATGGAAATGGTAAAAACCACTGTTTTAAGGATTATGTTGCATGATAGGACAGACATGAAATATTCTTTTCACCTCACCTTTTCATCCAAGTATGGTTTTGACCATTTTGCTCAAGATTCTTTTTAATGTGCATGGAATGTGCTTGGTTCAAGATAGCTTGGGCAGCAGTTCCCAACCTTAGGATCCTTTTAATATATGTTATGTAATAATCCTAAGAGGATTCAACACCTTCTCAATAATTGCCCATGGAATGAAAATGTAACTCAGATGACATGTATATGCAATGTGGAATATGACATGAGATATGAATGCACTACTTCTTTTGGAATATATCATCTATTTTACCATAATGTGCAAAACTTGACAACTTCATGCATCACAAGATCCAAACGATAATATTTAAATGTTTGTGTTACTTGTGGAGCTTTCTACAACACAATTCCAATGTTTCATATTCTCCTGATTTTAGGCATAAGTTGACATCTCAAATTTTCTTCTTCTTTTTTTTTTTTTATCAAAACAAACCAAACATGTCAAATGAAATCAAACACACAACTTAAATCCTAATCCAAATAGCAATCCCAAAATGAAACTTGAAAACACAAACCCAAACCAAAACCAAAATTTATATACAATATAGTACAAGATGATGCCAAGCTTGGACTATTACTTTCCTGGATCCCAAACATGATTAGAACATTTCAACAAAAATATAACATGATATGCCTGCCAAATGTTGTGGGCATCCAACAAAAACAAGACTAGACCAAACAATGCAACCCACTTCAACTTCCCTTCTCTCACCCCACCAATTAAATTTAGTTCCATTAGTATTCTCATAGGTGAGATTCAAATTTTCAAATTGATTAGACAACGATTGATTTTCAATTTTATCATGTCTATTCTTTAAAATGCAAGTTTCATCATTCCACTCATGATTTAGAAGTAGGCTTTCCTTTTCAAATGTGAGATATTGCCAACAAGAGCCTATTTCTAAAAGTCTTGAATTCAAATTATTTTTCAAGATTTTAAAGCAATCAAAATCAATCAAAACTTGACAAACATCGCCAAGATTTGACATTTCATCATTAATGACATTAGCATCCAAAGGGACATCATGTAACCCATCACTTAAAATTTTTGTGGCTACTACCAAAGGTAAAGATTTCACCTTGTCACCCATACTCAACCCATCATGATTAGAATTTATCACAACTTGATGAGTGTTAGTAGCTTTTTCTTTTTCTTCATTGTCTTCTTCATCATCCAACACCTGTTCAAAAACACCAAAGTTAGGCACCCAATCAAACATGCGTCCATATTTTTCAAAACAAGAGCCTAATTTTTCAAGATATGTGTCACGTGACACCTTTCCATGATCAATGGCTTGAGTTGCCTCAAAATCCATATTTTCATTAGGATCATCAATAGTATCAAACCCACACCACTTAGGCTTTGTAATTTCATCATTTTGAGATGGCATAGACATTGTAGAAACAATAGGTGGATCAAGATTTTTGATTTCTTGCCCCTCAAGGGGAACAAAAACAATTGATTCTCCTTCTTCATCCATGGTAGTAAAATCATTATCCTTCTCCAACCTTTGATGAGATTCCAACCCTTCTTCCAAAACATTCTCAGATTGTACAGGACTTGTAATATCCTCATGTGAAAGGGCAATTGTATCATCCTGCATATCAATAGGCACACAAATTTCATTAGCAGTTTTGGAGTGAGCATACTCTTCCCAAGAATCATAATGATCATCTTTCAAAATCAAATTGTGATGCTCAACTATTTCTTCTTCATCTTTTAATTCATCAACATGTTTCTCATCAAATTTATCTTCACCTTCCTTAGATGGTTCAATTACTTCCAAAATTGGGTTATTGCTTGTATTCAAATTGATAAGGCTATCATAATCCACATGTGTAACCCATGATTCACGTTTAACATGATTTGGAAGGTGTGAATTTTCTTGGCCATCATTTTCAACAATGTCATCCGAAACAGATTCATCCTCATAGAATTCATCTTTTGGTGAGTCAAGGGTTTCCAATTTGTCACATGTTTCAATACTAGTTGGATCTAGTACTCCTCCCTTGCCTAAAATCATATTCTTATGAAAATCATTAAAATTGATTTTAGAAATATCCTTTGAATCAAGATGAGTATTTTGAAGTTGATTCATACTTAAGAAAGATGGTTGATCTTGCATAGTAGGTTGAGGATTTTGAAATTGATTGAAGCTTGGGAATGATTGTTGATTCTGAAATTGATTTACACTTGAATTTGGTTGAGGTGGATAAATCATTGGATGGGTAAAGGAGGTATTAAATGATTGAAGATTATACGATCCAAAACCCCCACCATAATTTTGACAACTCAATTGTTGCTCAATTGCCATTGCTTGAGTATAGGCTTGTGACAAAGATGTGATTTGAGGCATCCCTCGCAAATATGTGGAAATGAGTGGGTCAAGAGCATTTACATATATTTGGAGAGCCATTTCTTCTTGAAGAGCATAAAATGTCACTAATTGAGCATATAATCCAAAGAACCTTTCAGAAAATGACTTCACATTTTCACTTGGTCCTTTTTTAATAGTGAAAAACCGCTCATACATGCGGATTGGGTCAACTTGCTTTTTGTTGAATTGATTAAGAAATGTTGCCTCTAGTTGAGCCCAAGAAGTGATAGACCCTAAGGGCAGACTTGTAAACCAATCAAATGCCACTTTGTCCAAGGTGTAAGGGAACATTTTACAAACAACATCATCATGCCAAATTGTTAAGTGATTCACAACAAATTTGAATGCTTGAATGTGTTCTCCTGCAGTATTTGTCCCGTTAGACAAAAATCGAGGAAGACATCTCTCAAAACCAACGGGCAAATAATGTTGAACTCCCGGTATGTTCAATGGGCTACCTGTCATCCACGGTGAAAACATAGCCATTAGTGAATCTTAAAGAATATAACTTTAATACCCAAAAAAAATTTTTTTTTTTTTTTTATTATTATTTTTTTTTTTTTAAATTAAATCAAATCACATTATTCCTGTATGAACAATCAAAGCGTTAGAAAAGTGCATAGCAATTCATGTCCTCCTTTTAACAGTACAAAGTTGTATTGTTAAAAGAGGGCTAAAGATAATAATCAATAGGGCATGAAATATTCAAAATTTAAATCCCTATAGCATTTAAATCAATCTGAAATAAACCGGTTCAGGCCCTCCTTCTAGCGCCAAAATGTTGAGTGGTGTTAGAGGAGGCCGAAGATGCTAATCAAATGGACTTGAAATATTTAGCAATGTAAAGCTCTTAAACAATTATAAACCTGTAGCATCTAAAATCATGATAAAATAAACCCTTTCATGCCCTCCTTCTAGCGCCAAAATGTTGAGTGGTATTTTCACACACTTGTGAAATTACACTCTTCTTTAGGATTTGGGTTCCAAATCCCCTCTTGCAAAGAAGTTAAACAACCAACTTCTCCAAGGTCTCCGCTGTATTAGCATTTGCAACTGTGTATTAGTAATCTCAAATAAAGATATTCAATTAAAATGCTTGGAACACCTTAGTGATTGCAAGTAATTGTAAACAAGGGGCAATGTTGGTTTATTTCACCATGAAACTTTAGTGATTGTTCATTATTTTACTTTTTTTTTAGATTTTGTAATTTTTATGTATTTATTTTAACTAAGTTGAACCTTCTGGAAAAATAAAATAAAATGAAAAGAAATGCAGAAAATTAAAAATTGAACACGTTCAGTCTGATGCTATCCTATTCCGACAAAACCGAATATGTGAGAGTTTCGTACATGCAACCTAGCCTATTTGACCTGCAAAACAAACACAATCAAAGTAAACTAGGTGCTAGCTCCTAGGGTTTAAAATAATTTTCAGATTGCAGACATTCACATGAAATAACCCAAAACAATGGCATGAATTTCATTTATAAATCTGAAATCTGAAAGGAGAAAAATAGAACAGTTAAAATGAAGCATGCAAAAAATTTCTCATCCTTTCTTGCCCATAAAATGCAAATTTTTGAACAATTCTGCATTAAAAATATGTCCTGTTACAATAGCGAGAATCTCTGGTTTTTCTCAAAACCAAGCAAAAGTGGAAGAAAAGCACTCCACAGCAGGCCCAGAACGGCTAATCACCCTCAACTCGCAACCCGCTCGCAGCGGTTTTCGACCCCTTGTGCTGTCTTCGCTTCTGATTTTATACTTTTGGTAAATCGCTTCTCCTTCCACGACGGTTCGCTTCGTCTTCCAGATTGCTTCGTTTCACCTTCCCCGCCTTTCCATTGCTTTTGATTTTATGCTCGAGATCTTCTCTGTGAACTGTAACGCCTCTGCAGCCCTTACACATGTATGCCACGTGTTTCACACTTTTTGCATGTTCTGTAATGGCCCCATGTAAATCATGACAAAAAATAGCATGTAGCTTTGCTCCTTTACTTTCATCGCGAAAACGTGACATGTCGTGATATCGCGACATTTTCCCGCTAATAGCCTTGTCCGCCTTCATGCACAAAAATGAGACATGTCACGATATCGCGACGTTTTTTGTCGCAGCTTTGTTTCTCATCATGCATCGCGAAAATGATACATGTCATGATATCGCGACATTTTTTTGCTTCGGGCCGCGTGGATGCAACCTGTCGCGAAATCGCGATGCTTTTTTCTTTCGGGCTGTCTCGTTGCTTTCTGTCGTGAAATCGTGACGTTTTTCTCTTTCGGGCTGTCTTGCTGCATTTGGCCACGAAAACGCGACATGTCACGAAATCGTGACATATTTTCCTTCCGTACCACTTCGCTGCTTCCTGTCGCGAAATCGCGACGCTTTTTCGCTTCGTGCCCCTTTGCTGCTTCTTGTCGCGAAATCGCGACGCTTTTTCGCTTCGTGCCCCTTTGCTGCTTCCTGTCGCGAAATCGCGACGCTTTTAGTGCCTTGCCCTGTTTGACTGGTTTGACCGCGATTTTGTGACATGTCGCGATTTCGCGACAATTTTCCATTTCTTTCTCTCTCCTCTCTGGACCGCGATTTCACAACACGTCGCGAAATCGCGACAATTTTCGATCAATGCCTCTTCCTGCTTGCCTGGGCCGCGAAAGCTTGACATGTCGCGATATCGCGACGTTTTTTCATTTCAGGCCGCGACGGAGCAACATGTCGCGATATCGCGACACTTTTTTTTTCTCACGACGACATGTCCATATCCACACTTTTCTTTTCAAACATGTCGCGATATCGCGACAACTTTTCTTTTTCGGCCGCGACGGAGCGACATGTCGCGATATCGCGACAACTTTTTATTTTCGGCCGCGACGGAGCGACATGTCGCGATATCGCGACAACTTTTTATTTTCGGCCGCGACGGAGCGACATGTCGCGATATCGCGACAACTTTTATTTTCGGTCGAGAGCGACATGTCGCGATATCGCGACACTTTTTCTCCTTAGTGAAATTTTTGCTTTTTTCTTGATTTTTTAGCATCTGGGCTACTGCAGTTTTCTTTGAAAGCATGCAAAAAAGGTGGGTCCCCAATTTTGGGGTGTGTTGTGGATCAGCCACAACAGCTAGATGCTATGCTATCAATATTTGGAGTTCGTGAAGCAACAACAGCTACCTATGAAGATGTCTCGTTTAATGGTATATTCAACTGGATCACTCTAGGATGTTATCTCACGGTATCGATGTCAAGCTCAAAGAACTCGACTTCTTCTTGTGTGTTTTTAGATCTCCACCTCTTGTGCATGAAGGCAGGATTTTAAACTGGTCTTCAAGATTTAGAGGTGTTTGATTTTAGCTAAGTCACTAGATGTTTGGATTCAACAGTAGCAAGATGAACATCAACTTCTTAATATTGCTTTTGAAGTGAAATGTTTGGGTCCCACCGGACATGCCAAAAATTGTTGGTCAAAAATCTGCCTTAGGTATGAAATGATCTAATCATGCGCCCTAAACCTAGCCCACATTGAAAGACAGAGAGGAAGAAATACCTCCTGTGCCAATCTCCAAATATGGGCTGGTTCTCTTGCTATTCTAACTAGGGGGATTTAGATTAGAGAATAGGAAATAAATTAACAAATGACTGAAAGGGATGGGAAATATGGTCACAGGCCAGATAGAACAGGGGTGATGAACTAACAACATGATCACTTAACCATATGTCAAATCAATAGCACTCAATATAGAGAACTAACAGTAATTAAAACTAGATACCTAGCATGTATAATCTCTAAGGCTATTCCAGTGTTCACCCTTTATCGGGAATCAAGTCTAAATATTAGAATAATAACTCACATACAGAGCAAAGAATTTAATAGAAAATAAGCAATAGAAGACATACACATGAATAGAAGTCTAGAGTTAGAGCCAAACATTATCTATATTGATAGCAAAATTCAAGTTACAACAAGTTTTCTACAAAATATCCATTGTTTTACAATAAAAGAGCAGGCTTACATAGAGAATTATTTTGCTTGAAACATAAATGCGCACCCAGAAATCATCATGGTGGTATTGAAGATAGGGATGAGAGGAGAAATACTTATGAAACAGTAACCAGACATGGGCTAAAACTGATGACTCCTCCAGAATGTAGTTGCACCTCTTCAATGCTCTAACAGGTTCAGCTGGTTGGCGTTGTCTCCTTGCTTTCCAAAACTACCTCAAAGAAAGATAAGATTCTGCATCCCAAAACATCACGTATGGAAGCTTCCTAGATCAAATATGTTTAGAAGGATAAGGATGCACCTAGTCTGGGATATGAGAAGTGCATCTAAGGAATCCGGGTTGAGTCAAAGGAGCTAGATAGGGAATAGATGCTAGATGCAACCCTAATTGCTATGTTTTACCTCCTCTTGGCTTGGAACGGGCTTGATGTTGAGAAAATTGCATCCAAACCACTTGTCTCAAAAATAGTGCAAATGTTTAAAATTCAAAGCACAAAGCACTGCTCCTCTAAGCCAAAATTGCTTTGTGTTCAAAAGGCTGAGCGAAATGTCTTGTCGTATCGGATGGGGCACCAGGGTTGAATAGTCAAAGGATGGAGCACAGCTAACTAGCTCCAAAATTGTCCAATGCTCGAAAATGAAGCGCAACTGCTTGGCACCTTGAAAACAACATTGGCATTGAAAGGTCAACAGTCAAAGCGCATCAGAGTGGAGCGCAAATGCTTTATGCCTAAAAAGTAGTGTGCATCTTTCTAGGGCCTTGAGAGGAGTATTGGTGTTGAAAATTCAACATCCAAAGTGTTGTCAACTTGTTTTGCATTTGCTTTGCACTCAAAAAATGGAGCACAACACCTTGGTGTCTCGGAAGCAGCGCTGAGGTTTGAAAAGTCAAATGAGATTGCGCTCTTACTTAGGTCCGAAATTGCTTTGTGCTTGGGAAATTAGTCGCAACGTCCTTGCCAAGGGATATGTGCCAATGTTGAACGGTCAAAGGACGAAGCGCAATCACCTAATGCAAAATGGTCTTGCACCTGAAAGGTGGAGTGCAACAAGCCTAGCAACACTTAGCATATTTTTTTTAGATGTAAATTTACGTTGCACTCAACCACTAGTGTGAAACAGACTGAGCCCCGCACTTGCACTAAAATTGGCATCTTTGGACAATTTGGAGGTAATTTCGTCGAATTTAGGCCTCGGGATAGGATTGTGCCTTACAAAGAGGGTGCAAAAAACCAAATCGGTTCTGCACTTTAACCTTGCTTGGAAACTGACTTACGCCTTAAAAAAGGTAAACTTTGCATGATAGATAAATAGAAAATCTGCACCGGCCCTTGGGCGCAACTGATAAATTTTGATAGAGAAATCGAAAAAGATAAAAAAAGCATTTGCATAAGGAAAAGAGCTTCTAGGAAGGAGAAAATATAAGCATAGCAGAACATACATTATGTTGCAGAAATGCCAACAGTACTAAATCAGTAGCCTCATGGATTGTTCCAAGACCTTTACAACCCACATTTACACAAAGAGAAGAAGTTCCTATTGATCGGGAACCCCAAATTTCTTTAGTTGATGAGTTGAGACATACATATACTGAGTATGACACCTTATCGAAAGAGATCAAGGACCGTTTCTCCCTCAATGAATACATGAACCAAAAAAAAAGTAGAGGTGGAACAAGGACTGAACAAAGGGGAATAACAATACATAAAGATTTGCAGTAGGCACTAAGTAAGGTTACCTTGGCTCATTTTTATGGGAGTGATAAGTGTACAACTAGAGCTTGGGTCCAAAAGTTGGACAACTATCTATCTCTTAGACCAATGCCTAAAGAGGAAGTAATCAAGTTCACCACTTTGCATTTGGAGTGGATTGCACACAAGTGGTGGTATCATGGACTTACAACTTTGGGACATAGAGCTATTACTACATATGATGAGTAGACTCAGAAGCTCATCGAACGGTTTGACAAGATGGACCCAGAGTTATATTTCAAGGAGTTAGCTCAGTTGAAACATTATGGATCCTTGGAGTCTTATATAGCATAATTTTAGAGACTTTCAGTGATGGTCTCGGGAATCACGAAGAGGATATTAGTAGTCCTTTTTAATGAGGGACTCATGGATCCTATCAGGGGTTGGATTAAAGTATTTGATCCACCAACCTTGCAAGAAGCTATGAAGAAAGCAAGGAACATGGAGTTGGTTGCTCCTAGATATAAATTTCAGACCAAACCCTCTACAGGAAAGGAGAACAAAAAATATTTTTAGAAAGAAGCAAATCAACATAAGAGGGAAATTCCAAAGACTGATTATGAGGCATTAAATTATTTAAGAAGAAAAATTTATGCTTCACATACAAAGAACCATGGGCTCCAAGACATAGACGTGTTGTTAAGGGAAAATTCAATCAAATAGAATACTATTCAACTGATGAATCAGCAATTAAAAACTCAGACCAACAATATGATCCAAAAGAAAAAGAAGAGGAGAAGTCACCAGAAGAGTCCAAAAAGGAGGAAAAGGTCAAGGAAATCTTGCACAACTCCATAGTTTTCAGAGGAATGAATCATTGAGGATACGAGGAGTGTTAGGAGGGCAATGAGTTGTGGCATTGATAGACATAAGATCCACACATAACTTCATTTATGAGGGGGTTGTTACTCGTAGAGGACTAAAAACTGAGGAGGTGAATGGTTTCAGGGTGATGGTAGCAAATGGATTCACCATTACATGTACTAGAAAAATCTCACAGATGGGTCTTCAGTTGGGCAACCACGAAGTCAGAGATGATTTTTATGTTGTTAGCATCGAAGACACATATATTGTGTTGGGTATTCAGTGGTTGCGCTCTTTAGGTGGGATTGTACTCAATTTTTAGACTATGGAATTGAAATTAAAATATGAAGGGAAAAATGTAGTTTTGAGAGGGATTTCAAATGGAGGACCACGGGTAGTCTCATTCAAAATAATGGAGAGACTATTTAGACATGATCAGGTGGGGTGGGTAGCAATGTGTGATCATGCGAAACATTCTTATCATCCGAAGATTGGGGCTTTTCTTACCAAGCGAAGTAAGGTTTTTAGTAGCATACCTCCAAGGAGGCCTCTTGATAGAGGTATTGAGTATGTGATAGAATTAGAGGAGGGTGCAAAGCCCATTATCACTACCCCATACAGACATCCTAAAAGGCTCAAGGATGAGATTGAAAAGACTATTAAGGAACTATTGGAGATGGGGCACATTAGACCAAGTAAGATTCCATTTGCTTCTTCAATGGTCTTGGTGAAGAAGGATGGAACCATGCACATGTGCATTGATTACAGAGCTTTGAATAAGAAGATGATTAAAAACAAGTAGCCCATCCCTCGTATTGATGAGCCCATTAACGAGCTACATGGTGCAGTGTATTTTTCCAAGATAGATTTGAGATCCGGTAATCATCATAGTTAGGTCAGAGAGGAGGATATTGAAAAACCAGCTTTCAGATGTCACTTTGGCCAATTTGAGTTCTTGGTCATGCCTTTCAGATTGACCAATGCACCTATTACTTTCCATTCTTGCATGAACAATATTTTCAGCAATTAGTTACATAAGTTTATATTAATATTCTTTGATGATATTTTGGTTTACAACAAATCATGGGAAGAGCATTTGAAACATTTAGATGAGGTTTTGGGAATCCTTGAGGTCGAATCATTGTTCGCCAAAGAGTTAGTGTGTGAATTTGGGATGATAGAACTATTAAACCTTGGACACATAATTAGCTCACAGGGAGTTAGTGTAGATCCAGAGAAAATAAAAGCAATTATAGATTGCCCACCACCTACCAATATTACATAGTTGAAGGGGTTCTTTGGGTTGTGTGGTTTTTACAAGTGGTTTGTCAAGGTTTTTTCACAAATGGCTGCTCCACTTACATATTTGACTAAAAAGGGAGCTTTTACTTGGTCTGAATCAGCACAAAAGACCTTTGATGACTTCAAACAACTTATGAGGACGTCCTATTCTAGCCATTCCAGATTTTACTAAACCATTTGAGCTTCATTGTGATGCTTCAGGGGAAGGCATTGGAGTTGTATTGATGCAAAATAAGCATCCTATAGCTTATGAGAGTAGGAAGTTGAGGGATGGAGAGAGGACTTACTCTATTTATGATAAAGAAATGTTAGCCATCATGCATGCTTTGGCTAAATTTAGACAATACTTAGTGGGAGGTAGGTTTGTGGTGAGAACTGATCATAACAACCTCAAACATTTCTTAAATAAAAAAGATCTCAATGATAGGCAACAGAAATGAGTCAACAAGTTGCAGGCTTATGATTTTTATATTGAGTATGTAAAAGGGAAGAAGAATATAATGGCTGATGCATTGTCAAGAATCCCACATTTGAGCTCACTTATAGAGATTGCAGCAGATTGGAAATATCAAATTATTGTAGAGTATGCTAAGAATACCTTAGCTAGTAGCATTTTGGATGGGACTTCACAGGATGACAAGGTAAGAAATGAAATAATTTTTTATAAGGATAAAATATTTCTGGTCCCTAAATCTAGACTTAAGACAAAGGTTTTGAAGACTTTTCATGATATTCCTATGGCTGGCCACCCTGGATTCTATAAGACTTACAAGTAGGTCCGTGAGATATTTTCATGGAAGGGACTAAAGAATGAGGTTTTATAGTATGTTCGTGAATGTCCTATATGTTAATAGAATAAGAATGAGCATCATTATCCTGCTGGTTTGATGCAGACCCTACCTATTCCCACTCAAAAATGGGAAAGTATCTCAATGGACTTCATCACTAGACTTCCCAAGGTGCAAGGGAAGGACTACCTTTATGTGGTTGTGGATAGGTTGACTAAATTTACCCATTTCTATGCTATTTTAACAACATTTACAACAGTACAAGTGGATGATATGTTCTTCAGAGAGGTATTCAGACTTCATGGTTTACCCAAAAATATTGTTAGTGATCGAGATGACAAGTTTATGAGTCTATTTGGTAGGAGTTGTTCAAATTGTGTGGCACTGTGCTGACCCCTAGCACTAGTTATCACCCACAAAATGATGGGCAAACGAAGATTATAAACAAATGGGTGGAAGGGTACCTACACAACTATGTTTCAGGGCAGCAAAAGGCATGGGTAAAGTGGTTGCATTTAGGGGAGTACTGTTATAACTCCTCTTATCACATGAATATCAGGATATCACCATTTTTGGTATTATATGGCTATGAGGCTCCAAGATTTATTGATTTACTTTTGGGAGATTGTAGAGTACCTAAAGCTAAGGATATTTTACAGGAGAGTCAAGACATCATGAGATCCTTGAGAGACAACATTCAGCAAGCATAGAACTGAGTGGGTTTTTGAAGTAGGAGACATGGTCTACTTGTGCTTGCAGCCCTATCGATAATCCACTCTCAAAAGGAGTGGAGAAGAGAAGCTTAAGCCTCGATTTTATGGGCCATTCAGGATCTCCAAGAGGATTGGAGAGGTGGCATATGAGTTGGAGTTACCTAGAAAGTAGTAGGATGCACAATGTCTTTCATGTATCACACCTCAAGAAGATGCTTGGACATAATTTAGTACCATCTACAAAGTTACCTCCTTTGGATGAGGAAGGGAAGTTAGTATTGATTCCTAAAGCAGTTATTGACTACAAAGAGCATTCCCTTAGGAGGAGGACAATCAGAGAAGTTTTGGTGAAGTGGAAGAATATGCCAGTAGAGGATGCTACATGGGAGAGTGAGCAGATTTTACAACACCTGGATCTGCAATTGCTTGAGGACAAGCAATTTTGGGGAGGGAGGATTGTAATATCCCCTTCTTATACTTAGATACTTTGAAACCCGTCAACCTATTCTGGAGTTCCCGTAGGCTAGTCGATGATGGTTAGGGAGCTCATTGGCTTGGAGAGCCCATGTTTTTGATTCCATGATCTTTGGATTTTGGTACTATTTATAGAATATACTATTCTACTATATGCTATTTTTAGTAAGTAGTATTTCTAGTTTTTATCATCCAATTAGTTGCAGAGGTTTGTGGTGATTTTGGGTAATATTTATTCTATTTTGGCATTTAGTGAGTGAATTTGATTAATTTAATATTTCACTTAAGTTATAAAGTAACTTAAGTGTAATGTTATATTTTAATATTTCAATAAAGTGCACCAAAAAGGGGGGACACCTAGCTTAAGAGGGAGAAAATAAAATATTTTAAAAGTGAGCTTTTGTGGAGATAAAGTAATGTTTATTTTTGAAAACCTAATTTCTCATTGAGAAAAAACCTAACTCCTCTCCAAGCTCTTTAAAAGTGGGTTTTGGCTCCCATTTTCATTATCTAAGAATTGACAACTTAGGGAGATGTTGCTAGAATGTATCCAGGATTTTGATTTGCAGGTTGTGGAGGACGGAAAACCTCTTTAACTCTTCAGGTTTCGATGGTGAAAGACCCATCCTAGATGGATATGGTATTTTCATCCAGGAAATACATTGGTGCTTCAAATATTTTAGTATTTTGATTTGCAAATTTTAGGGTTTGGTGTGTTTGGTTTCCAATGTGATGTTTGTGCATTAGATCTTTGTTTTTGGCGATTTGGGTAATTGTTCTTGAGGTTTTGTGTAATGCATAATTGTCTGGCATGACTAGCCGTACCATTTTGGCCATGAATTCGAACCACATTTTGGTGTGCAACTTTCAGAGGAAGTAGAATCTAGTTGTGGGTATTATTTCTTTGGTTTCAATGGACTTGGGCGCCCCTTTTTGTAGAGTTGCATGCTTTTAGTGGTTGTTCCTGATTTTTCAGAGGTAGCCAAACCTGTTTGCAGATCCTACAACTATGGTATCTTGTGGGTGTTGGTTATTTTTGGTTGCCTGTGACCGAATTGTCATTTAGAAGGCTTTGGGTGAGATTTCAGACTTAAGACAACGCTTAGTAGAGAGGTGAACAACTTGGTGTGACATTGTTTGGTGGACAACAAAATTTGTAGCCATGTATCTAGTATTTTTAGACCTATAAAGCCACTTCCCTCTCTCAAAGAATTAGGATTTCATATCTATTGTGGTATGCAATGAGTTATTACTTGATGTAACAATGTTACCAATGTGTTTCTCATTCAAAATATGTTGTTACAGTAGAAAGGTGAACAGCTTGGTGTGACATTGTTTAGTGGACAGCAAAATTTGCAACCATGTATTTGGTATTTTCAGATCTGTAACATCACTTCCCTCTCTCAAAGAATTAGGATTTCATCTTTATTGTGGTATGCAATGATTTATTACTTGATGTAACAATGTTATGAATGTGTTTCTCAATCAAAATATGTTGTTACAACAGTTTGCATAACACTTTTTAGTTTATGAGTTATTGCGACAGTGTTTACCTTCGAGCTTGCATATTTATATTGTTCTATATATATATATATATATATATATATATATATATATATATATATATATTTAAAAAAATTATGGGGACCTTGGGCTAAGAAGGTCAACCAACATGAACCTTGCTCTCCTTGCCAAGAAGGCCTGGAAACTCTTCTCCAACTACAAAGCAGAGTGGGTGTCCATTGTTCAAAGCAAATACCTTCAACACTTGTCCCTGATGGATGATAACATCCCTGCTAGTGGATCTGCCTTCTGGCGGGCCATAATCCAAGCCAAATCTCTTATCATCAGGGGCACTCGATGGTAGCTAGGCAGGGGAACAACTATCAATTTTTGGGATGACACGTGGCTGAAAGAAAAACCTCTAGCGAAAATACCTGAAATCTCCATTGACAATAGACTACATTGACAACCAAGGCAACTAGAAAGCTTTCCAAACTGGAAATGGAAACGATCATTTAGTCAGAGCAAGTATCTCTTTATCTCGTATGCTGAGAACCACCAGCATCCCCACCTTAGCCACCCAGACCTCCATGGTGTGGATAGGGACTAACAGCGAGGATTTTTCAGTCAAGTCAGCCTATTCCCTCCTGCTCAAACCCCAAATTTCAAATATCCCCTTTAGTTTGGTGTGGGTCAAACGCCTCATCCCAAAGATAGGTTTCTTTTCGTGGACCGCTATCCAGAATAAAGTCCTCACTACCAACAATCTCATGAAGAGAGGCATCCCGATCCCGAACAGGTGTTACCTATGCCTGTCCAACTGGGAATCAGTCAACCATCTCTTATTGGAATGCGATTTCGCTAAAACATGGCTGAGTCACATGTTCTCTATTTTTCAGATTCAGTGGGCCCACCCCAAATCCCTCATGGATCTCTTCATCCAATGGCCTGCCCCTTTCAAAAATTCCAAAGTCGCCTTTCTATGGAAGATTTGCCTTCACCACCTTCTTTGGCAAATTTGGTTAGAGCGCAACCGCAGAGTCTTTTCCACTACCACTGATGATGCCATTTCCATAGTTGTCAAAGCCATTGCCTATGCTGTTGAGAACTCCCAACTCCTCCCATGGTCTAGCTCCCCACTATGCAGAGGCAAAGTTGAGATTCTTCACTCCCTCAACATTCTCATTCCCATCCCATCCCATCCCACTCCCCATCCCAGGTTGAAGGCCCATTGGCAACCCCCTCCTAAAGGCTGGTTGAAGCTCAATTTTGACAACGCCTCCAAAGGAAATCCTGATTTGGTAGGAGCAGGCGGGGTTTTCAGGAACTACAAAGGTGAGATATGTCTTGCTTTTGCGGAGAATCTCGACTACCAAACAAACAACGTTGTTGAGGTGTGGGCGTTGTGGCGGAGTCTGAACCTGATCAAGGACACTAGGAACAATATCCACATTGAAGGAGATTCCCTCAACATTATAGGCTACATCAACACCGATAAGATTCCCCCATGGAACATTAGATCTTTGATTCTAGAAAGTAGGAAAATCATCGATCAACAACACTAGGTGGCAGCTGCCCATGTGTACCGCAAAGCCAATCGGCTTGCCGACAAGCTTGCCAAAATGGGCATTGCCCAAACACTCTTTTCGGTGTGGCGCAACTCCATTCCGCCAGGTGTCTCCCAGGTTGCGATTGCGGACAGGCAAGCCAAGTTCTTTTATCCCCCTCCACTCTAACCAATGTTTTCATTTTTTAAGGTGTTGCAGATTCCAAAGCATGATACCCCATGGCAGGCCTCTGTCTCGTACACCCCCTGACTACCTCATGATTAGTCTCGATGCCAGCATTGTTAACTATGATGCTCCCCAATGGACCTTTGCTCCTCGCATTGCTGGGTTTCAAAACTCTGAGAAAAATTCCAACACCACGTATGATGCTAGTTTTCCGCACGTTTGTCTGCCGACCCCAGCTGTTTCTGAATGCCTAAGGTTTCTCAATTTTTCCCGTGTGGACATTACTCCAAGGCCCCTCACCAATCCCCAACATCCCCACTCTGTCCACCACCTGTCACCATCCCATGCTGATCGACATGTCCCTTGAGCTTCCCTTGGCCTATTTATTTTGCCCTCGTCGCCTCCAACTCGACGTTATCCCTTTTTGCCACCCCAACCTCTGGTCGAGCCTTCCCACCACCCTACCCCGTTTTCTTGCTTTCGCCACCATGGCCTACCTTGAGCTAAGTAGCCTCCAACTTGACACACTGTCGGCCTCCCATCTGCAAGCTTGCAAATTGTTTTCCTTCCTGTCCAAATTCAAAGGTGCTGAAACGGAAATTACAGATGATTTCGTCAGAACGTGGTCAAATGGTCATATTGTTGTCAAGAATCTCCGCTTTAAAGTTACCCTTGCCCTTATCTCTGAAGTATTTGGCTTGCCCCTTTATGGACGGATGGTTCGGCGTGATAAGCACAATTAGGAGCCAGAGTCGGAGGGGTTCCCAAATTACCAAGATTTCAAATGGTCAAGCGTGTCTTTGGAGTGCGAATCCCTCCCTTTGCCTCGGCCCACAATCGCTATCCCCCTGATGCAATACCTAGCCTGCGACGACCTGTCAAAACCCATGTTCAGTTTTCACTTGGCTCTGGTCAATCACATTCGCGACTACAGACCCATGAACCTCCCTGCTTTTCTCCACCGTTCTATTCGCATGTCTATTTTCAGTGTTCGCAAGAAACATTCAGCACCCATTCACCAGGGACTATTCGCCGTCATTTACCACCATGTTGCCGCCAACCCGCCCATTGCTGCCACCCCATGCAGTCTTCCCCCCATCCCCCACCTGCCCACAGTACCACTCATTCCTTGTCCAGTGAGCCCCTGAGTGATGGGGCCTTCCAAACCCCTGTTACTAAGAAAGGCACTCAGTCTGTAGCCACTCCCTCCAAGTCTCTCCCCACTAGCAGCAAGAAGGCAACTTTGGGCAAGCACAAAACTAAGGTCGAGGAGACGGTCCCCCCAATGCGCAGATCATTCAGAACCAAGAAGGTCAAACCCGAGTCCAATCAAAATTCCCCCGTCGATGTGTCTGATGACATCGACGGGGATTTTGGCCCTAATATTAGCATGTCCAACAAGATGACTAGAATGTTCATGAAGTGCTTCATCGCGGCTTTTGAGAACACCACCTCAACCATGAAACAATACCTGAAGCAAAATGCAGCAAACACTGATGAAGCTCCCCTGGAGGCCGAACCATAAAGCTTGCCTCCCAAGCCAGGTTTCTTGTTTTTGTTTTTGTCTCCTCTGGGTTATGTCAATAGTTTTTGATGTACGTCCTTTTATGGTTGTCTGTTTTGGCGATGATCATATGGTGGCCCCTACGCAGGTACTGGCTAGTTTTTTCATTAATGTTTTCAGGACGGTTTTTAATTGCTCCTGCATGGGCTTATATTCCCCTAATACCGCTGCTATTATCCCCTGCGTGGGAATTTTGTTCTTAATTTCCCTGGTACTATCTCCTTCGAGTGATTATGCAGGAAGCGGCTCCTATCAGCCTGCTACGGCTTATGTACGTCTGGGGTTGGGACCCAGTTAAAACCCAGATAATAGAAACACCAAATTACCAAAAACAAACAAAACAAACAAAAAAATTAGGGATGTTTACGACAGTTTTGGTCCCATTTTGCCATTATTTCTTTTTTTCCCCTCAAAAAGACATCTTCTTAAAAGTCATATTAGAAGTCAGTTGTGAAGTTTACACAACAGTTTGAGACCAGTCGACAAATATTGAGGCAATAAAGGTGAAAGCAGAACATTTGAGAGGATTAAAGAAGATACACCATGATAATCATATACCTCAAGAGTCTGCAATTCAACCACCTATACAAAGCCAAGTCCAACCATAGTTTGGAGGGGAGGAGGGAAAAACAAAAAAAACAGTTTGAAAATTGTTTTATATTTTCAAATTTTGAATTTGTATGATGTATTTGGTTAGATATGATGATCAAGAACTGTAATTGTACTCATTGTACTCTTTTCTATGAATGTCTGAGCTTTCTGACTCTCCAATTGATCAATTTTTTTCATAAATTAAAATATTTTTTTTAGTTTTAAAAAAAAAAATTATCCAGGTTTTCCCGAGTAGCCAATAAATTCTCCAAAATTAGAGTCAAGTTTATCCCAAGTTGGGGATTTTCCAACTATGCTTTACCAAAGAGTGCTAGTTTGAGTCTATTAGTAGTAGTTGTTTTTTTTTAATTCCTCTTCTATGAGATTGAATCGGACCCGATCCTTATTAGTCATAAACACATTGTAGCAGTATTTCAACAAACATATTGTCACAATACGGGGATTTGGACTTGGGTTCCACTCATATGATTGTGTCCCATTTACCTCCACAATGCCTTGAACTCCAGTCTCTTATCAGTTAGTTTAATTGCAGAAGGAGGAGCTACGTAACTAACAACTACTTCATGAAATTGATTTTACAACAATCAGCGTTTCCACTTTGAAGCCCTAGAAAGGCGAGAGCTGTTCAATTAATGAATTATGAATTAGTGAACAATCCCTAATCCTCTGCAAACCACCCTTACAGTCATAGCTTAATGACATACTAATTTGCATATGCGATATGAGGAGACTTTGCCAAATAAGTTATAACTTTATGAATCCTAACTACATCAACAGTCTATATAGCAGAACATAGTTGCTGTGGTATATGCATGTCAAGCAGTCCTGCAATCTTACTCTATGGCATGAACTGTATTCGACCAAAGCATCATATAAGTATCAAAAGAAGTAATGTCAAATTTTCAGTAGAGTCTCGTCAATGAGTGAAATAATGATTGCCAATAATCAACTTCAAGGAGTGAATAAGCAGTCTTTTGGGTGTCTAAAGGGCTCATTGATTAACAAAAGTGACATTATTTGCAAGTTCAAATTCAGGTAGACGATGTTCTCAAAACAGTGATGTTACAAGTAATTCTTCTTATTCAAACTGTACAAATTCCACAGCTTAGCTATGACAATACCTGTTCTGCAAAATACACCCTCCAAACTAGATTGGCTACTCACATTCCAGCAACCTAAAATGTCTCTAATGCATAGAGAAGAAAAGTTCATGCAGAATGACCTATTCAGCTGCCTCTGTACAAGTAACTACTATTATACCTCTGAACAAGTAACTACTTTTATATCCGTCAATCTATTGTACAGCAACCAATGTGATTTCTAGGATGTTCAGATGTATCCTACTCCAGTCAATCTATTGTACAGCAACCAATTTGATATCTAGGATGTTCAGATGTATCCTACTCCATACCTTGTGAGAAATTTAGACATGGAACTTCTCACCTTTTTTTCCTTCGACCAATAAGATGCTCTTAGGATTTTGATAATTCTGGAAAAATATACATGATTAAAAAATGGAGAGAACAGGCAAATATTCATATATAAAGTTAAATAAGCCAATGATTAACAAATTTCTCCAGATTTAAGTTTTGATTCTTTTAAATCTGAAAGTGAGATAACCAACTTTGAAAAGCTATTGCTTTCTTTGACCCCCGGGGAGCAAAATCAAAGCACAGAGCTTGTGGTAGACTCTATCATTCTTTACTTTCAAAGAGAGGCTGAAACAGGACGATAGTTTTTCAGATGCCCAGTTGCTGAAACAGCAGAATAGCTTTCCAGATGCTTACTTAACCTAAAAGTACCCTACACTGGAAGTTGAAAACAACGATGCACCTTACAGGATATTGCAAGTTTCTAAGAATTGTGCTAATCCTCAAAAAATTCTCTCTCTAATCAACCTTCTTGGAAAGTTGTCGTCTTCATTCCTTCAAATTCTTGGCCCATGCATTCGACAAGTATACATACAAGTAGCAGCATTTCAATGATGTATACAAGTCCTAAAAAAAATCAATTATAGAGATGTATATCCTAAAACTAGACCAACATACTGTCCCATCTACATATACTGCTTTCGGATGGGCATGAATTCTCAAATCAATGGATAGCCGCATTAATGTATGTTCTAGAAGAACTGTTAAAATTCAAATATTGTTGATTATTTGATAGATTCTTTGGGCCACATCTGCAACCAAGTAGCAATGTCTTCCTTGTTATGCAATTTTCTCACACCTCCATAGATTCCATCAGATTCATTCCCATTCTCCCAAGCTCTGTTTCTTTTGATTTGAATCCGTCTCCACCTTGAACCCCTGCTGTACTGCCTGAATTCTAACCACAGCATTTCTGCATCACAACCCAGCACCCAAAAGTTAAATAACTAAACACTCCCTGAATGATCTTTACCGAAAGATAAGACAGACTGCTGAAAACAATCACTGTAATATTTGGAAATTGCATAAACATCAACCTTTTGACAAGGATCATGATAAATTGAGCCTTGCTGTTAAGGCTGAAGGACAATAATAAAAGAAATCAAAATTACAAATATAGATGGCAAAAAAAAATTACCATCAAGATGGCATCTGCAGTGCTGATTTTCAATTTTGCAATTGTCCGCATGACCAACTATACCATACCACCATCCTGCACAGCAGAAAGGTACTCTTCCTCAGACAAAACAAAACAATCATTTACAACATTTTAGTAATGATCTTGTTGTAATAAGTAAGGAAATAATGCAGATGTGATTTTCTAGTTCTGGGTATGTACAGATATCATTTTCAAGGTCTAACTCTTCTAATTCTGATCCATGAGGTGTTATACTAATTACCAGTATACACCTGACAAGTACCATTAGCTATTTCCCAACAAAGGCAAAATTGTCTATCAGCTTTGAAAGACGGATAAAAATACCATAAGGAAATATATGGCTCCTTTTCCATTGGACTTCTATATGATCTCCAGGCCTCAGTTCCTCTACAATATGTGCAATATAGAGCTCATTTGGGGATGTCTCAACTGGTGATTTTCTTATGCGTTCCCATGATATCCCATTCTCTATGATTCTTGAAGCTGAAGAAAAGGGCCAGTACCTGTAATTCATCATCAAGAATTTGATAAGAACACTTTCTGGGTTGCAAGATGTTTGAATAAACTGCAAACATTATATGTTCAAATTTCCCCACATCATAGAGGTTCAAACCCTCCAGCTGTGCTAACAGGGGCTCTCATTGTACATAAAGTGACTCAGACATGGCAATATACATCTCCCTGTCTTTACACACCTCAATGAAAAGATTAATGATTAATGCTCTGTAAAATGATTAATGATAGTTTTCATGTTTATTTGATTAATCATCTGTAAAATGTCAACATTAAGAATAAATAAAAGAGACAAAATCCTGATAACGTGGTCCATGATCCTTTTCGTCTTAACTGAATAAGGATCTTAAAATGCCAATATTAAGAGTGTTATGTGGAATGAGATCTCATTCTAGGATATACCACTGTAGTAAGTACCTGTAATTCATCATCAAGAAAAGGGCCAGTACCTGTAATTCATCATCAAGAATTTGATAAGAACACTTTCTGGGTTGCAAGATGTTTGAATAAACTGCAAACATTATATGTTCAAATTTCCCCACATCATAGAGGTTCAAACCCTCCAGCTATGCTAACAGGGGCTCTCATTGTACATAAAGTGACTCAGACATGGCAATATACATCTCCCTGTCTTTACACACCTCAATGAAAAGATTAATGATTAATGCTCTGTAAAATGATTAATGATAGTTTTCATGTTTATTTGATTAATCATCTGTAAAATGTCAACATTAAGAATAAATAAAAGAGACAAAATCCTGATAACGTGGTCCATGATCCTTTTCGTCTTAACTGAATAAGGATCTTAAAATGCCAATATTAAGAGTGTTATGTGGAATGAGATCTCATTCTAGGATATACCACTGTAGTAAGTACCTTATAAATTATGGATATCAAAAAGCAAATTCCAAACATGCCAAGGTCAAGCTGTTTAAGGTTGTCAAGGTTCTACCTTGCCCTTTGCTATTATAACCTGCATTGTTAGAGATTATAACCCTACTATGACAAAGTTCTACCTTTCCCTTTGATATTATACCCTGCTACATTGTTAGAGATTATAACCCACCATGCAAAACAATGGTCACAATTAGATGCATATCCTCTCCATTGTTAGCCACACATTTGGATCCCACATTCCCAATTTCAATTAACAGAATACTAATAAATTTGAATCAATGGAAGCTAGATCTTGGATGCATATCCACACAAATAGCTCCCAAATTCCCAATTTCAGTTAATAAGCTATTAATAAATTTTAATCAATAGGAGTTAGATCTTGGTGTGGGCTGCAAATTGGATGAATTAATTTCAATAATGAATAAACCCTTTGACTGTAGCTGGAGCCTAATTAGCCTAAGAGTCACCCAATTGCAAAATCGGCTATTAATGAACAACCAGTAAATCCTACAAATCTGTTTAAAACAAACAACAAAAAAAAACATAGGACATAAAATATACTCAATTTTGAAAGTACCATTCCAGAGAAGTCAGCTTGCACCTTTTACCTGGCACAAAAGGTGTCACTGTTGCAGTCATAACTCAGCTCCGCATCATAGCAGGACAACATAAACCCAGCATTGTTGTTCTGAATGACAAATATAGTATAAGATTAAGGCAATGTACGGTTGCAAGTCTAAATTAAGAAATTAAAGAGGCAAAGGGAATCTATACCATAAGCAGGAGACAGAAGAACACACTAAAGATTTTGTTACCAAAGCAAACAAACACCACATAACTAAGCTGGTAAAACAGTAAATTATTGGAGAAATGGCTGGTAAAGCAATCCATTATTGGAGAAATTGATATTCTATACATAACAGATGAACATCTCTGGACGAAGTTCATTCCAGCATTCAATGAGCATTAAAAGACCTTAAGTCAAAGCAAAATGTAGAGAGTTGTTGATTTCACACAGAATAAAAGCATAATCATAACAGCTGGAAATTGGGACAAAAGACTCAGAAGAAAGAGATGTGTGATCTTGAAAAATAGTACAAACAAAACCAGCTCGCAAGCTAGTTCAACCAGATACTATAAACAAAGTCATCGTACACTAGCAAGCTCAGCATACCATCCAATATAGATACAATGTTTACTCTGATCTAGGAGATGTGTGGTTTTGAAAAGTAGTACAAACGAAACCAGCTCACAAACTAATTCAACTAGATGCCCTCACCAAGGTCATGGTTCACTAGCGAATTCAGCAGAGTTTCATACCATCCAATATCGACTACTCTGTTCTGTAGGTTTAAGAGGAGGAAAGGTTTCCACAGTTTGGAAATTTCAGGGAAACAAAAGTGAGAGATATGGACAGCAGTAAATTGACATGGAAACTAAAATGGGATATTTGGTGCTGGTTGGAAAAACAGAGTTAATATATGCAGGTTGACGAGGAACTAAAACTGAAACAGTAGCTTGAAAAAAGAGAGTACATGGGAAAGGAAACGGTTGACATGAGGTGTGAAGAGGTTCTGTCAAATAATATCTGCAATCCCAAAACCTTTGGGGTTGAGGAATTTTCCCTTGTAACCATGCCCCACCAAAATTCCACTCTATACAGGATCTGCCCCACCTGAATGATGTGAGGAAAGGAAATGCAACCAGGCACAAGGCATAGGAGACTTTGGCATGTTATACACATACTGACATCTAAGTTGAAAGAAATTTAAACACTTCCCCAAAAAAAGGTCCATAAACCTCATGTACAACACCAATTGATAAACCACAGCCAATGCAATCAGCCCAAACAAAGAAGTGAAAGTCTATACCAAAACCTATAAAAGGTAACCAATGTGGTCATTCCCTAACAATCTAGGTGCACCACAATACTGAACCAATGGATATAATAAAGCATATACAAGGTGATCAACCAACAAATTCAAAAGAAAAGCAACCAAAATCTGATGATCAAACTAGAAATTGAGATGTACTTACAAGATTTACAATCTAATAACAAAAACAACCCTTACCTCACGATTGTAAACCTGTGCAGGAAACCAAAATTCCCCACGTTCCAAGTACCAATACAGAGTCGCAAAAGATTCATCAGGTTTGACTACTACATCCACTGCGGTCTGCAACTTGCTGCTATGCCTTGAAAAGTACCAAATACATCTTAAAGGGCGCATCCACAGGCTAGTTGTCTTTGAGTAGTTCTGTGCCAAAATTTTTGCATTTTTCTGATGATTCTCCTTCATAATGCGGTGCCAAGAACTGAGTGCAATAGGACCAATAATTTTACCCCAACGTTTATTAAATAGGGGCTCCCATATTTCATCACTTCGGCACCTTCTTTGGAGATCTGTGCATGTTTGAGCTAACTGGCATAGACAATATGGAGAAAGCTGCCTCAAAATGCTTTCCAGCACAAGCTCAGGAAGGTCAAGAAAGGGAAAATCAGGATTATCCTCTTCACTTTTGGCTTGCCTTTTGGAATTGCTTCTCAGAAACATCTTTGCGGTCATAACCTGACACATGAAGTCTTCAATCAAAACAATCCAACAAAACTTGAAGAATTTAGATGAAATTAGAACAGCCGTTAAAAAACAAATACATCAATATTGTAGCATACGAAATCTTAAATCAAAATAATCCAACGGGACTCCAAGAATTTACTTGAACATTATCTTAACTCATTAAATACACCCATTGCTTAGTACAATTTAACCTTAAATCGGAACTCGAAGAATTTACTTGAAAAATGAAAATCCATTATTGTAATCCATTAACTACACCCATTGCTTAGTACAATTTATTTCAAAACTGAACACCTAGTAAATACATCCACCCCATAGTACAATCTACTTCATCAAATTAAGAACACTCATTAAACATAATCTTCTAAACAGGTACTTCCATATCGCACTTCATGAAATCTTATATCAAGACAATCCAGTCAATACCTGCACTTTGATCCAGACGGTTCCCAATGAAGAGCAGAATTGAAGATTAGTGGTGCTGCAAATGCACAAAATCTTAAATCATAGCAACCGAACAGAGCTTGAAAATTTTATTTCAAAATTGAGCGCCTATAAGAAAAAAAATCTTGTAAACAAGTAAATACACTTTTGATAGGTTTTATGAGAAGAGAAATCCCGTTAACGACAATGCCTGAATTTCTTCCAAGAAAAACAATCTTCTAGACAAGTAACTACACTTTTAACAGGCTCTATCAGATGAAAAATTTGGTACTCGGAAATACCTTAACTTAGATTGAGGTGTAAGTTCAAAGTAGCAACATGATCAGAATTACATATTATGGTGCTGCAAATTTGGATGCTAATCAGATCACTTGAAGAACAAAAATGGCTTAATTTTGCTTCGAAGAGAATACAAGAAAACTCGACAGAAAGGACACCAACAATAGTAGGAATAGAGTCAAAGTCTCGCTCTTTTATAAAAATTCTTTGAAGAAGACAAATAACTGAAGGTGCTACCGAAATATGGCAACGTTGACATATTTGAGCAATTCATTGAACCCCTTGAACATGTGGACAAAACCGATCGTAAGATGGAATAAATCCCTAGGTTTTCTACATAGAAATTTCAGAAGAAAACTCACATACATTGTCCGTTTTGCTATCTGTGTGCTTGTTCACAACACAGACATTGTTTTTGTCAACCTGTTTGTCTTTGCTTCTACATGTGTACTTCTTTTAACAGGTAGGTAGTTGAACTGCATAGATTGTTTCTTTCTTAAATAGTTGACATAACGTATGACAAAAGCTTCGATCTCGTTCAACCAGAATCTCTCTCTCGTTTTTTGTTTTACTTTTTTTCGGGGATAACTTCTAGAAGCACGTAAGCTTCAAAGAGAACTTGTTCAATGAATTTTTATTGGAGAACTTCTATACAAGTAAGCTTCAACGACAACTTGAACAAAAGATATATAAATTATAACAATGCATTTGTTTCTTCAATTACTGGAGAAATTTTTGTCATACACTCGTCGAAGTAAAGCCAACGATCATATATGGAAAATTTCGGATCGTTTTCATTTGAAATCTCATGCTTTCAAGCTTAATCACTCGAGGAATCCTGAAGCATCTGGATCAAGCAATGGAGAGATTTTGCTTGGAACCCGCCCCTTATAGCGTATTACCGAAGCAAATTATGAAATAAGGTCGTATACGCTTTCAGAGTTTTCAATTTTACGATAAATAATCGAGAAATCCTACTAAAAAGTTTTCTTGAAACTGAAGGAAGCGAGCATAATTATTTCAGAACATAAAGCAACACTATTTTCGAGTTTTATGTATAAATTCCGGGAAAAGTGCCGACATTATAGGAATCGAATCCCGTGCTACAGTCCTGACGTTGATTGGCAACGACGACGATTAACTCATTTAGAGATTACTTATAGAAATTTTAGGATCATTCTCTACGAGCATGAGCATCCGTGCATTGAGACTTGAAGAGTAAGGGGTTTCTATAATAGTTCCAAAAACGGCGCGTTACATGTTTTTTACCAAGAACAAATGAAACGCTCTGCGCTCCACAATCTTTGCAATTTAAAGCCGTCGTGGGCAAGGAAAAGTTGTAATGGAAACTAATTTCGACAGTTTCTCTCGATCTTTCATCCTACATTTTAAATCTGAAATTTTTCTTATAAAATTGAAGTTTGGATTCTGCAACACACTCTCTGCAATTTAGTCAAGCAAAAAATGGGGCAAATATTTCGCTTTCGGAAAAATGTTTCTCGAAAATTTGGCGTGCTGACTACATAAAAGCTCTGCTAAATAATGGGAAAAAAAAAATAGAAATAAGAAAAACTGGTCCACATGTAGAAAATGAAACTCTGTCAACACTCTGCTTCGAAGATGAAAAATAAGGTAAATATTTCGGCAATTTTTAAACGCTCCATACGACCCAGAAAATAACATTCCAAACCAAAAAAGTTGAATTTTCAAAGCAACGCGTCCCAAAACTGTAAATTTAGAGCTTCGGCTCTCGAGATGAAAGATTATAATTATTAAAAAAACAGACATTCCAGAGAACGAGCTCTGTCTCGTACACTGCTTTGAGATCAAGCGACATTCCAGAGAACGAGCTCTGTCTCGTACACTGTTTTGAGATCAAGCGACATTCCACAGAACGAGCTCTGTCTCGTACACTGTTTTGAGATCAAGCGACATTCCACAGAACGAGGTCTGTCTCGTACACTGCTTTGAGATCAAGCGACATTCCAGAGATCTTGTTTTCAAACATGCAAATCTAAATAAAGAATAATACAGAACAACAAAATCCTTGCTAAATTTTTAGAGAACGCATCTAAAAACTGTAAATATAGAGGGGATTAGGATCACATTTTATAATAATTTAAAAAAAAAAAAAAGGTCTGTGCTAAGTTCCCGACGAATACCTCCTCCTACAACAAATTTCGACCTCAAAATTGCCGACAACAAAAGGAGAAAAACAAATATAACACAAAGACAAACAAACATTCCATTTCCCCTTACATCAGCAAAATGGCGGCTAAATTTCCAAAAAAAGAGTCTGAAAATTGTAATTCTCCAAAACCGCTGTTAAACTTTTCTACTCAAGCATTCAAACAACGGTAAACTTACTGTTCCAAACTCTTATTTAAAACTTTTCTCATAAAATCAAACAATTTGAGTTACCAGCTGTTTGGCCGGACAAAAATTCGAAGAGCATTTTCCGCACCGCAGACTCTGAGATGTGAAAATTTTCAATCAGAGCTTCCGCCACCGCGCCTTATTGGTGTTAGTCGCTCCACACGGCCCGCGCCTGTGTACGAATTAAAGTTGTCACGTCACATCGTCGGGTGTTTGGTGTGAATTTATCGCGTTTGGACAGGTAGTTGAGCAGGGCCGACCAACTTTCACCTTATCAAATTTCAGAGCTCTGACAGTGTCCCACGAAGATGGACATCTGTAAAAAATATTTACACAAATTGTGATATTCTTCCCTCTGAAAAGAGTTGGTAGGTCAGACAGTTATGACTTCTGTCCCTGCTCATGTCATGGATGGACCGTGAAAGTGTAAATGGGAAGAATTTCGGATATAGAAATGCCGTTGAATAATAAACAAAAATGTCTTATTGACGCATGTATTTATTGGTGTCCGTTATAAGTACGCTGGTTGTTCAGCGGTTGCAGCTGAAACTCGGCCACCATTTCTAACCAGTAAAAACTTATTGGGTAAAGAATTGTCGGCAAAAATAATGAATTTGACCATGAACAAGGGTCATCGCACATGAAAGAAGTTAGAAGTTTTCTATGCGTGTATATATATTTCTTTCCAACTAGCTGTATCCATTGTTTTTTCTTTTTATTTTGAGTTAAAAACTGTTGATAATTTTTTTAATTTAAAGCAATCTAATAGATGGTATAATGGTACGCTCTTTGAGTTTGATTTTAGTTATCCATAATTTTTTTATATATTAAAATAATGTAAAGTACAACAAGTAGCAAGTAAGTCTCACCAAATTATAACCTCAAACCTTAAAAAGCCAAAACCTTAACCATTTAGCAAGTAAGTCACGCCATGATTTGAACCTTGGACCTCCCCAATAAACCTTGGACTCCAAATCCCAAACCATTGCGCTCTCCACCTGGACTCTTATTGATTATTTTGAATTGATGGTTATTTGTAAATTATATAAATAGTTTAAAGCAATAAGTTTACTTAGTGCCTACAACTTTATTTTTATTTTTTTTTTGGTTTGTTATTCTAGTTTATTTTTCTATGTTTATTTATGATGTGTGTTTGGATCCGGTTTTTGATTTTGTACCTATCTTTTCAGCTCTCTTTCTAACTTCTTTTATTTTTATTGAATCTAATTATTGGTTGGAATAAAAAAATATGTAAATAATATTTAATTAAATATGTTAATATAAATAGTTAATTTTTTTTAGATATATAGTTAATATTTATTATTAGGATAAGGATTTTATATATATTAAATTTGGTGGAATAATTTTTATTGTTAATTTTAAAAAATTATTAAAAGAGTATTTTTTTGGTAGGTAAAGTAAAATTTATTTACTTACGGGTTGAAGGGACCCGCCCCTATTTACAAGAAGATCATCTGCATTCGAAATGCAGGCCAAAAACACCAATTTACAATAGTTCATCTGCATTCGTAATGCAGGGCAAAAACACCAGCACCACAGTCGAAAACCAACAAAAACTAACAGCCGAGCTAAACCAAAACAAACTGACCGATGGTGTCGAAGAGACACCTTTTAGGTGGTTAGAACCACCGGTAAAATTTGGCCACTGATGATTGGCCTTTGCGAACATTCTAACAACGTTAGAGAAGAGGCACCCTCCTGCTTCGGCAGAGCTAAGTGTTTGATCTTTTGTCATTATCCAGGTTGACTTTCTCGATGACTTCCATGGGAAAGTTGTCTTCCCAAATGGTGAGGGAGCTCTCTTTGATTGCTCTGTTTGCCAAGGTGTCGGCCACTTGATTGGCCTCCCTGAACACATGCTTGATCTGGGATTGCTCGTTGTTGCAAAGGCCTAGCTGGCATTCCTGGATAATGTTCTCTATATTTTTCCCACCCTTGCTATTTCTTTGGATGAGTTTGACAATGATCTCCGAGTCCCCTTCGTAGATGACAGGGGCTGCCAGGTTTTTGGAAATGTCAATACATCTCCAGAGGGCCCTGGCTTCCGCGAAGTTGTTGGTCTGGGACCCCAGATTTTCAACAAAGGCCTTAAGGATTTTGCCACTATGATCTCTGAAGACCCCTCCTGCTCCCGCTTTGCCTGGGTTCCCTTTGGAGGCACCATCGAAGTTAGCCTTGAGCCAACCTTGGGGGGAGGGACCCAAGTGACCTGAGATCTATCTTTTCTGGGTTTTTGAGACTTACTGCGATCCTGGGGAATCTTGAGGGTGGAACAGAGCAATTCTTCAATCCCCGGAGCAGGGCTGGCCTGACAAGGGATGAGTCCAGAATTTTTGGTGGCGTAAGCAAGGGCTCTGGCAGCTACGACTTCGCGGGTTCTGGGGCCTTTGTTGAAAACTCGCCTGTTGCGCTCCAACCAGAGCTGCCAGAAGATGTGATGGATGAGGACTTCCCACAAAAAGCTTAGCCTGGGATGCTTGAAGGGCTTAGGCCATTGGCAAATGAACTCTTTGACAGAGTTTGGCCAGGTCCAGCTAACCTGAAAGCTTTGGGTGGCTAGGGAGAAAACACTTATGGAGTAGGGGCAATCCATCAAGATGTGGTGAACAGATTCCCAGGCCTGGAGGCATAGGAAACATCTATTCGGCACCATGATCCCTCGTCGCATGAGATTGTCCCCAGTAAGGATTTTGTTGTGGATGGTCGTCCAGCAGAAGTGCGCGATTTTGGGAATGAGGGATTTGATCCACACCTTGTTAGCGACCACCTTCTCGCAGCTGGGGTGCCCCTGGGAACCCATCTTCTCAATAAGTTGGGCCGCGGTCTTGACAGAGAAATTCCCGTCATTGGTGCCTTTCCAACACCGCTCATCTCTCCTGTTGACACGGGGGAGGAAAGTTGATCGTTGGATCTCCTGAATCCCTTTCACGGCTTCCCTGATGGGTTCATTTCTTATTCTGAAATTGATCTTCTTCCACTCCTGGGCTTTCGGGCTGGAGGAAATGAAGTCTGCAACCCTGAGCCCGAATCTGTTGTCAGTCAAATGCCTGGCAGGGATCAAAACCGGATTGCTGATGAGGGGGGAATTCTCGACCCAGGTATCTTCCCAGAAGTTGATGTTGGCCCCATTCCCCAGCTTCCAGGAAGACCCTTCGAGGATGATGTTCTGGGTATGAGTGATGGATTTCTAGAAATGGGAACCGTTGCATCGGGGAGGCGCTTGGAGGAAGGCCTGGTGCTGAAGGTACTTTCTTTTCATGATGTTTACCCATTCAATATTGGCCTTAGTCACTACTCTCCAAGCCTGCTTGGCTAGGAGAGCTAGGTTGGCAACTGAGATTCGGCGCAGACCAAGACCTCCCTGATCTTTGGGGGAGCAAACTTTATCCCAAGCTACTAGGTGGAGCTTTCTTGAGGCCTCCGATCCAGACCAAAGGAATTGCTTTTGAATTTTTTCAATGGCTTCTCCCACCGAGGCCGGGATTTTGAACACAGACATGAAATATGTGGGGATGCTCTGCAAGATGGATTTGACCAAAGTTGCCTTCCCTGCACTGGTGAGCAGGGCCCCTTTCCACCCAGCTAACTTGTTACGGATCTTGTCCACCACGTTTGCCCACATGGTTGGTCGGGCCCTGCCATGGAACATGGGGAGCCCGAGGTAAGTGGTCGGGAACTCAGAAATGGAACATCCCAGGATTCTGGCGATCTTGCATTGTCTTTTGGCCGGGGTATGGATGAAGAACAACTTGCTTTTAGTGTAATTGATTTTCTGGCCAGCAGCTTCCTCGAAGCGGTTGAGAATATCCTTGATCACCTTGGCATCTGCTACCGAAGCCTTAGTAGCCATCAACGTGTCATCTACAAACTGTTGGTGAGTGGTGGGGGGAAGCCCGGACGCTGCCCTGATCTCGAAAAGCTGACTGCAGGAGCAGGCCTCCTTGATAGTTCTCCCCAAACTCTCTGCCAGGATGATGAACAGAATGGGGGACAGAGGGTCACCCTGCCTCAGGCCCCGAGAACTCGGGAAGTAACCCGCAACAGAACCATTTACCATGACAGAGAACCAAGAAGAGGAAATGCAGTTGTAGATCAGGTTTACCCAGGACTCATGGAACCCGAACTTGAGAAGGATTTGGCTGAGGAATTCCCTGTTGACTCTGTCAAAGGCCTTGTTCATGTCCAACTTGAGGAAGAAGGCAACCGTGTCTGAAACCTGGGTTGAATGGATCAATTCATGGATGGTGATGACCCCATCGAGAATATTGCATCCTTTGACTATGCTCCCCTGACACGGGTCAATGATGGATGAAAGAATGTTGGATAGCCTGGACGCCAGGGCTTTGGTGAGGATTTTGTAAATGACATTGCACAGGCTGATGGGCCGGTAATCAGAGAGGGATCGAGAATTGGCCCCTTTGGGGATGAGAGCCAAGAAGGTGGAATTCACATCTCTGGGAATGGACCTGGAGATTTGCATTTCCCTAATGGCGTTAGAAAGATCCTGCCCCATGATGTCCCAGAAGGTCTGGAAAAACCTGGGCGAGAACCCGTCCGACCCAGGGGCTTTGTCGGGCTTCATGGAAAAGAGGGCCTAGTGAACTTCATCCTGGGAGATGGGGCTGAGGAGAAAATCATTTGATTCCTGGGAGATGATGGTGGGGATGATGGCCAGGAGGGATTCCATGGCCTCGGGGGCTTGGGGCGGGCTGGAACCTAGGAGGCTTCTGAAATGATTGATGGCTTCTTCTCTGATTGCATGGATATCCGAAATGGCTGCCCCATCCTGCAAGACAAGGCTTTTGATCTTATTGGCACTCCTATGCCTCAAGGTTGAGATGTGGAAGAACTTGGTATTGGCATCACCTTCCTTGAGCCAAAGTTGTCTTGACTTCTGGCGCCAGAAAGTTTCCTCCTTGGTGAGGATGTTGTGGTACTCAGACAACAAGGCGCTCTCCTCATCCCTAAGACTGTCACTGCCTTCGCCTTTCTGAAAGGACTCCTCAATCTGGCTGATTCAGGATTTGACCTGTTGTTTGTCTTCGAAGATGTTCCCGAAGGTTTCCTTATTCCACTTTTTCAAGTTCCCTTTGATGAACCTGAGTTTCTGGGTTACCTGGTTAATAGCAGACCCCGAGAATTTTTGACTCCACCATGACTGTATCAAGCCCTTGAGATCCTTGTGGTGAATCCACATTGCTTCAAACCTGAAAGGGGTCTTGAACTGCGGTCTAGAATCTGATTCCAGGATGAGGGGACTATGATCAGAGCCTATCTTTGGGAGGGCTCACAAACTGGCATCCCCAAAGCAGGGGAGGGCTTCCTGGGAAAGCAAAAATCTGTCTAGGCGCTCTTGGATCAGATTGGTGCCCTTCCTTCTGTTGCTCCAAGTGAAGAGGGACCCCTGAAGCTGGACATCCATGAGAGCGTTGGAATTAATGAAGTTTCTTAGGTCTGCAGTATCTCTGTGAGTGATGTTGTTCCCTCCTTTTTTGTCCTTGAGGTGCAAAGGAGAATTGAAGTCCCCTGCCAGGATCCAGGGAGTTCCTTCGAAGACCTGCCTCATTGAAGTGAGCATTTTCCATAGAGCTTCTCTGCCCATAGAGGTGTTCGGGGCATAGACATTTGACATCACCCAAGAATTCTGGGATTCAGTATCCTGGAACAGGATGTTGCTTACCCTATCGTGGCCCGAAATAAGGTTTCCCTGGAGCTTGGCAGGATTCCAGAGACACAGGAGCCCTCCCGACGTCCCAGAAGTCGGGGAATGAATGAAATCGTAGTTTCGCCAAATCTTTCTAGCAATGTTAGGGGACCATTGATCACCCAATTTTGTTTCCTGAATGAGAAAAATGGTTGGATTATGTTCTCTCCTCATGGCTGCAGCCAGTCTCTGTTTGGCTGCCCCATTTAGGCCTCTCGCATTCCAGGAGAGGACTTTCATTTCAAACTCTTGGAAATTCTCTTGCCCCCTTTTCCTTGCTGAGCAGGGGGTTTGGATCTTCGACTTTCGTCTTTGGAATTGTTTGTTGTTTCCTGAAATAGCGTTCTCTGGGTTCCATTGGCTATATCTTCAGCCGCATTTTTGTTCCTTATGTCCGAATCAGAGGGTCTTCCTCTCTTTTTTCCCCTCCTACATCCATCATGGATTTTTGGGAGCTCCGAGTTATCCTGGGACTACTTTGCTCAGGGGATGACTGGTCCTCGGCTTCGTCATCAGCAGAGACAGAGTCTGAGTACACAGGAGAGGCTGGGTCTTCAGGACCTGGGCGGGGGACGAAGGAGGAGAGAGGGGAGGCGGGCCTTGAGGGATTCTCGGGGAAGTGGGGGCACCGAGGACGGGGGAGGATTATGGATGGGGGCGGTAGGGGGCAGACCAGGGGAGGTCGAGGGGGCGAGAGGATGGTCGTTGGTTCAGAGGTGGTCGGGATCTCGCCTTCCTCACAATCCTCACTGATAACAGAACTATGCAAAGGATTGAATTTATTGATTAGAGGAACAGAGGTACTTGCCTTACGATTGAGCGGGCCCGGAGGGGGTCTGGAAATAGCTTTGCTGGCCACTGGCAAGACAGGCGGGGGTTGATGCTGCATCTTCTTTGACTGGTCCCTGGCCGGTTTTGACTGTGGCGGGATCCGGAGTTTGGGGCACTACGACTGAAGATGGCCCTGGGATTGGCACTCAGGGCAAAAAGTTGGCTTGTTTTCATAGAAGAGTGGCTGCTTCCAGTTGAAGTCACCATAGATGAGGTTCAGGTGGTCTGGAAGCTGACTTTCCAGGTTCACATTCACGCAAATGCGGGCCTGGGTTAGCCGGGTTCTTGCCCGGGTGGCCGGGTCGATAGCCACGAGCTCGTCGATCGCCTTAGAAAGACCAAGCAAGGCATCTTCATAGAAGAAGTGGGCTGGGAGATCTGGAAGTCTAACCCAGATGGGGGTGAAATTGATGTTCTGGGAGCTGGGGTTGAAGTCTGGTTGCCATTTTTTGAGGAACAGACTTCGCCTTCCATAGAACCAGGGCCCTCCGGATAAGATGCGCTCTGCGTCTTCATGGGAATTGAGTTGAATCATGAAAAAACCCCTTGTCATTGTCGAGATCTCCAAGTTGCCTAGGGTTTTCCATTTTGAAGCCGCCCATCTACGAATAGCATCTAAGTCAGGTCGCCCATCGATGAATTTGCCTACCAAGGAGTTGGTATCCCGGGATTCATAGTTTTCCATGAGGGATTTAGGGCATAGAACATTATTCCCTTGCGTGATGAATTCGCTGGCCGTAGACGACATAGGAATTCATTTTTTTGGAGCAAGTCAGCAAAGGATGGCTTGCCGCCTGCTGTTGGAACCTCGCCTGGGATATGGGGCCCTTGCTTGGCCATGGTGCCAGGCCTGACGGAGCCCTCGACGTCTCTGCTGCAACGATCAGGATCTAAGTGCGTCGCCATGGGGAGTGCCTACGAGAATAATTTCGCTGGCGCGACCCGATTTTGGGAGTCGGGGAAGGCGCCCGGCTAGCCCTAGGAAGCGACGGGAGGATGGGCGGAGGGCAGGAAACAATCCGCCAAGGAAAAATGCGGAATCAAAAACCGAAAAAGGAGGGAAACGGACGGTCGAACACCAAACCCCCGCAGAAAAGGCCGAAAGCCGCCAGGAGGCAGACTTTGCTTGCTGCTACGCGGACCTTCGATCCATTAAAAGAGTATTTTGAATTTATAGTTATTTTTAATTTATACAAATATTATTTAATTAAATATATTGATATAAATAATATTTTTTTTAAAGATATATGGTTAATATTTTTTATTAGGATAAGAATTTTATATAAATATTAAAATTTATGCATTAATTTTTAATGGTTTTTGTTAAAAATTATTAAAAGAGTTGATTATTTTGAATTTATGGTTATTTTTTAATTATATAAATAATATTTAATTAAATATATTGATATAAATAGTTAATTTTTTTAAAGATGTATGGTTAATATTTATTATAGGATAGGGATTTTATATAGATATTAAGTTTGGTGGGATATTTTTTAATTGTTATTTAAAAGAATTATTAAAAGAGCTATTGATTATTTTGAATTTATGTTATTTTTAAATTGTATAAATGATTTTTTTTAAATATATTGATATAAATAGATAAATGTTTTTTTATTTTATTGATAAATTGATAAATATTTGTTCATTTAAAATGTTATTTGTATATTTATGTTGTGTATATGTTTGAAACTATAGTTGGCCGATCCGACTCCTCTGCATGTTGCACCTGATTGATGACGACGATCTATTTCTTGCTTGTCCGACGGTCCCCTTCATGCCATGTGTTGAACCAGACTGACGAAGACGGTGCGAACCTTGTGTGTTTGGCGGTCCCCATATCATGTCGGGTTACCATTAACGAGACGGTGGGTGTGTTGGAAGCCTTCGCTGATAGTTTGAACCCTGCCAGTTGCGTTGACAGTTACTAAAAATTGTGATTGTAACCAATTCATCTATGTAACCAAAAAATAAATAAAAATAAAAGCAATTATACAAAGAACTAGAAATAGTTAGAGGATGGAATGGTATAATTAAAAAAAGTGTAGAGTCTAAGCCAAGAATATTAGGTGGTATATTAGGTTACAACATACATAGAGGTAAAATTGGTGTAAGAATTAAAACACATGTTACTGTATACTACTTTGACTAGAAAATCGTTTGCTTAGATTCTCATATTCTACAAATTTCTGGCTCTTTAATGATGCTCATTAAAATGAACTAACAGAATCTAAGAAAATATATGGAACGGTGTACCAATTTATGTTACATACCTTGTAGCTTGGGATGACTCATCAAAGGATATTATTGTAGCACAACATAGGGAATAAGGGACTTCTTTATAATTTGGTGAATCTTTGATTGTATGTTTTAATTTCTATAGGGGAAGAAATTTCCTTGCTTGAATATTTGATAATATTTCAGGGTAGTAGATCCTATGATGTTGGGAGACTACTTGGTTGTTATGAAGGAAATAAAAGTCTCCCAATTGCCTCGTTTCACAAAACAAGAATATAAAATGCTTAAAGGATCCTTTTACTTCATTGGCATGGTTTTGTATATGGTAGAGTTTAAGTTTGTTATTTTTGGAATATGGTAATAGGATTCTCACTCTTTAGTCTTAACAAGTATTCTATATTAAGGTTACTATCTTGGGATTCCACCCATTTTGGAGATGTACATTGAAACCTTTTGAATCGATCAATTAAGGACTCCAAATCCTAAATTTTGAAAAGTGAAGAGTTGAGGACTGATTTGCTTAAGATTATGCAGTTGATCTCTTAGGAGCGAAGAACTAGCCAACAAGTAGCAATCGACCTATAAAAGCGAAGCACTTATAGATAAGAGCAATTCAAAAAATTTAAAGGGCAAAAAGATATCCAAAGATCCCCAAAAAAAATTGGAAAGCAACATGTTGGCATGCAGTAGCACTGCCAAGCATTTTAGAGGCCTTCTAAGTGATTTATAAATGTATTTAGAGTCATGTAATATTTGGAGGTGCATAATTTTGGTAAAGATGCCCCCAAATATTTAGTTTTACTAGGAGAAAGAATTGTCACCCAAGGTAATTTAGGGGTGAATTCTTCCTATAAATAGGAGCCATGGGATCCATTGTAAATATCTCTCGACCTTAAGGAAATTACAGCTACATGAAGACCCACATTGCACTTACTTTTTCCTTTCAAAGTTAATAAGAAATTCCTTTTGAAGTTAATAAGAAATTCATGAGATTGTTTACTTTCCATTAATGGCATTGCCCTTTTGGATTATGGAATATATGATGATTGTGGCACTACCCTTTTGTCTTCTAATCATTCCTTATTAAATGTCATTTCATATGTATGAGACAACATTGTTGTTGTTTGACTTTTTTTCGTGTGTTAATTAATCACACACTCTCCTTGCTATAGTTATGATCGTTCACTTACACCCTAAACATAAAATTTTACTTTAATGCAATTTAATTTTCCCATTTTATTTTTAGCCTATTATTTTTATGCATTTAATTTCATTCAATTAGATTAAGTTAATTAGATTTTAGCAAGGATAGTGGGAAGTCGGTTTAAATCTAGAGGTTGAAAGGGGCACTATCCCTTCCTTCCAATTGGTTGAAACAACATTGTGGGTGTGTTGGTAGTTTTGACATCATGCCACATTAAAATTTTGATGAAATTTTGTTGAACAATTTTTGTTGTAAAAGCGGCAAAGTATAATGAATAATGTTCCTTATTTCCTTCAATTTATATTGTACTGATTAATTTTGGTTTTAATCCTCTTTCTTTAATTTTCATGGACTCTGTGCCGCGAAATGATGGGGTTTAAGGCAAAATTAATATTAATATTATGTCTAAAATGGAACAGTCAAAGAAATACAGTTAATAGTTTTCCAGTATTGGCAAAATTGGTTTGAAATGAGAGCGTCTGTAATTAAAGGAAGTTAAAAATAATGTCATCACGTTTCGGGCAGAATGCAGTAGTGAATTTTAAGAGATGTTCCGAAAAGGGTTTGAAGACATCGAAAATCGTGGCATATAAAAGGTTTTAAAAGCAGAGGTGCTTTCACCCCATGTGAAGGGCGAAAATCTTTGTCGCTTTTCCTTAGGGCGAAACATATTTATTTTTACGAAATTGGCAAAGACAACAAGACAAGTCAAAGAAGTGGTCAAGAGCGCCTTCGCCCCAAAGTAGAGGCGAAAGCCCCATTCGCCTCTTTACGAGGCGAATGTCATTTGAAGGAAAGGAGTAAGGAGACGAAGTAAAGGGTCAAAGACATGTTGAAAAATGAAATAGACTTTCGCCCCAGAGGAGAGGCGAAAAGTCCTTTCACCCCTCATTGGGGTGAAACTACATTTTGAAAGGTAAAACTGGTGGACCTGTCGTCAAGCAGACAAGGCGAAAGCAGAGCAATTTTCAGAAAGCATGAGTTAAGGGCCTTAGTTGAAAGACCAAGGCACTTTCGTCCCAAGTAACGGGCGAAAATCCTTGTCACCCCTTATTGGGGCAAAAACACAGTGCGAGGTGGAAAGGTGTGTGGGCTCGATTTCATAATCGTGGAACGCAAAAATTAAAGGCGATGTTGTCCCAAAGGTGTGTGGGCCCGATTTCATAATCTTGGAAAGCTCCATTCGCCTCCTTTTGGGGTGAACGCATTTTAAAAGAGGAAAAAACAAGATGAAAGACGCCAAGGCCAGTGTTGAAAAGTCAAAAGTGGTTTCGTCCCAAGCAAGGGGTGAAACTCCTACGCACCCCTCCTTGAGGCAAAAGCGTAGCACAAAAGGTAAAATGTGTCGCAAGTCCCTCCTTGGTGCGTTAATGAAGGTTGAAAAGGGGCAAAAGTCCCATTTGCCACTCCTTGGGGCGAATGTAAGTTTCGAAGGAAATAGAATGTTGACAAATCAAGAAGGCTAAAGACAATTCAATGCATCAGGAGAAGGTGCAAGTCATGGGGTATTTATTGAAATGACAGGAAAGGTAATGCAAAGGGGTTTCGCCCTAGGTGAGGGGCGAAACTCCCATTCACCCCTCCTTTGAGCAAAATGATATAAAATGATGCAAAGTGTGATTCAAAGGCACAAGAGGAGCGAAACTGAAAGGATTGTTGGTTTTATTGGGTATTCGCTCTAAATGGAAACACAGATAAAAGGAAGTTAGAGAACTTTGCACAAGACTTTTTCTCCAAGAGGGTCGATCGTCGTATTTGGGCGAAATCAATTTTAAAATAGCAAAGAGAGTTTTCAAGGACATCAATCGTGCAAAATGTTTTGGGAAAGACCAAGAGGTAATGGAATTTAATTTTTAAATCCAAGTCAGCAGTTTTTGAGCTCGAATTTCAACTGAAAATCTGCAATATTAAATATCAAAGAATGATTTTAGATGATTTCCAAAGCCCCATATATCGATTTTACCTCTTTCCAAAACAATTTTAATATCCGATGGACTTTCTTGGCAAAAGAAGATTTCCAAGGCGTCGTAATGACACAAATTCAACAACCAAGGTCCCTATTTTCCTCTAGTACTGATGCGTCCCAATGCACCAATGCCCAATCTTGCTAATTCCCCAGGAATCTCACCACTAAAGCTGGATTGTTGCTCCAAAAGGAAGATTTTCGAGGATTTTCAAGAAGGAAATTCCTCTTGCTAGTTCCTGATCCAAATATATTTTGTCTTTGTGTATTAAATGAAAGAGGCGAAACCTCTATAAATACTAGGCAATTTTATGTAACAAAGGAGGACAGACACTCTGCAAAAAGACACTTTCTCGGCTTCTGATTCCTTGAATGGTTGTGTGTGATTTCTTTTTGTTTATCATTTCTATTTACATTCATGTTTGTTATTTGCTGAGTTTAAATTTTGCATTTGGATTTAAATACTGCTGGTGATGGAATGAATACTAGAATGTACTTTTGGAAGCTATCTTTGTAAACTGTAACTAGTTTGTTTGCCCTTCCTTCTGTTATATGATGCCTAATACTTGATTTGAATTTTCGCTGCTAGTATTTTCCCATCCTACATAATTCGGCTTACAACCATATTTCCCATCTCTTTTCGTCATTTCCCGTTTCTTTCATGTAACTCTAAACTTTAAATCGGTGTAGGATTTAGTAAGGGAGCCAGCCCTCTCTGGAGATTGGTTCGGAGGACATTTCTTTCCTTTGGCCTTTTAATGTTGGTAGTGTTTAGGGCGCACAAACGCATGTTTTTGTATTTTAGGTAGATATTTGACCAATAGTTTTTGGCACGCCTGGTGGGACTCACGAGTCTCATATCGAGCAATAGACGTAGTATTAAGGTCTTGATGTTCACCTTTTTATTGTTGAACTAAAACATCTGGTGACTCAGCTATACCCAGAAGCCTCCGAACGTGAAGTCGAAGGCCAAAAATCTTGAAAACCCCATTGAGTTCTTTGATCTTGACACCCAAAAATTAGGAGAACACCCTAGACTAGTCACACCGACTCCTACATCACCCACAACATCTTCACAGATAGCTGGTGTGTTTTTCGTTCCTTCAAGTCCAACTAGTACTTCTACTATTGTTCCTCCACCTCAAGCAAATCCTCCAGTCAATATGGCTCAAAATCTGCCACCACAACCACCAAGGCAGTTTTCAGCATGGAATAGCTTAGGAGATTTGAATCTACAAGCTCAAAATCTAATCCCTCAAGCAGCATTGAAGGCTTTGCCTACCTATGATGGTACAGGTAAGACTGCTTTAAGAGCATGTCCAAGATGTGGCTTCTTTGGCGACAATCCACGACATCGCAGATGAAGAAATTATGGTAAGATTGTTTGTGTTGTCTCTCAAAGGGAAGTTGCTATATTGGTACCGGTCTTTGTCGCCCCCTACTCTTACCACATGGGACCAGTTGATAGAATTGTTGATTAAGAACTTTCATGAGCAAGTTGATCCTTTTTCCTTACTGCACCAATTCACAAACATCCAAATACATCCGTAGGAGGAAATAGTGGATTTCAACTTCAAGTTCGCTCGAAGTTGGCAAAGAGTTATTGATGGTCTTCGGCCAACTCATGAACAGGTCATGTTTTACTATCTTCGAACTTTCAACTCTAACATTGGTATGGTTGTCCGACAAGCCAATGTCAATACATTTCCAGATTTGTACACGCAAGCACAGAAAGCCAAAGTGGATTTGATTGCCATGGGTAAGCTGCCTCCAAAGGTAACGATGCATATTCTCCCCAATCTTCCACCACATCTGTACTCTAGTGCATTTTCACAACCCATGCCTTCTATGTATCTTGTTCTTTGAGCTCGGGTTTGCGTCAAATTGCATAAATTCTAGTTTTGTAATTACCCGCTCCAAATGTTCCACAACTACCTAATCCTCTTCCTATTCCAACATTGCCTTCTCCGCCAGTACCTCTACATTTGCCAGAACCTCCAGCACCCTCAAATCCCGATCCCCACATGAAATTATTGCAAGAGATGCAATCACTTAATTCAACAATGAGGACAATGTCAAACGAAATCACGTCCATTAAGAAGAAGCAAGCTCAAGCTGACTTTCAGTCAAGGAGGTTTCAAACACCACCGATAACCAGAGAGCAACCAGCTTCGACTAGCAAAGGTTAGGAGAGAAATACAACCGTATTGGTAAATGAATAAGCTGGTACATCCGAGCGAACAAATTGATAAATGAAGAAGCTGGTACATCAGAGCAAAAAAATTATTTAAAAATTGAGCGCCTATAAGAAATTTTTTTTTTTAAACAACTAAATACACTTTTGATAGGTTCTATGAGAAGAGAAATCCCATTAACGCTTGAATTTCTTCCAAGAAAAACAAATCTTCTAGACAAGTAACTACACTTTTAACAGGCTCTATCAGATGAAAATTTTGGTACTCGGAAATTCCTGAACTTAGATGGAGGTGTAAGTTCAAAGTAGCAACATGATCAGAGTTACGTATTATGGTGTTGCAAATTTGGATGCTAATCAGATCACTTGAAGAACAAAACTGCCTTAATTTTGCTTCGAAGAGAATACAAGAAAACTCAACCGAAAGGACAACAACAATATCAGGAGTAGAGTCAAAGTCTCGCTCCTTTTCAAAAATTCTTATGAAGAAGACAAATAACTGAAGGTGCTACGGAAATATGGCAGCGTTGACATATTCGAACAATTCATTGAACCCCTTGAACATGTGGACAAAACCGATCGTAAGATGGAATAAATCCCTATGTTTTCTACATAGAAATTTCAGAAGAAAACTCACATAGTCATCAGCACTCTAACAATACAGACATCATTGTTGTCGAGCGGTTTGTCCGTTTTGCTATCTGTGTGCTCGTTCACAACACAGACATTGTTTTTGTCAACCTGTTTGTCTTTGCTTCTACCTGTGTACTTCTTTTAACAGGAATGTACTTGAACTGCATAGATTGTTTCTTTCTTAAATACTTGACATAACATATGACAAAAGCTTCGATCTTGTTCAACCAGAATCTCTCTTGTTTTTTGTTTTATTTTTTTTCGGGGATAACTTCTAGAAGCACGTAAAGCTTCAAAGAGATCTTGTTCAGCCAATTTTTATTGGAGAACTTCTATACAGGTAAGCTTCAAAGACAATTCGAACAAAAGATTAATAAATTACAACAATGCATTTGTTTCTTCAGTTACTGGAGAAAGTTTTGTCATACACTAGTCGAAGTAAAGCCAAGGACCATATATGGAAAATTTCGGATCGCTTTTATTTGAAATTTCATGCTTTCCAGCTTAATCACTTGACGAATCCTGAAGCATCTGGATCAAGGAACGGAGAGATTTTGGTTAGAACCAGCCCCTTATAGCGTATCACCGAAGAAAATAATGAAATAAGGTCGTATACGCTTTCAGAGTTTTCGATTTTACGATAAATGATCGAGAAATCCTGCTAAAAAATTTTCTTGAAACTGAAGGAAGCGATCAAAATTATTTCAGAACATAAAGCAACACTATTTTCGAGTTTTATGTACAAGTTCCGGGAAAAGTGCCGACATTATAGGAATCGAACCCCGTGCTACACTGCTGACGTTGATTGGCAATGTCGACGATTAACTCATTTAGAGATTACTTATAGAAATTTTAGGATCATTCTCTACGAGCATGAGCATCCGTGCATTAAGGCTTGAAAAGTAAGTAAGGGGTTTCTATTGAAGTTCCAAAAACGGCGCGTTACATGTTATTTACCAAGAACAAATGAAACGCTCTGCGCTCCACAATCTTTGCAATTTAAAGGCGTCGTGGGCAAGGAAAAGTTGGAATGGAAACTAATTTCGACAGTTTCTCTCGATCTTTCATCCTACATTTTGGAAATCTGAAAATTTTCTTATAAAATAAGGGGAAAAACTGAAGTTTGGATTCTGCAACACACTCTCTGCATTTTAGTCAAGCAAAAAATGGGGCAAATATTTCGCTTTCGGAAATATGTTTCTCGAAAATTTGGCGTGCTGACTACATAAAAAGCTCTGCTAAATAATGGAGAAAAAAATAGAAATAAGAAAAACTGGTCCACATTTAGAGAATGAAACTCTGTCAACACTCTGCTTCGAAGATGAAAAATAAGGTAAATATTTCGGCAATTTTTTAAACGCTTCATACAACCCAGAAAATAACATTCCAAACTAAAAAAGCTGAATTTTCAAAGCAACGCGTCCCAAAACTGTAAATTTAGAGCTTTGGATCTCGAGATGAAAGATTATAATTATTAAAAAAACAGACATTCCAGAGAACGAGCTCTGTCTCGTACACTGCTTTGAGATCAAGCCACATTCCAGAGATCTTGTTTTCAAACATGCAAAGCTAAATAAAGAATAATACAGAACAACAAAATCCTTGCTAAATTTTTAGAGAATGCATTCAAAAAAAGTAAATATAGAGGGGATTAGGATCACATTTTATAATAATTAAAAAAAAAAAAAAAAATCCGTGCTAAGTTCCCAACGAAAACTTCCTCATACTACAAATTTCGACCTCAAAATTGCCGACAACAAAAGGAGAAAAACAAATATAACATAAAGACAAACAAACATTCCATTTCCCTTTACATCAGCAAAATGGCGGCTAAATTTTCAAAGGACGCGTCTGCAAATTGTAAATTTCCAAAATCGCTGGTAAATTTTTCTACTGAAGCATTCAAACAATGGTAAATTTACTGTTCCAAATGCTTATTTAAAAATTTTCTCATAAAATCAAGCAATTTGAGTATCTTACCAGCTGTTTACCAGCTGTTTGGCCGGACAAAAATTCGAAGAGCATTTTCCGCATCGCAGACTCTGAAATGTGAAAATATTCAATCAGAATATCCGCCACCGCGCTTCATTGTCGTTGTCGCTCACACGACGCGTCCCGCGCCTGTGTACGAATTAAAGTTGTCACGTCACATCGTCGGGTGTTTGGTGTGGATTTATCGCGTTTGGAAAGGTCGTTGAGCAGGGACGACCAACTTTCGCCTTTGCAAATTTCAGAGCTCTGACAGTGTCCCACGAAGAAGGACATCTGTTAAAAATATTTACAGAAATGGTGATATTCTTCCCTCTGAAAAGAATTGGTGGGTCAGACGGTTATGACTTCTGTCCCAGCTTATGTCATGGATGGACCGTGAAAGTGTAAATAGGAAGAATTTCGGGAAGGGGCCGAGTCGCCCTCGAATATAGAAATGCCGTTGAATAATAAACAAAAATGTCTTGTATTTATGGGTGTCGGTTACAAGTACACAGGTTGTTCGGCGGTTGCAGCTGAAACTCGGCCACCATTTCTAACCAGTAAAACTTCTTGGGTAAGAATTGTCGGCAAAAATAATGATTTTGACCCTGAACAAGGGCATCGCACATGGAAAGAAGTTCGAAGTTTCCTTTATTTAGAAAAGATCTCTATGCGCTTATATATATATATGTATTTCTTTCCAACTAGCTGTATTCATTGTTTTTTCTTTTTATTTTGAGTTAAAAACGGTTGATAATTTTTTATATTGAAGTAACCTAAAGTGTAATAGGTGGTATAATGGTATGTTGTTAGTGTTTGAATTTAATTATGGATAATTTTTTTATATTAAAGTAATGTAAAGTACAACAGGTATGTTGTTGGTATTTAACTTTAGTTAAAAATCTGGTGGAGGGAGGTCTCTTCTTGTTGTACCTACGAAAGTGTGGTCTTAGTTGACCATCCTATATTTAGAATTACTTAATAAGTTGATCTTAGTAATGTATACCTCATGAATATATAAGAGATGTATGGTTAATATTTAGTATACAGATAGGTGTTGTATATTAATTTTTAATAGTTATTTTAAAGAATTATTAAAACAGTTTTTTTTTTTTAAACTAATACAATTATGTTGGAATGAAAAAGTTCAATCCACACAGAATTACACATGTTGTGGTTTGAACAACCTTGAAAGAGAGGCCAAAACCTTAATTATTTCGATGTCCTACAGCAGGTTACTAATTATTTTGAATTTATGATTATTTGTAAATTATATAAATAATATTTAATTAAATATATTAATATAAATAATTAATTGTTTTTAGATGTATAGTTAATATTTATTATTAGGATAGAGATTTGATATAGATATTAAATTTTGTTGATTAATTTTTAATTAAAGAATTATTAAAAGAGTTGTTGATTATTTTGAATTTATGGTTTTATTTAATTTATACAAATATTATTTAAGTAAATATATTAATATAAATAATTAATTTATTTTAAAAGATGTAAGGTTAATATTTATTATTAGGATAAGGATTTTATATAGATATTAAATTTTTTGGATTAATTTTTAATGGTTATTTTACATAATTATTAAAAGAGTTGTTGATTATTTTGAATTTATGAATTTGAATTTGAATTTATGTTAATGTTCATCAGTGATCAAAAGAGGTCAATAGGATTGTAAAGTAAGACATATACAAAGCACTGGGAGTGCCTAATGTGTCAGGTAATGGAGCCAAATTGATAAGAAAGGAATTAATTACCATTAAATATTGTTGGCGGGGTTCCAAGGCCATTAAATATTTTTGATGGGCAATGATCAACAATAGGAACGTGAACGGGGTTCCAAGGAGATTTTTTTGGAAATTTAATTGTATTTCTTGGTGAAAAACACTTGTCAAAAGAACGTGATAAGCGTATGGGTGGTTTCAACCCATGGTTTTGGCCCATTGTATTCCGACACCACTATGTGGTTTAGGATAGAGGAAAAGCCACGAACCTCTATATATTTTGTACTGTAAAGGTCGTCTTTGTGGTTAATGCTCTTTTCTGGTTTGGAGCAAGAGAGGAGAGGAGACATTGTACAGAGGAGAAGATTGTTGTATTGTTGCTAATACAAAGGACTGATTGTTTCTCCGTGGATGTAGGGTACACTGCTCAAACCACGTATATCTTGTGTCTCTTACATTTGTGTGATTGCTTGTTGTTTATTGCATTGTTTCCTATTTTGCTTATGGGAGCTTAACTAGGGTTTGAACTGTTTCTCCATTTTCATTGTTATTATTATTTGTTTTTCATAGGTTGTGTATTGTTTGTACATGGTAAATTCCCAACAACTGGTATCAGAGCGATCTTGTTGGGAAAGGGCACTCACAGGAGAGTTTTCTGTTCGAGTGGGAGAAATGGGAGAAAGTTCAAAGTTTAAACTGGAGAAGTTTACTGGACAAAATTTTGGTATGTGGAAAACCAAAGTGGAGGATTATCTGTATCAGAAGGATGATCTGTACTTGGCTCTAAAAGGGAAGACTGATGGTAAACCTAGGATGATGGATGATGAGGAATGGGATCTGATAGACAAGAGGGCACTAGGGGTGATCCGGTTGAGCCTGGATGATTCTGTTGCATACAACATCGGGAAGGAAAAGACCACCAAAGGAGCCATGGATACACTAGCTAAGTTGTATGAAAAACCCTCAGCTTCAAATAAAATTTTCTTGATTAGAAAGCTTTTTACTATGAAGTTGCAAGAGGGTGGATCTATCCAAGAACACCTTAATGAGTTTTATGTTGTTATGGGTTCTTTAAAATCTGTAGGGCTTGATTTTGATGATGAGGTTATGGCTTTAGGGTTTCTTTGTTCACTACCAGACTCATGGGGTAGCGTTGTAATGGCAGTGAGTAATTTTGTGCCTGGATCTGGAAAGCTGGTGTTTGATGATGTGGTTAGCACAATCCTCAGTGAGGATATGAGGAGAAAAACCTCAGGGGAGGCTTCATCATCTGGAGTAGCACTATCTACAAAAAGTAGAGGCAAAAACAAAGAAAGAGGAAAAGGCCAAGCTAGATGGAAAAGCCAGAATAGAGGAAAATCGAAGGGTAGATCTAAAAGCAGAGACAAAAGCAAGATTGATTGCTGGCATTATGGGAAGAGTGGACACTTCAAGAGGGAGTGCAAAGACAGAAAGAAGAATGAGGACAATAATGGGAATGATGCTCAAGAGGTAAACATTGTAGGTGCAATTTATCAGGATGCCCTGATTCTTGCAGCAACTTGCACGAGTGAGTATTGGGTTATGGACTCTGGAGCTTCTTATCATGTCACTTCTCATAGGGAGTACTTTGTTGATTATACTCCAGGCCATTATGGAGAGGTTTTGTTGGGCAATAACTATCCATGTGAGATTGTGGGTATTGGCACGATGAATGTAAAGTTGCCAAACGGAAATATTTGGGTGCTTAACAATGTTAGGCACATTCCTGATCTGAAGAGGAACCTGATTTCAGCCAGTGCACTTGATTTGGAGGGATACAACACTAATTTTAGAAATCGGCAATGGAGAGTGACAAAGGGTTCAATGGTGATTGCAAAAGGTGAGTTGACTGGAACTTTGTATTTATTGTAGAACTCATCTTATTGTACATTGAACTATGCTGCTCAAGATGATGCGAAAGCATGGCATTTGTGGTTGGGTCATATGAGTGAGAAAGGGATGAAAACCCTTCACTCCAAAAAATTATTGCCAAAACTCAAGGAGTTTGATTTGGGTTTCTGTGAAGGTTGTGTATATGGAAAATAGAAAAGGGTAAGATTTTCTAAAAGTTGGTCCAGAAAGGAAGAAAGAGAAATTAGAGTTAGTACACTCGGATGTGTGGGGTCCCTCACCGGTACTTTCTCTTGAGGGCTACTCTTATTATGTTACCTTCATTGATGATTTTAGTAGGAAGACATGGATCTACACAATCAAGCATAAATCTGATGTTTTTGACACTTTTCGGAAGTGGAGAGCATTAGTGGAGATTGAGGCAGGTAAGAAAGTAAAGTGCCTTAAATATGACAATGGTGGTGAATATTGCAGCAAGGAGTTTGAGGACTATTGCGCAAAGGAAGGAATTAGGAGAATCAAGACTACTCCTAGGACACCACAGGAGAATGGAGTCTCGGAGAGGATGAACAGAACTATAATGGAGCATGCCAGAGCCATGAGATTGCATGTAGGGTTGCCATTGTTCTGTTGGGCTAGTGCAGTTGATACAATAGTTTATTTGATAAATAGAGGACCTTGTACTACATTGGATGGAGGTATTCCAGAGGAGACTTGGAAAGGTAAGCCTGTAAACTACTCTTTCCTTAGAGTATTTGGTTGTGAGGCTTTTGCCCATATAGATAAAGAAAATAGGAGTAAGCTTGATGCAAAGTCTAGAAAGTGCTATTTTCTTGGTTATGGTGTGGATGAGATGGGATATAGGCTATGGGATAATGTTGGCCGAAAAGTTATCAGGAGTAGAGATGTGATTTTCAATGAGGATAGGTTGTACAAGGATAGGCACATACAGGTTGAAGAGGATGCACCTGAGTTTGTTGACTTGGATGCAATCCCAGAGCATGGTGTAAAAAGACAACCTCTTGTTTAGATTGATGAACATGGTGCTCATGAGGAAGAGCAAGGTGAACAGGAAATTGTTGTTACTCCACCATCATCCCCACAAGAAGTAAGGAGATCTACAAGGGTAAGACATGCACCTGATAGGTATTCTCCTGCTTTACATTATGTACTGTACATTGATGCCGGTGAACTAGAATGCTTTCATGAGGCTTTGAAAGTGGATGCTAGGATTAAGTGGGAGCATGCTATGAAGGATGAGATGGACTCATTGACTCAAAACCAAACTTGGGATTTGGTTGAGCTTCCCAAGGGTAAAAGGGCATTGCATTGCAAATGGGTGTACAAGGTGAAGGATGAAGTTGATGGCAGCAAGAGATACAAAGCAAGACTTGTTGTGAAAGGATTTGCACAGAGAAAAGGTATTGACTATGATGACATTTTCTCACCTGTAGTAAAAATGACTTCAATTCGGACTATTTTGAGTATAGTTGTAGTAGAAGATCTTCATCTTGAATAGTTAGATGTGAAGACAACATTCCTTCATGGGTATTTGGAGGAGGAGATCTACATGCACCAACCGGAGGGGTTTGAGGTCAAAGGCAAGAAGAGCCTTGTGTGTAAACTAAAAAAGAGCTTGTATGGTTTGAAGCAAGCTCCAAGGCAATGGTATCTCAAGTTTGACAGTTTCATGAGTGAGCATGATTTTACTAGGAGCCAGAGTGACCATTGTGTTTATTTTTGGGCTACAAGAAATGGTAACTTCCTTATTCTCTTATTGTATGTTGATGATATGCTTGTGGCAGGATCCAATATGCAGGATATTAAGAAATTGAAAAGGGAGTTGGCAAGTAGATTTGCCATGAAGGATTTGGGGGAAGCCAAACAAATCCTTGGCATGAGAATCACTAGAGATAGGAAGGAGAAAACACTGAAGTTGTCTCAGGAGGATTATGTGGAAAAGGTGCTTAAGAGGTTCAGTATGCATGATGCAAAACCGGTAGCCCAACCTCTTGCAAAGCACTTTAAGCTCTCAAAGAAGCTATGTCCCAAGACAAAGGAGGAGGAAGAGTACATGAGGAAGGTACCCTATGCTTCAGAAGTTGGGAGTTTGATGTATGCTATGGTGTGTACAAGACCAAACATTGCCCAAGCAATGGGAGTTGTGAGCCGATATATGAGTAATCCAGGTAAATCTCACTGGCAAGTAGTAAAATGGATACTCAGGTATTTGAAAGGGACTTCAAAATTTTGTTTGAATTTTGGAGGTTCCAAAGTTGAGTTATAGGGCTATGTGGATTCAGATATGGCAGGTGATTTGGATGGTGGGAGGAGCACTACTGGGTATGTATTCACAGTTGGAGGTACAATAGTGAGTTGGATATCCAAGCTACAACGTGTTGTAGCTCTTTCTACTACGAAGGTTGAGTATGTAGCCATCACGGAAGGTGCCAAAGAGTTCATATGGCTTCAGAGGTTGATTGAGGAGTTGGGTCAGGAGCAAGGAGATGGGACACTTTGGAGTGACAACCAAAGTGCCATTCATTTAGCGAAGAACTCTGCTTTTCACTCACGGACAAAGCACATTCAGTTGAGGTATCACTTCATTCGATCAACAATGGAGGATGGTTTGGTAAAGTTGGGTAAGATTCACACTTCCCAAAATTTTGTTGATATGCTTACTAAAGTAGTAACCAGGGAGAAGTTGAGCTTTTGCTCTACTTCGGTTGGCCTTAAGGAGTAAGGTCATGTTATGAGAAACTTTCAGTCCTAGGGTGCAGGGATGTTGCATCAATCTTATCTCCAAGTGGGATATTGTTAGGTAATGGAGCCAAATTGATAAGAAAGGAATTAATTACCATTAAATATTGTTGGCGGGGTTCCAAGGCCATTAAATATTGTTGATGGGCAATGATCAACAATAGGAACGTGAACGAGGTTCCAATAAATGGAGATTTGTTTTGGAAATTTAACTGTATTTTTTGGTGAAAAAACTTGTCAAAGAATGTGATAAGCGTATGGGTGGTTTCAGCCCATGTTTTTTGGCCCATTGTATTTCGACACCACTATGTGGTTTAGGATAGAGGAAAATCCATGAACCTCTATATATTTTGTACTGTAAAGGTCATCGTTGTGGTTGTTAGGTAATGGAGCCAAATTGATAAGAAATGAATTAATTACCATTAAATATTGTTGGTGGGGTTCCAAGGCCATTAAATATTGTTGGCGGGGTTCCAAGGCCATTAAATATTATGAACGGGGTTCCAAGGGGAAACGTTAAAAATTTAATTGTATTTCTTGGTGAAAAACACTTGTCAAAAGAACGTGATAAGCGTATGGGTGGTTTCAGCCCATGTTTTTTGGCCCATTGTATTCCGACACCACTATGTGGTTTAGGGTAGAGGAAAAGTCATGAATCTCTATATATTTTGTATTGTAAAGGTCATCTTAGTGGTTAATGCTCTTTTCTGGTTTGGAGGAAGAGAGGAGAGGAGACATTGTACAAGTGGAGAAGATTGTTGTATTGTTGCTAATACAAAGGATTGATTGTTTCTCCATGGATGTAGGGTACACTACCCGAACCACGTATATCTTGTGTCTCTTACATTTGTGTGATTGCTTGTTGTTTATTGCACTGTTTCCTATTTTGCTTATGGGAGCTTAACTAGGGTTTGAACTATTTCTCCATTTTTGTTGTTATTATTTGCTCTTTTCATAGGTTGTGTATTGTTTGTACATGGTAAATTCCCAACAACTAGTATCAGAGCGATCTTGTTGGGAAAGGGCACTCACAGGAGAGTTTTCTGTTCGAGTGGGAGAAATGGGAGAAAGTTTGAAGTTTAAATTGGAGAAGTTTACTAGACAAAATTTTGGTATGTGGAAAACCAAAGTGGAGGATTATCTGTATCAGAAGGATGATCTGTACTTGGCTCTAAAAGGGAAGACTGATGGTAAACCTAGGATGATGGATGATGAGGAATGGGATCTGATAGACAGGAGGGCACTAGGGGTGATCCGATTGAGCCTAGATGATTCTGTTGCATACAACATCGGGAAGGAAAAGACCACCAAAGGAGCCATGGATACACTAGCTAAGTTGTATGAAAAACCCTCAACTTCAAATAAAATTTTCTTGATTAGAAAGCTTTTTACTATGAAGTTGCAAGAGGGTGGATCTATCCAAGAACACCTTAATGAGTTTTATGTTGTTATGGGTTCTTTAAAATCTGTAGGGCTTGATTTTGATGATGAGGTTATGGCTTTAGGGTTTCTTTGTTCACTACCAGACTCGTGGGGTAGCGTTGTAATGGTAGTGAGTAATTTTGTGCCTGGATCTGGAAAGTTGGTGTTTGATGATGTGGTTAGCACAATCCTCAGTGAGGATATGAGGAGAAAAACCTTAGGGGAGGCTTCATCATCTGGAGTAGCACTATCTACAGAAAGCAGAGGCAAAAATAGAGAAAGAGGAAAAGGCCAAGCTAGATGGAAAATCCAAAATAGAGGAAAATCGAAGGGTAGATCTAAAAGCAGAGACAAAAGCAAGATTGATTGTTGGAATTGTGGGAAGAGTGGACACTTCAAGAGGGAGTGCAAAGATAGAAAGAAGAATGAGGACAATAATGGGAATGATGCTCAAGAGGTAAACATTGCAGGTGCAATTTATCAGGATGCCTTGATTCTTGCAGCAACTTGCATGAGTGAGTATTGGGTTATGGACTCTGGAGCTTCTTATCATGTCACTTCTCATAGGGAGTACTTTGTTGATTATACTCCAGGCCATTATGGAGAGGTTTTGTTGGGTAATAACTATCCATGTGAGATTGTGGGTATTGGCACGGTGAATGTAAAATTGCCAAACAAAAATATTTGGGTGCTTAACAATGTTAGGCACATTCCTGATCTGAAGAGGAACCTGATTTCAGCCAGTGCACTTGATTTGGAGGGATACAACACTAATTTTGGAAATCGGCAATGGAGAGTGACAAAGGGTTCAATGGTGATTGCAAAAGGTGAGTTGACTGGAACTTTGTATTTACTGTATAACTCATCTTATTGTACATTGAACTATGCTACTCAGGATGATGCGAAAGCATGGCATTTGCGGTTGGGTCATATGAGTGAGAAAGGGATGAAAACCCTTCACTCTAGAAAATTATTGCCAAAACTCAAGGATGTTGATTTGGGTTTCTGTGAAGGTTGTGTATACGAAAAATAGAAAAGGGTAAGATTTCTGAAAGTTGGTCTAGAAAGGAAGAAAGAGAAATTAGAGTTAGTACACTCGGATGTGTGGGGTCCCTCACCGGTACTTTCTCTTGAGGGCTACTCTTATTATGTTACCTTCATTGATGATTTTAGTAGGAAGACATGGATCTACACAATCAGGCATAAATCTGATGTTTTTGACACTTTTCAAAAGTGGAGAGCATTAGTGGAGATTGAGGCAGGTAAGAAAGTAAAGTGCCTTAAATCTGACAATGGTGGTGAATATTGCAGCAAGGAGTTTGAGGACTATTGCACAAAGGAAGGAATTAGGAGAATCAAGACTACTCCTAGGACACCATAGGAGAATGGAGTCTCGGAGAGGATGAACAAAACTATAATGGAGCGTGCCAGAGCCATGAGATTGCATGCAGGGTTGCCATTGTTCTCTTGGGCTAGTGCAGTTGATACAATAGTTTATTTGATAAACAGAGGACCTTGTACTACATTGGATGGAGGTATTCCAGAGGAGACTTGGAAAGGTAAGCCTGTAAACTACTCTTTCCTTAGAGTATTTGGTTGTGAGGCTTTTGCCCATATAGATAAATAAAATAGGAGTAATCTTGATGCAAAGTCTAGAAAGTGCTATTTTCTTGGTTATGGTGTGGATGAGATGGGATATAGGCTATGGGATAATGTTGGCTAAAAATTTATCAGGAGTAGAGATGTGATTTTCAATGAGGATAGGTTGTACAAGGATAGGCACATACAGGTTGAAGAGGATGCACCTGAGTTTGTTGACTTGGATGCAATCCCAGAGCATGGTGTAAAAAGACAACCTCTTGTTCAGATTGATGAACATGGTGCTCATGAGGAAGAGCAAGGTGAATAGGAAATTGTTGTTACTCCACCATCATCCCCATAGGAAGTAAGGAGATCTACAAGGGTAAGACATGCACCTGATAGGTATTCTCCTGCTTTACATTATGTACTATACACTGATGTCGGTGAACCGAAATGCTTTCATGAGGCTTTGAAAGTGGATGCTAGGATTAAGTGGGAGCATGCTATGAAGGATGAGATGGACTCATTGACTCAAAACCAAACTTGGGATTTGGTTGAGCTTCCCAAGGGCAAAAGGGCATTGCATTGCAAATGGGTGTACAGGGTGAAGGATGAAGTTGATGGCAGCAAGAGATACAAAGCAAGACTTGTTGTGAAAGGATTTGCACAGAGAAAAGGTATTGACTATGATGACATTTTCTCACCTGTAGTAAAAATGACTTCAATTCAGACTATTTTGAGTATAGTTGCAGTAGAAGATCTTCATCTTGAACAGTTAGATGTGAAGACAACATTCCTTCATGGGGATTTGGAGGAGGAGATCTACATGCACCAACCGGAGGGGTTTGAGGTCAAAGGCAAGAAGAGCCTTGTGTGTAAACTAAAAAAGAGCTTGTACGGTTTGAAGCAAGCTCCAAGGCAATGGTATCTCAAGTTTGACAGTTTCATGAGTGAGCATGATTTTACTAGGAGCCAGAGTGACCATTGTGTTTATTTTTGGGCTACAAGAAATGGTAACTTCCTTATTCTCTTATTGTATGTTGATGATATGCTTGTGGCGGGATCCAATATGCAGGATATTAAGAAATTGAAAAGGGAGTTGGCAAGTAAATTTGCCATGAAGGATTTGGGGGAAGCCAAAAAAATCCTTGGCATGAGAATCACTAGAGACAGGAAGGAGAAAACACTGAAGTTGTCTCAGGAGGATTATGTGGAAAAGGTGCTTAAGAGGTTCAGTATGCATGATGCAAAACCGGTAGCCCAACCTCTTGCAAAGCACTTTAAGCTCTCAAAGAAGCTATGTCCCAAGACAAAGGAGGAGGAAGAGTACATGAGGAAGGTACCCTATGCTTCAATAGTTGGGAGTTTGATGTATGCTATGGTGTGTACAAGACCAGACATTGCCCAAGCAGTGGGAGTTGTGAGCCGATATATGAGTAATCTAGGTAAATCTCACTGGCAAGCAGTAAAATGGATACTCAGGTATTTGAAAGGGACTTCAAAATTCTGTTTGAATTTTGGAGGTTCCAAAGTTGAGTTACAGGGCTATGTGGATTCAGATATGGTAGGTGATTTGGATGGTGGGAGGAGCACTACTGGGTATGTATTCACAGTTGGAGGTACAACAATGAGTTGGATATCCAAGCTACAACGTGTTGTAGCTCTTTCTACTACGGAGGCTGAGTATGTAGCCATCACGAAAGGTGCCAAAGAGTTCATATGGCTTCAGAGGTTGATTGAGGAGTTGGGTCAGGAGCAAGGAGATGGGACACTTTGGAGTGATAGCCAAAGTGCCATTCATTTAGCTAAGAACTCTGCTTTTCACTCATGGACAAAGCACATTCAGTTGAGGTATCACTTCATTCGATCAACAATGGAGGATGGTTTGGTAAAGTTGGGTAAGATTCACACTTCCCAAAATTTTGTTGATATGCTTACTAAAGTAGTAACCAGGGAGAAGTTGAGCTTTTGCTCTACTTCGGTTGGCCTTAAGGAGTAAGGTCATGATTATGAGAAACTTTCAGTCCTAGGGTGCAGGGATGTTGCATCAATCTTGTCTCCAAGTGGGAGATTGTTAGGTAATGGAGCCAAATTGATAAGAAAGGAATTAATTACCATTAAATATTGTTTGTGGGGTTCCAAGGCCATTAAATATTGTTGGTAGGGTTCCAAGGCCATTAAATATTGTTGATGAACGGGGTTCCAAGGGGCAGCACCCTTTTGAAAATTTAACTGTATTTCTTGGTGAAAAACACTTGTCAAAAGAATGTGATAAGCGTATGGGTGGTTTCAACCCATGTTTTTTGGCCCATTGTATTCCGACACCACTATGTGGTTTAGGGTAGAGGAAAAGTCATGAATCTCTATATATTTTGTACTGTAAAGGTCGCCTTAGTGGTTAATGCTCTTTTTCTGGTTTGGAGGAAGAGAGGGGAGGAGACATTGTACAAGTGGAGAAGATTGTTGTATTGTTGCTAATACAAAGGATTGATTGTTTCTTCGTGGATGTAGGGTACACTGCCCAAACCACGTATATCTTGTGTCTCTTACATTTGTGTGATTGCTTGTTGTTTATTGCACTATTTCCTATTTTTCTTATGGGAGCTTAACTAGGGTTTGAACTGTTTCTCCATTTCTGCTGTTATTATTTGCTTTTTGCATAGGTTGTGTATTGTTTGTACATGGTATATTCCCAATAGTGGTTAACACTCTTTTCTAGTTTGGAGCAAGAGAGGAGACGAGACATTGTACAGAGGAGAAGATTGTTGTATTGTTGTTAATACAAAGGACTAATTTTTTCTCCGTGGATGTAGGGTACACTGCTCGAACCACGTATATCTTGTGTCTCTTACATTTGTGTGATTGCTTGTTATTTATTGCACTATTTCCTATTTTGCTTATGGGAGCTTAACTAGGGTTTGAACTATTTCTCCATTTCCACTGTTATTATTATTTGTCTTTTGTATAGGCTGTGTATTTTTTGTACATGGTAAATTCCCAACATAATGCAGCTCTAGAGAAAATAAAGTAAGAAAAATAGTAAATAGGATGACATATGATGTACAAGATCTCTGGATCAAGGATTACTCCCAACATTCAAGGCTGAAGATAAGTGATTGATGTAAGAGTTGGATGTCGTCGTAGATGTTATTTGTTGGAGTCGACGACAAGTTGATCTTTTTGTATCTTTGTGATCACCCTGGCGCTTCCTGGTCATGGCCTTTGGAGGCTGGAAGAATGAAGTGATAAGTCGGGATCCTGTTATCTTCTGCAAACTGTTACTAATTAGTTCTTTCTTGAGATTGAGTAATTCCCAAATGAAAAGGGTAATGCATCTCTAATCTTCATAACTAATCCAATATTTTAGTGTATGGGTTTCTCTGAATAAACAATAATATTTGCCTCGTATCTCGTAGTAGATAGAACAGGTGAAAATGAAATATTCCTTGGATTCCACATCAAGACTACATAATCTGCAAATACATTGATCTCTGGGGAGGTGATGATCTATCTCAATACGTAGCTGGTGGGAGTAAACTCGTAGCTGAGCTAGAGGAAACCTGAGGCTATGTGACATCTATATCAAGTTATAGTTTGGAGTAGTGATCAATCCATTCTCTAGTTGTAGATAAAAGTGAGAATAATGGAGCAGTTTTGGTGAAAGAGGTTCCTTTGGATCAGTCCAAGTAGTTTTTATATATGCTGAGTAAATCTCATCTCGAATATCCTTATTGGAGTATGGTGCATTGATTGATGCTTTAGTAGGAGGAGGTCTCATGATGTCTAGACCAAGGGATTAAAGGAGAGTAGTAGTCTGAGCATACCAACAATTATTGACCCTTTATTTGCCAAATTTATTGAGGATTGTAGTGCTAAATATGGATATCTTATCATGTTCAGCATACAATAAAATCTACACGATAAAGATACAACAAGAAATATTATTGTTGTAAGCAATGTACGAGCACCAAACTCAGCTAGAATGATGGGATGTGGAATAGTTATTTTGGAACAAATGAACTTGGACAACATTGAGATGAGGACCCTTTCAATACGAGACCAACCCAACTGTCTAAGGCTAGGGCCCCAAACTTCACAACCATAGAGCAGTGTAGGGGTAACAAGAGTGTGGAAGAGTATGATCTTCGTACTAATGTCTTAAAACTGGAGCTAAAAGCATTTCTTATCCAGAGAAGCTAGGGCAACATAACCTTTGTTTAACCTTGCTTGAGATGTAGGGATCAAGTTGAAGGTAGGTCCCGTGAAAAGAACTCCCAAGTATGTGTACGATGTGACAATCTCAATAACCTTCCCTTTATGGTTATTTTTTAATTATACAAATAATATTTAATTAAATATATTGATATAAAAAGTTAATTTTTTTTAGATTATGGTTAATATTTATTATTAGGATATGGATTTTATATAGATATTAAGTTTGGTGGGTTAATTTTTTAATGGTTAATTTAAAAGAATTATTAAAAGAGTTATTGATTATTTTGAATTTATGGTTATTTTTAAATTGTATAAATTATTATTTTTTAAATATATTGATATAAATAGTCAATTTTTTTTAGATGTATGGTTAATATTTATTATTAGGATAGGGATTTTATATAGATATTAAGTTTGGTGGGATTTTTCTTTAAATTTTTATTTAAAAGAATTATTAAAAGAGTTATTGATTATTTTGAATTTATGGTTATTTTTTTGGTAGGTAAAATTTTTTTATTTACTGATCAGGTTGAAGGGGCCTGTCCCTGTTACATAGGGCATATTTAGTGCCAAAATTTACAAAAAAGTGACAAATTTGAAACCAAAATTTAGGGGTCTTCCCCTGCCACCCATAGTGCAGTACATAACCAAACTTACAAAACAAAATGAATGAGAGACCATTACATTTAGAGGCACCCCATCTGCCTAAAACAGTATTCCCAGAGCTCCTAGGATTTTTCCTTCTCATTCTACTGTGCAACATCATTCTGGTCGATGCCAAGGAGGCTCTTGAGTACACCCGGGAGTTCAAATCCTTTCTCAAGGCAGTAGCCAAACTTTATTTGGCTGCCCCATTCAGTCCTCTTGCATTCCATGAGAGGACTTTCATTTGGTACTCTTGGAGGGTTTTTTGCCCCCCTTGCCCTGCTGCGCGGAGGATTTGGTTCTCTTGATTTCTTCTTTGTTTGTTATCTCTAGATCCTGAAATAGGGTCTTTTGGGTATCGTTAGCTATATCTTTAGCTGCATCTCTGTTTCTAATATCTGCTCCTGAGGGTCTACCCTTATTTATATCACCTCCCACATCAATATAGGATTTCTTGTAACTTTTGGTTTGTTTGGGGCTCCACTGTTATGGGGACTCTTGGGATGGAATGTTACTATCAGCCTCAGCTTTAGGGGAGGTGGGTGGAGACCGAGGTATTCCAGCCATACCGGGTGGGGAAGACAAAGGGTGGGGAGATGGGGCTTGGAGGGGTCTGGGAGGGGATGGTGGGGGAGCACAACCGTTGGTGGAGGTGAGGAAGGGCATCAATATAGAGATGGGGTGGTATTTTCTTGAGGGTAGAAAACCATGCATTCAAGGAGAAAATTAGGGTTTGGATCTAGGGTTTCCTCACAAGGGGATTTCTCATCATGGATTTTATTATTTTGACTAGAATTGCTGAGCAAAAAAAATTTGTTGGACATGATAAGCAGATTACTTATATTTTTCTTTTCATTGCTTGGAGGGGGGAAAGCCTGCCGTTTGCCCTTGAGATATTGGTTTGTGCCTGCTTTCGCTTTCATATTTTGACTTTCACCCTGGTCTATTTTAGCTACAATTTGGATCTTCACTTGCGTGTTCTTGCAGTTTAGGCATTGCGATGATAGGTGCCCCTATAATTGAAACTCAGAGCAAAATGCTAGCTTGTTTCTAATACTCCAATGGTTGAATTCGCCTGTAGGTCTCGTAGATTAGATTTATCTGGCTTGGGAGTTGAGTTTCCAGGTTAACATTAATGCAAATGCATGCATGTTTCAATCGTGATTGATCTCAGTTTGTTGGGTCAATGGCTACTAGTTCCCCTATAGTTCGGGCTATCCCTTAGAGGGCATCTTCATAGAAAAAATGTGGTGGCAGATTCGAGAGTCGTACCCAAATGGGGGTATAATTTATGCTCTGTAGTTCTGGATTAAAGTCTTCTGCCCACTTTCGTAAGAACACACTTCTCCCAAAGAACCAAGGACCTCTTGATAGTATGCTATCGACGTCTTCCTGGGTATTTAGGTGGATCATGAAGAAACCCCTAGTCATAGCTAACAAGTCAAGGCATCATTTAATTTTCCATTTGGTCATTGCCCAATGCTGAAGTGAGTCCATGTCTGGTCTCCCACTGACGAATTTCACTATCAAGGAGAATGAATCTTGACTAGCATAATATGACATGACTTTTTTAGAGCATAGAACATTATGGCCTTGGGTTATGAAAGCATTTGCAACTGAGGAACTATGTTTAGGTTTACCTCGTAACGTTTCTATGAAATATGACTTACAAGTTGGCTTATCCTTTGGATAGTTTTTATCAGGTGGGTCTTTACCTCTACGGTTGCATTTCCCTTCTCCTCCCCCTTATGGGACATTTTTTTTTGTTGTTTCTACGTTAGATTTTTCTTGTGACCGCGGGTTTTTCCTCGTGTCTTTGCTTTCTCCTCGATGCTTCCCATTTGCAAAAGGGTCTTCTGATGAGTGCTCACCCTTGTTCTCGCATTTTTGCCTTCCATTCGCTGGTGCCCCAATCACCAAAATATCGCTCGCCTCTTTTTTGCTCACCATCACCTCAAACTTTGATTTCAATTTATGGTTATTTTAAAATTATATAATTGATTTTTTTTAAAATAAATTGATATAAATAGATAAATAATTTGTTTATTTTATTGATAGAAATAGATAAATATTTTTCATTTAAAATGTTATTTGTATATTTATGTTGTGTATATGTTTGAAAATATAGTTGGTAATAAATGCAATTATACGTCCCCAAGGGCTAGGTGGATTGGTAAAGGCTTGACTGGCAAATTACTTGCCAAGAAGTGACCTAGGTTCAAACCTCGGGGGCACGCTACCATCTTTAACAAATGTAGTAGTCTGTGCTGAATCCTCTGAGTGCACGCTATACCGACGACGACGGTACAAACCTTTAGCAACCACTGGTCTCCATCTCATGTCGGGTCAACAACAACGAGACAAATAGGCTGTTGGGAGAAATACCTATGGTTTGAACCTTATGGGGACAGACTGCTAGCTTTAGCAAAGGTAGTAGTCTATGCTATATCCTTTGAGTGCACACCATACCGATGACGATGGTAAAAACCCTAAGCAACCGGTGGTCTCCATCTCACGTCGGGTGAACAAAAACGAGAAAAATAGGCTATTGGGAGCAATCCCTGTGGTTTGAACCATACGCTTTCCAATTACTAAAAATAGTGGTTGTAACCAACTCCTCTATGTAACCAAAAAATAAATAAATAGAAAAAAGCAATTATAAAAAAAACTAAAAATAGTTAGAGAATGAGATGGTATAGTTCAGAAAAAATGTAAAGTCTAATCCAAAGACTATTAGGTGGTATATTAGGTTACAACATACATAGAGGTCAAAATAGGTGTAAGAATCAAAACACATGTTACTTTATACTACTTTGACTAGAAGATAGATAGCTTAGATTCACATTATTGTAGCTGTTGGCAATTTTGGGTTTGAGATCCTAGCTTCTTGTCTATGAGTTGTCATTGATGTCAAAAGGAAATGGCATTAATGTTAAGAGGATGTGTTGGCTTCAAAGGTGGAAGATTCCAAGAGAATCGTTTTAAGAGAATCCGAAGAGATTCCATTGGCAAGGGTTTTTCATTAAAACCAAACCGATTTTTATTAAAACCAAGTTGGATAGGGTTTTTATTAAAACCAAGTTAAATGGTTTTTATTAAAACCAATGGAGGTTCTCTTTATTATTTATTTAATTATTATTTAAAACCCTTCAAGGTTTTAATTAATTAATTAAGGGAGAAATTATTTTTAATTTATTAAAAATACTTAAAGGTTTTTAAACCTTTTTTATTCTTAATTTATTAAAATTATTTAAGGGTTTTTAAACCCTTTTTGAAAAGACTTTTGATTAATTTTGAAATGGTCTTTATTTCTGCTGATGTCAAGGTGTCTTCGAAGAGACTATTTATTCTCCAACTCCTAAGGTTGGAAGGCTAATTAATTCGAAATTCCTCGAATGCAATTTGCGTTGTTTGTGCTCTGTATTCGCTGCGATCGAAGGAAGACTTAGAAGCACGTGCGGTTGAAAAGTCTTCGGGAGTTTTTTTTTCGAGGGTGAAGTGGAGGGAAGTTCACTTGTGAACTTCGTAGCCCGCATGGGCTAGTGGCAGCGAAGGCTGCTGTTGGGCGCTGCATTGGCGAAGGTCACCGTTTCGAGTCTCGCGGGGGTGCTTTGCTAGAGTAACACATGTTTTTATTAAAACGTCTTTATGCCGCGAAATTCGGAGTTTCTTGGACAACGATTTATAAGGTGTGATTAAATTTTATGAGTTTTGGCTTTTGTGATTAGCATTGAATAAAATCTTAGGAGAAATAAGGGCATATTTCTTTGGATGTATTTTTAAGATTATTCTTTGCTATGCTAAAATTAAAAATGGAGGTATAAGGTGTGAGTCCGTGATTGTTGATTTATTGGCATGTTATGGTGGTTGTGTTTAAAGAAGTGGAGCTAAAAGGTGTAATAAAGGAAGTTTATATTATTGCTCATTTCTTTTTATTCTAACCCTAACTTGGTTGGAAGTTTGAGAGTTGTGTGTGGTGAGAGCTTGAAGGTTCAATTATCTTCTACTCCAATAAGGTATGGGCACATTCTTCTTATGAGTATGATTGGTGTATGTTTTCCGAAATAAGGTTGGAGTGAAAAGGTATTCTACTAAGTATCCTTTGGCTAGGTGTAAATCCTATTTTCTCTGTTTTGTTGAAGACTACTTATGCATTGTTATCCTTAAGGAGAGTTTTTGGTGAATGCATAATTTTTGGTTTGAGATAGTGGAAGCTTTGTGCACTAGGGTTTATATTTGTGAGTCTAGCTACTTGCATTGAGTTGGTGGAACCCTTGGTTGGCTGTTTTGATTTTGATGGTTGAGTTGCTTCCATAGAGGTTGTTTGATCAAGTTATTGCTTTACTTGATTCATGATATTGGGCTTACTCCATTGAGTTGATTTGAGCAAGTTATTCTTTGGATTTGGTGATATTGTGTTGGTGGCTGTTTTGTTCAAATATCTTTGGAGGGAAAAGGATTTCTACTTGTTTCCTTTTCTTGTGATGATTGGTTGAATGCTTCAAGGTTGATGTTGAGTTGAATGGTGTTGGTTGACTAAACCTTGTTTGATGAGCATTGTTGTTGAAACCCTAATTGATGGTGAAAAGAACATGAGTATCATTGTTATGTGATTCTTTGCATAGTTGGCAATTGTTGGGGTTTCATGTTCTTGAATGAAAACATTATATCCTATCCATTTTAGATATTGAGTTGAGTTTTCAGATTTGAGATTTAGATTGAGCTGAGTTGATTTGAGTTGAGTTTTGAGATTGGGATTTGAGTATAGAACATATTGAGTCTCTAACAATTCTCTTTATGCTTCTATGAGTTTGAAAAATCACATTGGGTCTCTAACAATTCACTTTGTGATTTCCTACTAAGAAATTTTTTCTTGGTGAGCTTGCTGAGTTTTTGGACAGGTTCCGGTGGGGACTTGTGAGCAATTTTTGGATAGGTTCCGGTGGGGACTTGTGAGCAATTTTTGGACAGGTTTCGGTGGGGACTTGTGAGCAATTTTTGGATAGGTTTCGATGGGGACTTGTGAGTAGATTTGGACAGGTCCTAGCAGAGGACTTGTGAGTTGAGTTTGATAGTTCTATCGTGAGAACTTGAGGACAGAGGTGCATTGGTTCTATGAGAAAACCTGAGGACAGATTTGGCAAGTCTTTGAGAAGGCTTGTATGCAGAGGATTGATTTGTTCAAGAGTTGGATAGATCTAATAGACAGAGGAAGACTTGTACTAGATCGACTGACTGTGTTTGGTACAGAGTTCGTTGAGGCTGCTGTGGACGTGATCATAGAAGGCGAGAGGTATCTTAGGCTAAGCATTGAGGACAGGAGGTCTTCGATGGAAAGGAGTTCCACGTCTTGGCAAGAGGTAGAGGCAGTTGATCTTCTGAGGGATCATTTCTAGGGTAGAGGGGAACGTATCTCCTTTGAGCAGAGGCTCATAAATTTTGATTAGGGGAAGGTATCTCCTTTGAGCAGAGGCTCATAAATTCTGATTAGGGGAAGGTATCTCCTTTGGGCTGAGGCTCATAAAAATTGTAATTCGGAAGGATTCCAAAAGAACTTTGAGATAAATTTTAGAGAAAAGTTTTGTGGACGTAGCCTAGCAATTTTGGGTGAACCATGTTAAAATTGGTGTCACTTTGTGGATGATATTGTGCATTGCTTTGATATTGCTTTGGGTATATTGCTTTACTGTTTTGAAGTATAATGGAAAAAGTAAAAAGAGTTCTTATACTATTCACCCCCCCTCTCAGTATAAGCTTGTGTTCTTCAGTAGCACAATATTGATATGACTCATCAAAGGACATTATTGTAGCACAACATATGGAATGGGGGACTTATTTATAATTTGGTGTCTTTTATTGTACCTTTTAATTTCTATAGGGGATGAAATTTTCTTGCTTGAATATTTGATAATATTTTAGGGTAGTAGATCCTATGATGTTGGGAGACTACTTGGTTGTTATGAAGGAAATAAAGGCCTCCCAATTGCCTAGTTTTATAAAACAAGAATCTAAAATGCTTAAAGGATCCTTTTACTTCATTGGCATGGTTTTATATAGGGTAGAGTTTAAGTTTGCTATTTTTAGAATATGGCAATAGGATTCTCACTCTTTAGTATTAATACATATTCTATATTAAGGTTACTATCTTGGGATTCCACCCATTTTGGAGATGTACATTGAAACTTTTTGAAACGATCAATTAAGGCCTCCAAATCCTAAATTTTGTGATGGGAAGATGAGGTCGTGGTGATGCCAGTTAAGTCTTTGGGCTGGCACGAAGATGGCCAAACCCCCCGCCCCCAAGATATAACTGCACAAGAAGTTAATGATGTTGTTATGGGTGGTACTGACATTGATGATAATGGCTGGGATGCTCCTGTTGTTGCCTCTCCCTGGCGCCATGTTGACAATGAGGACAATTTTATATCCTCCAATGTCTGGAAATGATTTTTGTTCTTCGGATGCATGCTTTTATTTGATTTTTGGCTAAGAGGATGATTTTAATTCCCTCTTTTTTTGTGTTAGCCAACTAAATTCTTTGTATTTTTTATTTGGTTTCTCCTAACCGTTTGCGGTTAGTGTGTTTTTTGGAACCCTACTGGGGTGTGCATATCCACCCACTTTTTGTATGATTAAGTTGTATTTTTAATATAATATAGCTTATTTCATTAAAAAAAAATTGTGAAGTGAAGAGTTGAGGAGTGATTTGCTTAAGATTATGCAATTGATTCCTTATGAGTGAAGTACTGGCCAACAAGGAGCAATCAGCCCATAAAAGTGAAGCAATTCTAGCTAAGAGTAATTCAAAAAAGTAAAAGGGTAAAAAGATATACATAGATCCCCAAAAAAATGGAAAGTAACATTTTGGCATGCAGTGGCATCGCCAAGCATTTTAGAGGCCCTCTAAGTGATTTAGAAATGTATTTAGAGTCATGTAATATTTGGAGGTGCACCATTTTGCTAAAGATACCCCCAAATATTTACTTTTATTAGGAGTAAGAATTGTCACCCAAGGTAACTTAGGGGTGAATTCTTCCTATAAATAGGAGCTATGGGATCCATTGTAAACATCTTTTGACCTTAAAGAAATTAGAGCTACATGAAGACCCACATTGCACTTAATTTTTCCTTTTAAAGTTAATAAGAAGTTCATGAGATTGTTTACTTTCCATTAATGGCACTATCCTTTTGGATTATGGAATATATGATGATTGTGGCACTACCCTTTTGTCTTCTTATCATTCCTTATTAAATTTTATTTCATATGTATGGGACAACATTGTTGTTGTTTGAATTTTTTCATGTCCTAATTAATCACACACTCTCCTTGCTATAGTTATGATCGTGTTTACTTTCAGTCACTTACACCCTAAACATCAAAAAATAATTTAATGCATTTTAATTTCCCTATTTTATTTTTAGCATTTTAATTTTATGCATTTAATTTCATTCAATTAGATTAAATTAGTTAAATTTTAGCAAGGATAGTGGGGAGTAAATTTAAATCTAGAGGTTGAAAGGGACACTATCCCTTCCTTCCAATTGGTTGAAACAACACTATGGGTGCATAAGAAGTTAAACTTTTTTGTATCAACATGTTTCTAGCATACCCGATGAGACTAACAACTTGATTTTCATGATGAGATCAAGTATAGTCCTACATTGAATTTAATTTTTTTTTGAGTAATACTTCTTATACACATCGACCATGGGTATTGAACTCGAGTCACATCACCGATAATGCAAGTGGCATCCTCGAACTTAAATTTTATAAATATTTCATTTTTTTGCTTGATTTTACAAGTGCTTTATGAATGGAAACTATGTTACGAACCTTAGAGTTTTAATTTTTTTTCAAGATGAACAGGTAAGATGGCCCTCCACTTGGCTAGATTTCATAATAATAGTTCTTTGTATTTTCCAGTGGCAAAACGCAATTGGTCCAATTATAGAAAATCTTTGGCAAGTCCTTACTTAGGAAGTGATTTGCTCCATTTGAGGCCAATCACTAGTAAAATAAAAATTATTCAAAGTCTAATTTAGCTATCAATTCACTTCAAAAGAGTACAATTTATTTAACTTAAATCTAGCGAGTGATTCCCCTAGATTCTAAGGAGTGATTCATTAAAAAAGATCAAGAATCTTCCTAACTCCTCCTAAGGGAGCAATTCACCCTAGGATTGAAGTGATTCACTTAGAGCAATTTGTTTGGTCTCTCTTTTGATAAAAAATTCTAAATTTATAGTTCTTGGAGAGATTCACTCTAACTAAGGAGTGATTTGTTCCATTTTGTAAGATTTTCAATTTATTTGAAGTTGATTCCACAACTCTATCCATGCAAGTATGAATGCAAAGGAACCAAAACTTATGAATATGTTCTCAAAGATAAAATTATGGGGCAAATAATTTTGACTAACAAAGTTGATAAAACACCAAGGAAGGAATTCAAAAAGGGAAAAAAGAACACATTACTATATGGATGCATCAAAATGATAAAATTGAAGAATATTCTATGCCAAATCCTAATTTGTCAAAAGGAAAAATTCAAATGGCTAATCAAACAAGTCAAAACCTTGTGTCCCAAAAAATATTTTCTCTAGTTTCTTATCACCTTATAAGTATACCACCATTTCTAATTTTTCAAGCCAAGCCTAGGCCACTAGTTGACCCATTGTGACTCACACTATTCCTTTATATGGAATGTCACTTATTGACTTAAATAACCAAGTTTTGGTGTCCTCCAATAACTAGATCAATGTGAGTCAACCTCTAGTCTCTAATTCTCAATTCAATCCTCCTTCAACTCAAAGTTTACCTAGATCTAGTCAATAAAATAGCACAAGTAAAATGAATACCTTAGGAAAAACTACATCCCTATCTAGATCCAAGGCATCCCTTAGAATTTGCAAGTGCTAACTAGTTAAATGAGGGTACAAGGAGCTCATGGAAATACCCCAAGCCAAACAATACCGCCAATCAAACAACCACCACAAAATCTATAATAATACTTTCCTTCTCAAAATCAAAAAGTCTCTCAACATGGATTGCAATGTCCTCCTCCTCTCCAAAATTTATAGGTCCCACTTAGACATCATTTTTATTATATTAAAAATTTAATTTGACATAATTTTTAATTATACTCAGTTAAATAATAATAAATTATAATCAATTAAATATGTATTTATCTCTTTATTTTAAAGATTAATTTAATTTATTTTAATTGACTCTTAATTTCAAATTATAAATGTTAATTTCACTATTCATTGAAAAATATAAACGTGCTTCATTTGACAAAAAAGTTTCAAGCCTCCTTCCCTTTTGTCTTTATAACTTATATAACCTACATAATTTGCCAACTTTTCAAAGTGCCACTCCTCCTTTTTTACCACCATATTACATCATGCAACAATATCCCTAGGAATTTCCCCAACAAATTTCCCTCAAATACCTCCATATCCATATCCAACATACCCCCATGTTAAGGTTGTAAAATGTATCCTATCCAAAGCAATATGATCAACCTCACAAAATAATTAAGCACCTCAACTGCTTAGGCTCCCGAATCAACTTCTATATTGAACCTACCAAGGACCATTAATATTAAGAGTCTATTCTCTTATTCTGGATGCAATTATGAAAGCCTTAACTACTTTAGATGGAGATGAGACCAAAACAATAATGGACCACTTGAATGAGATTTCTACACTAAATTCAATCCACAAAATTCAATAAGACGATGCCATGATACATTTGATTATATTTTTATTATAAAATAATGTTACTTTATAGTATAGGGGAGTATTAGATAATTTTATCATTAATTGGCCATCAATTGTAAAAATTTTCATATGTAGATTTGGTAGAATTGGTAATGGGTATCCTATGTTGTTTTAATTAAATGCTACATGCAAAGGCATCCTCAATAAAATACTCATCATTATAACACTAAATTCATGAGGATTTTGTACTTAACTACTCCAAATATTAGACCTAATTAGGAACAAGTATTGACATATTATATCAAGGGCTTGCAAGTTGATTTAAACACTAGTGGTTTTTAACACTAACCATGTTAGTTTAGTTGCAATGTTTGAAGAGGCTTCCCATTTAGAAGATGAAAAATTAGAGTAGGAAAACTACCACTTACCCCACCTATGACTTACATTGTTCATATCACCCAATATCCTTGGATTCTTGAATCCATGCCAACCATATCCCACATTCCAAAAACCTAGTCATTTGCCAATTCAACCCCTTATCCATATATTGTGACACACCCAAGTTCAAATTTTCATCAACTATCATTTTCTAGCCTCAACTACCATCTTTACCTACTCCACCACAAACTAGTGATGATAGTAACATTGTTACTCAATGCTTAGACTAACGTTAGCTTAATATGAAGGAAATGGTGGAACTAGTAGAGACAATGGTGAATAAAAATGATATATAAAAGAGAGAGGAAACCAAATATAAAATGTTTGGAAATCAAGAAAAACCCTTTATCTTACCAAGGATCAAATGTCATGCCAAAATGTTGGACAAAACACAAATTAGATGTAAAAAAAAAATTTAGATACCAACGTGTAGTGTTTATTGTGTAATGTGGAGCATGATCCCATCATTATGCAATGACTATTAGGAATTCATAAATAAATCAATGTTATTAACAATATCAAATACAATAATTCACCACCATGTGATAAATAGTACCAATAATGATAAAACCAACCATCTAACAACCACCCATTATGGGCCAACTTATCTATCAAGCTCTAACTCTAGCACAATAGGCAGTACCAACCTTACCAAATCCTAAAAATGCTATATTTCAACTCTAATACAATTGGATAAGATAAGGACTCCATATTTGAGGATAATGCTATATGTGCAAATTAGAAGGGGTTTAGTATCAGAGGCAAAATAAAGGTGACAAAAACAAGCACTAGTTTAGAAATAGGCCAAAGCAAAAAAGGACACTATAGTCTTGAGGAGATAAATACAACTTGTATCGTTCCAAATTTTCCGCACCCTTACCTTCAGGCTAAAGGATCCACGCCCGAAAGGGGGATGCGGGAAGGATGGGACAATACCTCGGACTGAGAGGCCCTTTGAAGGTCCCGCCTCTCGGGGGAGGGGTATTAAGGTGATTTTTTGACGGATGGTGGGTTCACCAGGAAACTTTTGAATGGCAGTTTCCACGCCTAGGTTGGGAATGTGTTTGATGTGTTCAATTTTATCTTTAATCATTCAAATCCTAGGTTTGGCCAAATGAATCTAAACTGTTCTATATGAAATGCAGATTTAAATGAATACAAAAAATAGATTTGAAACAGAAAACACATAGAGAATAAGCTAGATTAGAAAAGTCATATCTGATCCGGATGTCTGATGGAGGTTCTAATTTTTGAAGCAATCAAGATCGCCTCTGATATGACAGGATCATCTACGATCAGACAAGATCGTCTGAGATCTGACGAATTCGTCAGACGAATTCGTCAGAGACCTGCAATCAGAGAAATAGATACAAAATACAGAAAATGCAACTATTCCAACAGAGGGCAATGATGTAGAATGACAATAATAATATTAAACTGATAATTATAAACAAAAATATGAGTGCATTACAATGATTTAATGACAAATTATGATTTTATTATGCATTAAAACTATATGGGTGAACTCCAGGATGCAAAATAGTAATAAGTCTAACTAATGCAAAGCAAAACAGTAGATAAATGGAGAAAGAATGCAAACTCAGGGCACTGATTGCCCCCAATGTTGACTGCAGTCGAAATCATCTCGAATTGGTGCGAGATCATCCGAGATTGTACAGGATCGTCCATGATGATCTGAGCTTGCTCCGATCGAAGAATGACAAAGTTCCTACAAGAAAATTCGAAAAGGGACAAAGGCAAACAGTAGTCTAAGATATTCTAATGCATGTAAAACTCGAAGTACAGAAAAATTCAGCCAGGGGAATGTCAAGGGGAGGGCCTAAGATTAAATAGGCATAGGAAGGAGGTTGGGAGGTTGGAGATCATCCCAATTTGGGAGATCTCCAATGGGGGAAGTCTCTAACCGCACAGACACGCTTTTGCCCAGGTTAGAGACGTCGTTGAAACAAAAGCTAATTATGAAAAATCAGTTTTGGGACGAAATCGTCTGGACGTTCTAGTCCAGACGAAATCGTCCGATCTGAGGCGATATCGTCTGATCGGCGACGATATCGTCCAACGGTCACAACAAATCCTAAAAATGGCATAGAAAATGAGGAAAGCGGTTTAAAGGCGGTTAACGGGTGGTTCGGGGTTGAAAATTTGAATTTGAATTATTACTAAGGTAATTTTAATTATTGCTAAGGTTTACTGCACCAATTTTAGGGTGCTACATTTTGCCCCCTCTTTAGCGAATTTTTTGAAGAAAATGCGTTAAAGATGAGTTCTTCTCGATCTACGAGAAAGCAAAAATTATTCCCATTTTTAGGCGACGATTCTAGGTCGAATCGTACGACAGCTTTACTATGGTGCCCCCTCCGTGTTTTTACCCAAATCGAACGTTTGAGGTAAAAACGCGAAAAAGCAAAATTTTAAAAATGTTGTTAATTGTTTTTGAATAAAATTAAGAAAAATAGGGTAAAACCCTAATTCATTTTTACTGTTCATTTTCCTAGTTTCTAGAGCTTAGCAAACAAATGGTTGATATGATGTACATAATTTTGTTGATATATATATGAGATCTTTTTGATGATATGACTTGTCTTATGTGTTTGTATGATGCTTTAATGTTGTGGTGTGATTGATTTGATGATTCATGTAATTATGTCGTTTGGAAATATTATGGTTTGAATGTCATGCTTTTAAAATTTTAAATGAAATAATCTGATGTAAACAAATTGGTTGTTTGTGGTGTGATTTGATAAAAAATAAAAGGGACTTCTAACAATAATTTCAAAGGACATTGTCGCTATTATAGACCATTTCATGGAGTCGCCGCTCACTCGGTCGTCAAGCTAATCCCGAGTATAGAAATATTGTTAAAAGTAAAAGAGTGCTTAAGAGACTTGTCTTAAGACTTGTGTTGTGATGATGGAGATGATGATGGTTTGATGATTTGTTTTCAGATTTTCATAAAAAATAGTATGCATGAAATATTTTAAAATGATTTTTGCTAGGCATAAATTCCTAAGTGTGATAAAATTTTGAATAATTCCTTAGAATTTATACCATGGTTGCAATATTGAATTTGAACATAATGACATGAAATAGAATAAGTGTTCATTCGTTTGTAAAGCATAATTGTGTAACATAATGATTTAAGTCATATGTTTTTATGATTTGAAATAAATGGGAAAATAAAATTAGAACAATGGTTTGCGCTAGGCATAGAATATTTAGGTATAGACTTATACCATCATCGCGAAATCCAAAAGAAGAAAATAATAGTTTTATTGCATGGTTGATTTTTAATTTTTGAAAATAAACAGAAAATATGAAGATGAGGACTTGTGCTAGGCATAAAATTCCAATTTTGGTTTTGGAACTATACCATCGTCGCGAAAGTCAAAAGTTATATATAAATGTAACTTTATTGCATGTTTTTTTTTTAAATGATTTTGATTTTTTTGGTAATGCATGTAGTTGTCTTTATACTAAACAACTGTTCTCAGAGAAGAAAATGAAATTATTCCAGACAATTTGCAAAAATATTTCAAAGTATCTTAAAGACAAAAGTTAGATTTATAAGGAATCCCATGTGCGTATGTGAGTTCATTTCCGATCTTGATTTATCATAATGATACACAAAATCTCTCAAATACAAATGTGTGTGCAATTGTTTTGTTCATTTACCAGTTTTGAGCAAGATAATTTGATACAAGTGATTTGAATTAACCAAATAAGTGTTCATTAACCATGATTTAGATGCATATAACCATACCGGACTACTATGTAAGTCGGGTTATCAAGAGCTAGCTAATCCATAAGCGAGACATAGGTCTATACAAAAGAAGGTCGCTAATGTGACAGACATATCACCACGCTAGGAGTTACCCAAGGCCAAGCGGGTTGGGCACAAACCACCTGTTATGGGGCTTACCTCACAGTTTTCGAATAATTGAGAATTCCAAGGATTCAAGCTCATCAACCCTTCTTTTCTTTTCAATGGGTAGGGAAAGGGATTTTATTGCTTTTGCTTTTGCTTTCTTTGCTTTCTTTTCTCTTTTTTTTTCTTTTTTTTTTTCGTATCTTTTGCTTTGATATTTGAGATAATGCTGAAATAACCTTTTTCTTTTTCTCTTTTTCTTGAACTTTTCTTTTCTTCCTATGCTAGGGATACTTGCTCGGATTAGCTGTAGAGCAAGGGATTTTTATTCCGGGTAGGGGTGAGCTTGTCCTTTTGTCAATTCTCAAAGATTCTAGACCATGTGCATGATAGGATAGCAGGGGAAACTTTTCGCTCAAGAAACCACTTCTACTATGTAGCATAGCATGGACATTACAAATATAATCATTTTATTGTGAAAGGATATGCTTGGTTTAAGTAAATAACAAGATCAATTCTCTGTGCTCAAACTTTATTTAATTGAATTTTGTGGACTTTGATATAAGAGAGATTAGTAATCATGCCAAATAAATCAAGATATTTATTCATGTGAATGTGAAAGTGCGGGATTCCAAATAAATGCTAATTTATCCAAAATAATTTGAAAATATAACTGCAATATGTCACAATTTGAGAAGTACAAAAAATAAAAGATGTTTTTGAAGATTTTGATGATTTTGAATGTTTTTGGTGTTTTTATATTTTTAAGTTTATAAATTGAAAGAAATACAAGATAGTGGTTTTTTTGAAATATTTTAAACAAATATATACAATGATGAAATGACCAATTTTTTACGCATAGTAACGTTTAAGATGCAAAATGTTCATGGGTTCTTTAAGTTCTTTACCATCTAAGGTAGATAATTTGTATGCTCCCGATTCAAATTTAGCAGTGATAATATATGGTCCAAGCCAGTTGGGCTCAAATTTACCTTTAAGGTCTTTAGTTGCATTAGTATTTTTTTGATTTTCTTTTAAAACAAGGTCGCCGACCTCAAAGGATCGATGACGAACTTTCTTAGCATATGATCTTTTAAGCTTGTTTTGGTAGGCACGAAGATGCTCCAAAGCATTGATGCGCTTTTCATCTAGGAGTTCCAGCTGACTGAGTCTGCCAGCTCGATATTCATCTCCTACTTCGGTATCTTGAAGTAGTAGAGCCAAAGAAGGAACTTCTAATTCAAAGGGAAAAATAGCTTCAGCGCCATAAACCAAAACAAAAGGTGAAGTACCTATGGGAGTACGAACGCTAGTGCGATATGCCCACAAAGCTGGATATAATTGAATGTGCCAGTCACGGCCAGATTTATTGACCAATTTTTTGAGAATTTTGATTAAGGTTTTGTTAGAAGCTTCTGCTTGGCCATTACCCTGAGGATAATAGGGAGTGGACCAGCGATGTTGAATCTTATATTTTTGGCATAATTTCTTAACATCTTTATTTTTGAAACAAGTTCCACTGTCCGAGATGAGATTTGCAGGAATTCCGAACCTACAAATGATTTGATTAAAAATAAATTTAGAGACTTGTGTTCCAGTGCGGGAAGCTAAAGGCATAGCTTCAACCCACTTCGTGAAATACTCGATGGCGGTTATGATGAATTTGTGTCCATCAGATGACACAGGATTAATTTTGCCAATAATGTCTAAGCCCCATTTTGAAAAGGGCCAAGGAGATGAAATAGCCTGCAGTCCTTGTGCAGGGGCATGGACAAGGTCAACATGTTTCTGGCACTTGTCGCAATGGCGCACATAATCATGTGCATCATTCTCCATGGTAGGCCAAAAGTATCCTATCCTAAGGAGCTTTTTAGCAATGACACTACCACTGAAGTGTCCTCCACAAGATCCATCGTGGGCTTCACTCAAATCTGATCCGGATTCTTCTAAATTCAAACATCTCAATAGGATACCTTCAAAAGATCTCCTATATAAAGTATTGCCAATTATTACAAATTGACTTTCTTGTATACATAATAACCGATGCTGGTTTCTATTATAACTGCGGGGAAAGTCCCATTGTGAAGAAAATCAAATATATCCGTATACCAAGGTTCAGGAGTAGTTTCATTGATTAGAAACACATCCAAAGGTTCTAAGCATGACTTATTTGAAGCGGGTTCCTGGAGTCGACGAATAATGATGGTGGCATATTCGTCATCTAACTCCAAGGGCAAAAGAGATGCAGTTGCGGCCATAGCGTCAGTCGCACGGTTGCTAGTTCGAGGAATAGCTTCCAAGGTAACTTGATCAAATAGAGATATTAATTGTAAAACATATGCTTTATATGGGCGCAATTTATCATCTCTGGTCTCGATAAACTTCATTAATTTGGTTTATAACAAGTTGAGAATCACCAAAAACTAGCGAGATGTTTAATTTTTAGCGCCAAGGCAGCTCGTAATCCAAGGATTAGAGCTTCATATTTAACAATATTATTGGTGCAAGCAAATGTTAATTTAAAGGACAAAGGTATAATGTGTTTTTGTGGAGATATTAAAATAATACCTGCACCAACCCCACTCATGCATCGGGCTCCATCAAAGTATAAGGACCATTGTTCAACATGGTCTGCCTCTAATTGAAGGCATTCATCGGAAACTCAATGATGAGGGGATGGGTAGACTCTAAGGGTGCAACTGCTAATTGATCTGCTATGATTTGACCCTTAACAGACTTCTATCCTATAAACGTGAGTTCAAACTCGCTTAGAGCAAGAACCCACTTTGCTTGTGCGACCCGATAAATAAGGTCGACTCATGAGATACCGCAAGGGATCATATTTAGCAATGACATAAGTTTTTTGACTGAGCATATAATGGCATAATTTTTGCGTAGAAAATATGACTGCTAGACATAGTTTTTCTAATGTTGTGTAGCGGGTTTCATAACTAATTAAAGTTCGGCTAATATAATAATTAGCACGTTCTCTTTTCTCATCATCAAGTTGAGCTAACATAGCTCCTAAAGCAAAATCGAAAGCTGAAATATACAGGATAAATGGGCGATCAGGTCTAGGCGGTGAAAGCACAGGTGGGTTAAGGAGGTATTGTTTGAGAAGTTCAAAAGCTTCCTTACATTCGTCATCCCAATTAAAAGGGACATCCTTCTTAAGAAGCTTAAGAAAGGGACCGGTTTTGTCCGCCAGCTTATCGATGAAGCGACGGATAGCTTGAAGCTTACCTTGTAAACTTCGTAACTCAGATATATTGGTAGGTGCGGGCATATCAGTGATAGCCACAATCTTGAGAGGGTCGATTTCGATGCCACGTAAAGAAACTATAACCCCTAATAGTTTACCGGACTTAACTCCGAATATGCATTTAGCAGGATTTAGTCGGATAAGATATTCCCTTAACCGATCAAACACTTTCCTTAAGTCATTTAAATGATCATCTTCTTTGATGGAACGAGCTATGATATCATCTACGTAATCATGTAGGATATCATGCATCATGTCATGAAAAATATAAGTCATAGCTCGTTGATAGGTTGCACCTGCGTTCTTTAAGCCAAATGGCATCACTTTCCAACAAAAGGTACCCCAAGGGGTAATAAAGGTTGTTTTAGCCTGATCTTCAAGAGCTATCCTGATCTGATTATAACCAGAAAATCCATCCATTAGGGACATCATTCCACTCCCAGCAGTAAAATCAATGATTTGATCCATGTTTGGAAGAGGAAAATCATCTTTAGGGCATGCAACGTTAATATCTCTAAAGTCTGTGCAAACCCTAACTTTGGTAGCTTCTTTCTTGGTGACTTGGAACTACATTCGAGATCCATTCGAGCATAATCAATAGCTTGTATAAAAACAACATTCAGGAGTTTTTCTAACTCCCCTTTGACTAGCAAGGCCACTTTGGGATGCATTTTTCTAAGTTTTTGTTTAACGGGTTTAGCATCCGGATGGACTACTAGGTGATGCATGACTACAGAAGGGTCTAAACCTGGCATATCTTCATATGTCCAAGCGAAGACATCTTCATATTCTTTAAGGAATGCAATGTATTGCTCTTGTTTTTCTTGACTTAATTCTGATCCAATATTGATTATGTGGGGATTATCCTCGGTTCCAATGTTAACTTTAATGACGTTTTCTACTTCCATGTGTAGATCTCTTTCAAAATTAGGTGGGGCGGGTGAAACGCCCAATTCTTGTAATTCTTTTAAGGTTAACTTGGATAATTCATCTTGAGGAGTCGTGGCCTCAAGTTGGGCTATAGTAGGTATAGAACCATCAAAATAAAAACCATTGTGTAACATCTCTTCAATGGAGACATCATGGAAAATATCTCCTTCCAACTCATCATCGGATTCAGCAATCATTTCGGGATAAGCTATGGATAGCATATTGCATGTAAATGGCTGATTTTTTAGAGGCAAATCATCACGCCCATCCAAATAATCTTGATAACATATGAGTTGATCATCATCTTCAAAAGGGAAGGGTTGACCCTTACTAGGAAATAGGCCCACACCACATCGGGCGGGCCATGGTTCTACCTCAAAGGGTTCTTTCATACCATCTTGGAAAGGTCCCAAGCCTTTCCCTTTATATCCCATTTTAAGCATTATAGGTTTAGCTTTAATATACTCATTAGTAAAATAACATCGAGCATATCCCTCATGATGAGTTTTGATGTTCCTGGGTATTCTTCCCCTAGTCATATCCCTTATAAATGAAGGCACAACTCCCGACTTGGTAAGTACTTCCCATAGGTTGTGGGAGGCCCAAAGTATGAGGAGATGGCGGCAAATTACTTAAGATAATGGAATTTTGCATAGAAGCATTTGTTTTTTCTGATATAAGAATTTTAGATAAATCGGGTAAGAGTTCATCGAGAAAGAGCATAAGATGTAGAAGGATCATTCCCTATATCTTTAGATGTGGAAGGTATGATAGATGTAGATAATGTGGAGGTGTTAATAGATGGGTCTATAGGTTTTGAAATTATAGGGATGGAACATGAAGGATTGGTTGTGGATTTAAGATCTTTTTGAGGTTCTAGTGTGGTTTGTTTAGAAGATTGTTGAGCTATATATGAGGGTGAAATTAATGGAGGAGAAATAGATGAAGTTATGGGTGTGTGTTTCACGAGGTTTAGATGAAAAATAAGAATTAGGATGTGTGGATGACAGAGCAGGGCAAAATTGAACTCCAACGAGGTTCCGCCAAAGCACACATATCAAAGGGTCTAGGATCACCATGGATAGTGACCAACTGATTTTTAAATTCGAATTTAACACATTGGTGTAAAGTTGATGGGACAACCCGCATTGCATTGATCCAAGGATGACCCAAGAGTATATTGTATGATGCGGGGCAATGTACAATAAACACGGTCGTATCTAAGGTTCTCGGACCAACTTGCAATGGGATGGTGATAACTCCACACGTTTCTTGTGTTTCGTCATTGAAAGCTTTTATGATCATGTCGGTTTTCTTCATTTCATCACTTCTAAACCCAAATCTTTGGTAGAAGTCAAAAGTGCAAATATTTAGAGATGAACCATTATCAATCAAGACCCTTTTGATTGCTACATCTCCTATTAGGGCAGTAATATATAAGGGGTTATCCTTATGTAAACTATGTTGTGGTATATCTTTATCTCGAAAGTCAATACAATCAACTTCTCTAGTGATGATAGTATTGGCCATGGCTTCAGGTTGAATGTTTTGTGGTACCATCATTTGGCTTAATGTAAGCATCAATTCATCTCTATGGGTAGGAGAAGATCTTAATAGGTCCAAAAGGGAAATTCTGGCTGTAGTATTGGATAATTGCTCATTAATATTATAAGGAGGTTTAGATTGAACATTAGGAGCATGATTCCCTTTATTGGGATTTTTCAAAACAAATGGGGTTGATCCATCGTTCTGATTTGGTTCTTGTTGAAAATTTTGAGCTTGTTGTCTGGTAACGACTCCGATGGTACCTACAATGTTATATTGAGGATGATGAATAGGTCTTGGTCTAGCATTTATGGCTTGTTCATTAGGAAGGAACTGATTAGAAGAGGGTCGAGTAGTAACTCTTCTAGGAAATGGTTCTTTCGAAACCATAGAATCTGTGATAGGTTGAATAGGATCTGATTCATCTTCAGAACTATTCGATTGATTTGAGGTGATGTCTATTTCACTTTCAGTATCCGATTCTACATCACTGAGATCCGGTGTTTGAATATTATGTAGGGGCCTGGTCGTGACCATGGATAAAGTTGTGTCAAATTTTTGTAAATCATGATTAGGTAAATGTCCGCTAATAGTTCCTACATATCGGGTAGGAGGAGGGACATTATGATGCTCAATTTGATTGGCCACCTCTTTACCATGTTTTGGTAAAGGATGTTGAAATATATCTAATGATTGATTAGCATTTTGATTTTGATTTTGGGGAATGTTCTTTTGAGCATTATTAGGAGCATTTTGTTTAGGTTGGAAGGCTTGCACCTCCATCTCATTATTATCAATCAGATCTTGTATTTTATGTTTTAACCTTTTACAAGAGTTGGTAGAGTGTCCAGGCCCTCTATGGAAATCACGGTGTAAATCGGCTCTGTATCCGGGTATGGTTGGATTAGGTTCCCGGATATTAGGTAATTGAATCAAACCTCTTTCGAGTAATTGGGGTAGAATAGTTGATAATGGTTGATTCAATCTAGTAAACTCTCGAGGAGGTTTATCAGGAGGTTTCAATATAAATTTTTTTGTTGTCTTCGTTGTATTGATATTAGCAACATTTCTATTGTCAGTGACTCCGTCACCTACAACTTGTTTGTTTTTATATTGATTTCTCGGATGTTTTCTCATCATCTTTCTTCCTAAGCTGGCCTCTCCTAATGAGAGCATCTTCTACTCTTCGAGCTAAGTCTATAGCCTGATCGAAGGTAGTTAAGGTAGAAGTTGATAACTCATAAGATATTTGTTCTTGCAAATTATTAATAAAAATGTCCAACATTTCCCTATAAGGTAGCACAAAGTGCAGTTTTCCTGTCAAGCTGCCTCCATCTAGCTAAGAAATCAGCAAAACATTCATCTTTGTCTTGTTTTAAGTTGTACAAATCTTTAATGGTTACATGCCTTTCGATATAGGCACTAAATTGATGCACAAAAGATTCAGCGGTCTCTTCAAAATTTCTCAAAGAATGAGTGGGCAATTGGTAGTACCACTCTAATGCCATTCCTCCTAAACTTTTTGGGAACATTTTTAGTAATAACAAGTCATCATGTGATATATCATGACATGCTATCCTAAACATGCGAAGATGCTCTATGGGATCTTCGGTTCCTTTATATATAGGCAGGACGGGCATGGGAAAGTGTTTAGGGTATGGTTGTGCTACAACTATAGGATCTAGAGGTTGACTACACATCTCTCGATAATTGTACGAGGGACGGTAGGGATCTATCCGGTCCATGCGGGAAGCTAACTGTTTCACCATGGCTTCCAGATTACTGGTTTGCCCACCATATTGGTTCGGTAGGGCATTAATATGGGATTGGTGAGCATATGATGGAGGGACATGAAGATTAGATGCTATATTGCTATTGTGTAAATTGTTGGTAGGAAGGGTGTTATGAAGAAGTTTTGAAGTTGTATTATGTTGTATCCCAGATTGTTGAAAATTGGTGTTTGGCTTCATTTTAGGTTTTTGTCGATTTGAAGCATATTGATCAATAGTTTGGCGAAATAAAGCAGTGAATGAAGGTCTCTTTTGTGTGGGAATGATTTTAGGCTCAATAACGAGGTTCCTTAGGAGGTTGGGTAACTCTGTTGTTTTTGCATGTTCTGAATTATAGTGGCCATATCCATATTGGATGGTCCAGCTTTATCACTTTCTTGATCAACGAAGGACAAGGGATTAGTGTGCATGTTAAATCCTTCTTCTAGGATTGCTTGAGTGTCACTAATTTGTCCCCTATCAATACGAAATGCCATATTAAGAGCACAAATATTATTATTGAAGAATTTCCAGAAATGATCTATGTTATCAAAAGTAACGAGTTCCATGCTGGAGCCATTCTAGGGGATGAGGATCCTTCCTCTCTAACATTTTCTTGTTGTTCATTTTCTTCAGCCAGCTCATCTTCTGGTTGTTCTAGAGTTTCTTCTTCCGGAATTGGATCCTCAGGAAGGGCATTTAATTTTTTTGTTTTCTTTCCTAACCAATCTTCTTCTTCTTCTTCTTCAGTTTGTTTACCATTCCTAAGTCTAGTCATTGTGCTTAAACTTAGATTTCAGCAAATATATATATATATATATATATATATATATATATATATATGCAACAAGCTTAAGAGGTATATATTTTAATTATATACCTACTATAGTATTTAAAATAAAATGTTTTGGTTTTTGTTATGTTTTTGGTTTTTCTTGTTTTTTATAACAATATTATAAAGATAACAAACAACACACAAAATGCAAGAAATAATAATAATGAAAGCAATGATCTAGTTTTCTATAAACAATTTATAAATATCATTAATGGGCTCAAGTTCTTCAGGAGTCATGAAATGTTCTTCTTCAAATTGAAAATTGTTTTTCAAGAAGTCAACAAAGTGTGCTATGGTGATATTATCTGTTTCAGATTATGTTTTGTAGAAGTAAAGCTCGTGGCAATACTCTCGATATAACACAGCTCTAGGAACTCTATTCCATATTTTCCTATCTGCAAGATCAGCTTCTTGATCTTCTATACGACCTAGGAATTGATGCACTATGGCTGCATTCTCGAGGAATTCCTCAAAGGTATACAATTCTGAAGACACAAGGGCTCTCCTATCAGCTAACCACCTATGGCAAGCTCTCTAAAGTTCATGATAAAAAATGAGTTGATGAGGATCCAGGATTCTATCTAGGACAAGCCTCTTGATTTGTTTAAGCTCTGTTGACCTAGATGAAATGATACCTAGTCTCCTATCAAGTTCGTCCCACAAAAGTTGGTTTCTATCTGTTTCAGGCACACTAAGCACAGAATTGATTTCTATGGCTGCTAATTGGTTTTCAACATTTATAGTAACTGCTAGTCTTTTCTTAGGAGCTACCATCTAAACATGATATGCAACTTAGTAGTTTTCTAATGATTTTAAATGCATCTATGTTTTTTTTGTTTTTGTTTTCAAAAGGTTTTAGTTTCACGTCGGGTTCACCAAAATGTATCGTTCCAAATTTTCCGCACCCTTACCTTCAGGCTAAAGGATCCACGCCCGAAAGGGGGATGCGGGAAGGATGGGACAATACCTCGAACTGAGAGGCCCTTTGAAGGTCCCGCCTCTCGGGGGAGGTGTATTAAGGTGATTTTTTGATGGATGGTGGGTTCACCAGGAAACTTTTGAATGGCAGTTTCCACGCCTAGGTTGGGAATGTGTTTGATGTGTTCAATTTTATCTTTAATCATTCAAATCCTAGGTTTGGCCAAATGAATCTAAACTGTTCTATATGAAATGCAGATTTAAATGAATACAGAAAATAGATTTAAATAGAGAATACATAGAGAATAAGCTAGATTAGAAAAGTCATATCTGATCCGGATGTCTGATGGAGGTTCTAATTTTTGAAGCAGTCAAGATCGCCTCTGATATGACAGGATCATCTGCGATCAGACAAGATCATCTGAGATCTGACGAATTCGTCAGAGACCTGCAATCAGAGAAATAGATACAAAATACAGAAAATGCAACTATTCCAACAGAGGGCAATGATGTAGAATGACAACAATAATATTAAACTGATAATTATAAACAAAAATATGAGTGCATTACAATGATTTAATGACAAATTATGATTTTATTATGCATTAAAACTATATGGGTGAACTCCAGGATGCAAAATAGTAATAAGTCTAACTAATGCAAAGCAAAACAGTAGATAGTGGAGAAAGAATGCAAACTCAGGGCACTGATTGCCCCCAATGTTGACTGTAGTCGAAATCGTCTCGAATTGGTGCGAGATCGTCCGAGATTGTACAGGATCGTCTGCGACGATCTGAGCTTGCTCCGGCTGAAGAATGACAAAGTTCCTGCAAGAAAATTTGAAAAGGGACAAAGGCAAACAGTAGTCTAAGACATTCTAATGCATGTAAAACTCGAAGTACAAAAAAATTCAGCCAGGGGAATGTCAAGGGGAGGGCCTAAGATTAAATAGGCATAGGAAGGAGGTTGGGAGGTTGGAGATCATCCCAATTTGGGAGATCTCCAATGGGGAAAGTCTCTAACCGCGTAGACACGCTTTTGCCCAGGTTAGAGACGCCGTTGAAACAGAAGCTAATTATGAAAAATCAGTTTTGGGACGAAATCGTCTGGACGTTCTAGTCCAGACGAAATCGTCCGATCTGAGGCGATATCGTCTGATCGGCGACGATATCGTCCAACGGTCACAACAAATCCTAAAAATGGCACAAAAAATGAGGAAAGCGGTTAAAATGCGGTTCGAGGTTGAAAATTTGAATTTGAATTATTACTAAGGTAATTTTAATTATTGCTAAGGTTTATTGTGCCAATTTTAGGGTGCTACACAACCACTACATGGGAAGATAAAGGACCTACGACCATCATATAACAAGAAAAATAAAAGGAAAATATCTATTCAAAGTCCCCTAGGCAAGTACACTAGCTAAAAATAAAAAAAATTAGAAACCAAAAGAGGTATTCGTGAGATAAATAAAGGAAAGGAAAGGGATGAGTTCCAAAAAGAGGCTAAAAAATATCTTAAATATCCAAAAAAAGTGAGCATGGTAGATACTCTACCCATGCCTGGACAAAGAGATATTCTTTAAGAGGCTCTCGTGGAACAAGAAAGAAGCTATGGCAAGAATGGATAGTCTAGGTCAATCCAATCCACTCTAATAGAGTGATAGAATATGATAGTAAAAGATCCTTAAAACATGCAGTTCAACATGAAAAATATTCTAAATGCTCTAATACCTAAAATATTGAAACCAATACCATTTTATATGACTCTAAAAATCAAGAACTATTTATCGAGGAGTTGCATAGTAAATTTAGGGGTTGTTGTAATAGTAATACCTAAGGCTATTTGTGAAGAAATGGGTTTTCCCTACACAAGGACCACCAAGAATGCAATCTAGAAGGATGAAATTTAAGTGAATGCTATGAGAGTTTTAAAATATTTCATCATGACTATGGAAAAACATCTTGATTTAGTAGTATTCTAGGAAGTTATAGTTGTTGATCTTTCCTTGTATTTTTACATGTTGTTGTCAAAAGCATGGATACATAAGTTGTCTAGGTATAGATACATGATGATGGTTTATACCCATATGAAGGTACCTCATGATAAGAAGATGATTAATACTGAAAATGAGCCTATATGTAACTAGATACTACATAAGTTGGATGAAAAAGATATGGTAACTTTGAATCAATTTCGCGAATTTGTAGAAGATGAACTCATGAAAGGTGATTAGGTATCTAAAATTAGTATGATCATAAATGTACTTTAGGATGACACAAAATTAGAAGTGAGCTTTGAATAAACTAAAGAAATTACTTGATATTTGAAGAACCAACTAGTACCCCAGCTCTAACTAGTCAATAGGTACATGGATCTTAAGGAATATGGACCATGTATTTCAATGGTGCTAGAACTAGAAATGGGGCTTGACCTCTAAGGTGGGTCAACTAATTTTGACTATAGGTTGTTGTCCAACTACACCAATATTAAGTTAGAATATGAAGTATTGTAAATTGGCCTAAGAAGGGCTCAAAAGATGAGGATCAAAATTCTCAAGGTATTTGACAATTCAAAGCTAGTCATCAATCAGGTTTGTTTCATAATGTGCCACTAAATATAAAAACATGAAGTCGTAAAGCACAAGGTCTGGGATTTATTGAAAAACTTCAATATTTATGAAATCAAAGCAAATACTTGGGAGTTGAACACAAAGACAAATGAATTGGCATCCATGGAAGTAAGGTTTGACCCCACCATTGAAATTTAGGATAAAACAAAGGAAGTTGACGTGGTTTTTAGATTAGTCATCCTCAATAAATTTGACCATTGACAAATTTTCAATAACGATAAGCAAATTATTGAATTCCTCATCAAAGAAGCCCAACATGTTAAAACAAGAATAAATATAGGAATAATAGAAAGGATAGAATAATTTAGTTGAAAACAAACCAATTCTAAAGGTGCTAATCATGTTGGAGAGTTTACACAATTCAAATGATAATGTAAAAAATCCCAACATCAAAGTAAAGGTATCGCCTATCAAAATAGTCAAAGAGAAAAATTTGCTACTAGGCAAGGAGTTTGTTGAAGAAGAAATATGCTTATTCAAGGAGTTGTGTGGGAAGTACGAAGACATCATTTCTTAGTTCTATGAGGATTTAAAGGTATTTGACATAAGCATTATAGATCATACTATCGAATTGGAGTATGATGCAAAGATTTCTAAGCAAATATGGAGGTGTATGAATCCTAAAATTAAAGTAGTTTTGAAAGGATATTCTAAAAATCTTTTAGGACCAAATCATCTCCCAATCAAGCACTCCACTTAGGTAGCTAACTAGGTACTAGTTTTAAATAAAAATGATGTTATTAATGTTAGCATAAATTTTAGGAATCTGAATAGGCCATCATTAAAAGCCCTTTATCCTCTACATGACATAGATCAAATATTATAAACGGTGGAAGTATCATATATGTTATAACTTTTGGATGGTTTCTTAGAGTACAAGAAAATATGGGTCAAGGATAATGATATAAAAAAACAACCTTTACCACCAAATGGAGGACCTATACATACCAAAAAATTCCTTTTGGGTTGTCAAATATCGGAGCCACCTTGTAAGAACCATGGACATTATATTCATAGGTCTAACAAGTGATATATACTTATATACCTTGATGATTTAACTATATTTTCAAAATAAATAAGTAAGCATGTTGAACACTTACAATTCATATTTCAAAGGTGTAGGAAGTATGGTATCTCATTTAACCCTAAAAAGGATATTTTCATGGTAGAAGAAGTAAACATTTTAGGGCATATGGTGTCTAAATATGGTTTGACCATAGATGTTTATAGTCTAAAGGAAATCCAATAGCTCCCTTAACCTGTGTTTTTCAAAGAAATCTGATCCTTTCTAGGTCAATTCCCATTTGTATCCAAGTTCATAACTAATTTTGCACAACTAGTCAAGCCAATCACTAGTATGCTGAAAAAAGATGCAACCCTAATATAGACTGAATAAGGTAAAAAGACCTTATAGGATATAAAGGACACAATTACCAAAGCCTTAGCTCTCATCAATATTAATTTCTCCAAAGAATTCAGGCTTTAGATATTGAATATATATGAGATCATTATTGTAGTATTGACTCAAAAGAATGATAAAGATGAGGAGCATCTAATTTCCTTCACGATCCAAGTCCTCCATAACTACAAAGAAAGGTACACATTTATAAAAAAAAATGTATTTTTCATAAAGCTTTGAGTACATTATATACTACTTATCCCAAATTAAAATTACCATCCTCCTAGTCCATATCACTATCCAATCTATTGTGTTGCATGGTGAACTAGGGAAAACATGAGTAGGATGGATAAACAAGATCCAAAAGTTTAACATAGAAATAAATATTAATAATATTATAAAGGGTAGATATCTATTTGAAAACCTTACTATGTTAGCCCGAAGAGATCAAGTAGCATTGGACAAAGAGATAGGGCCAAATTATCAATTAGGTTGGATGAGATGCATAATGATATATATGATATCTATACAAGTTCCAAAAGGAATACCAAAGGAAAGGGATTAGTTTAGACAAAAAGTAATGCATTATGTATGGCTTGATAATGCAGTTTTTTATAAGGGTATAGTGGATTTTTGTTGAGATGTGTTGAAGAGGAAATGACATAATCCCTAATCAAGGAATATCATCATGAAGGAGGGAATTATTCTACACAAATCATAACACATAAAATATTTAGGGAGGGATATTATTGGTGCACCATATTTTCTAACTACTTCCAATGGATCAAATGATGCAAAGCCTATTGTGCCTTCATGGGAAGAATAAAAACACCAATGCCCTTGAAACCCATCAGTGTCCCCTTCCAATAGTGGGACCTATATTTCATTAGGAATATCAACCCCTTTTATAGTGTAGGACATGGATGGATTTCAATTGCAACCAACTATTTCACAAAATGGGTTAAAGTGGTGCTAGTCAAATCAGTAAAGTAAAAAAATCATAATCTAACTTTTGGAGGATATTAACAATAGATTTGTAGGTCCATCCATAATAGTCACTAATAATACCATCACCTTCATATGCTTCAATATGATGATGTTCGCATCGGAGTATGATATTGTGCTAAGGATGCCCTCCAATTACTATCTTCAAGGTAATGGTCTAGTAGAATTATTGAGGATTTAAAATAATATTATAGTAAAATTATAGAGGGACTGACATACTAAGCTAAGAAGAGCACAATGGATAGACTGAAACCCAAGGCCTTTATAGGATCATCTCCTTATAAGCTAGATTTTAAAAAAGTTATACTACCATTCAACCTAAAACTCCCATCTCCTTATAAGCTAGATTTTAAAAAACTTATACTACCATTCAACCTAAAACTCCCTTCTCTCCAAATGTCCTAATGAGTGAAGTTTGAAGATAATGATATCAATCTTATGCAAGTTGAATGCCCTATTAGTTGAGAGAGAGAGAGAGAGACATCCATAATAAACACCAACATTTACCTTGAAATTCCTTTATCGGGAGAGAGAGAGAGAGAGAGAGAGAGAGAGAGAGAGAGAGAGAGAGAGAGAGAGAGAGAGAGATCCATAATAAACACAAATATTTACCTTGAAATTCCTTTATCAGGAAAAGCAACAAAAAACTTAGAGTTCCACATTTTACTTTTGTATATTATTGCAACAAAGTAGTTTACAATACAATATATAGGTATTCCACAATATCAAACAACCCTAAAGCATTGAGTGGTATTATAATACAATAGGTATAAAACCATGGGCTAAAACCACTTATACCCAATAATTAAGGAGCCCAAAAATAACCCCCATCAAAATCATTTTTACAACATTGATTTTTTTGCACATATCCACTTGTCAACCCATTCATTATGGTAACTACATAAAATACTAATAGGTTGGTAGAACCCTAATCTAGGGATCCCTTCCTTAACGGATGGTTTGTCCTTGCATCCCAAACTACATGACCATTTATCTCTCTTTGAACCATTATCTATGCTTCTCAAGGCTAAAAATGAACAATTTTACCAAGGGACAATACTAGTAGTGATTCTTAAAGTAGAAAAATTGCTCCTTTATACAATTTGGAAACAATAAATCCTAGAGGAGTGCTTGCATTCTTAGCTAGGCAATTCACTTGTTTTTGACTTGAAAATCATTTTTCCCAATAACCCTTCACCAAGAAAATTGCTAGATCCATTAAGTGATTCACTCCTCCCCAGTATAGGTGATCCATTTGAGTTAGCCCTTAAGAATTTTTTGGTCAAGTCCATTAACTAGTGATTCACTCATCTGATCTATGAAATTGCTCCATCTTAAAAAAATCTATCCAAATTAAAAAAATATTCAAAGTTCCTTATATACTAACCAATTGCTCCACAAATAGATTAAATCACTCGTCTTCTTTGGACTTTGCAAAAATATTTCCTCTAACAAAAATCACCTATTGCTCATCTCTTTGACATTGGCACTATATTCACTTCACGAGTCCATCCATGTTTGAGGCCAATCTTGTTTACCCACCAACCACCATCATTGCCTCTCTAGTATCAAGCCCAACAACTCAAATCAAGACTAAAGTTCTTAAGGTAGAGTCATATAAATAAAAATTAAAGAAGAATCAAAGAAAGAATCCCACTCCACCTAGAAGACTAAAGGTAATTTTTGATGAAACCTATAAAAGGGTGGAGAAAGGAAAATTTAAACATTCTCCTATGGAGATAAGGTAGGAAATGTTGGAACTATGTTGAATAATTTCCATGTTATTTAGGTGGGATTAACTCTAAGAGGAATAAACACTTTACTCCTATACTCACTGAGATTTAGGGTCAGAACGGGCCTCAAGTGGGGTTATGGGGGCGATAGCCCCTATTCGGGGGTCTAGGGGCGGTAGCTCCTAAGATTTTTTTAGGAGGGGTTTAAGCTCTTTTTTAGACCCATATGAGCAGTGTTGGGTTAATGTATAGCCAACCTATGGATTTTCACCCATGGTATTGTAATTCCCCTTCTTGTGTTGTTAGTATATAAAACAACACTTGAATGAGGGTTTAGTGTGTGTGTGAAATGCACAAGCAATGTAATCGCAAGTGAAACATGGATAAGGATATTATTGTATTGGAGACGATCAAGTTTATACAAAAAAGAAATATTCTTGTTGGGTTTTTTCTCGAAAGGGTTTCCTAGGATAAATTCTTGTGTAATGTGTTTCGTCTTCTTTGTTTTTCCTTTGACTTTTCATGTACTGTTTTTCTAGATTTTGTTTATCAAGGTATTATTTCTCTTCATTTGATATCAGAGCTAGGTTTTAGCTTTGTTCGAGGGGTAAGGATTTCAACACTGGAATACATTAATTCTTGAGTGGGAACAATGCACGAAAATCTGGACAAAGAAAATATTATGGGAAGCACATGGGTAGAGATCAAAAAATTTAATGGACAAAAAATTAAGCTGTGGAAACTCAAGATGGAGGATCTATTGGTGGATAGAAATTAGTGGGTTGCTATATTGGGAGTAAAATCAACATGATTAATAGTGGCTAAATATTTATAGGAAGGAAAGGAGCTCTATCAGATTATGCTTATCTGATTCACTATTGCTGAATGTATCGACAAAGACCAAGATAAAGTTGTTATGGGAAAAGCTAGGAGAGTTGTATCAAACAAAGTCGCTTGTAAAACTCTTTCTTTGAAATAAGTTCTATTCGCTTCAGATGAATGATGGTGACTCTGTGGCTAAACATTTGAACACTTTTAACATTGTGGTAAGTCAATTAAACTCTATATATGTAAAAATGAATGAAAAAGAAAAGTGTATTACTTTACTTTGTTCATTACCTGATTCTTGGAATAGCCTAGTTATGGCTATCACCAATACTACATCTACATTGAAAGTAGAAGATATAGTAGGAACATTGCTATATAAGGAAATGAGACAAAAATATTTTGAGTATTATCATCAAAAGGATGCCTTGGTTGTGAGAGGTCATTCTCAAGAAAGAAGCAAAAAGAAAATATAAGAAAGGAAATCAAAATCTAGGGGAAAATATTTTGTTCCAAATAAAACTAAATTTTGGAAGTGTGGTAAAATAGGGCATTATAAAAGATATTGCAAGTCTAAAAATATTTATAATAGTCTACAAAAACAAAGGCCAAAAATGAAGATTCAAGGGACCTATTCATAGCTGCAGCATGCTCAAGCGAACATCATAACTCATGGTTGATTGACTCAGGTGTTTCTTTTCATATGAATCCTCATAGGAAGAGGTTTTGTGAATATGAAAAGATAAATGGAGCTGAAGTCTTCTTGGGAGACAATTCAACACAAAATAATAGGTCAAGGAAGAGTCAAGTTGAGGTTAAAATATGGAATAATTAAAACCCTTCTTGGTGTGTTGCATATTTTGAGTTTGGAAAGAAATTTAATATTTTTTAGTAATATGAATGATGCAAGTGTGACTATGATATTTTGTTAAGGAAAACTATAAATTGGTTCATGGATGCTTAGTGTTGACAAGGGGAGTTCATAGAAGAACTTTGTTCAAACTTGAGGCTAGCATTATAAATATTGATTGCAATAACTCTTCAATTGTAGAGGAAATTAATATGGTATAAAAACTCCAAGTGTTAATATAGAAAATTCAATGGTGTGGTATCAATGCATGGGAAACAATGGTGAGAAAGGACTTCAAGCATTAAAAATTAAAGGTATGGTTGAAAGAATTTCTAATTGCCCATTAAATTTTTATTTTTGTGAGCACTGTGTCTTTGGAAAGCAAACCTAAGTCAAGTTTCCTAGTATTGCTACAATATTTAAAGGAATTATATATCTAGTTCATAGTGATGTGTTTGGACCTACAAAAGTACCATAATTAGGTAAATCTATCTATTTTTGATACATTTATAGATGAATTTTCAAGAAAGACTTGGGTATATTTTTTACGGTATAAATATGATGTTTTCAAAAAATTTAAAGAGTTCAAGGCTCTTGTAGAAAATAAAACAAAGAAAAAGATAAAGGTTTTGAGAAGTGACTAAGTATTTCTCTAATGCAGTTTTGCAAGGATCATGAAATAGAAAGGTAGAGAACAAATCCATATAATCCATAATAAAATGGAGTTGCAGAATGGATGGAAAGAACATTGATGGAAAATGCCAAAAGTATTCTAAGTGATGTAGGGTTAGAAAAGAAATTTTGAGAAAAAGTCGTATTAACTGCTTGTTACCTCATCAATAGATCTCCTACCTCAGCTTTGGTGGAAAAAACTCCATAAGAAGTGTGGACTAGTAAGAAACCCTCTCTCAATCATATTAGGGTTTTTGGTTGTGAAGCTCATATGTATGTCCCAAAAGAGAAAATGACTAAGTTAGACTATAAATATAAAAAATGCATATTTGTACGTTATAGTATTGATGTTAAAGGATATGAGTTATAGAACTTAGAAACATAAAATATTGCTTACAGGTATAATGTGATATTTAGAGAAACAAAAGGAGTTCTATAATAGAAAATGCAACCAAGCAAAGAACTTAAAATAGTTTAGGTAAAATTGGAACATGAGGAAGAAGCTATGGTAGAACTTGATGCTACAGAAGAATATGAATTACAAAGAGAGTCTAAAGAGGAATATTCAGAGGAATAAGGTGAGGAGGAAGCTAAATATGTAGAATCTAGAAATCCAATTTTGAGGATATCAAATTGAGTGAGAATACTCCCAAAAAATTATAGCCCTTTAAATTTTTTATTCTACATTTAATTTATCAATTACCGATGAAGAACCTAAGACTATGAAGGAGGCACTTCAATAAATTGAGAATAAGTCTTGAAAAATGGCTATGGAGGAATAAATGGAGTCCTTGGATAAAAATAAGACATGGGATTTGGTGAAACTACCCTTGGAAGAAAACTTGTTGGTTGTAAGGTTATTCAATAAAAAGTACAATATAGAAGGAAAGTTGGAGAAGTACAAAGCTTGCCTGGTAGCAAAATGATTTTCTCAAGTTGAGGTATTTGAATTTGGTGTGATTTTTTCACCTGGCTAAACTAACATCAATAAGAGTTTTGTTGGTTATTTTTGCTGCTTTTGATTTTGAAATAGAATAGATGGATGTAAATATAACTTTTTTGATGAGTGTCGTTAATGTCATCATCTAATTTCAATGTTTGTCAAATATAGGGTGGTGTCCAAGGCTATATAAGATAGAGGATTTTGGGAGTTCTACAGCTAAAAAATTAGGGCACATGCTTATTTTATGGAACATAGGTTCATAAAGGTCTTTCAAGGATCACACTATCACTAATTTTCATAATTGAAACTACTTAAGTTGCAGAATTTGAAACTACTTAAGTTGCATAATTGAAATATGCTAAAAATGAGACTAGATTAATTTTGCTAAATAAAAATAAAATGGAATAGAAATTTTGAATTGAAATCACTAAGTTTAATAATTGCTAAAATTGAAACTGCTAAAAATAAATGACTAAAACAAAATAAGTTGCTGAAAATTTGTAAATACTTGTTGTAGCTAGAATTGCGAGAAATGGAAATGATAAGTGAAAACATAAACATAGGTTAGCTAGTTTTAAATCCACTCTCACACATGAAACTTGAAAAACAAGGAAAAACAGGGCAAAAATAGGACAAATTTTATTTACAACAATTTGATAAGAAATTGACAACAATTTAGCAAAAACTACACAAACCATATAAACTTGTAAAAACCTACAAATAACTCCTTCCACCAACCCTATGTGGGTCCTTGATCCCTGTTTTAGCATAATTTTTTAACACTTCAAGCCTAAGTTATAATAACTCATTCAATCATAAATCAACACATCTAACAATACTACACTTTTATTACTAATTCTGCTATTACAGTTTGCTACAAAATTATAGTCTTCAACTTTCTAACCTTTTTCTAATATTTGACTAATTTCTAACACAAATGAGTGGACTTATTTATACTAATTTCCACCTCCCTATTCTACGTGAGATAAATACAAAATCACTAATTTGTTGTTCACTCCTGATTTGTTGTTTTGTTACAACTGACTTAGTCCTGATTTAGGATAGAATCCAGTTGTGCGCTTATCCTTGCTTCCAATTTGATGATAAATCAACCAAAAATAGGTGGAGTATCATTGGTCACACCTATACACATGCCAAATTGTTTATTCCTTGAGTATTGTGTCAAAAATTTGTTCTTCTATTAATTTTGCTTATTATTATGGAGTAACTCCAAAATATCAGGTCGTACACTTGTCACTTTCGTTTGTTGCTAATTCCATCATGTGGGGATACTTAAAAGTGCATGGTAGGCCCCTCATTATTGCCTTTGGTGTTCTTCAACCAGTTTCATCTATTCCTTTGACATTAACCTTGTTCTCCTATTATGTTGCAGGTGGTTGTCCATATTTGTTGAAGTTGCACCTGCATTTGCTACTGCTTATCATGCCATGTTTTACTTCAATGTGGTTGTTTTGGTACCATATCATCCTAAAAACTCTTTTTAGGTGGGAAAATAATTCAAAATAGCTTAGCCAATCAAAGTTACAAAACCTTTATTTACTAGTGATTTTTACTATGTTGTTTTATGGCTAAAATCATGCAAAAATAGGATAGAAAGTGCAAAAAATAGTCAAAATAGTGGCATATTATCTCTTAACACTTAATCATGCAAACATCAAAATAATTCAATCTAATAAAATATTTTACATAAAAATATTTTAATTATTAAAATGTGGTAGTTTCTCATGTCCAAAATGATGCAAAAATGAGGCATTATTTGGCCTTATCATTCCCTCAATTTATCTTGATGCATGTCCTCATGTATTTTGTTAGTCTATAGAGGCATTGAGGTCTAATTCCATGTAATAATTTCCCAAAAAATGGTATTATCTAGAATAGAATCCTCTGTTTTTCGTTATCTTTGTCAACCATCTCTGAAATTGTTGTGTAGGCTTAGGGTTAGAGTCAAAATAGAAAGGTACAAGTGTTATAATAGTGGGTGGCCTAAACCGTAGGCCTATCCACTGATGTTTCAGCTCCAAAATAACATCCATAAATGCATCTACCCTTCTTCATGACCATAGCAGGTTTGTTGGTGACATGGGTTCCCTCTTTCTCAAAGACATGGGTATTTCATCCCACCTAATTTTACATGCTACTAAAGAGTTGTTAAATATGTCTATGCAAAATTGCTAAAAATAGGCCATACTCTCTGATATTTGGCTTGTTCATCAAGTAAAAATGTTGGCTTGTTAGTGCTTTAGGTTTGGTCTAGATATGTCTTAGCAAAATACCAAGCCCTACTTCAACAACCTTATTCTACTTCTTTTCCTTATCCCAAAAAAATTGATTTTGCAATGTGGACATACAAGATCTAAGTTGGATATCACTTGTATATATGTGAGGTATAAATTGTACATCCTTTGGAAATACAAATTTGTGTAAATAGAATTTGCACAACAAATTATTTTGCTCCTCAAGGCTCTGTAGGTATGCATCAAGAAAATCTTCACCAGAAGATAAATCATATGATAAAATAGAAAAAAATTCACAAAACTTGCCACCTGAGAAATATCTCTTTGAGGAATAAATTGTATAATCTGGCAGGCCTTTTGCACTGCACCAAGTGTTATGCAATCAAACACAAGTATTTCACCTTGTCCTGTAATTTTTGCAGTCTGTTTCTTGCTCTATTCTTCCAATGGCTTCATTGTTGTAGAACGTAATTCAAACACCTAGTAGTGAGCTAACCAACCTACTATAGTATCATTATGTGTTGTTAATGAAAACGTGTTTGGTTGATGCACTATCTTAAGTCAACCCAACTTCTTCTTAGAGGAGGAGGTGAAGTTGGTTTTATATAAGTCTTAGCCTCTTTCTCCCTTGTCTTAGCAGGTTTATTAGTTTCTACAGTTCTTCCTGCAGACCTATTTGTGCAGCCAAATTCATTTTCCTCTATAGGTGATGTATTGACTATTTCAACATGTGTCCCAATTGTTTTATAATTGGAAGGTTTTGGTTGTGCAAATTTTATTGCCTAAGCAGACATCTTAGTGCCCTTAATTTTAAATCTTATCCTCTTGGTCTTAGATTTTGCTGCAAGGCTACATTCAACTCTTCTCTTTCTTTGTGCCTTAGATTTGGTAGCTGGTGGACCATGGGAGGATGTTGGGACTTCTTTTGGATCAGGAGTAATCCTATCATCAAAATTTGCTCTATAAGTATCTACTCCACTAGCAACAACCCCCTCTTCTTGTTATGGCTCCTATTCAATAAGAACCTATTCATTCCAAAGTTTAAAGAACCTATTGAAAGTCTACAAATTATCCTTGAAATGATGCCTGTAAATTAATTCTATAAGGCCATGGTGTTTTACATACCCCTGGCCTCACTGGTATATTTTAGCCATGTTATGCAATTCCTAATGCAAATATAAGGGGATATTCACTCTAACCTCTAGGCATTGTAAACTGTGTCTAAGGTGAGTGAGAATTCTCATGTGATGGCTAGAAAAAATAGTGAATTACCCTTCATTGGTTAAGTACCTAATGAACCCAAGTGTTGTAGGTGAGTTGAAGAGGATAGGGCAATCATCCAAGGGAGGTCCCAGGTTCAAATCTCCACCCTACAAAAAATATGAATTGGGTATCCAAAATCCAATTGATAATGTTGGTGTGGGCAGGGTCGGGTGCGACTCTCAGGTGATTTTGACGGTGTAGAACCCCCTGTTCATGGTCTCTCATACCAAGATGACCCAACAAGGGGTTTTTATATTAAAAAAAAAGTACCTAATGATCCATATTACTACTTCATCCCATGGTGCTTGTAAAATAACCCTTTTCACTCCTTTGCAGATGTTATTATTTATTTGCATCCTAGGTTTCATATCTCCCTCTACTAAAAAAGCCCTAACTACCTTAAGGGTATTGTATTAAATGTTCTAGTTATCTCTACTCCCTAAAGTGGCAATTTAGTAATTTGAATCAGTATTGAGGGAGTTACCTCAATATGCATGCCATTTATGGTAGCTCTATTGTTACGAAGAGTGCAGGAAAATTTTGTTGCTAATCCTTCAAAATAACCATCGAATTTATCTAGAAATGGCATCAACCCAACTTGTTGAAAAACTTGCACCACTTTAGGGTAGCACTGGAGTTCATATATGGTGTCTAGTTTAGCTTTCTTCTTCTATCCCATGCTATATAAAAATGGTTCACCAACATTTACTTGGTTTCATTCTATAACTCTTTGCAACTCTATTTATTTTTTTTGGTAATTTTGTTGCACTTCGATGATTTTCTAAAAGTTTCTTCTTGCAGTGTGGTCTAATTTTATTTTATAGCTTGTGTTTGATTCCAATAGATTTTTTCCTCTACTGATCTAATTATTATAACACCATGCAATAATGGCTTCAAAATGTAGTGATCAGCTCCAGAATATAGCACAAAGTATGCTATGATTTTGCATGCATCAATGGGACCTATGGCATGCGCTTATTCGACTCTTCACAAAAATTCAATTTTTGTCATGAAATAAAGGTGATAGGTCAAAATATCTCTGGATTACCATGTTACTCCATGCAAAATTAAAAAATTATTAGTTTGAATTGGATAATTTGATTTGCATGGGGGTGTTATTTTTCAAGAAATTAGGTGCCATCCTCCTTGATCCACATGACCACTTGTTTCGAAGCACCACAGTCACGTGGCTATAGAATGATCATGATAACAAGGTACAATGATGCTTTGAAATATGCATGGTGATATCATATTGATAGTTGGCATGTAATTTTTTTGAAGGTTAAACCTAAGGTCGCAAAGTCAATGTGGTCGCGTGAGGTGGCATCGCGTTGGAACTTTTTTTTTTAAATTTGCAATGCACACTTTGAACATTTTAAATTTTTGTGCAATCCCAATTTTCAAATTTATTGGGATACCTTCCAGAGCTCTAAACCTTCCACAGCTGTGACCTTCCAGAGCTTTGGTCATTTTGAAAAACTGTAAATTACCCAATTTTATGCTAGTAGATTGAAATTTTTATGCGATGAAGGGTAGGATAGGTTGTTTCTTGACATGTTAAACAAGGTGTTCCATTTGTTTTCCAAATTTACAAATAGTTTTTTCCAAATATCTAATTATCATACATTATATGTTAATGCTAACTATGACTAAAATGCAAGAAACACATACCTTACTCTTATGAAGGAATTTCACAATCAAGATTATTCCTCTTTTTGTTTTTTTTTCTTTTTTATTTTTATTTTCAAAATTTTCAAATCATTTTGAATCTATAATGGGAGAGAGAGTCTCTTCCATCATATGTAAATCCAACTATGCAATTTATTCTACAAACTCCTCCTTAGTTAATGGGTGATGGTATACCCAAAGGTGATGTCCATTTACCACTAACTTTCTCCTTGAATCATCAATGGGAGAGATACGAACCACTCCATTCCTGAACACTTCTTCGATCTGGTATGGTCCAAGCCACCTAGTTTACAATTTTCCAAGAAAATATTCGTAACGAGAATCGAACAATAAAGCCCAATCTCCTTGCTCAAATTTTCTTTATTGGATGTGACTATCATGCCACATCTTCCACTATTGTTGGATAACTTTCATTTGATGAAGTGCCTCTAATCAAAGTTCATCCAATGTGTTCAATTGCAGAATTCTATCCATCTATACCTACGATAATTCAATACCAATTTCCAAATATGTGCGAAGTGTTAGTAACTCAAATTCAATGGGAAAAATAGGTTTCTTACCATAGACCAATTTGTAAGGTGTGAAACCCGTGGTGGATTTCCATGTTGTATTGTATGCCCAAACAACTTCTAGTAATTTATTTAACCAATTTTTCCTATGTGAAGCTACTATTTTGGTTAAGATTCTTTCCAATTCCCTATTGGTGACTTCAACCTGACCATTCACTTGAGGGTGATAAGGTGATGATTTTCTATGTTTGATTTCATATAGTTTAGTAAAAGCTTCTATGACTTTTGATGCAAATTGGGGTCCATGATCTGTGGTAATAGATCATGGAGCTCCAAATCTTTGAAAATTTTAGGAATATAGAAAGTCAGTGACCTTCTCTTCATGAGCATGTTTGAAAGCATGCACCTCAACCCATTTGGTTACATAATCAGTACATACCAAGATATGTACCTTTCCTTGAGAAGGTGGGTCAATGGGTCCAACAAAATCTAACCCCCATTTTTCAAATGGTTCTAAAACCACTTGAGGTTGTAAAGGTATTTCATTTGTAGGTGTGGGTTTTCCCATTATTTGACATGGTATGTACTTTTTCACATCCTTGTGAAGAGATGGCCAATAATAGCCAATTCTCCAAAATTTTCTAATAGTACTTTTAATTGAATAATGTCCTCCTGAAGGTTCATCGTGACATGCATGGAGGATATCATACACTTCATATTTTTGAATACATCGACGTAATATATGGTCAGGTCCACATCTGAATAGTAGACCATTGATCCATTTAAAGGATGAGCTTTGCTTTATCAATTATTTCTTTTATTTTGAGGTAAAGTGAGAGGGGATTTTCCCTATTGCTAAATAGTTAGCAGTATCAACAAACCAAGGTGATGTTACTAATATAGCAAACAATTTTTCATCAGGAAAAGTATCCTCTACCAATTCTTCCTCTCCTATGTTGTTTAGTCTAGATAAGAAATCTGCTACTACATTAGCTTTTCCTAGTTTATTAACTATTGTGATATCAAATTCCTGCAATAGTAATAACCAACGAATTATTCTTGCACTAACCATAGGTTTGTTCATCAAGTATTTAATAGTTGAATGATTTGTATGGAAAAATACTTGATAACCAGTGATGTAGTGACAAAATTTATTGATAGCATATACTACCACTAGAAATTCCTTTTTGATGGTAGTATAGTTATTTTCTGCTCTAGTGAGGTTCTTGCTAATATTGTAAATGGAATAATGCTCCCCATTTTCTACCTACCCTAATGCTACTCCAATTGTAGTATTGGATGCATCAATTTGGATGTGAAATGGTAATTCCTAGTTTGGACCTCTCAACACAGGTGGAGTGATCAGTTTTTCTTTTAAAGCATCAAAATAATTTTGGCACTTTTCAATCCATTTAAACTCAGAATATTTTGTTAGCAATGCAAACATAGGGTTCACAATTGTACTAAAATTTTAAATAAAATGTCGATAAAAGCCAATATGTCCCAAAAAGCTCCTGACATCAGTTTGAGTCTATGGTGGAGGAAGGTTCTTAATGATTTCTACTTTCTTAGGATCTACCTTAATTCCTTCAAATGAGATATGATGGCCAAGGATAATTCCTTCTTCCATCATCATGAAGCACTTGTCAGGGTTTAGGGCCAAATGATAAGTTTCATAGTGGGTTAAAACTTTGTCAAGATGTTCTAAGGTGATGTCAAAGGCTTCCCCATAAACTATGAAGTCATCCATATAGATTTCTACACATTCAGTAGTTAAATAAAAAAAATGGCTAGAATAACTCATTGGAAAGTTGTTGGGGCATTACAAAGGCCAAAAGGTAAGACCCTATAAGAAAAGGTACCCCATGGACAAGTAAATATTATTTTCTCTTGGTCTTCAGGTGCAACTTGTATTTGGTTATATCCACTGAATCCATCAAGAAAACAAAAATATTTCTTTCTCGCAAGTGTGTCTAACACTTGATCAATAAATGGTAATGGAAAATGGTCCTTGTGTGTGACTTTATTTAACTCTCAGTAATCTACACACACTCTCATATTTCCATTTTTATTTGGCATAATAACCAATGGAGAAACCCATCGACTATCAAAAATTGGGTAAATGAATCCTACCTCTAAGAGTTTTTCAATTTGGTTACTAAGGAGTTAAGAGGATAATGATGTGGTAGAAGAGAGTGAAATATTTATGTCTCCTTGTTAATTATAATTCTTGATGGAATCATGTCTGATATGGGATAATGAAAGGATGATAGAAGATGATGATGCCATCCATGTGGCAATTTGAAGGGACTTTCTTGTAATGGAATGGGTGACATTTGTTTAGATGTTTGACCTTCATCATTCCATAATAGGTGATGAATAGTGATTGGTTCATCTTCAAGTCTTGATTCATGCATTGTATTAACCAAGATGGTTTCATCTTCAAATGCCTCTCTTTCATATGAATCTAACTCTTCTATATGTTCTTTCACTATTACAGTGGCTAGTGTCGAGATAGTTTCTTCGTGTTCTTCATCAGAATCAGGAAACCATAAGTGACCTAAAAAGTTACTCAAAGGTTTCATAGGAGGATATAAAGAAATATTCTTTGAATTGATCCCATTTGAAATGGTCATATCCCCCTACCTACAGTCAATGAAAGCAGCTATCGTAGCAAGCCAAGGCCTTCCTAAGATTATTGGATAACCATTCACAGAATTGCGAGGTTGTAATACCAAGAAGTTGACTGGATATTCCCATGAGGAAACTATCATAAGAATATCTTCTATGATTCCTTCTAGTTTAGCTATAGATCTATCAACCATTTCTAATATAGTAGATGTAGGATTCAAGTTATTCAATTGTAATATTTGCATCATATCCTTTGTCATAACATTAATGGCTACCCCAAGATCAATCAGAACATTGGATATCTACATTGATCCTATGGTTATTGTGACTATTGGACTTCCTAGATCACCATATTTTGGTGGAATAAGTTTTCTAGAAAGTAGGTCAACCAATTTTCCATCTACTTGTATGGTTTTGGGAAATGATTTCTTCTTCCTTCCTGATTTTTTAATGCAAAGGTCTTGAATGGTTTTATTGATTAATGGTATATCCTTAATAGCTTGTAATAAAGGAATTGAAATGTTTAAACATTTTAGTTCCTTTACTAAATTTGATTTTAAAGTGATTTTAGATTTTTCAAACCATTTAGGGTATGGTATCTTTTCAGATGAAGAAGGTAAATTTTCTTGAGGAATGTTTTCTTCTTTTTCTTCTCCTTTATCCAAAGTTGATTTTTGTGGTTTTGGGATAAAGGGTTCTTATTTTTCTTCATTGATTTTCATTTCTTCAATAATAGGTGGAGTAGGCTTAGGAAGTGTCTTTCCTGAGTGTAATTGGATATTACTATAGTCGATTACATTTATCATGGTAGTCTCATCAGATTTAGCCACATAGACAAGGGCTGCCTGTCTAGTATTATTAGGGTTGGCCATAGGTTGGATCGAAAGTGGAGGTTGCTTCACTTGTTGTTGTTGTTGTCTTCCTTGAGGAAAATTCTGAGCAGGACTAGGCAATAGATTTTGTGTTTGACCTTGGTATCTCCATTGTCCCTAGTATGGTTGATATTATTATCCCCAATTTTATCCATGAGATTGTGCTTGCATCCATGGTGGATTGTGTTGATTCCATTATGGATTCATCCACCCATATTGTGACCAATCTTGAGAAGATGTCCATGGAGGTTGACTCCAAGATTGTTGTGGTGGTTCTGAGTAACCCCATGGCATAGACCAAGGATTTTATCCCCAATTTGTGGGAAAATATGGGGCATTTTGATATTGTGAAAAATTTCCCCCTTGTCTTTTCCCAACAAAGTTGAGTTCTTCTGTTTGTGTTTCCAAGATATTTTTGAGTCCTGGAAGTAAATGACATTGGTCTATGATATGTCCTTTTGAACAAATGCTACAAATAGTAGATATAGAGGTTTTTTTTAAAGGATAATCTTGAAGAGCATGCTTGTTTCTGCATATTGGACAATAAATGGCTAGGGGTTTCGTAGATTTAGTTTTTGCATTCATTTCCCCTAACATAGTATTGAGATGTACAAGGATGTCAATTTTTAAATTGGAAAATTCTTCCATAAGCTCTTTCATATCACTACCATTATTACCCCTCTTTCATCTTCTTTGTCTTGTGCAGGAGTAATTTCTACATAATTCCAAAATCTCATCAATGTCAAGGGTACTCACATCTCCCTTGCCCATTAAATCTAACACTTCTCTAGAGTCATCTTGTAATCCTCTTAAGAATATGGCCTTGCATATTTCTGGTTCAACAGGCCCACATCTCTTTTGTACAAAAGCAAACCTATCCAAGTAATCCTCTAGATTTTCATCTTCTTCTTGTTTGATTCTGAATAATTCATCCTTCCTATTTTTCACTTGGTAGTATTCTTGGTACTTGTCCAAAAATACTTCCTCCATTTCTTCCCAGGTTTGGATTGATTCGGGTGCTAAACTCATAAACCAATGTAAAGTTGCGTCTTTGAGTGTGGAAGGGAATACTTTAAGTTTTTTGTTGTCATTTGTGTAATCGTATGTTTGGCATACAACCTTGAATTCAAATAAGAATTGATCAGGATATTTGGATGCACTTCCCCTAAATTTTGGTAGCATTGAAGGTGAAATTATTTTCATTGGAGAGTTTTGTGTGGGATTTAATCTAATAGGATATTCAAAAGTCTTGGCAGGAGTAGGATTGTCCCCTTGAGTGTGAGCATTGCTACCCCTATCTGGGTTCCCTTGTAAATCTACCATTATGTCTTCCCAACACCTAGTATAGATTCATTTAAACTACCTTGATGGTAAGGATATATCAGGAGTAGGTGAGGAGGTACTAGCAATTTGCTCCTCTTGTAATTCTCTCTCAAGAGATACACTTCCTGATGATGAGGATGGTGGTTCTCTTTCAACAATGTTAGGAATCTCAAATGTGGGTAATTCACCCCCTTGGCATGAATATCACCTTCCTATGGTAGGTAAAGGGTTTGTTTTAATAAATCATCCTTTTTCATCCCTTAACCTATTCATTCATTCTATGCTTGTGTCCTAATGGTCTGAAATGCAACTGTCAGCTACACAACTATGTTTTATGCAAGTTGTTATTTCAAAAAGTACTATAAGGTTCATTTGTTACAACTTGACACAATGATAATTGTATGACTATTTTATCCTCTAACAACACCTATGTTATCCTCGACAATGATACCAAAAATGATGAGTGTCGTTAATGTCATCATTTAATTTCAATGTTTATCAAATCTAGGGTGATGTCCAAGGCTATATATGATAGAGGAGGTTTGGGAGTTCTACAGTTCAAAAATTAGAGCACATGCTTATTTTGTGGAACAGAGGTTCATAAGGGTCTTTCAAGGATCACACTATCACTAATTTGTAGAATTGAAACTACTTAAGTTGCAGAATTGAAACTACTTAAGTTGCAAAATTGAAACTACTTAAGTTGTAGAATTGAAATATGTTGAAAATGAAAACTAGATTACTTTTTCTAAATGGAAATAACATGGAATATAAATGCTGAATTGAAATCACTAAGTTTAATAATTTCTGAAATTGAAACTATTGAAAATAAATTGCTGAAACTAGAAAAGTTGCTGAAAAATCGTAAATACTTGCTATAATTAAAATTGCAAGAATAGAAATGATAAATGCAAACATAAACATAGGTTAGCTAGCTGAAAATCCACTCTCACACATCACACTTGAAAAACAAGGAAAAATAAGGTAAAAACAGGATAAATTCTGTTTACAACAATTAGACAAGAAATTGACAACAATTTAGCAAAAATTGCACAAAACATAAAAACTTGTAAAAACCTGCAATTAGCTCCTTCCACCAAAATTGAGAGTGGGCCCTTGGTCCTTGGTCTAGCAAAAGGTTTTAACACTCCAAGAATAATTTCTAATCACTCATTCAATCATTAATCAACACATGAAAATACTACTCTTTTATTACTAATTCTACTGTTATAGTTTGCTACAAAATTAGTCTTCAACTTTCTAACATTTTTCTAATATTTGACTCTATTTTATAACTAATTTATAACACAAATGAGTGGAATTATTTATAATAATTTTCACCTCCCTATTCTACATGATATAAATACAAGATCACTAATTTATTGTTCACTCTTGATTTGTTGTTTTGTTACAACTGACTTAGTCCTGATTTAGAATAGAATCCAGCTGTGCGCTTATCCTCACTCCAAATTTGGTGAGAAATAAGAAAAAAATAGGTGGAGTATCATTGGTAACACCTATACACATGAAAAATTGCTTATTCCTTGAGGATTGGTTCAAAAATCTAAATATTCTATTAATTCTACCTATTTTTGCCTGTTAGTAAGAAGCGGCTTTGAAATATCAGGCTATACACCTGTCATATTTGGTTGCTACTAATTCCATAACATGGGGATGCTTCCAAGTATATGGAAGGTCCATCCTTGTTGCCTTTGATATTATTCAATATATTTCAACTCTTTATTTGACATTGTCCTTGTTCTCCTATTATGTTGCAGGTGGTTTCTTAGGTCTGCTGAAGTTGCACCTACATATGTTGTTGCTTAGTTGTCATGCCCTATTTCACTTCAACGTGGCTGTTTTGGCACCACATCATCCTAAAAACTCTTTTTATATGGAAAAAAAAATCAAAATAGCTCAGCCAATCAAAAGTTACAAAATATTTATTTACTAGTGATTTTTACTATGCTGTTTTATGGCTAAAATCATGCAAAAATAGGACAAAAAGTGCAAAAAACAATCAAAACAGTGGCATATTATCTCTTAACACTTAATCATGCAAAAATAAACAAAATAATGCACTTTAATCAAATATTTGGCATATAACTATATTATTTATTGAAATATGGCAGTTTTTCATGTCAAAAATGATGCAAAAATGAGGTATTATTTGGCCTCATCATTTTCTACATGGTGAACTTGATGAAGACATACATATGTCACAACCAAAATGCTTCAAGATAAAAGGTAAGGAGGACTTACTATTCAAGTTGAAGAAGTCTCTTTATGGATTAAAGCAATCTCCAAGAATGTGGAACCAAAAATTTGACAAGTTTGTTTTGACACTTGGGCTTGGAAAAAACAAAGCAAATATGTGTGTTTATTTTAAAAAGGAAGGTGAAAATTTTGTTATCATTATTTTGTACATGGATGACATACTGTTAATTGGTATCAATAAGGAGATGATAAAGTTATGAAAATCTTAGTTATCTTCTAAATTTGACATGAAGGATTTGTGTGCTACAATTTTTTTTTTGGGTATGGAAATAATAAGGGATCATGCAAATAGAAAGTTGTGGTTAAATAAAAGAAAATATATTAGTTTGACACTACGAAGGTTTAGGATGCATGATTGTAAACTAGTATGTACTTCATATATTGTTGGTCAAAAGTTATTTGTTGAATAGTGTCCTAAAATAGATGTGGAAATTGAAGAAATGTGTCATGTTTCTTATGCCAGCATTGTTGGTAGTCTAATGTATGCAATGGTCTGTGCTAGACTTGATATTGCACATATAGTGGGAGTAGTTAGTAGATATATGTTCAATCCAAGAAAGAAACATTGGATTGCTGTGAATAATATCTTTAGATACCTACATGGAACTACAAATTATAATATCTGTTACCAAGGAAAATTTGGAGACAATAATATTATAAACCTATAGGGCTTTATGGATACTGACTAGGCCAAAGATCTTGACAAGAGAAGATTCATGAGTTCTTATGTGTTTAGGTTGTTTTGAGGGGTAGTAATTTGGATGAGTAAAAAGTAAACAATGGTTGGTTTATCCACTACAAAAGCATAATACATTGCAACAACTCATTCATATAAAAAAGTAGTGTGGCTATAGAGGTTGTGTTCAATAGTTGGCCCTAAGCAAAAAGTTGTGAGAATTGACAATGATAGTCAAAGTGTAATATTTTTGGCAAATAATCCTGGTTTTCATGATCAATCAAAACCATATTGATATTAAGTACCATTTGGTGAGAGATATGGTTGAAGAGAACCTAGTGGTGTTGGAGAAAATTGATGTAAAAGAGAATACTGTTGATTTGTTAACAAAGGTTGTACTTGCTCAAAACATTTCTTAGTGTAGAAGATCCATGGGTATGGTTTCCCTTGATAGTTGATAATGGTGTTTTTTATCCCCTATGGAAAGTATTCAACAAGTGAAAAAATGTTGAAACTATGTTGAATACTTTCCATGTTATTAATTTGGGGTTAACTTTGAGAGGACTAGACACTCTAACCCTATTTGTTTGGGATGGTTTAAGCTATTTGTTTGACCCATATGGGTAATGATGCAGGAGCATCCAACTGGTGAGAGCCAACTAAGAAAAGCAAAAATAGTTGGAGTTTTTTTTTTATTTGTTTTGAAGACCGGATAAGTGTGCAGTTGGCAACTAGCTTTTTGGACAGCTAGAGGATTTGTAGACTTTTAGGAAAATATTTGTTTTTTTAGAAACAAAACTAGATTTTTAGAAAAGATGTGTTTTTAGAAAAAAGCTGGATTTTTAGGGAGAAAAAAAAAATCATTGGCTGGGCAATTTCCAACGCTCAAGTACAGCTGGAGAATAAATAAAATACATTTTTGGATAATGAAGGTTTCAGGCAGGTAGAAGTTACATTAGCTATATGGGAGATGGGTGCCAGGTTCTGGTGGAGAGATTCCATAACGGTTGAGGGCAGATTTGAAGCAGTTTCATAGGGAAAAGAAAGGGGAGTTTTTTTTAGAAGTTGCAGCAGAGAAAAGGCCATGTCTTGCTGGTGTTACAGAGGTTTTTGACAATAGGAAACAAAGATTTGAAAAAAAAAATTTGTGGTGGTTTTGAGATGAGAAGAAGTTGGTTGTCGTGTGTGAATTTTATTTCCTAGTTTTTGCAAGTGTTTTCAGGGGTTTTATTTTAGTTATTGTTGCAGTAGACTTTAATGGTGTGTGCAGCTCTGTAATGAGCTTTTGGCAGTATTTTTTTTTATGTATTGATCAACAAGCAAATTGAAAATCATTTTGTTGTTGCAATTGAGCAAATTTTGGATAGTTAAATCATTGTGGGTAGAGGATAAAACTGAACATCTTCATAATAGTTTACATTTATTATAATTGCTACTGTTAAATATGTTTTGTTAAATGAAAAATCAGATTTTGCTTGGTTTCAAGAAATATTATGAATTTTCTAGTGGTGTGTTCAGCTGCAAAGATTGACAGTCTGTCAAGACTCTTAATATTTGGTCTGCATTAAATTGGTTTCAGAGTAGGGGTTTTGTGGAAGTGAAGTTGAGAGAAATGGCTCATAGAGGCCGTGGTAGAGGGAGAGCTCGGAGGGGAGAAGATATCCCAGCAGTGATGGAAATGTTGAGAGGGATAATGGCTAGATTAGAGGTTGTTGAAACATCTCAAAGATGGGGAGTACCCATAGAAGATGTAAGTGAAGAAGAGGAAGAAGAAATTGCAGAGGTTGAAGATGTAGCAAGGGGTGATGAACAGGAAGAGAGATTCTTCAAGGTATTATCAAAATTGGGTAGTAAACCCAAAATGGAAGTGTCTAACTATAGCGGAAGCTTGAAACCTGAAGAGCTTGTAGATTGGATAGCGGAAATGGAAAAATATTTTGATTTGGAGGGCATTGAAGAAAATAAGAAGGTGAAATATGCATGCACGAAATTGAAAGGGCATGCCTCCCTTTGGTGGGATAGTTTACAAATCGAAAGGCAAAGAAAGGGAATGGAGAAAATCAAAGCTTGGGAGAAAATGGTCACTAAATTGAAGGCCAAGTTCATGCCATTTGATTATAACCTCAGCCTATTGAAGAATTTACAAAATTTGAGACAAAAATATATGAGTGTAGCAGATTATACTGAAGAATTTTACAGGTTAAGTATAAGGGTTGGACATGTTTATGATGATGAAGAGAAAGTAGCAAGATATGTAAATGGGCTGAAATTTTCAATTCAGGATGAAATGAGTATGATTCGGGTGAAGACCATAGAAGAAGCTTATCAGTGTGCTCTCCGGGAAGAAGAAAAATTGACAAGAAGGCAACAAGGAAATTTTAGAGGAAGGGGAAGATCTAATAGAGGTAGAGGAAGCACAAATACTGGAAGAGGACAACCACAGAAAGATGAAGAAGCTAGCTGGTCACAAGGTGATTTTGGATGGAATACAAGAGGAAGAGGAGATTTTATGAGAGGACGAGGTGAGACATCAAGGGGAAGAGGAGAATATGGAAGAGGAAGAGGATTTACGGGGGTTTGCTTTAAATGTGGAGAGGAAGGACATAGAGCTTTTGAATGTCCATTAGTGCAACAAGATACAAGGAAATCAAATACTAGAAAAGCCTTGGCAATAGAAGTAGAAGCTGAGTCAGAAAGTGCAGATCCAGAATATGGGGAGTCTCTTATGTTGAGAAGAATACTTCTTAAACCTGAAAAGGAGCCCATAGAACCCACTCAAAGAAGAAATTTGTTTCGAACTATCTGCAAATCTCAAGGAAAATGTTGCAGCATTATAGTGGACAGTGAAAGTACAGATAATTTGGTGTCACAAGAAATGGTAGAAAAATTAAAGTTGGAAAGGAAGAAGCATCCAAATCCTTACCGAGTAACTTGGCTGCAAAAAGGACATCAGTTATTGGTAAGTGAACAATGTTTAGTTAATTTTCAGATTGGGAATTATAAAGATGAAATTCTATGTGATATAATGCCAATGGATGCCTGTCATGTTCTATTGGGAAGGCCATGGCAATATGATCGAAAAGCTATTCATGACGGGGCAGCAAACACCTACACAATCACAAAATATGGAAAGAAGTATGTCATGAGTCCATTAAAGGAGTAAAAATAAGACAAGGGCAGCGATACTCGGGTGTGTATCATCACTGGAAAATAGTTTCTAAGGGAGCTAAAAGGAGAAGAATGTTGCTATGCCATGATACCAAAGCTACAAGAAGTTGGAACAACAGAAAAAGAAGAAGAAATACCTCATGAAATCAAAGAGATATTGGAAGAGTATGTAGATATTTTGATGAAGGACCTTCCAGATGGACTCCCACCAGTTAGAAGTATTAGCCATTGCATGGATTTAGTGTCGGGTGCAAGCCTACCGAATAAGGCAACGTATAGGATGAGTCCCAAGGAGAATGAGGAGATAAATAAACAAGTTCAAGAATTGTTAGACAAAGGTTTGATAAGAGAAAGCCTTAGCCCATGTGTTGTTCCAGCAGTTTTAGCACCAAAAAAAGATGGAGAATGGCGTATGTGCACAGATTCCAGAGCTATAAACAAGATTACCATAAAGTATCGATTTCCATTGCCTCGTATGGATGATTTGATGGATTGTTTGAGTGGATCCAGATATTTTACCAAGATAGATTTGAAGAGTGGGTACCACCAAATAAGGATTAGAGAGGGAGATGAATGGAAAACTGCATTCAAGACAAAGGAAGGGTTGTATGAGTGGTTGGTCATGCCTTTTGGACTCACTAATGCACCAAGTACATTCATGAGATTAATGAATGAAGTGCTGAAACCATTCCTTGGTAAGTTTGTGATTGTTTATTTGGATGATATTTTAGTTTTTAGCAAGGAAAGAGAAGAACATTTAAGTCATGTGAGGACTGTTTTGCAAAGATTAAGAGAAGAAAAATTGTTAGTTAATCTTAAAAAGTGCATCTTCATGAAAGAGGAGCTAGTATTTTTGGGTTTTGTAATTTCTAAAGAGGGATTGAAAATGGATCCAGCTAAGGTGCAAGCAATATTAGATTGGCCATCACCAAAAAGTATGTTTGAAGCAAGAAGTTTTCATGGGTTGGCAAGTTTTTATAGAAAATTTATCAGAAATTTCAGTAGCATATGTGCTCCAATAACTGAAACTATGAAGGGAGAAAGAAAAGAGTTTAAATGGACAGCTGCAATATAGATAAGTTTCAACATTTTAAAGGAAAAGGTAACCGAACAACCCATTCTAGCACTACCCGATTTCAATAAAGTCTTCCAAGTTGATTGTGATGCAAGTGGGACAGCCATAGGAGGGGTTTTAAGTCAAGAGGGCAGACCTATAGCATACTTTAGTGAGAAGCTAAATGAGGCCAAGAGGAAATACTCCATCTATGATCAAGAATTCTATGCCATTGTGCAAGCTCTCAAAAAATGGAGACACTATTTGCTGCCAAAGGAGTTTGTTCTTTACATTGATCACCATGCTCTTCAGTATATAAATAGCCAAGGTAAGCTAAATCAAAGACATATGAAATGGGTGGAGTTTATTCAAAGCTATTATTTTGTGATTAAGCATAGAAGTGGTAAATATAATAGGGTGGTTGATGCATTGAGTAGAAGAACTTTATTGTTGAATAAAATGACAGTTAATGTTGTTGGTTTTGATACAATAAAAGAAATGTATGAGAGTGATTCAGATTTTGGTGAAGCATGGGCTGCATGTAAATCTCCTATTGAAGGTGATAGAACAAAGTGGTTGGACTATTTCATTCAATATGGCTTGTTATTTAAAGGACATCAATTGTGTATTCCGAAGGGATCAATGAGAGAAAACTTAATTCAAGAAAAACATGGAGGTGGACTTGGTGGACATTTTGGTGTGGATAAAACTTTGGGGCAGCTGAGTGAAGCATATTTTTGGCCAAGAATGACTAAGGATGTAAAGGATATGGTGCAGAGATGTCAAATTTGTCAACATGCAAAAGGATCTAGTCAAAATACCGGATTATACCAGCCATTGCCAACACCGGAGAAACCATGGGAAGAGGTAAGTATGGATTTTGTGCTTGGGCTGCCCAAAACTCAAAAGGGCCATGATTCCATTTATGTTGTAGTAGACATATTTTCTAAAATGGCACACTTCATTCCGTGCAAGAGAACAAATGATGCCACTCATGTTGCTAATATGTTCTTCAAAGAGATAGTGAGATTACATGGCTTGCCACGAAGCATTGTTTCTGATAGAGATACAAAGTTTGTTGGACACTTTTGGAGGACCTTATGGAAGAATTTAGGCACCCAATTAAATTTCAGCTCTGCTTATCACCCTCAGACAGATGGGCAAACAGAAGTGGTCAATAGAAGTCTTTGCAACTTGTTGCGGTGCTTGATTAATGGGAAGCCAAAACAATGGGATGTGGTACTTGCACAAGCGGAGTTTGCATACAACAACTCCACAAATCGAAGTACAGGTAAAATTCCTTTCCAAATTGTCTATGGTTTCAGTCCTAGAGGTGTGCATGAATTGAGAGATAGTGCTGATTTGGGTAGAAAGAGTGTTGTAGCTGAAGATTTTGCAAGTTATTTACAAGAGTTGCACAAGGAGGTGAAAGAGAGATTGGAAACAACTAATCAAAAATACAAAGAACATGCAGATTTGAGAAGTAGAGAGCAACAATTTGAGGTTGGAGATTTAGTTTTGGCACACCTTAGGAAGGAAATATTCCCATAGGGCACTTACAATAAATTAAAGAGCAAAAATATTGGGCCATGTAAAATTCTGAAAAAGTTTTCAGCTAATGCTTATGAGTTGGAGTTGCCTTCCGATGTTGATATCTCACCAATTTTCAATGTAGCTGATCTTTATAAGTTTTATGAAGGGGAAACAAGTGTTCAAAAGGGTGTGAATTCAGATTTACCAGCTGCAGTGAATTGGGAACAACAACTACCAACAGTGCAAAGAGAAGAAATTAAAGACATAGTGGACTCAAGAGTGGTGAAGAAGACTCGGGGTAAAGAATACAAAGAATATTTAGTTCGTTGGAAGGGTAAGGAGATGGAAGAATCCACTTGGATGGCAGCCTCTGAACTTATCAAAATGGGTGTTGCATTGCTAGATGAATGCTCATATTCTATGAAGCATTCCTTTTCTACCCGGTGAGTATGATGCAGGAGCATCCAGCTGGTGAGAGCCAGCTAAGAAAAGCAAAAATAGTTGGAGTTTTTTTATTTGTTTTGAAGACTGAATAAGTGTGTAGTTGGAAATTAAATTTTTGGATAGCTAGAGGATTTGTAGACTTTTCAGGAAAATATTTGCTTTTTTAGATACAAACTAGATTTTTAGAAAATGTGTTTTTAGAAAAAAGTTGGATTTTTAGGGAGAAAAAAAAATCATTGGCTGGGCAATTTCCAACGCTCAAGTACAGCTGGAGAATAAATAAAATACATTTTTGATAATGAAGGTTTCAGGCAGGTAGAAGTAACATTAGCTATATGGGAGCTGGGTGCCAGGTTCTGGTGGAGAGATTCCATAACGGTTGAGGGCAGATTTGAAGCAGTTTCACAGGGAAAAGAAAGGGGAGTTTTTTTTTCAGAAGTTGCAGCAGAGAAAAGGCCATGTCTTGCTGGTGTTACAGAGGTTTTTGACAATAGGAAACAAAGATCTGAAAAAAAAAATTGGTGGTGGTTTTGAGATGAGAAGAAGTTGGTTGCTGTGTGTGAATTTTATTTCCTAGTTTTTGCAAGTGTTTTCAGGGGTTTTATTTTAGTTATTGTTGCAGCAGACTTTAATGGTGTGTGCAGCTCTGTAATGAGCTTTTGGCAGTATTTTTTTTTATGTATTGATCAACAAGCAAATTGAAAATCATTTTGTTGTTGCAATTGAGCAAATTCTGGATAGTTAAATCATTGTGGGTAGAGGATAAAACTGAACATATTCATAATAGTTTACATTTATTATAATTGTTGCTGTTAAATATGTTTTGTTAAATGAAAAATCAGATTTTGCTTGGTTTCAAGAAATATTGTGAATTTTCTAGTGGTGTGTTCAGCTGCAAAGATTGACAGTCTGTCAAGACTCTTAATATTTGGTCTGCATTAGGTAATTTTGGGTTAATGTATAGTTAGCCCATGGATTTGCATCCATGGTATTGTAATTCATCTTCTTGTGTTGTTGGTATATAAAACAACACTTGAATGAAGGTTTAGGGTGTGTGTGAAATACACAACCAATGTAATCGCAAGCAAAACATGGATAAGGATATTATTGTATTGGAGACGATCAAGTTTATACAATAAGAAAATATTCTTGTTAGGTTTTTTCTTGAAAGGTTTTTCTAGGATAAATTCTTGTGTTGTGTGTTTCTTCTTCTCTATTTATCCTTTGATTCTGCACTTACTTATTTTCTAGATTTTATTTATCGAGGACTTATTTCTCTTCAAGAAGCACTAAAAAGATTCATCCTATGACCTAGAGCATAATCCATGTATGGACATTAGGGTTAGCAATGAACTTGGTGCCTAAAATATGTAACAACCCAAATTTTGTGGAGGCATGTGCCAAAAGGTATTATTTTGATGGTATAAAGCATTAGGTCACCACAATAGGTGGAAGAGTACTTCTACATTAGGAAGGATGAAATTAAGAATACATTGACTATGATATGACCCTATAATGTGGGTAACTTGCAATTCCAAGGCCCATAAAGATAATTACTCTAGATTTGACCAATACTATTGAAGAGACTTCCTAATCATTCTCTTGAAGGATTTGAATGAAGCTCTTAACTTTAGCATCCTGATGAAGTTAGAGTGGTTCAATGATGATGTCCAGCTAGTCCCATTAGGGAATTGCATAGTTTTGGGATAGAATATTGATATGAGGATATATGAGGAGCATATTGCTCTCCTCCATGCAATATAGAACCATTTGGGCCACTCATAGATGATAGAAAACACTAAATATATTATTATTATTATTATTATTTTTGAATTTACATGGTGGAATCGGTAGTCGCCACAAATTCGAGTAAGCTGTCCAACTTTTATGGCCGCAACTGTATTCTGCGTTGTTCGCCCTAGAAGCCGCCACACAGATATTCATGTAGTTCGCCCCTATAACCACCATGCCATAATAATTTTAAACCTTTTACGCTGCTGAAAGCACTAGGAAAGGGACAAGCGTTCAGCTCGACGAGGCTCGAGATTTGAAAACTAAATATATTATTGACCACATGAATTAATAATTAAATAATTTTAAGGAAGGAAGGGAAGTTCTCTTACACTTCCTACCTAATTTGGATGATTATTTATCAAAATAAAGAGTGGTTCCCCTCCTTATAGTTAAACTAGACTAGGCCATATGACAATCCACTTTCAATAGTGGATTGCACAAATATACCTTGCTAAGAAGCGAGGAAAACTCTTATGACTTTTATAATGTAATATACCATACCATAATGGAGAAGCTAAAAGAGTGGGTGCCAAGGCTATTAGAAGAGGCTTGGAATCTACTAAAGTCCAAGAAGTGTCCAAAAAAATATACTTATTTAAGCAAGTCCAAATAATTCATCTATTTGTTTGGCTTCTCAACCATACCTTTTGAGTTGCTTACACATGTGCCAAACTACCTATTTAACTTAGAATAGTGAGGTATCTAGACTAAATCAATGAGAGGTATGTATGGGGACAAAATAAGGTAATATTCTATCCCCTTAAATAATAAATAATGCAGCTAACTCCTACGCAATAGGATTCTACCACATCATCAAATATAAACTCAAATGTATGGGGCTTACGCAACTTAGGGATGTCTAGTCTTATGACTCTCAATGATACTTTCGATGACAACTAAAGACCAAGGGTTTGCACATATTTTATTTGTATGAAAGGAGATATAGAGTCAAAAAGGAAGAAAACCATTTGAAATAGGTGGCCCAAGCCACTTTAGGGTGCAAGTAAGGTAATGAAGATGAAATCTAATAGTGGTATACCCATTTCTTACAGTGGTTTACTTTCCATGCTAAGGCTAAATCTAGACATGACTTTGATTCCAATTACAAAATGAATCATCAAGTGATGACAACCTTGAAGAACTTAAGATACTCATGGATCCTAGAAACATATGAAGGACAAGGTAGAAATTATAATAAAGCCAATGCATAATGGTCCATTTACTAAGAAATTATCAATGATCTAGGATCAAAAATATAGGATAGGGTAAAAAAGACAAAGGATTGCAAATGGGTCCCTAAAAGGAAGTCTGTCTAGTCCACCTCCTATCACAATGCCAAAAACCATGATATCTACAACACCAAAAAAAATGGCCATTGAGAGTGCTCCAATATAGGAGATGATGAGGGAGAGACATGCAAGGCAAGAGGGAGCTCCACAAGGGTAGTTTTTTGGAAAGCTCATAGTTTAGGGAGCTACAACATAGGAATTAGACCCACAACCTATCAAAGAACAAGGATAAAGGCCACCCCCATTCAAAGAACAAAAAATTCCTCAAGAAGAACCTCTTCCCATATTGGTAGCAACCAAGGCAAAATTCATAGCCATCACCCCTTCCACTAATTCTCCCTATTTGTTTCTTCTACTCTCACTTATTTATCCCTTTCTATTTCTTATACTATCTCTTCTTTCTCCATTTCTACTTCTTTGATCCATTATGGACACAAATTCAAGAAAGAAGATGAAGACCATATTGAAGGCTAAAGTCTTCAATAACAAAATAATGTAATATAGTGGGGTGTTGGAATATATTATATTATTTGGTACATACCAATGTACCATCATGGGTACACTATTATTTGATCCTTGTAGAGACTTATTCTTTTTCCCTTTGTTCTTCATATTACAAGTCTTCATTTTTGTCTGGTTCCTTTTCTTTCTCTTTAAGTTATGTTTGGGCTTCTTGATATAGTCAACCGCTAGATATCCTTGTTGAGCTAGAGCCCCAATCACCTCTTTAGTCCATATTTGTTTTTCTTGATCTTTGTGTAGTCTTCTTTCCTGTTCTTCAAACTTATATTTGTTGTTATCAAAAGCTTTAAAAATAATTCTTTGAAATAGGCATTGTAACCTGAACGTTAGAATTCTTTCAAAACTCATGTAATACTCCTTTTTGTAATGACAAAAGGAAGACGAGTGAGATCCTCTCCCACAATATGTGCAAGGATGTAAATCCCAACAATCAACTTTTTCATGGCCTTCTTTGTTACAGTAAGTACATTTCAAGTTTTCTTGTGTTGTTTTGAATACCTTGACTTCATCTATTTTCTTGATCAACTGATATAACCATGCATGAATGGTTGAAGCAATTTTACTTTTGCTTCTTTCATAGACTTGTAGAAGGAATTCTTGTCCTACATGTTTTGCTAGACTTTGAGAGTGTTCACTATGATTGTCTTCTATCATATTGTTAGAATATGTCTCTAAGGTATTTCTTCTTATTGGGCTAATTTGTGATTCTTCAAGAATGCTTTGAAGCCATATAGGTTCTTTTCTTCTATCCACATATTTCATGTTGTTATTGCCCTTTGAATCAAGTATATCTCTAATCCAAGTTGATTTATTGAATCCTCTATATTTAATAAGGTCTTCCATTGTTAAAATTTAATCCTTTGAGGTAGACTTCCTTATGACTCCCTAGTCTCAATATAGTCCTTTCAATTCTATGTTTTGTAGAACTCCTTTTATCTCCCTAATGTTTGAAAGGTAATGCAATTTTAATATCAACTCTATCAATCAATGTGTGATTTGAATGCAATTTCAATCCTTTACAAATCTTCAAATCTCTAATAATTTTGAACTTAGAGATTAAACTTATCAAATGCAATATCTCTATGTAGAATTCCTTATATCTCCCAACTCTAGAAAAATAATATTTGCAAAGTTTTGTAATCCTAGTTTGATGTAGAATGCCTTATTTCTCCAACCTTAGTAATTTTGCAAATATTCAATTTGTTTTGTAAATCTAAATATGCAATTTTACAAAACCCAAATATAATGCTTCTTCAAATATGATAGAATGTTTCAAAATGCAATATCCAGATTTTTCTAAGGTTCTATAATGCTTATCACTCCACTAAAATCTTCAAATATTTAACCTTAGAATATATTCACTTTATTCCTTATTCCTCCTACCAATATAAACTTTAATATGAAAATATTATGGTAAATGTTACCTTAATTATTCAAGTGCTCCTCCTTGACTTGTTGGGTGCTCCTCCTTCTGGTCAAATTTCGTTGGACTTGATAACAGGCGCTTTGAATGTGCCTTCAATGCTCTTGCTTCACACTTGCTACGAATCTGCCTTTACTCTCTTACACTGGTGGCTATATGGGTGCTTTTGTCCTCTTGTGCAATGTGCCACTTGTAGCATACATTATGGAGACTTCTTGACTCCCCTTAGGTGGTGCTAACATTCTTGTAAGATGAATGGACACTTGGCACAATATTCCTTGTGTTGTTTGGGCATTACTAATCCTTCCTTGAGCGTTGGGTGATGATTTAGAGCGTTGAGCGCTCTTCTTTCCTAGAGACGTACGTTATGACTATGTGCCAACTCTCACCCTTGTGCCAAATGGTAATATTCCTCTTCCTTGCTTGGGACAAGTGTTACAACCTTCTATGCATGCGCTCCCTTCTCCAACGTATGGAATTTCAAGATTATTCCAATGTATTTCTTCTTCACTATTCCTCCAATGTATTCTTGCTTCTTTGTAATAACAATTGGTGTTGTTTCTTCTCTCTTTGGATGATGATGAATTCACCCATGATTGGCTCTAGTTGTGACTATTTTAGAGCACTCCAATGGTGGCTCTATGGTGCTTCCTTTTTGGTAGTTTGATCTATTGGTAATATTCCTTTGATAATGCACCTTGTATTTGCAATCTACCTTGCTTTGTGTAGATAGAATGGTTGTGCTACATAGGATTTACGTAGGGTAATATTTTGCAGGTTGTAGCTAATGTCTTCTAGCTCCTTGGTTGGCTGATTCTTGAGCCTAATGGCTCTTTCCTTAAGCACTCTTGTTAGTGCTTCTTTCCTACAAATGGGTGGATGTTGATGAAGATCTTGCCCCCTTGTGATCTGTTGCTCAATGGTGCTTAATATGGTGGTGATCCACACCACTCTTTTAGTGGTTTTCTTCACCACTTTTGACTACACGTCTGGTGTTTTTAAACACCTAAAATCTACCTTTAAATTTGGAACTCTTTGCTTTCCAAAATCTACTATATTTTGAGGGATATTCTTCCTCACAAACGTAGGATAAATCTGCTCTTAAATTTACTTAAAAATAACATATACTATTCACTTATCACTCCTTTAAAATCTTTAACTAATGTTGTTATAATCTTGTATATTTCTCTAAAAATAATGGTGTGTAATAGTGTCTTTTCTTTGGCTTAATGACACTTCTAAAAAACTTTCCTTTTGCTAGCTCTAAATAGCTCTAAAATTTGATGCTCTAAAAAACTCTTAATATGCACCTTCAAAATCTCTACAATAATACTTTATATGGCATCAAATTTAACACACCTTTTTGTAGCTCCTTTCTTTATAGCTTGTTGTCTTGTATTTGTTGTAATGCACCTTTCTTTTGTTGTTAGTGGACTCTTCAATTTGCAGCTATAGTTGCTGCCCAAAATCTGCTTTCTTCTCCTTCAAATATGTGCTAGCTATCTCTGAAATTTGTAGCTCCAAATGCTGCCCTTTCATTGTTCAAATATGTAGTCAATATCCTCCTTAGGTGCTTCTAAGAATGCTTGAGCTTTGCTATCCAAAGCTATTCCAAATCTATTTCAAAAACTCCTCCAAAATGCAGCTAGCTTTACTCTTTCAATGCTGCCCAAAATTGCAGCTTAAACTCCTCTGATTACTGCTTACAAAATCTGATTTGGTGATGTCCACGAATTTCCAAATCTGCTGCTCTCTTTTGTTGTCAAGCCTTCTCTTAGTTGGCTATCCAAAAATGCTCCAAAAGCTTCTCCAAAGCTTTTCCAAAATGCAACTTTCTGCTTCTACTATTTGTTGTCCTGTGACCTTTCATCTTCTCCTTCAAGAATCAACAACTTATGCTTTTACAAATCAGCCTACAAAAATTTTGTGGCTACCTCCAAATCTCTCTAAACTATGACCTCTACAATCTTCTTGCTTTCTTCTAACTTCTTGCTGAATTTTGACTTCAAATATGACCTCTTTCTCTATCTTCTTTCACTAGAATCTGGATGTCTTGATCTCTCCAAGATCTTCTCAAAATTTGACAAACTTCTTGCCAAATCCTTTTTCCTTTTGGGCTTGTTGTCGTATGGCGACAATTATCCCAATATCTTCTGGTCAGGTGCTCCTTCTGCTTGCAATATTCTACCACGAACTCTACTTTGAATCTCTTCTAATGGTCACTGCTTCAACTTCTGCAATAAGGCTTTCTCTTGCCTTTTCTTTCTTCAATGAAATCTTCTTGAGACCTCTACTCTTGGGTCTTCTAATCCTGTAACCTTCAATTCTCTTAGTAAATGCTTTAATGAAACCTTACCTTGGTTTCTTCAATTTTCCAACTATGGGAAATTCTTCAATGAGATCTCTTTCTTGGATCTCTAGACTCTACTGCTTCTATCTACAATAGGACCTTCTGTAGTCCTTCTATCTTCTATCTTCAATCTTCAATATTCCAATATTGGAAGTTCTTCAATATGACCTCTCCTTGGGTCTCTATCTTCAATCTTCAATCTTCCAAAACTTGGAAGTTCTTCAATGTGACCTCTTCTTGGGTCTTTATCTTCAATCTGCAATCTTGTAATGAGAACCTTCTTCTTGGTTCTTCTCAATCTTCAATAAGGTCTCCTTCTTGGACCTCCTTCAATGTCTACTTTTCTACAACAAAAGAGTTAATCCCTGCACTAGGAAAGCACATAGACTTTCAGGCAATCGAAGATGAAATTCTTCTCTATCTGTTGTAGGAAGCTTCTCAACTTCTAAGAACCAATATTCTACAACAAAACTTAGATAGTAATAATCAGATGTATTCAAAGTTCCAAAAATAATAATCTTCACTAGCTATCTTAAAAAACTAGTGGAATCAAATCTATATTGAATCCTAGTCTTCACGGGTTTTCCTTTCAACCCTGTGGAAATATTCTAGCCAAATAATAATCTAGAATCTTTACTTTCTTATCAAGCTTATCAATAGGACCTCTTCTAAGGGTCTCTTAATCTCTTCAATGATAAGGTCTATCTTCAAGACCTTTCTATCTCCTTCTATTCCGATTTTGCTCTTGGAATAGGTATGTCCTTAAATATCACTAGTTTTTCTTCAACATAGTGAGAAATGCTATCTTCTCTGGTTTCTCTTTCCAGAGGTAATTCCTTTATCTTCTCTGGTTTCTTTTCTAGAGGTAATTCCTTTATCTTCTCTGGTTCCTTTTCTAGAGGTAATTCCTTTATCGTTACTGGTCTCTTCTTAACCAGTAGAAATCTTCTTTGCTTCTGATCTATATTATGACTTCTATCAAACAATCCCAAAACAATGATGTTTGCATGCAATAATGCATAGTGGCTGATCCGGTTTGCAAAGATGTAGTGGGATTCAGATTGATAGTAGCAATGGTGATCCCTTGTGGCTCTGATACCATTGTTAGCTTTTGATGAGTAAATACTCAAAATAATATTGCCTCAAGATCAATAATACAATTGCAATATGAAAGATATAATAATGTTGATCAATCAAGCATATAAACTCATAATCAACTATATAATAACTCAAAGAATGCTAATGACAAATGCTCAAAAATACTAAGAAATATTTATTGAATGAAGAGCTCAAAATACATCATACTACATCACCTTCCATTGCTTACATAGGTGACTCTTTCTCCTTCGCTATATCTCTTTTACATCAATACATCCATATATAGAATGGAATGTGACTCTTCATATGGAGGTTTCTTGGCCCTCACTCTTCCTATGACTCTTCATCTTCCTACTCTATTGACACATGTACATAGGGACAACTATGCACATTTACATTGCCAAAATATCATTGCACACTTGTGCATTACATTGCATAAAGTAAATCCTAATCTAAGACACTCTTTCCTAATCTATAGATGTACCCATGATGGTACATTGGTATGTACCAAATAATGTAATATATTCCAACAATATTCTTTAATATTGTATATATTGACTGCTCAAATATTAATCTTATATTTTATCCTAAACATTGGGACCTATGATACTCTAGCTAAAAAATAGTGGTATTAGAGCCACTAAGAGTAGTCTCTAAAGCTAGCATAAAAGGAACTCTCCAGTGTGAATTAAATATTGAATTTTTTAGAAACCATGTGAAGGAAATGTAGGTTAAATTTTGGATATGCTATTACCCTAATATATCTAATATTTGTAGTCAGATAGAACCAATAAAAAAAGATAAAATAGAGGTTAAATGAGTAACTTGAGTTGGAGAATATCCCAACATATCTTACCTAGAGTAGAAGGGACTGTAAGATACATTCCAAGAGAATGTAGATATGACATCAAAGGTACATGATTAGAGGATGTCTAAAGACAATATAAGGAGACGTCAAAAGAGATTTAGTGCGATCAGAAGCACTAAGGCAAAGATGAATTGTTGTTGAAGACATTGAGCACAACTAGGATTGGAAGTAGCAACCATTAAGAAGATAAAGAAAAGTAAAAGTTACTTTGACCATAGCAACTAGGCATAAAATACAGTGCCTTGGTAAGGATATTGGGTGAAGAACACAAGAGGAGACAAATTGAAATGTCTCACATAAAACCAATGCATTGTGGGGAATAAAGAAGTTATTGCAATCTAGCAAAATCCTAAGCACTCAAAAGACTCTATGACTAGTAAAGGAGATCAAGATCCTGAGCATTAGGTTTCTAGTGCTTGTGTGTGAATAAAATATTGATAATAGGTGACAAGATGAGCCCTAAGTGAGAACCAAAGGTTGATAATACCTCTATGAACCAAAGGTTGAATAATACATCTGTGAACCAAAGGTTGAGAAGAGGTGACAAGATGAGGTCTAAGTGAGAACATATTTGCAAGCCAGAGAGTAGTTCAAAGCAACAAGACAAGGCTTGAGCAGAATAATCCTTGTAAATCTAAGAGCATAGGATGATACAAAGTGAAAAGGTAATATGTAGAAGATGTTAGGTCTAAGGCCTAAGCGTAATGCTTGTTGGAGTTAGTACTAGTCCTAGAAATTGATGAAATCAATGGGTAACATCCATTGCCAATGTCCATAATTTCCACATGGAATTCTACATGCACCAAGGTACAAATGAGATATTGCATTTACATTTGAAGATTATGAGGGTAAACACATACTTTAAACTTTATTAATTTAATTATTTGGTTTGTACTATAGTTAATACTGACATTGGAGTGATAAGGATATTTTAAATTTGAAATTGACTTCCATATTGATTTTTTAAAATAAAAAAATTGAAAGTTTAGAATAGATTAATTAGGGAGTCAAAAGGAATTCAACTCTAATTTTTTTTTTGAAAAATGAAAAACTTGTATAAATTTTGGAGAGATAAATATTTCTAATTCAAATAAAATTAATTTGATAAATCATGAATTATTGGTATATTGATTCAAGGGCAAGTAGGCATATAATAAGAAATAAACAATGGTTCATTATCTTCAAAGAGAAATGTGAGAAACCAATTGTCATAGCTAATAATATGACTTATGAGGTTAAAGGAGTAGGAGACATTTTAATCAATTTATTGAAAGAAAAAAGTATAATTAATAATGTGTTATATGTACCTAGATTAACTTCTAACCTTCTCTCAGTATCTCAATTAATGGATCAAAATTTAGCAGTTGAGTTAAAAATTATTAACAAAAAAAAAAAAAAAATTATTACTAAACAAGGAAAACTCATAGCCTATAGTTCATATAAAATAGTATATTTGCCTTATATACATGATCAAATATGGCTCTACTAGAAAAAAATTTAGAAACCAAAGAACTTTTGAATAATAGGCTAGGATATATAAGTGCATATTTTTTAGATGAGATGAGTAAACATCAAATGGTTGAAGGATTACCTAAAATTTCATGGGAATCTATAGTATGTCTAGAATATCTTACAATAAAACAACATAGAATATTTTTTGAACACAATAACTATAGAGCTTAGGGACCACTAGAGTTAATATACACAAATTTATGTGGGCCAATGAACACTACTAGTCTTGGAGGACATATATTATTTCAACTATTTGTTTATAATTACCCCAGAAAATGTGGGTGTATTTATGTAAGTTTACTCTCTAAAGTGTTTAGTTATCTCCAAAAATTCAATCAATTAGAGGAAAAAAAAAAGGAAAACTGATCAAGAATATTTGGTTAGATAGAGGTGGTGAATTTTTATCAAAATAATTTGAATCATCTCTAAAATTAAATTGTATAATAAAAAAATTTCACTACAACATATTCAACTCAACTGAATGCTATTATAGAAATAAGAAATCACTCTATTATGGAAATTATTCATTACATGTTAAAAGAAGCTCATCTTGATTGACAATATTGGGTAGAAGCTGTTAAAACTATAGTATAGATACAAGATAGATCACCCACAAAAATACTTAAAAATATTACTCTTGAAGAAGTATGGTAAGGAAGAAAACCTTTAATAGAACATCTAAGAACTTTTGGATGTAAGGTATATGTACATGTTTCAAATCAAAGGAGGACAAAATTATATGATAAAACCATTTATCAAAAATGTCTTGGTTATGATGATGATTCAATAGGATTCAAAATAATTGACCCAATCATAAAGAAAATTCATATAAGAAGAGATGTGATTTTTTATGAAAGAAATAAAAACTTTTTTGAAGATCAAAAGGTCAATGCAAAACCAATTCTAAATATTTTAGATGATGAGAACTCATCAAATGAAGAATCAGAATCACAAATATATAATGATCCAATTGAAAGTTTACAAGTCATACCTCAAAAAAAGAAAAAAATGGTACAAATATAATTAAGGACTCAAAGCTTGAACAAATGCCAGATATTACCGCTAGAAGACCTCAAACTCATTGAATGACAATAATAAATATGGGATTAATGAGCTCAGTAGTAGAATCTAAAACTACTCAAGTTACTTTAAGAATTCCAAAATGGAAGACAATCATGGAATTAGAATATGTGGTATTAATGAAGAATAAAATATGGTATCTAGTTTATCTACCACAAGGAAAGAAAGTGGTAGGCTATAAATGGGTCTAAAAGATACGATTAATTGCAAAAGGATATACAAAAACAAAAGGAATTGACTATGAAAAAACTTTTGCACCTCCATCAAGAATGACTACTATTCGAACAATTTGTGCATTAATAGCACATAGATGGAAACTCTATCAAATGGATTTTAAGAGTGCATTCCTCAATGGTGATCTTGAATACGAGGTATATATGTCTCAAACAAAAGGTTTTGGTATTAAAGGACAAGAATAGAAGGTTCGTATATTAAACAAATATTAAATGGATTAAAGTAAGCACTAAGAGCATGGTACATAAAAATTAATAATCATCTGCTATGACATAATTTTAAAAGTACATCAGATTCAACTCTTTATATAAAAAAAGGTTAGGTTAGAAAGAATAATTCTTGTAGCGTATGTTGATGATATAGTGATAACATGAAGCTCAAATATTTTAATAGATAAGTTAAAAAAGGATTTTAAAATGATAAATATATGATTACTACATTACTTTCTTGGTATAGAAATTTATCAAAAATGAAAATAGTATTACAATAACATAGAAAAAGTATGCAAAATCATTATTTGCATAATACAAAATGATAAATTATAAACATAAAGACATATCTATGGAAAATGGATTACAATTGTATAGATATGATGAGACATATCTACTTTTTGCTACCATGTATTGATAATTAATTGGAAGTCTTCTATATCTAACAAATACACGGATTTATATTATTTTTATTGTGAATTGTCTCTCTTGATTTATGCAAGAGCCCATGGAAAGTTGTTACAAAGTTACAAAAAGGATACTGTAATATATCAGCAAGAGTATAGAGTATGGACTAGAATACAAAATAAACTATGATTTTTACTTATTGATATATTTTGATTTTGACTATGCTAGATCTATAGATGACAGAAAATCAACATTAGGATATGTGTTCTATCTTAGGTCAGGACCTATTTCCTGGTATAGGAAGAAACAACATATGTAGTGACACTTTCAACATCAGAAGTAGAATTTATTATAGTAAGATATACAGTATGTGAAGCACTTTGGTTATAATACATACTAGCATATATGGGAATTCAAAGGACTCCAACAATACAGATGCGAGGAGCATCCAACGGTGTAAGAGTGATCTTGCATCACCAAAATTTGTATTTGTTTCATTTTTTTCTAAAGTTTGTTTAGTTTTTTAGAGGATGGAGAAATAGACCCAATGCTGAAATAATCATCCCAATATCCTGAGCGGTTTGGGAGATATGTAAATTTTAAGGTCTTCTACCCTGTCAAAACTAGTAAACTAGTAAACTAGTAAAGCTAGTAAAACTTGGAGGTCAATTTTGAAGGCCTTAGAGGCCTTTTTAAGGGCTGAAATATGGTGGTATTATGTATAAACATAATATTGGGCAGTAAACCCCTTCGAGAGCTTTCCAAAAATATGCACCAATAGTCGTTTCGAGCAATGAGCGATGAGTTATGACCTCGGGAAGTTTGCCCTCGAAATTCAAATTTTAAATAGATGGTTTTAGGAGGGAAAAGGGAAAACAGGGTCAAAAGGGGGGAATTTTGAATTTGTAATAAGTTAGTCTCTGTAAGCTCCATTCTCCTTAGCAAGGAATATCAGAAAGATTTTGCATTTTCTCTGTTCTCTCTGTTTCTATGGATTTTATGTGTTTTGGTTAATGCAACTTCAAATACTAAATTGTGATAATCAAGGAGCCTTTAAATTGATCAAAAATCCTATGATTCATGAAACAACAAAACATATTGAAGCACAATGTCACTTTATTAGAGATCATGTTCAAGATCATCATATTCAGGTAAAACATATTTCTACTAAAGAATAAATTGTAGACCTGTTAATAAAATCTCTTGGACAAAACAAGTATCAAATATTTTAGAATCATCTTTGTACATCAAGATTTTTTCATACCAAATAATGTAATATAGGGGGGTGTTGGAAAATATTACATTATTTTGTACATGCTCCCATGGTACCTAATGGTATGATTATGAATATGTAATAGATTAGGGTGTGAGTCTATAGTTTAAGAGTGTGATTTATATTTTCTCTTTATGTATGTGTTCATGTATAGGATGTGCATAATTTCCATGCAATCAAGTGTGAGAGTAAATATAGAGTCAAGAGTCAAGTATACAAGTGGCAAGATGAGAGGCCAAAAGACATGAGAGCCTTGTCTTATGTGTGGAATAGGAAAAGATGCATCTCCTGGATATGTGAGGAGAGCAATAGACAAAGATTTCAAGAGTCACCTTTCTAAGGTTATATTATGGAGATAAAGCTCCATGTTGTACTATCAAAGAATTCATTCAAGCATTGATAATATTGAAGCTTTACAGTTTGAGTTCTATTGTATGTTTTCTTCATGAATGATATTGGCAATTTTTACTTTATATTATTATTATTTTATATGAATGTTATATTATTTAATATTGGCCATATATATTTAATGCCTAAATATTAATCCTATATTTTATCTTGAATATTGGGACCTGTGATGATATATCTAAAAAGATAACAAAGTTTATTTATGTCACCTCTCCCCATAAGGTTTAGAGCATCACAAAATTCATCTTGTAATCCCCTTATAAATATGGTTTTGCTCAATTCCTAGTCTAACCTTCTCCACATCGTCTCAAGATAATCTTCTTAATTTTCACCATCATGTTGTTTCATTATTCTATTTTATCATGGAACCTAAAATATTCTTGTTCCTTTTCCAAAAAATTCTTTTTCCATTTCAGCCCATGTATGTATTGAGTCTGATTTTAATCCTATAAACCATTTCATGGTTGAATATTTTAATGTGGCTAAAAATAGTTTGAGTTTTTGGTTATCTCAAACATAATCATATGTTTGAAATAATACCTTGAATTCAAATAAGAATTGTTTAGGATCCTCAGATACAATCCCCCTAAATAGTGGTGCAATATTTTTTATGGGGCTTCCTCATCCATATTGATCCAAATAGGACATATGAAATTTCTACTTGCATTGCTTCCATTTGTCTTATGGTTTTTATATGCATTATCTTATCTATCTATGATATTAGAATCTCCGTAACAAACATTATAACTTTCCTCATATTTCCATGGGATTATGAATAAGTATGGGTTAGGTAGAAGGCTATTGGATTGTTCTATAGAATCTTCAAATAATATTGATAATCCACTAGAACTTCCTTCCCCTTCACTTATGTGTAATAAATGGTTGGGTACACTGGTCCTTGATTCGATGGTTGGAACAAATAGTCAATGTAGCCCACGTCAAGGTTCAAATATCAATGACACCAAATAACTCAATGTGACTAACTCAAGATTATCCATAGAGATAAACACTCGATGGTTGGGGAATTAATAGTTTTCCCAGAAAAAGAGAAATTCCTCACCAAGAAGTACAATGGCTTCATCCAAGAGGAACTTCCACCATCGTGGAACAAAGTCCTAGTTCCAGTGATGCAGTACCTGACGATCAACAAGCCATCCTCTTCGTTGTGAAGTTTCCATATGGTATTTCTAAATTACCTGAAGGACATCAAGATAATTAATATTCTAGAGTATCTATTTCAATCTATGGAAATATACATTGACAGTGTGCGTAATGGAAAGTACACTTACCCAAAATATTAGGGCTTACATCTCATAATTTACTATTATATGAGTCAAAATTTGGACCAAAGGATTGTTAAAGATGGTGGCCCTATGGTGAATCCCAACACTGAGCCCATCCCTGGTTCTCCCCTGGTGGTTATGAATGTTGTTTTTTATGGCCCAATCATTGACATCGAAGTGGGAACCCCTGGCAAGGCGGGTAAGCAGAGGCTGGTGTTAGGTTCATCATTGACTCCTAGTAGACAGTCGTATTAGGTGAAATATTCTAATAAAAAGGGTAAAAATGTGTTATCTACAAATTTTTCTACACTTGACTTTACTTTCCCTGATCGTAAATTGCAAAAGGCTTTGGATGACTTGTATCTTGGTACGCCCTCTATCCAGCTTGTGGGTGACGCAGACCAGGTGACTGATCTAGATGACATTGTCTCTTTGGCTACATCCATGCTATTGAGGGTGGGTAAGATTATCAATCAAATGAAGATCTAGAAGGTGGGCCAACCTGAGGAGGATGCCCCCAAGGATGATGATGACGAGGACTACATCTCGGAATAATGTTCTATGGATGGCCTCAATATGTTTTGGGGCTTCCCATTTTTTTGATTGTTGACTGTTATGTTTCTTCCTGTGTTGGCCTGCAGGCGTTATCCTCTTTTGCTATGTTTAGTTTCTCTGTTTTGAGGTCACCAAGGGTGGTCCTCATTTTTGGTTTTCTCTAGTTGGGGTGTTTGATTCTGTTCAATATCTTCATTTTTTGGCTTGTAAAAGGTTTTGGGTCCCTTTCAAAACCCTTTAACAATAAAAAATGTGACTAAATCAATGTAAAATGGAAAGGATAACCCTCTCAAAACCCTAGTTAAAAATAATAATAAATGGTTGGGCACACTTATTACATACAATTTCTTAGTTGGAAAAACCTTTGAACGTGATGGTCTCCAACTTGTGGTTTGGCGAGAGGTTTTACTAGTGAATCTACCCCTTGCATCTTTAGGTCTATGCATTTAGAAATAAAGGTGTTTTCAAGCAAAATTCAAACATTCAAAAAATAAAATTTTAAAATAAAATTGTAAACTACCACACCTATAAATCCTTCTAGCCTTGGTTTTATTTCATGTTGTAAACTAATTCTGGGATGATATCTCACTAGGTCCTTAACAACAACGATATCCTTGAAAATTGTGTCAAAAAGTGATGGGTGTTATTAATCGTAGTCAATTTAATTATCAATCCTAGATGAAACCCTTTGCTATATGTGCTAATTACTATAAGAGATTATGGAAGATGGATTTCTAAGCTCCTAATGAAAATACACTTGTGTAAAATGAAATACCACTCTTGCATAAAAGTAAATCACACTTGCAAAAATTAAATCACCCTTGTGGACAAGTAAATAACACACTTGCAAGAAATAAAATCTAATCTAGTAGTTGCATGAAGCTTTCCCTTGAAAATAAATAAACAAAGTAATATACAAACATGTTATTTACAAATTAGAACAGTATACAAAAGTTATTTAAAATAAATAAAATTTAAATTTGTTAATTAGTTTATGAACATATCTTACAAAGATAATACTTTCCATTGTGATAATGAAGTGGACCCTTACTCAGCCCAATGGAAATTAAACCTTAGTTCAAAATAACATTAAACATATACACAAGTGAGAAAAGGATGTAAACATATTTTATTAAGAAAGGGATGAAATTACTCTTTTACAATAATCTTCAACTCCTACATCCATCCTCTTCCTCTTCTTCATTTTTAGCTCTCATCCTGTTCTAACTTCTATAATGCATTATACCTGCTCTTTATAGAGAGGTAATGTGAAACAACCCAATAACAACTTACTAACATAAAATATTCTCAAGCTAAATTGGCTGGAAACAAATCCAACCAATCCTATATATATAGAACATAACAACCAATATAGTTAAAAATAAATCCAACCACTTCTATCTAGAGAACATAACAATTAATTTGGTCGGAAACAAATCCAACCAACTCTACCTAAAGAAGATAAAAATCAAGTTAGTTGGAATTAAACCCAACCAAATCTATACAAAAAAGATGACAACTAAGTTAGTTGGAAATAAACCCCACCAACTCTATACAAATAAGATGAAAAACTAAATAGGTTGATAAGGATTCTAACTAATTTGGATCTATCCAATTTAGTTGGAATTCAATACCATCAACTCAATCATTATTTAACTACCTTAGATCCAATCACAGTAGTTAGAAACTAATCTCAACAATTTTAATTTTCATCTAACAACTTGATTTATATCAATGGTTATTCTCTAGCATTTTTCATCTTTATTTGTCATGTGGAAATAATTGTTGGAAAATGAATAAGCATTTTTGTCTTTACTTGTCCAGCTAAAAATAGAAATAAGTTTCTTCCACATGGAGGAAAATGATAAAACAATAGTATGCATTCACATTGTGTCTTAAGCATCTTCAAACATTTCATCTTGCCACGTCTTGCACTATTTTTCCATGTCCCACACTCTTATCCCACATTCCCAATTTTCGGCACAATTTTCTTGTGTATTTCCATAACATTTATAGGTTTCTAGAGAACTTGTAGTTTTCTATAAATGTGTTTCAAAAAACTTTAATTTGACTCTAGAAAGTTATAGGCTAACTCCAAAAGGATGAAAACTCTAGGATGATCTGCAAGCCATCATAATTTTGTTCTTAAATCTTCAAATATTATTAATTCAATATTAAAACTAAGCTTACATTTACATAAAAACCTATATGAAATAACTTGGAAATGCATTTTATCTTTTCACTATTTTTAGTTATAATATTAATACAAATTATGACCTAGTCTACTATTACATATACATTAAAGGAGTAGTAGAGTGTTTCTTTAATACACATAATGAAGCATATCAAGGCCTTATCAAATTGCTCAATGACAGGCCATGTAGAGCAAGAGTGCACAAATCCTAAGAAAGAATTTTGAAAAGTGATATTTTTCTTGTAATATCACTACTAACCATATTAGAAGACCTTTAAGTCATTTGGGTTGTATCTAGAGGCATGTAACATTTGGAGGTGCATCGTTTTGCTAAAGATGATCCCAAATATTTACTTTTACAATAAGTAGAAATTTATCACCTAAGGTAACTAAAGGGTGAATTTATTCTATTAATGGAAGTCATGGAATCTATTGTAAATAAGTTTTGGGCTTGGAAGAATTAAATATACACATTATGAGTCCTACATTATAATTGCTCTTTAAAAATAATAAGTGCAAGATATTTTGCTTTCCACTTATGCCATTACTCCTTTGAATTATGGTACTATCCTTTTATTTTCTTTTCATTCTTGTTAATTCCATTTCACATGTGTGTGATACATTGTTATTATTTTATTTTCTCATGTGTTAATTGATCACACACTATCCTTGCTACAACTATGGCATTGTTTAATTGCATAAAATTTTCTTCTAATTCTTACTCCCTAACATTTTAAATTTTACTTGTATTGTTTTACTATCCATATTTACTTTTTTATAATTAGACTAAAATCAATTTAGTGAGGATAGTGGATAGCTAGCCTAAATTCAAAGATCAAAGATGGCATGATCTCCATTCTTCCAAGATTTGAAAAGGAATCACGAGTACATAGAAGTTAGACCATTCTACAATTCAATGATATCATAACAATCAGTAAGAGGATCATCCCTCCTTTCCCCTTAGTCTCTTCTAAGTCCCATATTATAGATTTATGGATTGTAAATATGGTTGCTATTATATTACCTTAGCTCTTTGTTGATTAATACAATGCGTGACACACAACTTCAACATGTACTTGACCTCTATATCACTACCTTTGTCATTCCTTAACCCATTGGAATTCTTATGTTCTATAATCCTTAATTCTACATAGGTATATATTTAGAAACTATTAGTAACATGATTTATGACTATGGTTTCCCTTTCTCCTTTCTCGTTCAAAAAATGAACTAATTGATGGTTATTAGTATTTGTTTGGGACCCAAGATAGCTAACATTCATAACAACCAATTTTCAACTATTCTTCCATTTTTCTAACTTAGATGGTGGATTGACGTTGGCATCATAATATCTTTATCTCTCTGATGAATCAATTTATTTTATCAAAACCTTCCTACATTTTCTTTCTCTTAGGTAATTTATTGTCTTATTGGTTAAGATGACATCATCCTAATGAAACACAAGCGAATCGGTTGTTTTGTAATTGATATTAAAAGGGAGTTATAACTTTTGTCCTTTTACAAAAGGGCCATGAGAGGCCACAAAATGAGATCTTTCACAAGGGAAGCACTCTTCTAGTAGGGATGGTTAAAAAACCACTAGTTTTTCTCCTTGTCTTCCTTAGTTTGAGTGGGCTTCTATTAGCTTTTGAAGCTATAAACTTAAATAAAATTCAGCCACAAATGATGAAATAAACAAGCTATGTTATATCAATGATAATGACTAACTAATAAGCAAGTAAATTGCATGAGAAAATTTTGAAATAACTCATGAAAATGACAACTTGATACAATATATGGATAGCTCTCTACTAGTGCATGCTATGAGCAATGCATGCTTTATTGGTATAGTATGTGACTCTTCACTTTCCTACTCTAAGGACACAAGTACATTCTGCACGATAGACTCTTGTGCATATGCACACCTAACTAAGTATACTTGTTCTTTCTATTCTAAGGACTCATGTACATGTGAACCACATGCACATTTACATCATTTCACATTCTAACACTTGTGCATTTATTACTTCTTCCTCAAGTAACTACTTAACCTAAGATAAAATCCTAGTCTAATAATGTACCCAAGGTGGTACATTAACATGTACCAAATAATGTAATATACTCTAACACACCCTTGTATTACATTATTTGGTTATTGAAGATTTAGTCTTCAATATGGATCTTTGTATTTGTCTTAATTCTTCAAGTTGCCTTGGAATTGATAGTATGCTTGAGCTTCATATTTTTTCTTGACTTTGTATTTTTAATTTGGCATTGTTACTGTTTTCCTTCTAATTATGTTGTCGAAGAAGTTCATACCTTTCTTGTTTCCATCTCTGTACCTTGAGAAATATACTTGAGAAAATTCACTAATGAAATTTCTTGTCATTGTATATATCCAATCAAAGAAATGATTTTCTTTGTACCAATAGTGTCTTTGAGAATGATTGGTTCCTCCACAAATTTTACAACTATGGAGATTCCAACATCTCTCTATCTTATACCCATATCTGTTACAATGACTGCATCTATTTTCTATTACCAAATTATTTTGATCATTCTATCCTTCATAGAAATTATTCCTATCAATCTTTGTTATTGATTTGATGTCACTATTTTCTATTATAAACTCAATTCCTTGCTTATTGCTCCTAGTTTGACCCGTATGTTCAAGACCTTCATACTTTGATTTGATATATGGTGCAATTGGTTCTTGTATTCACTATTCAAGTTTTTCCAAACCTATATCTTCATATTTTGAACAAAAACCATTAGTATGATCAATACAATAAGTAGAATGATCTTTGTCAGTATCAATATAATCTTGAGCATCATCATTTGTATCCATACCTTCATCAATGCTAGTAGCATGAAATTTTTCTGAGTAATCATGAACTATATCTAAATCACTTGTATTGCATATAGCATCAATATTTGTAATAGGCCTTTCTATATTAGTCAAGAATTCTAAATCACTAGTGTCAATGCTTACATTGCAATTTTTTCTTTCATTTTGATAAGAATAATTTTTTGCATATGTTTCTTTTTGAAGTAGATCACTAGTGTTGTAACATGCATCAATTATCAATGGTTTTGATTTTATAGTATTGCAACATGAATCTACCATCATGGGCCTTAGATAATTTTTATCACTAGAAGTATCTTTTAACTATATTTTGTTCTTGACCTCTTCAACCTTTTGTGGTTCTATCATCTTATAAATATTAAGAGTGACAATTCCTTTATAGATTATTCTTCATAGATTGATAGGTATAGTAACAAATTCTTCATAGCAATCACTAGCATTGTTAAGAATATTTTGCATGTATTTTTGAAGTATAGAATAATACCCTTTTTTTGCTTCACTAGTAAAATCACCAATCTTGTTGTTCAAAGGATTTGTTTTATCAATATACTTGTTCTTCAAATATTCTATCATGTCCTCTTGACTTTGAGAACTCCATCAGAAAGTAATGCCATATATCATATCTCCTATATCACTAGGCAATATGAAACTAATTTTAAAATATTTATATGTTTCATCAAGCCTTCCATTCAGGTAATTGCTGAATGCTTTGAGAAATTTTCATTTTTGATTTATTTTAACATTGATTGTAAGACACTCTTTTCTCTTGATGAATCCTTTTCAGTATCTTCTATTTGGTGTTGTATATGACATTTTAACCTTTCCAATATTTTTGAAATTTCATGAATGTCTAATTGTTTTCCTTGGTCTTCTTGAATGTATATTTGTTCTTCTTAACAACATAAGTTTCCCATTTCAATTATCTTCAACTCATGTATTTATGTTTCTAGTTTTTGATCACTTGTTTTCTTTTTCATTAGTTTTTTCTTTGCCATGTTCCTTTGATGTTAACTACCTTTGTCTCCCTAGTTTAGAGTATATAATACTATTTTTCAAGAGTCTATGGTTGGTTTCTTTTGTCTCGTTAATTTGTATAAAAGACAAGTATAAGTAATAAATTCCAACTCTTCAAGCAATTTAGATCTTCTTTTAATTCTCTAATTATCAATGATTTATTTTTTTTAAATTCTAAAAGACTAAAATCTGATGTAGTATGCCTTATAACTCTTAATTTAAAATATTAAAAAATAAAAATATTTGCAAAATAATATTTTAAGTTTTCCAATGTTAAAGACCTTATATCTTCTACTATAATTATTTACAAATATATATGTATTTCAACTAATGTATTTTGAAATATAAGCTTGCTTTCTAATTCACTAATGCTGGCTAACTCTTATTTCTCCAATGCAGCAATAAGTAATTTTAACCTTATATTATTCACCTTATAACTCCTTTTCACTTTAATGAAATCAAATAATCAACTTGAAATTACCTTACTAATGTTGTACGTTGAATAGCTTTTATCTTCACTCCTCGCAATGGTTAGTAGGGCTTCAACGGATGGCCACAATACTCAAAGATGCAATAGATGTGGTCAAAATTGTTTGACCTCCTTCCTTTACTGCCACGTTCATAGACTTCGGTCAATCAAGGTATGCGTTAAGACTGAAATCTTGATTATGTTGAATTCGTGATAGGCTCCAAGTCTCCAACTGTTGCATGGCTTTCGTTAGTCAAAACAGTATTTTGGTTTGAGAAACTATAATCATGGGTTTTGCACGGTAAAATTTATTTAGAAGTAGCATCAAGTCCTGACATTACCAGCATTATCAACTGAATTTTGGGTACTTGAGACACGAGTCAAAATTACTCAGCATTATCAACTGAATTTTGGGTACTTGAGACACGAGTCAAAATCACCAAGGAGTCGGGCTGGCATTATCAACTAGATTTTGGGTACTGGATGTGGGCCGCCTTCATCTGAGAAACCACGACCAAGGGTTTTACACTATCAAAATGACGAAGTCGCATCCAGCCCTGACCGCACCAGCATTATCAACTGGATTTTTGGTAGCCGATGTACGCTTGATAAGGTGGAGATTCGAACCATGGACCTCCTTTGAAAGATTGCCCTACCCTCTCCAACTCACCTGATGGAGAAAATAACAACCCCTACAGTTGTCCCTCACCCTCATATGAGGTTATAGTTCTCTTTGCATTCCCTTCAACATTGTTTTCAATAGCTATTTTGAGCGTTGCTCCTCCTGGAATGTTGTTTGACTCTCCCTCACCCTCACCCTCATATGAGGGTATAGTTCTCTTTGCATTCCCTTCAACATTGTTTTCAATAGCTATTTTGAGCGTTGCTCCTCCTGGAATGTTTTACACTATCAAAATGACGAAGAAGTCGCGTCCAGCCCTGACCGCACCAACATTATCAATTGAATTTTTGGTAGCCGATGTACGTTTGATAAGGTGGAGAAGATTGCTCTACCCTCTCCAACTCACTAATGGAAAAAATAACAATCCTGCAGTTGTCCCTCACCCTCACCCTCACCCTCACCCTCACCCTCACCCTCATATGAGGGTATAGTTCTCTTTGCATTCCCTTCAACATTGTTTTCAATAGCTATTTTGAGCGTTGCTCCTCCTGGAATGTTGTTTGACTCTCCCTTTTGGGTTAGGGTTTTGATGTGCAGGTCAGTTGCTATGCTTACCTGCATCTTTCTTGTGCCACTTGGCACTAAAACCCTTACTTATCCTTCGAATTTGCTGGCCAGATGACTTTACTTTTGGGTTTTGTAACTCCAACTTAATGATGCTCCTTTGCGTGCTTGATGATCATTAGCTAATTTTTCACCAAGATGATTCAACGGTTCCTTGATTACTTCTACCTCAAAAAGACTCTGCGCATCACTCAGATTACTCTGTATGGGTGCTTCGTAGGTAACATATTATTAGGGTTTGAAAGAAAACTCTGATGCACATGTTACTTCTGCTGTGAGCATTATACCAAGTCCTCACTCTCCTTAGCTCAACGATGGCCGATTGCTAATAAGATTGATGGTGTGTCTCCTTCACACACAAAGTAACCCTAGTTCATGAATTAGAACTTCTCCCCTAAGGCGTTCGAATCTTCAATCATTAGGCGCTGCATCAACAGTTCACTACCTTCAAAATGAATGTGCTCACTGCCTTCCTTGATCTTCCTCGTGATCGATGTGCCATCTGAGTGAAAAATATTTGACCATTTTTAAATTTCCTTCAACCAACGCGCGTAAACCCTAACACCCTGTTGTAATCTCCTCCAATGACAATGCGGTGATTTTCCCTTTTTGAAAAGTGTTCAAAAATGTGATCCCCAATAATTTTGATAGTGTAAAACCCTTCATAAATTTTGATCCCATAAAAATTTTCGATGAATTTTGGTCCCATAAGGATTTTTCGATAAATTTTGGTTCCATAAGGATTTTTCGCTATTAAAAACAAATTCAAACTCAAACTCTAAAGATCTCACTTGATGCTGTGATCGAGTAATGGCTATCCCTGGCAGATATTAATGTGCTCTTCCTTGATGATGCGCTTGAATGTCCTCTTTGCTTGACATCTACGTGTGGGCTCCACACACTGTGTTGGCATGTTTCTTTTAGTTTTTGATAATGGCTTTGTCATGCGCAACTGGCACATGTATAAAATAAACTCAAATTACCCTGCAAGATAGCGGTTACAGTTGATGTTTGACCTGCTTCGATGCTACTCCTCGCTGTGTTATTAGCCATGCCTTTGGTGCACAGTGGCTACCATTTGGACCCCAAATATTTGTCTACAACGGCTATGATTTGATATGATGCTCCTTGTAATGGCTATAAACACATATTATTAGCTATCAAGTTCGTTGATGGTGAATACTCCTTAGGTAATGGCTATAAACACATATTATCAGCTATCAAGTTCATTGATGGTGAATACTCCTTGGGTAATGGCTATAAAAAATGTGTGCAAAATATCTTCTTTTTCAGGCATTATGACCATTTGCTGCCCTATTTTCATAGTTGATTTTCCTTTCCTCCTTAGTGTGATTGTTTGGTGATGTCTCTCTTCTTACTATGGGATCTCCAAAGTCAACGTCTCTCTTAGGAAAGCTATCCGTTCCACCTTGCTATCGAAAGAAAATCCAATCAATGCCTGTTGTGATTATTGTAATGTCTAAAAAGTGAATTCTTCAACGGCTATCAATCTCATTGAATACCTTCTCCTATGCAGGTGAACGTTACTCCTTTGAGTAACATCTTCTTTTTCACGTTTGATTCATCGATTACTAGCAATGGTTTGGTTGGTATTGAATTCGGTGACCTAGGCACCTTTGAAACCTTTGCTCATGATCATTTAGATCGCTCTACTTCCTTACTATGTATCTTAGCCTCTAACTGATTTTATCTGCCGCTTGAAGTCTATAGTGCTATTTGGGCTAAAACCAACTCTATAAATAGACTAAGATAAGTTACCTTAGTTGCACCTTTACTTTGAGATCATATAATCTCATTTCTAAGGATTACTTCCTTCCTTGATGAGGCAATTTCCTTGTCCAATCTTTGGAGGCTATCTCACTCCTTTGAATGAACTCCTAAAGTTAATTTGAAGTATGTATTATGCAACTCTCAATTAAAAGTAATGTCTTCTTGCTTAAATAGATAATAGAAAATTGATACATATTTAACTCCTCTTTCTTTGTGCAGGCTATACTGCTTGTGAAAACTACTTTCTGCACTTTCTTGAAGACTTAAGCTAGAAACCTTTTAATGCAACTTTTGAACCTAGAATTTGGTGCTTAATAAACTTAATATTGAACCAACTATAAGTGTTCAAATAATGAACCTTTAGCACCAAAGTTGCATACCTTTTTTAAACTCGATTTGGTGGTGGATTTCTTGGTGATTTGGATCACCTCAGTGCTGCCTCATTTTGATGAAATTGCAGCTCTAACTTGTTGTCCAGAATAGCTCTTTATGTTACCAATTTGCAGCTTCTCTTCTAGTATTCTATGGGATATCTTCTTCTTGAGTCTCCTTCAATCTTCTCTTAATATTTCTTGTGGCTCTTTCTATTTTCTCTTGATCTACCGTGTGCTTTGATACCATTGTTAGCTTTTGAAGCTATAAACTTAAAGGAAATGTAGCCACAAGTGATGAAATAAGCAAGCTATGTTATATCTATGATAATGGCTAACTAATAAGCAAGTAAATAACATGAGAAACTTCTAAAATAACTCATGCAATAGCCATTAATGTAAACTCATAAAAATGGAAACTTGATACAATATATGGATAGCTCTCTACTAGTGCATGTTATGAGCAATGCATGCTTCATTGATAATTACAATGCTAAGTCACAAATATATACTAGTATGTGACTCTTCACTTTCCTATCCTAAGGACACATGTACATTCTGCATGATAGATACTTGTGCACATGCACACCTAACCAAGGAGACTTGTTCTTCCTACTCTAAAAACTCATGTACATGTGGACTACATGCACATTTACATCATTGCACATTCTAACACTTGTACATTTATTACTTCTTCCTCAAGTAACTACTTAACCTAAGATAAAATCCTAGTCTAATAATGTACCCAATGTGGTACATTGACATGTACCAAATAATGTAATATACTCTAACAACTTCTTGCTTATGGGCCACTATCAGTCAGACCTATCCTCGAGATATATGATACCTACAAAAATGGGTTAGATCATTTGGGGGCTTTTCTTGATTAGACACCTCATGTTTACAGGTAAAATATTTCTAAATTAAGCTTAAAGTATGATTAAAAGTGCATAAATAATGTGAAACAGGAAAAACAAGAGAACTTACTTGGTGTTGAGAGCCCTGGAAGGCTTTTGGTCCAAAAAAATTTGCTAACCCATGGATTCACATAAATCTATGTGAATTTGTTAGGCCTCAGGATTTGCACACTTCTATGCAAATAAAAATCAGGTCTATATTCCTCCAATTGAGCTAAAAATTTATGAGAACCTTCCTTTGGTTATTAGGAAGCTACCCTCAAAATTTTGTGATAATCCAAGTTTTTATGAGGGAGTTATATCCAAATTTTTTGGCTTTTGATACTATATTCTTAAAAAATGCAACCACAAGGTATAAAATGAGCATGCTATATTAACTATTTGATAATTATTAGGAGCGAATGAATTACATTTAATATTGAATATAGGGTTTAAATAATACAAATATATGCTATGAATAGCCTTAGTTAGATATTAAATAATATCTAACCCAAATGTTGCTAACTATGCACAAAGTGTGATAACAACTAACAATACACTAACAATAAAATATGTTATGTCTAAAAATAAAGATTTATTGTTAGACGTACATGAATAGAATAAACAATAATCTACCCTAACATAGTAAATAGGAGGTAATATCCCAAATGAGGGAATATTACTCTAACACCCCCCCTTATTCCATTATTTGGGTAATACATATAACTATCCCAATATAGTGAAGAAGAAGAGAAATGAAAGATGTTGTCTCGGGCTCTGGATCTAAGGTTATTGCTTGGATGAGTACCTCTAGGTCTATCTCTGGATCTTCCTGTGAATCTGCCTCTAGATAATTACCTCTGGATCTGCTTGTAGATCTGCCTCTGGAACTTTATCTCTGGATCTGTCTTTTAGGTCTATCTTTGGCTCATTACCTCTAGGACTGCCACTCGGTCTGTCACTAGATCTACCTCTAGGTCTACCATAGGTTTTACCTTTTCTGTAGAAGCCATACAACATTAATTTTATCTTGGTCCATTATGTGTGATCTGTCCATCCACAATCTATATGAACCTTGTTGGTCATTTTAACTTTGTACCAACAACTTGAATAAGAATAATTTGTACATCCACATGAATTACAAGGATGTAATTTCCAACACCTAGCTTCTACATGTCTTGTTCTACCACAATGACTGCAACAATTATTTTTAGGAGTTGTAGGAGATTTAGGGTTTACAAACATGATTTTACTGGTACTTATTTGTCCATAATAGCCAAGACCTTCATTATTTACCCTGACATTTAGCATTATTGGAGTTTTAATGCCTTGTTCATGTTTACCTAATCTCTCACCATTGAATCCTATTTTCTTCCTCAGTTTGGATCCAAATTCTTTGGTGTATTTTTCAAAACACCTAATTTCATCATCTTCATCAATGCTTTTAACAATATGGTATTTTTCATTATTGATAAGATTATGGATTTCATTTTTAGGAGATTCAATAATTAAGTCACTAGTATCACAAGAAAAATCTACTACTGTGTTGAGATCACCTATGCTACAACTAATATCTACCATTCAAGGTATGAGGTCACCTGCATCACAACAAGCATTGGCCATCATGGGATCAATGTCACATGTGTCACAATAAGCATTCACAATCATGGGTTGAAGGTCACTTGTGTCACTACAAACATCGACCATTAGGGATTTCACCTATGTTTCCTCACTAATATCCCTTTTCACTTTACGTTGAGCAATGTCAAGTGCAACCAATGACATGTATATTGCCCTTACAACACCAATAGGGATTAGAAAACCATTTTTTTGAATGTCTTCACAAGACACAGAATCATCGAGTATGGCATCTACACCACTGCGTAGTGTGAGAAATGTGCCATCCTCATAAAAATCTATCACGTCCATGTATGGGGAAAAGTATGGGTCTTTAATTGATTTAGCAACATTAGTTGATTTTGGGGTATTTTTCTTCTTTGATCTGCCCATCTTTGAAGGTGTCGATCTCTACCAAAAATGTACCTTTTACAATGAAATTTTACAAAAATAAATGGCTAAGGTGTCGATCACTACCGAAAGTGCACCTTTACAAGGTTATCCCCCCTTTTTTTTGCAAAATTTATAATATATCCCCCCTTAGTGCAAAAAATTGCAACAATAAAGCCTCAAAAAACTTTACAATGCTTGCCTTCTAGACAAATTTCAAAAAAATTCAACAGTAAAAATCCCCCTCTTATTTCAAGAACTCCAAACACAAGGATGTGCTATTTATGAAGTCTAAAAAGGTTTGTTTGGGATGACTGTTGCTTTCTAGACAATTTGTCAAATGCACTCAAATTGAGTGATGACAATGGGTTGCAAAAAATGCAAAATGTTGTACAAAAAATGGTCAACAATTTTCCAACAATGCAAATAGAGTCCCCATTTTTTAATTTAATTTGCAAAATATAAAGTTGAATCAATTTATTTAAGTAATAATAAAATATGTTTGTTCAAAAATCAATAAAAATAAAATTGATTTAAAAACAAACAAATATTAAATTATTAAAAAAAATTGAAAAAAAACTTTTAAATTTTGCAAAGTTAAAATTTTACCTTTGGGGCACCGGTGGGGTTTGAACCTCCATCCTCCTACCAGTAGCACCTTAGCGCTCAGGGGCTCAACCAGTACGAATGTTGCTCTGGATGAAAATAAAGGGGGAGATCCCCTATTTGAAGAGGAGGTGCACCAAATCCACATCCAACAGATAACGCTGCCTCTGGAAGATGCGGTCTCAACTGAGCAACGGTGTGTAGGCATGGCTTATCTCCTCCATAGAGCAGTGGTATATCTCATCCTATAGCTCCTCCATAGGCAGGGTGACATTGTTGCTTCTTGGTCACAAATGTGTCTCATGTGTCTACAATCAGCTATGCGCCTGATGGAGCTAACAATTAGGAAATGCTGCATCAAAAAACTGTTAGGGAACCTTTGCTGCGTAAAACTCCAGTTGTTAATTTAGCATAACATAGTAATCATCGATCATTTTGCTATGGATGGTGCTGCTGACGTCGAAAAAAACTAGCATGAGCTCCCGCTCATCCTGGTGGTAGTAACTGATCCATTGACAATTTACCAAATACAAGTAAGTTCTCTAGGATTCTGTGAGGCAATTTCATTTTACAATCTTTTGCTTAACTATGTTATCGCATTAAAAAAAATTACGATTCTTTCTAGCACACAGTTGTGTCCTAAATTTGTCGCTTCCCTATTAGTGCGCACACATATATTACACATAAATCGATCTCCTATTGAAGAGCAAATGGGAATGACCATGTAAATCAGGGGCAAATCGATGTCAAGATTCCATCTGCAACTCATCGATGTAGATTGTCCATAGGCCAAAAGGAGAAGTGATCACCAGAGCTTCGTTGAGATTTTAATTTTCTCCACCTAGTCTTCACAACGATCACTAGAGCTTTGTAATTGACTAAGAAAAATGAATCACACATGCAAATACCAGTTAGGCAATAGGCTAATGGAAGTGACTCCATTAGAACTGTAATAAACCCACCTGATCTATGTGTAACCGATAATCTCTATGGATCACACTGTAAATGACATTTTAGCTATAAAAAAAATCATTATTTATCGGTAATTGACTTGCATCTAGCACAACCTGGAAGGCTAGATATCATCTATGCAGTGGTGTGATGTCAAAGCATCTACATCAGGCACAATCACTAAACAATGCTCTCCTATTAGAATTGGGACTGTTATTGCAGTGATCACCTAACAGAGCTGAGACTATTACCTTCAATGGCATCTACAATTTCTTGGATGGTAATTTTTGTCACGAGCAAGCTCCTCCACGTTGGTTTTAAAATAGAAACAACCTGATCTGATCACTGTTAGGTCCAGATCTACACTTTTGTTGTTTATCACCAATGACCAAGAAATCGATGGTGACAAAAAAATTACCGAATGGACGTGGGAAAAAAAATTGCAATCATCACGTGCAATACCGACTTTGTGTCCACCAGAGTGCATATATCCCACATGCGAACCATTATAAACAAGGTGTAATTTAAAAATAAAACATCACATATTTTTTGTTGACTACCTTACGGTAATCTATGCCATCCTGCACCTTCACGAGATTCGTCCTTCCTTAGGTTGCTTTGTCACGTGTGGGTATGTTTTGTGGTTAGTCCACCCTAGCTTAGATGTCCACATCACTTAGAGTTATCCCATCCATCGTGTTCGATCCGTCACACCGTTGCCTTATCACCTAGCTACCACGTAGGTCAGGTTTTTGGTTGTCCACTACCACGTAGGTCTTACTGGCTATCCACTACCATGTAGGTCAAGTTACATCTTACTGGTTGTTCATCGTAGATCCATCTAGGCTAGCATATAGCTATAGCGATCAAAGGTCGTAGTTCATAGGTCCATCTAGGCTAGCATTAGGAGTTGTCTTGTAGTCAAACTGTGTGTCGCCTAGAATCTATCAGGTCCTTTGCTCTCGGTTAGATTGAGTTTAGTCAAGGTCGATCCGTCCATCAGGGAGTCCGCTAGGTCCTAGGTTGTGGTAGGTGTTCATTGGTCTCTACCTTAGTCCACTGGTCGTATAGGTGGCTTTGTTCACTCTAACTGAGATTAGTAAGATCTAGTAGATGCTCAAATTTTTGGTCTGATTGAGATCAATTAGATTTGGTAGGCCTTATCTGTTGATCTTAGGAAATGTGCCCATTTAGCTCTCAGGCTACAATCAAAGCTGAGAGCGCATATGGCTCTGATACCATATTAGGAGTGAATGAATTGCATTTGATATTGAACATAGGGTTTAAATAATATAGATATATGCTATGAATAACCTTAGATATTAAATAATATCTAACCCAAATTTTTTTGACTACACACAAAGTGTGCTAACAACTAACAATACACTAACAATAAAATATGTTATGTCTAACAATAAATATCTATTGTTAGTCATACATGAATAAAAAATAATCTACCCTAATGTAGTAAATAGGAGGTAATATCCCAAATGAGGGAATATTACTCTAACAATAATGGCAATATCTTAAGAATGTAAATAGCATGAAAAACTTCTAAAAATACTCATAAAATAGCCATTAATGAAAGCTCATGAAAATGGGATCTTCATACAAAATATGGAGACCTCAAATGCTTCATTCTTCATGCTCTACATTGTATCTAACTTGAGCACTACTATAATGTGCTCATGCACTCTCTCTAACTCACTCTTCCTTTCTCTTCTATAAAGGTCAATATATAATGGAGTATGAATCTTGGCATTCCATCTTCCTATGACTCACTATATTCCTAAGCTAGACTCGTGTACACGTGGACAACATGCACATTTACATCATTGCACATTCTAATAATACTTGTGCATTTATTACATTGTATTAAGTAAATACTCAAACCCTAATCTAAGACACTATTCTAATATAGAGATATACCCAATATGGTACATTAGCATGTACCAAATAATGTAATATATTACATTATTTGGTTATTGAAGACTTTAGTCTTAAATATAGGTCTTTATCTTGGTTCTAGAACTTGAGCTCTTCTTTTTTGCTTTCTTCATTGTGGTCTATCTTTGTATCTTGATCAAGTAATAATTAGTATATTCATATTTTTCCTTTAGTTCACTTTGATTTGTATTTAGTTTGAAAGTATTTTCTTTTATCTTCATCTTTTATTTTTTTTCATGCTTCTTCTTCCCTCTTCTTTTTCTTCTTTGTTTCTACATTTTAACTAGTGATAAATCTTCTTTACGATGAGTTAGTATATCATCATAATAGTATTTGCTAGGATTTAGTATTTCATTGCTAATATATTCATTTTATTTCATGTTTTGAAAGAATTAAAAAATAATTAATGATAGATATATCATCAAACATTCTTATGATGTAAATATAACTATATTTTGAGTATTCCACCAAGCCTTTAAAAGTACTTCATGAAGATAACCAATTAATGTCATAAAATTTCCTTCTTTTGCTTACTTGAGAAACAAAGAGAATCTTTATTTTTTACTAGTTTACAAATACTTGTATCCATAAAAAGTATCTATTAAGTTTTGTGAATAAAATTTCAACTCATGAAATAGTTCTTCATTATTGAATGCATTCCTCACTATTTCATCCATGCTTATTATAATTTAGTCTTTAAAGTGGAATTCCTTATAGCTCCCTAGTATTAGATATTGTTAATACTTTTGATATAATATTTTAGCTTTAAAAAATTGTTGAGGTTGACTTCCTTATGACTCCCTAGTGTTTTGAGTATATGATAAAATACTATCTTTCAATTCTTCAAATCTTGTAGTATATCTTATTTTCCTAATTTTTAGTGAATGATCAAACAATAGTCAACTCTCTAGGTAGAATTCCTTTTAGCTCTTTAGTATTGAGAATAACTTTGATAGAACCTTTTATATTTTAAAGTCTTTGAAGTTGTCTACCTTATGAATCCCTATTTTTGAGTATAATATCAAGTTTGATAATATCTTTTCAATTCTTGAGTTTTATAGAATACCTTGTATCTTGCAAGTGTTTTGAATATAGAATGGTCTTGATAAAATGTTTAGCTTTCTAGGTTAACTTTGAGTTGAATCCCTTTTATCTCCCTAATGTTCAACTTCTATTCTTCACCTTATTTCTCCCTATTTATGAATGGAAAGCTAAATATAAATTTTAATGCACCTTTAAGTTTTGATGAGATTCTCTGTTTTTCAAGATCTTTAAATTGGAATTCTTATGTCTTGTTAATTTGAGCAAGAGACTGATATCAAAAGTAAAATTTTCAACCTTCTACAAATTCTATTGATTTGCTTATTTCAATGATGATATAGTATCTAAATTTCAATATATTTAATTTGATGATGAACTCATAATTTCCTAGTTGGAAATTTAGAAAACTAAGTCTTTGTAAATATATATTTTCTATTTCAATGTATAAATCCTTACACCTCCATTTTAGACTATTTGCAAAAGTATTTATGTGCAATCTTCAAAAAAGCATTTAATGATACTACTAAGGTTGTAAAACTATTCCTTATTTCTCCTTTTATTATAAAACCTTGAGTATAATGAAATAATTAACTTGACTCCAATATTATGCCATGTATATAGATTGGATTAAATATTTATTTCATCTTTTAATGTAGTGCTCCAAAGGCTTTATATTTCTTACTTTATACTACACCCTACATTCTCATGATGTTCACCTTCCACTATGATGCATTCAATGCACTTTGTGCTTGAACTCCAAGCTTTGACTCCATCTTTTTTCTTCCCTTCAATGTAACGCATATGCTCTAATCTCTAGCACTTTACTCTCTCCTCTAAACTATCTTCTCTCTACATTATTTATGTATGAACTCTAATGTATCTCTTTCATGCAAGTAGAAAGCATTACCTTACATAAATATTAGCACTTTCCTTCTATCAAGACACTTAGCATATGTGTTGTTGTTTCTTCTATGGTGCCTAGATGGTCCTTGGCTATTGATTGTTTGTATCCTTGGTGACACTTATCCTTTTACACTTGCAACACTTGTAGATGGACGTTATAACTTGCTACCTCCTTGATAATATTTAAGTTATCATTGAACTTCCCTCTATAGTGTTTTTTTTGGTTCCTTGGTGCTTAGACTCTTCTCATGATCATTGGTGCTTTGTGTTTAATGTGCCTAGTGGTAGATTGTAACCTTACATCTTTACATATGATTGCTATATTCTTCAAAATTTCTCCTTCTAATGTAATTCTCATTAATGAGAAATCTCCAACCTCTTCTATTGCTCTTTCTTTTGTATATGTTATGCTAGCTGCAATTCAAGTGTTCTACCTTATTTCTATGTTATATAACAAGAGTTATATCAAATGATGATAATCCCTTCGCTATCCTCCTTTGAATGACCTTGTAATGAGTTTGTGTAACCCTAATGCTCTTTGTTATCCTCATTTGAATGACCTTGTAATGAGTTTGTGCAACCCTAATGGTGTTCACTTAACCATACCAATGCTCCTTCGATGATGAAACTCTTCCTCAACTATGTTCTTGGTTGTATGATGGTGGTGCCCTAGGTAATATTCTTTGATAAAGGTGTGGCTCCTCTGGGTTAACCTTCTGGTTCTTCCAATTTTTTTGTGGTTTTTCAATCTTGCAAATGGTTTATATCATCTTCTTCATGGCGCTCTTACCTTGTTACTTGGAATTTGACTCACTTGACACTTTGCTATGTAAATGACACTACTCTTTAGTGCTTAACTTGAATAGAATTTTGGTCTCCTTTGCTATAACACATTTCCAACTATTATACATAGCTTTAGATAGACAAATAGCTATTACTTGGCCCTTGTACTCTCATACCTTATTAAACTATTGTACTAGCTTTCTTGAAATAGTGGCTTTCTTACCCAATATGGTAGTGTCTATTCTCTTTGCCAAGACTTGGTAATGGTGGTCTTTCTTCCATGGAAGATTCTCCTTGTTGGCTACTCTTCTATAACGACTCCAAGCTTCTAATTTATGTAAAAATTTATGCCTTTTAAGTAGAATGATACTTCTATTTTATATTGCAACTTATTTACTTTCCAAGGGATAGTAAGGATATGATTTCTTTCCTTATATTATTTCTAACTTATCCTTTATTTTTTGCAGGTTTTAATCCCTTGGGAATGCTATCTTCTCCAACATTGAAGATATAAACGTGAGACCTTTATTTTTTGCAACTTTAAAAACTTAATTGTGGTGCTTTTAAATACTTAATAAAATGCTAATGTGAACGTTCAAATAATAAACTTTTATTGCACCAATATTGCATACCTTTTGGTCTCCTTTTGTAGCTAGATTTCTTGATGATTTGGTTCACCTATTTTTTGCCCCAAAGTTATAAAATTTTTTGCTCTATAACTCCTTTAACTTGCTACCCACTCTTGCTTTAAATGCTTGAATCCTTCTCCTTTGGTTTGTTGTCCTAAACTCCTTTAACTGTGTTATCCAAGAGTGTGTATTTTTGCAACTATAATGCTATCTAATGTTGCCTTTAACTTTTGAAATTTGTATAACCTTTCCTTTACCAAATATTGTCCAAACCTCCTTACAAATATGCTCTACTCTTCTCCAAAATGTAGCTTTATGTCACCTCTAATTTACTGTCCTATGACTCTTCAACTTCTACTACAAAAATAAATGATATTCCCCTTTGCAAATTACCCTTCAAGCCTTTAATTATGTCTTCAAATTTTCTCAATTTGGTTGCCTCTTATACCTTATTTATTGTCAATTTTGTGGCCTCTTCTACCTTATTTATCCTCCTTAGCTCTTGTGAAATTTTGACTTCAAAATTGACCTATTTAGTTGGCCTCTTTCTCAAGAATATGAATGTTTTGAGATCTTCATGAATCATTTCTAAAATTTGGTAAAATTCTTACCAAATCCTTCTTCCATTTGGGGTTGTTATCGTATGGCGATAATTTTCCCAAATTCTTCTTTTTAGGAGCTACTCCTTGGAATCTTCTATCTTGAGCTATCTTAAAATATTCTTCAATGACCACTTCTCAAATTTATTCAATAGGGCTTCTCTAGCCTTCTTTCTCCTTCTAACTTTTCTTGAGATCTCTTCTTTTGGGTCTTCAATTTTTGTAGCTTCTCAAATATTCAATAGGACTTTTTTTAGTCCTCTTCTATCTTCAATCTTAAATCTTGTATCTTTCAAATCTGGAAGTTCTTCAATGGGACCTCTTTCTTGGGTCTCCTTCTTCTAGATCTTCTTTGTTCTTTCTTCACTCTGAAGTCTTCAATCTTCATGTTTCAATGGAGACCTCATTATTGGGTCTCTTCAATCTCTATTTTTTCTACAAAAAGAACTAATCCCTACATGAGGAAAGCAAATAGATTTTCAAGTAATCGAAGATGAAATTATTCTCTATCCATTGTAGGAAGCTTCTCAACTTTTGAGAAATAATTTTCTATAGAAAAAAACTTAGATTATAGTAATAAAATCCATGCAAATCTCCAGATCTCTCTAAACTAATAAACATCAAAAGTTATTCTTAAATCTAGTGGAAAAGAGATCTATTCTGAGTCCTAGTCTTCATGAATTTTATTGAAACTCTGTGGAAATAATCTAGCCAAATACACATTTAAATTTTTTTAAAAATGAAATCTCCCTATATCCTTTCAATATCTCTTGTGGTACTCTCTATTTTCTATCAATCTACCTTGTGATCTCATGCCACTATTAGCTTTTGATACTGTTTACTTAAGAAACTACAACCACAAGGTATAAAATGAGCATGCAATATTAACTATATAATAATAGCAATATCTTAAGCATGTAAATATCATGAGAAACTTTTGAAAATACTCATAAAAGAGTCATTAATGAAAGTGCACAAAAATAGGATCTTTATACAAAATATGGATATCTTAAATTCTCCATTCTTCATGCTCTACATTGTATCTAACTTGAGCACTACTCGAATGTTCTCATGCATTATTTCTAACTCACATTTCCTTTCTCTACTATAAAGGCCAATATATAATGGAGTATGAATCTTGGCCTTCCATATTCCTATGACTCATTATATTCCTATTCTAGACTCATGTACATGTGGACAACATGCACATTTACATCATTGCATATTCTAATAATACTTGTGCATTTGTTACATTACATTAAGTAAATACTCAAAACCTAATCTAAGATACTCTTGTAATATAGATATGTACTCAAGATGGTACATTAGCATATACCAAATAATGTAATATATTTCAACAAAAATAATGAGGGTGGGTCTAGCTTGATTTGCACCCATCTGTACAAATTTGATAGGCCTCAAGATTCGCACCCATCTGTGTGAATCTGGCTATGTTTTCTAGAACTCAAAATTGATGATGTAGACTCTATAGGTCTTGTTGATGTAGTTGTAGCTTCTGTTCTTCACCAAGCCACCTCCAAAACTTGCAACTTTGATAGAAACCTACAATATGAAAGGGGATGTTGACAAGGGATGGACAATGAGTGATGATGATTGATGGTGAATGGGGGTTTGGTGCACTTGGCATTATAAGCCAATTTTAATAGAGTTTGGGTATGCGAAAGAGTGTTATCTTTTTAAATGGAGAATAATGAATTCTATTTATATATTTTCCTAAGGTTAGGGGATGGGCTGAGGTGTCCCATAAGGTATCCCATGAGGTATCCCTTGAGGTGTCCTCTAAGGTGTACCCTGTGAGGTGTGCCTTGCAAGTTATACCTTGTTGTGGCATGCTCTATAAGTGCATGTGGGTGAGAGAATACCTCACCTACATACATGTCATAAATGAGCATGGGGATGTGGAGTGGAGTTAGGGTTAAACCCTAACCATAGTAAGGTTAACCATGGGTTGGTTATTGAATTGGATGAGGTAGAATAGGAGTCATCCTTATACATGCTTTGAAGTCCCAAAAGTCTTAAAAATTTATTTATGAATTTAAACCCACATAGGGATTTGAAATGGAGAAAGAGTTAGATTTAACTAGGGTTAGGTTGATCCTAGGTTAAGTGTTGAATTTTGGGTGAGGTGGAGTGTGACTCACCATGTCTCCCATGCTTTGGGATACAAAAGTCTCCAAATTATATTTAAGGCCCTAAATTCACACAAGGAGATGTGTGGAGCAAGGGTTAAAATTAACCCTAATTAGGTTGACCATAGGTTTAGCTAGGGTCAAACAGGTGAGGTGGAGACTAGGCTAGTCAAAGAGTAGCTATGAATCAGATTGACCATGGGATGGGGTTTTATTGTAAAGTAAATTTTGACCAAGTTCATGATTAACCAAGGCTATGTCATGATGGTGGTTGCATGAGAATCAAGATTTAAGCATAAAAAAGGACTTAAGTGGTCCAAGGGGCTTGTGAATAGTGCATGAATAGTGGTTTTGATAAATTAATAGTATTTTGACACGAATATATGCAAATTTTATAAACTTTGCAAATTGATCATCCATGACGATCGGAGAAGTGGCAATGTGTAACTTTTGCGTGTCTATGTATTGTGTTGTGTGAGGACACGATAGAGTGCAAAAACTTATAACATCATGCTGGTGGTTTTATTTTGAAGAAGATGAAATGATGATTTATGATTGTGGATGATTACAGATTTTGTTGCACCATGATGATTGTTGAGATAGTAGATGCAAGATTATCTTACTATCATGATCAATGTAAAATACCCTAATTTTGAAAGGAGTGAATGTCTTTGAAACTTTACCTTTGATGAATTTTTGAGCTTGATTTGATGTGGTAAGTTGTTCAGTCCTTGGTAGGTTTTTATTAGGTGCTTCCTTTGTAAGTGGTCTTATGGCTACCATTCCATGATTAACCTACAGACTCATACATTGGACCTATAAAATATTTGTTTGAATTGGAGTTTTGTTGATAAGAGAAATTATGCTTTTTGTTTGCCCTAGTAAAGGAAGACTTGAGATAATCTCTGGAAAGGTTCTTCAGCAAAAAAATTTCCAATATTGAGTGTTTAATTATTGATCATGTGCAAGGTATATTTATTATTTTATGTCTACCCCTCAAGTTATGAGTTGATGGGTGAATAAGTGAAAGACAATGACAAATCGCTTGACAATGAAATGTCATTGACAAGAATGTAGTGGTTATATATGATGAAAATGATGAGTTATTGTGGATGGTTATGAAATTTGTGTTGAGACATGATGATTGATTTAAGGGAGGAGATGTAAGATCATCTCACTTCATGATCAATTTAAGATGTCCCAATTATGGAAGGGATGAATGCCTTTGAAACTTTACCTTTGATGAGCTTTTAAGCTTGGTTTGATTTGGTTAGCTGGTCAACCATAGGTAGGCCATACTCATGATTGCTTCAGTGATCTCATTGGTGACCTAGAGATAGTATGAGTAAACCTATATCTACTGGTGTATAGTATACCAAATATGATTAGATTAGAGTTTTATTGAGAAGATAAATTCTGCTTTTATTTACCCTAGTAAATGAGAGCTTATGATACTCTTAGGAAAAGTTCTTGGACAAACACAATTTCCAAGATTGAGTGTTTTATTATTTATCATGTAAAAGGTAGCTTCTATATGTTTTATGTCTACCCCCTCAAGCGATGAGTTGATGGTGGTAGAAGTGGAAGATGATGACAAGTTGATTGAAAAGCAAAAAATGTGGTGGAATCGTTTGAAGAAAAAGAAAGATGTTGCCACATATAGCAATGGTTGAGCATGGGGAACTAATGGAGGTGGAAATATCAGATTCACATAGATGTGTGTGAATCGGATGGGCCTCAATATTTGCACAAATATGTGTAAATTTTATAGGCCTCGAGATTCATACATATTTGTGCAAATCTAATGGGCCATGCGAATTTGGATATGACCTATGTGTAGTTTATTTGTATTTTTGAGGATAAAATGATGTTAGAATTGGATAAAAATTATACCTTTGGAAAGCTCTTTCTAAGACCGATCCAATGGTGGTGGTTTTGAAAAATTTGAAAAATATTTAATGGGGAAAATTTGGTTCAAATATGACCCTACTTTTGGAAGTCATGAATGCATAATTTTAGGCCTTTTATAAGGGAAGGTTGGATTGATTTTTTAGAGGGTTGATGTATGAGGATGAAGTTATGGATGAGAGGGTGGATTGGGAGATATGGGCATCAGTATAGATGATGGATAGAGCCTCTCTAGTACTAGAGAGATATGGAGCGAGGGTTGAGAGAGATGGAGTTATAAGAGAGGTTGTTTAATTACAACATAAGTTAGAGGAGGCAAGATCTATAGGAGAGAGATCCATGGCTCAGATGGTAAACTTACAAAATAAGATGGAGCATTTGAAGGTATAAGGTTCCAAGGTAGAGATATTATAGTGACTACAAGGTGACTGAGAGATTGCATATAAGAATGAGAGCATAAAGAGGGCTTAGTTGGAGTTATATTTTACTAGAGGAGGTATACCCATTCTATCATACTTAGAGTTGTGACCTCACTCTCGATCCTACACATAGTCATGATAAAGTCAAAGGAGTGTACCATCCATGGTTTTGATGGTTCCACAAGTGGTGGAGCCCACAATTTCATAGGTAAAGGGATCTGCCCCAGGGCATAACAAAGGTATAGCAAAGATGATAGTGGATGATCTACATAGAGAGTATGAGGGGGGTGGAGAGACTTTCGATGAGTAGTAGGGTTGATATATGTTTGAGGTTGGAAGTCATACCACAATATTGTATTTTGATGTATTGTATTTATATGTATACAAGGTGAGGCCAATATGTGTGGGATGACATATACTATAGCCCATGGGACTTTTTTATATATTATATATGGTGTAACATTGAATACATGTGGGAACATTGTGTGAATGTATTTTTATGTTGGACTAGCATAAATATAAGTATGCTTTGATGATGTATGTTTTTGTGTAGATGTATGGGATGATATGGATGTATGAACATATAGATGTATGAACATGTAGATAGATGAACATGTATGGTAAGAATGATTGAATTTTAATGTATATGAATGAACATATGGACATGTTAGAGTATGTGCAATAAGAATTGAATAATCTTAGAGTGTGGAATGTATCAGTGACAGGTCATCGCATAAGACACATTGAGTATAAGACAAATAAGAATGCAAGGAATGTGATGAATATTAAGAGAGCAATTGATTAATATATTATGCAAGTGATATATGAGAATGCAATGAAATACTATGCATATTGTTCCTAGTGAGTGAATCTAACAATTTAATGAAGAGTACACTTGTAGTTTGGTGAAACTAGTTGTGATGCTATCTATTTTGTTTTTCCAAAAATGTTGGATATGAGGAGCACTTCAAGAAATTTGAACATCAAATTTTGAGCAATCAAACTCATATAGTAGTTGAGAAATATCTTGCATAAATTGTAACTATCTTAACAAATCTTAAGTCGATTATGGACCAGTGTGTGTAAAGTGATGTTCATTTATCCATTTTGAGTGAGGTTGGACTAACCAATTGTAAACTTAGCCATTTAAGCTAGCTCATCCATAAGCACACAATGGTCTATACAAAAGAATGTCACTAATATGATAGACATATCACCACTTATAAGGCAAACTCCACTGCAAGACACACATCTATAGCCCCATTGGAGATTAACCTCATGATCTATGGGCCTAAGGACCTTAGGGATTCAAACTTTTTGATAATGTTGATTTTTTCCTTTTGATTCTTTTTGTAGTTCTATTTTGGCATTTGCTTTTGTTTTCTACCTTCTTATTTTTTTGTAGCTATCCTTTTATTGATACTTGGGGTTAGATCATGCAAATGCTAGGATAAGTGAGGTGAATTTTAGGTGGCCAATATACACAAGGTTTTGCCTTTCTTATGCTCAAAATTTTCTTAGTGTTTTATATGTGGTTAGGCCATGAAAGGACTCAAGTCAACCAGGGAAAGCTTTGAAGTGATTTAGAATTTGATAACATTGGTTGAAGGTTGAGTGAATTAACTAAAAATGGCTAAATCATAGAAATATTTCTATTACCCAGTATCTTGAAAAGAGGATTGGAAATCATAGTAGTTGCATGAATGTGTGTGTGTTTAACTCTTTATTTTTGCTTTGCAATGTGGTTATATATGCATATGGGCATGAAACAAGAGTTTGATGCATGTGTGTATGTATGGTGAATATATGCACTCTACTTGTAACATGAAATGAAACATGATGTGCATAGATAAAAAAAGTGACATGATTGCAAAAATGTAACTAGATATGCAAAAATCGATGTGACTTAGCATGTCATTGATTAAAACAACACTATCCAAGATTACATCATTATAATATATACAATAGAAGGGGTAACTATGAGAAGTACGAAACTCTATATGTGGAGATGAGTGAAAAATGAAATTGCAAAGTTTTGGTGGTATCAACATGATTAATAAAAGAATATGGTGATGGGAAAACATCAATAATGTGCACATAAAATGGATGAAATGTGGCAGGAAAGATGGAGAAGGAAAAGGAAAAATATAGGAAGAAGGAAAAAAGGAGAGGAATTGTAACTCATAATAGGTATGTAGTTGGTCAAATCATAACCATACAACAATTATAAGAAACTAGAAGAAAGAGAAGAGAAAATTAAGCGTGACCATTAGCAAGAAGAGAGGACCAAATCAAAGATTTTTAGTCACTTAAAGAATGATCATACAACAATGATTGAGGGTGAAAGAAAGGAGGATAATGAAAGAATAAAAGAATGAGAACCAAATCAAAGGTATCTAATTTCTCAAAGCATAACCATATGACATTGACATGGAACCAAAGAAGAAGAAAAATGGAAGAAATAGAGATAGAAAAAGATGAAATGCAAAATATATTGTTGATGAGAGGTTTTGATTTTGTTTTTATTTTTTTGGATTATTATTATTTTGATGTCAAATGTATAAGAATTTGTAAACCTCTGGTGGTAGGATTAGACAAGAAAGTGAATTTTATTATTGGAGAAAATTATCTAATAAAAATAAAAAATAGACGAGGAATGAATTTTTTATCTGAAGCAATATCTATGCTAGACATGGAAATTAAATATTTATGCTAAGAGCATATGAAAGGTAAATTCCTATACTATGTCTAGGCTAGGCTAGGCTACGTCTATGCTAGGATAGGCTATGCTACGTCTATACTAGGCTATGCTATGCTATGTCTATTCTAGACTATGATACACCTACGCTAGGCTATGTTATGCTATGCTATGTTATATCTATGCTAGAGTAGGCTATGTTTATGTCTATGTTTATGCTATGGTATGTATATGCTATACTATGCTATGTCTATGCTAGACTATATTATGTCTATTTCTAGGATATGTCTATGTTATGCCTATGCTAGTATATGTCTATTTCTATGCTATTCCTATGCTACATCTATGCTAGGCTATGATATGCTACATCTACACTAGGCTAGGCTATATCTATGCTAGACTAGGCTATGTTATGGCTATGCTAGGCTAGGCTATGCTATGTCTATGCTAGGATAGGTTATATCTATGCTAGGATATGCTACATCTATTATGTACTAGGCTACATCTATGCTAGGCTATGTTATATATATTGCTAGGCCATACCTATGTTATGTCTATACTAGGATAGGTTATACCTACGCTAGGCTATGTTATGTCTATGCTAGGTTAGGCTACGTCTATTTCTAGGCTGAGATCATAGAACTGAATATCTAAGCTAAGAACATGAAAAATAATGTCTAAGCTAAGAGCATGGAAGTGAATGTCTAATCTAGGAATATGGAAGTGAATGTTTAATCTAGGGATATGGAAATGAATGTCTAATATAGGGACATGGAAATGGATATATAAGCTAAGAGCATGGAAATGAATGTCTAAGCTAAGAGCATGGGAATCCTAACCAAAATAATGGTGCCTTTTCTAAGATATTTTAAACTAGATTTGTTGGTTTTGAGAAACCTGACCAAGTGAATGGTGTCTTTTCTAAGAGATTTTTAATTGTATTTGCTAGTTCTAGGAAACCTACCCAAATGAATGGTACCTTTTGTAATAGAGTTTTAGTTGGATTTGTTGGTTTGAAAAACCTAACCAAATGAATGGTGCCTTTGCTAAGATTTTTTAATTGAAATTGTTGGTTTTGGGAAACTTGACCAAATGAATGGTACCTTTGCTAAGAAAGACTAAGAGTTTTAAGTGTAACAAAATGGAATTGTGCTTTTGGAATTTTGGGATCAAAGGGATTTTAGGCCTTTGAAATGTGATGGAACAAAATTAAAATTTGGAATCAAAGGAATTTTAGGCCTTTGGAATGTAATGGAGTAGATTTGAACAAACTTGAAAGTGAAGTATAGAATAGGATTTTGTATAGTGACTGATTTGTGATGGTGAGGTAAGGACACAACCTTATACCTAGATATTGATGCTTGATGGTGAGGTAAAGGGCACCACCCTTGAAAAAATATGCAACATTTTGAAACTAGCAATTGATTATTTTGATATGTGAATGCAAGGTAAAGGGTGCAACCTTGTATGAAAGGATGCAAATTTTGAGAATCTAGTAGTTGAATGTGTTGTGAAAGTAAGGTAAAGGGTATAACATTTGAAAAAAGGACGTAATATTTTGAGAACATAGAAGTTGATTATGTTGTGAAAGTAAGGCAAAGGGCATGACCTTTGACAAAAAGATGCAACCATTTGAGAACCTGGCAGATTGATTTGTTGATTGAGATGCAAGTGCAAGGAAAAGGGTGCAACCTTTAACAAAAGGATGCAACCTTTTGATAACCTAGTAGATTGATTTTTTTATTGAGATGTGAGAGTGAGGCAAAAGGTGTAACCTTTGACAAAATGATGCAACATTTTGAGAACCTAACAAATTTATTTATTGATTGAGATGTGAGTGCAAGGTAAAGGATGCAACCTTTGACAAAAATATGCAACCTTTTGAGAACTTGGTGATTAATATTGTTATAAAATATTAGGTAACTAATTTGTAATTGCGATGTTGAGCTACACCATAGTGCATAGATGAAAAATGGTGGAAGCTACTATGGAGGGAGGATAAAATACTCTAGACAATAATGTGGTTGGAAAGAAGGTGAAATCCCCCCAGTCATAGAAGTAATTTGATATGGAGTGCAATCTCCTATTAACAATGTTATTTGAAAGTGGGGAGAGGAAAGAAAACTCTCACAATCATGAGAAATTTGTTGAAAGAATAGGAACTCCGTTAGTTATGAATAATAGGTTGGAAGGAGAGGGACTCCCCCAAGTAAGAGAAAAATCTGTTGGATAGAGAACTCCCCTAGTCGTTAAATTGAGATAAAGAAGATGGAGAATTGATGATGAAATGAAAGTGAATGGAGAAAGAAGAAAGAAGAGGGGAGAAAGAGGTTATGGAATAGAAGGGGGAGAAAGAAGGTATGGAAGGAGAGAAGAAGAGGGAGTAATCATAGGCACGTAGCCACTCATGCATGATAATACAACAATGACATAAACCTATTTAGAGAAAGAGAAAAAAAGAGAATTGGAGAAGTGAGGAAAAAGGAGTAGTTAGAGTAGATTTAGGAAAAGAAATAATGATGATCATAATGAAGCAAAGAAATGATATATTATGGGTAGATATCATCTTAGAGATCATGGATTGCTAGTCATAAGATTGGCATGACTAACATCTTGGTAGGAAGTGTGGCCATTGACATGATGAATTTATTAAGGCATAGGTGGAGAGGCCAGGGTACAAACTTGTGGTCATTGTGGCACTCGTTGGAGGTATGGATTTGGATATGTGCCCAAATTCTTATTGAAATATGAAATGGGATCATTTCATTGCATTTCCTCCTCATGCATCATATTGTCAACTAGTTATTCGAAACCATGATAGTTGTTAATAGCATAACCTTGATAGATATAATAGATATAAAATTCATTATCATTGTACCCTCTTGGATTTGATCAACTTGGATTGGTCAATTTGACCTCAAGTAGAGCTATGTTTATAGCATCATACAACTGTTGAAAAATATAAGATAGAGACTCAGGTAGAGGACTTTAATTATGAGTTGGGCATGGTAGACATTGTGAGTGAGTGATAGGTTGACTAGGTAGTAATGGAGTGATTGCTTGCCTAGGTATATGATGAGGGTGATGTGTTTGTTTAAGTGGAGGCAGTATAGGACCTCTCATGGATGGATTATGGGTGGGTGTATGACATCTACAATTACTTAACTACAACTCAATATTTTTGAGATGTCCTAATATGTGTTGCATGTCACTGGAAGGAGGCAGTGGTGGTGTGGAGATGAGATTGACATAGGTTCCAATTATTGTGGGCACTAATTGATATGAGTAAGAATTCACATATGTATGAGGTGAATAATATGGAAATGGCGAGCAACGAGGCTATGGAATTCCAACAGATTGGGTGATCATAAATAGAAATTCAGGTGAAGGAGGATGACGTGAATGACATGGCCCTTGATGGATAGAAGAATTATAGGGAGCATGATGGCAATAAGAGGGGAAAGTGGTCCTCACATGGGGGCTCATGGGAGGAGCAATATGATTAACTTGATACCTTATATCATGATCATAGGATGAAATCCTAGCACACAATATGTGATATGGGGATGAGCTATGAGAAGAAACAAATAGATTATGAGAATTAGTAGAGATGATTTTCTCCTAATGCCCTGATGAAGTGGTCAAAGAATAAGAGATCATAAGATAAGCATCCTATTAGATTATATTACATTATTTGGTACATGTCAATGTACCACCTTGGGTACATTTCTAGATTAGGATTTTATCTTAGATTAAGGTTTGAGTAGTTACTTCAAGCAAGTAATAAATACACAAGTGTTAGAATGTGCAATGATGTAAATGTGCATGTAGTCCACATGTACATGAGTCATAGGATAGGTAGATGAAGATTCATGGGTAGAGTAAATTCCAAGGCACATATCTTCCTATATATGTGTCAAGTTACTATAGTGATTTGTAGTTAGAGTACAATGTAGTTCTTTCATTGAAATTATGGAGTGTTCATGTCCTCCATTATAATACATTGTACTATTTTTGTGAGCATCCATTAATGGCATATTTTTGAGTTATTGTAAAATTTTATCTTATAGTTTTCCTACATATTATAGTGCCATTATCATATACTTATCATTGCTTGCTCATTTTACATCTTGTGGTTGCATTTCCTTTAATATAAATCATCAAAATCTAAAAGTGGTATCAAAGCACATGGTAGATTGATAGGAAATAGGAAGAGCCACAAGAGATATTGAGAGAATATAGGAAATATTATTTTCAAAATTTTTGAAAATACATTTGGTTGGAGTCTTTCCACAGAGTTGTAGAAAAACTCATGAAGACTAGGACTCAACATTGATTCCACTAGTTTGACAAATCAACTAGTGAAGATTCATTTAAAGTTTCTTCCATTGCAGATTCTAATATTTGTTATAGGAAAAGAAGATTCAAAGAAATTTTAGAAGCTTCCTACAAGAGCTAGGAAGAATATCTTCTTTGGAATCAATCCAGTACCTAAAGCAACAAATGGAATATTGAAGATTTGGAGGCCTAAGGAAAAGGTCCCATTGCAAGATTGCAAACCTACAGAGTGTAGAAGAGGAAAATGCCAAAGGAGCCTTATTACAGATTGAAGGAAGAAGAGACTCTAGAAAATAGTCCAAGAGAAGATTGGAGATTGGAGATCTCCATTGAAGATTGAAGACTACAAATTGCAGATTGAAGGAGGAGAAAACAACTCAAGAAGCTGAAGAGACCCACAAGAGGTCCCATTGAAGAACTTCTAGTTTTGGAAGATTAAAGATAGAGAAGGACTAGCAAAGGTCCTATTGTAGATTCTAGAAGTAACATATTTTAGAGATCCAAGAAAATATCTCATTGAGAAGACTAGAGAAGCTGCAGAAATCAAAGGCCCTAGAGAAGAGGTCTCAAGGAAGGATTGGAAGGAGAAATAAGGAGAAGGCTAGGAAAACCTCATTGCAGATTTTAGAGAAGGCCATTGAAGGAGATTTTGATAAGACCATTAGAGGAAAATTTTAGAACTCATTGGAGAAATTTACTAGCAGGAAGGAGTTCCTAATAAAGGAGTTTTTGGGACAATTATTGCCATCCAAAAACAAGACCAAAAGGAGAAGGATTTGGCAAGGAGTTTACCAAATTTTGGAGAAGAATAGTGAAGACCTCAAGACATTCAAATTCTTGAGAAGAAGGCCACTAGATAGGCCAATATTGAAGCCAAAATTCAACAAGGAAGTTGAAGGAGAAAGGAGTTAGAAGAAACCACCAAATTCGAGAGATTTGGAGATTGCCATTGAAGGCTTGAAGGCTATTTTAGAGAAGAGGAGTTTGCTGATTTTACAGCAAAAAATTGAAGGTCTCTAGAAGATAAATCTTAGTTGCGATTTGGAGGAGTTTCCTACCAAATTTGGGAGATTCAAAGACAACATACCGGAGAAGACAGTGACTGCATTACAATCTGAAAATTTTAGATTTGAGGACAAAAAAAGGGCATCAAGTTGGGCAGCATTGATAGTTGTAAAGTTTCATATTTTTAGAGGGCATTCTGAAGGAGAGTTAAAGTCACCAAACTACATTTTTGGGCAGCAAGTTAGAAGGGTTTCAAAGTTGCAAATTGGTGAACTAAAAGAGCTACGATTTCATCTAATACAGAGCAGCATTTTGGTGAATCTAATCACCAAGAAATCCATCATCTATAGAGTCATAAAGGTAAGCAACTTAGGTGCAAAAGGTTCATTATTTGAACTTTAGTTATTTGGTTCATTATTAAGTTTCATTAAGCACCACATTAAAGTCTAAAGTTGCAAGGGAGTAAGTTTCAAGTTTTAAGTCTTCAAGGAAGTGCAGAAGATAGTTTCTACAAGGGTTAAAACCTGCACACAAAAAAGAGGAGTTAGATATATTTCAAAAGAAATAAAAATATCAACATCCTACCTTCTAGTGAAAGCAAAGAAGACATTATCCTTAAGTGAAAGTTGCATAGATTATAGTGCATATTTCAAGTTACTTTTAAGAGTTCATTCAAAGGAGCAATAAGGAGAAATTTATAGTGCACTATACTAGTTATTCTTAAAAGTTATTAAAAGTGCATTGAGTATTAAGTTAAGGAGGAATATTAAGTGCACAAAACTAGGTAGAAGTGAAGTGTCAAAAGACACTATTGAGCACAGAAAACCTACAACATTTTGTGGCAAAGAGAAGCCACCAAAAGGAGTAATATAACCTCCAAATATTGGAGAAGGAAGCCACCATATTAAGTCAATAAAGGAAGCTACAAAAGAGACTAAGAAAGTCTCAAAAACCAAGTACAACTAAGGTATTTTATCTTAGTCTAGTGCAAATTCAACTCAGGGTTTAATAGCTTCATACTTGTCTTCTACATCATAGCAAAAGAAGATAAAGGTTAAGTGTCTTAAGACACCAATGTAGTGCAGTATTATAGTCCATAAGTGGCAACATTAAACAGGTTAAATCACAAGCTATGGTGCTAAGGAGATAGAGCCATCAAAAGGGCTCAATATCATCATATTCAAGGTGTCAAAAGATACCATATTTGGCACCATACTCTCATGAAAGTAGTGCCACAATAAAGACACTTGTCATAGCAAAATAACCTGCAACAAGAAGGAGATTAGCAAGGCAGCAATAGTGCAAGTTGGAAACAACTGGCAGGGACAAGGTGCAAAGGAGAACAACACCAACAATTACCCAAGAAGAATCTTGGACACATCACCATCATCATTGAAGCCACCTACATTAGAGAAAGAACCACCATCATCATTGAAGCCACCTACGTTGGAGAAAGAATCACACACCTTGTTGTTACAAAGAAGCCAAGAAAACCTACAAAAGAAGTTAGAAATAATAGGCATTGAAAGAACAAAGAAGCAAGGATAGGCACCAAGAATAAAAGGTACATTGAAGTGTTTGATTCCATGCAAGGCAAGGAGCTTCCACTTGCCATAGCAATGCAAGGAATCTAGTGCCACTTGGCACAAGGTAAGAGAAAGCGCTTGCAAATATTCATAATACCTGCACCAAGGAAGAATAGCACCCAAGAAGGAGTAACACCTTAAATAAGAATCAAAAATCATTATTCAATTCTCAACATAAGGTTTGCACCACCTAACTAACACCTCCAAAGAATGTAACCTCCTGCACCACGTTGCATACATTTCTAAGCAAGAAAGTGCCACTTGGCATACACCTCAAAGGGAGATAAGAGGTATTAATAGCTCTGGACAAGAAAGAGCATGCATATCCAGCAAGAGAGGTCAAAGAGCATTGAAGGAAGGAGGAAGACCATCATAGAGGGCATCCATTGAATGTTGAGCATTAATTGCTCACTGTCATACATAGAAGACCAACAAATACAATGCCCAAGCTTGGATAAAGAGTCATAACAAGAGCCAATCATATTGCAACATACAACATTTGAAGGAAGGTAAAGTTTTATATAATTTAATATTTGCTTTCTTTAAGTATAAGGAGTTATAAGGTGCTTCATTATATAAGGTTGAAGTTATTTATTATTTGCATTGGAGATATAAGCAAATATCAACCTTAGTGAATTAGAAAGTAAACTTAAACAAGGAGTTTATATCCTTAAGTGACATTTCAAAAGTGCACTAGTTGAAATTCAAATATCATAATATTTGCAATTAATTAAAATTGGAGTTATAAGGTTTTCTACCTTGGAAAAATTAAAGTATTACTCTTTTGCAAATATTATCATTTCTAAATTTCCAAATTAGGGAGATATAAGGAGTACTACATCAAACTTTAGATCATTGGAATTTAGAAAATTGAACCATTGAAAGTTAAGGATAAAAGAAGCAAAATCATTGATTGCTTAAAAGAGTTGGAATTTATTGCTTATACTTGTCTCATATACACATTAAAAGGGACAAAAGGAATCCAACCATAGAGTCTTGAAGATAGAGAACTTCATCAAAATTAAAAAGTGCATATATCAATAGGGAGAAATAAGGTGATATAGGAGTTGATTATTGTCTTCAAAATATTAAGGAATCAACTCAAAAGGAAATCTAATAGATGCTAAGCACTTTATCAAAACCATAGCATACTATAATCACTTGGGAGATATAAGGGATACTACAAAATCCAAGATTTGATAAGGGTTTATCAAGTTAGTTCACATACTCATAACTAGGGAGTCATAAGGTAGACAACTACAAAGTTTTTGAGATACAAAACTTCCATCAAAAATTTTCTCTTGTAAAAAAAGAAAGAAACTATGGAAAGGCTTATTAAATACACAAGTCTCAAAGAATCAAAATGGTTCAAAGATATACTTGATTCTAGAATTGATAATAAGGAAAATGCAATTAGAAGAGAAGAACCAATATGGTTTAGAAAGACTTCTAAGAATTCACAAATCAATAGATTGGCAAAAGTAAATTCTTTAGAAATATCTTTCAATGATGTCAACTATACCAATGAAGATATTGAGAACCATATTCAAAAGGTAGAAAATAATATTCATCAAAAATATATCCTACAAATTTATGAAATAAGTAAGGATGAAATAGCTTCAATCGTACATAGATGGTTTAACTATTTCATCAAGGAAATGGATGGACTTGATTCTCCTAAAACAAGTAGCAAATAAATTGGGATATCTTCACTATGCACTTATTACAACAATTTTGGTCATGAAAAAGCAAACTGCTAGAGCCTCCATCCATGTAAATATTGTGGAGGAAAATCTCATTCATATTTCTTCTATTACTATAAATACAAGTACTATAAAATATTTGAAGAGATACTAATATTCAGATTAGATTGCTTCTTCCAAGTTCTTATTTCAGAAGCATCCACTAACAATGAATTCAAGCTTGATATTTTTGAAGAGCAAGGAGATAGGTGATTCAAAAAACCAAGGGAAACAAAATTAGGTAATTCTAATCCACTTGTGACCTACAATATTGTGATATCTCTAGTTCATCAAAGATACTTTGAAGACTCCAAGAACAAGGATTCTACCAAACACTTTGAAATAATAGAAACTAGAGAAATGAAGAAGACAATGAAAGACAACATGAAGACTGAACCAAATGAAAGAGAAGGACCAAATGAAATAATAGAAACCATAGGAATGAAGAAGACAATGAAATGCAACATGAAGACTAAACCAAATGAAAGAGAAGGACCAAATCAAGTTGAAGAACATCTAAAAGACGAAGATCCATATTGAAGACTAAAGTCTTCAATACCCAAATAATGTAATACAAGGGGTGTTAGAGTATATTACATTATTTGGTACATGTCAATGTACCACCTTGGGTACATTTCTAGATTAGGAGTTTATCTTAGATTAAGGTTTGAGTAGTTACTTCAAGCAAGTAATAAATGCACAAGTGTTAGAATGTGCAATGATGTAAATGTGCATGTAGTCCACATGTACATGAGTCATAGGATAGGTAGATGAAGAGTCATGGGTAGAGTAAAGGCCAAGGTACATATCTTCCTATATATATGCCTTTGAGGTATAGAAAGAGAGAGAGTGAGACTAAAGTTACTATAGTGATTTGTAGTTAGAGTACAATGTAGTTATTTCATTGAAATTATGGAGTGTTCATGTCCTCCATTATAATACATTATACTATTTTTGTGAGCATCCATTAATGGCATATTTTTGAGTTATTGCAAAAGTTTATCTTATAGTTTTCTTGCATATTATAGTGCCATTATCATATACTTATCATTGATTGCTCATTTTACATCTTGTGGTTGCATTTCCTTAAATATAAATCATCAAAATCTAACACCTCCATAGTTATATGACCTTGTTTATGTGATTTGACCTCAGTTGAGGACTGTGATACTGAGTGAAAATTGATGAAATAAAGTTGAAAAAGCAATTTCAATGTAAATTTTTCTTCTCTATATGTTTTTGAAGGATTTTGGACCTATCTATGCTCTAATTTTTAGATCTGCACCTTACTATGTGAATCCATACAAGATAGGCTACCTGGGTGGAGTTTTGTATAAATAGACTGTTAAAAACCAAGTGAATTTTGAGACTATTTTAGGTGGTTTTGTTATAGGTTTTGTATCAAATATTACTCAAAAACAACAAAATGTTATGGCAAATAGTAAGCAAAAGTGTTTTTTCTTTTCCTATAATTTTATGATGTTGTCCAATCTAAAACAAATAAAGTAGGTGGGAAATGAATGCTAAGAAAGTATGTTGAAGCATGTGGCCTTACAAAACCCAAAGGTGCACAAGGTATAACTATACAAAAATGGGTGAATAGCATCTAATGAAAGGTACAATGAAATATAATCAAAAGGGACATAATCTAAAAGACCTCTTATGAAAGAGGTAATGCTATCTAAGACCTGCTACTAGCCCAGCTGGGCTTTCGCTTCACCCTTGGATGGGCTTAGTCAAAAACAATAATTACCAATTCATGAATTATGTAAAGACCTATGAATGGGGGAATATAAAACTAACCTACCTTGATGATCTCTCAAGAGTAGGGGATATTCTAGTGATGAAGTCTAGAAAATTCAACATGGCGTTTAGGGGGCGAGCCAGTGGAAGGAGATAAATTCCAACATCACTAGTATCAATTGGGGGTTGGTGATGAAATCCAATTTTACCAATGTGTATGAAATATGCACATGTGTAAGGTTGATTTACTATTTATAAAATGAATGTGTTGGAAGTAAACTAGACTATGAAAGTAGTAACTAGGAAATGCTTTTAGCTAGTTTTGAAATGAATGTTGTGATTCGAAAAGCAAATTTGTGCCAAGTGTTTTTAAAAGGGAAATCTATGCTAGATGCATTTTGAAGGGTAATATATGGTAAACTTGAAAGAGAAATATCTATGGTAGATGATTTTAAAGGGTAATATATGTTTTTTTTTTAAATTTACATGGTGGAATCGGTAGCCACCATGAATCTAGGTAAGTTGTCTGGATTTTATGATAACCATAGTATTTTACATTGTCTGCCCTGGAAGTTGCCACACAGTTCTTCGTGTAGTTTTCCCCTATAACCACCATTCCATAATAATTTTCAACCTTTTATGCCATTGAAAGCACCAGGAAAGGGATAAGCATTCAATTCAACGAGGCACAAAATTTGAACCTTGGATCTCTGCCCTCCTTATGGGTTTTGGTCGAATCAATTGGTCTACACCTCAAAATTTGAGGGTAATATATTTTAAATTCTTTTGAAAGGAAGAAATCTATGCTATAACTTTCAAAAAAGTTTACACTTAAAAAAAAAAATTTCACACTAAGAGAGAAGGAAGACAATTAAATTCTCTTGATTTCAACATTTGGTGTCTATACTAAGGTTTGCTTAGGCACAATATTATCTATACTAGTCAAGATATGCCTATTTAGGTTATGACTAGATGTTGCATAAGAGCCTTATATACGAGAATAGATTGAAATCTATCTCGGCTCTAGGTGAACAAGGATATTTGGGGCTTCCTTCAAGCCTTATGCAAGTGGCTAAAATGATACTCTAGTGCTAGGAATAACAATCAAAATAACACAATATAATGTTTAAGAAAGATATGAAATGAGCCAAAAGATATTTGCATATTTAAGTGATATTAGAAACTAAAAACTACACTTTTGTGAAAAAAATTGATTTTTTGAAGGAAACAGACTAGTTTTGAAGGAGATTACCTATTACCTGACATTGTTGGACTTGCTTCCTAGCTTGTGCAATGTTGAAGTTTGTTGATTTTGTGATTCACACACATCTATGTGAATATAGTAGGCCTCAAGATTCACACACTTCTATGTGAATATAAACCTGGTGGGTTGTTTCAATAGATTTGGTGTTTATGAGTTCGGTGCTTGGTTTTGAACTATTTCTAAAGGATTTTCCTTGGGGAGACCCTTTTTAGAGGTAGTTTGGCCTATGAAGGTAAAAAGGTATGTGAGATAGCAATCTCAATGGGGAATAGGTGTTTTTACCCCTCAATTTACCTTTTTTCTACTATGGATGTGCAAAAATATATGCCTTGCTATCAAGGATTAGTTTATGGGGTTATTTTTGGGATTTGCACACATTTGTGTGAATCTAACAAGCTCTGATATTCACACACATCTATGCAAATCTAGCTCATAGGCTAGAAAAGTGTCAAATTTGGACCTGAGGTGTATGTCAAGGTTTTGATTGCTTTTGTTCTAGTTTTTGTAGCACTTGAAAGATAGAAAATAATCAACAAATATAGTTAGCCAATGAAAAATCTAGGCAAGAGAATAAAATATTATGGGTTTGACTCCCACTCGACATGCCAGAATGAAACATAAGAGAACCAATTATTTTAAAAATAATATTAAAAGGGATTTACAATTTTTATCCTTTTACGAAAGGGCCATGAGAGGCCACAAAATGACATCTTTCACAAGGGAAGCCCTCTTCTAGTAGGGATGGATAAACAACCACCAATTGTTCTCCTTGTCTTCCTCATTTTGAGTGTGCTTCTTGCGTATGGGTCACTATCAATCAAACCTATCCTCAAGACCTATGAGACCTACAAAAATGGGTTACAACATTTGGGGGCATGTCTTACTTAGAACCATCATGTTTATAGATAAAATACATCTAAATTAAGCTTAAATCATGATTAAAAGTGCATAAATGATGAGAAATAGGTAAAATAAGAGAACTTACCTAGTTTTGGGGGTCTTGTAAGGTTTTTTGTCCAATCAAACTTGTTGACTCAAGGATTCACATAGATCTATGTGAATATGACCGGCCTTAGGATTCAAACACTTCCATTTGAATCAAAATAAGGTCTATAATACTCCAAATGAGCTAAAAATTTGTGGGAACCTTCCTTTGGTTGTCAAGAAGCTACCCTTAAAATTTTGTGCAATCCATGTTTGGATGAGGAAGTTATACCCAAAATAGTGATGATGGGTCTAGCTGTATTTGCACCCATCTGTACAAATATGATAGACCTTGAGGTTTACAACCATCTATGCAAATCTAGTTGTGTTTTCTAGAAATCAAACTTGATGATGTAGAGGTCCTATTGAATTCGGGGTTATGCATAACAACTATTTATCACCAAATTGGCTAAAATTAGAATTTCAAAATTTGGAATTGGCTAATATTTGGGACCCTTGACCAGGGCCCATTAGCCAAAAATATTTGGGTGCAAATTTTTTTTTGGGTCGATTCGCCCTAATTTTATAATAATTTGACCATTTTAAGTTTAAATTTCCAACATTACCCCTAATAATAGTGAACCTTCTACATGTGTTTGGACACTATTCACCTGGATTTCGAAACTGATTCACCAAATTTTTATAAATACATTTTGGGGTTGACCCCTTACACATAACCCTACCGTTGATGCAGTTGTAGCTTCTAATCCTTGCCAAGACACATCCAAAACCTGTAACTTTGATAGCAACGTTTAAGACAAAAAGGGATTTTAACAAGGGATGGATGGTGAGTGATGATGATTGATGGTGAATGGTGGTTAGGTGCACTTGGTAGTATAAGCCAATTTCAATAGAGTTTGGGTATGTGAATGAGTTTTCTCTTTTGAAATGGAGAAGACAAAATTCTATTAATAGAGTTTGCCAAGGTTAGGCAAGGGGTTCAGGTGTCCCATGTGAGGTGTCCCTTGATGTGGCATGCTCCATAAGTGTATTTGGATGAGAGAATCCCTCACCCATATACATGTCATAAATGAGCATGGGGATGTGGAGTGGAGTTGGGTTTAAACCCTAATTGTAGTAAGGTTAACCATGGGTTAGTTGTTGACTTGGATGAGTTGGAAGAAGAGTCATCCTTACGCATTCTTTGAAACCCAAAAATTCTTCAAAAATAATTTATGATATCAAACTCACATGGGGATTTGATATGGAGCAAGAGTTATATTTAACTAGGGTTAGGTTGACTCTAGGTTAAGTGTTGAATATTGGGTGAGGTGGAATGTGACTCACCATGTCTCCCATGCTTTAGGATACAAAAGTCTCCAAGTGCATTTAAGGCCCTAAATGCACATAGGGATATGTGTGGAGCAAGGGTTAAATTTAATCCTAATTAGGTTGATCATAGGTTTAGCTAGGGTCAAATAGGTGAGGTGGAGGCTAGGCTAGTCAAAGAGTAGACTAGGTGAGGTGGCCATGAATCATATTGACCATGGGATGGGGTTTGATTGTAAAGTGATTTTTGACCAAGGTAGAGATTAACCAAGGTTAAGTCATGATGGTGGTCGCATGAGGACCTAGAGTTAAGCGTAGGAAAGGGTTTAAGTGGCCCAAGGGGGCTTGTGAATAGTGCATGAATAGTGGTTTTGATAAATGAATAGTGTTTTGAGACTAATATATGCAAATTTTGTGAACTTTGCAAATTTATCAACCATGATGAAGGTAAAAGTGGTAATGTGCAACTTTTGGATGTCTACGTCTAGTGCATACTATTTTAGTGGAATAAACATTGTCTATGGATCAATGTATGATTGGTTGATGGATTGGTGCCTCTATTAATATATCAATACATATATTGGAAAATTAGTGCTAATTTTAACGAGTCAGTAGAATTTGGGACTTGAAAAAAAAATTTAACCTTTTGATATTTTTATTTTAAGCAAATATCAGTTGTGATAATTTAGAATTTCTTATATCATTCAATCAACTCCTTTATGCTTGTAAGTTCCTTATTTATTCATCCATGATTTTTTTTAAGAATATGATCCATTTGTGATCAATTATAAAAAGGGAGTAATTAAAACCACTATAGTTCTAGTGACTTTTGAGGATATTATGCTTAATTGTTGATGAATTTTAATGTACATATTGAGTGGGTATAGAGTCTTCAAATAATCCTAACATTGAAAGAATCAAATAATATAAAATAATTAATGCTAACACTATAATTTTAATGTACAATCCCAATCTAGAGGTACACAAGATTCAATGGCATATCTTAGTCTAAATCACAAGGCATTGTACTTTATTGAGAATTTGAAACATTGTATTAAGCTTTTCTTCTTCTTTTCTATAAAATCCATATTTCTATTTAATTATTCCCCTCATATATGATTATAACCTATGTAGATGAATTATTGTTCTTATGCAATGAACTACGTATTTGAATACATTTTGTTGGGATTATAGATGAAATGTTTTTATTCTATAGTAAGATTCATATACTCATTGGATATTGAGTCACATTGTCTTGATTATGGATCTAGAAGGTCTTGATTGACTAGCTAAATGATAGCATATTTGACTTGTTCAATTAATTTTCAAAGATTATTTTGAGCCTTAATGCACTCATGCTATTTATTTTATTTCTTGTAAATGTATTTTAGCTATACAATATTCTCTCTTATTTGTGATGCCTATGAAGAACACAAGATTATACTGAGAGGGGGATGAAAAGTATAAGACCACTTTTTACTTTTTTTTTCAAATCAATATTATGCAATGTATAGATAGCAATATCAACAACATTAATCAAAGCAATGCATAAATCACCACACACAATAGAGACATCACAATTTATGTGGTTCACCCAATGTGGGCTACTCCACGAAGAAAATATTTCACTAAAAATTTCTCAATCAATATCTTGGGAATCCTTTCCCTATTACAATGTTTATGGACCTTTTTCCAATGGAGATACCAATCCCATAAATTAAGTTTATGGATCTCTATCCACATGAGATCTCCTTATCCTCTACTTTGGCTGGTGAACCTCTAGAAGAATACTACCTCCACTGCACTGGCTTGTGGATCTCTCTCCACTAAATACTCTTGTCCCCACTCAAAAGACCTATCCTCACTACCCTGGCTAATGGATCTCTATCCACTAGAGACTACTATCCTCTCTTCTCTATCACCTCCAAAGATCTGTCTCAAATATACACTAAACTCAGTCCTTCGATCTAGCACAAATCTTCTCAATCTCTATCTCTAGTCTAGAACAAACCTATCCTCAAATATACACCAAAATTTGATCCACAATTCCACATAGAACTTGTTCAAATTTTCTCAATAATCTCACATAGAACTTTCTCAAATCTTCTCAACAAGTCCACTCAAAACTTGCTTCAAATCTGGTTAAAAGTCCACTCAGAACTTGTCCAATTTGCTCAACAAGTCCACTTAGAAATTTCTCAAATGTACTCAACAAGTTCACATAGAACTTGCTCAAATTTGCTCAACAAGTCCACTCAGAACTTGCTCAAATTTGCTCAACAAGTCCACTCAGAACTTGCTCAATTCTGATCAACAAGTCCACACAGAACTTGTCCAATCTGCTCCATAAGTCCTCTCTATAACTTAACCAAATATGTATTGTAAGATTCCATAGAAGATCACACAAAATCAGTCCACAAGTCTTCTCAAAGACTTGTCTCAAATCTGCTTAACAAGTCCACATAGAACTTGTCCAATCTCATAGAAACATAAAGAGAATTGTTAGAGACCCAATATGTTTCAACTCAATGTTCAATCTCAACTCAAATCATAATATAGAATAGTTTTTTTTATGTAACTTGAACAATCACTTCACACATCCACTTGACTAGGCTCAAAAAAATCTACTCAACCAATCACTCAATGAAACACCCCTTTCTCATAAACCCTAGTTCAAGCATGTAAACATAAACTCAAAATGTTTCCAAAAATGCTCAACAACAAATCTCACATAGCAATGATACTCATGTTCTTTTCAAATCCTAGTTCAAGTTATTTTCTCAACAACTCACTTCAACAAAAATGCTTATAAAACAATCCTCTCATATCAATGATACTAAAACCTTAGTTCAAGTTTTTCACACAACCAATGTTTTCAACAACAATGCTTATTAAACAAGTTTTTAATCACAACTCTTTATTCTAGAAAACATTGATGCGTTAACTCAAACACACTCAAAATGAAACCCTAATCAAGTCCTTTTCGCTCCAAACTTATTTTCTAGAAAGCCAACCAATCAAATTAAACTTTGGAAAATGTGCTCATACCTTTTTCTTGATGATGAAGAAATCTTCTAAATCTTCCAAAATCTCAAAAACTTCTTGCCAAGCTCAAAGAAATTATAAGGTTATTAATTTCCTCAAAATACAACGTAAACATCAAAACACACATACACCTTATCACTCCATATTTAAGAAAACATTCATCAACATTTAAAAAAATTAAATTACCACTTACACCTTATAATCTCCCAATAATATTCAATGCACTCTTCTTTTCAAAATAACCTAAGACTAGAAGCTTCCTCTATCCTTTTAATATTTCAATAAATCAATATTACAAAACACTTTATTAAAATAAACCTTAACACCTTATTCCTCCAACTTATCAAAAATCATTTCCAACTAACAATCATTTCATGCACGCTTTTAGCTCCAAAATTTAGGCAACACACAAAAATTAATATCAAAATTTATTACCTTTCCTTGGAGGGGATTCGAACACACCACGCAGCCTCAATCAACGCTCTAGCTATGACTCCCAATGCCACACAAGCTAGGTGCTAGCTTGGGTACTAACAAGCACCATGTGCTCCAAAACCTTCCATGCTCACCTTACGCAAAATGTGTGCCTTTCCTTTAGCACTCTCCAACACCAATGCAATTGCCAAAAACCGTTGTTGCTATGTTTTGATTGCAGACCTCCTTGCACCTCAACACCCTAATGATATCTTTTCTGCCACTAGGCCACCTGCCTAGTTGGCACTTGGTATTTTTGCATAAATCCCCTTAAATGCTATTCACTGGTGCTCAAACAGAATGGTCGCTTCTCTTTCTTCCTCACAAATTCAAACAAAATTTCACGCATTTGATTATCGAGAAAAAGGATAAATTAAAATACCTCTAAGGCATTAGCATATATACTAATTTCCTTCCTCCATGCATGATGTCGGCTCTCGAATTACCTTCAACGATTTTAGACGTAGGCACTTATTTCCTTTGGAGCTTATTAATTTATAAAATATTTAAATTCATTTGAATTTAAATTTTATAAATTAATTCTTTAAAACTCTTTGGTTTTATTTAAACCCTCTTTCACTTTGCACCTTGGTATAAATAATATCTATTTATAAAATTTAAATTCATTTTGAATTTAAATATTTTATCAAATAAATATTAAACCTTCCTTTAGCTTTGCAATAAACTTTCTTGGGTTTTTATGAAAACCTTTTAACTTATGCTTCCACATAATATTTAAAAATATTATGGAGCCCTTTGCCTTTAACCTTCGCATTGTTCCTCTTGACCTTTGACTTTATTAGAAGCTTCTTCTTGGATATCAATGACGACTTTGATAACTTGTTTCTTAACAAATTCCTTGACATTAATTATGACTTCATTTATTGACATCAATGACAACTTTGACTTAAGGACTCAAAATGTCCAATAGCCTATTTTCTAAGGGTTAGTAGTATATGTGTCATATACTTGGTAGATAATGGTTGAAGTAAGGAAAATATTTTCTCCTAATTCAACATTCAAAACAATAACTACAACATTGATATCTTTGATAAAGTCTTTGCACTCTTTGATATACTAAAATAATCAATTAAGAATTTTTTCCTAGGTATGTATTTGGTGCCAAAGGTTTTCTAGTATGTTCTTGAAAACATTTGATCCTAAGAACCACCCCTTATCCCTAGCTTTTATGACCTTCTTCTTGAGTCCTTCTTATTGGGCCTTTTAGTCTACTATGCCATTTTCCTTCTATTTCATTTCTTTAGCATTATTTTATACTTGTTTTAGTTTCTACTTAAATTTTATCCATTCTATTCTTTTTGCATCTAGTTATTGCACCAATACTTCCAACTTCTCTTCTTTGCTATGAATATGTATATTCTTTTAATTGAGGAACTGAACTTCTTGTATCTTTTAATTTTCTTTAGAAAGCACTAATAATCAATGGAGACTATTTTCGTACTTTGTTCTTCTAGTTCTATCATGTCTTCTTACCTATCTTATCTTAGCTCAAACAAGAAAATACTAATTATACAATTAGAACATGTAGTTTATAGACTACTAGGATTAATTGGCATAATTATAAAAAAATATAGTTCTTTTTCTTTGCTACTTATCTATGTGTGTAGCTACATGGTATATGATGATGATACAAATTTACTAGCAGTATAATCCTTCATGATGTCCTTCCTCCTCTACAAAAACATTTCAAAACTTGATCCATGTTTTAGAATCCTATTTGTCTCCATATATAAAAAGAAGATTGAGAAAATAAAGTAATTATGCCTTCCTCTAGGATAGCTTTTGTGATAGCTATTAGTGTTGTAACTACTATGTTTAATGCAATGATCATAGCTAAAGTAGTTGATGCTAAAGCTAGAACTCTTATTGAAGGTGATGAATATAATGTTTTGTCCATTGAATTAAATCTTGATGACATTTATGGAATGTATAAATGGTTTAAGTGTCCAAGAAATCCATTGACATAATTATTAGGGTTAATAGTTATGCTAATGTATGTTAGCAAATCACTCTTACTCACAAGTAAAGTAATCTTCTAGGAACAATTAATATCTCAATAATAACAATAAATCAATTCCACAATAATTAACATAAATCTCATAGAATTTTATTGATAAAAATCCACTATAAGCAATGCATAAATGCAATTCTTCTTTGATACATATTATAGGGATTTGTCTTCAATATATACATATGTAGGACTCTTCATATGCACATGACTCTTGACCTTTGCAATTACATAAAATCTTCATCTCCTCATACTTATGGGAGATTCAAAAATTCATATATCTCTTATATGATAATAAATTTCACATTTTTACATAAAGATAAGGTCTCTCATGATTTTCTCATAACTCCTCACTTCTAAACATGACACTTCACTCACACAACTCACACTTATTAACATGAAACCTCACACACATAACTCCACACTTATTTACATGACACATAATCGCACTTAATATCATGACATACTATAGAATCAAATACTAAACACACCCTAGAAATATTACATGGTATCAAATAATATTCCAAAGTACCAAATAATGCAATACCTACAACAATGTAGTCAATGTGGATTAAGATGGAACAATGCAAATGGTGGTGGACTACATCATTATTAGTAAAGTAAGTGGTGGAGTGATAATAATGATATTTGGTGGAAAGAAAGTAATTAATGAAGCAAGAGATGATTTGAGTAGTGGAAATGGTTATAGTCATGGAAATATAGAATATGGTAGTGAAAGTTGTAGATGATGAATAAAGTATAGTGTAAGAGATGGTTTATGCCATAGAAGAATAATAAATATTGGATAAATCAATGGATATCAAAGTAGTGGTTTTTACTCTTATGGAAGATGATGTGCTAAAGAACATGGCAATGGAAGAATATAGATTAGTGAAATATGGAATGGAAGAAATATCAGTGGGTGAAGTGTAATATCCTAGTTTTTAAAGTTTCTATAAATAACAAAGATTTGAATAGTAGGTATAATACTCAAATTTGAAATTAGGTAGTTTTATACACCGTACTTTAGTATGTGTGGTGTTGTATTCAATTGTCCTTGGTAGAGAAATCCTACCTCATGGGGAGTGACACAAAGGGTCCATAGCTAAGAGTGTGAGGTTTGGCTCAATAGGGGGCCTCCAAGAGTTTTTACAAGGTTGGTTCCCTGTTAGGATGTGATCTTCAAGGCACACTTGTGCTCAACAAAGAAAAAATGGATGCAAGATATTAAAACTAAAAACAAGTTAAAATAAAATGGGATGATGTGCCAAGAGATCAGGTAATATCTTCCTATAAATATGGGTATGAATATTATGTGCCAACATTGAACACTTCCTCTCATTGACACAGTGAAGCACATATGAGGTCTACTAATTATATGAAATCATGAGTAGGCACCGCTGGAGAGCCAAACACGTGACTAGCCCAAAAACAGATGTAGGTCCCTCATACACATATACTTAATAAAAACTAAAAATGAGGCAAAAGTTCATAGACAAATACATACACACAAAAATGGGTCTATAGGAGGCCACAAATAGCTATACCAAAAAATAGACATAGGATCCCATGTATATATACACAAGCAAGATTTTACATAGATTGTGCTAGAAGTGGGGGTTCGAGATTACCCACAAGTTGCTCAAGAGTTGACTAATTTTATAAAAAGAAATGAAGGGAAATCCTACAAATGAATACAATTACAAACTTGTTGATCCTTTTTATAGTCTAAACTATAGCTATTTATAGATTTACATTAAGAAATTTTCCCTCCAAAATTTGTAGAATGATTTGACATTTTGGCTACCCCTTTCCTGGGGATTTTGAATATTGAATGAAATTGCCTTAAACCATTGTTTTTATCAGTCTATATCTATCATGGTTGTAGATCCCCATCCCTTAATTTTAATGATCCATCTAACTTTACTTGATTTGTAGATCTAAGGTGTTCTTGGTATATGACCCATATTTTCCTAATTATGGCACAAATTCTTTCTTCATCTACTCTTTTTGGGAATCTGTGTGCTCATCTACTTTCCCCTTGGTATTGGTGTGTTCATCTATTTCTAGCATTTACCATAAATTTAAAAAATTTCCCATAACCTTCTATTCAAGTGATTAAGATTTTACTATTCGTGTTATTGGGACTTTTTCTTGCCACATATCCTTGGATATTTTATAAGTTTTGATAAGCTAATCCATCAAACTTTCTCATTGGACTTTCTTCTTTTTTTACCATGAGTCTCATCAAAACTTTTTATTATTCTCTCCTTGCCTATGCCTTCAAGTTTTCATCTTTCTTTTGCTTTTTAATTCCTCTCCCTTTTTTCCATATTGAATTTTACCCAAGATATTTCCATGTATGCCAATCCACCAATAGTTAGTTCTTTTGTTGAGTTAGAAAGGATTTCACCCTAGTGGCCCTATTTTTGATGAATGTAGGAAAGTATATGTATTTTTACTTCCATAAACATAGATTTATTGAAAGGATCCCTCTTCTTCCCTTAGTTTTTGGTTTACCCTTTGCCATTCCCCACCGTGCAGGATTGAAGAACACAAGCTTATACTGAGAGGGGGGGTGAACAGTATAAGACCTCTTTTTACTTTTTCCTTTATACTTCAAAACAGTAAAGCAATATACCCAAAGCAATATCAAAGCAATGCACAATATCATCCACAAAGTGACACCAATTTTAACGTGGTTCACCCAGAATGGTTGGGCTACGTCCACAAAACTTTTCTCTAAAAGTTATCTCAAATTTCTTTGGGAATCCTTCCCAATTACAATGTTTATGAGCCTCGGCCCAAAGGAGATACCTTCCCCCAATCATAATTTATGAGCCTCTGCTCAAAGGAGATACCTTCCCCCAATAAGAATTTATGAGCCTCTGCTCAAAGGAGATACCTTCCCTCTCGCTCCGGAAATGATCCCTCGGAAGATCAATTGCCTCTACCTCTTGCCAGCACGTGGAACTCCTTTCCACCGAAGACCTCCTATCCTCAATGCTTAGCCTAAGAGACCTCTACCTTCTATGATCACATCCACAGCAGCTCAGCAACTTGTACCAAACACAGTCAGTTGGTCTAGTACAAGTCTTCCTTTGTCTGTCAGATCTATCCAACTCTTGAACAAATCAATCCTCTGCATACAAGCCTTCTCAAAGACTTGCCAACTATCCTCAGTTTCTTCTCATAGAACCAATGCACCTCTGTCCTCAAGTTCTCTGATAGAACTATCAAACTCAGCTCACAAGTCCTCTGCTAGGACCTGTCCAAATCTACTCACAAGTCCCCACCGAAACCTGTCCAAAACTGCTCACAAGTCCCCACCGAAACCTGTCCAAAAATTGCTCACAAGTCCCCACCGGAACCTATCCAAAAACTACTCACAAGTCCCCACCGGAACCTGTCCAAAAACTCAGCAAGCTCACCAAGAAAAACTTTCTTAGTAGGAAATCACAAAGTGAATTGTTAGAGACCCAATGTGATTTGTCAAACTCATAGAAGCATAAAGAGAATTGTTAGAGACTCAATATGTTCTATACTCAAATCCCAATCTCAAAACTCAACTCAAATCAACTCAACTCAATCTCAATCTCAAATCTGAAAACTCAACTCAATATCTAAAATGGATAGGATAGAATGTTTTCTTTCAAGAACATGAAACCCCAACAATTGCCAACTATGCAAAGAATCACATAACAATGATACTCATGTTCTTTTCACCATCAATTAGGGTTTCAACAACAATGCTCATCAAACAAGGTTTAGTCAACCAACACCATTCAACTCAACATCAACCTTGAAGCATTCAACCAATCATCACAAGAAAAGGAAACAAGTAGAAATCCTTTTCCCTCCAAAGATATTTGAACAAAACAACCACCAACACAATATCACCAAATGCAAAGAATAACTTGCTCAAATCAACTCAATGGAGTAAGCCCAATATCATGAATCAAGTAGAGCAATAACTTGATCAAACAACCTCTATGGAAGCAACTCAACCATCAAACTCAAAACAGCCAACCAAGGGTTCCACCAACTCAATGCAAGTAGCTAGACTCACAAATATAAACCCTAGTGCACAAAGCTTCCACTATCTCAAACCAGAAATTATTCATTCACCAAAAACTCTCCTTAAGGATAACAATGCATAAGTAGTCTTCAACAAACCAAAAAATAGGATTTACACCTAGCCAAAGGATACCTAGTAGAATACCTTTTCACTCCAACCTTATTTCAGAAAACATACACCAATCATACTCATAAGAAGAATGTGCCCATACCTTATTGGAGTAGAAGATAATTGAACCTTCAAGCTGTCACCACACACAACTCTCAAACTTCCAACCAAGTTAGGGTTAGAATAAAAAGAAATGAGCAATAATATAAACTTCCTTTATTACACCTTTTAGCTCCACTTATTTAAACACAACCACCATAACATGCCAATAAATCAACAATCACAGACTCACACCTTATACCTCCATTTTTAATTTTAGCATAGCAAAGAATAATCTTAAAAATACATCCAAAGAAATATGCCCTTATTTCTCCTAAGCTTTTATTCAATGCTAATCACAAAAGCCAAAACTCATAAAATTTAATCACACCTTATAAATCGTTTTCCACGAAACTCCGAATTTTGTGGCATAAAGACGTTTTAATAAAAACGTGTGTTACTCTAGCAAAGCACCCCCGCGAGACTCGAAACGGTGACCTCCGCCAATGTAGTGCCCAACAGCAGCCTTCGCTGCCACTAGCCCACGCAGGCTACGAAGTTCACAAGTGAACTTCCCTCCACTTCACCCTCAAAAAAACTCCCGAAGACTTTTCAACCACACGTGCTTCTAAGTCTTCCTTCGATCACAGCGAATACAGAGCACAAACACCGCAAATTGCATTCGAGGAATTTCGAATTAATTAGCCTTCCAACCTTAGGAGTTGGAGAATAAATAGTCTCTTCGAAGACACCTTGACGTCGGCGAAAATAAAGACCATTTCGAAATTAATCAAAAGTCTTTTCAAAAAGGGTTTAAAAACCCTTAAATAATTTTAATAAATTAAGAATAAAAAAAGGTTTAAAAACCTTTAAGTATTTTTAATAAATTAAAAATAATTTCTCCCTTAATTAATTAAATAATTAATTAATTAAAACCTTGAAGGGTTTTAAATAATAATTAAATAAATAATAAAGAGAACCTCCATTGGTTTTAATAAAAACCATTTAACTTGGTTTTAATAAAAACCCTATCCAACTTGGTTTTAATAAAAATCGGTTTGGTTTTAATGAAAAACCCTTGCCAATGGAATCTCTCCGGATTCTCTTAAAAATATTCTCTTGGAATCTTCCACCTTTGAAGCCAACACATCCTCTTAACATTAATGCCATTTCCTTTTGACATCAATGACAACTCATAGACAAGAAGCTAGGATCTCAAACCCAAAATTGCCAACAATCTCCCCCTTTGTCATTGATGGCAAACCATGCTTCTCAACAACACAGAAACTCAACATAAATAGCTCCCCCTGTCTTGAGGCTCTCCCCCTTACTCAAATCTCTCCCCCTTTTTCATCAATGGCAAAGGTTCACCTTTGGGGCTCGGGACTAAGAATGAGCCTCTTAGCTTAGTCCCTCCCCCACCTCCTGATGAGGTGATTAATTCTTGGGTGGGAGTAAAACTCCCATTAGGCACTGATCATCATCAGCGTCTATAACTTCCTTGCCGGGCCTTCTCTTGAACTCTTTGTCCATATTCCTATTCCTATCACCGTTCTTGTTCTTGTTCTCATCCCTCGTTCTTGTCCATGCCTTGATCCTTGGACCCGATCATGCCACTATTCTTGTTCTTGTATTTTGGAATTTCAGCTCTACACTGTCCGATTGTGTGACCTTCATTGTTGCACTTGAAACACTTGACGATGTTGTTTCTCTGAGGTAAACCTGATCTTTGAATCCACTAGTTCTGACCAAACTTGTTTTGGCCAAACCTGTTCTGACCAAACCTATTCCGACCAAACTTGTTCTGGCCAAACCTGTTCTGACCAAACCTGTTCCTGTTATTTGCCTTGCAATAAACTGCCTTGTGCCCAAACTTTTGACAAGATTAGCAATACCCTTGAAAGTAACTAGCACTTTTGAAACTTTCATTTACCTCCTTCACTTGAGCCATGCAATGTGAAGCCATGTGACCAAACCTGTGACAAGCAAAACATCTGCCTTGAAACTTTCCTTTAATTGACCTCTTAGGTTCTGAAAACTTCTTCTCATTCTAAATTTTGTTTTCTATTTCTGTGCATCTATCATTCAAGGACTCCTTTTCTGAAATACTTTCCTCATCAGAACTCTCTTCCTTTTGGAGTCTCTTACTAGACTCTCCAACTTGTTCCTTGTGTGGCTTAACAAAACCAAGGCCTATTTTATCTGTTGTCTTTCTTTGACCTTTGATGAGTGACTTAACATTTTTGGAGCTATCTTGAAACCTGTAAAGCTTATCCTTGTACTCTTTAGTTTCCTCTTTCAAAGAAGCCATTTTTTGTTCTAACTCACTATACTCAAGAACCTTAGACTCTAACTCATCCTTGAGTTCTTGTGTCTTAGCCATAGAGAAGTCAAGACTTTCTATAAGATCATCTCTCTCCATACAACATTCATCTAACTTATCCTTGAGTCTAGCATTCTTCTTTCTTTCCTTTTTCAAAGCACTAAGAGCACTAATAAGTTCACCTTCAAGATCTACTTCACCTTCCTCTATATCTTCCTCTATTTGTTTTCTTTTTGAATCATCAAAGCCTTTTTTAGATTTCTTATCACTAGAGGTGCTACCCTTTTCAAAAACCATACATGCATCTTCCTTATAGTTTTCTGAAGCATCCTCATACATACTAGAAACCAAATCATTATTTGTGCAATCATCCTCAAGGTGACCAAAATTTCCACATCTAAGACATTTCATGATAATGAATCTATGTTTCGGTTCTTCCTCTTTTTTTGATATGAACAACATCTCATTTTCATTATCACTTGAAGAACTTTCACTATCACTACTAGAACACTTACTTGCTTTGTCTAGGTAGAAACTCTTCTTGTGCTTGTGAGAATACCTCTTTCCTTGATTGTTGTGCTCATATTTGTTTTTCTTGTGATGCTTGTGCTTTTCAGAATCCTTGCTCTTAGAATCCTATTTATCTTCATCACTTTCATTCTTGGGAATAGTACGATCAGTAGCATAATGACCAAACTTTCCACAATTGAAACATCTTATATTTTTCATACTTTTGTGCTTTCTAGAGAACTTGCCTTTCTGTCTGTAATATGCCTCTTCATCACTAGAAGACTTATCACTATCTTGAAGCTGTTTACCCTTGGAATTCTTTGTAGCCTTGAAAGCTGCCTCTTTCTTGACATCAACCTTCACTTGAGTTCTCAACTCAAACGTTGCAAGTATACTATGGAGCTCATCCTTTTTAAACTTATCCAAATCTTTAGCTTCCTCAATAGCAAAAATATTTTCACTAAATCTATTAGGAAGAGATCTTAAAATCTTATCACAAACATCATTTTCAGCAAGCTCAAGACCTAAGTCTTTCATGGAGTTAACAACCTCATCCATATGAAGCATGTAGTCACTAATATTTTCATCATCATTCATCTTGAGTTGTTCAAACATACCTTTGAAGTGTCTCAACTTGGCCTTTCGACATTTGTATCACCCGTATGAACCACCTTCAACTGTTTCCACATTTCACTAGTTGTCTTGCAGTGAATCACTTTGGTGAGATCTGCTTTCTGTAAGCCTTTTAGGATTGCATTCATTGCTTTTGAATTTCTATGATGTAGGAGCCTTTCTTCTTTAGTATTAGGACCATGTTCAGGAATAGTGTACTCATCTTCAATCACTTCCCAAACCTCATTCCCAAGTGCCATTAGATGAACCTTCATCCTTGCACTCCAAAGACCAAAATATGGCCCATCAAGAATAGGTGTTGCATTGCCACTTGAATGATCCATTGTGTTCTTTACTAGATTTTCCTTCAAGTTGTTAAAATTTTTGAAGGCACCTGCTCTGATACCAATTGAAGAACACAAGCTTATACTGAGAGGGGGGGTGAATAGTATAAGACCTCTTTTTACTTTTTACTTTTTCCTTTATACTTCAAAACAATAAAGCAATATACCCAAAGCAATATCAAAGCAATGCACAATATCATCCACAAAGTGACACCAATTTTAACATGGTTCACCCAGAATGGTTGGGCTACGTCCACAAAAATTTTCTCTAAAATTTATCTCAAAGTTCTTTGGGAATCCTTCCCAATTACAATGTTTATGAGCCTCAGCCCAAAGGAGATACCTTCCCCCAATTAGAATTTATGAGCCTCTGCTCAAAGGAGATACCTTCCCCCAATCAGAATTTATGAGCCTCTACTCAAAGGAGATACCTTCCCCTCTGCTCTGGAAATGATCCCTCAGAAGATCAACTGCCTCTACATCTTGCCAGAACGTGGAAATCCTTTCCACCGAAGACCTCCTGTCCTTAATGCTTAGCCTAAGAGACCTTTGCCTTCTATGATCACGTCCACAGCAGCTCAACAACCTGTACCAAACACAATCAGTCGATTTAGTACAAGTCTTCCTCTGTCTGTCAGATCTATCCAACTCTTGAACAAATAAATCCTCTGCATACAAGCCTTCTCAAAGACTTGCCAACTATCCTTAGATTCTTCTCATAGAACCAATGCACCTCTATCCTCAAGTTCTCTGATAGAACTATCAAACTCAGCTCACAAGTCCTCTGCTAGGACCTGTCCAAATTTGCTCACAAGTCCCCACCGGAACCTGTCCAAAACTGCTCACAAGTCCCCATCGGAACCTGTCCAAAAATTCTCACAAGTCCCCACTGGAACCTATCCAAAAACTACTCACAAGTCCCCACCGGAACCTATCCAAAAACTCAGCAAGCTCACCAAGAAAAACTTTCTTAGTAGGAAATCACAAAGTGAATTGTTAGAGACCCAATGTGATTTGTCAAACTCATAAAAGCATAAAGAGAATTGTTAGAGACTCAATATGTTCTATACTCAAATCCCAATCTCAAAACTCAACTCAAATCAACTCAGCTCAATCTCAATCTCAAATCTAAAAACTCAACTCAATATCTAAAATGGATAGGATA